>OY757237.1:66669471-69069471 GCA_963583995.1 Xylota segnis | reverse complement strand
CTATTTAACTGTCTTTCAGGATTTCATTTAAGTTTGAGAATATATGTTTTTTTTTAACGATTTGCATAGCCCTAAGACTATCAGCCCCATCTTCCCCCGGGTTAATTTTTATTTTGACTCAAAGCTTGAGAGTGATTTTGCGAAGTTATATGGTATGTCTCCAAGTCAGAAGATGTATGCTATGTCTGCCCAAAATCAAATATGAGATTCAGGAAAGATTTAGCTAAATCTATCTAAATCTTCCCTGAATCCCGAGATTAAAATAATAATTTGGCTAAGAAAATTTTGACGGACAAGTCCTCAGACATTCGACCATGGTATTACTAACTTAACATCGGCACTCCCACACACATCGACAGCAATCAAAGCAGCTTTAAGACCAAAAAATGAATATGCATACCTGACAGCAGCCGGTAAACATAAACCTTTTTTATTTTGAAATGTTTAAAATACGAAGAAAGGAAGAATGCGTGTCGCAAATAAGCTATTTTAGACCTTGTATGGTCAAAGGTTTCCAAAGTAGGTGCAGATAACTTAAATCCCAAACAAAAAATTGTTAATCTAAAGTCTATACGGTCGATATCGGCATATCACCGAACAATGGTGTTATCCTCGCATCAGTACAATTCTCTGATAGTCGTTGAGTAACACTAAATGATTCAAGGAATATCGAAATAGTTAAAATCGCTGCCCATACACGCAGGTCATGTTGTGAAATTACTCACGAATAACCTAAAAGGTTCTATCCTTAGGACAAGAACTAAGCTTGTGTAGTTCATGCACGAACTAGTTCAAAAAAGAGCTCTACCGCTCTTAGTGAACCCAATCCCATTTTATTTTAGTTCGCTTAGTTAAGTAGTTGAACAGTTCATCAGTAGTTCCACAAGCTAAGGTATACTCTTCATACATACATGCAGTTCAGTAAGAACAACTGAACTACATTGATCGCTTTTTGCGTTGTGTACGGGTACTGCGCAGATCGGAAAAGGATTGTTTTTATTTAACCCACAACGCAGCAGCACGGCCTTTTAAGGCCGGGTTTCCTGAGCATTGAACTAAACTGAACTAAATGAATTAAAAGATCGAACTAGTTCAGCAACTGAACTGAACTGAAATGTACAACTCTAACGAAAATCCTTCTGGAGTTTTCCTACACATCTTGATGAAATAAATGTATATTTTACATATTTTGGTAAGGTTAATGTTCCCACTACAGTTTTAGACAAGATTAGCTTTAAAGTGGCTGGCAGCTATCGCCAGCATACTTAGACCAATAATAGGACCGTTGTGATACCATTTGAATTATATATTCCTCCATGCTCCTAATGTCGATGCTAATAAGATCATGAAGATCATTGAAGAAAAAAGCTCTGTTTTAGACTAAATATTCTCTAAAAACTGCTGCATTATGCTGCAGTGATAGCCACTACAGCTTTGTAAAATTTTTCAAAGGATTTAGAATTTGGAACACGAACGCCCTCGGCTCATAGTGTTCATCTGTATCTTTTATAAAATATTGCAATAAATTGCAAAATTTTTCTTTTGACAGCAACAAAAAGGAATACGAGTGTCCCTACTGCCCTAAATCCTTTAACCAAAGAGTGGCCTTCAACATGCACGTTCGCATCCACACAGGAGTTAAGCCGCACAAGTGCTCAGAGTGTGGCAAACGTTTCTCTCGGAAAATGCTCCTGAAACAACATATGCGGACGCACAGCGGTGAAAAGCCCTACCAATGTTCGGTTTGTGGAAAATCCTTTGCCGATCGCAGCAACATGACACTCCATCATCGACTGCACTCAGGTAAGTTAAAGCCTAATCTAATGGTATAAGCTTATGTATTTTCACCATCTCCCATGACAGGTATAAAGCCATTCAACTGTCCAATCTGCCCGAAGGCCTTCACCAAGAAACACCACCTGAAAACACATCTCAACTACCACACCGGCTGTAAGCCCTATGTGTGCCCCCACCCGAATTGTAACCAGGCCTTTACACAATCCAGCAACATGCGGACCCATGCCAAGAAATGCCAATTCAAACCAATACAGTATCCCGTCATCTCAGCCCCTCTACCACCGGCTATGGGCACACCAACAGCACCGTCCCGAATGACCATACCACAAATATCCTTCCAGTGCTGACTGACTAGCAACTGACTCCACCTTCGTATCTAGTATATCTCTAAAGTCCGTGATGACATTTGTGATCTAAAATTTAATTCAAATATCTCAATAGTTGTATGTGCTGTAAATGTTAAAAAATCTAGACGTTAACCTCGGTTTTATATTGAACTCGTATTTATTATAAATTTTTGTACGAAATCACTTTCATTTTTTTGATTTCGTATGTACACATGCGAGTATTTCGAAATTGGACGATTTCACGCATGACGCGCAATCATGACTAAATGCAGACACACGCATCGTTGGGATGGAAAGGTTCAACCCTGCTTTGAATGACCTCGAACCCATGAAATCATGTTGAAAGCAGGTTTCACTGTCATTCTAATTAAATTGTTTATTTGTTTTCTAGTTCATTTTAGAGCAGGTCCAAGACTAAAATCAAAGTTTATTACTTACTTAGTAACTAAGTGTGAAAAGGTGATCCAAGCCCGGTCTTCGGATTGTTTTAACCAAATCGAAGTAGTAAGCACGTTACTAATTAATCGTGTGATCGAATTGTGATCAGTGAGTCCAATGTGGTGTAAATTAAGGCGAGAGTCTATATTTAGAGGAAACGAAATTGTTAACTAGTCGCGAGGTGACATGAAGACCAGACCCAGACCAGAGTTGTAGTCGAGGACAGACGCACCATGATGTGTCAAAAAAAATAAAAAAAAAATAAATTAGAAACTGGTAATATCTAAAATTGGATGACGAAAGTTTATTTGGGACATGATCGTCGTCTTTGGATTTGAGTTCAAAAAGTTTGAGTTTGTTGCTAATTAGCAGGGAACATTGGCTACGGCTATCATAAATTGGCCAACGAAATGTGTTACCGAGGGCATTATCCATTCCAATGACGGCATAGTTACATGGAAGGAAATTTACACTATTTTGAGTCATATCTGGAATTGCAATGATATTTGAATCTTATTCTTTCTGACTGGACTAACACCTCTATATGCCATATCTTTAAAAAAGGCGATCCTATGTCTTGTAAGAGCTATCGAGGAATATCCCTGCTTACTGTCGCATTCAATGTACCTACTGTGTGAATACCAGCAAACTTTGTATAACACACTACTCGGCACGGTACCACTTAGGCTTCCGGTCTAGCAGATCGAGGATCGACCAGGCGAATCTTGGAAAAGACCATCGAATTTTGAATTGAGAGTCATCATATCTTCACCGACTTCAAAGCCGGATAGGACAGCATTCATCGTCGTCAGTTCTACAAGGCGATGGTAGGACTCGGGATCCCGGCAAAACTCACCCAGCTGCGCACCGTGATGCTGGAAAACATCAAAACCAATGTGTGCAACTCATTCGAACAATTCGAAATATACACCGGATTTCGGTAAGGAGGTACGCTGTCGTATACTTTCTTCAATCTTGTGGTAGATCAGATAGTTCAAGGCACTACTTGATCCTGACGGTTCTTCTATACAGAGCCGAGTGCATATATTGAGCATTTTCGAGAGAAAAATTCTTCGGGAGAATGAGGAGAAGGTACAACCGCGACCACATCCGTGGAATCGGAAGGTTGCCATGTTTCAGACAGCTATATTTTAGGGATATGTTTTTTTTGACTAGAAGTGACACCGCGTTTAAATATGTAAAATGAAATCATGAAGGATAATTGGGGTAATGGCCTTAGAAAAAGCCGAGCCTCGAGGAGCACCACGTTCTTAAGGCACAGTCTGTTAGATAATACCAATTTTCTTGAAGTTATTGAGATTGAGAGAGAAATAGAGAGAGATCCTACCCTATTCTACATTTTCAAACCCTAGTGGTTCCAAGTCCAAGACGCATAGGCAGCGGAATTCTTTGAAGGATCATCATACTCATATTCAATTAGGTTGGTGTTTTAATGTTTCATAGGAAGTGGGAAGTCAAGTCTTCACAACAATTACTTACATGAATTTATGGGCGATATAGAGCAACTTCCGAAGCAGCAGTCAGGCAGGCACGCATAGTACCCATACTACCTACATAGGACAATCTACGCATCTTTTGTATAGCAAAGAGTATTATTTTGCAACATTCGATGCTTACGTCGAAGGACTGAACATTAATACGTCAACAACAAAGATAATCGAACCATGAACGCAATTCTCTACCTCAAACAGTCATTGTTGGAAAGAGAATGGAGTAAAGGAGCCGAAGAAGAAAATTATTCAAAGTTTGAAAGAACAACGCTATAGGGGTTAACATTAAGTCAAGACTCCAATCCTGACAACGTTAGAATTCCGTACTTGGAAAGTGACCGTCATATCATAAAAAAAAAGCTGCAAAGGCTTGTGCATCTGTGCCTAAGAATTTTCTGGTCGAACCTTATCTTAAAGTAACAGCTGCACTAAAGTTGAAGAGATCTGAAACTCATTGCCAGAGACCGTTTACTATTGCGCGTAGGAGAGTCCCTAAGACCAACAAGGCTATACATGTCATACGACATGTCACTGTCATGCGTCAGTGAGTAACTGGACTAGCTTCAATTGACTTGATGGACCAAAACAGTTTTAGGACATAGGACATACAATAAGGACCATCTCGCCAAAAGAAAGTAGAGCTGGAGTCCTGCTGTATGAAAAGCAATAAATGAAATCGAATTCACTACTTCAGAAGTTGCTGACCGTTTTTAGTCCGATAGGTGGTCGAAGTTCCAAAACATATTCGGTCTGGCCTAGACGATTCCTTGCCGCTCAGAAAAAGGATCGAGTTTTCCGCCACGCCTTTGAACCGATATCGTCGCTATTAAACTCTAACGAGCTATCAAAAGCATTGAAAAGTTCAACTCGAATAAGTTCTTCCATTGGAATGAGGGCACGTAAGAATCTTCCATAGTCGTTGACCTTCTTCATCCACTCAGAAGAAGGAAGTGATCATCATTACTTGTAAAGAAAGACATTTAATATGCAGAAATTTAAGAGATATCTACATAAGTATACATATATCCCTCCTCCGGTTACCAAGAAAAAAGAACAGATGCAGACAGGCTTCACACTGTGGATCATCATAAGGCAATGTGTCGAGTTTCAGCTGGCGTACCACAGGGATCTTTTCTTTCAGCTTTTCTATTTACCCAGTTTTTGCTTCAATTAAGACCTTCCTTAACAAACATGCCTGTCAGTGCTTTACATTTTCAGAAGTGCTACCAACATCTTAGCAATAAATGAAAAGAATAATACAATGGAAAAAAAGTGAACTAATTGTAATTTAATGCTAAAAAACAACATTTTGCAGGAAGAATATATCTGCTGTATAAACTCTAGCGTTTAGCCTGATAGGAGATCCATAACATGCAATGCATTAAACCTTCAATCACTGACATATCGAAGACGAGTGGATTAATACTTCATTCTACAGTCAGTGCTGTGGTATTTGGAAGATGACTGTCAATGCAATAATTTAGGCATCTACTGGCATAATAGTAGATTGAATCCCATAAGCATTAATATGCGAAAGAGAGAAGCAATATATTGCCCACGCTAAGACAAGTATGCCATCGAGAAGGAAAAATATTGTTTTTATACTCCATACCCATCAAATGATAATCGAATGTAGAAGAAATTGTAGAGCTAGGATGTATTTAAAACAAGAAAAGCTCAAGATCAAATAAAACAGAAAAAAAATGTTGTATTGAAATATATATTTTTGCAAAAAAACATTTTGGTAACATTAGGCTACTTTCTCGTTCGCCCTTAAATAATAAAAATTGTTTTCTATTTCACCAACATTGCTTGTAAACACTCACTTTGTACACTAACGGAAAGAAAAACCGAATATTTCCTTCCATTATACTTCTGACACTTTATTTTAAAATATCAGAGCTTACAATCACTAATTAACCAACTTTCTACATAGAGATGGCGAGCATTCAATTTTTGAAAGCTCTATGAAAAGTCCACACGATCTGTTACCTGGTGCGCAGATGAATGTTGGAAACAGCCAAATTCTTCATCGATTTGGGTAATCGAAATTTTTGAAATATTTTTCATAAATAATCACCCCGAAGCTTCAACTTCAACATAGAGGTCGTAGTGAATTTTGGAGAACCTCCCTGTCAATGTGTTTCTCTGTTCTCAATCGACTTAATCATAAAACAGAGTTTAGCGGCTTATGAAGCGAAAGAAAGAATGAAACCGAAAAGATGTGCGTAAGGCTGAGTTGACAGACCATGTTGTGGTGCCAGCTTGACAAATCCCAGACATTTTGATTACAAAAAGTAGGAATGCATTTTTATAACAGATTTACAGACGTGTGTTTGTCAAACGTTTGCTAAAGATGAGTGTTCCAACTGAAAAGTCGAATAGGTACTACACTGTTGCAGAGCTTAGCACTACTATTACAAGAAAGCTTCAAGCATTGATCTGAAGGTGCCTTCGAAATATTCTAAGGATTTCTTAAGTCTAAAAATGTCAATAGGTAAGGAGTCAACAGAGTCAAGGCAAAGAGAGGGTTTAAAGGGGGGCGAAAAGTCAAAAGTGTTATTTGAAGAATAATATTCAATTCAGAAGAAAAAACAAATCACTCACCATTCTTGTTTCTTCTTCAATTGCTGTTTCTTTCTTGATCCCCAGCACTCGCAACCAACACTCCCGAACACCGAAAATCACTGAATCGCGATCGCGAGCACTCCCGTACCGAAGAAAGATAGTACACTCTTTCTTTAAAATGGGAAAGGCTTTGTGTAGATAGAGGCTTATAAAATATAAGAATAGGGACATTGAGATACTTGCTTCCACTTTTATTCACTTTCCACTTAGGGTGGCTTAAAGACGCCTTCAAATTAACACAAAAGAACAGAGCACTTGATTGCACTTTTCATGAATTAAAAAGACTAGGGGCTTAAAGGACTTTTCACATATTAACGGGCGTGGGGATACATTACATTAAAAAAGAGGAAGAATTTTCGGAAAACTACTTAACGCACTTCTTCCTTGATATTTACAGAGACGGATAGGGGCACTCTTAACTTTTATTTAATTTTTTGTAGAAAAACTTTTAATAAAAATAAACTAACACTTGGCTGGATTTTATACCTGCTCTTGGCTTTAAGACGCAAACTGGGTGAGAAAAGAGACTTAAAACACACTTCGTACACTTTGTGAACAAAAAAATAGAGACTTGATGATAAACAGGGGGATTCTTGAAGAATACACAAGAAATACACAAGACCCTTCTTCAATTGTCATGCTTAAGCATTTTTTTTTAGGATGAGATCGGACAAACGAGTGCGAACGAACGAACGGTTTCACTATTGCGCGCAATCACCTCGAGATCCCGACGAAAACTGCGCCTGGAAGTATACCGACCGAATGCAGGCTGTGACAAAGCTTAAGTAAAGCTTTTCTCGCGAGAAAGCAAGCTCCGACAAGATCATTTAAAATTAGGACGGGCCGCTCTTTTTTTCAGGGCCCAAGGCTTTGCAAATAAAGTGTTTCATGTAGCTATGGTGTACAGCAGGCCTTAGGGCTGTAAGTTCACAATTGACCCGCCTCGTTGCCAATTGAATGAAAAGTATTCCTCTTTGAAGACGAAATTGAGGGTATTGGGCTGGCTTTGCAACGGAGGTGACCGAGTCTTACTCTAATGTCTCCCAAGCTACCCGCTTCCTCTATGAGAAGAAGACTAGCTTTGCAGCTGAGGTAGCTGAGTCTAAATGTAATGATTCCCAAGCTTCGGAGAAAGTGAGAGAAATAATGCCATCTGCAAGTAACATGTAGGTAAGCCTTGGGATAGATGTTTGCGATATTTCTGTGAAAGATATTGTTGTCTTGAGTGTCAGAAGCTGTGGTGCAAGAGCATGAGTTGCTTTAGTAAGCACACGAAAGGCAACTGTCGGCAGTAGGTATCCCTGCCAAATTATCTGCAGAATATACTTAGCTAGTTTTAGATTAGAAAATGTAATAGTCATTGAAATAATCTTGAGATGGAGTACAATGCAGTAGGACTGCAAAACTCTACAGCTAACCGATTTTAATAGCTTACTGATTGAAAAATCACGCATGTATTCCATTCCTTTTTATTTTCGTAAGGTTTTCGGCTTTGTTATAGTTGAGGGGCTTTGGAGATTACTGAGATTACTGAGCTTATGATGTCTAAGACGTGCGGGTCACAGAATATTCAAATCCAACCGAAGGGCCAGTTGAGTGGAGGACTACCTCACCTTAGGCGAATAAGTGTAATGGGATCTACGTATGAATGTAAGCCGACTTCGAGTGCCCAACTGGAAAGGCTATTTTGCTGAACTCAAGATGCTAAGAGCGAAAATCTAAAATGCAAAACGAATCTTGATTGCTGCTGTCCGCCCTCGCTGACTAATTAATTATATAAAACTCCCATCACCAACGTTTCAGTTGTAACCGACAAGAGGAAAATAAGAAAAAAGCGGAGACACAATATTTTCTTTCATTTCTGATTTAAAAAATTAATTTCAATCTATCAAAGATCCCAATCACTCTCCAACATTTACACTATCTACATAAAGAGGACGCTCGAATAGCAATCCACTGTGGAGCTGCCCACCGTTACCCGTGTGTCATCGAAAATCGTTAAACGAAATTTTAAAAGTATGATTTTCTTCGCCGATTTTACAGATATTCACCCAATTCCTTTGAAATATAAATCCAACACACTTTATTTACAATTTAAACCAGTTTTTGCTTTTATTTTTGCCGGAAAATTTAAGAAAATTGATTGAAATTCAAACACTTGTCGGAGCTTGCTTGCAGTCACGTATTCACCACGAAACTTCACTGAAGACTGAAATAAAAAAAAAACCTAGCCAGAGGGCGTCGTGCTAATTAGAGAGCATATTGACAAGTGCGTCTTCGCTAAGTTTCCTTCTAAATGGGAAAATATAGAATTTTTTGCTTCAATAATTGGTTTTAGTTTACTATTTCCAAAAATAATTTTAGGGCTTTTAGAGATGAGAAATAAATATTTAGTTAAGATGCTTGTGTTCAAGGGGTGAGCGATAGAATTAGAAAAAAGCATTGAATCGAAGTGTGTCGCAAACAGAGTAAAGCAGTCTGGCCTTTCGATGTCTAAGTATTTAGACACTCAGGTACAAATTGGTTGTCTTCTGCAAGTCAAATTTGGAGGGCTTTTCGTTGAAAACCAGATTCAGTGGACTAATAGAATCAGGTGTCAGGCGTGGAAATTTGTTTGTTACAGGTGTTGCATGACAAGGCGACTTGTTGTATGAAAATTTGCAATGAGACCAGCAAAATTTCCCCAATCGGTTGTTGCTTGAATAATCCAAAACTGTTTTCATCCCGCCTGCAGATGGCGCTTCTCTTCTGACAGTTACAAAATCCTATAAAACTACTATCACTCACTTCACTCCACTTAAAGACTCAGTGGCTGTACTTTCGTCTTTTTAGTTTTCCTTTTTCGCCCCTCGAATTTACTATTTTAAGTAGAATATTTTATACATAAGGTAATTCCATTTCCTCAATTAACTATTCTACTATTAAATGTGAATAAAATTTGGTCCCTAAGACGCGCATTTCTTGAGAAAAATTGTGAAATTAGCATTCCTAACCTCGTTTATACACGCGTCAAAAAAAAAATCGTTTCACAATTTGACATTTCCCCTTTTTTGCGTTCCGTAGAATTTCATAAAAAGTAGTGCATCTCCATTCTATTGCAGATTTCATCATAAGTGGAACCTTGAAAAAACCAAGTACCTGATCCTGAGCACAACCAAACGGGCGTAAGGCCTTAGCGGCCGTTAAAGACAGTAGAAACGTCGGCTGCTCCTGCTGGCATTTTCAGTTAATTTTTTTCTTCTTTTTTTTTTCTTACCACCCTTTTGACTCCGTTTCGCGCGAGTGGATGGAGAAAGAAGGACAAACAATTTGTTATTTGTTTCCCTTGAATCCTGAATCGTTTTCCGAGAAAAAATGTCAGACGCGTTCCATCGATATCACGAAGGAGCAGGAGGCAGTGGCAGCAGCAGTACCAGCACCAATAATAATTATGTAAACTTCAACCAGTTTATGATGCAGCACAACATCATTGGAGGCGGTGCGAATAGTGTGGGTGGTGATGGCGGAGTCGATGCAGTGGCTGCGTCTTCGACAAACCCATTCCATTACAATGGTGGTTATGGTCATCAGTATCAAATGGATGACTACTATTGTGGCGGAGGTGTAGGAGGTGGACTGTATAACTACCAACCTCGATATAATTACACAAATTCGACGCTACATGCTACCGCAGCTGAATTTATTCCGAGATTTTCCAACTTATCACTGGGTGAGGTTGCCATGAGCGCAGTTAAATCAAATGACGTGGCATCTACAGTGACTCCCATCGTAGCTGACATTCAAAATGCAAACACCAATGGAGTTTGTGGTCCTTCCACCAGCAAAGGTAGTTCAAGTCAGAATAGCGCAGACTCGCCGCCAAATAAGTCGCCACCGCAGCGTTACACTGGTGCAATGAGTAAGAGTCGCGATTCAACGTCTCGTGGTGGTATTGTTGTGGGTGCATCATCTTCACGACGACAGAATGGTCGGGATTATCACCGGAATCAACGGTATGACAACCACCGGAGTAACAAGCGCAGAGACGACTGGAACAGGAACCGTGATCGGGTAAATGCTTTTAGGGAAGAGAAGTACACCCTGGAGAATGGAAAAGACAGCCCTCTTAACTCGCCAGAGAAAAAGTCGCCCAAAAAGCCGCATCCTGAGAATGAAAAACTGTCGCAGAGGGAGAAACTCATTCGAGAAATTGAGGCACGGCGTCTGGAGTGTCTAGTGTGCGTGGAGCCAATAAAAAGTCACAATTCGGTCTGGTCCTGTCACAATTGCTATCATATACTTCACCTTAACTGTATCATTAAGTGGGCATCTAGTTCCAAGTCCCAGGATGGCTGGCGTTGTCCTGCATGTCAGAATGTTGAGAAAGACGTGCCACGTGACTACTATTGCTTTTGTGGTAAGGTGAAAAGCCCACAGTTTAACCGCAACGACATCGCGCATAGCTGTGGAGAAGTTTGTGGTCGTATTGAGGGATGTTCACACGCTTGCACTCTTCTGTGCCACCCCGGACCATGTCCGCCGTGTCAAGCCAACGTTACGCGAGAGTGTGGATGCGGTAAGACTACCAAAACCATGCAGTGCTATTTGAAAGAGTCCATCGAGTGTGAAGCCAAGTGTCAGAAGCTACTCAACTGCGAACTGCACTCGTGCGAAGACAAGTGTCACGAGGGAAAGTGTAAGCCCTGTGAACAGAAGGTTGATCAGAAGTGTCACTGCGGGAAGCAGGATCGTCAGGTAGCGTGCACAAGAGATTCCCACGAGAAAAAGACTTATTCGTGTGGCAAACCTTGTGGAAGAGATCTTAGTTGCGAGAACCACAAGTGTAAAGATTGCTGTCACGCTGGAGAATGTCGGCCATGCAAATTAAGCCCAGAAATGGTCACTTCATGTCCCTGCGGCAAGATGCCGGTAGTTTTGGAACAGAGGAAGTCATGTATGGATCCGATTCCAGTTTGCGATGGGATTTGTAACAAGACACTGCGCTGTGGCAAAGCAGCTCACCCTCACCATTGCACAAGTAAATGCCACCTTGGTAATTGTCCACCGTGCAACAAGCAGACATCCGTCAAGTGCAGATGTGGCCACATGGACCAGATGATTAAGTGCCGCCAGCTGTCTACCCGAGCTGACGATGCACGTTGTAAGAAGCGGTGCGTAAAGAAACGCTCATGTGGAAAACACAAATGCAATCAAGAATGCTGCATAGACATTGACCACATCTGCCCGATGCCCTGCAACTATACTCTCTCATGTGGCAAGCACAAGTGCGACCAACCATGCCATCGAGGCAATTGCCCTCCATGCTACCGCAGCTCCTTCGAGGAGTTGTACTGCGAGTGTGGAGCGGAGGTGATCTACCCGCCAGTGCCCTGCGGCACTAAGAGGCCGCCTTGTAAGCGCCCGTGCTCTCGTCAACATCCCTGTGACCATCCAGTTCAACACAATTGCCACTCTGCAGCCAACTGTCCACCCTGCATGATGTTCACCACGAAATGGTGCTTTGGGCAACACGAACAGAGAAAAACCATTCCATGCAGCCAGGAGAGCTTCAGTTGCGGCCTGGCGTGCAACAAACCCCTATCTTGTGGGCGCCACAAGTGCATCAAGCCTTGTCATGAAGGTCCGTGCCAGGTAGCAGGCGAAATCTGTAAGCAGAGTTGTACAACCGTACGAGGTGGCTGTGGACACAAGTGTATGGCAGCTTGCCATGATGGAGACTGCCCCGAGACAGCATGCAAGGAAATGGTAAGTTCAGTAGAAATAAATGTTTTGGAAGAATTCAATCTATGGATCGGTTTTAGGTGGAGGTGACTTGTGAGTGCGGTAACCGAAAGCAGATGCGAGCTTGCTATGATTTTGCTCGGGAATATCGCCGAATCGCCACAGCACAGTTAGCTTCCTCTATGGCTGAGGTTCAACGCGGCAACACAATCGAACTAAGTGACATCCTGGGACCAGCTAAGATGAACAATAACAAAGCGTAAGTTCGTGTTTAAAATCCTCATTTCAAATCGATATTGATTGGTATTTCTGTCCTTTTCCTCTTAGCCTTGAATGCAACGATGAATGCCGAACGTTAGAGCGAAATCGCCGTCTTGCTATCGGTCTGCAAATCCGCAATCCCGATCTGCCACAGAAGCTACTTACCAAATATTCCGATTTTATCCGAGGCTATGCCAAGAAAAACCCGTCTCTTGTCAAAAGCATTCACGACTCGCTAACCAATCTGGTCAAACTGGCCAAAGAGAGCAAACAAAAGTCTCGCAGTCATTCATTTCCCACAATGAATCGCGAGAAACGCCAACTCGTGCATGAAATGTGTGAAATGTTTGGAGTCGAATCGGTGGCCTACGATGCGGAGCCCAATCGGAATGTTGTCGCAACAGCTTACAAGGAAAAGGTGGGTTTTTTAATCATGATAAACCCCATTCGAAGTAGTGATAATTTCTGTTTTTATTACAGTCTTGGTTACCAGCTCAAAGTATTCTAGAAGTTATACAACGCGAAAATGGACAACGACGCGTTCCGGTGCCAAGTAACAATGCATGGGGCATCAAGAGATAGACGATCGATCGACAGCTACAGTCGAGTATCATGGATTATACATAGACACTTTGAATTAATGGATTAATTGGTTATTTTCTTAGATATTTTCATTCGTTTGCTTATTGAACAACTTGATTCGTGGAACCGATTTGAAAGTGAAATTCAAAATTTTGTTCATACCCCGAGCGTATATATTCCCTTTTTATTAGTAATCTTATTTCTCATATCCTGTCTCCCATTCTCTTCACACTCCTTATCCCTTTTTTTATTTTATTTTCTATGCTTTCGCTTTTTTATTATATTATTACGTTTGCAAGACAATACAGAGGAAAATAATAAAGTTGTTTATAACAAAACGGGAAAAAACCATTTGTAATTTCTAATTTTATTTTTGTACTATTTTTGGTCGTGGTTTACCTAGAAGGAGGCTTATTATCGAACCTGTTAGGAAGCTACAAACTATTCTGGAATGGCATTATTCAAGATAAAGCAGGGGGTGGTCTTGGCTGTTGTTTCAATTCTATTCTAACCTACAATGCGTCGCAGGTAGCCTTTGTACATCATCGCCTTTTGCAGAACGTTTTCGATATAAGTTTCGGAACGGATACAACACTAATAGGAGAAAACTCTTCCGATGGGATACCATGATGGAGTCAAATCCTTTTGTTATTCTCTTCCCCAAACTTTTTTGGATATCAAGTGGTATTGGGCTAATATACATATATTGAGAGAGTTATAGTCGAATTTTGGAAAGTAGATTTCAAAGACATTTTTACAAATAAAAAAAACGAAAGAGAAGGACTCCATTATGCAAGGTTAATGCACTTTCTTTCATGTTAACCTCTCCGTTTAATTTGAAACCACTATGACAGCAGCCGCCATTTTATAACTGCGCAGGAAAAATTAAGATCTCTGGTGCATTGTGGTTTTCTATTTTAAAAGTTATTTAATTTATTTCTTACAAAATAACGTGAAGAGTGTAAAAAAGTCGTGACGCTGGTTTCAGGTAATATTTTTCAAATACTTAGAAGTACCTACATGAATTATTGGTGGAGGTTAAAATCCGGTTTTGTTTAGATCAGCTAAGATTGTAGATCCACACTCGGAGCTCCGTTGGACCACTGTGCTCGCCAATGCTGAATACAGTGATCTGAAAAAGATTCGGGATTAGTTTCCATTGAAATTGATGTCCTGGATCATGTCGCGACAGGCACTGCATAGGTCTGCTAAACTTAACCTTATTCTTTTTCGACAAAGTTGCAACACGCGGTTGCCTGATACTCGCAAGTGCACAAGGAGTTATTTTGTTTTTCTTGTGTTATAATGAGCCTTGGATTCCTTTGTATGCTTTGTATGATGTGAGAGCACAAATGATAAAGCGTCAGCTACCTTTGCGAAGCTTCGGTTTTATGACTGGTTCAGTTTTAATTTTTGTCTTACCAGCTAATTGACATTGTCGTTTCCTTCGATATCCCTATGGTTCAGGACCCAACAGAGAATACAAACAATGGAGATTACATTGTTTCAGTTTAATCACTTTGTATCTAGTGGCTCAGATAGCTGCTTTACTGTTTATGTTCATGCGTAAATGTTTGAATCTCTTATTTCTCTTTGGAGACGTTCATATTTGCGTAGATAACATTTCGGATAGGATAGGTTCCTGTGTTTTACGTTTTCTTGTTTTGTTTGAATCTCCTCAGGAATGTTTATGTCGTAGTCAACGTATGATATTAGATAAGCAGTCAATCTTACATGCAATTGCAACTAATTGTGGTCCTGAATTGCTACAGATTAAAACTTTCTTCTGCTGCTAGTAAATTCCTGAGTTTTGTAATTCAGTTATAAGATCGGTTGTGTGATGGCGTGATCATATGTTGTATTTCAGGACTTTATTGTATTGATCTCCTTGGAACGTCTATAGAAAGGTGTAATACACTCAGCCTCTATTGCTTTAGGATTGAATATACACATAAAGTTGTACGATCTTCCTTCAGTCGAATCGCTCATTGCTCAACGGTGCAGTTTTAACCGATATTTATCAAATTACTGGACGCGCTATGTAAAAGCGGCAGTTAGTCAGTTGCAATGGAGTTGTTTCTGATATATCAGGGGAAAAGCTCTCTTGGTTGTAGCGGAAATATCATCCAGGTGGGATCCCTTTTCGGAAATAGCACAGTCAACCTTGTTACCAAATTGATAAAGGTATACTAGCTTTCAATTTCTCTGCTTTGTCCCCTATTGACGCAAGTCTCGTTAATCAGATTTTGTTTAGATCAACTCAATGCAACTACCACTTATGAAGTTACTAGAACACATTATCATTATGGTTGACCTTTGGAAGACTTTGATCTCCAAAAGTTCAAGCTCTGAACCAAAAATCATAGGCAGATATTTAGTTTTGGGGTGCTATATAACTATTATACGTAGGTCTTTCAGCATGTTGAGCTTTTCTGCCATGTTCTGCCATGTTTTGTCATGATTAAACTAAACTTTCTAATTGGTTCTCTATTTAAGAGACTGAACTGAGAATTATCTTGGCTACTTTGGTCCATAAATTATACGGGAAACTGCTCTAGAGCGCAGACCATGGTTCTTCATTGCTTCTTCGGCACAAAAATAATTTCGGAAAACTAGACAACAGGTTTCTGGTGCTCTCAGCTAGAGGGTAGAAAGACAGACTCCATCTAAATTGATTATCTGTATGAAAGGTAGTCTGTTTTAAGTTGATATGAGTTATTCTATAGATTAAAGGGAATTTGGTCAATTTGCGTTCGTAACATAATAAAATAGAGTCACAGACCGTAACAGGCAAAGGATGTGTTTCGACTGTATTTTACTTTCTGTAAAAAAGTACGATTATTGAAGTGCCTAAAAATTATACTGAATTTTAAGAGATAAGGAGAAACAAAAAGCATTAATTCTAGAGCAGCCGCATGGAGTTTGACCTGACTTACTTCTAATCTAATGGGTACTATGACAGAAAATTCTTAAAGATAAATAGTAGAGAATTACTTTTTGAGTGCAACGGGCCTAGCTTCCCACAAGCATTCCTGCTGTGTGTTCTTTCAACGAATGGAAGGATCCTTGCCGTGGTTAAAGGTCAATTTTAGTTTTGTATGTACAGATTTTCGGGCGACGTTGACGATTATCGAAATTTTATTTTATTCTGGAATTTTATTCTATTCATGAAAATAGAGGATTACCTCTGGGGCGTGACAAGGTAAATGTATAACATCTATAAATAGAGGTGAAAAGAATAAAGACCAAGTATAGGTATAAGTTCTCTCAGTATAAGTTCATTTTCTCGAAAACACCTTTCACGAGTTAGCTTGGCTATATTTCTTCAGATGGTATGTGTACCATATTTTTTCCGTCAAGATTAGTCTTAAAATTTATAATTTTTTGGGAATATGCGACATATTCTAGGATTTATTCTAAAAAAATTCTACTTTTGCAAAGATTTTACTAGAAATTGAAAGAAAGAGAGTTATGACAAAATGTATAGGCCTTGAATTTCTTTATAATCCACTTGAACGTTGTCAAGCCAGGCGTAATTTAAAAGAAAAAACCAAAACAGCAATTGAAAATGGTCGTGGTACTTCTGCCAAAAGTCTAGCATGTCATGCCCACTTTGGAAGGTTAGGTTCTCATTCAAATGTGTCTCCGAGTAGTGCACTTTATTTATTTATCTACAACGACGCATTAATCTTTCAGAAAAACTCTCTAAATAATATTTTTTTTTTGTTTTTCTTACAGATCACCTCATTGTCTAACCTCCAAAGGGCTACAAAAATGATAACTCAAAGCCGCCACCCTCGGTCAGACGGGCCGCTCTAACATCATTGTTAACTTGTCGAACCTTGTTTTCGCGGAGAAAGCTTTACGTAAGCTTTACGTATCAATGCTTGCATTCGTTCGGTATAGAGCCAGGCTCAGTTGTCCTCGGGATTTCAAAGTGAGTGTACGTAATTTTTAAGCCGTCAGTTCGTTCGTTCTCGTCTATTCGATCTCATCCTAAAGAAACGTGTTTAATCTTGAAAATTTAAGAAAGGTCTTGTGTTCCTTACACAATTCAATTTATACGATCTCTTTTAATTTTTTTATGTAAAAAGAAAAATATTCCCCTTGTTCTCAGTAAGTCTCTAGTTTTATCCACCAAGTGTATCTGTAAAAGTGCATCATTTCTTTGAAGAGAATGTGTTTTAAGTCTCTGTTCTCACCCAGTTCTCATCCTAAATCCAAGAGAAAATGTAAAATCTAAGCCAAGTGTTAGTTTATTTTTATTAAAAGTTTTTCTACAAAAAAAAATAAAAGTTAAGTGTGCTCCTGTCTGTCTCTCTAAATATTAAGGAAGAAGTGCCTTATGTAGTTTTCCGAAAATTCTTCCTTTTTGGTAATGTAATGTATTCCCATGTCTGTTAATGTGTAAAAAAAGTGCTTAAGCCCCTTGTCTTTTTAATTAATGTAAAGTGCAATCAAGTGTTTTGGTTATTTCTTCATTTTTAGGTGCCTTTGTAGCACTCTGGGTGAAAAAGTGAAAACAAGTGAAAGCAAGTGTCTTAATGTCCCTATTCTTATATTTTTTACTTGCACCTATACCTATAGGGCAAGTATTGTATTCGTGCAAAATTTGGAACTTGAGTTTTTAATCAATCTTGACATTACTATAATGGAGAAGTCCAAAAAAGTAGGTCCGCCAATGCCGTCTGTCTGTCTGTCAGTCTGTCTGTCTGTCGGTGTGTCTGTCGGTGTGTCTGTCTGTCTGTCTGTCTGTCTGTATATTCGACTACAGCCTAAACGGCTGGACGGATTTGCTTCAAACTTCATATATAGGGTCTGTGGGATATTCCCTAGAGGCGAAATTTGAATTTTCATTCTAACCTCAAAATTAAGGGTAGTTTACTTAAGGCCGATTTCAGTTAAAATGGATTTTCTCGAAAACGGCTCTAACGATTTCGATAAAATTTGATGTGTGGGTTAGTTTGGGCATATGCTATGAGGTGGCATACCACGTTTTTCATGAAAAATTCGAATAACGGTAATATTGAAAATCAGCTGTTTCTCGGGTATTTGTGCGGCGTTTGGTCTAAAAATCAATATTTCTAGGTTATAAGACAAGTGCAAAATAATGGCATACCAAATTTTGGAATGCCACGCCCACTTTTATAAAACTTTTTTTTTCAAAGTTTTTACTAGAAATTGAGAAAAAATTATTTAAGCAAAGTAATAGGCGTTAAAATTTTCTACAATTCACTGAAATACCTTATTTGGCCACGCCCACTTTTTAAAGGTGTTTTTTTAAAAACAAAACATTGAGTAAACTCCTACAATGTTATGACTATTATTCCATCGAAACGCGGAATCCCACGCCTACTTTACTGGGAAGAGCAAGACTTGGACTTTAATCCTGATAAAATTATACACTTATAGCATTACGGTGCAAGTACGTACGACCCAGTCGTGCACTTTATTAAGCTTCTATCTATACAAAGTCTCTGCCATTTTAAAGCAAGATTCTACTATCGTTTGTTCGGTACGGGAGTGCTCGCTGTCGCGATCGGTGGTTTCGGTAGTGTGGTTAGGGAGTGTTGGTTTAGTGTGCTTGGATTCAAGAAAGAAACAGCAGTTGAAGAAGAAGCAAGATTGGTGAGTGTTTTTTTTATTTTTTTACACAATCCTTGCTGATTCTCCTTGTTTGTTTTCTAACACTCATTTTCGCAAGATCTGTTTTCGGTCTCTCGACCCTCAGCTCTATCTTTCGTGACTTGATACTCTGTTTGTGAGCGAGTCCACTCTTTGACCTTTTCAAATGGATGTCCGATACCCCAATTAGGGGTAGTGCACATTGACTTTTGACCGATTCCTTGAATCAACAGTTGAGTCAGAATAATATGTTCTATGGAACAAGATACTATATATTTTACTTATATATAAGATTTCAGGAATCCCCGTGGTTGTCTTAAATTCATAGACGCTGATTTTATGATTCGTTAGGCGCGATTACACCAAGCAGATGTATGGTGGTCCTTGGGCTTGATTATTTGCTTATCTATTTTCCGCTGATTTCCTTTTAATTTGCATTTCAAACATTTTTGATAAAGGTGGTATTAAAGTACTCTAACTGCAAAGCTAAGGTACATTTTTGTTGTTTTGTGTTGACCTTATAAGATGCAATGATTCCAATTGAGTAGAATGCTTGGTAATTTTCTTAGCCTGAAAGATATTCCACTAGGTTAATTCAAGTTTTTTTTTGAAGACCTAAATGAAAAAGGATCCAGTTCGGGGTGAACCTGGATTACTAACAAATAAAGCCCTTCTTCAGTTAATTGTCTTCAGTTGCGCACCTCAAGTCGATTTAGGATTCCTTCCAAGATGAGCTTTCCTCCATTGTCTCTCTGGGTTGGAGTCGAGAATTCTACAAGCCGGACCATTTGTATTTATTTCTTTTAACATTCCTAGCGACCTTAGACGACTAATGCGCAATTTTTTGACCAGATCGATGTCGCCAAGACCGATGATATTCTTCATTGGCTCTCCATAAAGTTCATGCCTTAGCGCCCGAAAATAAGACTGAAACGGTCAAGGTCTTAAAACAGCGGGCAACTGAGTGCACCAAAGTCTAAATTGATTCTTCAATTTCTTCCATTTGACCCAAAGCGCTAAGGGAGAGGACATATGTGTCGATATTGCATTTCCATTGGGTCCAGAGATTTTCTCTATCGTAGACCAGGTATACCCCAATTCGAGCACAGGGTGCACCAAAGTTTACATTATCCGATCATCGTGGTCGTCCATAATGAGCAAACAAACTCGATCAGCACTTAGCTTTTGCGACTTGGAACAAAAAAGCACCTGTGTGACAGAGGGTCTAAATTAGTCCTCTAAAATTAGAACTCCTTTCTATATAAAAGTATATTAAGTTTGATACATAGTTTGTAACATATTGAATTATTGGGATAAACCTTGCTAGCTACTTACATATATACTCGTATAGTCGTTATGAATATCAATAGCAAAAGCGAATGTTTGTATGTCACCAGTATCTAGGTCGTAAATTTTGTGCTCCGGGCTTCTGACAGAAAGGAGCAGCAAAAGTGTCAACAATTTTGGAATCTGCCCACTGCTACTCTTTTATAACTTCACTGTCTTACATGAAATCGTAAAAAATGTATGGTTCGTACGAGTATGTCTAACGCCCACTTTTTGAAAGCGTTTTCATCAGAAAACCGATGACGTCAGTACACGTTCCAAGTTATCGTAGTTAAAAAAAAATATTTTGCGGGACAGGTTAAGGAGACCGAGTGTCTTGGCAGTCGTGTTGTGGTTGTTTAATTGCTAATGCGAATGCAGGGGGCTTTTATTTTTTGAGACGCTTTGTCATGACAGTTGCTTATTCAGATGTCTGTCAGACGCTCGCGAGAGATTGGCTAGTGACAGAAATTTTAGTTGTTATCTAGAAATTGAACCTAAGACCGTTTGTTCCGTAGCCCAACGTACTAACCAGTTAAGCCACGGGGCCCTTATAAAGTAGAGCCGAACAATAAATTAACTGTTTCTTCACATTTCACAATGTGACTTAATCTAGGAATAGTTGCCTTACCTACAAATCTAGCTAAAGAATACTTAATTTTTCTGTCAATTCTAAACTAATTAGACACAATTGACAAGTCCTCGTTATCTGAATTTATGCCTTCAATTCTCAGTCTAATACCAGATACTTCGTACTGCTTTCATACTAAGTTCTGATTGAAGATTGTCGCTGGACAAAAATCTTTAATCGAACACACCCTGGAATTCCGGAACATCCGTTTGTCTTCCTCTCACTCATTCACTTCCAGTTTGCTGAGAAAATGTTTTCTCCATGCTCGAAGAACACAGAGCTCAATGGAAAATCAGTTTAATCGGGAAGTTTACGGTGTTTGGTTGTGTCTCGTGTCGGTACGAAAAAAGTCGGCATCTATTCTGTTTTTCTTCGTGGTGCGATGCCAAAGCATCAGAATAGATTCCATCATTTGTTTTGTTCACTGTTTAATTTTAAAAATAAATTAGCCCCATCGGTTTTGATAATTTCATTCTGAGGAGTTCGCAAAAAAAGTTATATATTTCTGATCTTCGAGTTTCGTTGCCTGTGTGTGTGTATTTAGAAAAATAAAATTCCTTGTGTTGCACTTATATATATATATGGATATGTGTATATAAATCTCTCCACACCGACTTGGAAACTTCCAAGTTCCTTTTTTTTTGTTCTTTCGTGTCCGTGTTGTGCGTGTGTCCCAATAGAAATATTTGTATACCGTTTTCAGTTTGTTCATCTTTATTTTTTTGAGTTTTTCGCTTAAATTTTCGGTTCGAATTCGTTTGAAAAATCGAGAGAGTTATGGATAAAATTTTTTTGTGTTCAAGTTCGAACACACGGTGGCACAAAGTGTGAGAGAAAGGGAGAGAGAGGAAGGTGATTTGTTGTGGGTTTCGTGTGTGCTTGTGGGTCCTGTTCTAAAGGCGAAGCCGAAGTTCCAATTGAAACTGGTTTCCTTCGGTTTGGATGGGAGGAAAAATAGTTTTATGTGATTAATTTTATTAGAAGTACATACAATAAAAAGACAACAAACCGCAACCATTATTTTCATTCCAAAGTCGCTTCCAGCGGTGGCTGCTTACCATTGTGTGGAGATAAATAAATTCCAATATACACATCGCACACATCTTTGACGATTGGAAAGGATATACCCACACAAGAGCGTGCAAGACGGTACGGTTTTCGTCGGTTTCGAATTCGGTTCGGTTCGGTTGTCGTCCTGTGCCCCCTTGGTGTGTTTGAAAAAAAAAAATCGTTTATATAGTTGAAAAACGACAACAAAGCACAGTAAAGCCCCCGTGTGATAGGAGTCCTGTGTGTCAAATGGAAAATATAAAAGATTAATTACCAACCGACGAATGTCCTTCTTATAGTCCCGTGAGTGAGAGCAGCTGACGCGCGCGACAATAAATTTCGTCGGGGAAGATGCTCAAACGCACAAGAAAAAGTTAATGAGCGACTAAAAGAACGGTTTTTGTTTTTCTCCTTTTTTTTTGTTTAAATAATTTATATTTATGCGACGCAGGACATACGCGCCATCCCCATTGTCCTTGGCCTCGTTCGTTTGAGTGTGCTCAGTACACTTAGTTCATAACAAAGGAAAGTTCAACAGCATCAGCATCCATCACTAAAGGATATCGCACCGCAACGTCGAAACAGAATACTACAATCTTTTTTCTTTAGTTTGTTATTATTTTTTTTTTTTCGTTTGTGGATTAAAAAATATAATGTCCTTACGATGTGGATTAATACTCATCTTATTATCGACGATTTGTTTATTCATCGCAAATGGTAAGTAATCCGATTTAGAATCCTTTTTCGTTTTTGTTTTTTTTTTTGCTTGTTGGTTAATCTGCTGTTGCGCTCCTTCCACTAACATGCAAAACTTTCCAGACAAATTGCATTAAATCTTTTCATGTTGTAATCCTTTTTTTGTTGGCATTGGCAGTATGTACTGTGTTGGTCCTCTGTTGCTGTGCTGTGCTGTGGTTGGTTGGAAAAGGAAAACATCTGGGACAATGCCAAATCCTGTGTTGGTCGGTTTTACCTGTATCCTGTATCCTGTATCCATATGTTTTTTTTTTGTTTGTTTGCTCGCTCTCTTCCTTCGTCTGTGCCAAATATCCCGACTATGCGTCATTTTCCCGAAACTAATTCCTGTGTCGTGCTGTTGTTATTGTCGACGGATGATGGTTTTCTTGGTCATCATTACGATGCCATTGACATTTGTTTTGGATTCTTTATACATATAGTATTCTTTTTCTTTTTCATTGTTCTTTATACTAAACATACATCCATACATACGTAGTTTCCTATTGCACACGCATGTTGAGATGAGAAAGAGAGAAAGAGAAACAAAGGAAATTGAGAATCTGTGCGTGGCGTACTATGTACACACAAAGATGATGAATTTTTAATTGAGCAAAGTTTTTTTTTTTTTTTTTTACATTTAATTGTTCCACCTCTGCATTCGTGGGGAATGGCAATAAATTCTCCTAGCGACATACCTATTTGCATGTTAAAGTAGGGTTATTTATTTATTTCGGAGAAACAAATTTTGAATAAATATTTATCAGCAAAAATAACAGCTGTCAACGAAATGGTGCTTGGAGTGGCATAATGCGTTTGGGGCTAACCGGGCTTAGCGCTTACCATACTATGAATGCTACGAATGCAACTAACCAAGTTTATTAATCGATGTGTCACCGGGAGAATTGATGGTTTCGTTGGGATTCTAATTAGTTTTGGGTTGGAGCTTTGAAACGAGATGTGCGACATTTGAACACATTTAAAATTGGATGTTAATTTTAGTGGTTTCTATGTATGTCATAATATTTATACATATGTATGTATGTACATGCATTTGTATGTCCATAAGGAAGAGGAGGTTGAGGACGAAAGGTGGTCTTTCCTTTATAATTTCAAAACGTTTGATTGGAATTCATTGAAATATGGGCCTTGCTGACAACCAGGTCTTGTTTTGGTATTCAGTTTGTGGCTGAACACTTCTCCGAGGAGTTCTGATTTGCTATGAGCGGAGAGGGACACTCAGGATTATTTGCAAAAGGGTATTATACTTTGCGATTTGAACTGAAACATTTGCAGGATTTGATTTGATGGCACTCTAGCTGGACATTAACCAAGTGGCTTCATTCTAGCGCACCTTTAGATGGCAAATATGCAAATTTAGTAGGACAATTCTTGCCACAAATTAATATTTAGTTGGATGGCCTTAACTAGAAAAAAACTGTGACAAAACGTCGTTACACACCTTTCCACCGATATCGCTATCCAGAATTTCCACACAGTTGCTCAAAAAGGATTGTTGTCAGTTGCTTCACAACAGGCAACAGCCTTCTTAGCGTCTGACTAAAGATTCTCGATCGCGTGTTGACGTCTGGGGCTGTGCGGGCTAATCCAATATATTCGCCTTGTTCGCAAGAAAACACTGCTTATCGAATCAGCGTGCATGGTCTTCTCCTTCTCGAAAGATCCATTTTCGTAGTATTTCTTCAGCATTTAGCAGCATGGCTTCAAGATTTGGTCGTGTAGATGTTGACCCATTATTTGCTTGATAGGTTAGATAGAACGAAGTCACAATGTTGGACATAGAGACGATGCCTTCTTTATGAAACGAATTCACATTCGTCTGACAGCAAAATATTTCTCCATTTCTCGGCTGGCCAGTCTAAGTGATCCTTCTTTTGGCCATAATGTTTTTTTTTCTTTGTTCAGACTGTTTTCCTAAATTTGTCTCTTATCTGCGTAGCTAGAGTAAAGCAATTAATCTGATAATGTTTGATCCACCTTTCTGCAACTTTCGGGCTTTTGCAATGCTAATTGTTGTTAGTGAACAGCTAATTAGTTTTTGCATTTTTAGAGTATGTTTTACCCTTGCTAATTAACTTTTCCTTAAGGTCGCGAATCAGATGTGTGCTGACGAATGTCGAAAGAAATTGAAAAATTCCTTTAAGGACATACTACTTAAAACCTAATACTAAAGATTATAATACTGTTGCGCAGGAATTCGACCAGCACTATTTTGGGAGCAATTACCAACTGATTCCTTTCTTATTAGTTTCTGAATGTCCATCTTCATACTGTATACCTACTTTACTGTCTAGTTGCTCATGCCGTGACTGACTATTTCCATTTTGTTCATCAACAATCAAGTTCCGCATTAATTTCAGCAGCTCATTCTAGGTACTGTGCTTTACTTTACTTTTCTATCTAGGAGTGGTATCAAATGGGTCTGTAATATGTAGGAAGAAACAGAATGAATATTTTTAGTTCGTCAGTCCTTTCTACACCTGTGCTGGCAGTAGTAAAGGACAATTAATCGTACGTAAAGCACAATTAGTCCTAATTAGAGCCGTGGTTCAGTGATTAGTGCGTTGGACTATGGAGCAAGGGGTTCGAGGTTCGAATCCCAGTCGGGGAACACCTAAAAATTTTTCACAGCCCCACCTCTCGCGAGCGTCTGACAAACATCCGAGAGTACAACTGTCTTGAGAAAGCTTCTCAAATAATAAATTGCCCTTCGAACACGGCATTAAACAGTAGGCCCCTTCCATTCGTCTAAGGAATATAACACGCACAACACGAATGGTTGTGAGAAGCTAGGCGTTGGGTCCCATCGACCTGTGGCGCCAAGTATTTATTTATTTTTAGTCCTAATCTTTGTTTTAAGAATGGTCTGTATCTATATGGACTCTGCATTCGAGGAGTCTCTCTACCATTCGCCGTAAATGAATGAATATATAATATACTCTGTTTAAAAAGTCTATGTATTGATGTCTGGGTTTAGTGCTTTCTTTGAACATTTTATAAAATACTCCAATTGGAGAAAAGAAAATCACCGAAAACCAGAGAAATAATCTGGAGAAACTAGCAGGATGTCTCGTTTGTCGTAAACCAGTATAAAGGAGTCATTTCTTCACTGATCCTGGGGTGTGGGTGTTGTTTGCGCTGAAACAAATATTCTCCCTCAGGATGGTTAGGTTCCCAAATCGGTCCACATTGGTTTCAATTAGAAAGAGATTGCCAACGTCAGTAGACGTTATACATGCTTGGCGTTCGGAGTAGGATTTTTGGTATTCACTTGAGTATTCGGTGAGTATCTCACTTGGAAATGTTGAATTTATTTTTGTCATTGAATGATGACCTTATTCCGCAATCATTTGACCTTGTCCATGTGTTCAATGGCGTATTCTGGTCTAGCTTTCTGGTTGGGTTTTCTGATGTAAGGTTGACCCGTTCATTGCAAATGTCTTCTTGGGGTTACTTTGTTTGTCCGTGTTTTAAGTTCGTTCATTCATCAAAGTCGGGTACCAGTTTATACGTACATATGCCCATGTACCTATGCTGCCATTCTGCTTTTACAGCTTCCATGATTCTTCTTCTGTACATTTAGTAGTTTCCGCGTCTTCGCTTCTAGATCGATAGGCATTCGTGTACAACAGTATTGATTTGCTTGAAGGAAGGTTTTCTGTCGGCTGCCTTGTTCGTTTTGTATTTGGCATTAGTTTACATAATGGAAGGCTTAGTCGCCTGCGTACAAAGGTGGTCTCTAAGGCTGAGTTTGTGGTTTTGCAGCACTCCCAGGTACTTTAAGTACTGCTTCGACTCAATGATGTGCTCTCCCACCTGTATGATTAAGCGTTACATTTTTTTACGGCTCCTTATAAGAACGGCTTTGATTTTGCAGTCTTCTGCACATTCGCGATTGTTTGATTGCAGTTTTGCACAACTTCCTCGTTTGTGTTGGCCACAACTAGAAGCACAATATCGTCATAATATCCAATAATGTTTAGTCGCCTCCGCCCCGATGTTCTTAGCATATCATTGTACATTATGCTCCAAAGTATTGGCCTTTGTTATCTTTTACGTCTTTGGTCGCTCCTTCATGCCATAAAATACAAGTTGGCTCTTGGTTTGTACCTGTGGGTCACACAGTGCACTTACTACACGGCTCCAGTCGGCTGAATTCAACCCGTTTTTTGACATCAAGTGTTACGACGACGCAGTACTTTCTTCCGCGACCTGTTCACTGTGCTATGTCGCGCACAGCTTGTATTGCTTGGATGGTTCATTCCTTTATGAATCCGAACCGTCGTTTGCACAGTTCCCGAGGCCTCTGCCGTATATTGCTCTAAACTTCGTTTTAGTCTGTCTGCAATGTATCTAATCTATCATACATAAGGGCCTGTACGATCACGTTCACACTGTGATTTCCTTAGGCATGCTGTGTAAAAATGTATGAAAACCTCTGGTCTTGTTTGTTTTTAATAAGTATTACGAAGACCACTAGTCTTAGGGTCTTCGGTCAGATCAGAGCGATCATCTTCTCTAAACAAGGATCAATGTTTTTCGATCGATGAACTACGACATATGGCTTAAATGATCTGCGCAGCCTTTCTCTCCTTCTTTTGCTTCAGTCGATTTCGTTTAAAATTGTTCTCGATGACATTTTGGTTGGAATGGTGTCGTCATTCTATATACTTCTAGATTTTTAGTTCCACAGCGCTTTGCTCAAATTCTTTGAATTCGCTAACTATACCTCCAACAAATTTCGGTTCTTCGCCAACTGACGACGACTGTCTTGTGCCGATGACTGATTCGTGGTTCTTATAAAACACTTCATTATTCACCACCAGTTTGTCTATCTATGTACTTCACACCTTAAGATAACAAACGAAACAACTCATTCACGACCACCAACCTGTTTCAACCCTGTAAGCACAACACGAAAAGGTGACTCAACTTACCATAATTCCAGTGTACGAGTGAGCAATTGTTTTCTTCTGTGGATTTCTTGCAATAGCCCACCACCCCAAGCCTTGCAAGCTGATTGCAGTTTCCTGGTATTATAATTGCCATAGAATTGGTTCCGCCTAGCCAAGCCACGAACAACAGTAAATCAGAATTGAAATTTCACGTTTCTCAAAAAATTGGACTGGGCTAGGGCTATTGTACTCATAAATCATTCGTCCACCCGCAGCCATTTAGAAAACTTAATATCCCCACCTTCTTGCTCCTTTTATTCTAAGTAGTGATTTTCCACTCACCTGTAAATAAATAAATAAAAAGCCAAACAGTCGCCTTCAGCAGAAAGAAAACATTGCAAAGCCAAGAATTTTGTACAAAAAAAAAAAAAAAAAAATATAAGAGAAGCCAAGAAAAATGGGTCAAAACCAACCGGCAGCAATATGGCAACTACTATTTATTTATTATCAAGACAAAACCTGTGCACTCACAAGGTAGCCAAGGTACATGCACCCAGTCAAACATTAGAATTCCAGGGTACAGCGGATAAAGTTAATAACACTTTTCCAGTTGATTGAGTATCAGTTTCATAGACGTTCTACGAGTACTCGTACTCTTACTCTTACTCGCACTCCAATGGAAATTGCAATTTTACTTTTCTCCCAGGGCAGCTAGCGTAGAGTGGTGTGGAAAATTAATTAAATTGCCTGTGAACTACTCTATAAATGGGCGAAGGAGGTGGGTGGGTCGTTTGGTTATTCCATCCCCTTAAGGAAAATTTGACTCTCGGACATTTAAAATTGCTTCTAATGGAGGAATTGTTGGTAACTACTTAAACGTAGACGACAGTCGATTTTCATTTGTATTTACCCGCCCAGCCGCCCAGCCGCCCAACCGCCCCATCATGAAAACTAGGTTAGATGTCGAAAACAAAATTTTCTTCTTCTACTTCTTCTTCTTCTTCTGTAGAAAGTTATGAATAAATAAACTATTGGAGAGTTGCCTAAAAATTCCTTTTGGTTGTGAGTACCTGCATTTGAAAGGAGTGGAATAATGCGTGTACAGTGTGGAGTGAAAAGTTTCGTAACAAAAAAAAAAAAAACAAACTACAAATCGATGAATGGCAGAACTATCTCTTACGAAGACTAACCTGTATTGTCAGACAGGAATTGGAAGTATTTGAGGTATTCATTGTATCCTTGTGGTACAGAAGTACGTAATGTGATATGGTTGTCTTTCTGTTGATCTTCTTTCGGATATTGGTAGCAGATGGCAGCAGCTATTTGTCCAGAATTCTCTTCTTCATTCTTGGCTTCCGCATCCCTTTAGAATTTCAGCAAAGTCTAGTACGAGAATAAACAATATCAGTGGACTGCCTTCAATAGCGTTTTCAGATGAAAAATAATAAATCAAAGTTTGCACATTACATGTCTGTATCCTCCGTATATGCACGTAGTTGACTTAACCTAAGCTACCTAGAGATCTAGATCCATTTCATCCATTCTATACATCACAGGGGTCTTAGTCGCTGACTAAGTTGATCTAGCTCTGGTTGTACCTTCTAAGCATTGTCTATCCTAATGAAGCTAAATATACATATTTGAAAAGTTTCTCTGTTTCTCTGAAAGCGGTTCAAGGTTCTACCCCCGATAACATTTACATTAGATGCTTTTACGGTCCAACCTTTCGCAAGAGTCTGACAATCATTTTTTTTTTTTTTTTTTAATTCAAATTTTGTTTATTAATTTATTAACTCTTACGTGCTAGACAAATCTGTTTAAAACTAGCTTAACTAACTTAACTATGTTATGACTAACTTACTGGCCCTATGCGGGCGCTCTAAGCTAAACTTAATGCTTAACCTATGTCTTTCGACGTAACCTAACTAAAAAGTGCTGTGTTTGCTACTACCTTATACCTAGGACATTCACATCAATCACAACATACACCTACGACTACCTTAAAACTATGTAAGCCGGCCAGGCTAGTTATAAATAAAAAAAAAATAAATAAATAAAATGGCCAGCTTGCCCTACAAGGGCTAGCCAGGATTAAGAGGGATCGACGAGGGAGTTCCCTCTTCGTAAAGCCACCAAAACTTTTGGTGCTGCCGTTTTACGTCTTTTATATCTCGCCCCGATACCGACCTACTGAATCGGAGACGATCCTCAGTTGTCTGTGCTACGCCTCGGTCGTAGTTGAGTCGCCTATCCACAGCTTTTCTGGCGACGTGGTAGATTAACGGCGTACCCGTTCTTTCTTGTACCAGACCTTGTCTATCGAAATAGAGGAACGCCTCTGGGGGGACAAAGCCGTTAAGGCGCACTCTCTCGTGGTACCTATCATTGGGGTAGTAAGCCCCAAAGATCAGGCTATTGGTTGAGTTCATTGCTCTTGCAATATGACCGCGAATCAACTTCACCAGGAAATTGTCCACTCTGATCACATTCGCCCTGTTATAGAGGACCTCATTGGAGTAGAATTTTTTGTACTCGGACTCTGGTGTTCTGTATAAATGAAGGCAAGCCCGAAGACAAGCCCTCTCAAACACCCGAATCCTTTCCATCAAGCTTGCTCCCACGTTGAACCACACCGGACAGCCATAGGTAAGCATTGGCCGTATGAGGGCCGTGTAGCAGATTACTTTCACCCTCGCATCAAGTTGGCTGCTATAAAACAGTCTCTTTGTGAGGGCAAAAGCAGCTCGGGCTCTGGCCAAAGCAGCATCTATATGTTTGTTAAAATATAGATACTGGTCTAGCCAGATCCCAAGGTACCTGACTACACTTCTACTCGCCAATGGACGTCCGTTAGGTCCCACGATAGAGAACTTTCGCCAATTCTTTCTGGTGTCCCTTGAGGCCCCAGATAACGGCGTTCTGAATAGGATGGTTTCCGATTTCTGGAAGTTGATCTTTAACTTCCAGTCATCGCAATATCGCTGGATATTGTCGAAGTCACGTTGCAAGAGAGTTGCAATGATCTCGACCTTAGGACCTGACCTGTACGCAATCAAGTCGTCTGCGTACGCAATAGCGTGGTGAAGAGAACCTATCAAATCACTTGTGTAAATGTTGAACAGGATAGGCGAATTAACCGCACCCTGTTGCAGACCGTTTTTAATTTGAAACGTACCAGCAGAAGTCACGTTGCCATTTTTCACAACGAACTGTCTACTGGTGAGCATATTGCAGATAATGTACAGAAGTGGTTTGCTGATACCCAGCCTGCTCAACTTGTAGAAGAGCCCCTCCAACCATACGGTATCGAAGGCTTTCTCCAAGTCAACCAGGCAGGCACCCGTGCATTGATTCTTGCTTTTATTCCATTGGACGTCCGACACCAGTTTAGACGCGGCATGTAGGGTATCATGCCCCGCCTTAAAACCGAATTGGTTGTCCGGAATTATGTGTTTGTCCTCAACCCACTTATTCAGGGCTCTATGAATAACTTTCTCGAATACCTTGCTGATGTTCGGAAGGAGACTTATCGACCGAAGATTTGCCGGATTGGAAGTGTCTTTTCCCCTTTTGGGAATGGGCTGCACCACTGCTGTCTTCCAATGCGCCGGATAATGTGCATTATTCAGCGCATTGTTGAACAGGGTGGTGTATATGTTTACCGCTTCTAGAGGGAGGTGTCTGAGCACAATGTTCGGGATTCCGTCGATTCCCACGGATTTCTTACTCCTCAGTGAGACGAAGATCGCTTGGAGTTCTACCTTCGATATGAACGGGGGGTGAACCCTGTCATTGGCGATGGCATTGTTTGCCATATTCCCTTCATTGAACACGGTGAAACCAGTGTTCTCAGATCGCCATTCCTGCATATCATTTCGAAGGTAGAAGTTGTGCACAAGGACGCGATTTTCCAGGTCATGGTTCGGGCGAACGCTATCATTCACCTTGTACACTTCCTGGAAAGTCGCTCCTATAGCCTCTACTTTCTCCTGCGGATCTTCTATCACAAAGAAGTCGTCATCCTCGACAGCGTTATCTGGATCTATGCCTGCTGTTGTAAGTATTCGTTCGTTGTTCGTTGTTCGGGGTATCTTAAGACACGGAAGGTCGTTGATGTTCTTTCTCCGAAACACCTTATTGATCTGCGGGAACATGCTTGGATTATTAGCTCTTATGGCCGAAATCTTCCCGTTCCAATGCGCATTAACCGTCATTCTGTAGTTCTCTTTGATCAATTTTTGGAGATTTTTGATCAACGACTTCAGTGTCCTAACCTCCAAGTTGTGTCTGTCAGCAAACTGCCTGTACAAGGTTTTTAATCTCGACAGGAGTCTACTTTTCTGTCGGTGTAGTGCGTCGATTGTCGCGTTGCGGAATATGTCGGCGTTGTCAGTATGTTGATACCGAGGTATCGTACTGTCCATCGTTCGTTTGATTGTCTCGTCCAATCGTTTCAGGTATCTGTCAATCTCCTCGTTTGACAGGTTCCTGTTGGACGGTGGGTAGAGCGAGTTCGAGGAGAATGCTCTAGTCAGTACTCGGGAGAAGCGAGTCCAGCGCGTCCTACTGTAGTTGTAGGTGTGCGTTTGAACAAACTCTTCCAGTTCCGCAATCTCGTTGGGAATCGTTATTTCGGCATTAAGTCCGCAATGGTCACTGTCGTACACAAAAGTGTGCAAACAGTTCATAGTCTGTCGGTCCGTGTCGGTCAGTTGTAGCCGTACGTCGAACAGCATGAGATCCAGATAAGAGCCGCCTCTGGGAAAGGACGGAATGTCCGATGCTTTCACATCGAGTCTAAACTCGACATTGTGCTGACCCCACCAATTAAATAGTAGGTTCCCTCTAGGATTTGGTGTATTATTTCCCCAATCCCCATGCTTCGCGTTTAAATCTCCGGCCATGAGATAGTAATTCTCCTCCGACTCCAGCCTTAGGTATCGGAAAAGTGATTCGAGCTCTGAAATAAATAAGGAAGTTTGAGTAGCTTCAGGTGCATAGACCGAGACCACGTACATCTTCTTTCCACTATGGAGAGGGATGCACACGATGCACGCTTCCAGCACCTGGAACCTTCGCACTTCACCACTGTACACTGTCTTGTAACGTAGCTCTTTACGTACGAAGATCGCGACACCACCTCCTTGGGTGGAGTTGGGCCGGTCTCTTCTTATTATATTATATTTATTGTTCCTTAATTTATGTCTCTGAGTTAGCTTAGTTTCGCTAATCAGAAGCAAATCAGGATTTTTATCGTCTAACAACCTAAAAAGTGAGTTCCTACGTTCTATCCTTATCAGTGAATTCACATTCACCGCAAGGATCTTTAAGGGAGTCTCCGCCGTGGTACCCATTACGACTGGAGGTGCGCTAGGCCCGGCAGAAGCGCGTAGATTTGGTCCACCCGCGTCAGTCTGACAATCATCTGAGGGTATAATTGTCATGAAAGAAAAAAAAAATACTAATAGCTTCTCACAACTATTCGTGTTGTGCGTGTTATATTCTTTACACGAATGGAAGGGGCCTACTGTTTAATGCCGTGTCCGAAGGGCAATTTGTTATTTGAGAAGCTTTTTCGAGACAGTTGTGTACTCTCGGATGTTTGTTAGACGCTCGGGAGAGGTGAGGCCGTGAAAAACTTCCCCGACTGGGATTCGATCTCGAACCCCTTGCTCCATAGTCCAACGCACTAACCACTGAGCCACGGCGCCCACAGCATGTCATGAAAAAGCACTTCAAACAGGTCATAGAAAAGTAGCTCCCTTAACTTCGTATGAAGTTTATATAACATGCAACACGGATGGATGTGAGAAGCTGGTAGCTGGTAGATTGGTAAAAGCAAACATTTTATTTTTAAACTCTTACTATTGTGATACATCTGCGCCATAGATCAGGAGTGGTATGATCAGTGCTTTGCAACCATTTGCTTTATATTTTCGAATGAGGATTTCTTACTTAGCACTGGGGAGCCCTAGGTAGCCAAAGTCTTCAACTGTATCATGATTATATTGGCCCAGACGTTTAGGTCATGGTTGACTCACATTGAAACAAACATAATAATCGACGGAGGTTTTCGGTTGCATGCAGACTAAGATCGCTACTCTGTCTGATTCTTTGGTGCACTTAACTTAATTTGACTTCAAGTATTAATATTATCTCTCTTGGACTCGAGTAGGCTGGTGTACGGACACTCTGTTTCACGCAGCGTATTCACCTTATCTGGGACTTGTAGGTTCCCTCTGTGACAGTGGCTGGAGCTCGCCCAATCGGCTTTTGAAGAAACAACTCCATCCCCATTACCTATTAGATAGTCTTTTGAAGGCTCGATTCGATTTAATAAGGTTTAGGGAAGGTAGAACATTATCAGGTCCTGTTCGGATCCTTGTCTTGTTGGAGTGAAACGTAATGTGGTGTTTGCATTTGACGACTATGAATGAAATGGCATCTATGGTGTGTCGATCATCTTTCTTGAGTGCATTTTCGTTGATAGTTAGAGCGGCACCTCTTTGATTGCTAGCACTTCCGCTTGGAATACACCGTCCATTTGGAAGTCTACTTTAGGTCAGGCAGCAATACCGGGTTCGGATGTGTATATACTAAAGCCCACCCCTTCGTGAGTTTTCCAAGTGTTCGTCAAAATTATTCGGGTTGATGGCCCTGCCGTCCACTCCTCTCTTAAGGTTTAGTCTGAAGTCCTGAAATGTTGATATATAATTTTATTTTGGTTCTGTTGGCATTAGTAGTTCCTATATGTATATGTCAGCCTTTGTAATCTGGTCTGTCACGTGGACTAATCGGATGCACTGTGAACATTCTGTAAATGATGGCGGGTCTGGGCCCTCATATCTTGCCAATAATTTTGCTGCACCTATAGAAGACTATGAATGTCTTTATTTATCTTTATAAAGAGGATATCCTCGATTTGTTACCACCTCATGCTGTTTCAACAGATCTGTCTTTAGTATAGGCGTGTTGTTCTGGAGTCACATCCCTAGGAATTATTTTGGAACGGACGTGTAGATTTGTTAATCTTTCAAATGTGTTGAGTAGGAACGAGGTAAGGATGGTCAGCCTAAAGTCTTTTGAGGTAGCGTGTGAGGCTGTTCTGTCATAAGGGATTACTGCGGTGCTCGAAGTTACTATTCCGGAACCTGGAAAGTATCTCCTAAGGAGGAGTTCTAGGGTTTCGAAGCATGAGTCTGCCCAGGATCCGCCTGGTTTCTTTATGAAACCTGGGACTGTGGGTAACTTTGACAAGATTTTCCGAAGTCTAGCTGCCTCTTTTGTGGTCTTTATTTCGCAGATTAGCGGGGTCATTAGTGCGGTTTGTATAATTTCCTGGCATTCCTGCTTAAAGGTTGAAAGCTCGCCTGACCTTATGGTGTTGGGCGTTTTTTCTTGTCCCAAGCTATGGGCAAACACAGAGTGGATAGTATAAGTGTTTTCACCTCGAGGTGTGGCTAGGGTGTGCGATTGAAGACCACTTGCACCGTCTAGAGTGGTCTTGAGAGCACTCTTTTGTGGTTGCGATGTGGCACTTGGGGTTTAAGTACTTCGGACAGGGTAAAACAGATCGTGACCACCAGATACCCACAATTCAGCGACAAAGTAAGATCTAGAACTTCTTGTCTTCTTCACGTAATGAAAGTAGGTTCTGACCCAATATGTCGTAAGAGCTTACTATAGTCTTAGGTGATTGAGTTTCGCACCCTGGAAAGTGTGTTAAAAAGAGAATGTCTAAGGTCTCGGAAAATGATTTTCGTTCCATTTCACGTTACAAACATAGAAGTCAGTCTGTAGGTAGTCATTCTACTTGGGATAAACTTTTGGGTATCCCCATCGATGTTGTCTGTGCTTTGCTTGCCCTACTGTTTTTAATTATAACTCGTCACTGAGTTCTCTACAAATTGGGTACTATAAACAAGGATTGTAACACAACAGCTACGACAGAACATCTTCAGAGATGTAGTTAGTACATTTTGTAGTTAGTTTTCTTGTCAATATTTAATTGCATCCCATCTGCATTCTAATTTATTTAAAAATTTACCCAAAACATCCAATCAAATACCTCCTCAAATTGAAAGAGTTTGTATCAATTTCACTATTAAATTGCATAATCTAGCAAAACGACTTTCCATTAAGTAAATGTGTGTATGGGAGAAGTATTTGCCAAGAAATATCGTTCGTTTTCCAGGAATCCATTTGAAAACTTCTTCAATAAACCGGATCGGAACCCCTCACATTTACTACTCCGTGTTGCAGCTTCCATCCATTTACACGCAATAATAACCAAAGCCAACAAACTTGAATAAGTTGCAAATAGTTGCTTCTTGTATTTGATGATGCCTTTAAGCGAAAGTCGTCGTATGCAGTCCAGTTTAGATAGACTTGCTGCATATGTGTATAAGGCGCTGTCGTTCCAATTTGCGCAGACCTTGTGTGATCAGTTTTAATATTTTAAAGTAACCCATAGGGCATTCCTTATCTATAATGTACCACCATGTATGCCTGTTTATGTCAGTTATTTTACTCCAATTATTACATGAGTCCAATTATTTAATCTGTCCTCAACCTACACTTAGGCCATAAACTCAAGTACCCTCTTCAGAGTCTGTGTGTCTGGTTGTTGTCGGTCGTCCTCTGTTCGGGTTTGTTGTGTTCCACCACAAAATGACAGAGTAAATGACTTAAATGTCGACTCGAGTCGAATTCGAATTCGAGTCTCTGTCTGTCGGTTATTTGCATTTTGAATATTGTACTCTACGGATCTGGTGCTGCTGCTTCTGGTGCTGCTGCTTCTGGTGCTGCTGCTTCTGGTGCTGGTTGTGTGGTGCACTTTCCTGGGTGCGTGTCTGGCTTCAATTTTGCAACAACTCCGAGCTGTATGTAGTTCGTTAAAAATGTATTTCAGTGCGTTCGCAGTACGAGTACGAGTGCGGTGGGTTGTGTGGATTGTGCGTGTGTGTATCGGTTAATGCACCCCTTTACCTTCCGCAATTAAATTTCGACTCGAGTAGGTCGTAATTATTTTGTATTTTCAATTATTTTGAATAAAGACGGTTATGTTGCCACCACAAGCAGCTGGTGTTCGCCTTCAGGGGATGTGTCTGTTGCTGACTGTATTTTTTTTTTTTTTTTGAAAATTAACAAGTTTATGGCATGCTGGTGTTGTCTTTGAACCTCCTACAGTGCCTGTGACAAGTCATTGGCTCGAGGGAGTGAATTTGACTGGACATAAGCTGAATAAGTGAAAATCGTTACTGTAAAAGGACTCTTTGTCACGTTGAGTCTTGTGGCGTATTCACCTTCAAACGTTTGTCATTCGAATAATAATGCTGTCATGTAAGAGAGTTGACAATAGTAGGTCTTTATTCTTGCGATTGGCTCAACCTGCCTTTTTTGTAGTGCCTCCATCAAATACAATTCAATTATTACTATTTCGTGTAGGGGCATTCCGTGCCTTTACTATCGAACGTGATACTCTATGTGGCCGACATTTATAGAGAATCAGAGCTTTTGTCTTTCAAGTGATTACGATATAGTCCCCACCTTCTTACTATCTTAGAAAATATGCATACTTGATACCTTTGTCAAGCCTTAGCCTAATGCATGCTTTTCTGACTGAAAACTTATATCCCGAGGCATTGATGTCAGGCTTAAAGACGCTATCTTTAAATCTAGACTTCATCTTCGACTAGTTCACCGACTAGAACCAGAACAGATCTCTAGAATTCAGTTCTGGTTCTCCATTAGACTAGTCTTCAGACGTTCATTCCATTCCATCTCTACGTATGCAAAGATCTCTTTACATTGTCTTCACATTCAGTGTTCCTTTTTCGATTGCATTGGTCGAAAGTCTTGAGACCTAGATTTCAGAAGCCGTCGGGCTCCCCAGCGTTTGGGAGATACGATGTTTGAAGCGGTGTCTCATCCACAAGTATCAAGATGTTGTGTTGGAATTAGGAACCAATCATCTTGCAAGCTATACCCTCGTCTACACCCCGAGTTAAAAGAATAAATCCTGCCCTTAGGTCACAACTCTTTGAGGCTTTTAAAAGGGAAAAACAGTATTGCCACGCCCAGATTTTTATAATTTTACTAAATATTTGAAATTATCCATACATTGTCTATAGAAACACCCACTTTTTGTAGGCGTTTTAATTTAAAACCCAATTTTGATATTTTCCATGTTACACCCTGAAACGTTTGAAGTTATAGTAGTATGTCACGCCCACTTTAGTAGGGCTGACACAAAATACCATCCAACTATCTGTTTTTCTTTTACAAACTTTTGACTTTGGAGTCCTTATCCAAAAGTTAACGCAATGCTCTCTATTAGTATGCCACCGGGTTCAAGCAGTTCAAGGCAAACCAAGTGGGAAGCTATTAGATTCTCCAGTTACTTTGCTGCCCGTTTAGGCATATGAAGTGTAATTTCACTTGTCAGGCGTACACTAATTGATTCTATTTTGACTCGTGTAAAAACCAACTCGAGTACCAAACCGGTTATGTGGTCATTTATTGATAAACACGTCTTACCATGACTTCGTGCCGCTAATGAACGCAAACGGATGACGGACAAAGAAATTTGATGGAAGTTTTCGTCATCAGCAGTCCCTAAATCATTCACACAGATTCGTAGAATCCGCCACAAGTGCCCCTGTCTTATACATGTCAATAGAAAATGATCTCATGCATATAACCATTGTCTTGGCGGCTCGTTTTCATGTCTCCGAGTTACTGTATGCAAATGACTCATAATTTGATAATTAATTGCGGTTGCGAGGTTTAATGGCAGCAATTTTTTTTTTCATTCAATCAGTTTGCAAAATATTGTCTGCTTCAGATAAGAAGAAAACAAATGATTAATATTTGAAATGGTTTGTGATTTTGAATGAATATTGCGCAAGTTGAAGTAATGCAAATGTCATGCGAGATACGACTTTCATTCGAGTGTACCTTTGGCACATGGGATTTGGCTGGGCTTCCAGTTTCGTACATTTGTATTTTTAAGGTCGGTCATAGGCTATAAAACATTTATTCTTGATATGCTCACAGTTCGAACTTGGACGCCACCTTGGACATCATATTCCTTTGCCACTTTATTCAGTTGTTCAGGGTCAACCTACTTAGTTCCTATAACACGGTACAACAACCCAACAAGTACTTGTTTATCTATACTTGTCCAACAAGTGAGGATTGTAACAGAGCCAAATCTGTAACAATTGTTGAATCAATTTAAAAAGTTAGTCTTGCGCGAAGAACGTGTTTCGAAAATTTACTAAAAAGTTTAAATATTGGTTGGAAAAATTAGTAAACGCTTACAAACGTGTGCTTTAGGAAGTAAACCATGTACGACACGTACTGTCGGTACTGAGAACCTTTCCCAAACTAATGCATATTTGATCCGCAACACATACCACTTTAGCGCTAAACAACTTACCTTGGATTCTTATTGTCACTGTTCAATCCAGAATGAAGAAAAAAACTTCTGAAAACCAAATTGTTATTAACTAAATAAATTCGTAATAACTTTCCCTTGAACGTGTTTAATCCTAACAAGTCGTTCACCGTAGGTCAACTTTTTAACAAGTGTAGACTTTCTTTCCAATATTTCCCCCACTTGTTGAAAGATCTCAAAAAAAAAGTGTTGTACCTAGTCCTCGAAAGTCCAGTTTTTGTATTTAACTTGTTTAACAAGAACTTGTTAAGTCTTCAGTCACTCGATTACGTTCGTACATACATATGTACGTTACGAGTAACTATTTGAGGACACCACCTAAGGTGAGATCTTAGACACCTGTGTGATCACCAAAAGCCTATGGACAGGTGTCCAGGGAGGTCCATCTACTATTGGCCTCACTTTTGGCCAAGATCCATGCCTTTTGCTTCAATGTGCAGAACGAGGAGTCTACCTGTTGCGATGTAGATTCAGAGCCTTTTCTTGCCAGTTCGTCTGCCTTCTCATTGGCTGGAATACCTTCGTGTCCAGGGACCCAGCAGAGTGTAACCTTGTGCTGTGTTCCAAGAACCCTGAGTTCTTCGCGACAAGCTTGGCTTTTATTTCGTTTGCAATCGCTTTTATTGCCGCCTGGCTGTCGATGAAAAAGGTGATACCTTCCGTTGGTATTGCCTTCATCGCAGTCTCACGGGCAGCTATTGTCACTGCCAGGACCTCCGCTTGGAAAACACTGCTATGGTTCGGGAGGCGGACTGATCTAGATATCCCCAGCGGTTCAGGAAAAATGCCAGACCCTACGCCTACATCCATCTCAGATCCATCTGTATAGATAGAGATGGAACGTGTGTTGGCAGGCTGACCATCCTTCCATTCCTCCCTGCTTGGAAACGAGCTAGTAAACGGTCTATGAAAATCTAGGAACGGTGTTAGGTAATCCGTAGTATAGACTTTTCCTAGATATTTCTCCAGGATCATGGAATGACCTGTTGCATTATGATTCCAGCTATCAGACTGACTTATTCTTAGGGCACTTATAGCTGACGAGGTTTTAACAAGGTGAGATCTTAAGTTATAACCTTCTTCGTACAGTACGGATGCGTAATCTTGAGGTAAATATTTCATCAATGATGGACTAACATTTCGATAAACAAACAGTTCATTGGCCATTTCATTTCCTTGGAGGCCCATGTGTCCCGGAATCCAACAGAACGTGATGCTGTTCCTTGAGCTAAGAGATTTAAGTTCCTCTTTAAATCTTGTCACCGGTTTTAATAGAAGTGATGGCTTTGATGGCTGCTTGGTTGTTCATGTAGATGTCTATTTGATTGTTGCTGTCTATAGTGGATAACTCCCAGCAGCGTTCGGTGATACCATGTAGTTCTGCTTGGGATACTATTGCGTGGTTGCGTGACTATGAACTGGGCAATTGGTGATTCCTCTGGGAATATCCCTGAGCCAGTACCTTCGTCCAGGAAGGTTCATTCACTGTGTTTTTGGCCTCCTGCAATCATGCTCATGACTCTGACTACTGACCTCCTTTGACAGATCCAAAGGACTTACAAATGGTAAAGGTTCTAATAGTATGTAATATGGGCTAATATGTAAGTAGTCTTTTTCTTAAGGTTGCAAAGGATTCTCTATTATTTTGTGGGTTGATGCCCTTTATATCTGTTTTCGTTCGTTCACTGGTGGTTGTGAACTTGTGTCCCTTCCCTGTATAAAGAAGACGATACATCCTTTGGAATAAGCAGACAACTTCTAAAATATTAGTCTTGATAAAGCAGAATTAATAGTTAGATGCTCGATGCACGAATAACCCTCTGCTGTCAGTAAACCAAGCAAGATTCGTATAATCCTTCAGAGGTGGGTTTAAATTTTCTTAGAAGCGGAACATCGGTGTTTATCAATTACTTTAAGCGCTGAATACGTATATTTTTAACCAGGTTACATCATTCCAAAACAAATTGTGAGGTGTGTCGTTTCCTCCATCGTCTTCTACTAAGACTTCTACACTGTACACGAGTCTTTTTTTATTGTTTTGATAAAACCTTGCAACACAATTGCTCATTAGGGCCAAAGTAACATCACTTACTGTGCCAATGACTTGGAAGAATTAATAGCATGACCTAGCCAAATGAATTATTTCCCTGTTTCAGAATTACACCTGCCATGTTATGACTTTGGCTAAGACACTTGTGCTATATATTTAGCATGTACTCTGTTGAGTTCCAGCTTGAAACCAAATCCATTTTAGGAGGTCTTGCTTCGATATTCTTCAAGTTGTTAGCTTCGCTGCTGCATCGTTGCCAATATTGTCTGTTTAACCATAAAGATAAAGTATCAGTGGCTAAGCCTCTAAAGCTATTAAAAAGTCTCGGTAGTGTCCTTCCCTGACTTCTGCTAAAGCAATACATCAGGTCTAGTCTGAAATGCCGTCGTATGGATATGTTTTACTCGTAACCTAGGTCTGATAATTGGTTTTTGGTTTTCGTCTCAGTTGCTGATAGATAGATGCCGTCTGAGTTTTTCCTCTTCTGCTGCATTTATCTATGCGGAGCCTTGCCTTCTACACTCTTTACATCTCTCTAGATGTGCATCTTTTTCCCCTGAGTTGACATAGGGCAACTGCTAGGGCATTGAATTATTAAAGCTCGTTCATGTTGGGACCCTCAAGTGTACTTGAAAGCGCCCTCAGCCATCGGGTAAATGTTGGCATTGACCTTCCCATTTCGAAACATCAAAGAAAAATCTGTGTCGTCTCCAATTTGAATGGTCAGTGTGTCGGATCCAACGTTTCGAAAATGTTTATTTGTTTTGCTCTGGTCATCAGAATTAGTACGTGGGTACTCAATGACTATGCGATCTGTGATGAAATATTGTCCATTGCGTCAGAGAGAAACAGGTTCCTCATTGACCATAGCTTCATAATAGCCCTGCGACTTTCAATTAACTCCGTACAACCTGTAAATGAGTTCTCTGACTCAATTCAATTAAAAACACATTTTTAAATGAAATTTTGTAATTTCAAAGCCCATTAATCAAATCGCCTTCAACTGGCTACCGTGTCGTTAAGAGAAACACGTTCTCCGTTCTCCGTGACTCATCCAAAAACAGCAGTCACCTCTCCTCGGCTAGCAAAAAGGCAGCAGGCAGAGCTAGAGGCAGCAGAGCACTGGCTAAAATTCCCAAGCAATTAAATCGCACAAATGGTACAAATTATTGCTTGCCTAGGTTCACCATAAAAATGGAAAGCAAAACCGCTCATGAAATAAATGCCCGTGTAAGCCGTGTTGTTTTTCGTTTTTGTTTTTCTTTCTCTTATTTTTCTCTCTGTGGTTTTGTAACAGAATGAAAAAAATCAGTCCAAAAGTGTGGCAGAGGGGGACGACTGGTTTTGCCATTGCTACATCGTGTCCCGTCTTTTGTGATTTCAATTAAATTGTTTTTTTTTTTGTGGATTTTCTATGGTCGTTACGCACTTTTGGTTTTTTTTTTCTTCTATTTTGCGATATTTTTCCTTAATTCTACTTAATTCGCCGCGTGCAGTCTAGTTTGCACATTCCTTTTCGTTGCTCTTCTCTGCTCGTAGTACGCAATGATAAATGTCGGTCAGTTTTGTGTGCAACGAGCGCACCGCACCGCACAAGAGTATCTAAATTATGGCATTTAACTTGCAATTGTTGGGGGGATAGTGAAACTTTTCACTAATAATTCCTCCGTTCAGTGATTAAGAATCACACAAAAGTTCAAATTTGAAAGTGAGCAAGAAGTTTTAAATTGATCTTTCAACTGAAGGTACATACATCAGGCAACAGGTGGGGCTCTATGAGTGTTCTGGCTGCTCCTTCTGCTTCTGGATGTACCTGCTGGAGGTGGAACAGACTTTGGCAACAATTATAAAGTGGAAATCTGGTTTTACGGTCATGAATTTCAAATAAATCGGTTTTTTATGAACTTTTTCTTTGCTGCTCTGCGCTGTGCTGTGCTGTGTGTGTTGGTCGTTCGATAATTTCTTTCAATCGAGATTCTGTGCGAGAAATTTACTTTCTACAATTTCTGCGAGTCGTGTATGGTTATGTAAGGGAGGTGGGTCTTGACTTGATGAATGTCAGCAATGTTTTCCACGACTGCAGTGAGGCGTTTTTGTTTTGATTTCTGAGTAGTCACACAGAGATTGAGTTGCACATGTGCCTATTGGATGTAGTGAGTTGTGATGTTGGTATGACAATGCTATATGGAGCAATGGAGGCTCTAGACGAGATGAAAAGGGGGCTCTGTCTTTCAGTATCGTCAAGTGCAGTTTAAATTTCTCTCTGTGGAATATCTTACGAGCTGTCGCACAGGGAATTTTTGTTACTTAAGCTGGGATTACTGTTTCGGGTGAACCAGGGTCTCGACAAGTAAGCTTCTGGGCCACTTCTGGTCCTTGGCTCTAGTTGCGTATGTTTAGTAGGTTAAGTTTATCTTTCACTTGTTCACATATATTGATTGATGTATAGTTTGTCGTTGAATCTTCATGGGGCCATAAATTCAACGGAGGAGGGCACTTTCGTCCGATATTGACAGAGTCCATTCTTCCGCACCTTACAGCAGTACGGGAACGATGGGGTCTTATACTGTTTAACTCATCTTAGTTCCTCTTGACAAGACTTGGCTACACAGTTGTGTCTTAAAGCCTTTGTTTGATTTGAGCCACAATATAGACAAATGCATTTACTACTTCAAAGCTATAGCTGTACGGCGGCAGTATTCCACTGCACTTAGACAGCATGTGCTCTGGTATCCTAGTTTATAAATAGACCCATGTTCACAGCTTTTGATTCGATCTGAGGAGTTGTGCTGACTTTTGCAAGGTAGGGCCCTATGTGTTAGCCAGGGAATATGCCTTCTGTGTTGAATATCTGCTCGTACAGCTTTCGGTCATGTCCTTCTGACCATGCTTTGGATTTTCTGGGTTTGCCACGGGATCTCTCAGTTCTAAAACCGCACTTATGAAGTGAGCTTCAGTTAATCTACATATGGTTTGAAGCATTTCAGCATTACACCGTACAGGATCTTGTAAACGGTTCGAATCTTTAAGCCCCAGGTCAGTAGTCGGACACACTAATGACTGAGCCGCGGAGCACCAAGCTTTTGTATTAAGCTGTAGTTTCAGTATCTCTCTTCTTCATTGGATACTTTTCGTTTCATTCGACCAAGTCCGTCAGGAATTGTGAGAGTGAATCTAGGTATTTCCAAACCTTAGGACCGAGATCACTTAATTTCAGGGTGCTTGTTAGTAGGTTCCCACTCTCTCAAGACCGATACATACATAGTTCTTGGGAACAAAGTTCATTCCAGCCTATGATCCCGATGAATAGCATCTCAAGTTCCATCCACAGTACATGTATCTACATATGTCAAAATAAGTCTCACAACGCCCGTGAATAACAAGTAGATGACTGCTGGTTTGAACGGGTTTGAGTTTGTTGCCAAGTGGCAAGGTATAGTTGCGTCTTTTCGTCTATCCCTCTGATAAGCTGTTCATTAGAATGAACATTCTGTGCGGAAACTGAGGGGGCGAGGTTTGATTGGTTTGGGTTAGCTAGGATTTTTCACTTGACTGCTAGGACCTATGCTTCCCTCCCAGGAGGTTAGCTTCGCATTGATCTTGATCATATTTGGCGATTCTTCTTACATCTTTGTCATTGTTTACCTCATGCATGACCTATTTTGAGCGCACAAGAAATGTCTTTCATGGAACATCTTCTATCTGATCTTTGACCGAGCACTGTGACGAGGAACACATATTTGGTCATCCTATTGCTTTGTTATTCTCCACCTCCTTCTATGTTCAAATTCAAGCTCAGGTTGTAGAAACTTTTCCAGTAATTTGCCTGTCAAAGACCCTTGCTGATCAGTGTGAGCTTTGTCGCTTACAACGGGGTGAGAATGTCTCCTGGATTTGGACACAAGTGTGAACTTCGAATTTAGTTAGTACCTGGAGGTTAATTATTTTGCCACTGCTCTTACAGGCACATTTCCTCTGAGAACTGTTATCTCTCACGTTGGCTCCCTCCTATTATCTCACTGTTCATTGTTATGGGCTTCCATTTGTCTTGTGCTCCTTCCCACTGCTTTCCGAACTCTTCCCGCACCATTATTCCATTCTTCTGTCGCTTTAGGATGAATATCTCCATCTCCTCTGTACACCAATATGCCACATCCCATCGGTCACACCAAACATGCATCACTCGGAGAACTCTCTGTGTCCTGTGAACGTCGTTTGTGCGTCGACCTTCGTTTCCAGAAAGCCATCAGCATAATTAATAAAAGGACACGTACGTCTAATTAATTTTTGTAGAAATGTTAACAAATCACTGTGTGCAAGGTTGCCCAGCACAGCTATGGACTTATTTATTTTTATTTTCTTTATTGTTTGCTTCTATGGGTGGAGTGAAACAAATAAAAAAAACATGTGTATCTACGCTACCTAGCGTAGAAATGAGATGCATGTGGAGCACATGTGTGTAAAAACGTTATCAAATCAAGAGCACGGCCAAAGGCGCCCTTTCCTGGTAGCTGAGTGGTGCTTCTCTGCGCGAAGTGATTCCAGGAACTTATGTATGTGTAATGGAAACTTGCTGAGTTTCTGAGTGATATGTATGAAAACAATTTTCAGAAGTACATAGCACTGTTTGCTCTTCTGTAAGTGGCACAATATCATTGCCTACAGGTGGTTGCTTGGCTCTTTTAACGTTTAATTACCCTAAATAGAGGTTTGACTTCTGGCTCTTCGGTTTGTACATACACAGTAGCAACTATGTACCTTCATGTCCATCTCTTTGTTATGCAATAGCACCATCAGTCTTTTTTGCTCTGTCCACGTCCTCAGGAGCCACACTGTACGAAGTTGTATACGTCGGTGTAAGTTTTCACTTTTGTGGCATCAGCTCAGGAATGGCATCCACTCATTTCTGGAGGACATTTCTTACACATTGCGGTCGACCAGGATTTGGTATTGTAATTACGTACGAAAGCTTACCCTAGCATGTTGGATTAAGCCAAGATTTTTTATCTTAAGCTTCTAGACCACATCCTAGTTACAGACTATTACGGGGCAGCTAGGTAAGCTTCCTTTATTGCAAACCATCTCTTAGTGGAAGCTACAGTTTCCCCTTAACATGCAAAATCCCACAGAGGCAATACTTACCAGTCTAAAAGCGCATAGTACAGCTCCCTTTTCAATCTTTTTTTCCCCTTCATAAGGAATTAACACTCATCAAGCCGTAGATGAAAAATTTGTCCCAAATATCTGATAATCCAACCAAATTTTGTCTGACAGTATTGTAAACAAAGCATTGTCAGGCATTTGACAATGGATTTGCAGGTATCTGGCAATAATGCGAACACTCTTTTGTGTCATTGTCAGCCCACTGTCAGACATTTAGATCATGAGTCTGCCAATGACATCTGACAATTGATTGGTTCAAAGATGGCCGAAATGTATATTCGGTGCTGCGTACCTACTGTCATTATTTTCGTTTCAAGTTGGATTTTGTGCTATGAAAGTGAATAATGGTAGTAGAGTGTGTAATCAAGAATTTGATTATTCAACCATTCGTCCACAGTACGGCATTTGAGGGGCGATTTGTCTGTATCTTCGCTCCCTCCCAATACGCATGCGCCCAAGATCGTTGCGAGCGCCTGATTGTGTTCCTTTTGGATTTAAATTTCGCACTTTATCAGAATTTTCAATTCATTACGACAATCTGACTACGTCTGACAATGGATTTGTAAATTTTTCATCTGACAATATTGAAAAAGAAAAAAAACATTCTTAGACATATTCCAGATCAGGCTTCTGATAACAAATTGTCAGGAATAAGGTCAAAACCTAACAAACGTGTGAACTGACAATGTTACGTTGCAAAATAGTTTATCATGGTCAGCTTATTTTCCGCCAATTGTCAGGACATTTGTAGAACTGACTGTATTTGTATATTTCACAATCATCTGAACATGCATAGCTTCAGAGACTTGAAATTAAGCCTTGAGCTGGGTCATAACCCATACACGTAGGAATAAATCAGAAAATAGCAACTTGTCAGGCTAATTCCTAGCCTAAATTTACATATTTACCAGAAATTACCCTAACAAAATATCTTTAAAGCAATTGAAGGGTTTTACATTTATGTTTTTGGTCGGGATTGTCTACAGATTGTCTACAATTTACCCGTCCTCGCCCACTTTATGGGGGCGTTTTCACCAAAAAGAAAAAAAAAACAGATTTCTATGGCATTTTGCATTCAACATCCTCAAACATTCGAAGTTATCGTAGTAACTCAGTAAAAAATGCAATAGGTAATGCCACGCCCACTTTAGATACAAAGGATAGGTTGTAGCTTGTACGTATGTTTTTTTTTTTACTTTCAATTTGACTGTAGACCACTGGCTGGAACAATCAAATCTTCAACCTTAAGTAATTACAAATGTAAACGAGCTTTCACCTTAAATTACGTAAAACTCTTTCTAATTAAGTCTTTAATTCATGTACATATGTATGTATGTATAATAATTTTAATATTCGGTGGCGCGAGAGGCATGGTTCATTAACAAATATTTAGTTGCTCAACCGAAGAGCAAGCAGCCCTTGGACTGTGAACTTGCCCTAGCGAAAACAATTATCGTTACAGCTGGCTACGCTGCAGCAAATGCAAATAAATTACCAAACTTGGCTACACAGGCGGAAAGTTATTTCAAGGAAGGAAGCATTCTGATCGATATGCCTGAAGAGATTTGTTATTTGAAATTCATTTCCACCTTAATTTGTACAAATATGTATACAAATGTATCTAAATTTAAATCACACATAGGTATATGTATGTACGTAAACAGTTGCAACTAAGACCTGACACATTACTCATTGCTTACTAATGATCACCCTGATCTACAGAGTTCACCACCCGTTCAAGTTTATCACCTCTTTTTTTTTCCCCTGTTTTTCTGTGCCAACGAAAACCACTTACACGTCGGCCATTTTAATGGGACCATTGGAACACACCACACCACAGCACGGCACAGAAAGATGATGGAGAAAAAAATCGTTCAAAACAACAAGAAAAATTGTGTGTAGTCACACCTTCCCCGGTCCGCTTTTATTGGCACTAGCAGTAATCACAATAAATTACCCAAGAGCTTGTTTCTTCATCTCTCGCGCCCGCGTGTCGCCGTGTCGCCTTTGCCATCGCCATCGCCATCGCTGTAGCCGATCATCAGCATAACAATGACAATCGTTGTCGTTGCCGGCGTACAGCGCCACAACCGCATAGATGATGACTCACACATTCAGAGATCACCTTGTAGTCACCGAATTGTGTTGAGAAAATATCAAAAAAAACACCGGGCTACTAGGGTAGATAATGTTTGTTTTGTGCCACTCGCACTCGGGCTCAGGTTATCTTATTAATTACCTTGGAGATTGTGAAATACGTTGCATGAGTGCCACATAAGCTTCGTGAAGGACGCCTTAAGATATTTACACATTGCACCTTCGCCATTTTTATAATTTTATGTTTTTTTTTGCATTTCCTCTTCCCTACACCATGGCGTCGTCGAGGGGTTAATAATGTTCGAAGGGCGCTGTTGCATTTAAAGCGGGTGTGAGCACAACTTCCGGTTTCCATTTTTATGGATTTATAGATTTTCATCATCATTTTTGTTTTCAGTGTTTTATTGTGCCCCTTTTTTTGCTGAGTGTCGGTGTTTTTTGTTTTTTTTTGTTTTTTGCGCTTCCAAACAATAGACAAATGATTTATTACAAAATGGAGTTTTACGAGTGCACATATGTGTATATGAGCCCTGGCAAGCCTCTCTGTGACTGTTCATGGCTACTAAAACTCAGCACGATGGCTTTTATTCGAATACCCAACCCAACGCGTTCAGAGGATTTTGTTTTGCAAGGATGATGGAAGGAGTGTGGTGATGGGGGGGGGGGGGGGGGGGGGGGTATTCACGGTATTCCCTCTCATATTTTGTTGAATTTTCGTTTAATATGCGAATTTCAACCCCCAGCAACAACTACAGCAAAATACAGAATACTACATACTCTACTGACTGGCTCCGACTGTGGGCTAGGCTCATGCCTTCAAACCGATTTTGCCCCATTACGCTTTTAAGCATTTGGAGCGCCATCAGGGACGACGTCGACGGCAATGAGGAGAGTAACATTTGGCGCGCTCGTTTGGGCCAATGAGCAACGCATAGCTGAGGGTTGGAAGATTGTACATGAAAGCATGCAAGCATGCATGCAGACAGTTTACGTTTGCATAGAGAGAATTTTTTAGTCCGTGACTGTTGTATGGGGTTGTATGGCTATGTATGTATGGTGGGTGGAGGGGATGGAGGATGGTGAAAAAGTTTCAATGGGGTATCGATTGAGGATTTTTTGTTTTTTTTTCTTTGGTTTCGCTCTGTGTTGGTTTAAAAGTTTACATGCAAATAGCAGTGGGAAGAAGGATAGGGAAAGAGGTGGTTTGGTTGTGCATGGTGATGAGATGGTGGTAGCGGCGGTGGCGGTGGTAGTGGTGGATGTGCATGATGTGCATATCCTTTTATTTAGTTCAATGGTTGGTCGTTAAATTTAATAGAGTTTTTTTTTTTTTTTTTTATTTATTTTGTTATGAATTTGAAAACATTTTTTGTCGGGCTTGTGCAGCTTTAATATGAAGATCTCTACATTTGACGAAGTGGTGGATTTAAGGCGCAAGAAATATGAGGGTGCTTTGGCAGCTGGATTATGATCTTTTGTTATGGGCAGACTGTTGGGGAGTTTCTTTGTTGAATGTGTGGAGTTGTTTGCTGAAGACTCTGGACTTTTTTTTTTGATTAAAAATTGGTTTTAAGACCGATTTGGTCCATGACAGTCTGTCTGCTTCCTCTACGAAACTGCCTTATTCACAAGGATTCGATGAAGTTTGGTTCGAGCATTGTTTTTTGGCAAGGAATCTGAACCGGATGAAGAGAGTGTAACTTGTTCACAAATCGCTTGGAATGCTTATTTTATTATACAAACTTCCTACAGTAGTTTGTAATTAAGTTTACTCTAAAACATAGAATGTTGCGATGATTGTGTTGGCCCTTTTGGGAGTTGAGTCAAGAATTAGTGCAGCATTAGCCTGTTTAATAACTTTCGGCCACCAAACTATGCCCCCGTATTTGATAAACGGTCTCACCATCATTGTATACATTCAAGTTCTCTCTTAAAGACATCTACTAGTCCACATGACCCTAGAGGCGTGCTTGTTGGTGGGCTTGATATGAGAATATCAGCTAAGCCACTTCACTGGAATAAGTAAAATTGGTGCTTTTGATGGTCCTTGATTGGAGTAGTCTTCTTTTTGTAAAAGAGACTGAAACGGTCTTACAAGGATTTGTGGATAGTTCCTCTCCGCTTGAGTAAATCTTGGCAAGAGAGCCAGCTTGATCCTTCTTGAGTTACTCAATAGAGGCGTTGTCCATGCCTGAGCGGAAAAAATCAAATAACATGCCGCATGGCCATCACATTCTAACAAAGAAAAACGAATCTCAATTCAAACTGGTTTGTGTCACTGCGACCAGTTATTTGTCCAGATGAGTCTAGTCGGACACTGCAATTATTGAGTAATAACCGCTTAATTATGGAGAGCTGTGATGGCATCAATGTTTGATGCTGAGAAGGTTGTTTCGGTGTTACTTTATTTCCCTGGTCTAAAGCTGGCATCGGATACAATCCTGACGTACTCTCCGTTCAAAGATGCATTGCGCCGAAATCCTACTCTACGTGTTGTGTTGCGACCTTAATCACATTGCAATGCTCGACTGGCTGTCGACTTTGGTGGCGAGCGAATTGTTTAACCAAACGCGGGTGTCATATTCAACTTGTGAGCATACAGCGACGAGTGCAGCATTTCGAAGAGAACTTCCAGATGCCACAAAAGTTTGTGAGTGATGATGCTCAACGTCTGCAGTTCTATAGAGAAGACAAGGTGCAATCAAGTGAAACTTTATATGGGAATTAGACTTCAATTACGCTCCGTTGAATTTTACTTTGAGATGGTTTGGTGGCCAGGTGCATGCTGAGGTGAATGCAATCGTTTCGGTTTTACTCATGTTGAGTGGCGGTTTATATTCCCGAAAATATAATCTGCGAATAGCTCGGTTGGCTGGGAGGATTGTTAGTGAATTTTCGGAAATTATCAGTCTATTCAAATGACCAGATGCCATTAGGTCAGACGCTTATCCTGCCTGGATAGAAAGTACGTACATACATACGTATGTTGTTAACGTGGGCCGATAGAAATTGTCTGTAGTGGAATTGAAACTATGCAGCTCTACGTACTTAGGGCCCATGGCAGTCACTACAATTGTTGGTTAGCCTGGGTTTCAACTAATAAACCTCTCTCCTCCCTTTCTACTTGTACACTTTACTTTAAGGGCTTTACTGTTGGTGTCCCATCCAATCAGTACTTGCTCGAACCCTAAACAGTTAGCCATTGAATTTCTTTTTTCTTACAATGAGTTGGGGGTAGAGCTCGGATTGGTCGTACAGTCCTTAGTCGTTGGCTTACTCAATTGTCTTCAAAGTCCTTTGACTCCGGTCTGCTGACTTGAGATGCGCTAGTTACTGATATCTTCGATACGATTATATCGGCTCTGTGCTTCGGATTTCCAGACTTTGTGGTAAAAGTTTCTGTAAATGCGATTCCTTGACATACTGGTAACTCCGACGAGTCCATCGAATTTATCGTTCTGAAACCGTGGGAATTGTAAAAATACACGTTCGGCGTTTTCAATGTAATGAACACATTGTGTAGAGTAAGGTTTGCCATCGTGTTTGCATTTCTGCATTTCTCCTGGGAGGAACTGTGTTAGGTCCCTATTTCACCCTGCATGCTCTCTGTCTATGACTGACCATGTGATTCAGGCATATGCATCTATCTACCTTTTTCAAACGCGTTCCAGCGTTCCAGCGTTCTGTTGATCTGTGTGTCTTAGCACGAGTTGTGACTGCTGCTCTTCAGCCAGTATGTTTGTTGGTAGAATTTTTTTGTCATACTGTCTGGATCGCAGGTGGTGGTAATGAATCCGCAACACACTTATTCTGCATGTTGTGTACCCTAAGGCTTTATTCGTCGTAGGCTCTATTGCTATAACTTATCTTCGACTAAGTCTAGGGTCTCCTGTATTGGGCATGATTCGTGAGGGAGTAGGGTTGATATTCGCTGTTCTGTGACTCACACACCTGAAATGATCTTTGAAGTATATCCTCGTATCCACTACGACTCCGAGGTATTTCATTTGACGCTTCGATATAATTGCATGCGCATCCACTGCAATATTTATTGTCTCAGGCTTTCCTCTGCTGTTTACTAGAACAGATTTCGTTTTGTTTTCTGCCAGGCGAACTCAACTAGTCCTGTAGGAGTTGCTTCTTACCTGTTCCAAAGATAATTTCTGCTTGCTCAGTCATACATGCCATTCCAGAGTAAAGGACCTGGCACTGAGGCCTGTGGTATTCCGCTGGCGATCTTATATTCTTTGAGTCCATTGGCTGTGGTGTATCTGAAGAACTTACGATTTGAATGCGATACACTCTCCAAGTGCTTCATCTACTTTCTTACGAGCCCCCCGGAAACTATATAATTGCCCAGCACTTTTCCTTCTGTGTCTAGAATGAAAAGCAGGAGGCATGGTGATGGTTCTTCCGGTGGCTTATCCTCTTCGGAAAGTAGAAGCAGACCTTGTGTTTTCCTTTGATCTGGAAAATCTTCTTTTTTCAAGCACGCCTTGTATACGTCTACTAATATATCCGGACGCACTTCAAATAACGTCTTGACAGCTACATATGTATATCCGGGATGCCGTCAGGTCCGGGTTGCCCATGTTGATCAGATTCTTTATAGTGACGAGGGGTGTAGTCTAGTTGATCTGTAGTTTCATCCAATCTCGTAGGATGTTGTGGAAAGGGTCCTGTGAGGCAAGTCAAAATTATTTCATTACAACTTTGTAGACTATGTCCCACTGCCTCGTTCCATAACACCATAGAACGTCTTTGTTTGGTTGCTATGTAGGTCCGTGAAGATTGACGTTGTTCTCCTTGCTCGATGAGAAGGTCTTAGAGGATACCTTCTCAAGGGGATGGTGATTAGTGTCGATAGTGACAAAACAGAAATCAGGTTCGACTTTCCTTCTCCACCTTGACGACCAGATGCTGTGCCCGCCGTCGAACAGATGATTCATTTCTGAAATATCCTTAAGTTTGATGGCATTCTCTCATCAATGGCAAGGAAGTGCCTTGGGGCATGCTGTGATAGATAGGCAGAACAAGTACCATTGGACATTAGATTCGTAAGGAATGGAAAGTATGGTTAGACTCACTGATCGCACGTGTCAAGGTCATTGACACAATAAATTCCATTTTCCACAAATGTCTAACAAATTCCCCACTAGTTCAGTGACCTACTCGAATGATTCACGTTTCATCGCGAGCACCGATAAATTGTCGTTTATTCGCGCCTTGTTTTACGTGCCTCTGCTTATCACACATTTTTGCATACAAATACACGAGTTTATGTGAAAATTCCCACTGCTGGTGCTGGAAATTCGAATAAAAATCTCCGAAATGTAATTCAATCTCTAAACCGATTTCCCTTGCATGCACGAGTGCATCCATCAATTGTGTTGGTTGGTTGGTTGGTATGTGCGCGCTGGATCAGCAGAAAGTAGGGAAAAGCGAAATGAACGCACACGTTTTCTCGCCCATATTTTGAACACCATTTTTGCCTCCTAACATACATATGCACATACAGAGTAGCACCACTAAAGAATCCTGTCGGTGGTTGCCACAATCAAATTGCTGTTACCTCACAAGACATCCATTCTACCTGCTCTCCAGGCAGAAAATTGAATTTTCATTTTATGCAATCATAAGAAAGTGAACGAAAACGGTAACAGCATGGCACGCTAAGTGAAAAACGCCATTTCCCACACCTTTTGGTTTACTCCCGAGTTTTCATCGAATTTTGGAAATTTCCGCCACAGAGTTGGGGCGATGTTGGCAACACACTTTTCTCTCTCAAATCACCCCCAAACGGAAGTGAAATTAATTTCGTGCCACAAGGATAGACAGAGAGAAAGAGAGAGAGAGAGATAGGAAGATGAATTGATAGACTGATGTGTGTATCGTTGGCCCTCAAAACTATAACCAATTAAATTTGCAAAAATGTTTGCCCAGCCAGTGTATGTCTGGTTGAAACAGCCTTCTGAATGAATGTCTTCGTTTGGGCAAATGTCATTCCTGTCATTTGCGTTTTGCCATTTTGTCGTTTTGTCGTTTCTTCGTCGGTTCTCTTCTTCGTGTTCCTGTGACATTTTGCACATTTGCATGCAAAATGCATGCATGCATGCACCATGTGTTTTTGATGACAAAATGATGATTGCACGGTGGTGGTGAAGGTGGTAGTGCTAGTGCTAGTGCTAGTGGTAGCTATGCTCAAGTGAAGCGAGGACATTTCTAATTTGTCGAGGGTTGATGAGTTTTCTTGCCCCTGTATGTAGAACCCGGAGGAGAGATGGTGAAGTACGCGTTAAACCGAGGACCGAGAAGTACATACGGAGAAGACGCCACACCGCAACAGAGTCATACCGCAGCCAGAAAACTCAAAACTTCACACAGAGAGTGATTCAAAGAAAATCAAAATTCTAAAGTTTCAAAGCGAAGGAAGGAGAAGCAAAATTGTTTGTTGACTTTTCCTCCGTATGATTTGGAGAGATGTGTTTTCCTTTTAATTTTTCACTTCTTATTTATATTTTATTGCACATTAAGTTGGGTAGCTGATGCTGCCGCTGCCTCTGCCGCTGTCTCTGCTTCTGTTTCAGCCTCTGCGTCTGACGCTGGTGGATGGATGGTGATGATGGATGATGACTTTGGTTTCTATTTGTAGTTCATTTAGAAAGAGATCTTTCTTCGGATGAATTTGTGTTTGTTTTTGTGGTGAAAGTAAGCAACAATCAAGAAGGCAAGGAACTCTCTCAAAAGGTGCAATTAAAGTTGCCAAAGTAGAGACTCTTAAAGTGATGTTTTTGGGGTGGAAGATAGTTTTTGAATTCGTTTTAAGGAAGTTCGCCAATCTAATGGTGGGGAATTAGAAACTCTAGAGGATGAAAACTAATTAAGTTTATATTAAGCTCTTAATCGTCGTCTATATTGAGACGATAATCATGTATAGCATGTAACATTTGTAACACTTTATTTTTATTAACGATCTTATATGTAGATATAGTATGTCCCCTGGCTCAAAGTATTGAAAAAGGGTACTGTCCTGTCCGGTCCCAAAAGTTGTCTCGTTCTTGAATCAGAACTTTTATCCTGTAAAAGTGCCCTTTTCTGTCCAACCTATCATTCACTGTATGTCCACGGTGTCCTGGCATTTTAACTACATTTCCAATGTTAGTTGGACTTTTACACAGCGTACATACATATGTAAATATGTAAGACATAAGGACATACTTGTGTACATAAGTCCGCATACTAGACATAATAGGCGTGTGCAGTTCACGAACGAACTAGTTAATAAAAAAGAGCTCTTCAAATACTAAGTGAACTAGTTCCCAATCTCAGCTCATTTAGTTGAGTAGTTGAACTAGTTCAGGTATATTCTGCATACATGTAGTTCAGTAAGAACAACAGAACTAAATTGAGCACTTTATGTTGGTGGCGGCTATGGAGCAAGGGGTTTGAGATCGAATCCCAGTCGGGGAACACCTAAAAAGTTTTTCACGGCCCCACCTCTCGCTAGCGTCTGACAAACATCCGAGAGTACAGTTGTCCTGAGAAAGCTTCTCAAATAATAAACTGCCCTTCGGATACGGCATTATACAGTAGGCCCCTTCCATTCGTGTGAACGGCGCCGTGGCTGCCGTCTTAAACTACAGGGTGCGTCATTTTTTATGTCGGTGTATGAATATTGAATAACTTAAAAAAAAAACGATTTCAATACATGAGGTATGGTTTTTCAATATTTTATCAGAAACTGCATTGTGTGACGTCCAGACCTTTTTCACATATTTGTGGGCAGACATAATGAGTCAACCTCCACCGATATCGATTCCATCGCGTATCTCGGCTTCTCTAGAGAAAAATGGCCCAATGATGGTTTTAACGCAAATGCCGGCATCTAAACATTCAGTTTTTGGTCATGCAATGGTGTTTTATGTCAAGAATCTTCCACTATCCCGTGCTCAACAAAATTCGACACCAAACGAGGAACAGTGTTGTCAGACGGTGCCTGTTGGCCACAACATTTTGGACGATATGCACGTTGAGTTAACACAATTGAACGACTATTTTCAATGTCCAGCGTCACTATTTCGGCACGTTGTTTCGGTGTGAAGCGATTCATAGTTAAACTTGTACTGAATTGAGGTTTCAAAAACATGTATGCATATGCCAATCGGTTGATAAATGTCAAATTTATTCAATGTTTACGCCTCCTGTATATAGTGTACTTCCAGTATTGATTGGTTCAAGCATCAATATCCATTAAACATTAATATATGCACTTTTCTTAAGGTCGCTGGATATTTAAGCAAATATCAATGAGAACTCTACTCTGCTTATCAACAACAAGAACAGGTCTTACTCTTTTCGCCTGAGGTATCGCATAATAAATATACATGTATTGTATGTATGTATGTGTGTTTGGAAATTTCGCGGACAAATATTGCCATCCACTTGAAATCTCAATTATGTTTACTTGAATTTCTCTCGCAATTACATTTTATACTCTCCCCCTAGCCCCCTCGCCCCCCTCAACCAGAAATGTATTTATTTTTTTAACAATATTTTTTTTTTCTCTTTTATTTATTGCAGGTTACGGAAAAGACATCTCTGGAGTTGAAAGAGGTAAGTGGAGGCATCCATTTTCATTTCTGTTTGTGTTTACATTCTCGAAAATTGTGAAAAAAAAAAAAAAAATTCGCATCCTTTACCGCAAGGAATTAATATAGTCCGACGACGACGATAGCAACAAAAATAAAATAAAAAACAAAATATGTACAAAAAATTTCACAAAACAGAGAATAATTTCAAAGTTTCGCTCTCCCTCTGCCCGTGCCGGCCCTCGTCTGTCTGTAGTTGTCTACCCATTTCGTCGTTTCGTTTCTCGTTTTTTGTTGAATTTTTCCTTTTTTTCGTCTGCAGTTTCTCGTAATATTTTTTTGATTTCATGCTTCTTGAATATCTATAAGAGCTTGGAAATAAAAAAAATAGAGGAATAAAACCCATCAGGAAGGAGAGAAAAAATAAAAAAAATAAAAATATATACCCACTCAGAGCAGAAAGGAAAAACTACCCTTGGGGGTGGGAGTGATGGAGTTTGCAAATGCTTTGTGTGGTAAAAGTACAGAGTGGAGTACAAAAAAAAAAAAAAGAATTATTAAGCCGCCTGTGCCCTCTTCCGTAAATGGACAGATATGCGCACGTACTTGTATCTAGATATGGAACAGCCTCTGATGTACTATATATGTCAATCGCAGCAAAAATTCGTAGTAAAAAATATGGAATATCCGTAGAATTTCATCTCATTTTCACCTTTTTTTTGCATAGCATTTCGGGAGAACAATTCCCCCCTCATTTCCGACAAAAAAAAATTTGCAAAAGTCAAGAGAGGTAGTAAATGAACAAAAAAAAAAAAAATTTAAATAAGAGAAAACTCGTTATGTGTTCATTTTTATCTCCTTCCTCCTTCCAAAGGATATAACAACAATGGTGTAGTAGGATTTTTTCCATTCAGTTTGGGTTTTTTGTTTTTGTTTCTATACGATAAAACGACCTTCGTTGTAGCTCAGTTACACACCTCATACCAAACCTGTGCGATGTATTACTGCTGCAGTTGCCTTTTCTGTGTGCAAAGCCAGGGGTGGTGTGAGGCAATGAAAATTGTGTGCATTCAACGTTACTATCTTGCTGTTGCTCTCATGAAAGTCAAAAACTCGGAATACGACTGCATGGTCGCATCGGTGGCATGGCGGTGGTAGTGTTGGCGGCGGCGGGTCAGGAGCGGAAAGCGGATTTGGTGTAGTACTAGCAGTGTAGTAAAAATCATTTTGAAAGGAATCTGCTGGTTTGTACAGTGAGAGACTGACTACACGTCAGGAGTCAGACACACTGTGTGTGTGTACCGTGGATTCGATTTGATGTAGACTCTCTCGGTACGGAGAGGGAGTACGACACCGTATTTCGTTTTTAATCCTTCGGGGGCAGGGATTTTCAACTGAAATTTATACATTTCTGGCGTGGCTGGGTGATTGTTTCGGCAGGACTCATGCATTGCTGATTTGTATTACAATGTTCAAGAGGCGTTATTCCTTTCTTATGCAATATTCATTGGCGTATGAGATTTATTTATTTCTCACTTCAAAGGGTAGTCGACGACGGACTTTCAAAGGGATGCTTTAGTCGCCCAAAGTTTCTGATAAAGCACACACCAATGGATGAACTATTTCATTGACGAATCGACACGATGGTGGTTATTCGTCTTTCACTTTCGAAAACAAGGACGAAGATGTAGAAGAAGAAGATCCTTCCCGCTCAAGGATTTAATTAATGAATTGTCTGCGGTGTAAAAAGTTTTACGTGCACAGAGAGCAAACTTAAGAGAGGCGAAACGGAAGGTAGTGGTAGTGGTAGTGGTAGTGGTAGTGGTGGCTCCTTGCAATTGAAATAAGTAAACCACGAGACGACTTTGATGGGACTCGTCCTCGTCGTCGTCTTCGGCGTGGCCCATCGCTATCCTCGTAATAAAGTTTACACAAGAAGATTATTTAAATATAACTTGAATTATGCACTTTTTTTGGTGTGTCGTGAGGGCGCGCAAACTTCTCATGCTGAGATGTAAATTTATTTTACTTTGACATGTTTAATTTTACTTTGAATTGGTTTAAATTAAAGTTATCTCTTGGAGGGATTTGGGTTTGGATCTGTGTTTCGAGTGGTTTTTCCTTGTTCTTCGCCTTCCGTTTCCCCAAATGGTTGTCATTTCAGTGTCATAGTTAATTAAGGGGAATCTAAATGATGTTGGAAGTTCGAATAGTAATCGATTCTAGTATTTTTAATTGTTGCATATTTTACAGGAGTCTTTTGGTTTTGAACGAGGTTCTGTGCTATCCTGTTAAATATTCAAGAAGTAGTTGGTGTCGTATTCAGAGGGAAGATGAAGATTGAGACTCGACGAGTCACCAAATAAATCATCAGAGCTCTGTTTCAGCATTCAGTGTGTAGAGGATAGATTTTCATTCGGCACTGGATTTACCCATTTCAAGAATATGGTAAAGATATCACTAGCTATGGCTGTCCATGATACCACTTTAGTAGCTTGCTTTTTTTTGGTTAGGTTGGGCTTGGTTGGGGTTCTCCTTGTTAAGCAGGGACACACTTAGACCAAAGATACCACTATGGTACCGGAGACTTAGGTCGGTAGGTAGGTGGGTTGGCTTAAAGCAGAAAATCCCCTCTTTATCGCACTCAGATCAGTATAGACCCGTTGTGTTGCTCTTAGAGTAGAAAGATGTATCAGTCCTTTCATTCCCTGGTATATCTTCATGACCAACGATCAAGAAGAGTCTTACCTTATGCTGTGTTACAAGAACTTTAAGCACCTCTCGGCAGTTCTTCACAAGTGATATCCTCACGGTGATATCCTCATGTACATATGTACATAGATTGCCCTCATCGCAGTCTCAGAGTTATTGTCACTACTAGGAACTCTACCTGGAAAACAATAGTGTCATTCGCAAGTCTGACTGATTTAGATGTCTCGATCGCGTCAGTATATCTGCTCCTACACCGATGTCCAATTTGGATCCTAAGTCGAAATTTTTGTGGCTTTGTGACTGTGGTTTGGTATTTTTATGTTTTTCCATTCCTCTCTACTTGGATAGAGGATCGAAATGGATAGAAACTTTCCATACAGTACAGGAGATAAGCCAACTAATATCGGTATGAATTCATGCCAAAGAGGTATGGTTCGCTGTTTAAACCAGTTCGACCCGGTACAGGAGGTTTTAATTTTGGGTTAAGTCCAGTCTAGATCGTTCAAATCTTCGAAGAAGAACTCCTTATTCTCTTTCTCAAAACAGTTACAGCGTCTCTGCTATACTATACTGAACTCGAAGACCGAACTAGTTCAGCAAACAGATTTGAACGAAACTAAGTTCTCTGAAGTGAACTATGATGCACAAGCCTTGCTTCTACAGAAATTATTGAAGGAGACACCAAGTTTTCTGGCATGACTATTGGGATTGCTCCAACTAGCTTTCTTAGATTTGTCTGCTTTATTGGCATTCCAGCTCTGGCCAGGCTTGTATGCAGAACGATCTTCGCCAGTCTTTGTGGAACGTGGCGAGCAGTCTCAGACCTAGCTGGACGTTGAAGAGTTGCTGGCACGATCACAGGAGGCAAGTGCAAGTATGTCCTGAGGTATTCAATACCTTCGTTGGTCAAACGCCAGTAGTAATGCCTCCAGGCAAATTGTTCCCTTACCAAGCCGCGCGAATGCAATGACTGTAGCGTTTTGATGACATGTATGTATATTGGGAACAGTTTCCACTTGTGGATGATTTGGGGCGTGGAAATCTTTTTTGGCCACAATTACACCCTCTTTGAAGAGGTATTCATAGATAGCAACACCATGAGCCTTTGGCATAAACATTTTAGCGTCTTCTGTAGAGTGGTCACCGGAAAGCCAAGCACAGGCTTGGGCATTCGCGTGGGAAGTGAGACGTTCTCTCTTCTGCATTCGAGTTGCCACAGCATCGACGAAGATCATCAGTGTCTGGTCGCATTTTTCTTCGGCAAGCCTCCAGGAGGTTGTGGCCGGTCATGTTTTGTTTCCTGAAAACACGACAAGATGAGAGTGCTCTTTATCTCATATTAGCTAGTCCTGCGAAGGTTTGTTCTATATTGGATTTAACAACAGCGGAAGTGGCCACCATTGTTAGGTCCTCTCCGAACCACTGTGTTGTCCTGGAGCACAACAGAAAAACGAAAGATTCTACTACATCTGTTGGAGTGGCTCTAAAATGGGCCGTTAGGAAGACGCAGGATAGTCTGACCATTCTCTTATTTTTCCCTTGTTCTCGCCTGTTCACCTGGGTATCCCCAGGTCACATCTGTCATTTTATCTAAGAAATTTCCAGCAAAAATCATGACCTAATAGCAGAAAGTGGACCTTTACGTGTGTAGGCGTAGGTGTTCAATTTGCAACGTCGTCTCAGCTTGTTCTCTTTACGTGTGCCAACAGTAGTTGGATGGGAAATTTAATAAACAATGCTGGGGGAGTAATACATTAACACCTAAATGTTCAGCCATTAATTTTCCATCAATTTATTGGACTGCCGCAGGGTAGCCACCTAAGCACGCTATTACTTCATGCTACGTGTATCTAAAATTCTAATTAAGTGACAGAGTAAATTCTTGTGCGGTGCCACCACCTTTGTTTGATCTATTAATTTAATTTACTCCCCTGTTCAACCACATCACGTTTGTCTCCAGCAGAGTGACACCCTCCTCACCCTCCTGCTCGAGAACATCCTCTCTAAGTCTCGGATCTACGGTTCAACGAATGTTCAACCATCCAGGAGTTTATTTTCCCAAAAAAAGAAGGAAAACCTTCACAAAAGCCTCCCGCCCCACAAGAATAACTTCGCACCCATCATTGACGCAAAAAAGAGCAATACCAAGTGAACTGTACCAAGACAGCCAGCCGCTCATTCCACAACTAATAATTATTATCGTGATGGAATTTATATCCAGAAGAGCAACACTGGTGACAGGTATATTTCCCATTTTCCGATTAAAATTTTCAAAAAGCAATTTGCTCGAGGTATGCGCGGGCTGGGCCCGTGCCTACTTGTGTGCGTGTGCGGGTTTTGGTGTTAAATCGCAAAATTTCGACTTGAGAGAACTCCCGCCTAAGCCGCCTCCTTGGTGGTGTACATAGGGCAGTCACCATGTCGGTCGTCGTCGTCATAGTCGCGTCGGGGGAGGCCAACATTTCGATTTAACTGAGCGTGTGATTTGATTAAAGTGCAACACACTCTAGACTCTCTTGTTCATATGGGTAAAAGTTTATTTATAGGCGGTTGTAGGGAAATAGAGACACCAGAGGGAAAACGAGAGAGGAGAAGGGTGTCGTTATTTTTCCCGAAAATAAAGAATAACGTAGGAGGAACAAGAAAAATAAATTAAATCATCTAACCGGCGGCGGCGGATGTGCTGCTGTTTCGTGTTTTCAACATGGTCGGTAGCCCTATCATAATCATCACCATCAAACCATCAGACACAGCAACACCACCTCGGATGCCGGAGTCTTCCAGAGAAGGCTCCAGAGCAGCATCAAGAAGTGAATGAACTGGATACAAATAATGAAATCATGGCATAAAAGCTGCGGTGAATTGGTTGTTTCGGTTGACAACGATCTAAAGGCCAGTCTGTCGGTTATCGAGAGACAGATACAGGGCGACCGAGAGGTAAAGTGTTTTGGAAAATTCCTCAAAAGTGACATTGTCTGGACACAAGAGGGGTTTTTTTCTTCTTTGTTTTCTGTTTGTTGCTTCTCTATTTTATGCTGATTTTGAAGCCAGAGAAGGTTCTTTATTCTGTCATCTGAAGTGGAAAACATTAGGCTTGCGATGAATTTGAATTGTTATGAAATGGAGAATTGATGGCAGAGGGGGTGACACGACGACACCTTGTTTGTGTTGTCATGGAGGTGTTAAGCCATGGGTAAATAAATGGCAGTCCGGAACAGTTGGAAAGATGCATGGGAGAGGAGGAGATGTCTGGTTTTTGCAGAAAAAAGAAATTCTGTCACCTTATCAGAGAAATGAATTTGGAATTGAATCGTATCGTGTCTTTGTGGGTTGCTTGGCTACGGATCCTTTAAGGATATTTGTTCAGAAATGAATGGGGTTTCTTTAAGAGGCTTTGGTTGGAGTTAGGGGAAATCAATGTAAGAATATTGAATTGATGAAAGTTCCTATACAGTTAATTTTTGCCCTAAGGGCATAAGTTTTAGTTTTAATTTTGATCTAGTGAGATCCTTGAATGTCCTTTTGCTTTCCTTGGATAGGATTCACAATCTGTCTTATTGTATGTTCGAATGCTCTTAAGAAGCAGTTTACCATTCCACCACTCCGTCAGGAATCTTGGCCTCTGTTGCACGGGCAGTCTTTAAAGAGGTTTTTGAGGCTCACTTCAAGATGTTCCTGCTGCTTCTAATTATGAGCTACAGTTGTGCCTCAGTTTTAAAGGAGATTTCGCTGTAGATTCTCCAATCTGACATTAGATGTATCTAGCTGCAGTCAGTAAGAGTGATGCATAAAGTCCTTCTTCGATTTTTTAAATGAAGGACCTCTTTTAAGGTCAAATGCACCTCTCCCTCCAATTTGTATGGTGAGTGCTGATGTTGATGTTGATTTTCACAAGAAATAACTTTATTTGGGCCCTGGTCTAGGTTAAGCATTAAGCATAGGCGACATACCAAGAAGCCGAGACCACGTTGCATGGCTAAAACTAAGCTTTAACTTACTTTAAATTTAGACCAAGAATCATTTACTTTATTATATAGACGCCATGGTTCTTGCCTTTCGAAGAAGTCCTCACATAGGTTGGCGTTTGTCACCCTTTCTTTCCTGCAGTTCTTCTGGCTCTTTGTCTTCATCGTCCTATGCTTTGTTGATCATCATCTCAAGCTTAATCGTGGCTACTTACTCTAAGGATCTTGGTTTTACGGGTGCAGTTGCTGGTTCTTTGGCAATTTCCCTTGGACACGTGTCGTCCCTAGAAATCCTGTACATCCTCTGGGCCACCCTGGTATACTGCAAGCCATTCCTAGTGTTGCTAAAATAGGTCTAGTTGTGGTCTATCTTGATTCCTATACTCTGCTCCTTTTGCGGTGCGGTATTCATATTGGGACGCATCCTTAGCTGACGAGACTTAGCTGAGACTTTTGCGACACTTCGGATGTAAATTGGTTGTGTACCTTTGGGATCTAGCCATGCTTGCGAATATCCATGTTTGAGCTCCGATTTAAGTATTTGACTCCAGATTTTTTTGCTTCTCCATCCCTAATCGTTTTTTTGGGGCCTTCCACGCGGTTGGTCGCCTTTACTGCCCGGGGTATCAGCTGATGGTGTAACTTTCTCTTCTATCACGAGAAGGTCGATGAAAAGGGATTGAGCCATTGACGACTTATTCCCTTGGAGAACCAAACCCTTTCTCTTGTGTTTTGTTTTCGTCCTTTGATCCATATTGCTCCACGTTTGTTTGCAATTTTGCTACTTTTCTGTAGGCTCCATGCTCTTGGTCCGAGACGGTTTATTGGTTATTTGCAGCTGATTCCGTGATAGTCCGAGCTCAATCCGGGAGTCTTTAGTGCGTCGGTTGTTTGTTTAATTTCTTGATAACACCATAGTTTGTTCACGGTTCCACATATCGCGAGTGTCCGACAAACACTCGAGAGTATAAATGCCATGGAAAAGCTCTATAACAGTTGGCTCCCACCTGTTCATGTGAAGAATGTTCGACAAAAAGCACGAATGGTTGTGGGAAACTAATTTCTGGGGTCCCTTACGTATCTGTCGCCACAAATATCTGTATTTGGCTGATCCTAAGCATAGTTTTTGTTCTAACCTCTCGGATAGGCAAAGAGATGTTTGCTTACGAGGTGATCTCAGCCGATGAGCTTCCTTGGAAATTGACTTAATATTTGATGGTTTCCAGTCTAGTAGTATATTGGTCTGTTTGAAACTGGATTGCAAAAGAGCATTGAAATTTCAAAACAGCTCAGCAGCTGAAATTCAATTCTTAAACAACTGTCAATGGCCACCTTGAGTCAGCTAATTCCGTACAAAGAATAGAAAGAAGCCACATCGTTCTGCGAAGGCACTAATATCGGTCAATGGTTAGTCATGCATAACCATAAGAACTCGTGGTTAACACAGCTTCGATAACATCACACTGCTTCTTCCGCCTTTTTGTGTGTTTTTTTTCGCAACTTCATCATGTCAACGAACCATTTGTGCGATCAGTTTTCATGCTGTGCTCTCCGTTTCTGGGACATGACAAGTTAATTCCATTCGATAGTTCATTTTCCTCCGAGCCGGCAGTAGCTTCTGCCTTCCACGTTCGTTGTTTTTTTTTTTCCAAAGTACTAAACGGATTAAAACTCCCACATTTTCCACTTGATGTTGCGGGACGACGGACTCCTGCCGCTGTCGTCGCCACAGCCCCATAATCGGCCATAACAATGCATGTGGCCATCCATTTACTTACATATATGCCAAAGAGTGTGTAGTGTATCAACCGCACACAGCACTCATTGTCATTGGCCCCAAGAACTGTTCCTCACCACATGGGAACAGCAGGAAATCGCAGCGAGGCGTGTGGAGTGTGGAATGTGGAGTCTGGAGTAGTCGCTGCTCTTCTATGCATACCACACCATCGACTTGAGGCCAACCCCACCCAAAGTTTTTTGTTTGCTTCATTCTCTGGTTCTCTTTGGGGTTTTTCTTTGTTTTCTGCGTAAATGTTCTCTCCGTCGCTCCTTGCTGTGCAGAGCAATTAAAATATAAGTTTCACTCCTTCGTTGCACATTCGTTCGTCGTAGTCGTCGTCTTCATCGTCATCGTCATCCGCCCTGTTGCGTGCGAGAGCCGAAAGAAACGCACACATGTGTGTGTCAGAATTATGACATTTTAGACATTTTTTGTTTGCTCTTTTTCTTTTTCTCAAACGTCAGATGGTGATGACTCATTCAACTGGTAATGGTGGCGCAGTGGTGACCCCATATCTTGTCCTCCGTTGATAAAAGATAAAGCGACCATCGTTTTGTGCAGAAAGTTGAATAACTCAATTTGATTACTTCAATGCAATGACAGGACATTTATAGTTTGTGTAGATGTGCGAGTTTATATGAAATCGAATCATCGCCACGGCTTGGTGTGGGAGAACCGTAACTAATGCGAAATGACAGAAAGTGGCGATGGGGACGGGGGCGGGGGAGGCGAGAAAATGACATTCTCTCAACCACATTTGAGGTTAACAACTCGACAAGCATTCAAACGTACAACGAACGTGAGTGGACGACAGAACGAAACGATGGACAATGACAGAAGAACAAATGAGCAGAATGGACATACTTTATGTTTGGTGGGTGGATGGGTGTACGTGTGTGTGTGGTAGACTTGTACTCGTTGGGTTGTGTTTGTGAAATATAAACTTTACTATTAGTGTGTCGTCGGTCGATCTACGTCGTCGTTTATACGTTTTTTTTTTTATTTCCTCTTCTCTGACAGTACAGCAGCAGCAGCGGCAGACGACGATGTGCATACATATGTACATTAAATGTGATTCTGGTGCACTGACTCTGGGCAAAATTACTGCTGTTTTGACTTTGCATTACGCTTTGAACGAACCAACGAACGAACGAACTACTCTTTCTCCAGTACGAGTGCGATGTGATGCATGGTCGGATGGGTGTGTTATTTGTTAATTATGCTCCGGGATTTCTTTTTTTTTTTTTTTTTTTCTAAAGTGCGGCAATTAGTAGTTTTTTGGTTGCTTTTGATGTTTTCGAAGCACTATTTGAAGTTTTTGAAGCGTTTGGCTGAAAGGACCGAGTGCTGCTTTCTGTCCCGGCATAGGGTGTAGGGGTTAATTGGGTTATCATCACATCAGTTAAAGTATTTAGATTCGGCTTTAAATTCTTCATTTTTGGTTGTAAAACAGGCTTTTTTATTTTTATTTATTTCTGGGAATAGATAGCTCGAACAAAAAAAAATTCGATGACTACACAGGAACCGGCCTCGCACGAGTAATTTTTAGAGGGAAACGTAGTTTTGTGTTGGAAATAAATCTACGAATTTGAAATTTATTACATTTTTCCAGAGAAGCAGACAGTCACAATTGAAATTGAATATTTCGCATTTTAGCAATTTTTTTTTTCGCGGAATCAAGTTCATGGATTACGATATGGTAAATGTGTTTTTGTGGTTTTGAACACGTTGTCATGCCGTCACCCTTCTATGGTTGGAGGCAGAAATATTGTTTTATTTGGATTTTTTTTTTCAAATATACGCAAACAAAGGCATTCAGATTTTAGTTACAATTTCGAAGTATGTGGCGGATGTAGACCTAGTAAGCCTTGGACGTGCATGCCCGTCAATTGGCAACATTATGTGAGCACATAGTTTCCAGTTCAAGGGGAACAAGGCATGGCCGAAGAATACTTTTGATCAAACTAAGCTAGACAACTTACGAGTTTCCTCAAAATGAGTTTCTTGCTTTCTAATTCATACTTTCTAAAGATGTTCATGGTACTTAGTGACCGTTATCTCTGAAGGATCTTAACTCTTTGTGGATGATATGCCTACTTCGCATAGAAGCGGTTTGGTTCTGTGAATCTCTCATTGATGAAGGAGAGATCAGGCCGGTTACATTAAGAAATTCTTTACATCGCAGCGATCTGGGTGATGGTTAAGAGTATGTACATACTGCAATACTTTAAGTTATCATAGTGGCAAGACGCCTCCAACTGATGTTCTTACAGAAAAGTAACAAAGTCCGTACTATGTAAATTAAAATGAGTTTCTTGTATGGAAGTACAGTGATGATGCTCGAGCCTGTTGTCCAAGAGGCAAGAGTACCTCAAACAGGAACGTTCAATACTCACAATTTCTGTACAACAAGAACCTCGTTGGGTCTTCTTACTCCTTTCGAACGCGTGAATCTATGGGGTCTAAGGCGATCTACTATTCTTTCTCCATGCCACTAAAAAGGGTTTTCATTCTTCTAGCAGTTAGGGCAGGACACAGTCACACAGTAGACGTCGGACATATTCAATTTCTTCTTGGCAAGGTGCTACGCATGGATACTAATACAAGACGCTGCAGTCTTTATTTATTCAAAATTTTGCAGTGGATGTCAGTCCCTGCACCAAATTCCATCTTATAACCATTGGTGTGGGACGTCAATTTCTTTTTCATTGTCATTTCTATAATGCCTACGGAAACCTCTACTGGAAGCCTCTGTCGATTCGTTGGTGGCCTTCCATCGAAATAGTATCAATGCATAACCGGTGGGATTCGTACTTCGCTCAGGCTTACAGCAGTTTTGGCCATCAGACTGCTGCAGTATAGATCCAGGGCAATGGGAGTGAGCATGGTTTTCATTGATGTTGTCTTTCCAGTTTATCGTGGAATTCAGAATTACGCCCAGATATCGCGTCGATTTCGATATTCCGAATTCAACTCCACTAATCTTGGGAGGACTAAAGGTTCCTTTCTGCTATATTCAATTCTGTAAGCAGGCTCGGTAGGTTTCGATTTCTATTTCTCAGAAACCTATTTCTCAGTTACCTGAAAAGAATTTTTTCCAATTTAACACAGACTTTAGATATCCTATGTCCTCCTAAGTGAGCGATATTGATGATCCTACCGAGAATATTCCTCTTGCCTTGCAAATTTATGGTTTAATTGTCGAACTGTATCGCTTTGTGAAAATTCTTATCCTTTCTTGGCCGCTTCGACGGCCATTTCGTTCCATCCTATATCGCGGGGTACTAGTACTTAGTCTTGAGCAGATTTTGTGGTATTGGTCCAATCTCTAGTAAATCTAAAGCTTTTCTCTAAAGTACATCCCCGTGCCCATCCACCCATCGGTTTTGGAACTATCCATTCATATTGCTGTAGAGAAACACCTTTCCTCTGCTAAACCTCCAAATCCTTGAAGTCTATAGTACCGCGGATGTCATTAGATTCATCAAGAATGTCGAGAGTGATTCGCTAAGAATGGAGCAATGTCCCACACTGTTAGACTGACATCTGAATTTTGTACCTTGGCCAGCGTGTATCTGGTGTATTCTTCCTTGTAGTGTCCTATCACCATACAAGCTCCATATGTATGGATGGGTTTGACTATCGTGATATATACATACCATAGCTGGTTTCAGGCCCCATTTTTTATCCGCTGCCCTCTTGCAAATGAGCCTTTCCTGTACGTTAAGTTTCCAATCCATCTGCTTAGACAATACAATGCTGAGGTATCTTAAGCGATACGAGAGGATCCACCTCAACCAGTTTCGGCATTTTAAAGGCTGGCGTCTTGTATTTTCTACTGAAGAGTACTAGATCTGATTTCTCTGGGTTGATACGATGTTCACAATCTCTAGCCCATTTCCCAAGGCTGTTAAGAACTGATTCCAATAATTTCACTTAATGTGTCCAGGAATTTTCACTGAACTAATACGCAGTGACGCCTACTCCTGTGTTGGCTCCTTAAGTTTACTATCCATGACTAGAATGACCAGAGAAGGTGGGGGATATAACTCCTTCTCCAGTTATAGAATTCTTACTTAGACTACATATGAATATCTGTGAATGGACTTCATGTTTCTTGAGATGAGAATTTTGCATAGCCAGTTGGTTAGGAAAGCAGCTCCTTGTAGTGAAGCTTACTTTCAATTTTCTCTACCATCTCGTGTAATGCTGTCACGCTGACCTTTTCTGGGACTTTCTGAACCATGGCTGGTAGAATGTCGTCAGGGTTGGTGCTCTACGTTTGCTCTTGCTAAAGTAATTACTTTCTCGTTCCTGCCCACAACTTCGGTACGATCGAGTACTTCTAGACTAGATCTTCCAATCGAGCTTAAGTTTGATGGTCGTTTAGTTGCCTGACATTATTGGTATTTGGATCTGTAGCCTGAAAGAAATAGTAACTTTGCTATGCGCTCCCACATCCACATAGGGAATGCTTATCCTACATGTCTTGCCTTATAAATTACTTTTGTTCTTTTACCTTTCCATCCGTCTCAAATAAGCCCTATTGTACAGAAGCTTAAAGGATATGCAAAACTACAGCCTCATCGGTCGGTGCTACCATAGAAAAGAAACAAAAAAAACATTCTTTTCACACCACTTGTGCTGATCTCAAATTATCTCTACCTAAAAAGCCATACAACTTGTCAAGTTCATCCTTAAACTTTTCAGCGCATCTCATCCGCATATATCCTGATTTTTTGTCGCTCTCGGACGTCTTCACAATTTTTCTCTGTCATTTTATGTAAATTTTTGTTTGCAGCTTCCAGACGTTCCCCGTCATAGTCGTGTATTTAACAAGAAATTTCAACTGTTGTCAAATTGTCAAAAGAGGCACAAAACACAAAAAAAAAGCCGAAGCCCGAAACCCGAAACCCGAAACGGAAAACAACAAAAGATATAAAATATGGTTATTCCTTTTCTGTCCTTTTGTCCTCTGGTTCCACGGCGGATAGAAACGAAAAAGAGATATATTTCCATTTTGTGTGTTATCCCCGAACACACATACAGATACGAGGACGGATACCATCCAGTTTTCCCCAAAAGTCCCACCGAAATTTATTCCTTTTCCAACATTTCCAATGGGAGAAATATACAAAATGTTTACGAATTTCCTTTTCTTTTTGGCAACCATACACATACTCGTAAAAACCGATTTCGAATTGTACTATACAGCGGCGGGAAAGTCAAGGGCTGCTGCGGGGAGCCTCTGACTAAGATATGACCTTCGCTTAAGAGGTAATTGACCCTCATCCCCCCTTAAAACGTGTACGTATGTATGCTTTCGATTAATTGCAACTGACGGCAAGTGCAAGTCAGACATAGGCTGGCTGAATGTCTGCAATCCTTCGATATCCTTTTTTTTTGTGTGAGTGTTTGTGTTCAGAAATCTATTTAAATTTTTATCGCGAGTAAATTAAAATCCTTACTCTTCTAAGCGTGGGAGTGCGGCAATCTATCTGTCTGTGTGTGGGTGTGTGCTTCCGGGGGTGGTTTCGATTTTGTTTTTTTTTTTTTTCTTTGTGTAATTTATTTAAACACTTGTGCATACAAATAACAATCTCCCCCCGTTGACATTCGGCACTCAGTTTATCCATCCAGTGTGTTTATGTGGATTTAACAGCTGGATGAGGCGGGAAGTGCGGAATAGAAAAGAGGCAAAGACGAAGGAATAGCAAGAAAAAAGGGGGGCAAAAAAATGTTTTCATTTCGATTTTGATTTTTATGAGGGTTGATTTACGCTGCAGGGGCTGTTTGTGGCAGCGGCTGTTGGCTGTTAGCTGTTGGGCTCTTGGCTGTTAGATGTTAGGTACTTTTAGCGCTCTCGGGGGGTGGTTAAGTTTAATCGGTGAAATTGATGCCGTTTGATACTTGCCATGATGTTAATGGTGATGTTGCGTAATGTAGATGAGAGAGATTAAGAAATGAAAATGAATGAAAGAGAGGAAGGACGAACGCACGAATGAACGAATCACGATAGTGTAGAATCAAATTTAATTTAGCGCTTCATGGTTATCAGATCGAATGTTAAAAGGGTTTCGAATGACTTCACGATAAGGGTTGTACATGGGGATGCTGGGTGGTTTAAGTATCAAAGCGTTTCGTTTGACGTTTACAATTATTATCATTGTGGCATGGAGAGGGTTTATTTCATCACATTTTCGAGTCGTAGTTAAACATTTAGTAAAGCGTGGCGCACATTCATCATTGTCATACACACCAACGTGTATCTAATGTGGAAATTTCACTGATGAAGGGATCGAAAGCCTAAAACACATTAGGATACGAGTATGATGGAGCCCCACATTTTCTTATGTCAACCCGTTGGTATTTACTTTTGAAAAATGATGGCTGTACTCATTCGCTGCGTAATGATGGAGATCCTTATCAAATTGTAAATTAGGATAAAACCTGTCAGTTTTACATGCACATTACATATAGTACATATGTAGGTACATATATATTGTTAACAAATACTTTATGCGTCTCTGAGATTTGAAAATTATTGGTATATAACTGGTATGGCAGTCCATCGTGTACTGAAAGTAAAGCTTCAACGATTGCCAGATCTACAAATATTGTTAGGTGCTGACAATTTCTGCAAATGAGTTGCCAATAAGCTGACAATGACGAACTGTTTTGCAAGGTTTGATTGTCAGTTCATGAGGTTATTCGAATTTGTCCATATTTCAGACAATTTATTACCACATGGCTGGTCTGTCAAAATTTGATAGCTCACACTGTTGCAGATCCATTGTCAGGCGGTGTCAGACTCATATCATTTCTTTCGTGTCGTATTGATTTGAAAAGTCAGAAAAGTGGAAAATTCAAATCGACCTGGAACAAAGGAGGCGCTTGCTACGACCTAGGCATACCTTGACATACCTCTTAGAAAGCAGCGAGGATGAAGACACCTTAATATTTTTTGTCAAAATTTCCCCTTTCGACCAGGGATAGAGGGTAGACTCACAAATAGAATCCATAATCGTTCCTATGTGGAACATGTGATGACTACGATGCATATATGTATATCGTGATTCACTCGACGATAGTAAGACAAAACTTCCTACTTAGATTTAATAGATGAACCTCTCTCCTTCACTAGTGTGTTTGAAAAGGGCTTTGAATAAGATAGAATAAGATGGAAATGTATACACAGTCCTTCGATCGATCCATATGTTCTTTAAAGAAAACCTATGAAAATAGTTTTAAAAAAACAAAAAAAAAAACGCCCCCAAAAAGTGGGCGGTACGGTTGATTTGTATAGTAGTGATTGCTGAACCAAAGTTTTTCGAACATCTTATAAATTCATTGAACAAATTGTGTTTTTCTAAAAGTTGGCCACTCAGAGGGTGTGTCTGTGTCGAATAAATGCTTCAAAAGTTTCAACAAGTTTTTAGATACGTTTGCTTAACGTTCGAGTAAATATCAGTATCACAAGAAATTGTCGAAACACTTTCGATGGAAGAAACTACAGACGACAGTATACCCTTTCTATCGTTTCGACGACGATCGCCTTAAAAGTTACATGCTGAGGTCCGTAAAGCAACTTGATTGCTTGATTGTTTGGTATTTTAAGTATGACAACACCCAAGTCAGCTACCGAAAGCTTATGACCAGGAGAAAACATGCATATACTTCGTGTGGTTTCGACATGCCACGCCGTTGGTTGCCCAATCGAAATTCAGTGATTGTCCTACCTCCAGAAATGGACTAGTCACTTGTCTACTCAACTTCGTTGATGTCTGTTTGTTACAGTGGGCCTATATATAGTCCATGGTTAATGCCAATAAGCCAGAAACTTTGGACAGCCACAAGCCTAAGATCGAACTCCAAATTGTCAGCATATCGCACGATTTATAAAAGTGAAAACATTTTCAATCGTTTTGGCGAGAACTTTGGGTGACAAGTTCTCGCAATCTTGTCGGATCTTGGCCTTTAAAGCTTTCAGAGTCTGTAACTTGTTCTTATAGATCCGAGACTTCAAAAACCCCAAAGAAAGAAGTCTGCAGCGATCAAATTGCCAAAAAGAGTCATTAGAAGCTTCGGAAACGCATCCTTTAAAATGTCCAGTGTCGAAGGAACTACGTGTGCGGTGAACTGTTCAGTTGGAACAATATGTTGTTCAGTCACAATTAAACTTGCGGCATGAAAAACTCGGTGATCATGGTTCTGCATCGCTCTCCAGTCACAGTGACCCATAGGGTCCTCGAAAAAGTGAGGCGCCCGATGGCACTTCCGGCGTTTAATGGCGCAGCAGGGAGTGCAGTGACTTTGAGTGGCGCTTCGTTACTGATATGTGACACATATTTTGTCTGTGTCTGTGTATCCACTCTTTTTGACAGAAAACCGTCTAGCTTAGACGCAATGGATGATCTGCAGGCGGTAGCTGCAGCTGATGGACTGTCTGTACTTTGTAAAGGATCACCTTCAACTCTCAGTAAATTAAGCTGCAGAGACGAATGTTGATTGGCAATAGTGTGGCACGTCGTCTGATTCGAGGCGAGCATCGAATCGCCTTAATAGTTGACCAGTAGTCAGATAGAGTATCCCTTGATCTTGAAAGGTGTATAGCGTTCCATGTACAAATATGTAAACTGACATTTGCGCTTATTTGCAAAAGTTATAGCATCTTCCGATAGGGTGATACATTTCGGGCTACCTTGTATGTACATCTTCGTACCGAAAAAAGAGCCAAATGCAGCAGCCTTAGAAATGTTTCTTCCAGAAATTAAACCTTAATTAATGTACATATGTACATACATATGTACTTGGTTGGTTTTCATTTGACATCTTCTCGGGTTGGTCTGTGTTATCGGAACAAGCTTTCGATGTTATCTTTTCTAAGAAAACTGTCGCAATGTATCACTCATTCAAAGTAAACACTTGTTGATTCTATAAAACCCAACAATTCCACTTACCTTATCAGTTAAAATGGTAAAAAGAAAACTTTAAGTATGTCTGTACTTAAAGTAGTAACTTGTTTATTTTATTTAGGACTTCACCCCACTTGACGCCTTCACAGCTGGCAATTTGTGTTCGCACTCATCACTTACTGATATGACGAAGAATTTGTGCAATGTGAGCCCCGCAAATCATGTATTGCACATGTGAACACACCCCTGGGGCATTAAACCCTCGAAAGTCATAAGTTCTATTTTTTTTTCTGCACAAGTTACACGAATATATTCCAAGTTTCATCTCGGATTAAAGCGACATAACAACCCCACTGATTGTGCATAATCAGCAAAACAGAACCAAAGAAATAAATTAAAGGAGAAAAAAAAGAAAATACCACTACAAATAAATAAATAGGTTTATTCCGTCTTAACCTCAAAAGAAGGCCTCCTCCATATGTATGAAAGCGTACAGCAGCAGGGAGAGAGTGCGTTCAGTGAGTTGTTCCCTTTGTGTTGGTTTGTTAAAACCTACTACTGTATTCCTGCAGGCAAAATAAACCCATCAAGCGGGGCGTTTTTATACATCCTACCGTTTTTTTTTTTTTCATTTTAGTGAGGATTGGCTGACGGGGTAGTGATAGCACACACAACTTAGGCCGCAATAACGAAGTTTTTCTCTCGAAAATGTCGAACATATGATTCCACTCTCAGTGGCGCTTCATTCTCAACAACTAGAAACGGCAGCACCAAGCAAACGATAAACGACAACGACAACGACGACAATGACTTTTTCTTCTTCATCCTCTTTATGCACACATTTGCGCAAATAAAATCCTTTCAATATTCTATGCGCTTCTTTGTACTGTACTGTCATCCATTCATTCGTCTTCTCTTTCTCTCTCTCCATTTCACTCCATTTTGGTAGTAGATGTATCTCTGTTCATGTGTATGTCGCCCTGTGTGTGTCGCTCAACATTTATTATTCTTGAACAAATAAAAAAGATTTTTTTATTTTCAATCTTTCATATTTAATGGGTATGTTCATGCATAGTCAGGAATAAAACAAATAAAGCAACAAAAAAAGCATGTATTCACAGGGAAGATCTGTCAGATGAACACGAAAACAAAGAAAGAAAAAAAAAATGTAAACGACACCAATAACCATTTCTGACATAACACACAAACGTCACTTCTTCGAAGTCGTAATTCGAATTTAGAAAAACATAAAAAAAAAACACAAAAATTCAAACCAGACGCGTTAGCATATGTCGCGACTGTTCGTTCGTTCTCTGTTTTATGACTTGGAACAGTAGCTGCAAAAATAGAAAAAAAAAAAAGAGCATGGCATGCCTTCCATAATCTTTTGCTACAAAGTTTTAACTCGCCGACAGTCCATTTGAAAATCCGAAAAATTCAGACATTCAGACACCCAGAGAGAGACACATTTTGCAAAGTTATCTCTGCAGTAGGTCCTCGCACTCCCCCTGCGTGCTTCGACCCATTTTTCATCGCAGTCGTCGTCCTTCTCTAAATAAAATCGATTGCCGGCTCTTTAAACTGGGGGTTCTTGTGATGGGGAGTGGTAGGGGGTAGGGGCGAACAACAACAACATCACTGGCGATTACCATGATTTTCCAACAAATTAGCCAACTTAATTTCCTTTTCTACGGACCAAGGAGAGCGGAGGGAGAGAGTCGAGAGGCGATATGACAGAAGAAAAATAAAAGAGAATTTTTTTGGTAAAAGACGACGACGAGGACGACTAGGACGACAACGACAACCATTTTCGGAGTTTGGATAAGTTTTGCATTATGACAGGAGTTGGGGAGTGTTCACACACACACAGAGGGTACATACTACAAACTGAATGATAAATGAGAACGGAGATAGCTGATGTTCGTTCGGACTTGGAGTTGGAGAGAAGTAGTAAAAGTACAGTTAGAAGTGAAATGTAAAGATGTGTCTCCTGTTGGTCGTTTGTACAACAAAGTGCTGGAGGACTAGAGAGTTAGCTAGCTGTAAAAGTAGCGTGTGGAGCGGGCCGGATACGATGATGATGGTTTTTTGGTATTTTTTTTTTCTGTTTTGTGTTTTCGGGTCATTTTGTACCATTCTGCTGGTAGTTTTATAACAGTTTGGAAAAGATTGTCCAATGAGGCTGAGGGGGGTGGGATGGCGTTTAGGGGTGGGCAAATGGTTTGAAGCGTGAAGCTAACTACTCCGGAGAGATTTGATTAGGTGGAAGGATGTGTTTCTCTTTCTTTTTTCTATTTTTTTTTGTTTTTGTTGTTGTCATTTCTTGCTCTGCCCTTATTCGTTGTTATTTCGGTTTAGTGGGGCGCTGGGAATCTCTAAGAGATAAGAGTATGGGTTACGAGTATAATGTTTTGTTGCGGTTTGACCTTGGATAATGGAGGGCTTAGTGGATTGTTGGATTATGAGAATTATTTGGAAAACTTTATCGAAACACAGATGTGATACTTATTTTCAATCAACAGTATCATCTAGTAAGCACTGTGCTAGGGCGTGTATACGGTTTTGTTAAAAGTTTGATCGTAAAAATTTATAGTTAGTATGAGTTGTACAGGGACAGTGGGTTACGTGGTAATTTACCTGTAGCATGGGGTATGCAAAATGGCTTAAGTAGCTTAATTAGCTTTTATTTTGTTAATAGCTTAAAGACGAGTCAATCCATGTACGTAAGTGCCTTGACACGAAGCGTACATACATACACTTATGGACAAAAAAATAAATACAGTCATGTGTCTTAACATATTGTCCACTTTAAGGGTCATTTATTATAGTTACCCGCTGTACTGCATACCCATTGACAAGTAGCTAAAGGCCTGTAAAATGTTGAAATTAGTGTGTTTTTCGGTGGACAATAAAATAAATACGGATGCGGATGTATGATAATATTCATTGAAATTTGTAATTTTTTTAATTTTTTTTTTGGTATAAATAATTATTATCCAGGTACTGGGTCGCGTGACCTTTGTTTTTTATTACTGCTGCACATCTCTTTGGCATAGAGCCTACTAAATTTTTACACATGGTCAACGGAATAGACTCCTACCCTGCCTTTACCTCCTGCTGAAATTCGGTTCTATTTCTAGGTCTTGTTCTGGCTACAGCATCCTTCACTTGTTTTCACAACTTTTCGAATGGATTAAGATCCGGTGACTGTGACGGCCACAGAAGAACTCCTATTCCTTTTGAAGTAATCCATGTTTTTGAAGCTTTAGCGGTATGTTTTGGATCATTATCTGCCTGTAATGTCCAAATTGGGGAAAAACTTTCTTCTGCATATGGAAGAAGAACGCTATCTAATATATTTATGTAATCTTCTTTCATCATTGTCCCCTCTATTAAACGAATGGGACCGACAACGTAGCAGGAAAATCCTTTCTAACCCATTATGTTCCCGCCGCCGTGTTTCACTGTCTTTTTCGGGTAGCGGGGATCATATGTAAAATTGGGAGGATATCTTACAAATCGTCTACCATCAGACCTAAACAAATTGAATTTGTACTGGTCAGTACAAAATATATTTCACCATTTTCTTTTGGTTCTCAACACCAGACCAATTTTGGTGCTGAATAGCGAAATCCATTCTGTTTCTCAAGTGTCTCTTGTTGTGGAGGGGTACATTTCTTGGCGATTTGGCTGATACATTGCATTCTACAAATCTTCTCCTAATGATACATTTGGATTTAGCTTTCCAAAATGGCGCCTGTTGAGACAAATGGATTCTTCTTGGCTTCAGAGACAATCCTTCGGTCAATTTCTTTGGTCGTTTTTCGAGCTCTTTCCCTTTTTTCTTAAGTTTTTTTATTTTTAAGTGCATTCTGTACTCTACCCAAGGAACAGTCAACAGTTGTAGCAAATTTTCTGTAACCTAAAGCATAGTTTTTAATTTTTTTTTTATAATTTCTCCTTCCTCAAAGGTGCAAGGCTTCTTACCACTCACTTTTTTGCATTAAAATTGAAGCTTTGTTTAGAATATTGGAAAAAAGATCACTATTATTTATTACTTAATCAACTTCATTTCAATTTGGATTGGAAAAGGTGAGTAACTTTGTTTATCGTATCGAAAAGTTGAATGTATTTATTTTTTTTGGCCACAGGAATATGCACTTTTCTTGACAGTTTGTTAAATTTCAAAATAAATACAGCGAACTTATTCATCTGAGTAACGATACAATATACACGTCCCCAACTAGTTATCAGTGGGAATGCAAAACAGGGACCAAATACAGTCATTGACAGAAAAAGCGGACTTAGTGTTAAGATACCTGGGTGTATTTATTTTTTTGTCCATAAGTGTATGTACATACATATATAAATTCGAAGTTTGTTCCTAGTTGAACCGAGTCTTAAATATGATATTTGCCTCTTATCCAAGGATCTTATTGAAGAGGTATCGATATTGAAATTGTTTTTGGTCGCTGACCCCCTCTAAGTCCTTTAACTTCTCGGGGCGCATAGTGCGTCAACATCGCCTAGCCCTTGTTCAGACTTCCAGAGAGCTCGCTTCCTCCTCTACTGTTCTGCGCCATGTTTGCCTGGGCCTGCCGCTGTTCTGCCTGCTTAAGTGAGTGGATTCCACTGCATGGCGTAGGTCACAATGGAGCTGTCTTCGCACCATTGGCTGTGTTCGATCCACTGTCACTTTCTTCTCCGTAAAGTTATGTTTCTAGGGCCGTGGCTCCTTCTCCGATAAAGTTAGTAGCTTGCGATACGAGTAAGCCAAAAAATTCTCAAAATAATTGTTTGACATTTGAAGCTTTGTAGCTTGCGTGTGGTGCCTTCTAAGTACAGCACCCATAAAGCAGTACTGATACTATGTTGGCTTTAGCTTTCCCGATTCTGATGCGCACATTCAGTTCGGTGGCACTGCGGTTAGCCGAGATCACCACGTCGGCATTCCTTCCAGATTACTCTGGAACGAAGATGCACTTTTAGAAGATGAATCGATGTTTTCTTTTAAGATTTCCTCATCTTCCAAATCACTAAATCTTTGCTATCGACCTATAGTATTTTTTAAGTTGGTCTAGACCTCAGTTCGTTTTGTACGGAGATGGATGGATGGTTTTACGCTGGCAGCCATTTGAACAAACTTTTCGATCTAATGACAAAGTGGCTATTACATTAGACCAGTTTAGGAAAAACGTATTGAGACAGCTTCACTTATGATAATCTTGTCCGTTGTGATTAGAGTCACCACTTCTTCCGCGGGTATATACTATGTATTTCTCCCAACATGCGTACATACATACATACTTCAAAGGAAAGTCAGTTGAGACACTCTTTGGCTTTGGCATTGGCTATGGCTCATGAAAGTCCATTGAAAAATCACTGAGCATTGACGGGGTCTTTAACAATGTCAAATCTGTTGATTCTTAGCTTCGAATATTGATCAATCAATTGCTCACACGGAGGATTATCAGTTCACAGCTGGGCGGCAAGTCGACCAAAAGACTTGTTAGTTGCGGAACTCCTAAGGGTGGTGTATTAATCTTCCTTTTGTGGAATATACAGTAGTAGTTAACGGGTTACTGTTGGACATGGAAGGGACTGATTGCAAAGTGGTTGCCTATGGAATCCCATTGGTATTGCTGTCTCCTCAAAACACCCTGATACTCGCGTAAGAAGGCCATAAGCATAAACTGGGGCTTTCAACAGTATAGTCCTGTATTACTGCATCTAAGGGCGAAAGATCTGCTTGTGCATCAGTGATGTACTGAGGATTTCTTAGACGTCCTTGGCAATCAATTGCCTGTTTACATGGTTATCCGACTCAAGGCCTCCTTACAGTGGTCTGAAGAACAATTATGAATCACTTACCTCCTCAATGTTACCTTAAAATGGATATACCCTGTTAATTGACCGAATCTTTCGTATATGCGTCCTTGAGGGTACTGCTACTGCTTCCTCTCGTGAGGACAGTTTGGTATACTTCTACGCGGACGTATACTTTTCGACAAGCTTAGTCTGAGTATTTCCTTTCGCCTCTCAGAGTATTGTAGCGTTTTTCACGCGGAAATCTTGACGACAAGGGAGGCTTGTCGTGGCTGAAGTGTAATGTCGGGGATATTGGCAATATCTCTGACAGGCAATTAGCAAAATCTCAGAAGTCGTACTCTTTCACTTCAAATGCCTGAGTGCAGATCCACAGAGACATGCGGGAGACAAGCCCGCAGAGATGTGCCAGACTGGGTACGACCACCCACAACAACATCCTAACAAAATGGAGAGCGTGGGTATATCCCTTGCTACATGTAAGCGTTTGCTAAGGCTGAACGCTTTTAGTAGTACCAACTGTGTCCCTACCTGCAATATTTCAAGACGGATCTGGCCTAGACTTGATCTGAAACGTAGTGGGGAATTGGTTTTAATAAAGCAATCACATCTAAACTTTGTTATCGCTGGTCTCACTGTACACTGTCTAATAGGCCAACATGCCAAGCGTCTTTCCACATAACTTCTGCAAAAGCTGTAGCGATGAGGAGGAAGAAGCAACCGTTCTCTACTCCCTGTGGCCAGCTCTGTAACTCCTTCCAGGAGCCTCTTTCTTTGACAATCTTGGTGAACTGCCGTCACTAGCCATCATGAGCCTCCTCCGGTTTATTATGGTTTAACCCATTTGGGAGGTTCAATTTCCCTTGATGGGTTATAATTGTATTCATAAAAGTCTTGGTCATTGACGCGTGACACACATTACTTGAGTATCTATCATCCTCTTACTTCCTATGTCATTCCGTTAAACGTCAACTTCCCAGTAATCAGTTTTCGAAATGCCCCAATTTAATGGCACTACCGTTTAAGAGCCCCTACGTGCACCCAATTCAAGCATTTTATTCGAAGATAACAATTTGCCAAGCACCACCTTCCGTGCAACTACACAAAATACTAAGTTTATCTAAATATTTTTATTAGTTTTCTTCGTCAACTCTCGCAGTTGTTTTGCATTTTAAATTTTAACAGCAAACACCAAGTGCTGTGCACAACATCCGTCAACTTTGAAATGGCACAAGAAAAAGATGTTCTTTTTAGTGTTTAACTTTTTCACTGGGTAAACATTAGTCATTGAGTTTTGTTGTGCCACCCATCAGCCTTGAACTTGTGGTTACTTGTACGTACGTACGTACCTACATATCATACAAATAAAATTTTTGTTGATAATGCGAAGTGGGTGAGGTTTTATTAAACAATGAATGCAAACGATGGAAGTGAACAGGATGTGGTATGGTGGTGTACATTCGAATATGATAGGCTCTTGGGGGCTACATTTCGATTGAAAATTTATGAATTCTTTCCTCAATAACGTTCGCCATTGGTCTTGTCTAACCGATGGCTGGGTGTATCTCGCACTGAAGCTATTAATTTGTCTTTGGTGCTCGTTGTCTAGTTTTCACACAAACACACGACCAACGGGGACCAGAGAGGAGATGATCATATTCGTTTTGTTTTCTCTATTTATGGCGAATAAATTCGGAATAAGCCAGAATAATGTCATTAGACTCCAGTCGAGTGCATTGTAGTGTGGCACATCCAATGAGATCAATGACTCCATCTATCGTTGTTATCCAGTTCTGTTTGGATTCTGTTGTGCGTTATGATAGCACATGTACGTACATATATTGCTGCTGGTATGAAATATGTTTTTGGATGGAGACATTCGTTTTAACGTACAGGATTGCCGATGAAAAATTTCAGAAAATATTTTACGGAGCAAAAAAAAAAAATCCCATCAATAATGATTAATAGAGAAATTAAGGACGCATTAGTGGCCACACTCCCACCCGTTAAGGTCCATTGAGATACCACATTTGAAATTTCTCTTGGAACTACCCTTGGAACCAACGAGAGTTTAATATAAAGCGGTGGAGGCTACTGATGTTAGTGACGAATGTGAGTGAAGAATGCAATCTTATACGAGCGGAGAGACTTTGGCACGTGAGCTAGCTAGAAGACCCTAGATAAATCAGCATCCGTGGCTCATTTCCAGATCTATTACGATTGATATGAGCGTCCTTTTCTGTCTAATCAAACAGTTGGAGCGTTGCTGATCTAGCTTGGGCCTGGTCTATCTGGAGACGAGGCACGTAGTTGCTGTCTGTCCATGAAGAGTGGTTGAATCTACGGTGTATAAAGGTTTTTCAGTGGTGCGAACGCAGTTTCTATCAATTTCTCTTTGTTATACGCATGCTGAGATGCTGCTGTTTTGGTTTAATACTACAGCGAAGTCTATCAAGTTCTCCAGGGTTTTCAGAAGAGAAACTTATAGGTCTGAGACCTGAGATTGAGGTCTGAATAGGGAATCCAGGAAACAGAGAATTAGGATAATGTTTTGTTGTTAGATCCATATACGCCAGAACCAATTCCAGACGATTTCCAGTATTGCAGTTTGTATGAGGGTTTAAGGTTGTTTGGTTTGACCAACGAGCTATCGTCCATATTGATATCTTTTGATCTGGACATTTCAATTCAAATTCTTACCTATGACACTCTTTACGTGGTGGTCAAGAACATAGTCGTCATGGGATCGTTACAGAATGTGGGAAGCTCTTTGTTAATCTGTGTGCATTTAGCGTATATACGGAGTTAACATATAAGATTAGTCCGGAATTGTCTCAAGAAGCACTACGACTTCATGCAGATCTTTGTGCTATCCCCTTCAAAATGGTCAGTAGTGTTGCTTGCCAGCTAAAACCAACTTTAGGATTGTTTGAGCTAAGGAAGAGGCCACATTAGAAGGCGAGGAAAAGTCTTTGTAGAAGTGTTCACATCTAGTCTGACCTATGGTGGGATATTTACAAAAAATATGTGCGGAGTTTCAGTTTGTTCACAAGGTGTAGTTGGGATGTGTCCAATGTGCTAATACCAGTTTTCTTGGGGTTAGTAAAATGGATCGGCATCCTCGTTGTCAGGGCTATCTATACCTCCTTGAACCCATGGTAATGTGATTTGATTGTGTATATCTAGTTTTAGGAGGACTTGAACACAATTCTAAATCAGGTTAGACCGAATGTTGAAAAGTTTTTTCGAGCTGCTTGGCTATCTAATAAAATATTCAACATGTTTAGATGATACAAGTAGAGTGTCCTAACCATGCCGACAATTTGCAACTCCTATCACACTTGACATTTTTGAACTGTCAGTGTCCCTTACATTGAGGGACTACCCCATCCAGATGATGGGAATTCTTTCAGGAACCTTCGTATGTCCAACCAGGTTCATGGTTTTGTTGTTGCTTAAGTGATGAAGCGTAAAGGCCATTGCCGCTCGAGTCTCTATAATAATTATATGTAGAGGTGCCAGGTTTTCAAGGCACACACACGGCAGTCATTGTACCTTCTCTAGAGTGGAGCGGGACAAGGGTTGATTTGGCTTTTTTTCCATATGAGCGATGCGTGAGTTGTGGTTAGGGTGATGATGGTGTGGAAAGTTCAGTGAATTATCTCTGCATTTAATCTTTTCTCCAAAACGTTCGGAGCAACCCTAGAAGGCTTTAGCCACCTTTTCAGTGGTTCTGTGCAGATGAGGTTTCAAATCTAGTTTGCGACATAATGTTTTCCCGAGACATTTTAATTTCTTTTTGGAAATTTCAGTTGTTTTCCACTTAGAGTAAGTGTCAGGAGGTGTTAGGAGGTTCTACTCTTGCTAAATAGTATGACCACTGTTTTACTTGGGTTCCCTTTTAGTTCTTTTGGTTGATGCTAGTAATTGTTTAGAGGATTTCCATTTATCCAATAATACAGTGCTTTTCTTTGGCCCTACTACTAGTATGACAAAGTCATCTGCATAGCCTTGATTTAGATCAAGAAGAGTCCCTACTACGATGAACCAAAGCAGATGAGATGGAACTCCATCTTCAGGACAACGTTTAGTAGATTTTACAGAAATCTTGTACGACTGCTGCTGGTGAGCATGGAGCATATCCATCTTTCTGCTTGTCTGTGAGTCAATACTTTTCGGATCAGCAGTAGTTCAAATGGATTGAAAAAAACGTGTCATCGAAGCCTTCGAAGATTTCCACAAAAGTACACAAGGCTGTTACTATCCCCAATTAAGGCCATATTTCTGATCTGAAGATCTATCATTTTCTTTCCTTTCTTAAGATGAGAGGGGACCGTCTGAAAGCCTTTGAATCTGAGAGAGATCTGCTGCTTTAGGTGTGAACACTGTATTAACTTTCTTCCAAGCTATTGGCGTGTAGCTCAGTTCAACGCTGGATCTAAAGATTGGCATTAGAGGGATTCTTATCTTCTTTATATGGCTTCTCTTTGGAGATGGTCTATCTGATGGAGGGTGGAATACTTACTTACTTACATAGGTGGCGCTACAGTTCGGGGTGAACCTGGGCCTCAACCAACAAGCCTCTACAGTTAGCTTGCTAGGCTAGTTAAGAGGATGGAATAGATGATCAATATTCTGAGCATAGTTCGTAATTTCAATTCAAGAACTAGACACCTTACCTTTCTTTTTTTTGGTTCACCATCATACTTGCAGTGGTGGGTTGAGTTCTTAGATTTGTGGTTTCTATCGGGTAAATATGGAGAGTCTGTCAGACCTTAGATTCTCTGTGAAGATTGCCTTGCGTATGGCATCAAGGTCAAAGCATGTAACATCATCACCTCTTGTCCGATTGATTCAATAAAGGTGGGCTCATTGATTCTATTTAAAATTTAAAAAATTTTTGTAGGTACTCCCGTCCCCAATATCCTGTGAGCTTCCCTATTTTTTTATTTCATTTTACCCAAGTCAAGTGTTGTCGACCTTTGCTTTTGTTATATGAATACAGGAAGCAATTACTCTAATTTCCTTGAGTTCCACCTTAAAAACCTCCGATATCGCGCCTTCGGAAGTTTTAAGAAAAAAAAAAAAAAAGGAAGGCACTTCCTCTTGTTCACACTTGCACGCGAAATGAAGAAAAATATCCTTGTGTAACGCGAGAGAAAAACAATTACTGTCAGACCGTTCACTGAATATTTGTTCTCATTTGTTTTTCTTTTCTCCTCATATTATATATTTAACATCACACCAAAAGAATAAATAACTAAACAGGAGCCCCGAGCGAGCGAGCGCGCCTGGTGCTGCTGTGCCTCCCTCCTTCTTTGCATGGCATTCAAGAGAGAGTTGCCTTTTTGCCGCTCGTCGCTCGTCGGTCGCCTCTCTCCTGGTCGTTCCTCATTCCTCGTTCCTTCATGTTTTCTTGTTATTCTTCATGGAACAAAAGTTGAGGCTAAAGGAGCACGCGGCTGGGCGGGGTAAATATGGGTGTGAATAACAAGACGACTGCCTTCTTGATATCCTTTCAGAAGATTATTTTTTTTTTTTTTTTTTGTAAAGAAGCTGCCTGTCGCCGCCGTTCATTTTTTTTTTCTTGTCTTGTGTTTTGCTCCTTTCTTTAGTGTGGTGCAGTTATTTTTTTTTCTATTTTTTGTGATAGAAGCTTAGCTTGCTTGTTAACATTTTAAACTTAATGATCCGATGGAAATTTAATGATGTCACTTTAATAGAATGAACCGAAGCGGTTGAGAACCAGCACCACCAGCACCACCTCCTCAGACTCGTACAGTTTATACACAAAATAGGATCCTCCTTCTCCACCCGCTTCTGTACAGCAACACACCGAAGGAGGCTCCTCGCCTGCAGCTATGTGTATCGTACATGGATTTTATGAAATAACAGGGTTGAAGAATGTGGGATGATGCTCTACACATAGATTTAGTTTGCTACTCATTGCCGCTTAACACCATAGAGGGGCCATATCGTATAGAGAAGCTTGCTACTGCTGCTGCTGCTGCTGCTGCACTACCAAACAAGCTACGAGTGTAGTTTTATTTACATAGATCCTAGTGTGCCATGTATGTACATATATTAAAGAGAGCTAGCTGCACACTACTCGTCCATATAAGTGAAGGTGTAGAGTGCTTTGCAAGGATATTCGAGAGGTTCATCTGTTCAACTCTAGGAGTTCCGATTTCTGTTTTTTTTTTCTGCGCTTCCACTGTGCCATACACTAAGCACTCTCTATGAGTTATGTACATAAGAGAGAACATTTATTTGAATTAAGTGTACAATGGAAAACTTTTCAATACGTGCGCGGATGTGTGTGTGTCAGGTTCGAAATGAAATAATGAAAAGTTTTCCACCCCTAAACCAAAGTTTGCAAAATTTCCAAATAAACGATACAGCGTTAGGTTAATTGCAAACAAATTTATTTGCCTACCTGCCTGCGAAACACCCTCAGAACAGAAATAACTAGTAGAGAAAAAAAAGGATAGTAGAAGAAAAAAATAGTAAATCCCTTTCCGATCCGATCCATGTTGTCCCGCTTTACTGGGATTAGGATTAATTTCGTTTTCGATTAAGAGCTGCATTGTGTGTAAGGTAAGACTAGATAAGGACTGGGCGTCGCGCACCGCTGCTGGGTGCAGGTGTTATAAGGGATTGTGTTTAATTTAATGACATTAATCTGTGTCCTGTGAAACGAAGACAATGTATGTGGGTTGATTGTTGAACAACGGAATTAGACTAAACCGATTTTCAATTTAATTTTAAGTGAACGAGAAGTGTGTGGTGCAAAATTAATGTTCGCTTAACCCCCTACGACAGGGTAGTTGGAGGATTGACACATATTTCTTTGTGACCTCGTTCGCGATTGGTACTACTTTGTTAAGAGAGAGATACATACATTCATACATACATCTGTATATAGGATGGAAAGACTATGTAACCTTAACCAATAACCATTGTGGATTGGTGTCCTTGTCACCGATTCAATTATAGCTGGTTGTGGAAACTGCAACCTTGCATTGTTGAGTTGAGAACATGATGTTATGGGGATTAAGTTAGTTACACTTTCAATTGAAATCATCACGATCTTGGGGGATGAATTTTATAATAGAGAATCCTTTTGTGAGACTGTGGATGGATGCTATTACTGAAAGTGTGTCACGTTGTGTTGTTAAGGGCTCGTGTCGATGGACACTTTAGAAGCAATATCATCTACAGAGTTTAGTTTTGGAGAGCCTTAGAGAGGGTTATGTGCTGTCAGGTGTTCATGTTTCAATGGTATCTTGTTTTGAGGACATATCACGTTCATAAATCATCTAACCGTTATCGCTTGTATCATACATACATATGTACATATATAAATTCCTAAAAATATTCTTTGCTTTAACTGAAACTCTCTTTCAACTTCCTTAACTGCGCCCTATTCACTTTAGACTTTGAGATTGATAGTCTGGAAAGGAGGACGATTCCTCTGGTAAGCTGTCCGTTTTGGCAAAACATAATCGTACCGATTCTATGCTCCCTTAAACCATTACACACCAAACACAAACTGCAGTCTTACTACTGTCTACTTTCAATGCATCCTTCGAAGACGCTACGAGTCTTTCACTAGGCATATTGTGGAGTCTGATCATGATTGATTCGTTTAGACGGTGAGATATAAAAACTCTCGATGCAGGAGCAATGAAGTACGAATATATACTGTATTTCTTTTAATTTTTAACTAATTGGCCCGACATCTCATACACATGAATGAACATATGTATGTACATATCACTGCACCAATTTTTCGCCTCAAAGGTAACTACACTTCAAAGCTCTGAATTTCTTAACTCTCAATCGAGGTTCATTATGTAGATACAAATGCTCTGTACATTTTTAACGACAATTTCGAAGTTCTCAAGGTAACCACTTTAGTTCTATGCTTTTATTGTTAGTATTTTCATTTGAACTACCGTCATGTACGATTCACAAACTTGATACCAGGAATATCCCCTGAACACTGCAATAGTGGTTAGCAATGTATGTCCTTTTTTCCTGTTTTCTACTTTTTGTTCCAAGAATGTAGCCGGTTTGGTATGGTTGGTACCTCTGATTCTTTCAAGCCGTCTTAGTTCCTTCATAATTATCGATGCAACCTGTTTCGCATATACCATACATCTTGTTCGCATTCCCTGACCTTTAGCAGTTTAAGCAGATAGGGGATTAATCGAGCTCCAACCTGTTCAGATACATTCGAAACGTCTCCCTGTTGCCAGTCCGTTGATTTTCGATTATCCGGTACGAAGTCGATGAGTCCACATTTTCTTTGAAGCCTCGTTTAGTCTCTCCTGTCACGTTCTCATGTTTCCTGATAGTAGGTCATTTGTAGTTCAGTAGCCAAGATATCTGCTGGTGCCATACAGCGTTGTCGGACACCATTCGAAAAGCACAGCACACTCTGAACTTACAAAGTCGGTGGACTGAGTTGATCCTTCCTGGGTAAGACTTCATTGTCGTGAACCTTCAAGAGAATTACGGTTTTTTGTTTTGTTTTCTGCTTTCAATATTTGTAATTATTCTTGATGAGGCATAGCAATCCTAAGTCACTTTGTCGTACATACTTTCAAGGTGTTCCTTGTAAGTGACCCTACCTTGCTGGTGATTATGTCTCTTTTTCTTGCAACTGTTTATTGGCACTGTTGTCACCCAGGGTCACACTCTTTGAATACATTCGATTCCAGTATCCTATATTACTGCCAGGTTTTACCGCCACAACAATGGCAATGTGATCGCCAAAGTCCCTCATTTTGCACTCCAATCCTTAGAACCGTACTATACATTATGTTCCATAAGCTAGCACCTAGTGCCGGTCCCTGTGAAACTTAGCCAGTATCAATAGGTGCGAATTGCAGCTTCAGGTTTATCGTCTTGAAAGATGTCGATTTAAGCTATTACTGCCTACGCCTCTGAAACCATTCCTCTAACCTAGGTACATTTAGGTCTGAAGATCTATTTTAACTTAATTTGCTTCGCACTAATTATAACTGCATCGAACCCATGTCCACAATGAAACGCGTGACTAAAAGCATGTAAACCCATTTGTTTATTTTAATGTGACAGGTTGTGATGATGTTCATTGATCGATTAGGGGATAGGTTAGGTTAGGTATGTGGGTAGGCGACTAGATCACGTCGCCACACTCAGGTCAATCCCGACCCATTGTGATACCCAAAGGGGAACAAGTCCCTTGCCCATTGGTAAACCCTCGTATTAATTCACATCTTGTGGATCACCAAACCATCCTGTTGATTTGATGAACCTAAAAATTTCATTGATTGGTCTGTTTGCTAATTCCTCAAGGTTAAGGAAAAAGTGTCGCCCTAGAAATTTGAATCTAAGGTGGATAAGCCCAGGGCAGTGACAGAGAAAGTGGGTTGTGGTACTGGTAGCTTCCTCGTCACCACATCCCCGACATAAATCTCCATCCGTGAGTCTTAACTTTCTCATGTGGTATCGAAGAGATTTATGCCCCTATAAGGACAGAAAGAGACTTCCTATCCTTTAGCATAATTCGGTCGGTCCTACTCTTGTCAAAGCAAGGCAATAGGCTTCTGGTGATCACACAGGTGTCTAGGGAGGTCCATCTACTATTGGCCTCACTTCTGGCCAAGATCCATGCCTTTTGCTTCAATGTGCAAGGCGGGATGAACACCGAGGTGTCTACCTGTTGCGATGTAGATTCAGAGCCTCTTCTTGCCAGTTCGTCTGCCTTCTCATTGCCTGGAATGCCTTCGTGTCCAGGGACCCAGCAGAGTGTAACCTTGTGTTGTGTTCCAAGAACCCTGAGTTCTTCGCGACAGCACTTCACAGCTTGGATTTTATTTCGTTTGCAGTAATCGCTTTTATTGCCGCCTGGCTGTCGATGAAAAAGGTGATACCTTCCGGTGGTATTGCCTTCATCGCAGTCTCACGGGCAGCTATTGTCACTGGCAGGACCTCCGCGTGGAAAACACTGCTATGGTTCGGGAGGCGGACTGATCTAGATATCCCCAGTGGTTCAGGAAAAATGCCAGACCCTACGCCTACATCCATCTTAGATCCGTCTGTATAGATAGAGATGGAACGTGTGTTGGCAGGCTGACCATCCTTCCATTCTTCCCTGCTTGGGAACGAGCTAGTAAACGGTCTATGAAACTCTAGGAACGGGGTGAGTTAGGAGAAGTAGCCGTTTTTTCAAAGATAGCCAAATGTGTACATGAATATCTTGGATATCTCTTACACTGCTGGGCTATACCTTAGATTCAGACTCTTCATTTATACGAGTTACCGTCTTTGACGAGATACAGTCTCTCGTCGCCGATTTCAACACGTTTCTTCTTAGGACTTTGATATTCACTTGGTTCTTATACTGGAAATCGGTGGTCCCTGGGTCTCGAAGGTTTAGGTTTCCATTCACTTGATGTCTGACAAAGTTCTCTGTTTCCGTACATGTATGTACGTAGTAGGACTGGTTCGATCAGAGTTTGTTTACAGAGCTGATACTCCCGTCAGAGGGTATGCTTTCGTTCCATCGTACTTGGGTAATAACAATGTCACTGCATGTGTCCGTATTTAATAACCCTAATCTCATGGCGTGTCTCCTCATAGGCCGCAAGGTCTTAGACACCCTATGTCCTCCTAGGTTGGACTATTTTAGGTCAGCCATATTGATGAGTTTCTCTCAAATAATTTTCTTAGCCACACAGATCGGTGGTCTGGTGGCCACACTTCACTCTGTGGAAGTTCTGATCCATTTTTTTGCCAGTTCATCTCTCCTTTCGTTCTCCTAAATATAGCAGTGTCCAGGTATCCAGCATAATTTAACACGGTTCTGCGTACATAATGTCATTTTATGAGAAAATTCCTGTCCATTTATATATTACTTCGTGTGGTCTATTGAAGTCCAGGGTACCGAGGATGTCATTCGATTCATCAAGGATATCGAGAAGTGATTTGCTAAGAATAGAGCAGTGTCCCACACTGTTAGACTTGAAGGCGCACTATTACTAGTCTTTAGTTTTATTTGTAGGTCAAGATACAAAAACATCCCAAGTTCAGTCGTGGGCGTAGTGCGCAAAGCACCAGTAATAGCAATGCAGATTGTTCTTTGTGTATCCTTCTTTTTGGTGCCTTTCACCATACAAGAGCCCAAAATTTAAGGACGAGTCTGACGGTCATAATATGTAGCCAGTACGTCATGGCAGGTTTTAGGTCCCGTCGTTGTTGTCTTGGATATGAATGGGTACGTTAATTGATATTGCCTTTCTGACGGGGTTCCAAGGATATCTCCTTTGAACAACTCAGCCGGTCGTTCTCTATCTTGCTTGTGATGGATTCTTTTACACGAGGGATGGAAGTCCTTAAAGTCATCATTCAGTTGCAGTGGAGACCCTGTTTTTTTCAAAAATGATTCAGTAATCCAAAATTAAGGAAAGAAATGTTACCTATCTTGTCACCGCCAATCTTTTTCTAATACCTCTTCCAGATGAGTAATTAAATTTGACGAGACACGGGACCTAATGCAACATAGTCGCATGAAGTAAAGTAAGAAAATAAAACAAAAAAAAAACAATTATTCGTCCTATCTGTTAGAATTTAGGAGAACAACCTCAACCAGGTTCCATCATTTGCATTTGCACGATGAACAAGAATAATTGTCCTCAGTCGGAAACTTACCCACAGACTACATTTCGTACTTTTAACTCAGCACTCGGTCTTCTGCCAAATGTCGTCCTTCAAAATTCCACACACATATGTCTGTACGTGTGCCCGTCCCTGAATATCTCAAGTGTACTGTTTGTCTCCAGTTATCTCATGAAAAACCACCATTCTCCTTGTGGTGCACCTAGTACACTTTATTTTTGTGTAGTTCATAGACTACTTGACTACAGTCGTGTACCTACAAGCACCACTGAATTCCATCCATTGTTAAGGATGCCGGTACGCCTCAGAACTCATAAATTTTCCTGTCCTCTGTGTATGTGTGTCGGTAATCTCTTAAACGTTGTTTGCTTTTCCCCAAATCTGCCTGCATAAACTCAGCTTAATGGGTCACACGAGCATATTTCACATGCAACCTTCTTTGAAAATAATTCACACTCACAAATTGGTACCTTAGTAATGTATGTATTCGGAATTAAGCACGTTCAACCCTTTTTGAAGAATGCTTCTGCTACTCACATTAGTAATCCACACACAAAAAAAAAAAAGAAAAAAAAACCGAAAAGTCCTTTACGAATAGAGAAGAGAACAGAAATTGTCCTCCCACCACCTCCATCCATCCATTCATTCCAAACATATGATGACCAGTGACCCCGATTTGTGCCCTTTTTCCTACTAAATCACATCGCAGGGAAAAAACTGGTTTCCAACTCAAGGCTAAGTACACTTTTTCCCTACAAACGTGGCGCAGAGAGGAAAGAAAAACGAGAAAATAAAAAAAACTCAAATGACAAATGTACGTGACGACAAGGTACTTGGCCTCAATTATTTTCATTTTTCATCCTTCAAACACTTGCCTATTCCTCCTCTATGCATCTGTACACATCTCCCATCATCCTCTTACTGAATCAAACAAAAAAAAAAAAAATGCATGAAAAACACACACAAACTCACACCCACAGAGAGAGCGAGGAAGAGGCCGAATCTCTTGTTGCAAGGACAACGAGCGAGTATACATTCACACTTTGGTACTTTTGGTACTCGTACTTGAATACAATTCGACAAAATGCATCTGAAAGTTGGAAAAATATCGCAAACGATGAAAGTAAAAGCGAAAGAGAAAAACCGAACTTTATGCCGATGCACGTGAGGCCCTCAAAACTTGAGATATCCTCACAACCACAGGGTCAGAAACGGTTTCGAAAAACAGACAAATAGGAAGAAAAAAAAAAAGAAACTAATGAGCGAATATTTAGTCACAGAAGCAAGCGAGGGAGAAATAAAAGTAAAAGATACAAAAAGAAGGAGGAAAAAAAATCGAATTTTCTTTTATTGTTGGTTTTGAAGCGTTTTTCGTGGCAGGTGTGTGTGCCGGCTTCCTTCGAATTAAAAAGAATTGGGCCACTTTTTCAAGTGCCAAAAGCGCTGAATGTAAATTTTTTCGTGTGGCACCGCACCACCATCCCCCTGGCACACTGACAGCGGGAAAATTTGATTTTGTAAGGCAAGGCTCAAAGTAAGGCAAGGCGTGCGCCCTATGTCCCGCCTTTTACTCCTGTCCACCCTTGCAGCTTTCAAATATGGAACAATGTATCCTTTTGTAATCGTCCTCGCCGTAGTTGTGTGCGGCCTTGTGTGCACAATTACTTTTCCTCTGTAGACTTCTTATTGTATGAAGCCATGTTCGTTCTGGTTCTGGTTCTGGTTCTAGTTCTGTTCTGGTTCTAGAACAGAAAGTGACAAGTGGCGATTGGGTTTTGGAAAAAGAAGAACGGAACAGGCGAGCCGTTCCCAACAGATTTTCCACTTCTGCCATGCATTCACACGCGCGTATGTTTGTGTTATTTTTTATTTTTTTTTGTCTCTATCTTGGCTTCGAAAACAAAAGGAGTTGTTCCTTCAAAACTCTGTCTGCTGTTGCTAGTGCTGTTGGTGTACACTGCAAAGGAAGTGCATGTACAATGAAAAGTGAATACACGATGTTCTGTGTGCCGCGCGCGTACTACTCTCGTACAGTCATGATTGTATTTAGCACACATTTCGTGTTTCCTTGTTGTTCCTCGTCTCGTGTATGGATGGTATTCTTTGGCTTGCCTTGCCTTAAGTACAAACCAAGGAAGTCATGAGAAAGTTTTGTTACAGTTTTCTCTTTGTATGGCTTAAAGCGGAATTCTTTCAGATGTTATGTAGTGCGCGCTGCTGGTATGTGTAGGTCTTTGAGGAGTGAAATAGTATCCTGCGGCCTTTGATTCGGATATTTGATTTCACTTAGAAGAAAAGTGTTGTGCTGAACAAGTTTTTGTTTTGTTTTTTGTTTTGTTTTTAAGTGAAGTGGAATGATGTCGGGGTCAATGGAGATTTATTTAAAAGGATTTCACTTGGCTTAGGAAATGGTTTGCGCTCGTTCTCAGTGGCATTCTAGGAAAGGTGTTTCTTGCCTGGCAGAGTTTTAGGGGCCGCATATCATGGTCTAAATTAGGATGTGAAGTTCTTATATTCAAAGTGAACTATACTACTGTTGCAAGGAATATCCGTGTGTCTTTGATAGCTAGTTTGGAGCTAGTGTTGGTGGTTGTCAGCAGACTGAGTCTGTAGAGCTGTTTCTTGAGGCTCATATGTCCGGTGTAAAGACCCACCCACCCATCTGTCTTCACTGACTTCTGGCTGATCGAGCGTCCTCTTTGCCTGACCGAATTAGGTGTTGTCAGTCATAGCTTTAGAAAGTTTACTTTTCTCTTCCCATGGACGAGCTAATGTTTGCAGTTTGAACATCCTATAAGGCTACTTCTATGGTTGTGGCCGTGTTGTTCCCTGGTATATTGGAATGACTAAGTGCCAAATAAGGTTGGCCCGGGGGGAGGTTGCTAAGATATTAACTTTTCTCTTGCACCAATTAGGATGGTTATTGGGTTTGTAAGTGCCTCTAGGGCTGCTTGTATTTCATGAAATATCATATGGTATTGCGTCTAGGAACAGGCAGTTAGGTGGATCTTTTCATATCTGCTTCTATAGGGAGTAAGTTCAAACTGCTGTGGAGGTACTGGATTGGGATCTGGTAGTGCATAGAGAAGGCATATGAACGATAGTACTGAAAGCATATCGGTAACCGTACTAACACTCTATTGATGATTCAAATGTAAATTCAGTAAACTTGGTTCCGTTTCCAACTCCATGTGTTAGCCCTATGGAATATTCAGTACGACCCCTACAGTCAGAGCTTAATGAACTGGGGACATCGCACTTATGCTAGGTGTCACTACAGATGCCACGGACGGAACGAATGAGGTTAAATTGTACCCATGGGCTAGCAGGTAGGTTGAATCCAGCTAAAGAGGTCGGTCGTCGGGTTTTGGATTGGAATCAGGCCATTAGTATGGGTATCCTGCTGTGTTTATAAGGTTCGTCTGGTAGCATAAAAATCGACTGCACATCAACCCAAGGTAGGTACTTTGACTTTGAATTGTGGGTTATTGGTATGCAAAGTCGACGGCCTATAGAGTAGGAAACTCCTACTACTTCCAGAAAGTACAAATTGTCCAAATTCTCGAGAAAGTGTTGTTGGTGTACAAAATGACCCTTGTGGTCTTCATGTTACATGTAGCATCATCGAGAAGAACTTGCTGTATCCGGTTGTTGACTGGGTAATTTGTAAGACAGGAGTTAAGCCTCCAGACCATGTGATATGCTGCTGTCAAGTCTGTGAATGCCAAAGATGTTGTTTTCTGCATCGTCAGCTTGGTCGACAGGAACATGCTCATCCATGATTGGCTTGATTCTACTGAAAATAACTCGTTTCAATAGTTTGTAGCAGGACCTGTATTATTCTTTAACTGTTTTTCCTGTAGTGCTAGGCTTGTGTTCTTTTGGTTCATACAGACGGAAGTGAAAGCCACGACTGGTCATTATTCGTCTCAGTGCGACTGTATTCCTTCAAGCCTTGGTTACCTTGTCTTTTTCGTATTTCTGTTTAGTATCTATGACATTATCTTTAGTGTCTTCTGATCCGATGCCATGCACGACGGCTCCTCTGCCTGCTTATCCCCTTTCTAGATTAGTACCAGTCTTTGTCGTTTCCATTGCAGAGCGAACTCTCGTTCTATCAGGCATCTAGTATAGAGATTTGCAAACACCTCTGGTTGCATTTTAATGGCTTCTATCCATTCTTGGGGTCGTATTGCTTTTCATTGAGTTTGCTGCTTCCAGGACTTCTGCAATTGTGATGACCGGTTCTATTTGTTTCGTGTTCTCTGTTAGGCACTATGGGGAGAAGGTACACACTGGTATTCCTTGGAAATATTCTGCTGACTGTAGTATTCATCATGGTCTGGCAATCGGTACACGGAGTCTGATTCTACCTGTACTACTGTTTTGGCAGGAAAAGTTGTCTAATTCTGGTAGAAACCATACAATCCCGGTCTGAACATTTGACTGCTATAACCAGACCCGCTTGACATTCTGTATGATAAACCTTCAAGTCAGAGAAATGTTAAAGGAAGCAGTGTACATTAGGGCTAGATCTAAGGTCTTTTCCATGCTCTCAGTGGGTGGGGTAATTTATTGCTCCAATCCAAGCCGGAGGTTGAAGGTTCGAATCTCATAAGACCCCGAAAAGTGCTCACTTCGTGAATGGCCTCTACGTCTTCCCTCAACTTGCTCTTTAAAAGCTATTCCAGTGATTTGAGTGACAGCTACCTGAGGCTACACAAGATATGTAAGTCACGGACACCGAACGAGCCCTCCGACAGCCATCTATAAAGATCGGTACATTAAGCTGACTCGTTCCTCCTTTTCGTATAAATCAGTTCAGAACTGTATAACTTCAAACCATTTCAATTTACGTGTTTCCCCCGATTTCGTTTCTCTCGCCTCCCCCAGCTCTTTCCGCAACATTAACCAAGCTATTGGTGAATTCAAAAAAAAAGATTCAACCGACCACCTATCTCAGAACCGCAACAATCCATTCAACCATTCAACTGAAAATACATGATGTAAGCTGGTAAGTAAAAGAAAAAAAAAAAGAAACCAACGACGTGCTTATCTGCACCCGTAAATCTCCATTTTAAATCGATTAACGTGCCGATTTAGAAATTCCCATCTCCCACCCTCGCTGCCGCCGCCTCCGCCACCGCCGGACAGGAACATCTCGTTCCAAGATTAAAGTCGACACGAGCGAATCGCTTGAAGTGAGTGCATTCACCAGCCAGCTTTAAGATTTTCCAGATACTTGCGCTACCTACCGTTCACGGGTTTTAATTAAGAGATTTTTACATTCTAAAAAGGTACAAAAACAGCCAAGCACACAGAGAGGGAATTTTTCAAGGGTCAGCACGATGCCGAGCCAGGGGATGGGGGAAAAATGAAAATTACAGAAAAATGGGTGAACAAAGGACAGAAAAGAATTTTTTCATCCCAGGGTTCGCAGTTTTTTTTTTTTTTTTTCGTCCTTATTTGTGCTGTTGCTGCTGTTGTTAACTTGTTGGTTGTATATATGTGTGTATACGTGTTCAGAGTTTACTTCAAAGTTAAGGGAAGAAAATGTGGACACCACCAATGGTTGGCCCGGTGGGGTAGGTTTGGAGAGGATACCTTTGGTCGGCTACTAGCTAACCTATCTTTGAATACCGCAACTTCATTCATAAGCATTTTGCGTGCTACCAGAAGCAGAAAAAGTAGAAGAACGTAGAGCAGAGTACACAAAACAGAAAAAAAGTATTCGAATTCAAATTTTTGCATTTTGCGAAACAAAAAAAAAATGAAGAGATACGGGCCACCGCCGCACTAAGGGGTAGAAAGGGGGGGGCGCTTATGAATTTTTGTGGGTTTTGCAGAAAATTATGAAAGAATAAACGAAAGAGTGAAAAAAGCAAACAAAAAAAAAATGGTATGGCATGCGCGGGGAGGGTTGACTGGGGACCACGACGAAGAAGGAGAAGAATTTCTCTCAAACAAAAGCGAAAACTGTGTTTAATTAATGGCTGCACACAGAGTCGCATACACACACACACACACACACACACACACACAAAAAGCCACCCAGAGAATAGAACTCAGGTAATAGTGTTGCTGTATTATTGTTATTATTATATTTATTTTTTTTTGGTTCTTAAATCCATTTTTAAAGTATTTAACATTTCCGTTTGGAAGATTCCTTTCCTTTTGTTGTTTTTCTGTCGTTCTTCCACCTTCACCTGAGGAGAAAGATGTATTTTGGTTAATTGTTATGTAAATATTACGGTTTTGGTGAATTTAATTGGAGCGAGAAGAATGAGAATGGAATTTCTGTGTCATAATTGCTGTGTTGACAAATGAGTTTAAATATTTTTGGTTGTGAGGTTGTCTTAATTAATTTGGTAGGTGGTAGCTGAGGTACAGATAAACCTAGAAAATGGGGTAACCAACCGCAATCATTGACACCTAATACGAAGAGTGGGAAGTGTTTTGGAATCTAGTGGATGACTATTATTTTGTGGTTGGATAGTCTAGAATTCCAACCGAATGCGACAATTCACCACAAAATCTAACTGACTAGTTCCAGATTAGACTAGACAACACCTTCGGTCAAGTGTACAGAGAACATTTAAGCAACTGGTCCTATTTTTAGAATCTGTGGTCTTCTAAACCACGTTTCCCTGAGCTGAAGACGTGTTCGTGTTGTGTTTATTTCGAAGGGTGGGAGGCGTGGACATGATTTCGTAGAGGATGTAGGGCCTATTTTCTTTTAAAACGTTACCCTAGGTCAATTCCTTCTATCCAAACCTCAGCACGAATACACTAAGGGGCGATCGATGTAGTCTAGGTTCCACAAAGTTGGTCGAACAATAGAAAGGGTAACTATGTATAAACAATATATCCTAGCTATATTCTTAAACGTTGAAGGCGATTTAAACAACGTCAGCACTGGACCGATTCATTAAGGTCTGATCCAACTGGGTGTGGTAGAGTTTCAATCGATCCTAGATAGCATCAGTTCCACCATATCTGTCGTAAAGGGAATACCTCAGGGTGGGGTCATATCTCCGCTACTTTGACTTCTGGTAATCAACAAAGTCCTGCTCAGACTTCACAGAGATGGGTTGGTTTTGGATGGTTAGGGTTGTCGCGTGTTTGTTTAGACACGATTAGCGAGTCAGCGAGACTTAAGGGAAGCCTTTAACCATTAAAACCGAAATACCGACTTTCACGCCTGTGTGGGTGGTACACAACCAATTAGTCTTCTTATCCTCCAGGGCCAAGTGATTCAAAACTAAGCTGAAAACTTCACGATGAGCAGCGGATAAAGAAAGCCTGGGTGACTTTCCATACTCGCTTCCATACTAAGATGCAGGATGTAGGAACGTGCTATACCTTCCTATGAATCGCTAGTCTTGTGGCCTGCGTTAAGGAAAGTAGGCAGACATGCCCTTCAGCTTTAAGCGTAATATTGCCTCTTTTTCCCTTCATATTATATTTTTATCATCATATAATCCGGGCGGGTTACCAAACCTAATGGTGTCAGCAGCATTTCCTGTATCTGTTACCCCCGGGATCTGATAGTCAGCCCAACCGACTATATAACTCCCAGACTGAACTTTGGAAACGTCTCACAGTCAGATTCCCAAAGTGGGAAACAGGCAGAGTGACAAATGAGTTCGAAGCAACACTGACATGGTCCGAAATTGACACTTTTAACACTACCATGTCTTACCACCTTTCCGACTCATGCAGCGTCTACCAGGCGGAAGTTCTCGCTATACGGGAAGCCTCTAGTATAGTTAAGCAATACCCCTTAACACCAAAGCTATTCTACTGGCAGCTATCAAGGTGATTGTGTCGGTCACTACATCCTTGAAATTAGTACATAGAACAGCATCACAATAAATTTCCTTTGGGTACCGAATCACAGTAGCATCGAGAAAATGAGCGTGCGAATGAACTAAGAAGGCGGGGAGCTACCTTTGATGGTACCTTTGCAAAGGCGATGTACGTCCCAGTGAGGCCCGAATCTTTCCGCAGTATTTATTAAAGATTAGTAATAGATGGCAAAGGGTGCGGAACATTGTCATATTCAGGCTGTTATGACGCAAATATTACTGGAATGACAAGAACTATTGAACTGTAGCAAGCAAACAGATTTTGGTAGAGTTGTGCGAATTAGTGCTGGCCACTGGTCCATTGGGTCCATACGGCCAGAATCGGCATTCAATCTACATTGTCGCAGCTGCAATATCCCTAACGAGAATGAAACAATCCTACACTTTCTATGCAAGTGCCCAACTCTAAGCAAGAATTCCGAAATACCCAAATGTGACGATATCCCAGTCTTACAGATGATTCAACACACCTGGCCAATGGCGAATGTGTGTGAAATCTCTTTGTTTGAACTCTGGAGAGGACGATCATTGCTCTGGTTGTTCATGACCGTTTTCTGAGTTGCTTTCATCTTTCTGTCGCCGTTGTGCAGTCAAGATACAATGGAGCTTCATATCAGGGACGGTAATGCTTTTTTGGTTAATTTTTCACGACTGTCCACAACCTGCTATCTACTCCTAACGCAGCACCCTCTCTGTTGACACACAGCATTCTGCATCGTATATGATTTGTAGATTTACTTTAAAACTTTTTCGTTGGAACTTCTTATCGTACAATACCCCCGCTACAGAATGCCAGTCCAACAAGACTGAATTAATGCGATTTTACACATTGCCATCAATCCCCTTTCCCAGTTATCAAGGTTTCCAGGTATGTGGAGGAGTTTGGTATCGAGATCGTTGCCGAAGACCTCCTGTTCGCGTATTAATTGAACTTTTTGGAGTTTTCGGTGAATGTCGTTCGTTGATACTTGGTGAACGTCTGCCTCGACTTGTCGTGGGCAATAATTTCTTCTTCTTCTGCTTCGTCCTTGGAGATACTACAGATTCGTGGCATGCATGCCAATAATACGTTTACTATGCTTGCTATGAGCTTCCTTTTCTGTCTAATCAAATAATTCGAGTGTTCCTGAACCACCTTGTGTCAAATCTTTGTTGAAATGAGGCACGAAGTGCTGTCTGTCCATCGGGGATTAGTTAAATTGACAGCGTTGAGGTTAAGCCATGTAATGTTGTTTCGATCTTACAATTCCCTGGAATATCACAGTGTTCCAGCGCCCAAATGAGCTGAATTTTGAATTGTCTAGCTTTCTTGGTAAGAGACAGTCGACAATGTAGGCCAAATTAGGTGCTGAAAAATATTCCGATTGGATGTCACATTATCCTTGATAGCCATGATCGCTTGGAAGGCGCTACAACGATTTAGAAGGCGGAAGCAGGATTGTTGGAGAAGGTACCTCCTTCTATTCCTGATTGTTTTTTGATTCATCTGTATAGATGTTCTGTTCTCAAGAAGAGTACCGAAAAGGTATTTCTTTGCTGAAGCCCCTGCGTAAGGTTCACCAAGTGGTCTGTTGTAACATTATAAAAGCACAAGCTTTGAGTGCGTGTTTATATTATATCATACTATGACGTCATGCAACAGTTTATATAAGCATCTGGACTGTGAGCTGGCGCCAAGATTATGTCCGATGACTTGTGTAACTCGACAGGTATTGTTCCGCCAGTTCCTGCTGATTTGTTAGTTTGAAGCTATGACCTACCCAAAGGAGCTTCTTTTGTGTAATTAGGTTCTAGGGGATGCTTTTTCTCGAAGATTGTCTATTAAAGATCACACTGCAAACCACTTAACAACTGCCAGGGAAAAGAAAGTCAAGCACTATGTTTCTCGATTTTTCGCTGGAAGTCGTCCAAGATCCATCAATTTTCTTAAGGAAGCATAATGCAATTGGATTTGAAGAGAGGGGTTTCATTAGTTTTCAAGCCTAAGGGATTTCTTCTATTTTATTACAGAAGAGTTTCCGAGGATGCCTTGTACAAGTTCCAGTCTAGTGCATTTCTTGTACTCTTGAACATTCGAACGGACCATTGCCGATTACTGAACTTCCCCATTTAATAGATCTATTGTTTGACCAACAGTGTGACGTTTGGCAATATCTTGTGGGAACCATACATATATCACTGACGTCAAGTCCATCCAATTCTGCCCAAAAGTAGTCTTCCAATATAGAACGATAGCAAACTTCAATGATTGTAGCTTTTGTCACTTTTTGTGGACCAGCTGCGATGGTCACATGCTCGAAACCATATTCAAGCATTAATGCCATGAAGTCACCTGTCAATTAAAGACAATTTCATGGATATTTCAAACATCTTTCTGTGTTTTATTTCAATTTAAAGTTCTGTGTCTCTGGTAAAAAAAAAACACCCTTTATAAACCCATCTTGTTTATTTGTCCGTTCATAGTCATGTCATGTCGTTCGGTGTCATGACTTTCCCCACTCCTCGTATAGTGTGATTTTGCTGAGTGACATCGTTCCCTGATCTCCCTGTAGTGTCACTAAGTCCTGTATTATCTCGAGTATCAGCATTCTTTGAGGAACAGTGTCGGAGTGCAACACTCGACTAACAATGATGAGGATTTCTATGAAAATATTTTCTAAACATACCCAAGGGAGATGAGCACTCGTTTCGAAACCCATCAAAACAAGTCTCTAATTGCATGGACACCCTTTAATACAAAGTAATATGTAATTTAGCTGAACATTTAAATCGTTCCCTGCTCTGTGTCATTCTTTTTTCCTGCCAAAGTGAAACCATGCAGAACTTGTTAATATCAAGTATATACTATATAAATGGGATTTATCTTTCAATATTTACGCTGTCAAACATCAATCAAAAGAGAAGGGCATACAATTGATACATGCTCCTAATATGCAAACGTCATGTAATCATAAACCATCCCATCCCATCCCATCCCATCCCATCCCATCCCAGTGGGGTAAAGGAGTAAAGCGGGTCTTGTAGGCACATTTCACCTCCCCATTGTAACATGTATACGTGTGTATGTAGGTATAAAGTATGCGAATAATTTGCACCCTTTCTGTATTACTAAAGACTGTAGGTATACTAATCATTTAGGTTTTGAAAGCTTTTGACATAGTTATGTACATACCGATATGTAGGTGTGTGCCCATAGATAACGAAGACGGGAGTAGAACTCTACTCTATCAGCTGAAGGAAGAACCCTCCTCTGCTCATAATTCTTCTTCGGCTTTTATCTGTATACGATGCTTTAGTGTGCTATTTGCAGTTTGACTATGTTGATGATTACACACAGTGGGGGAGAGCAGTTTGTTGGCATGGTCTAAGACGATTAATGGTTTTTGCAAAAGCAAAAAATTTCTCATCCAAGTCCTATGCTATCCATTTAGCATATCGATTGAGGTGAGCAATCGAAAATAATTGCAGAAATGAAAAAGTTTCATCATTTCCTCCAACACCTTGTGTCACAATCTGTCATCAAACTTCTCACATTCACTGTATACTCGTGTGCAGCATGTATTCCCTTGCAGTAAATACATATACGTATACATACTATCTGGCATCACAAAAGACTATGTATGGAGCGGAGGGAGTACTACATACAAGGGTTGCTACTAACGTTCCCTCCTCCACCATCATAATTTCTGATTACAAATCCCTGGAGAGTTTGTCATTGATACTCGTGCTTACATCATAACTGTTGTGAAGCATACACCAACAACCACAGATACTTTATCTATGGATGAATTACCAGCGGTAGTGGCAGCAGTAGCAGTAGCAGTAGCAGGAGCAGGAGCAACCGTAACAGCTGCTACATCAGATTCCTGCTTACAGAGGAGACTCAGAGTCAGGATTCCTTTCCAGCTCTGCAGTTTTAGTTCAGGCAAAAGTCAGCATTTTAAGGTAATCCATTTTTTTTATGTACATATCCATGTATGCACCTCTCTCTGCATGGAGAACATGACACAAGGAAAAACAGGAGGGTGTAGTGGGTGGGAGATCTACAAAATCACCCTCACTGTGAGTGTAATTACTTTTCAAACAGTTGTGCATGTTTAATTGATTAAAAAGGAGCAAAAGATGTGCATCATCCTCACCACTCTTGTTCACGTACGAGTATCTATATTTGTATCACTGTTGTGGAAATGGCGAAGGAAAAAAAAAAACCAGGAGCGTGTAATGAGCACAAAAGTTTCATCCATATATGCATGTATGTATACTTTTTTTTTTTTGCTTCGTATGTACATACATATGTATGTCTATCTCATGTTTTGCCGCAGCAAGGATTTCATTTTCCTCTTTTTCCTGCTGAACATGAGGTTCCGACATTAATGGAAAGAAAATCCGATTAAAATTCAATTCTAGTTATAATTTTTTTTCTGGGGGATTCCGCCCCACGCTCCCGCCCAACGATCCTTTTAATTCATCTTCTTAAAGTATAGCATATCTGGGAGGGATAGTGCTGAAAGATGATGACCATGACACAGATATTACCTATGGATAGGGTTTATTGCATCTCCTGCTGGGGTTCATGTTTATTATTATTTACCCTAGGCGTTCCGTCTTAATAGTTTTTTGTTGTTGTTGTATTGCGTCGCACTCCTTGGGACGAGAAGTTGTGGCAAACGTTTAAATACTCTTGACGTGACCTTCATCTTGAGGAAAATATGATTTGTTGATTAGTCGTATTATGAAGGATGACGAAGGGCACTGGCGCACCAACCAACCCGAGGGGGATGGGTATTCTTGTGGCAGAAAGTTGGCCTTCACACCGAGAACTTAGAAGTTTAGAAATTTTACGGATGGACTTTGAAATTGAATTTTCTTATGGTTGTCTGAAGGTGGGAAAGTTTTTTTTTTTTTTTTTTTTCTTGTATGTTAGTTAGGACTTGGGGTGCAAAGTGAATTTTTAATGCAAAAAGAGAGAAAAAAAAAGAAGAGAAGGAACTGTAAAAGAACTTTCCTCTGGCGTAAAGCCTCTTGATTTGGGTCGAAGGTTTAACTCGTTCGTTTCGTGACTGATAAATGAAGTCGACTTGGTTGATAGAGTAACCAGTTTTGGAGCAGTTTTAATCCATGCTGTGGGGTATTAATTTAAAGGAAAGAAGTATTTCTATACGGAAACAGGTTTTTTTAATCGATGGTGGCCCTACTGAAGGATTTCAAGTTCAGAGAGAATATTTTTTAGGACTTTTGGATGGTTTCCGAACAATTTTTCGGTCTGAGTTTGCGATTTTGTCGAGTGTTATGAGGATGCGGTAGGGTAGGTAAATGGGTGGCTAGCTTAGACCAACTAAGAGTCCATTGTGCCCAATTATAAGACCCCTCAGAACCTGATTTCAGTCTTCGACTACTAAACTAAAAAACCCGGATGCTTGAGTGAATCTAAGGAGTTTGTTTAGCTCAATTTTTCCAGGACGCCCAAGTTGTGTAAGAAAATTTGATCCTAAGAGCGTCTATCCTTTTTATGGTTATTGCTTGACAATCACGTAGCAAGTGACGAACAGATTCTATGTTCTCTTCGTCCTTGCAGTCTCTGCAAAAGTCTTTGTGGAATAATTCTAGCAGTGCTGAGATCTGTACATCTCTTTAACATAGACTAGCAGATGCCATCGCCTGTTGTCGTTCTCGTTGCATTCGATGTATATTTCCCTGTTCAGAATGCTAGGCGGTGTATTGGGCTTAGGAAGGACCTGCAAGGAGCTTACATTTGACCCTACCCTGTTCAACCCTTTTTCGGTATCCAATATAGGGTCACCTTGTTGCTCACTGAGTTATCATCCATTTAAACGCGTTTGGACTTTACCGATGCTGATTGTAACGCTTTGATGGGTGCTTCACTATCAACATAGACACCCATTATCTTGCCAACAATTTTTATCTTAATATTCATGTCCGAAGCTTGTTTTATTGTAGAGACTTCGGCTTGAAAACTACTGCAAACCTCATTAAGGCTGAATGATCGATTTGTACTTAAAGACTCGCAGTGGATGCCAACACCAGTCGCTATAGATAGCTAGCTCTTACTTTGTACAGACTGTACACCATCATCCTACTCCTCGCTGCTAAGAATTCTTTCAGCGAATATCCGACTACAGATTGATAATGGTAGACATGACCACATGGCTTAGCTGACCATAGGACGGCTTTCCTGCGTCAAGTAGAATAAGGTTTCGGGCGTTGATCCCATCGATCTTGTTGCCTCCAGACAGTGTGTCCCTTGAAAGATTTTGTTTCCATTGCACCGGCAGTGAAGTAGTCTTTGAAATTGTTTAAGCTCGTCTTGTGTAAAATGTTGCTTCTTTTTTTTTACCACCATATTATACTTCCGCTGATCCACAAGGAGGTCCTCGGTTTACTTATGGTTTCCGTGAGCTTTTCCATTTGGAGTTAGGCCCAGGTATTTGACTTCCTTTGAAAACCCTTGCTTCACCAAGTAGAGGTGCTTTTTTCATTCTCCTTGTGAAGCCATTCATGGTGACCTTTATGGAATTGACGTTTAGGTAACAAGGAGTGTCCTCTGGAGGAGTTCCGATATTGTTTCCTCAGATTTGTCTCTGAATAGGATTGTAATGTCATCAGCGTACTCTTCGCCATGGAATTCGTCATTGTTGAGTGTATTTACCACGATGGACCATAGTAGGGTTGGTCGGGACGGTTATTCTGTCACGCCATCATGCAACATTGAGTTTTTTTTAAAGCGGATTCCTATGTAGTGGACCGTTTATTAAGTATTTTTTCCATTTTTTTTTTTTTTTTAAAGGATTGAGGATGAGTCGGAGTGAGTTTGATAGTCGAACAGATTTGCTTTGAATCTTTCTTGGTTATACCTACTTAGTGAGTGCATCTAAGTACATACCCTGTAGAAAGGCTTTCTTGTAGATGTTCTTAGTTTAAAGAGTATATTTTTCCACCATGGAGCAGTCGGAGCGGTTGCCTCATTTTACTTTTTGTGGAGAAGCGTGATTGCTGCATTAAGACTTGCCAAGTTCTATCCCGTCAATGTTTTGTAGCGATTGGTCGTGTTTCTAGTTGCTATGAATTCTAGGTTGTAAGTAGCCCTTAACTGTGAATCATGGCTGGAGCCTAATTCCATCTCGAAACAAATTTGGAGATCATTAGACATTGATGTTTCAGCTGAGACTTGCCAGTCTTACAGTCAAGGACTTATTTCCACAGTCTGTTCGCAAAGGTAAGACTAAATCAGTGCTTTGGAATTTAATTTTTTTTGAAAGAAGAGGCTGACTTCATTTGTTCATATTTGACCTCTTATGTATAGCATCCACTATTATTAAGTCACTGATTGTTGATGTACATATGGAAGTCGTTCTTCCATGCCACTATTTTTGTGGCTTTATCTGGAGGACTTTTTAGAATTCTGACAACGGGCAGAAGTGAAGTAGGGATGAAGGTAGTTTGCCCTTGCTCGAATAGTGTGCCAGTGTCCCTATGTTTCAGTTCATGATTCGGCTTCTACTTACTCACTTGAGTATGTCCTGGATCTCCTTATAGATCCTAGGGTCTCTGCAACGCTACCTCGCCATCAAGTGGTGCTTTTGGCAATGTGCCTCCGTTTCATTCCAGTTGCCGTGATTTCTTCTTGGCTATCCTTCTCCAAGTGCTAGGACCGTCTCGTCTACTGTCATCCTGAGTGTGTGTCCATTTCACTACCACTTCTGTCGTTGTATGCTTTTGCCTATTGGTTCATGGCTTATTATCTAATGAAGCAGTTCGTTCGAGTTACACTTTGGCCAGAAAATTCTCAAAATACAGGATAGTTACCTATTAACGAACGTTCTGATAGTAGCGGCTACTCTCTAGTTATTTTGAAGTCCTTCAGTGGTCTCTTGTTGTTCAGTTCTTAAAGTTATGAAACATATCAACAGCATTTAACTCGTTGTGGGGAAGAATATGACACAAATAAATCGAATAAACTTGAGACCCTGTTGCGTTGCATCATCTTTCCAGTACCTTCACGTCCTTGTTAGCCTATTGCGATGAGCGTGATCTAAATTGTTCAACAATCTCCACTGCCACAGAACTCCCCTCTTAATCTGTACCACTTTTTTTAAAACGGCCCCGGATAGAGAAAGTCAACCATACACCATTTTGTCCATCCTGCAGTTGGCACTCCACTCATCCATTACCAAATATTTTCTTTATTTTTGTCAGTTGCTTTAAGCCAATTTGTTACCTCGAGTGAAAAGGACAAAAAAAATGAGAAAAAAAACGAAGAAGAAAATCACAACCTCGCAAACCTTTTCATGTCCCTTATCGTTTTGTAATTTCCTTTGGATTTTCTTGCGATTTTCTGTGTGACAATCCAATTCCTTCAAAAACGATTCAAACCAGCCATCCGACCAGGGGAAGTTAAAAAAAAAACTGGAAATGAAAACTATGCCCCGCGGGCGGTTTCAACACAAAACCAAGATGATACCGAGCCAATGCACACAAAAACCGAAGGAGGAATACTTTTGGCTTGACTTGGCAGGTCGTATCCGTATTTGATTTTTTATTTTTTTTTGTACTTTCCTGAACAAAACGTGCAGCAACTATAAATCGGCTCGGAAAGTAGTTCATTGATTTTTTGTCTCCCTCTCGGCTGGTTGTCCATCTCATCGTCCTGAGGAGTATTAGGTTATGTCGCTACCATAACAATGTTCAATGAATTCACTTTCCACTTGGCCAATTGCATGCATTCATACATACATACATAGATACACAGGTAGTGGAATCCCTTTATAAGAACGTTCGGAAAAATATGAAACGATGACGGGAAATCGATATGACGAGATTAGCTATATGGTGTGTTAGATGGGAGGACGTCGGTCGGTTGGTTGGTTGGTTGGTCTTCTGGAGTCTCCGCTGGAGGATCTCCGCCTGCATGCTCTGAAGCAAACTATTGGACAATTTAGGAGCGTAAAAGGTTAATAAATTTCTGACTTCGCATGACAGTAAGCCGGCGAAGAGAATTTCCACTGCACCAGGGGGCACCATCAGCGCAGTGTTTTGGTTGCTTGTGGCTCTATTCACATTGTGCGCGCTGGAATTTTGAACGGTACATGAGCAGGATTATAAGGACATGGGAAATTACAATCCTTTCACCAAAGTGGGAATGTTTCTATTTTCTTGCTTGGAATTCAATTGAAACCATGTGTGCCGGGTCTAAGGACCACGACTACGAAGACCGTCACAATGAAGAGAGAAAAATGTAGAAATTGTAAAAGAAAAAACAGCAAACGAACGAAAGACGCGAAGATTTATGGCTAAAGAGTTCAGGCAGTTGACGATAGTTTGCAATCCTTTACACATAAGAGCGGAATTGGGGTCATGGAACTGCTTTTTATCGTTTGTATCCATACTGCACTGCATACGGATTACCAGGATTCCGGAAGTTGACTTCTATGTGTGTATGTGGTTGCTGGCAATAGAGTTTGGCTATGGCTGCGTCGTTGCTGGTTTTGTTTGACTTTTGAATTTACGTCATAATGTGGATGATGAAGTGGTTTTGCACTTTTGCTTATGTTTACATTTTCAGTTTTTCGTTTTTTTTTGTTTGTTGCCACCAGCTGCAAAGACTGTTGATGGAATAGTGTTTTTTTTCTTTAGCTAAAAGGGGAAAACTGTTGAATCATTCGTATCAATGGATATAAATAGGGGAAACAACAACCAACAACCACAACCTTCAGATAGTGTAAAGTCGTCTATCGTCTTATCGCTAAATGCCTTCCGGCACGCTGCTTGTAAGTGTGTATTTCATTTTCTCTAAAACCAAACGCTTATCGCAGGAATTTATCTGAACTGTGCAACCTCCGAGATTATAGTATTTTTGTCAAATGGGACCGAATGCGTTTTTCCACAAATACGGGCTTATCGGGATTTTCTATAAAAATTTGTCAGCTGTGTCTGTTTGTGGTTGGTAAACAGCGAGTTACGTAGAATCCAAGTTTAAATTATCTCGGAATAGGGTGAGCAGAGTAGTAGTTGCTTTCTGCACTATTCTTGCATTCGAGAGGCAAATTTATCTTTAGAAACATTTCTGAACATCTTTTTTGTAAATGAAACGTTTTGCTATTCAATGCTAATAAATATTTTCTTTTTCTTTTCAGGTGAGTTCACCAACAAGTATTTCTATTACTCTGTACATAGTCGGATACACAAGTAAGTTATCCTAAAAAATTTCATTCTTTTGGGATACCCTTGGACAGAATTTTAAGCAATTTCACTTGTATTTGTTGGATACTTTTATTTTACTTGTTTTCAAGGAATGAAATAGAGTTAGTTTTCTCTTCTTACTCTGGTAGGACTATTGTTGTCGAATCCTACTCCAGCTTAACTAACATAAATACTCATCATCCACCATTGGATATTGAATTGAACTGTGGTATTCACGATCAGAGACTTTCCGATGAAATAAGTACATATTATCCAATATTAGCAATATGTAGGGTTTATCAATAAAGACATAACATTTTCGTGTTTAAATGAAACAGAGGATAGTTGAGATATCGGACTGAAATCTATTCCAAGTGGTATTGCACATGGTTAGTTTAGGTATGAAGTTCAATCCCTTTCATATGGCAACTGCAACCATGTTTGGAGTGATTGATTTCTTAGAACCAACTTTTTTACCACTCTTCTGCACATATCGGTGGGAAAATTGGTAATTTTTCGTTCGATATTGTTCCTGAGGTGGTCTAACGTTGGTGACTTGTTGGCATGAACCAATGACTTAACGTAACTTCATAAAAATAAATTCAACAGTGCGAAGCCGCATGAGTTAGGTGGCCATTCGACCGGACCATTTGTCAACGTTACACAATCACTTCAGTAGATCAATTGTTTGAGCATTTATGTGGCATATGGCACCATCTTTTCGGAACCACATGTCACTGAAGGCAATCAAGTCCATTCAATTCTGACCAAAAATTCATAGTCTTGCGCACAACATGATTACTTTTTGTGAATGCATGGAGTCTCTTGAAGACAATTTTGGGTTTGTTGGCGTTCAGTGTTGCCAAATTCAACACAATGTGAACTGAGAGGTCCTCACGTCCTGTGAACGGCGTGGAATCGATAGATTTGACTCATTTTGAATTGAACCAGGTCCACTGTGATACAATGCGGATCGAAGGTTCCTCTCTACCTACTCGCTAAAACCAGTTCGAACTTCTAACGATGCTTAGGAGACTATCGATGTCTATAGGTACATATGTTTGTCAAATCACTAAGCTCATTACGGAAGAATGTTCCTAGGTGAGCCTTTACTGAAGAACTTAGCGCAGCGATATTTGGCGAGACGATTATTTGCACCGAAAATTGGAGTAAACGTTCTTAAAGTTTAGACAACTGAAGAGAGCTATTTGAACAAATCGTCCCCCGATAGCTAACCTTCATCTGTCCCAACATCATTCTTTAGAACAGGTCGACTGTCAAAGAGTTGTGCCTTCTACCAAAACTGGGATTGATTGATGAGCATGAAATTCCTTCCCACATCAAAGCCAGTGACCCTAGTCTACTCTTGCGGACCAATCTTGTTCAAGTTCCTAAGGTCCATTGCCACCATTATTCACAAGAATGTAAGATCAAGTTATTGAAGAGAAATTTTCAAAAAATCAACCACAAGGAGGCCAAAGCAGAGAAGAGAATGGTTTTGACTTTTGGTGCACATACCAATATTTTTTCAATTATTCTCGGTAGAGGCCATAAAGTAGGCTTGGGATGAATCTATTTGCTGTGCTAATCTGGGCCTATATTGGGGATCTCTCACAATATGAACTTCATTGTAGACCGTAGACTTGTCCCAGTTATTCTTATGTATGTAACTCAATTTCCTATGGTACTGGTTTACAACTGATAGGCAACTTCATACTGCTAGCTAAGGGAGAAAGGTCCCTTGGCCATTAGATGACTTGTTCTGATGTAGGTTCCAAACTAGTTAATTCGTCGTCCTTCTCAGTTCCTATTGTTTCATTATGTCCACGACCCACCAGATCGTAACCCTGTGCTGATAGCAGAAATCGCTTTTAGTGCTTCCTGGCGGTGTTTGGAAAAATGTATGCCTTTTTGTGGTATTGCCTTCAATGCAGTCTCGGGGGGGAATCCTTCTGCTAAGACCACCGTTAGCGAAAACATGGTTTGGTTGAAGTGACTGCCAGTATGTAATGGGTTGATCCTATAGACCGTAGCAAGGAACTACAAGTACATAGTTAAAGTTTTCGAGTGTTTGTTTGCAGATGAGAGTGTCTTCGCTCACTTTACGATTTCCTTAATCTTGTCCTTAGAGTCGGTTTTTCTATACACTTCTTGATTGGTAAAAATGTCATTGGACATAGACTCCTTACTGTATGCGAAAGGTGCTTTTTTGCTGGAAGCTGAAGTATTGGTACATTCGTTCTATTGTGAAGCACTACCCCGAACAGTATTTCAATCCCAGTCACTCGTACTACTCGTGAAAGAGTGCAAAACATTTTTTTGAAAACAGCAAATCAGGCAATTGATGGTGTAACTTCTGCTTCTACAAAACAGGGACGAAAAATACGAACTTCGCGAGGAAGAATAAAAAAAAAGTGCGCGCATAAAAACTTAACGAGAACTCGTCGTTCAGCAGAATTTCTTCAAATTAATGTGTGTTTACGGAACAGAGAAGAACACGACGAAACGAAAAAGAGGAAAAAAAAAACGCAATTACACTTTCATCTCTGAACTTCCAATTAATTACTTTTCTAACAAACATATTTGTGCCGACCTCTACCCCTTGTTCTGGCTCAGAGTTGGTGACACTCAACCCCCTGGCCTCTCTCACCTCGCTCCTACTACTCGACATGTCAAAACTTTTGCAATTTTTTTCCCCCACTCCTTCCCGGGGGAAAACAACTTGAAAATCCTTAAAAACATATTACAGAGTATGCACTCATGTAATCCCAATTGAAAGTCTGCTTCTTTTACTTACCTTCAACTTTACTTCTGCTGCTCGTCTATATCCTTCTTACAAATATCTCCTTATCGAGGTATAATTTTTTTTTTTCTGTTTGTTTTCCTTCGATTTTCTATTCCTTTTCATTCCTTTAACACACATACAGCAGTGTCGGGGGAATAAAAGGTGGAGGGGGGGCGTGAAAAAGGAAGCAACAAACAGCGAAGCATGGGAAAAAAATTAAAGAACTTCTGATCGAAATCAGATTTTCCAAGCTTTTCTTCGGGAGATGATGTAGTGCTACTAGTAGTGTACCGTCGACATTGTGGGGAGAGCAGCAGCAGCAGCACGAGGCTGTGTACACTAGTAGTGGCATATCGGCTTTGCTAAGCAAAGAAATGGTTAGGAATGGGTTAAGTGAATAAAAAAAAAAGGGAAAAACTCTATGTTGTCATCGTCGAAAACACTTTCCATTATTATTTTTCGTGCACTACCACTTAAGTGCAATTCGTTTCAACTCCCTCGTTCTTTAAGTTGGCCTGCGTTGTACACTTTTAGCTCGTACCGTATCTTGACGTTTTTTTTTTTTTTTCCTTTTTTTCTCTTTAGTTCCGCTATGGAGTTAGTATATTGTGCTGATGCCACCCAAGCAATCATAAAGGAGGGGAGGAATGGAAAAAAAAGTGAAGGAAATATGAAGAAAATTGATTTGGTGCTTCATCGCTTTTCTTCTCCTCTCCTCACGGCGACGACTGCTCTCTGTGATCGGGTCTTGGCGATGTAATGTGGAGCACCAAGGCCTGGGCATGAATAATAGAAGAAGAGTTCAATATATTGAACCGCGTAGCAACAAAGCATCTCACAGCGATGTATGATAGTCTCGATGAAAAGAGTGAACAACAAAAAGAGCACAAAAAGCAAAAAAAAAAATTCATTCAAAAGAGGAGGAAAGTTAAAGATGACAGAGATGAATACGGCTATATTGCATGGGAGAAAGAAAAATTGAAAATAGGTTAACAGCGGAGTATCGTTTGGCATTTTTTTTTTCCTTCGTTGTATCATATTATTTTTGTGCTTTTTTTTTTGCTATTTTTTGATTTCGATTTCTTTATGGAGCTATGAAGCAGCAGCAGCGGCTCACGGCTCACGCGCTCCTCCATTAGCGGTGATGCGATTATGATGATAATGATGTTCAATGGAGGCAAACATTAGGGCGAAGAAAAATGTGCGCCATTGAAAGGGCAGCAGTAAATTGTAGATGATGCGGAGGAAGGACTAAACAAAAATAGAATTTAACCTCGTGTAATCGATATCTTCCTCTGACGTTCTTCCATATTTTCCATTTGAATAGAATTTTCGGTACAAACGGTTTCCGAGTATTTTCGGGGTTTTACGATGATAGTAGGAGGCAAATCCTATTGTCAGCGTGAACTAACTATGGGCGATTTAGTACGCGTAAGGTGCGTTGGCCTAAATCAATGTAATCTTGATGGCTAAGTGGTGTTTCCCGAGAACTGTAAAAGCGCTTTTTGTTAGTCTTATCTGGCACTTAAATGGCACACCCTTGGTATTCAAAAAATACGCTGATTTTGTATTTTTTTCTCAAATATTTTGACAAACTAAATCGATATTAGTAATAAAATGGAACTAAGTAGTTGCTTAAGCAACTTAATAAGATTAGGGATAGGAAAGGGAGGGATTGGTAGGCTCTAACATACAGAGTTGAAAAACTGCTTAGGAAATGGCATGAACGTTAAAGTGTTTCAAGAAGCTTGTCCAGAATCCCTCGAAGGTATTCAATTGTCAGGTAGTCCTTTTAGGAATAGACAGCGAAAATGCACAAAAAAGACTGACGGGACTATACACAAGTTTAACTGTAGTTACCCTTTTTTGATAGCTGTCGAAATATCAGCTGTGCGGCAGGATTGAAGTCCAACTGAACAGAACAACTGTCTCGTATTTCAAAGAAGTCGCAAAATAAGACTTTCTTTTGTAAAGGCTTACGGGGAGTAATCTCTGTCGTTTTAAACAAAAACACACTTCATGGAGCGACGAGATGAGAGTAGGTTTAATCGGCTGGAAACAGATGAAACATGGCTTGGAAGCATAATGGTATCGGTAGCGATGTCATGGCGTTAGTTCATAGGTAAAATTAATGGAATACTGGTTAAAAAAAATCCAAGTTTTTGGGACAACCAGTCTATGGGACCCAGGGCCTAGCTTCTCACAACCATTCGTGTTGTGCGTGTTATATTCTTTACACGAATAGAAGGGGTCCACTGTTTAATGCCATGTCCGAAGGGCAGTTTGTTATTTGAGAAGCTTTCTCAGGACAGTTGTACTCTCGGATGTTAGTCAGAAGCGAGAGATGGGGCCGTGCAAAACTTTTAGGTGTTCTGACTGGGATTCGAACCTTGAACCCCTTGCTCCGTAGTCCAACGTACTATCCACTGAGCCACGACGTCCACCTGTGGGTCCTAGAGCCATCGTGTGCGATTTCTGGAAATGTGCCTCAGCTCTCCTCAACTCCTTCCCAGTTGCCGGGCTTCCTTCTCAACTGTTCTGCGCCGCGTACTCCTAGGATCGCCGCGTATCCTGCCATCTTGAGTAAGCGGGTTCCATTGCATCGCGTGGTTAGCTATGGACCTGTCACCCTTTCGGAGAGTATGTCGAATCCACTGTCACATTTGTCGTCGTATTGTTGTGTCTATAGGTTCATGGCCCGTTCTCTAATAGAGTTGTTCGTTAGAGATACGGTTTGGCCGGAAAATCCTAAAGATATAACGTAACCACCTATTGACGAACGTTTGCAGATTCCTCGTGATAGTTGCGGTCACCCTCCAGGTACCACATCAATTTAGCAGCACGGATTCAACATTGGAATGGAACAGTCGTAGCTTGGTGGTTAAGCTAATCACATTGCTACGCCAAACTGTAGATAGCATCCCAAACTCAGATTTTGCTTTGCCTATTCGGCTGGCTACATCCAGTTCGGTTCCGCCATCTGTTGAGACAATACTTCCAAGGTATTGAAAACTCTCAACTCTCTCAACCGTTTGTCCAGCAATGCATACATGGGTTGATGAGCTCGGTACTAGGCTGATCATTTTTGTTTTTGCCGAGTTAATTTTCAGCCCAACGACGGCTGCATCCCTCTCCACGTTTGCTGTCATTTGGTAAAGGTCCATATTGAAATAGTGAAATTCCATGAAACAGTTCTTTTCACTGCTGAGCCGTTTCATCAGACGATAGGTTAGGTTAGGTTAGGCATGTGGGTAGGCGACTAGAGTAAATTATCACATCGCCATACTCAGGTCAGTACAGACCGATTGTGATACCCATAGAGGAAAAAGTCCCTTGCCCATTCGTAAACCCTAGTACTAATTTGTGTCCTGTGAATCACCAAACCATCCTGTGGATTTGATGAATTTAAAGATTTCACTGATTGGTCTGTTTGATAATTCTTCAAGATCACAGAAAAAGTGTCGCCCTAGAAATTCGAATCTCGAGAAAGTGGGTTGTATCCTCATGAGCTTCCTTGCCTCCACATCCCCGACATAAATCTTCATCCGTGAGTCTTAGCTTTCTCATGTGGTACCAAAGAGAGTTCAGCCCCGTGATAATACCTATCAGGACAGCAAGGGAGGTCGAAACAAACTTTTTTATATATGCTCACATATAATACATTTTACGGCCTGAGTGCCCAGCGTGCCATTTTGGGCACGAACAAAGAATCAAAAAAAAAGTATGAAATTTTTTTTAATTTTTTATTTTGAACATTCACATTACTTTCTAGACATAATCATTAACACGAAAATAATTTTTTCACCGTCGGATTCGACCGATTTATCACAAATACGTACTGTGTGAAAAGTACAAATTTAAAAAAAATGCATATCGCCGAGCGGGACAAACTCAACTGAATTTCAAGCTCTCAAATGCAGTTGGTTTCAAACGGCAACCGGTGCAAACTGTGTCGCTTGTATCGTAGAATATAATAAAATGGTTGGCATGCATTTTGAAATATTTTCGTTGAACAAACTTTTTGTCCAAAGAGTGCGTGCCTAAAATAGACATGTGGGCATTTAAGGGTTAAAGAGTCAAATCCAAGAATCATTTGGATGAACTTTGGTGGACAATAAAATCAGAATGGTATATTACCCCTTCTGATAGGTGTAGCGGGTTAGTTCAGGATATACCAAAGAATTGCCAGTCCATTAAAAGGAGCAAGGGATGTCTAACAAAATGTTGTGTTCTAAATTTCTTGTTTTCTCGCTGACTGATCTTTTATGAGATTTGGTTGGATGTGCAAGCCAATTTCTGAGGTTGTGAAGCCTCCCACCTTAACTAAATGTGGTACTTTTGAAATAATTGTGTTTTGTGTTTGTAGCTTCTTTTCTTTTGTGTTTTGTAGCTTTCCATCTTGTTGAAGGTTTCGCTTACTTTTCCCTTCAATCTTTTCCTATTTAGAAGTGCTCTAAGACTGTTGTCCAACATGTAGTTCAACATGTTTCAAATGTTCTTTTTTCATTATTTTCTATAAATAGAAACTTCCATATGCATGTGTACACACATCTCAAAGGAATTTTTGTTCATCAACCTCATCCCTCGACATTGTATAAAGTGATGAAGGTGGCGAAATTCAAGGACAATAATCCTTTGATGGATTTTCTTTCCTGGCCGTCTAGGACTTTATTTTCTACCAGGAGTTAACGAAAATAACATCATGTGAGGATAAGAGTTGATTCTAGTGACTTGCCGAAATATTTTAATCTTTTGTGAGTCAGTGCTCTACAAACTGAAGAGAATCATTCATTATGGAGTGGCCTTCTTCATTTAAATCATTCCTTAGATGCTTTTTCAGTCTGGAGAGTCCCATAAGGATGCGTAGGTTATTCTTGCACAATGCAAGCTTCAAACCTTTTTCGGTTATATTTCCTAGATTTTGTCTAACTTCGCTCATACTCTCAGCTTTTTTGAAGGTTTGATCTCCTATTTCACAAAATGATTCGGGATCTATGACGTTTTCTGATGCTCTATTACCGCCAGATCAAGTGTTCAAAAGTTAAATTGGTGTATACATTCACCGAGCGTCTGACAAACATCCGAGAGTACAACTGTCCTGAGAAAGCTTCTCAAATAACAAATTGCCCTTCGGACACGGCATTAAACAGTAGGCCTCTTCCATTCGTCTAAAGAATATAACACGCACAACACGAATGGTTGTGAGAAGCTAGGCCCTGGGTCCTGGGTCCTGGGTCCTGGGTCCCATCGACCTGTTGCGCCAAGTATTTATTTTTTTATACATTCATACACAAATTTAAGCTCCTTGATGATAGCCATGTCGGAATTAGTGTGATTGGTTATATGTATTTCGTGGGCGCCGTGACTCCAGTGGTTAGTGCGTTGGACTACGAAGCGAGAGATTAAAGGTTTGATCCCCAGACCACACCTGCTGCTTTTGATCATATAGATATTGCTTTTTGTGTTGCCAAACTTCGTAAGAATGTTCTTTTAATATTGAATTTGCTAAGTCTCTGAATTTGAAGTAGTCCTTGAGTGTTGCTACAAATTCCTTCCAAGCTATGCGCTGTTCTATTTCTATTCCTTCTTTGGCAGTGATTGTACATTCCTGGATCACATTCCGCAAAGGAGTCAGCTTCTATGGTACCTCTATGACTGCATTTGAGCAAGTTCTCACCACCCTTCTAATGCAGACGCATGGCTATCTTAATAGTTTTCCTCCAGAACTTGATTAGATTATGTACATCCATCTAAGGATAGTCGGCCTACATCCCCGTGATTTGGCCACTAGACTCTGACTGTCTGTTAGATCATTACAGTCCGGATAGCCTTCCGTCGTCCTAGTTAAATTTTTCCCGTCCTATTGTGGTTCTTGTTGGATTTAGCCTTATTCTAAAATGCAACTACATGTGGCTTCTTCTCCAGCATAAGACATGCTTGACAGTTCATGCCATGGTACAGCAAGGGCTTATTCTAGTTAACGTTTCGGTCTCCATATAAATACGCATACTTGATCTCCACCAGGGCTACCTAAAGCGAGGACTTCCTCTTAATAATTAAAGTAATCTTTGATTGGCAAGATCGGTCGTTTCACTAAAAGGACGAGATGTTGAATCTGACCATGCTCTGAGGTGCTATGTTCCAGACCCTTTTTTTCACCGAGGGGAATTTATAGAGCGATAGTACCTTTGTTCCTTACACTCTGTGTACATGTCGTTTAATCTTTAAGAGACTTCCGTACAATTCTGCTAGTCTTACAGAATCTTCTTTGGTTTCCTTGTTTCTCTGTTACACCTTTCTGTGCATCCTATTACTTTACTTATAGGGCAGCTCACAGTAAAACGTGTGTTCTCCTCCGCTTTATTCTCAAGCTCTACAGAGTGAAGCTTAGCTTTTTTTTTGGTTGCTTTGTAGGGCCCATTAAAAAATTCCACATTTAGTATTCCTTGGTAGCTGTTAACAGATCTTACCTAATAGCTGTGTCACATAAGTTGATTAATTCTATGACAAGGACCACATGGGTCATTTGATATTGTCCAGTTCTTAATTGACTTATTGGTTTATGATATTCCGTAAGGTGTATATGGGGCAGATGCAGAAGGGTCCTTAGGCTTAACACGGGGTGGCTACGTGCCCAGCCAACACTCGGATCACTAGTGGATCCATTGCGAGCCCCTGTCCTGTGTTTACCTGAAAAATAAATACAAGTATGCTTGGGGTCGCTACATGGCCTTACTGAATCACTGCAAAGGTGTTGTCATGGTGGTTTTAGTGGTATTCACTGAGGGCCGCTTTTCTAGTGAAAAGTACATTTACTGCTTCCTTGTCGCAACAGCCTCGGCAGACGACATCAGTTTCTATTCGCATTCGACTACGGCTGGTCGCCAGAGTTTTTGGGCGACAAGATGGCAGTGCGTTCCATCTTGTTAGCTAGTCTTATGAACATTTTCTCTGGAGTGTATTTATTAAACTATTTAACAAGAGCTAGGGGAAGTAGAACACAGGCGTGGACCATTGTCAGCTCATGTTTCAGCTTCTTTCTTGCTAATTCGTCCGTCACGTCGTTCCCTTAAATGTCGCTGTGTCCTGAAACCTAAAGGAGTGCGACTTCATGGTTTGCTGTGAGTTCCTTACGGCATCCCTTAACGGCTTGACTGTCAATATAGATGAAACACACAGCCATGGTTTGAAAGTCTCAGAGAGCGGGCAATTAATTTCGAGTTCAAATGATATATATGCCCTACTCCTGTCAGTTTTTGATCCGTCCGTGAAAATCAAGATATTATTTGGACTGAGGGCCCTGCCCTTAGTCCAATCCTCCCTTAGGAGAAAGCTTGTTTTAACTGTTAAGCTAAAGTCGTTGGATGGTGATATACATATAATCTGTCTCGGCGCCTAAGTGTGTCCATCTCGACATAGGTTTGAGTGCTCAAACGTAGTGGACTCTTCGTTTCCTTTTGATATACATATGTATGTGTAGCGGGCTTAGTGCAAGTATGTTTTGAACTCCGGTCTGGTAGCGCTGGTAGTCCCTATACATTCTAGTCTGTGTATCTTGGTCAGCGCTCGTAGGTACGTTGTCTTGTCTGCGCCACCAGATTAGACACATCCATAGGATAGAATGATATATGTATACTCATATGTTGTGTAGACAATTACATTATTGTCCTAGAACCGAATACTAATCAGTTCTACAAATTCAAAAAGACAGACGCCGTCACACCACTCTTTAATGCTGTAAACCTAAAACGACTTCAATAGAGGAGACAACTGCCTGGAGCTGGTATTTCCCCGAATGGAGAGTGGTGGTGTTAAACAATATGGAACAATGATTGTTCGAATCCTGCGTAAACACATACCTAATGTTATCATCTTAATTGCATCTGCATGAACGGATTTGTATAATAAACTAAGCTCTCTGATACTTTCGTTTATAAATTCATCAACAGGTACACTGCGTTAGTCCTTACTTATAAACAAGGCTGCAGCCTTCGTAGTCAAGATTTCAATTTACGTTCAAACCACGTACACGGGATTATTTGTTAAATTTCCAGTCCTTCACCAGAGCATCTCCTCTCTGATGAGATGCCTTTTAGCAAAATCAACACAAGAAATTGTACGAGTATGTGTATAGAAGGACACCGCATATACATTTGTTTCTATTCTTTTGTAAGTCCTTGAATTCTATTTATTTTATTGAAGGCAAGCAGTTACTATTAAACAATAGGCAATGTCCTAGAAATTTAAATGTGCTCCTGGTCTTAGCAATACAACTCTTTTATGTGAAAAACAAAAAAACAAAAAAAAAAAACAGCTAACAAATGCGTGTAATCAAAATGGGACACAAAAAGAATGTAGTATCCAGTGAATTCCAATCCTTATTGTATTGTCCTTGTCCTTGAAACGAAAGCGAGAAATAAGAAAGACAAATAAAAAATAAACCCCCACCCGACACTGCCACCATCACCAGTACCAGCACCAACACCAGTATAAAAGGCAGGACTTTTGTTTATACCCCCAATTGAATTGTGACGTTAATGATAATGAAGATGATGGCGGCTCCTTGTGAAAGCCTAAAAGGATTTCCAATTGGATTTCATTATTGAGCTAGAGAAGGAAATTACTCCATGAGAAAATCCTTATTATGTCCTGTTGTTTTGTTGTGTTGTCCTCTATTCTGTCATTCTCAATTCGCCGGCATTAACTCAGCCATAAAATATGTTTACAGATTTCGTAATAAAGTTTTTTTTTTCACTTTTTTTTCTCCTGTTCGCCTTCTTTTCGGCTGTTTGACTGTTTTTTTTTTGAAAACCATTATCATCACCATCATCATCAGGATTGGGAAAAGTTTTTATCGCGACCCAGAAAACCGAGCACAAGCGCAAGCAAAGGATGAGCTTCTTCACATCCTGTGAGAATGCGGGGGGGGAACTAAAAAACTTTCACTAAAATAAATATTCATTTTGTTGCAAAATGTTCAAGGATTTGGTAAAGTTTCGTCTTGTTTTTATTTATATTTCTTTCTTTTGTAGGTCTTCTCAATTTTAATCCATTATAAAGGATACTCTAGAGTGTCCTGATGGTCCTCTCTCTATCTCTTCCGTCCGCCCATCAGCTGCACACATTGCATGACTAAAAGTGATTTATTAAGAATTATAGTGAAACTTCAAGTTTATGTAGCTCCTGTTCCTGTTTATATCTAATTTCTCGAGGTTTATCCTAATTTTTTAAGCTTTACATGTATGGGTGTACATATGTGTGTGTGTTTGGCTGTGCATATGAAAGGATAGAGTCTCTGACTAAGTGTAATATTTTTCATCTAATATCAGGCGAAGAGGAGGAAAACAAATAGTTTTCCGGAAGGAACAACACATGACACACATGCTGAAGGATAACTTAATCCTGTACCGCCTCCGTCTCCGTCGCATTACACCATCATCAGCAGCAACAAGAAACTCTGAATTGTGTTCTAAATATTTTCGCCTGAAATAGTTTTTCCCCAGGACCAACAAGCACCACCTCCTCGCTGTAGATGTGTTATGTTGAACGGAAAAAGAACATATTTTGTGTGGTGTTGCGCTCCTGTTGTGTGTTGGTTATACATACATACGTACATACATTTATAAAGAGGAAGCTGATGAGAGGATAAAAGGAGTGTGTAGGAGCTTGACACATTTTCTCATGGCTGTTGTCCTGCTGTTGTCGGTGGAAGAGGAAAGTTTTTAAGCTCTCCTTTCATTTGTAATCGCATGAATATTTGTATACGAAAACTTTAGTGTTGTGGCGCGCACTTCTATTCGAAATATGCTTGTGAATATGCAGCGAAAATATTTTCCTTCTTCTTCTTTGAGAAGCTTCTCAATTCATGTTGAGGTCCTGGACCAGTTTGACCAGTTATTGTAATTGTTTGTGTGTTGGGAATATTTTAATGCGATGATTAAGAGAAAAGAAAGAGAGAACATTTACATGGGACATGGAGGCAAAGTTTTGACAGGTAATTTTCTCATGCTTGGGAATTAGGTATGTACATATGTTAGGTTCGTCCTGTTTTGAATGTTGAAACTATTTTGTTAGTAACTGTCAACTCATTGGGTTAGTAATAAAGCCAAACTGGAAGTAAACAGAAATCAATTTAAATGAGCTCATGAAACGAGGACAATCCTGGTACGGTTTCCCTTGTGACAGTTTGACTTGTTATTAGGATGTCCTGTGTGACAGGAAGCTATCAAGCTGCTTAAAGTCTGTCATATTGGTGAACGTGTATGTAATTATATGTAGTCTGGGGTATTGGGAGCAGATAAAGGGGTAACATTTCCATTGAAAATTGGTTAATATCTTTCTTTAACTTCAAAATATCTTAAAACTTGATATTGAAATGAGCAAACATATTGGATATGGTGCGCAGTTTTGGGTAAGAGATGGAGGTAAGGGATCCACATTGATGGCTTTTTATTGCTTGATGATACTTTAGCTGTCGCAGCAAAGTTAGATCCAAGATCTCCACATCATTAAACCTAATCGTAGGCATGGAGTGATAATCTGGCGGACAGTCTTAAATAAAACTAAAAATTGCGATTATTTTCACATAGTCCAGCGCATAGTTTGTCTGTGCATAACTGCAGGACGTGTACCTCTCTCTGCAGCACTGGAGATCATGTTTCATCGACTTATTTAAAGGGTGTAACTCCCAGTCTCTTCGATCCCAGGCACGCTGCTTTCAGTTGTCGAGACCGAGCTCTCTGGTATCCGCTATGGCTTGATCCTTAAAACAGAGTTTTGGTTTTCCTTGTCGTCTCGAACCTGGGTTTTGTTATTCGAAGATCCTTTTATCGTCCTTCCAGTCGACGTGTTTGGGCTTCTTGGACTACATACACGTATTGATACAGTTCATAGAGTTCGTAGTTGTACCTGGACCGAAAATTAGAAGAAAAATTTTTCACTCAAAAGTGCTGAAAATCAGCTCTGCTTTCCTGCTTATCGTCCAGCACTCGACTCCATAAAGTAGAATTGGCAAGATCAGAGGTTTGTAGAGCACGCATTTGGTCTTCCAAGGTAGAAGTTCTAAACCTATTTGTTCCCCCGAACCGAAGAAGCAGCTGTTTCCTAGGGTAAGTCGTTGCCAACATTTACTGTGACGCAGGTAAGCGTCCTAGGCGGTGAATTAAAGCTTCGTTGTTTGTTGACAACAGGTAGTTGGTTTTGTCCTTGTTTACTTCCAGACCATCTCGTTTTACCTGTTCTTCTGCTTATCCCAGCAGCTGGACGAATTTGTTGAAGATAGTGTCTTCCATGTTTACACCTGCCCTGTGCACTATCGTTTCCAGCACAAGATTGAAGAACAGCATACATATCTACTTGGGGAAATCCGGCGCGTGTTTGGAATAGTTCGGAGGAACTGTTCCCGAATTGTTTTCCAGCTTCACGCGCCACCGATATCCCGAATTTGGCCACCACGTTATAGAACTCTAAACCATGAATACTGTCAAATACGGCTTTGAAGTCGATGATGTGTCTCGACTTGAAATTGGTTGGTCTTGGCCAGGATTTGTCTAATTTGGTCGAGCGTCTGTCTGTCGGTCTAGAAGGCACCGACTAGAAACCTTTTCTTGACTTAAGAAAAATGCGGAATCCATTAGCGATGTCCGCATCTTTTCAGACAGCCAAGTAGGATTCAAAGCCTTCACCTACTCTCTCTCACTGAGAGGGCTAGTCTTCGAGCTTAAGGAGTTGAGATCTTTGCTACTGTGAATAGAATTAGAAATCAATGTTAAGTCTGAATTTTATATGGGGAGTAAGGCATCCCAAATGTTGGTCATCGCTTGACCACTTGGTGTTAGTGCAGCGTCCGATTGGGTTATTTTTCCACAGCTTGGTATGTTGGAGGAATAGTGTACTTTTTGCTACGATGCTTCCTTAGTGAAAATGTCAAGTGGGCATAGCTCGAGCATGACTTCGAGGGCGGCATTCCGAGTTATTCTAATGGCACTGGTCGTACATAGACAAGATAGACGTTGGGTCCTTGTGAGCAGCAGACCACCAAACCAGGCATTCGCATGTGAGGATGGGTCTTAAATGGAAGAGTATATCCATTGAACTGCATGCGTAAGAAGCTATCGAGCCCTTCTTTGTGTGTTTTAGTACGTAAACTTGCATCCAATTCCAGTTCACTCTAGGTATGTCCCCTGTCTGATATTTGAAATTGGTTCCATGTAGTCTTGGTGAGTCTAAGTCGGTCCTAGCGTTTTACTCAGTAATACAGAGCCCCTAGTCCAGTTTGAAAGAAATCAGCTATAGTGGGCAGGAAATCACGTGACCTGTCCCTAGTAAGCGAGGGTCCTAATCCTGTCTTGGTCTAGACTTATAAGGATGTACATACCTTCCATGGCATTGGGAATAAGACTCCTCCTTGGAAAGTCCCACGAGAGGGCATAGCATGTGCTTGCCTACTGCCCAGCTCAGATCTAATGTTTCAACTATTGAGCTTACATTCTATCAAGTCTGACAGGGTAGCTCTTCTCTGATTGATTCCAGTTGTTGCTTCAGCTCCAGGAGTGCTGCTGGTGACATTTTTTTTGGTGAAGCGGTGGGTTTCTTCAGGTATAGATAGATATGTATCTAATACTCTTCCTAGGGATTTGAAAGAAAGACTGACTGGTCTACAATCCTTTGCTGTGGTGTTGCTGATTTTGCCCATTTTGGGGATAAAAGTCACGTTGACTTCTCCAGCTAGGACAGTCTATGAAAGTCCGTGACAGTTCCACGGAACGAAATATGTGTTTTTGTTTTTTCAGCATCATTGGAGTTACGCCGCCTAGTCCCAGCATTTTGTGGAAAGAGAAGGTCCTACGCTACGTTCTTTTCGTCAACTCTTTGACTGGCCGATTGTAGTCTGTTGATCGTGTCACTGAACTACTGACTTTCTTTGTGGGTAGGAAGAAAAAGGTTGTAGATAAGTTCCTCCAAAGTCCTAGCACAGGACTGTAAGAATACATAAGATTTCAACCCTACTGACAAACGAGTCAGGTCAACGGCAATGCACCCATTACCATGATACACTTTCCCTTGTTAAGTCAACCCCAAGAACATAGGTATCGAATAAAGAACAACTCCCCCATTAGGGTTAATTAGGTGGATTAGATAACGGCACTTTCCATTTATTTCTCCCCCAGCACTTGGAACTTTTGTGCATGATCCGAACGGGGTGTCTGAGGACCGACTTTTCTCACAATTAAACTGCTTAACTGTCCGTCATGGTATTCTTAATTCATTCCCTTTCCCTGCTGTACCCTCTAACCTCTCGTTAAAGTTTTCTCCATTTCCATCCCAAGTTCGTTGTGTTTGTCAAATGGGGGGATTTATTGAAAATCCTCCCCAATGATGCAACTTTGAATGCTTATTGCATTTTTACGATTTGAATACTCTTTCGAAACTATTTCGTACGTCTCGTTGCAGTCCAGTAATAATCATAGCCTCACACAAAAAGAAAAGCAGAAAAATCCCTTTCATCTTTGGTTATTCCTCATCCATCCATCTGAAGAATTTCAAAATGAGATTTATATTTATTATTCACTCGATTCAAATTTTTAAATGCCTTTCAAACGGTCGACGATCAACTCCTCTCGACTACTACTACTCTTCGTCGTCGTCATCGTCGTCGTAGTCCTTTGGAGAGCTCCTTGTGAGAGCTCCTCCTCTGCCTCCTTCATAAATCTCCGCAACACAATGAATGCAAAGTAACTTTCAATATTTCATTCATGTCATTCATCCTGTTCCTCTCTCTCGCTCTGCTCTGATGTTGCCGTTTGCTGTGTGCGCCCCCCCCTCCCCCGTCACACAGCATATCTTCAGATTAAACTCTCAATAAATAAACGGCAAGGAGCAAAATATAAATATTTAAAATCAACAACAATTCCTGTACGAAGGAACTGGGTCACAGGTTCATTTCTCATGTTTGATAGATATCTGCACATACACCAGTACACCCACAAAAAAAAAAAAAAAACAGGAACAGGAACAGGCCAGCCAACCAGCCAGCCAGGCCAGTCAAGCAACAACAAAAGTGATTTACTGTATATTTGCATATTTCACTTCACTTCAAGGACTTGTGTGCAACGACACAACAACATCGACAAGGTTTCAGGATGTGTATGCAACAGAGAAAGGCCGAAGTGCACCTCCATCTAGTTTCGGGGCGAACTCATATGAGTTGCAAACAACTGTCATGCCAGCCACCCTGGGTCGGAATGGAGTCCTTTTAAATGTTTTTTTTTTTTTTTTTCTGTATTTCTGTATTTTTGTTTTTCCCTGTACAAACGTGTACTGAAGTGCCACGTAATGCAACAATGAATAAATCGACATTTTTCGTCTTACCTGGTGCTGGTTTGCCGTTGCCGGTATAAAAGGTGTTTTTTGTTTCCTTTTTTTCGGTGTCATGTCGAATGTGTTGTGTGTTCGGTGGCCAAAGTTGGATGTGCAGGTGAAAATAGGTGAAAATATCAGAGATCTAGGGATATAGGTTAGGGATTTAGGATTATACTATGTCGAGTGCAATTTTCGGTTCTCTAAATAAAATGTTGGATGCAATTGGATTGGTTTTGGTTCGGATTGTTTAATTATTTACATTTGGGCCGGGGGGTGGTGTACATTGTTATGGATGAGTTTTTTTTTTTGGAGCGAACGCAATGAGGTCATTTCCATTTTATAAATAGTTATATGGTAATTTGAGGGCTTTGTCACCCAACGTAGTGGAGCATGTTAGGTAACCAAAATAACGATAATAACCAGCTGGACAATGGTCCCGGTAGACTTAACAAACATGCATATATTGTTCTTGATGTATGTACATATGTATGTACGTGCAGCAGTTGAGTATTTGTGGTATTGCCAGCTCTGATAGCGCAGTCCGTTGCTATTCATGCTATTCATGGCACGAATTACTTGTTAGAGCGAAGGAGGGTATGAGGGTGTCCTATGTCCTAGTACACACATGCAGTACGTACGGTTAGCGATCAAAATATGTATATCCATTGTGAAGGGATCTAATGACTCTTCATTACATCACAGATATTACACATTCCGTTGCTAGGTAAGGTTTGGTTCAATTGGCAAGCTGCAGGAAGTCCAACCACACTTGAACCAGATTAGGTCCACTGTGATACCACTGGAGCTAGTGTCCTCAATCTGGCCATTGAACCAGCAGGAGCTTATTATAGAGCGCTGAAAGCGGCGAAGCGAGATATTTGTAGCTTTCTTTGAGTTAAGAGAGATTGGGAGGTGCATAGGATCCGAAGGATAGTTTCTTTCTCTTCTGAATCCATGCAACTTCTGCAAAATTGGTTGGCAGAAGATTGAGTCCCTGGGGGCATGCCTGTTGATGAGGCAGTGCCCCATAATCACAGCTAATATTGTGCTGATGAAGCATCTCTTGTTTTAGACCATTAGGCAGTTGTTCGCACATGTGTTCATGGTTTTGCCGTCATTTATCGCTAGACCCATTTTTGCAGCTTCCACCAGTGACACCCCGCTATGCTCTCACAATAATGTCAATATCATGGGCATATGTTAGTAAATGTGCAGACTTTTAAAAGGTTTCTTTCAAGTACGATGAAATCACATGACAGCGCGTCACCAAAGCCCTCGCTGAGTTCGTTATCCATTGCCAAGCGAACGGATTTGTCAGAGATGCCAAAGCTAGACATGCCTCTGAGGAGGTGAGCGATGACAAGGTGGTGGGTATCGATTTGTACTTCTTGATTTTGATTTGATTTGACACGAAAACTCACTGATAAGCCGATCAAAGTATTGACGAAGGATTTCTGGCGTTCACACATGAGCGAAGTGCAAGAGACTTACAGGTCTGTAATTGACGCATTTCAGGAGATTTCCTTTCTTGTGCATCGGACCATCAGGCATACAGTCCTGACCGCTTGATAAATTTAATTGTCTGTGCTGCGGTCGGAGTTCGAAGATTGTTCTTATTTGTACATCTTACAGTCTTTCATTGAATTTTCGAACAATATGTCGTGGAATGTACTTTGTGTCTTTTGGCTGTGATGCTGTCGGAGCCAAACTTCGAAATCAGTCTTTCATTGAACTTTTCTAGACTTATGAAATTGGTTAATGTCTCCTTTTTTCGCCGAATTCCTCAAGGACACAATTTGGTACGTACTGTACTCATTTCAATTGACTAAAAAAATCGTCTGGTATTTTTCCCTTTGATCTATGTCAAATCCATGCCTCCAAAGTCTCTGGCTTACTACCAATATATCCAGGAAAACTGGATTCATCGTATTGCAGTGTAGTACTGGTGTTTCCGTGGAGAACATTTGTGGTAAATGAAGATTTTTTTGCGTATCCCTCACATAACTAATTTTATTTAAAATCAAAATAGGACACTCTTCGCAGATACCCTTAACATGGTTATAACCCCGTATACTACCCCCAAGCAGCTGCATTGTACAACAGTCAAACTATATTCCAACTCATGAATTGTTAATGACTGCAATCTGCATTTTTTCTTCATTAAATGTTAAATGGTAAGCCATCCCCAAGGTAAAGTTCAAATTTGGTTCCCATGCCAGCACCTTTAGTTTCGATCCATGTTTCAATGGCTCTAGCAGTGTAAACTTGACCATAATTTTTCAGTTACGTCCATGGGAATGGTTCAAATGAATGTTCTTAATAACGTTAAGTACGATGCACCTTTCTATATTTAAACATGAAATATTTATTTCATGTTGACGCAGTTGATCCCAGCAATGTAGTTGAGTCCTATTGCCTGAGAATGTTGCTTCTCTTTGTTCGAAGAGCTATAAATGTGCATCATTGCCTGCAAATGATCATCACTGGGACAGGACAACAGCAGAATTGTCCGTGTCATGCTTCTGTCTACATATTTATATGTAATCACGACCTCCGTTCCATCAAATTCAATCACTGAACAAATTTAGTGATATTCACAGGGAAAGGACTATTTCAAATATTTATTTATACATTTTCAAGACAAACGACGGAACCTTGGACTAGAGGCGACAAATTTGTAGAGTCAAGAGGAATGTGTGGAGAGAACAGAATTGCGAAATTAATGCAAATTTTACTTGGTGGCAATAGACCCCAAGTGGTCACAAACTAGAAGGAGACTGGACATGGTGAGCTCTGTTTCCTTGCGCTAAGCTTAGAGGTACGAATGGATAAACCTGCATCGGTCGTGAACCGCGAGGGGATATTCAGTTCAAAGTCGTTACATGAAATTATGTAACGTGTTTTACTGAATTATGTGTAGTTGACTAGAATGTGCTAGTTCCCCGAATGTACTTAACTTAATTGATCTACTTAACTTGTCCTTTAACTTGGTCTTGAAAAATCTCAGATTATAGCAGAGAGTTCCACTGTATAAGAATCGCATACTGACACAGAAAAAGGCGGCAGAAAATATCACAAAGGTTAAGAAGGTGTACGGAGCGAAGGGTTCAAGGTTCAAACTCCACATAATACCTAAAAGTTTTTTTTACGGTCTCACTGTGGATTGGTTGTGAGAAAGGCTAACAAAACACTTGAATGAGGAGCAACAATTATTATGATACTAAAAACTGATCTTAGAAGAACGGCCCTCACTGTTTCACAAACCTTCAATCAGAGGATCCAACCGACTAGGGCTATGGAAAATGAATGCCTTCATGATGTTATCAGCTTCTAATACTTAAAGTCACCCAATGCCTCTCCTCCAATTCCAGTAATTGGCTAAGAGATACCACTTTCCATTTGGATAGTTAAGAAGTCTCCATCTCCAAGCATAAGACCCATATCGCCTTTCCGAACGATATCATCAGATATGTACCTGCAAAGTACCCTTAATTGCACAAAGTCCCTGCACCTCAGTCCAACGCTTGAGAACCACAAAAGGCGAAAAGAAAAAAAAACAAAACAAAAAGAGAGCAAAATCCTTTTGGAACTTATCCTTTTTAAACACATTTTGAGTCATTCTCGGTCATAAGCCTTACGCAAATATGCTCAGCTCATGGTTTTCGTTTCGCTTTCTTTGTCGTCTTTTCCTTCTTGTCTTGTGTTCCTTATTCATCTTTTGGTTTTAATTAATTACAAAAGTCTGCAGCTGCTGTTGGTGATTGCTTCATCTAGTTTTTTCCCTTTATACCATCCTGCCTGGCCTGGCCACCTTTATGCATTCGACTGCTTTTGGTTTTATCCTTATCTGTCTTTGTTCCCAACTATCCTTGCCCACTAATTACAATGCGATATAATTACCTTCCTGTTTCGGTCCTCCTGTTTCTGTTTGGACGGATTTAATTAAGACATAAAAAGCGGAATCCTCAGAGGGAAACTAAAGCAGAACTGCCAAAAGCATATCTACACATCTACAGTCGCACAATTCGGTGGTTAAAAATTAGCGAAAACAAAGGGACGAAAGGAATTGGCCAAGTAAGAAAAAAACAGAAAAAAACAGAAAAAATAAACGCGCACTTAAACTTAGCCACCAAATTAGTTAAAAACAAAAAAGCAAAGAACTCCAACAGCCCACTCAATTGTTAAGGCCTCGCGGATAGCAATTTTTATTGTTAAATTCTTTGTATCTCTCCTTCACCCACTATTTCGTTTTTCGTTTGCTTTTGTTTATTTTTTTTTATTTTTGTCTCCATTTCGTCGAATGCCATAATTAGCATCCTTTATTATGATTTCGTTTTACTTTTCATTTTTCTTTCTTTTGTGAGTTTTTTTTTGTCTTTTTTACGTGCTTTCCTGTGTAAAGTACCAATGGAGCTTGCTATAAGGATTAGTTCGGTTTGGTTAATATAGGGGTAGATGATGCTGATGACGACTGCTTTGCATGGGGGTGATGGAATGAGGACGGTATTGTTGACAAAGTAGGAAAGGGTTTAATTAATTATCCAAGTGGAGAGGTAGGTAAGAGCTGAGCGAAGAGGAAATAAAGAGGAAAAAAAGCAGAAACACGAACTAGAGAACCGTAAAGGGGGCGGCAAAATACGAAAATGAGAAGGCAGCTTGAAATTGAGATGAATAAAACAGAAGCAGTACGCTAGCGAGAGAGAGAGAACGAAGGGCGAAAAGGATGATTGAGGTAAATTTGTGTCCTCGAGATGAATAACAAGTGGATTATTCTGACAGGTATCTCTGCACAGCACAGACAGTGATGCTTCTTACGAACTCGTTTTTCTTCTTCTTCTCGTTTTGTCTTTTATGCTCCTTTGAGAGCCGAAAGGTAGGTATAGTAAATGAAACTTTTGATTCAGAGATTACATTAGTGGGGATAGTTTCGAAAGGATTTTGACAAATTTACGATCCAACATTTGTTACTGAATTAACTGGAAAATGAGAGACAATCAAAATGAGCAAACGACTCTAGCTTAAGGAGTCATAATATGAATGACAGTTTGTATAATAGATGTTAGTCCTGTGGATGAATTGGAATACCACTTTCTTTGGTCGTTGAATGAGTGTCTTTAGAAATGAAAAGTAGGAGAAATCGATATATTTTTGAACCAAACTGTGTCTAGTCCACTATTGTGCAGCAGGACAAGGGGAATGGTTAATTAAGGAATATAGTTTTCATTACTTTGCCCAGGACTACTTTTGCTTCAGAGCACCTACATCTGCACCGAATGACCTAATTAAACAGCTTGACCCGGTTTTTTTGTTTCACTTGTACTCAAGATGGGCCAGATGGCCATCATTACCCGCTGCACTAGACGTTATTTTGTGAATACGACCACAAATATACCATCAAAACAGGCAAATCAACTGCCATTGACTGACTGAAGCATGCTGGGATTCTACCGACTAAAATCAACTAAACCCTCCTGGGAACCTTGATGGTCTCCTTTCATCGGTCAACAATTCGATTCGTAACATTCGTAATTAGAAATGCATTTCTGAGAGTCTGCACAGTATTTTCCATGTCTATCCTCTACGGTTTTGTTCTACTTGACTCTACTCCTGTAGGCATCTTCTTCTGCTTTGATACAAGTATTCAATCAGTTATATAAAATTCGTCCCATAAGATTCCCCATTGTATGCAACAAGCAAAGTGGCAGGATAGGATCTATCATTTCATTTAGGAAGCATACAAGACATCTTTCTCTAATCAGGGAACGCTCCTTATCTTGTCCAGGATCTTGACTTAGAGCATGTTGTTGTATTGATGATAGGCAGGTGTCGGTGCTCTGGAGCTTTTAAGCCTACGATTTGCTGAGACAGTCCTGCATAGGGTGATAACAAACATCGAAATTTTACCATAAAGAACACAAGCTAGCGGCCTTCCTAGAATTACATGGAAGGACCCTTCAATAAGGTAGAATCTGAATATGTAAGACTATGACGGGACCACCGAAGCGTAGACCCAGCCATGCTAAAGACGAAACACATCAACTCAGAACTGGAAAGCTGCCAAGTACATAAGTATATTGCCCTTTGAGGATATCCTGTAATGTGGGGTCCTATCACCCTCTTATATGGCTATCGAGACAGTCTGTATATCATCATGCTATGATTTCAGTCGAAACATTAAACCAATCTTCCACGTACATGGTAGAGCCATCATGTGTAGGTAGATTGGGAGTGCAGCTCGCTTTGGATCTCAACGAATGCATTGCGTTCCCCAGGGTAGGATGCCTGATAAAGAGAAATCAAGACAAGGGGGCAGCGACGTTCTGGATCAACCCGTTTGCGTGATGAACTTTTGGGTGGTTTTAGGTACGTGTTAGCTATTACGCAGAAGTCCTTCAAAGATACTTTTCCGAGAGCTAAGTATCGGAGTTCTGTTGAGGTTTGGTCATTCGCAGAGGAAGTGTGTCGTGTCTTAGTCCTTATCTGTATTGCGGGAGGCCCTGGATAGGTTCTTTGTGATTCCCATTTTTCTGAGGTTGACTTCCATTGGTTGGTTTTCTTGTGGGTGTATCAATGAGAAGGGTCAGCTGTGGTCTATATGAGTACCCTGATAGTTTCCTTTTTTTATTGTATTGTAAAACGCGGCATGAGAAGCGTGTAATCCAACTTGTTTTGGCCATGTTGTGAAAGACTAAAGTAATTTCAACTGATGGACCCTGGGACTGAGTTGTAATCTGTTGACAGATTATTGGATCTCGTGCCTATTCTAGCTAACTCTTGGAAGCCCAGCAGAGCGTAACGGTGTACCTGGATCTGAGTTAGCTCCCCTTTATACCACTGAAACAGTTCTGATTCAATTGTGATAGACTTACTGGCTTTGATGGGTGCTTGGTTGTGTTTGTAGATGTCTCTATGCTTGTTGTTGTTCAGAATGGATAAATCCCTGCAGTCCTCGAAGGTACTATATATTATCGCTTGAAACACGTTTGTTGAGCCGTTTTGTGGGCCGACAATTGGTGATTCCTCTGAGAATATTCCTGAGCCGCCAGGACCGTCGTCCTAATCATTAGTTGAGCTCTCTCTATAGGGAACTGTTGGGCCCTTGTAATGGCGTGTAGGCTTGTGACTTTGGTGGCAGCAAACAACAAATGCTGGCATTTTGTAGGAAGCAAGCATTCTATCCAGCCTGATAGGATAGAAAAGGATTCACTTGCGGATTCCTACGCGCCATCGTATGCGGTTTCTGGAAATATGTCTCAGTTCTCCCCAACTCTTTCCCAGTTGCCGTGCTTCCTTCTCAACTGTTCTGCGCCACGTACTCCTAGGACCGCCGAGTATCCTGCCATCCTGAGTAAGCGGGTTCCATTGCATCGCGTGGTTAGCTATGGATCTGTCACCCTTTCGGAGAATATGTCCAATCCACTGCCACTTTCGTCGTCGTATTCTTGTGCCTATAGGTTCATGGCCCGTTCTCTGTTTGGCCAGAAAATCCTAAAAATATATCGTACGCACCTATTGATGAACGTTTGCAGCTTCCTCGTGATAGTGACGGTCACCCTCCAGGTACCACAGCCATATAGCAGCACGGATTCAACATTGGGACGGAACGGTCCCTATTGTTGGTGGTTAAGCTAATCGCATTGCTACGCCAAACTGTGGATAGCATCCCAAACGCACATTTTGCTTTGCCTATTCTGAGACAATACTCCCAAGTTATTGGAAACTCTCAACTCTCTCAACCGTCAATCAGCAATGCATACATGAGTTGATGAGCTCGGTCCTATTCTCATCATTTTTGTTTTTGCCAACGACGTCTGCCTCCCTATTCACGTTTGCTGTCATTTGGTGAAGGTCCATGATTGTGTATGACAGCAGGCATACGTCGTCGGCGTAGTCGAGGTGTTTGAGTTCAGATGTAAGAGTCCATCGAATTCCTCCGTTTTCTGTTGATAGGGCCGCATTTAGCACGTCGCTAATCACCAATCAAAATAGTATTGGTGAAAGTATGCCTTGCCGAACCCCACTTTGGACTTCGAATTCCTCTGACAGCCTTCCTCTGTGCAAAGCGTGACACGTGGACCCATCATACGCAGCCTTGATAAAAAATAAATAAATACTTGGCGCAACAGGTCGATGGGACCCAGGGCCTAGCTTCTCACAACCAATCGTGTTGTGCGTGTTATATTCTTTACACGAATGGAGGGGCCTACTGTTTAATGCCATGTCCGAAGGACAATTTGGTATTTGAGAAGCTTTCTCAAGACAGTTGTACTCTCGGATGTTTGTTAGACGCTCGCGAGAGGTGGGGCCGTGAAAAACTTTTAGGTGTTCCCGACTGGGATTCGAGCATTGAATCCCTTGCTCCATAGCCCAACGCACTAACCACTGAGCCACGGCGCCCACGTAGTCTTGATAATTGCTATAAATTTATCAGGAATGCCTCTCCTGCCCAAGGCACGACCCTTCATATAGGCATTTTGGGTAGGTGTATCGGATGTAGTTGTCTAATATTCTCTCTCGGGTTTTGAGCAGGAAGGATGCTGGACTGACCAACGGTGGTGTGAACATTTCCATCTAAATTTTAGTAGTTTGAAAAAGTCTAATAAATTCACAATTTTACTAACGATTGTTTGTTTTTTTTGTCTATTCACAGGTTACGATCGCCTCAATGAATACATATCTCATTATGAAACACTTAGCTATGATCATGAGCACATAAAGGCTAGTCACAGTAGGGCTAAACGATCAGTGACCAAAGATCATCTTGTAAATTTAAAATTTTCAGCACATGGAAAACAATTCCATCTTAGGTTAAAACGTGATTTAAATACATTTAGTGATAAGTTAGAGGTGAGTTCTTTGTGTTTTTGTTTTTCATAAAAATGTGTGTTTTTCAACTGAATTGTTTGTTTTGCAGATACATAGTTCAACAAATGACCCAATAGATGTGTCAACATCACACATATACGCGGGCGATGTGATAGGTGAACGTAATAGTTTTGTATTTGGCTCAATTCTGGACGGAGTGTTTGAGGGTAAAATTTTAACCGAACGTGATGTATACTATGTGGAGAATGCCAAGCATTACTTCCCGAATCATACGTACAAAACGGATGGATTTCATTCGATTATCTATAATGAAAAACATGTGGATGATCCCTACAAGGATGTGAGAGAAGGTAAGTGAATGCTTAGTTAAGAATTTATGCATTAAGGGATTTAGTGTATTGGTGAGTGAAAGTGCACTCACTGGATAGGGTGCATAAGTGAATTTATGGTTGTGGATTGGATTTGAAGTGACTTCAATGTATTCTGTTCCAAATTGAATGGATTTTCTGTGCTTAAGCAAGTCGTTAAAGTTTTCCATAGGTGATACGTGAATCGAGAGTTAAGTAAAGTGGCAATAAATGTTTGTTTGAAATACGAGTTTATGGCCCTATCGTTAAGGTGGTTGCACTTACTTTGACTGAATCGAACGAAAATAGTGTTTTGACCAATCCTTAACTCTTATAGCCTTCAAGTTGGTGAAATGTTTTCGACATGCAGATCGATCGGATAGGAAAAAAAATTCTTTTCGAATTTTGAAGACCAATAACTATTGAGATTTTCTCATTTATAGCATCCATTGCATGCCCATTCGCTCTTCATATGCTAGCCATCACAGGCGATTTTAATTGGGTCGATGTCGCTGTGCAGCTCGTACAGTTCGTATTGTCCTCCAATACTGTTAACCCGAACGTGACCCAATATGTTACAAACAATATTTCTCTCGAAACGAGCGATGGTTTCCACACTTCAGCGCCATAAAGTAGGACTAGGATGGTCCTTAGTTATTCGGGATAAGACCTTATTATTCAATTGCCTGGTTAACTCAAAGAGTTATTCTTGTTTTTTTTTTTCTGCTGAAGTCTTGTAGTCGGAATTGATTGGAAAATAGGCAAGCGAAGTACATCACTATCTCGAGAGTATACCTGTACTGTCCAATTCATAGAAGTTGTATGTTTATTAAAATTGGGACTTTGTCGAATGTCAAAGGTTTGGTTCGATAGTAAGCGTTCTTCATCGTATTTCTGCTCAAATGAACGATTTTAGTAGGAATGCCAAACCGAAACATGGTTCTGTACAACTTGTCTGTAAATTTTTTGGCTTCTCGAATATTTTCCAGACTGATGCAACCTGGACCCTTGGATCAGTTCGAGACATTTATACAATATAGTGGGTAAGATTTTGTACAGCATGGAAGGGAACTTTGTAAAGACAATGGAGGAGATCTCCTTTCTCGTGGATTAGGCAAACCATATAGGCAATGATATACAGGCAGATATTCGTGTGACCATATCTTAGAAAAGGATTGGTGTATGCTCTCTACCAAGTCATTTGCAGCTGCTTTGAACGGCTCAGCTGATAACACTTTAGATTCAGCAGTTTTGTTGGATCTATAGTTGTACATACATATATATGTATATTGCTATTTTTACATCGTTTTGGTCAGGTGGATAAAAGTATTGACTACGATCGTCTAGCTTTTTGAATTGTCCATATTGGCTGACAGCGGGATGTGGGTCGTGCTCGGCGCTAAGAAGTTTTCTGTATTCTCAGCATCCATTGTGACTACTACAAGTTTTCTCTATTAATTTCTACCCGTTTCAGTAGGAGATGTCTTGCACTTATACGTTCTTCTTACCTTTTACTACTTTTGCGTATTGTTCCTGAAGTACAATCTTTCAATATTACGTTCTTTTTCTTGTATTCGTAGAATCCTCTTCCTTTTTTACTTGCACCTATACCTATAGGGCAAGTATTGTATTCGTGCAAAATTTGGAACTCGAGATTTTAATCAAACTTGACATTACTATAATGGAGAAGTCCAAAAAAGTAGGTCCGCCAATGCCGTCTGTCTGTCTGTCTGTCTGTCTGTCTGTCTGTCTGTCTGTCTGTCTGTCTGTCTGTCTGTCTGTCAGTCTGTCAGTCTGTCTGTCTGTCTGTATATTCGACTGCAGCCTAAACGGCTGGACGGATTTGCTTCAAACTTCATATATAGGGTCTGTGGGATATTCCCTAGAGGCGAAATTTGAATTTTCATTCTAACCTCAAAATTAAGGGTAGTTTACTTAAGGCCGATTTCAGTTAAAATGGATTTTCTCGAAAACGGCTCTAACGATTTCGATAAAATTTGATGTGTGGGTTAGTTTGGGTATATGCTATGAGGTGGCATACCACGTTTTTCACGAAAAATTCGAATAACGGTAATATTGAAAATCAGCTATTTCTCGGGTATTTGTTCGGCGATTGGCCTAAAAATTATTATTTGTAGGTTATAAGACAAGTGCAAAATAATGGCATACCAAATTTTGGAATGCCACGCCCACTTTTATAAAACTTATTTTTTTTCAAAATGTTTACTAGAAATTGAGAAAAAATTATTTAAGCAAAGTAATAGGCCTTAAAATTCTCTATAATTCACTCAAACACCCTATCTGGCCACGCCCACTTTTTAAAGGTGTTTGTTTAAAAAACAAAACATTGAGTAAACTCCAACAATGTTATGACTATTATTCCATCGAAACGCGGAATGCCACGCCTACTTTACTGGGAAGAGCAAGACTTGGACTTTAATCCTGATAAAATTATACACTTATAGCATTACGGTGCAAGTACGTACGACCCAGTCGTGCACTTTATTTCTGCACCCCTTAGTACGTTTTTTGTTTAGCTTGTGTTTACCGACAATTGTTGTACTTCTGAGGGCATGATCAGGTTTCGGCACTTGATGTTGGCGGCTCAGGAGTCGGTAAAAAATTTCGGGATATGCATTTGGTAACGATACTCGGAGTCTCTAGCGATTGGCGTCTCACCGTAATTCTTCTATGGTGTTGCGGTTGTGATATTAGTGTTCGTACCTTGGCTACAACAAGGTAATGATCTGAGTTAACAGCTGGACTGCTCGAAAGGTTGGAAAAACTGAAAAAAAGGTCAAGACTGAGCATTATCTTATTAACTCATATACTGTGATGGATCAAAACGAGGGGTTTGGTTAGGTGTAGTACTAATTAATCATATCTTTTGGATGCATCTATATATCTAGGCATTCACAGTTTTATCATTACCAGTCCTGATCGGGCTATCTTATTTGTTTTATTCCTGTTCCACATCTCTTGCTGTGGAGAGGTGAAGGTGATTGTAGCGTTTGGGGAGTGTGTTTCGACTACGATTATTTTTACTTGCACCTATACCTATAGGGCAAGTATTGTATTCGTGCAAAATTTGGAACTCGAGATTTTAATCAAACTTGACATTACTATAATAGAGAAGTCCAAAAAAGTAGGTCCGCCAATGCCGTCTGTCTGTCTGTCTGTCTGTCTGTCTGTCTGTCGGTCTGTCTGTCTGTCAGTCTGTCAGTCTGTCAGTCTGTCAGTCTGTCAGTCTGTCTGTCTGTCTGTATATTCGACTACAGCCTAAACGGCTGAACGGATTTACTTCAAACTTCATATATAGGGTCTGTGGGATATTCCCTAGAGGCGAAATTTGAATTTTCATTCTAACCTCAAAATTAAGGGTAGTTTACTTAAGGCCGATTTCAGTTAAAATGGATTTTCTCAAAAACGGCTCTAACGATTTCGATAAAATTTGATGTGTGGGTTAGTTTGGGCATATGCTATGAGGTGGCATACCACGTTTTTCACGAAAAATTCGAATAACGGTAATATTGAAAATCAGCTGTTTCTCTGGTATTTGTTCGGCGATTGGGCTAAAAATTATTATTTGTAGGTTATAAGACAAGTGCAAAATAATGGCATACCAAATTTTGGAATGCCACGCCCACTTTTATAAAACTTATTTTTTTAAAAATTTTTACTAGAAATTGAGAAAAAATTATTTAAGCAAAGTAATAGACCTTCAAATTCTCTATAATTCACTCAAACACCCTATCTGGCCACGCCCACTTTTTATGGGCATTTTTATAAAAACAAAACTCCTACAATGTTATGACTATTATTCCATTGAAACGCGGAATGCCACGCCTACTTTACTGGGAAGAGCAAGACTTGGACTTTAATCCTGATAAAATTATACACTTATAGCATTACGGTGCAAGTACGTACGACCCAGTCGTGCACTTTATTTATTCATACTTTCGTCAGTTTGATTGTTTTCTTCTGAGGGAGGAATTTAAGGATTGAGTCCCAGATAACCTTAAGTCCACTTGCCATGCTCATCTTTTTCCAAAAATAGAATTGGCCTTGAACATTTTGTTCTAAGTACATCGATATCGCCGATTTTAAGTATCTGTTCAGCCGATGAAGCCTTGTGCTTCAATCCAAGGATGGTAATTGACGTTTCCTTTTATTTTTCGCATTATGTCTGGTACGTGATTCCAAATCCACACGCTTTCTCTTCCTTTCGTTGTCCAAAAATTCCTGTAGTCAGAAAGTACAGGCTGATGCAATATCTCTTATCCAGGCAGTCTTTTATTGGGACAACGTAACTTATTTTAAAGTATTAAGAGTGGATTTTCTGTTTACCAAAAACGTATATTCTGCTGTTTAGTAAATACAATGAGGCAAAAGTAGTTTTTGGCACTTACTCGTACTACAGAATTGATCTAGATACAATTTCTTTCATACATTGCCGTCTATAGTTTCCTTTAGAGAAGTTTACACAAAACGATTTTAAAATGTATTCTAAATAGCCTCATTAAAATTATGAATATGTTGTATATCGAACGAAATAACCAAATTAAGTAGGTGAACCTGAACCTCTTTTTCGTCGAAAAATTCACTTCGTACTTACAGTGTTCAATGTTATTGATCTCCTTTACTTCTACTTATTCGAGATTCCATCGATGCGGATGAGGTCTTCAACAACGGTGAAAGAGAAACATTCCTAGACCTTTATTAAACTACCTTCATGCTTGGATGTTGGGATCACATTTAGCAAGAGAGCATGTTTTCTTCAGCAAACATCTTAACTTTCATTTTTTGATCCTAAAATTTTCCGTGAAAAACTTTTAGGTGTTCCGACTGGGATTCGAATCTGAACCCCTTGCTCCATAGTAGAACGCACTGACCACTGAGCCACGACGCCCAAGGAAGGGCTGACTAAACGCTCTTTTATCCTTGTAATTGATAAATGCTTACCGCCACAACCCCACTATGTATTTCGTATGAAATCGAAAAGTGTTATTAAAAAAAAAATATTTAGATATTGTCTACAATTCACTTATATACATCCTTTGTGGCCACGCCCACTTTTTGGGGGCATTTTCATCATAAAAAAAACTGATCTGGCTTCATTGCTGATGCTGATGTAATATCTAATATTGAGCCTGACTGTATGTAAAAGAATTTTGTTCAAGTCCTACACATATCGAACATATAATTGTGGGTAAAATAGTTTGTACGGAAACTTATGAACGGTAGAATATATTGCTCTTTGTAACCTCATTTTGGTGTATCCTATGTGTTAGCTTCTGTATGACTTTGTGTATACGATCCTTATATACCCACTTCCCCAACTCATTTAGCCTCTTTGTAGGGACGAACATTCCAATAAACAAGCAGAAAAATTGAAGAAAAATTCAAGAAATTCAGGGCCTTAGTTAATAACAATTAAGAGAATAATAATTGTTATTCAAATCCACTCGAAAAACGAATTGGTACCAGGAAAACAATCTTAAAGGCGCATCGATTGAATCCAAATAACACGGAACCTAACCAAGACTCTCTAGTCTCTATAGTACCGCCATCACCACCCACCTGGAACATTTCCCACACATGGCTCCTAAATATGCTTTTTACGAGGAATTTCCATTTCCAACCCCATGTGTGGCACCATTGAAACGTGCAATGATTACTCTATGTGATTATTTCGTGTTCTAATATTCCCAATCCAATTACGCCAAATGGATAATTAAATTAAATAATATTTATACGTAGCTTAACGTCACAGCAACAGTGCGGAAACCATTCACCCCGCACTCTCGCCGCAATAATTACAAAGATTGGTAATAACAATTATGCCAGCAGCCAGCAGCCACCAACAAAGAAGCCACTCACAGTCTCACTCTATCTGGGTCTATCCCTATCGCCCGCCCCCACTCCCCTGCGTTATTATGTATCGCAGTAGACTATTTGAATTCTAAATAAAAATCAATTTTCCAAATATATACATACTCCTGTGTATACGCATAGACAGAGTGAGAAGAAACACCACCGACTAACATAAAGCGCGAATCTCATTTAGGGATCATTCTGGTGGTCACTCCCGTCAGCTTGATGTGATGGATGCACGATTATAACCGCTGCTCCACCATCCATCGGTGGCTTTTATTCGGCGCACAATGTTGTGTATCGCGTACCGAAGTGGATTCTGTCTGTCGCAGGCGGTAATTGTCACTCGGACTGAACTTTTTACGTTCAAAGTGCCATGATGATCATGCGGCGACAGTTAAAGAGAATTATGTAAAATGGCAGCTAAATTAGATACAAGCCTGGTACGTTAGCCACAGAAAGATTAAAACTGATTTAGATACATTCATATGTATGTATGTACCTGGGGCATCGCTGAAATAAGCGATGCATGTAAAGTGATTAGTGTTGTTGACCTAAGAGTTATTAAAATTGAACATCATTGCGCCAAGTTCACTTTCATGTAATGGTACACACTTTTGTTTCCATTGTAATACGCTACGTGCCAAAGAGGAGGAGGATTACATAGAATCTGTCAACCATTTAAACCAAATTCAAATCCATTACCTGACAAGCCATATCCCTTGTAATCTGAAACACCATTCAGACGAAACAATTTAAATAAAATCTCCAAACTTTGTTTCACAATCTAAAACTCTGTAACCTAAATTGTATCCCTCTCTCTCTCTCTCTCTCTCTGTGTCTCTTGGTGAGACAAAAAGAATCAAAAACAAAACAAAACAACAACAACTCGAAACCACATTGTTATCCTAAAGGGTTCAATTTGCAAATTTGCAAACATTTGCAACATTTTAAAACAAGAATTATCAGATGGACGTCTACCGAGACCAGTGAGATAGAGGGCGAATGTCGAGAGTGGGCCAACTATAATAGAAAACCAACATTGTTCACTTCATTACTGCAATCCAGCGCCAGCACCACCTTGCATTCCACCTAACGCAGCAAAAACATGAAATTTTTTACACTGACCACCACCACCACCAGCACCACCAGCACCACCGTCTGGCTGGCCTGCTCTTCTGCACTAAAATTTAATTCAAAAACCATCCAACATTGTGTGCGCACATAGTATGTGCAGCTACTTATGTACATATGTATATAGGATATCCATCTCCCACATCCTTCCGACAGTCGAACTAAACAGACCGAATCCCAACAACCAAACCAACCACGAACCTAGTAGCAACCCAAAGCATCAATTCATTTTCGGAACTCGTTTTTGCGCCACCGGGACAGGACTACGGGATCAAATCAATTGCATATCCTTTGCGAGAATACCTCTACATATGGATGGTTGTATGTATGTATGTATGATGCAGGAACACCAGCATCAGCACCAGGTACAACAATGTTTTAAAAGGGCTGTGCCCTAATTTTTTGAATTTCCCATTCCTCATCTCTTGAATGAACTTTACCCCATCTTCGAGTGCACCTTGCTATGGCTTCTATCCAAAACAACCCATCCAACACCCCCAGAGTTGAATTTTTTTTTTTTTGTTTTTTTTTTTCTTTTCATTTTCACTCTCTCCTGTTCTCTCTCTAGTCCTCTCTGTGTTATTTGCCAACGGAACAGATTTAAATGGGAAACCAAACTGCCTGCAAGTTGAGGTTTTCCAACTATCCGACCCGGGAGGAGCGATGAGTTTTTTTCTTCTTTTTTTACAGCGGCTGCTGCTGCTACTGCTGCCAGAAAACAACAAGCATCGATATGGAGATTTTGACTTTGGTACCGTAGTTCCGGTTGGACCTTTAAATCATCCCCTCCCAACATTTGTCCAGAGCGCTCCAATTAAAGTTTTTAGAATGAAATATGTATTTGCAGGATGACCTGAAAAGTATTTTCCTAATTCTCGACACCCACCTTTGCGGACCTTCTGTCCCCGAGCAGAGTATCTCTTTCTTCGATCAGGTGCTGTTGGTGGTCGTCTTCAGAAGTGATGTTGACTTATCACTTGGAAATCAATTTCTTTTTCTCTTTTGAAATCGAACACACAGGGTGTGTGGTGTGTACTACGGCTGGATTGAGGGAAAGTACGGATTCATGTCATCGGAAAATTAAATTTTGGACAAGAAAGTCCCCGAAGGTCCCGCCCATATCGTGTAAAATAGAGAGTTGGTCAGGCGGAGGTGGTACTGCTGCTGTGCGCTTCATCGTTATATGCACAATCCACAAAATCTGACCACAAAATATAAATCCCCCATGTGAATGCGAATTAGAAAATCGGGTCACATCTGGTGGAATATGAGTGTTGGAGGCGTTCTTGCATGAGGCATGAGGATATATGAGTACCTATTTCGGAAGTCGAATTTAGGCCATCACCACCGAATTCCCATTATACGTTTGGATTGGAATTTCATACATATGTGTACATGTGTGTGTGTGTGTGTGTTTGAGCTGAGAAGGATATGAGATACTTAAGCTTCAGCAGATTAATTTCGAAATTAGAACAAAAGAGGACACATCTATACATACATACTATAGTGAAATATCGAGGAGGACGAGAGAGAGGTTAGAAGATAATCTCGAGGGGTTTTTTGGTGTGAACTTGTTATGAGTTTGGATTTTCACCAGAATCTCTTGTTGCAAGTGCCTGTGGGCGATTTTAGAAATGTTTAATAGATTAAAGTGGCATTTCCAGCTCTTTTAGACGAATATTTACATATGGAGATTAATGAACATGAGACTGAATCACACTAGGAAATTGGGTATCAGGATTATCTTTTGGGAAATTACATGATTTCAAAAGACTTCGTGGAGTAAATTGTTTAAATTTTATTGAGTGTGAGCATATGTATGGAAATAGTTGAACATTGTATCCTTACCAACTGTCCTTTGTGAAGAAAATGGGGAAATCGGAATTATTCTTGCTTTAAACGGCTATGGTTTACTTTAAGATGCTGTTTGTAGCGATGTTTACTTTTAAGGATACTCGTATTAGGTGACTGGGATCTGAACAGTGACGAGGGAAGTAAAGTCAAAGGGTTGCCACTTGCTTTACTTGCTTTGACAGTGAAATTTTCAGTTTCTTTGTAGAGTTCCGTCTTACCCTGTACATCAGTTTTATTCTTTCTTTCTGCTGAAAGATCTTTGGGAGACCTTTTGCAATCTGCATTGTGAATAAATGTCAATGGCAAAGTGTACAGTAATGATACCAGATCGGCACAATATTAAGGCCAAAAGGGTTAGACAATGAGAGAAGTTCAGCATGTTTTGTGACTTAGTCGGTTATAATCTAGTTAATAGAAGTAATCCAGTTCTTGACTCTTGCAGCATGAAAGATCCATTCGATTTCGATAGTACATTGAAGAGTCCTTCATTACCGGAACATGTACACATATTATTGGTGACCAGAGTGTGGGGTTCCTTTTCGTCTCTCTTCCACGATCCATCTTAGCATTTGAGACTCTATGGCTTTGATTCCTCGTGTTAAGGCCAACATCTGTTAAAAAGAAATCTGGTTCGTATTCTGGGTTTCTACCGTGGCTCCCCACGACCTCTCTTCCTGTGCTAGCCAGTGCCAGACATAGACACTATTTCCTCCAGGCATCATGCTCCAGAATATCCATCTTCTTTAGATGGTACCCGAAATTTCCATGATCTGCTATTACGCATTTCAGTGTTCTTCGGCCCAAGCTTATACAAATGTAACATGAGTGGTGCCAATCGCGATTTTAACTACCATTTTCGTCTACCTGCATCCTTTGACGGTTGACCAACTTTCTGGTGTTCCGCTTCGGCTTAGTTGTTTAGGTGCTCTACCACTCCTGCAAATTGCAGGAAATGATTTCTAAGTGTCCATCGCAGCGTCATCCCATTTCGAAATGACCACTCATTGAGTTTATGGACACATTCCAATGCCAGTGATTTATTGATATCTGTTTGTTCCATACCATCCCCAGACTAATATGACAGGTTCTAGTTCTTCCGTAAAAATGTTCCTTTCTCGATTTTGTGAATACCTTTTGATAACACACATTGTCTTTGCTCCATCCATGGGTATAATCAACTCCTTAGTCTCGTTTTTCCAGGATTTTCCTATGACCATGTGCAGATAGTACTACCCCAGTGCCAGTTGCCATCCCGGTGCGGACGAAGTGCCATCGATCCCGTCACTTTCTCAATAAATAAGTCCAGCGGCAGAGTACCTAGGATCACTTTCGTCACCCATGTTGTTATCATTCAGATTGCACCGGTGGTGGTTCCTTAACATGCCAGGCCGCATGTTATAATCGGTCTATCTATCGACGAGGTTCCCCACCTTTATCCACATAACCATTTTCACCGATGAAGCAGCCTCTTCTCCTTCTATTCCATGTACATACATACATATAAGTTTCAAGTTAGTCCAGGACCTAGGTATACACGCAAATACTTAACCTTCCTGTGTCACTTTTATCTTCGATGTCTACATTAGTAGAAAGTTGTTTAAGACCAATTTGTGCACAGCGTATTGGCTGTGGCTGTGATTCAAAAAACGTTTTCGTTGGAGTATTATTGTCCATTCGCTCGACTTTTTAAACTGCATACATCCACATCTTGGTACATAGCTCATAGAGTTAGCATATGGGACCAAAAATTGGACGAAGAATTTTTTTCTCGAAAGTGCTCAAAATATGCTCTGGTTTCCTGTCCAGTAAGATTCGGTGTGAAACTATGCTCGATTGTCGATGGATTCATTGACTGGATTCGGCCTCTCTTCTTGCCTCTACTCGATGCCCGTTAGGAAATTCTCCTCACATACATCGACTAATCCCTGAACTTCGGTGCCTAGGTGCCCTTCACTGTTTCGAGGCTAAAAGCAGCTGCCTAATGCTTAGTTGTCCTAGACTACATTCGGGTGTTGTTTGTATCTTCGATATCCTTGGGACACATTTTGTTTTTGTAGTGATTAGCTGCTCAAAAAAACCATCTCTGTTATGCTCTCATCGTTTACCTCGTTCATTTCAGCTTTCATTTTGTTTTTTTTCATCAGAAGGTTGATCAAGTACCGCAATTACCCTCATTTATGTCAACAATAGATTCGATTTAGATATACATAAATAAATATGATTTAACAATGTCACTAACCTAGGAACCAGCCGTGCATCGCGAGTACTAAATTGTCGCACACTTTCATGAATCATCGATTCATCATAATACCATGTTTAATGCCACACAGCCTAGTCACTGTTGACATGAGAAACAGCTGCTGCACTGGTGCATATCCGTCGTCAGTCACATGTGTCAAACTTGATGCCATGACACGCATACATTACGGCTAATTAGATTTGCGCATTCATGATTCCGATTATGTTTCATTCTATTGTTGTTTTGTTTTTTTAAACCATGTTACCCCTAAAATCCATTTCATCTTTTTTTTTTTTTTTTTGCAAACCAAGGCTCTTTACCATCGCGTTATACATGCGTTGTTCCATTTGACCACAAAACCGCATACATAGACAACAGAGAGGAACACAAAAGTCTGTCAATTTGATTTCAAATAGAATTTAAGTGGTCGAACACGAAACCGGAAGTAGTTAATTGGTGATTGTCAAAACCATGACCAGTAGAGTTCAGTTTTGTTTTTTGTTCATTCATTCCCCTCTCTTGTGTCAGTTTGCGTGACAGCAACTACTGTGCTGTCACTCACCTTATCTTGTGGACAGAAGCAGTACTCCAGTATACCGGCAATATGCATACAATTGCACGCACTATTGTTCTATCCAATACCACCCCTCCTTTACGGGTGGAAGTTAATTTGTCTAGACAAAGAGAGGTGGACATTCAGAGACATTGAAGGGGGATAACAACGTAAGACCGACCACACTGCCATTGAATTACATGCAAGGGTGCATTCAGTTGTTGTCGTCGTTGGTTTTTCTCTGTTCCTTTGTTAGCCATCATCATAAAGTGCGATAGTGGTGTAGGACCTGCCATTGTTGTTTTTATTTGATTATTTGTTGTTGTTATAGGTAACGAGAACCACTCCCTGTCGCTCTCTCGTGTGCTTTGGATGAATAAGCGTTATGTGTCTCTATTTATAGGTGCTTTGTTCTGAAGGGGTTACTTACCTTAAGTGAGTTTAATAGCCCGCTTGGGAGGGTGAGACATGATAAATGTCAGTCAGGTGGAATATGTAATATGGAATAGTATGTTGTTATTGTTTACAGATGGAATTAATTACAAAAATGCATGAGAGCGTCCATTAGTGAGTAGAATATTGAATTGTTAACCGAATATAGATGATGGCTTATTAAATTTCATGGAGGGTTTATTGGAGCTAATATGGCATTCAACAGGCATGCGTAAGGATTGATTTTTTTGTTTATGATTTATTGACAGCGGAGACCTGAGAGTCAACGTGTCGCTGGGTATTTTTGAATAAATCAAGGTTAAGAGTGGGATTCAAGTGAATAAAGTGACATACTTACAATTATTTGCCTTATGTAGCGGTAAGCGTGTTCATGGAAATATCTCATAAAGTTGTTTTGAATGTAATGACGAAAAAAGAAATTATATTTATAGTTAATTGGGGTTAGGACGGTGTTGTAGATGTCTATTCGAAGTAGATAGCTGATGACGATATGAATAAGAAGACTCTAGTGAGTAATTTGAGTGACCTTTGAGTATAGAGAGGGGTCATAGTCTTACTAGTGTCAAATTTGACTTTGATTTTGTGTACGGGGATAGTTTCTATATTCATGTATTCACTATTTCTACGTTTTCAACTGACTCTTGGTACTAAAGAAACAAATTAAAGTGGTCTTATGCACGGTAAGACTGAGGAACAAGTTCTCCTTGTGTTTTGTGTATACGTTTGTGTATGTTCAAGTTCAAATCTGCTGTCGGAATGTCCACTATTTCCTTTTTCGAATTATGCCTAAATTTGTATAAACTCCGAAAGCAGAAAGGTTCATTGGTTTTGCAGTACCAACGTGCAGTCGTTTTTATATAGCACCTTCGTCTAGAATAGCCTTCGAGCTGACAAATCTAGTTCTTGTAGAAACATTTGTCTGCCAAATGATTGTCGTCACAGCGGAAATATTGGGTGAGACTCTTCCTGTTTCTGATCTGTCTCTGGTGTTGTGTTAACATTGGCAATACCTCTCACATTCAGTGCCATTTCATGGGTCTCAGCTAGCTAGTATGTCCTTTTGAAATTTACGTTCACTGAATAATATTTTTTGCAGAGCTTTATCGGTTATACCACAGAGACCTGATCGCGCTAGAAGTTATTTACATAATTCCATGAAATTACTTAGTTCACCTACATAACCGGCTTGATACACAACAGCTGTCGACTCGATTGGATACTGGGCTCGTTCCTTCCAGTTGGTCTGGACCAAGCGCTGGGACATCCGCGATAGCTTGATCCTTAAAATGGGGGGCTTGTATCTTCATCGTTGAATCTTCTTCTTCATTCGCCTTCCTCGTACACAGGAACGAAAAAATTTTCTCTCAAGAGTGCTCAATGTTCTGCTTTCCTGCCTGTCGCCCAGCACTCTGCTTTATAAAGTATAACTGACAGGATCGATGTGGAGAGCATTCATTTCGTCTTTCAAGTCAGGAGTTTTAAACTCATTTGTTCCGGAGTACCAGTGGTTTCCTAACCAGAGCTTTCCCTACCACTGCTTAACCACTTCGAAGTTACCAATGAATTATCTATTTCAGCACAGAATAGTGAATACAGTCCACGTTTGGAATAGTTCAGAGTAATTATACCATATGTTTTCCAGTTTCGACTTGAAATTCATTGCGTTTTCCTAGGATTTGTCTTAGTGTCAAAATTTGGTCGATCGTCGATTCAGAAAGGTTTCAGACATTCACACAGTGGGTTGGATAGGATCTTGTATGCGACATCTGAAGTTACAGTGCTCTTAAAAGTTTTTGACGAAGTTGGCAATTAACTCATCCATTCTTTGAGCTATCGTATGATGTGCGCACAATTTCGTTTCGTTTTGCGTGGAAATTAACTTCACTTCTCGACCCCAATAGGGTTTGTAATGATCGTATTACCTTATATGTCGTTTCTTCGACAAAAGCAAGAAATATTGCTTTCTATTGGGCCTTAGTCCTTGTGCTATTGGCCTCAAATTCCATTCCCTCTTTATAATTGTTTCAAGACATATGTATTTGGCTGGAATTGATTTAACCCTCATCAACCATGTACTACTGTTCTTTCTGTTAGGCTAGCCATTCTGGTTCTGTCGTATTCCCCACCACTCATGTTAAGAAGAGTCGCGAAATGCGCACCTTCTTCTGACAGACCCTATCAAACGTCGAGGTTTCGGATAAGTGTGTTGTATTACAGTAGACCTTCCCACTCTGAAAAGATTATAAAACACTAGAATAGGGAATCTTTACTGTCTTGAACTTTTCGACAAAGTCGTCGAATTTCGTGGTTTTAGAGGCAACGAAATAGCTGATCAGTTTGAAAAACGAAGATCTTAACATCCCTCACCAGATTTTGTTTAAAGTAGCAACTCAACATCTAGGGAGTTTTAAGAGTTCCTTTACGAGTAGTTGTGGTTCTCTTACCTAGTTTGTTATTAATATGTACATAGAGTACGTCTTTTCTGAAAAGTGGATAAAATGTAAGAACCTTTTTCACCAATGTTCTGTTTTTTCAATGAAAAACTCGCTGAATGAATGAATCGCTTTATGTGTATTCAAATTGCATTTTCTTCTTCTGAAGCGCTTTTAAAACGATTTTTAAAGAAGACGTCATATTCTTCAGAAAATTGTTGTACTTAGGTACCTAGTACCACCCAACCACTTTGGTTGGAATTGCAAATATATTTCCTGAGAATATAACATCAGACTTTGAGTTTATTGTGTAACGTAAGCTACCCCAAAACATCAGTCAATTCGCTGATAAAATTTCCTCCACGGTTGGTTGCTAAGAACCCCAATAAATGATTCCCTCCAACAGCTTTAATAGTTCACCACTCGCTTTCTTCCGAGAGCTACATTCATTTGATTCCCCACAGAACTGGTGTAAGCTTTAATGTTGCTGTTTCTCAGTTACAACAATGTATAAAGTTTCGAGTACCCTTGTCTTAACCTCCATGTTTGGTTGCCTCACGACAATATCCAATTAGAAAAAGGATTCCTTCTAAATCAATAGACAGCCATTGATCACTATGTCCCATTTATTAAATTAGAAGTAGAGGCAACTCACTGAAGGATATTGTCCGCTTAATTAGGCCCTCGGCCCAAGTCTAGACTTGTTACACAAAATCTCATAACGCGGTTAATAGTCATTAAAGCTATTAAGTTTTCAAATAATAGCACCGACCGCCCATTTGAGAAATTAATTCGGTTTTAAAGGGAAAATGTCACAAACACGATGATAAAAAACGAAAAAGGAAGAAAACAGAATCCTCTCTTGATTGTCATTCATTTTAACCCCTTTTCCAGCCATAGTTCATTCACTGTCATAACAAAGTTAGGATCCTTTTTCAACATCAACTCAATCCGCCTCGGGGAATGCAATCTTCTTCACTATCACTCTCCTTCGAGAGAGTATTCTCCTCCTCCTCCTCCGTCCTTCTTTTTATTTTCCGTTCACGAACTTAGTTTCGGCTAAAGAGGAGGGGATGAGTTGAGCAAAAAAAAAAAACGAAAGAAAAAATGTATTTAACTTTGTCTCTATTATGTCTGCTGCTGCTGCTGCCTGTTATCCTGGTCCTTGTTACTCTCCTGCGCCACATCGCATTTCCTTTGTTCAATACAGGAGGTTGAGTGAATGGTGGAGCTGGTGTATTCCAAGAACAGATAGATAAATGAATTTATTGTAAGTTGTGAAAAGTTTAGGTGGAAGGAACACAAAGGACTAAGGTAGATCAGGGATTTTTTTTCTCTCCTGCTTCCCAGGACTGCTTTGGTGTGTTTTGTGTGTGTTTTTTTTTGTCATGTATTGTGGATTCTCTTTGTTTCACAGTTCATTATTTCTGTGCTTTGTTTTCTTGCGGTACACACACCCACACACACATACATACATATCCATATATATATATATACTCGCCGCAATGTAAAGGACACTCGATAGAGGGTTTTGTGAAACAAAAAGAAGGAAAAACCTCCAGTTTGACTTTTTCGTCATCATTGTCACCCATTGTGATAGCTTATGGAGTCGTCGGTTCTTGTTCTTCTTCGTTACGAAATGGGAACTTGTCCCAATTTTTGTTGGGTTTTCAATTCCTTTCTTTTCTTTTTGTTTTTGTTTTTGTCGGCATCAGTTGAAATAGTGTGTAGGGTTGTAGTGGTGGTGGTTGTGTTAGTGGGCCGAAGAAGTTTCTCTTTCGAAAAAAAGTTAAATCCTAGCGTGCTGCTTGCTGTTATACTCGTAGCTCCTTCAGTATGCAAATTTAGGATAAGGATACATTGTGAAACATTTTGTATATATCGTTGAGTATGCCTTCGCCTCGAACCCGGCACAATCCACAGAAGGAGTGGAAAAAGCTGAAAAGTGCACCCAATGACCCGTTTTGAATAAATATTGACATTGTTCCCGAAATTGTTTTTCGTTCGGTTTCTTAGACTCGTTTTTGACTTAGCGCTGTTGTTGTGCAGAGAAAGCGCCAGTATAGAATAGCAGGTTGAAGGGCCCTGGAAGTTTGTCCAGAGTAAAGTTTTTTAAATGGAAATTTTTGATATTTACTCGAGTTTTTCCCTTTTTAGTTTTTTGGTCGTCGTTTTGGGGTACGTTTTTGGGGTCTTTTTGAGAGTTGCTTTTTAGAATGTTTCTTGGGAATGTCTTTATGTGTACCGAGAGATGCATTATTTATACGGAGCACTCAGTGGAAATGAATATTTTTCTCTAAAGGCGAATGCACTAGAGATAAAGGAATTGAATGGTCAAGTGGAAATATAGTGTATGTAGTGTTCTCTTTGTGTCCTTTGGTGAAATGGATTCTTCGCCAGAAAGAAGGGCAGAGGGTATTTTCGTAATAAAGATGTTTTCAATAAATATTTTTTTTTGTCGCTTTGAGCAGAATTGGAAATGGGATATCTTCTTTTGCTTTGAAACATTTATTGAACTCGAACTTCATATGAGTGTCTGCATCTTTTATTCATTCACTTGTGATTTAGTTACATATTTATATATGTAAGCTTATATTTTTTGATACGAATTGCAAGTACTAAATGCTAAGGTCTTTAACTTCCTGCAACAGGAATGCGTTTGCGTTTTGCCCTAGTCTGGGCTTCCATACATCCTACGTTTGGAGCACAGATTAAAATATTGCTGTTTTTCCTTTTTCTTTCGGGATAGTGAAGAATCTCTATTGTTAATGGGAGGGCTGTATTATGTCACAGATAGGCCTTAATGCCTGGCCAAATTATGTGTACACTTCTAACAGGAGTTCAACCAAGTTCAGTGAGTTAATTCATTGCAGATCGTTACAAACACAGGTCTTCCCATCCTTCTATATTAATTCTTTGAATGTGTACCTCGGCTTGAAAGAGGGATTCATGTTTGTCTAACGATTGAAAAAGGTTTATGCTTTCGTATTCCACGAAGACACCAGCATTGGAGGCCTTGGACTGGTTTTGAAACAAAACACAATCTCAGGTTTGGAAAGATAAACTTTAAATCCATTCCAAGAGCATCGTTAAGCGATCAGGGACCATTTTAACCAGAAATGTGGTAACGAGATCACACTCCTATTTCTGCTTTTCGAAACCACGACTCAATTCGACAATGTTTCAGACCGTTCCGTTGACTAGAGTCGCGGAGGACCTAAATTGTTCGATTCGATCCCTGTGCAAGAAGCTGTCCACTATGTGAAAGGTTTTGACATAAAGGACTTTAAGATTCAATTGATTCGAGAATTGAAGCCGAACAACTATCGTTTATGCCGTGATTCCAGTATTTGGTATTTCAGCGATCAGGCAGATTTCTGACTGAATGGTTGTGTAAACAAACAAAATGTTTGCATTTGGAGTTAAGATAACACAAGAGGTTTATAACATGTCTTGTGGATTCCACAGGTCTATAACCATCAGTGAGCCCTGTTAATCTCTTTTTCGTGAGGTAACTCCGTCGTATGGTACAATAACTCTTTGCCTCTAAGATAGTCCTTCACTATGAAATGTACAGATATTTGAGCGTATTAAGTATATTTTTCGTTTCTTCCTCGATTTTTTCTATTGTAAAGTGAACTCATCTGAATCCTTGCTGATGATCGGATAGGCCTCCTGCTTTCTGGAGGACTTGCTGTGTCTTTGCTGATAAGTACCCGGCAATCATGTTGTTGGATACAAAAATATTCAGTATCCAGTACTGTATTTGTTTGTTTCGTTGTCGTAGCTGATTGTGAGGGTTTCCAACTTTTGCGTTACGGCTTTGTAATCAAGTCCTAAGTCGTTGTTGGCATCCCTCTCAAGTTCCCTCCATTTCTCGAATTTGGTAGCTTTTCTATTCCGTTAATGAAGTTTCTGTGGTTTTGGCTTTGTTATCTTCTGGTCACTTCCCGACCATGGTGCAGGAATTCTCCTCTGGAAACGGCGATGTCTTCCGTTCACCACTTCAGTGGTTCCATTTGAGTTTCCATCGTAGTCCTTTAGAAAGAGTTGATACATCTCTGGTTCCCTCCCGTCATATTCAGTATGGTCCACGGCTGTGAAGACCTCTTCATTACATCACGTGACCTTTTATTCGTCTCGATACACGTCCAAATCTATGCAGCTTGAAGATGATATAATAGTGGGCGTAGTCATCACTAACGGTGTATTACACAAATCCATTACAATATCTACTGTATTAGTGGAATTGGCAACTTCTAGGTTAGAGTTGGTTGGATGCCACACATTGAAAGTCAAGCCTTATCAGCAAAATCGAAATTGAAATTTCAAAAATTGGAAACCTTTAAAGTCATTCCATTTGCAAAATAAATAAAATCATTGAACCCCAGGCTATTTGCACTTATCCTTTGTCCAAGCAAACGGTATATGTATGTCGAATTCAGATTAAAAATAAAAAAAAAAAATGTCATCATTCAGGACCAATATAGCCGTTCCACTTTATTCAATACAAATATGATAGTTAAACAATTTCCCTACTTTTGTGTACAAATACGTTCATCTGCACCAGTTAATATGATATACGCAAGATTTTATAAAATCCAACGACCCCCAATGATGATCAAAATTACCCCATTGTCCTGCTGAACTGGAAACAATAGCATTTTCGTTTTTTTTTTTTGTGCTGCGCTTGACATTCATTAACAGTATCATCATCGTAGTTATCAACAGCAGCAGCAGCAGAACCAGTAGTGGGATTCATCCGTGAATCCCGGCAGGCTTGCTCCGATTTCTCCCGAAATTGTCCGCCTGCATGCGCGTGCAGCGTTGATTGTTATCCTTTATTTGTCGACTCACATCTGTTGGTGGTACTGATGCTGGCGAGGTAGTATCATGTGAAAATCAGTTTTTTTTTTTTTTTTTTACCTTTGCCCACATTATTAATTGAAGAGTTGATTTTATATTCCATTATTTCCGTTCTGCATTCAGCTTCCTCCGTCTCTCTTTTTGTCTCTGGGCGACCACTGGTTATGGATAAATGCATTCCAGAGACATGGGAGGAGGAGGAGGAGTTAAAAAGGGGCGAATTGATCCGAAAAATTGTGAATATTATGATGCGTTACTAATTAATGTTGCATATGCATAAAATAGAAACACACAATAAATATATTTAATGCGGCACAGATTTTCTGAGGTTATAAGTGGTTTGAGGGGGTTGTTCCCGGAATGGTCATAATGTGGTTCATGGTTTCAGCGATTTAATTAAAATTGTTAAATTTTGCCGATGGGTCGATTATTAAATACCTGCGTGTTGGTTAAGTTAAATAGGAAATTCGGCTTGGGGGGACGATTAAAAAATCGTCTGACTATACACACATGCGTATGCAGTAGATGAGCCTGTGTTAAAAAAATTAAATATTGAGGGATTTGCAATGAAAACAATTTTAATTTTCCCGAAAGTGTTAAAAAATAAATTGAAACAAAATAAAATAACAAAAGTTCTACATTTTAGTGAAGTCAGATGGGTATGCAAAAGAATTTCTGTTGTTGTAGGTTGCCAATTGTATCCCTTCTTTGGGTAGAAGGTACTTTCCCTGTGCAGTGTTGTCCTTAATTGTTGTGATCAAGAAAGTTGCTGTTGGACTCGACTCTCTGATCAATGAAGCGATTTATCTCTGGTAATCATAACCTTGAAAGTCAGTCATCTCTTTGGATGTTCATCATAGATTAATCATCCGTAGTTAAAGTAAAATTATTTACGCCTTTCATTGAATGAGTTCACGATTTTATAAATATTCTGATAATAGATGAAAAGATTTTTTGGAAATGCTCATTTGCATGTTACACAAAGGATGAATCCACTCATTCATGTATTTCATTAAAAGTCGAACATCGATTTACATCGTACGCTCTTCCCTTTGGTTCAGAACTATTAATAACAAAATAGGTACATATATGTATGTATATGTACATATGTATGTACTTCCCAAATGATGTTTTTTTATGCTTTGAGCTGAGATTATTTAACATAAGGCTTTAAAAAAACTGAAAAAACAGTCACATTTTTAGAAAAGTCTGTCTAAAACTATTATTTTTGATCGAATCTGTCATGTTATATACGAGTACAAAACAAAGTCGTAGATTTCTTTCTTGTACATGTAATATTTCCGTCAAATTAGACGTCCAACTTATCCTAAAAAAATATTAGTTTCGCTCAAAGATGTTTGTTATGCGATTGAAATGGTTGGTTGGTAGAGTTAAAATTTTACGAATCTTCGTCCAATTTCTTTCCTTAACTCAAAGAAATAGTAAAAGGGTAGACACGAATGAGTAAAATATTTCCCCTCCGTGACAAACCATACGTACGGTGTATGATCTGTCAAAATCCCTAAATAATTAACTGGCACTTTAACTCACACATTTATTGTCCTCCTAGTAATCAAATTTATTTAGAATTTGGTTTTGTTTGGTTAGAAACTATATTCCGTTCTTTAAATTTTTGAATTCTATGCGTCATTTTCTGAGTGAATTATCCTCCACTCGGAATTTGTAATTTTACGATTTTAAGTGCAAAAAATATACAAATAGATCTTCCTTGAACTGCCAACGCGCCCTACTTTGGGTCTGTTCGCGTACTCTACGAGAACGACGAATTTTCACGAAAATCTACGAAAATTCACGAAATCCTGTTTGAGAACTTTCGTAGTTTTTCGTAGAAGAAAGCGCTAACGAAGGAGTAAGAAATTTCCCCATGCTACGAATTTAAGCTCAGGAAATTTCTTTGAACTGATTTATGAATTCTGTCAAATCTGTCAGATACCTGTACGAAATTTTTTGTTGTTTGTGTATTTGTATACATATATGTATTTGCATTTGACGTTTAAGAAGTGGGCACATTGCGTAGCGTTCGAGTTCGTTTACTTTTTTATGATTTTACTACCCCCACTCTTTAAAATTTCACAATCTACGAATTTTGGTGCAGAAAGTACGCGAACAGACATTTTAATTAAAACTACTCAGTCGACGTTCTGTCAATATATTGTTAAATGTTTACATATGTGAGTACATCATTTTTTTATACGAAGTAATTGTTAGTTATAATACCTTCACACGTTAAACTGTCAGTAACGAATGTCAAGCCGTTTTAATGTTCCAACGCAGTAAAGTGTTTCTGTTAATATTATGCATTTGAAATACAACAATGTACAATGTAGAAAATTGCGTTTATCAGTGTAATCGTCTTGTAAAGTGTAAGTTTACTTGAACAGAAAACGCCCCTCTTTTCTTATGACCAGAATTACCACTTCTAAACTTGTTTTAAATCAAACAATCCAAATAAATTCGAGAAAAAAAACAAATGAAAAGCATAAACAATATATTTACGCCATAAAACTTCTGGTCGAAATTGCAAAACTGGCAAGAGCATAAAATTCAATTCACACACAGAGCATAGCACGATAAGATCGTTCTCCAATTTTCGCAAAAAATTCAGTCGGGCATTCAAGTTTGATGTACGCTAATAAACAGACAAGCAAACAGCCTCAAAAGCAGTAAAACTTAAACAGAAACACATGTACATATATATGTATAAAAGGAAGAAAACTCTGAAAAGGACTTGCGTTTTTGTGGGTATTTTTGTTGTCGCACATCCCCAAGAGAGAATCCCCTTCAAATTCACTTCCCTATTTGTTTTGCATTTTTTAATAACAAATGTCAATTTCTTTTTTTTTTTTGTTTTTGTTCTTAACACAGGACACGTAGCTGGTTGTGGTATCACTGAAGAAGTCTCCCAATGGATGGAGAATATACAAAACTCGGCTGTCGATGAGGAAGAACCCGACGAAGTAGTAGTGTTTCCATCACAAAATGCCAACAAAAATAAAAACAACAACAAGAAGAAGGAGAACGACAGGAAGAAGCAATCGGATGACAGCAGAAGTAGTATTAGTCCACCACCATCGACATCATACTCTCCACCACCACCCTCATCGTCCGGACTCCGTGATAAACAACATCCACCGAAAAAATATTCAAATGGCGACGACTTCAAGTATTCTCATCCTTATCAAAAATACTCGAAGGAGGCGAATTGGAAATTTATGCCGAATGGCGAGGATGATATCCTCCTGTCGGCGGATGCTGCCTCAGATGATTGGCACGAGCGTGTACACGAGAGGGTGCGTCGAGCGTCATCATCTTCCACATCAGGTGGTGCACGCTCGCGAGAGGATAAAAAGAATACCTGTTCGTTGTATATACAAACGGATCCATTAATATGGCGACATATCCGGGAGGGGATAGCCGATGTAAGTTGAAATGAGACGAGCGCGCTTGTTTGGATTTCGTTTTATTTGTTTTTCAAATCATTTCTGTTTGCAGCATGACAGGGGACGGAAATACGAAATCGATGAGAAGACGAGGGAAGAGATTTTGTCGTTGATTGCGCATCATGTCACTGCCGTTAACTACATCTATCGCAACACGAAGTTTGATGGAAGAGTCGAACACCGCAACATTCGATTTGAGGTGAGTAACCTTCGAAATATACTCTGTGGGATATACTATGTACATACATATCTACCACTTTTCACATTTAGGTGCAACGAATCAAGATCGACGACGACACTGCATGTAAGCCGTCGTATAATGGTCCGCACAATGCATTTTGCAATGAACACATGGATGTGTCGAACTTTCTCAACTTACACTCACTTGAGGATCATTCAGACTTTTGTCTGGCTTATGTGTTCACTTACAGGTGAGTGTGGAATGTTATTTGCTTATGGAATACAATCACAACTATAATGTTTTGCAGAGATTTCACGGGCGGTACCCTTGGCCTAGCTTGGGTAGCGTCTGCTTCAGGTGCTTCTGGTGGCATTTGTGAAAAATATAAGACTTACACCGAAACAGTTGGTGGCCAATATCAAAGCACAAAACGTTCCCTTAACACAGGGATCATCACATTTGTTAACTACAATAGTCGTGTACCGCCAAAGGTCTCCCAATTAACGCTAGCCCACGAAATTGGGCATAATTTTGGATCACCAGTAAGTTGGAGATATTTATTACGGAATACCATTTCCTAAACTAATATATATTTCTGTTTTACAGCACGACTATCCACAAGAGTGCCGTCCTGGTGGGCTGAATGGAAATTTCATAATGTTTGCGAGTGCAACTAGTGGCGATCGACCGAATAATAGCAAATTCTCTCCATGTTCCATTAGAAATATATCGAATGTCTTGGACGTGTTGGTGGGGAACACGAAACGAGACTGTTTCAAGGCATCCGAGGGAGCTTTCTGTGGCAATAAGATTGTCGAGAGTGGTGAAGAGTGCGACTGTGGTTTTAATGAGGAGGAATGCAAAGATATTTGTTGCTACCCCAGGCTGATAAGTGAATATGACCTCTCATTAAATGCATCAGCAACAGGATGTACTCGACGTGCGAAGACACAGTGCAGTCCCAGCCAGGGACCATGCTGTTTAAGTGATTCCTGTTCATTTGTTCCATCACACTACCATATGAAATGTAAGGAGGAGACAGAGTGTTCCTGGTCAAGCACGTGTAATGGGACGACACCGGAATGTCCGGAACCAAAGCCAAGAGATGATAAGACAAAGTGCAACAACGGAACGGCATTGTGCATCAAGGGAGAATGTTCAGGGTCCATCTGTCTATTGTGGAACATGTCCGAGTGCTTCCTAACGTCGAATTTAGTGCCACATGTGGATAAGCGAAGGCTTTGTGAGTTGGCGTGTCAAAATGGAAACGACACTAGCACATGCCGAAGTACCAGTGAGTTTGCACATTTGTTTGGACTACCCGATGGTGGGATCAGCCTTCGACCGGGTTCACCATGTGACAACTTCCAAGGCTACTGTGATGTGTTTCTGAAGTGTAGAGCCGTAGATGCCGATGGACCATTGGTGCGACTAAAGAATCTCCTGCTCAATAAAGAGACGCTTTTGACAGTGGCCCAATGGATTACAGAGAATTGGTACATTGTTGTGCTAATGGGAATTGGTTTCATCATTGTAATGGGTGCGTTTATAAAATGCTGCGCTGTACATACACCCAGTTCGAATCCGAAAAAGAGACCAGCGCGGAGAATAAGCGAAACTTTGCGTGGGCCTATGAATACGTTGCGGAGAATGGTAAAAATTTGAGAAAGTCTTTTGGTTTGTTTGAATCTAATGTGTATTTTGTACTGTTTTTAGCGACATCCACACCGTAGCGCTGGACCACGAAGCATACCACCGCCAGCGCATGAAAGATCGCGAGCACATCCGCCCGATTGGGATCGCCGACAGCATCCGGATCGTAATGCAGCACCAGCAGGCGTTCCCGTTCCTCATCATCCGAGTCGGCCGGGTGGGCGAAGTGAAGGTAGACGTGCTGGTGCACCTAGTGCGGGCGGTCGTCATGGTGGACGACCGATAAGCAATTCAAGATCAGCAGGACCACAACACGGGTATGCAGATCTGGGTGGTGGTGGTGGAGGGCGAGGGCCAAACCAGCCACAACAATATTATCCGCCGAAAGGTGTGTTCTATAAGCCTGTACGAATGTCGTAATAGTGATTCACAATGTTTCTCATACGTTTTCATTTTGTTTTTCGTTTCTTTTTTTTCATGAAATTCTTATAATTTTTTTTTTTTGTTTAACACGGAGCACAGCACAAATATTAAAACAACTTTTATCAAGAATTTTAATTTTATCTCAAAATGAATTTACGACAACACTGACCGGTGGCGAAATAGTGTTTTGCTTGAATTTAATTTGCAGTTTATCCCTTAAACGACACAAAGAATCTTTAGTTGAAGATTATTTTTGGCTTTTAGAACCAACTTTTGTGCATTTATTGTTGTTTTTTTTTTTATGTTTTGTAAATAGTTTCCTTTCTTTCTTACTAACAGTGTAAATATCGATTTTTGTACTTGTTTGAATTGATTAAGAAACTTTAAGGATTTTTTTTTGCATGACGTGCATAAGTAAGCACTTTTTTCCACTTCTACTCAATAACAAAACAAAGTAAACCAATTACCATCATCTACAATGTTCAGTACTGCATTATCATTGCATTATTCGCATCACACACAGTTGGCAATTTGCATCGTAGTGCGAAAAGTTTGAAAGTCTAGAGCGACACACTCGATGTGCGAACTTTGTCTAAACTAAATTTGTTTACAATGTTTGGGTGTACATTCTAAATGCGATGCGAGTTATCACAGTGCTATATGTAACATACTTTGAAGTGCATACATACTTTGTATTATATTTCCTTATTACTTCGGTGTTTTACCTAAATATAGGAACACGTTATGGCCTTATGTGTATAGCTTAGCTGTTGAAACTTGTTTCATAAAAATTATGAATATTATCAAATTAACGGATACTATCACATTTGATCAATTGTTGATGAGACAAGGAATAAATGCTGCCGAGTTTGACTTGCAACAAATTTAATTTATCGTTAATTGTTACAAAACACTATTATTTCTCATCAAAACCAGAGTGTAACAGTGTAAAAGAAATGAACAAATGGTATTGGTATTCTTATTGAATCAATAAAAAAAATTGTAGTGAGTGGGTTAAAAATTTGATCTAGCATTTGCCAATTTATCTCTATATACCTACATATATCCTTACAAGTATTTATCTAATTCTACTAACCAATGCTCTTGTAACACACTGCTTATACTAAATCCATATTTTAAGCAGCTTAAAAGAGTTGTTCACGTCGCTCCAGAATGTTTTACTGGTTAAAGTTCTTGGAAAGCAAAGAAATCTACAAAATAGTTTCAAGCGTTTGTTCTCGTTTTCATCACTATTTGAAAGACCTAATTTTCTGTCGAGTTCATGATCATCTCTGACTTCCATCTAAAACAGTGATACGTGAAATTTTAAATATCACCAATGCAGATGACTGTATGATAAATATTTATCATAGCCGTTGGATAATTACCTCCATTAGTCATAATTAGATGGTTAATTATTAAACATTCAAACGTACAATCACCTCATGGTTCAATATTCTTGTTACTTGGCGAAATGTAGACTATGTCGCTCTAAATAATGTGTGTAAATAAATGCTTGCTGGATGCATAGAACATTTGACTAATCTGCCTAACAAATTTAAAGCTTTTTGAATAATTAATATTAACAAATAAATAACACCAGACAAGTACCAACACTTTAATTTTACTAATTCAAACCTTAATTAAAAATGATTGCATAATATTCGTATAATGTAGTTTAACACAAATATACCCAATTCTCCCATTGTGTACATATTTGCATGTAATTCCTAACTTTTATAATTGTTTACAAAAATTATAAATATATTATATATAAAAATGAAAATAAATGAAAATTCAAACAACATTTAAACAACCAAAAAATAGCCGTCGGGCCGCAACCAGTAAATTATAACCGACCGCCATCGTTGCATAATCCTGAACTATATGCGGAAGCATACACGGGACGAGGGGCGTATGAGGCACCCTCACGTGCCCCAAATAGTAAAGTTTGACAACCAAATGGACAACAAAAACATATACTACCAGCAGTACCAACAGTAGCTGCAACAAAAGCAACAACATCAACTGCAACAAATTATCAAAATGTAATTACTATTATTATTAATGTTATTATTACTATAATTAATATTAAAATTAAATTTAAAAACTTACAAAACTTATCATCATCATCAACACTGCTGCAATTGAAACTGATATCAACGTAAATTATGTAGTAACACACAAAATGTAAGTCACAAATATGTGGGTAGCCCTGAAGATGATGATGATGATGATGATGATGAATGGAACAAAAAAGAAGAAGAAAAACAAATGAGAATAATCAAATTTCAATTGAATTCCTTTTTTGATAAATCAAAGCAAAGAAAAAACAAGAATACTATCTACCTATTTTTATTTTTACATTTCTCTTTATTTTGTTTATTTATGTGTTTAGACATAATTTTTGATAAATCTAAAATACTTCCTTGTGTGTTTGTTTTACATTATTTGACTTTGTTTCTTACTTTATACTCGTATGTTGATTTCTTGTGCTTTTGTTACCTTCTCCAGTATGTTTAGAATAATTTTTAGACTCATAAAAGTAGATTTTATTTTTTCTTAGAAAAACGAATTTGTGTTGAATAGTAATTTGTTTATTTTCTTTATGTGATTTGTTAAAATACTCTTGAAAGTATTTTTTGAATTGTGTTCTGAGTGTATTCGGAATTAAGTTTAGACAAAAAATAAATTGGAGCGATAGTAAATATCAACATAAATGCAGTTCATACAAACCTTCAGAGTATACCATCTTAATATGGTTTCTTCCTTTAAATAATTATCGAATAATCCTTTCTGCTGCTACGAAGAAAGTGATAACAGTTCATAAAGATTTGTTAAACTTACCGAAGACTCGTATCATATACGTACATATGTAATCTCTAAAAGAGCAACATGAACAATATTGAACTGTATCTTACTACTCATCTCGTCAGCTCTTTACAAAAAAGCTACATATGTCCTTTCTATTTTTAATTTCATTCTAAAGTTTACTTCGCTTCAAACTTTCAACTTCAATCGATTATGAAATATTTTAGATTTCTTTACAAAAACTCGCCTTACAACGTTAAAAACGTTTCCTTTCCTATTTCTTTTGTTTTAATTTAAAAAAAAAAGTTAAACAATCATCACAAAAATTATAAATACAAATTTAAAATAAATTAGTTTTGTTTTCGTCATTAGATTAATGTATTCAATGGAAAATATTGTCCAAAAGTGTTATAATTGAATTCTTTTTTTGTGTATGTTTATGCTCTAACAAATAAATAAAACGTAAATCCCAACGTAAGTTTAAAATAAAAATAAAAATTTCATTTTAAAACTATCTAGTATTTTTTATACGTATATTTTTTTTGTTTTTTGTATTTTTCAAACGCGTTTGATTAATTTAAATTTAAATAGTATTATTTTAAAAAGAATTCGATTTTTAAAGACCTATTACGTAAGTGTAAGACTTTATGTTTTAATAATTTGTAGTCAAAAATGAAATAGAAAAGTCAAATTATACATTTGATTTGCATGTACATATACATTTAAATAGAGAAAAAAAGAATTTAAGGCATAACGATCGAATTATCCGTATTTAGTGAGATAAATTTTTATTTTTGAAATAAAAAGACAAACAAAATGGTGCCACAAATGTTTTACTTTTTCGTTTGAGTTTTATTTTGTTTAGTTGGTTGACTTATTGTGTTGTTTTTTTGGTGAGTAATGTTTGATTTATTGTGTTTTATTTAGTAGATCCCTTTGGTAGATAGAACATGTCGTTGAAAACCTATGTGATTTTGAGGCTTTGGTGTCTGCATTTTCATTAAAAGAAACTAGCGGGAAAAATTTAAAAGAAATTCAAACGGTTACATAAATGGTGTGTAGTTTTAATAATTCTTTGTTCTTTGATTCCTTTCGGATCATTGTGCTTAATGAAATTACCGACTCAACGAAACTTTTCTTTAAATCTGCCATCCTGTTCCATATTCGATTTGAATATCGAAATGGTGTTAAAATAGTTTTGTTTTTTAACAATTTTGCTTCCTCTCCTCTCGGAACGCTTTTGAAATCAAATTGTCCCCGTTTTGGCTAGAAGTAATAAATTTAAAGAAAATGTGGTGGAACTCAAGGTCCTTGAATCAAGATTTTAAACTTTATTTTTTTTTTATCATGTTTACATTTTATTTGGTTTCTTCGATATACCCCCGCGATGGAAAGAAGAATAAATCTAAAAGGAATTCAGATAAGAAAATATATGAAAAAAAGTTCTAAACAAAATTCAAAAAAGTTGTATATTTCTGTAAATACTAAAAGACAAAGAAAAAAAAACTTTAAAATGGTGACAAATACTAAACGATTTCACTTAGACTACTTTTTGTAGAAAAAAATCAGTTAAACAAAGAAGAAAACAAAAAATCAAAGAAATAACTTTTACTTAACGCTTTCTTAAGAATAATTAAACAAAACTAAAAGTGTAAATCAAACTTCCGATGACCAAAACAAAATCCGCGCAAAAATATTTGGTAAATGCATTTAATTGTAAAAAATTAAACTTAATCAAATATCATCGTTGTCCCGCTTCTAATGCGTATCTAATTTATTTAACCTTCCCCAAAATCTCTTCAACATTATATCCTGCGATGGTAACATTCATTTTTTAAGTGTCTATAAAAAGTAATAGTTATTTATCAAAAAAATGCTAACTGCATGCTAAATTTAATTACAAAACATTGAAGAGAAAACAAATTGATGTACATAGTTACTAAGATTGATTTCAATTCGTCGTTTTTAGTTCCATTTTAAATTCTAAATAAATAAATAAATTATATATATACATATATATATTTATAGATATATACATACGTCTATTTTACTAAAATATTTTTTCTATTTTATAATTAATGAGTAAATAAAAAGTAATTTTAGATTCTTCAAGTTAAACATAAAAACAAAAAAAAAAACCAACCAAACTTATTTTTAAAGAAAAAAACAAGAAAACTAAAAGTAAATGTGTTTTAATTGTGATTTAAATTAATTAAACAAAGTAAGGATCATTAAAAACTCCTTAAATTTAAGTAAACAAAATCATAATTACTTATATATTACTTATAACATTAAGTCCATTGATTTAAACCAGAAAGTTAAAATTATTCAAATTACATGTAAAAAATAAATAAAAGAAAAAACAAAAAAGCAAATTATACATATACATAATACAAAGAAAAAGAAATAACTTTTAAGAAGAAACTATTACTACTGATAGATATGAGAGACGAAATGCAAGTCAGAGAGAAAAAAAAAATGGGTGCGCGAAAGAATAACAGATAATAAGTGAATTTATTGAGAAATGATATATTGAACAAAAACACAAAACACTTTTTTTGGAATGAAGGAATAAATGAAAACAATTTTGATTACAAAAAATATAAAAAAAAAACATGATTTTTACTATACTATGGAGAAGAGTCTACTATCAACAAACGAACGTAGCTAACAATCGGCAAGAGAATCAAAACATTTTTATCGTCCCATCTGGAGTTCTGTATGAAAACCCTACAGCGTCGCTGTAGGATAGGTAAGCTTAGAAAAATCGTTCGCACATGTACATACTAATTAAACTACAGTCGTAGGTACACCGGGTATTGGATTTCATCTGCACCTGCACTTAGTGATTCGACGCCCAACTCTTTTAAGTTACCCCAAAACTCAGTGATGAAGACTACTTGACAGTGAGTAATTTTGAAACCAACTTGTATCAGTCAGGTCTGAAAGGGCATGGGTCCCTATTTTACCGAAAATGGTTTTAACTTCTTACTATCTGTGTTCTGCAATACAAAAATAGTCGATTGGTTATTCTTAACATAGTAAAAAAAACTCTTACTTCCCATTGACAATTTTTGCCTCATGTCCTTCCTGACCTCACTAAATTGGAAAGAAAACAGACCCTATGTTAAATGTAAAAAGTTTCAAAGATCAGCTTATACATTCATTATGCATGTAGCTGCAAATCGATATGCTTAGTTACTTCGTATGTGACCTACAATTGTCATATAAGTCATATAAGTTTACAAATTGGTTTATGAGTTGTAGTAGAAACCTCAGCTTAATTTTAGTATTTATCAAAAGATGCAAGAAACCTGCCTTACTGGATGTCGAAATCTAAATTATACTAATGAGTGGTCAGTCTTATTCTTCCCTATAACCTGCAATAGTCAATACAGAGCATTAAAATCCTGATATTTCATACATTTGTCTTTCCTTAAGTTATCCCTAGATCTTTTAAAATGTTTCACCCATCCTCACCGCCGATAGTATGCGACACTCCTGAGTCTAACAAACCAACAAACTTAATTCCATAAGTCTTAACACTTAAATAAGGGCGTATGTCGTTTTTTTTTTACCTCGAGTGTCAAGCCTAAATGAACGACCTGCAACTGGTAGGCAACCTATGTAATTCTCCGCCGTTGCCCTGCTGATGCTATTTTTCTATTGTTGAACTATTGTATCCCATCAACAATGTCAGCGCGTTTATTGTTCGGATTCTGCAATGTCCTTGATAGCCTTCGAGCTCATTTCAAGTTCAATTCTCGATTCCAATTTTAAACCATGTTTGCTTAGAGCACCAACTTTTACAATTTCGATATTATGTAGGGTATTTCATACTTAATACATTTCTTGTGTCAAAAACTCCGTTCGTATGCATTTTTTGTACGACCGCAACACTTGCCGCTACGCCCAATGACTCACTCCACTGTGCGCCATCTGCTCTGAAATCTGTCATATATTCCAAAAGTGCCTCCATCCCGTAGATCGTTTGGTCTATTTTTCATTTTTGTGTGTTCTATCTGTATTCCAATAAGAAAACTCTTACTGTTGTGTTCAATTATCACTCTCTGGCGAAGCGAACTAATAAACAAATTGAAACTCTACCACCACCATCGTACCATCGTGCTGTGCTCTCCAATTCTCGTGCGGAACACTGTCCCAGCATTAGAAGAGGCGAATAGATAAGATAACAACCGATAACAACACATCCAAAAAAGAAATTAGAATAATACAACAGTGTGCTGGTGCAGGAGGGGAAAGAAATTTGGTTGCTTTTTTTGGGAGCGGAGCAGCACTATGAGCCAATCATGTCTGCCAGTCAACGCGAAAATGTCGAAGGCGAAAAAGGTTTTGGACGAGGCCCGTGAAACTCAAAATCGGGAAATCGATTTAGTGGAGAGGGGTATAGCCTCCTTCGAGGAAATGCCTGGATTGTGTAAGTTTTAACAATACTCCTACTGTTTTCTGAACAAGTAGAATGTTTAAGGGAAATCTGTGACCATATTTGGAAGAAATTAATTGAAGTGTAATCGGTCTGTGGTGTGTTGCGAGGCGCATTGTATCATGAAGGAAGGAAGTGTGAATGTTTCCCTAATTAATCCTTGAACGGGGTCCTTTTAGTGTTTCTATTAGTTTTAAAATATAGGAAATGAGATCATGTTTTCCAAATAGTTTTTTTTCTTTTTTTTGGTGAGTGGGTTGTTTTTATTCGTCATCGAGAAATGTCACAGTGACAGCAGTCGTACGAATGCTGTGGAAAACCTTACAAATGTCACACTGTCGTGCTTTTGTTGGTAAACAACGGGAAGCAAATTAGATGGGGGATATGAATGCAGTGTTTTGTGGTAACAATTCAAAATGCAGTGCAGGTCAATGTTCAATAATAAGGCACCTGTAGAATATTTGTGAAGGTAGCTGTCACTAGCTATTCTGTTTTATGTGTTCATAGTGCTGTACGGCTGGACAACAGCTAAAATTTCCTAAACGGTTTTCCACCGCTCTCGATCGTCTGACAAACATCGGATTGAAAAACAACTAAACTCACCAAAATATTGCTTGCGAATAACTGTACTTACCTTAGTATGATGTATTTGCGTATTTACTATACTTACCAATAACCTGTTCCTCCTAGTAGGTCATAGTGTATGGGCTATACTCGGGTATGTTACTAATGATACTCTCAATTTTTATTCCAGTATCCATGGTTTTCATCACCCGCCTTACTCTAAGCCACAATAAGCTTGTCACCGTACCAGCCGGCATTGCCAATCTCGTTAACTTAGAAATCCTTAACTTCTCCAACAACATCCTTCGAGAACTACCCGTGTCCATTTCATCAATGCCCAAGCTAAGAATTCTCAATGTTTCCATCAATCGATTGGACACACTGCCACGAGGTTTCGGGGCATTCCCAGTGCTGGAAGTTCTCGACTTGTCATACAACAATCTAAACGAGAACAATCTACCAGGAAACTTCTTTATGATGGAAACTCTGCGTGCCCTCTATTTGGGTGACAATGACTTCGAATACATCCCCAAGGGTTTGGGAAATCTGAAGAATCTGCAAATTCTCGGGCTACGCGACAATGATTTATTGGAAATTCCACGTGAAATTGGTGAACTGCAACGGCTACGAGAGCTACACATTCAAAACAACCGACTGATGGTTTTGCCCCCAGAGGTGGCTCAATTGGATTTGCTTGGCAATAAGTCGGTGATGAAAATGGAAGAGAATCCATGGGTGCAACCAATAGCAGAACAGTATTTGCTTGGAATCAGTCATGTCATTGAGTATTTGAAGACGGAGACTTATAAAATGTAAGCTTTGATAAGAATGTGTTTAAGAATAATTTCATGTCTTTCTGTCGTTTCAGATTGTTTAACCGTCATGTTCAAGGTGGCCGCGGTGGACCAGTGCCACCCCGAGTAGATAAAAGCAAGAAAGCCTCCAGAGTACGAGCATAAAAGCATTTTACCTTTATTGATTCCCATAAGTGCCTTCAGGTCTATGTTTCTTTTTCATTGATGTCTAATAATCCTTAAAGTGACAGGTTTAGTTCGTGTTTTTTACTAACCGATGACCTTTTTAATCAAATTAATAATATTTTCTTTTTTGTAATGCATACATACGCATAATTATAAATAACTTCCATTGTGTACTGGAAATAACAAAGTGTTGTGTTTTATCTCTGTGCACACATGGATGTACATCCCACTTTAGTACCCTTCATTTGTGAATCCTTCAAACAGTTGTGTTTTTGTACCATTAATGCATATGTATAGCAACAGAATATCAGCCAATTGTTGAAAGTCATATTCAATCAGCAACCATATGCAGCCATGAACAATGAATAGCGATATGAAGAACTGGCGTTAGAAACTACAGAAATGCATCGAAAACTAGACATACATACGTACATACCTACATACAGATAGTTCAAAGATATCAACACATGATCAGATGGCAAATACCAGCTTTCAGTATAATAAGAAGCAGTTGCTGAAGATCGCCTCCAATTCCGAGAGAACTTTAAATAGCATCAGTTACTGCTGATGTTGAACAAAATAAACACAATTTAGTTGAATAACATCATATAAGAACGCTGACAGTAGCTAAAGAATTCTACCAGCAGCTAGAGAACACCGTCAGTAGCTGGAGAACTCCACCATTAGTAGAGAACACAATCAGTAGCTAAAGAACTTTATCAGTATTTAGAGAACACTACACCGGTAGCTAGAGAACTCCACCAATACGTAGACGACTCCACTAGTAGCTGAGAAAACGCCATCAGTACCTAGACAACTCCACCAGCAGCTAGAACACTACACCAGTAGCCAGAGAATACCACTCGTAGCCAGAGAACACCACCACCAGCTAGAGAACTTCACCAGTAGCTCGAGAACATCAATATTAGCTAGAGAACTCGATCAGTAGGTAGAAAACACCACCAGTAGCCAGAGAATACCACTCGTAGCTAAAGAACTCTGCCAATATATGGAAAACGATAACAGTAGCTAAGGACTATGGTGTAATCCCACTGCCAGTAGGTGAAGCACACTATTTCCATCTGGAAAAAATCTGCAAAATCAGAAAAAAGAGAAAAAGAGTACACCACCATTAGCTGGATTAGTCCTCAGACCTAAAAATCCGAAAAACTTCCCTGATTTTTGATTTTGTGTTGGTTGCCTTTGAGTTCCCAATGTTCACATATGAGGTAGGTGTTCATTGACACACGTTTTCTTTCCATGTAGATCAAGCCACCTTCAGGTCATGCCTCTTTCATTACCCAGTGCCAAGAGTTTATCATGCACAACATGTTCCCACTTCATGCTCAAAAATGCCATCACCAAGAGAGGGACGCAGGACAGTTAAGTGTCTCTTCATTATGAAGAATTTATTAAGAAATATTGAATAAAGAAAATCCAAAAGTCCAATAAATGATTTGTTTTAATGAACTTGGTCATGCATGTCTTGTTTCCTTGGATCTTGATCTCTTCCTCTGATATCAGGTAAGCTATTCTCTGAAAATAAGTCAAAATTCCATCCCCCTTGACGTTACCAGCAAAAAAAATGAATACAAGAACTCCCAGAATTTCGTCAAAATACTAGTCGCCCAGAAATGGCAGTAGGTACCCAGTAGAAAAAAAATGACTTAGCACCCTTCGGTATGCAATAAAAAATGCACTAGATTTCGTACTAGAAAATCTAGCGCCTATGGGTATGCAACAAATATGTTTCCTTAACAAACCCAAACCATATTGCATACCCGTGGGTGCAAGTGGATTTATGTTTTTTTTTTTGTATGGATGCCTACTATAATTTCTGCGCGACTGGTATTTCATGAAAATTTTGGGATTTCTGCGGTTTTGCGAGATTCATGTCGTTTGACCTAGAAAGTGGATTTTTCAACTCGATTAGACATGTGTGTTGTGTCGATTTTGAGGGGGGGGGGGTAGGACGAAATTGGGCAGGGCTGGCTTACTGGGGGTGGAGCTTTGACTTATTTTTGATTAAAATTTTTGGTGTTTGTGTGAAGCTTACCTGACAACTTTTGGGAGAGACAACGAGAATGGGTGGAAATAAAATACCAAAAGATGTTCATTAATAATTGGATTTTTTATTACATACAACTCAATACATAAATATAGTATTTATTTACAAACAAAATTAAATTTTACAATTAAGTATTAAATAACAAAAACAAAAAAAGAAATACAAAAATACAAAAAGAAAACGAAAAGATTTGAATACTTTCCTTTCAACACAAACATCGAAGCAAATATTGAAATTACATTTTTTTTATCTCTTTAACAAAGCGTTTCCTTTTTTCTTTATAAACAAAAACTATAAAACATAAATAATATAATACATTAGATTAGAGTTAGAGGAAAAAAACTCCTCAAGCAGAAAGCGCAAAAGTTATTGCGACACAATTTTCCAATATGGAACAGAAAAAAACGAAAAAAAAAACGAACTAATAAACTCTGCATTATGAAGCCGAAACAATAATAGAAAAGAAATGTGTTAATGATCAGTCTTGCGGCAATAATTTAAATATTTTGTTTAAACAAACAAACTCTCAATTATTAATCTTCATCAGCTTTTTCCCACTTTGAATGTCATGGACTCCTTCGAAGACACTTATCAGCTCATCCATGCCTTTAAGGAGACCCTCTTCACGGTTGCCGGGTATCCATTCTTTGCGATGGGTTACCCCAAGATCGATAGGAAGCCGCCTGGATTTGGCAAAGTCAATCAGCCATGCTCCCACTTTGTCATCATCGTAGATAATAAAAATACTGGAACCTACGATTTCATGATGTCGGAAGAACTCGGACTTTTCCATTAGAGTCCTCATTGTGCGCAGGCGTTTGATGAGATCCTTGGTGACGGTTTTCTTTGAATCGAGGAACTGAAGGATAGTCTCTTCGATTTGATCGGTGGTGCGAACGGTTTTCAGATCATTAATCGGGTTAGCTCCACGTAGGCGTAGCGCTTCAATTCGGAAACCTTTTGAGTGGGAAGATGACATAGCTTCACGAAAGAGCATGTAGCGAAGTTTTGTGATCGCTTGCTGTTCGTGTTCTTCGGCGGTGGGAGCATCCCTATCAACAGTTATCATCTTTTGATACAAGTCAGGGCGGAGAGTTTTATTGGTGACTTCGGACTCGAGGAACGTTCGACAGCCCATTTTGATGTCCATTACATTGGGATCTTTGAAGCCGGATAGGAGATCTTGAAGTTGAATGTAGGTCTCACCATTTTGCTCTGTGACACCGAAGTACTTGGGAACAAGCTTTATGGCGGATGAATCGTTTTTAATGAATTCGTAGGCATTTGCCTCGTGGTCTGTTGGGCTGGTGACGCGTTTGCGGACGATACCAGAGGTCGTTGGAACAATACTGAAATGACAAAAACAAATAATAGGGTTAAGTTATTGAAGGTTACATATGTACATGCTATTCGATAAGATTTTGAAAGAGATTTATATATTGTCATAACAAACTGGGACAGCTGTGAGCGCTCAAGAAGAAATATCTTTTTGAGACCTTGTAGCCTGTAATTTTGGCTTTGAAAAGCCTATGTCTTTTCTAAAAGAAGAACTTAAATCCCAGTTCTTTAAAGTAGTGCTTGGAGAAACCCACAATTTATTGGTATTACCAACCACTTCTTGCTCGGTTCCGTATTTGAACAGTTTGGGTCAAAAGTAAAAGCATTGACACGTTCAAATACAAGGAAGTCTTAAAGAGAAGTCTATTCTCTAGTCCACTAGTTCGAATAGTTGAGAGTAGTTCTCGTCAGGGCAGAGTTTGGCCGAAAGTCTAAAACTTTCTTTGGTTCTACACCAATAAATCGTAACAAGACTGTCGCTCAATATATTCATTTTTGGGAGGAGAGTTAACCCTTCCAAAACAGACAAAACACTTTTTTTTTTAAAGAAAACTCAAATTAAATACAATGATGCTTACCTCTCTGGATGTCCTGATAGCTGCATCCAGCCTTTAGGTTTACACGCTGCTGCTGCAACAGCTGCCGTATGCTGTTGATGTTGCTGTTGTAATAAAACAGGCGAAGCAGGGGCACTTAATTCCAAGGCATTCTGTAAGTAAAATAAACAATATTACGATTAGTTCTATTAATGGAACTACGAGTACATGTATACACAAATGTTAAAGCACAAAAAAAATTATATAATCAAATTCCTTGAGTTTGAGATGTAAACATAAAGTGCATTTATAACGTAATAAGGTAAACAATGCGGCTTAAGTGCAATCGAGGAACCGATAAGCTCACACCTCGATGGGGGGCCTGGTTACTGGTCTGTGGCATAAACAACATCGTTTTGTTCTTTTTTTTTGCATAATAAATTTAGATCAGTGTGGAAATGGGTGACACGGTAAGCAACATGCCGAAGTCTCAAATAATTAGCACAACAATGGAGATGGTATTTTCTGACTTTTTCTTCACTGCAATGCACACTGTATTTTGAAAGATAACACTGATGCAATTGGTTGCGAATTTGCGTATCTCTTTATTCGAGAGGTACATTTGTGGGTCATAATGTGCATGTGCGTCAATAGAGACTGGTTTTTGTAATTCAAAATTTTGTTCCAATTTTTCTCTTTTTGTAGAGCGCGAATTGGTTGTCTTGGGCCTTGTATGGAGGGAAAGTGTGCGTGTTTTGAAGGTCTTGGGGGCATTGACGTAGATCGTGTCAGCATCATAACATACATATGGGTCAGTGGTGATTTAAATGATTCTTTATAAATAGAAGGTAATTGGCGCACGAGCATTCATGTGAGGTTGAAGGTAATTAAGTTTTAACTTATTGTGAGACTAGGATCAACCAATGGGTGTTTGGAAGTCACATCCTAGCAATAATAGTTGAGCAGGATAAGCACGTTTATTTGGCATCGAAGTATCGAACAGAGAGGCAAGCAGAGGTTAGTTGAAGATTATTTTTACTGTAGACTGCATGCGGTACTGTAAAATGGATGCAGTAGTTGACCAAAGATGCGCCAATATATCTGTATTGTATAAACTTCAGAAAAAATTTCGATTTCCTGTCTTTAAACTGAAAAGATCGCAGTGAATCGAACAGTTTCATAAACTATCTATCAATTGCAGAAGAAATCGTTTACACCAATACCTGATATAGCAATGAAACGAATATAACGTCAAATATTGCAAAGCTGCGTCAAAATTTGCAATCGGTTAGATATGATGACGAATATAATAATCAAATCGGAAATCCTGATAAAATTCGAACGTCCGAGCTCTACTGTAAACACCACTCCATGAACATTTTTTATCAATTGCTAGACCCTGAGGTATTTAATCTAAATCAGGTGACATCTGTAAAAATTTTTGAATAAACATACCAAGTATTAGGGGGTTTTTTTTTAAACTGACGTCAAGACTAGCTACTAGCAGGAATTCCCTTCAAAATCAATCGGGAAATACCCCCCAGTGCGTTGAAACATTGCACGACGCTTGGCCAACCGAGCCCTGAGACTTCCTAGAATTTCTCGTAACCACAATAAATTAACTGCGACTTCCGTGTAAGTGTATTGCAAGTACTATTCTTCAAAGATCCCCAAAAATTATTAAGCGTCAGTGAATTTTTTTGTTTACCGAAAAAAAAAACGCAAAAACCTTCCCCTTGGATACGTACTCGTACAATTTCTGAGAAGTCTTGTTGTTTTTATTTTTAATTTTTGATCGCTAATCAAAAATTCATAACGCAATGTTCGTAAGTTCGCGAATTTTAATGTTATGGTTTTCCGCTCTTCGGAAGAACATTCGTGCGCGTGATGCGGGGTAATCAATTTTGCACAAACAAGTTTCCTACTTCCTTTTTGAATTCGCCTCGAAGAGAGTCATAAATCGTTTCTTTATTTATAAATAGGAATTTAAATTTCAAATATAAATGTTAGACATGCTAGCTTCGGTGATCGTTCAAAGATCGAGCAATCAATTAATTATAAATTATCAGTTTTAAATTTATTATAGAATATCGGAACAAAAAAGAGTAAAAAAAGAACAAAAAAACATAAACAAACTAAACTGATAAGCATGCGTCTACCACTTTGCATATGTATATTGATGAGGCGCCTAGCGTGACTGTTCATCCCATAGAGGTATGGTTTTCCGATGGTATTACCATCGGTGATCGAAAAATATAATAAATACAATGGTACACATGCAATCTGTAAGATATGTTTCATCAGCCTGAGTTTTTCCCCCCATGGACCATCATCAAGGGCGCAGATTTCTTGAATGAGTAGTACACGACGAATGGGTATTTCTAAGTGTTTTTCATTGATACATCGAAAGATACAACATAGTGAGAGAAGCATTCAGATGTTTTGCGTCGTTGCGCTTTTTTGTGAGTTCCATCCACTTGAAAAAGTCAGCTCCAACAGAAGCTGTACTGAGTTTCTTTGAAATTCAGAACTTCGTCGCTACGCATATTGTTGACCCACTGAGGTTATCAGTCATCACTTCAACTCATATCCCAACTTCTGACCCTGCTCTACAGACGTCATTTCTTTTCCGACTGACTAGGCTAATCAAGACAACAAGATTCAAATAAAACCCCTAATTTAATGATGCGGCGATTTTAATTCGTATTCATCCTGAAATTACTTGATTGGCGTGTTTTTAACACGCCCTCTTCTAGCATGTGACGTTCCAAATAACAAAAAAAGAAAGAAATGCTTATCATCTGCAGACTTGAGTACAAGTAATAAACCTTCCGACAACCGGTCAATGTCTATGGCAAAATGTTCCATATTGGCAACACCCTGCACCCTTACCCAACACCCTGCTTATCAACACGCAAAACTATTATGCAACAAATAAACTAAAAGCAAATAAATAATAGAAAGAAGCATTACTTACAATAGCTAAAAATTTTAGCAGTGACATTTTACTTGGCGGCAGTATATCACGATGTGTTAGAAACTCGGCGAAATTTTCGCTGTTTGCGTTGTTAATTTTCTGTAAGGAGAAAAACAAGCGAAAAAAGCTAATTAGTATTAGTAAAAAAAAAACAAGCAATTTTCAATAAAAATGGTCCATAAAAATATAAACATACAATAAACACACACACGACCGGAGAGAGTAAAACGTGTCTAAAAATACTTTAAAACTATGATGGCTAGGCGAGGCGAACAAATTCTTCGCGAAACGAATTGATGTTTGATAAGAAAAACTGAAACATCACCACACTAGGTTTATGATCTCGCCCCGGTAATCACCTCTGAGTTCATGATGTGGTGTCCGATTTGATTGCAATTTATGTATAAAGTTTATAGTTGTAGTTTTAAACAAAAAAGAAAGTTAAGTCTCCACAGTTTTTTTTTTACTTTTCACTGACACGGGTAACAAATGTCAACTGATCAGATTCTCTTCTGTTGACAGTTTGTTAACAAGATATCAGTGTTGGCTTTTTAACAAAACGGTTAATAATAAGTACATGAGGAGACAGTTTTTCTCTTTTTATTTGTATTGCTTTGTGATAGGCACGTTGTTTTTAAGTGGTTTTCTTTGTTCTGACATTTGTTTTTTTATCAGGAGGCAAGATAAAAATTCAGCGGTGAACCGAAACGTTGATTGACAGATTTGAATGTTGTTGGTTTGCAGAAGTATGTCAATGTATACATGTTGTATATTCATGGACAGTGGAAGGAAGTTGTAATTGCAAATAATTGTTTTTGTAACCACCTTGAATGATGTGACTGATGTTGACAGAAGAATGTGATAGCTGACATACAGTCGGTGTCAGGGTTTATCAGAAGATCAGTACGCTTGTGAGGGTTAATATTTGTTGACAGTTGTTATCCGGCACATGATTGAAACTGTACTGATTCTATATTCCATACGTGTATAAGGTATGAACAAAACAAAACAAAGTCTTAAAGTTAATTATTCTACAGCTCCTAGACAAATGTCAATTACATCACATTTGTCAAACACCCTAGAAAAATCACGTTTATTGCTACCTTAGAATAATAATAACAAAATAAGGGAAAACAAAAATAAAAATAAATCATTGTTGTTTTCGCAATCAAACCGTGTGAATAAATTTGTCATCTATCATTCGTCCATTAGGTAGCACTTCAGGGAAACGTCATTATTTGACACATCCTCTCTCATCTAATAAACCAAGTGTGACCCAACTAATGCGATTAAAAAATGAATAATTAATGTTATCCATTTTAAAAGGGGGTGTCTCCCTTTCCGGTTATATCATTGGGCGTATATTGCATGCGTTAGATGAACGTGATTACCTTACGTAGAACATACATGAGTATTTGTTTGCTTTGACAGTTAGCGATTGTCAACAAATTCATTGACGTTAACGCGGTGTTTTTTGATTAAACTTTGTACTTTGTAGAGTGCAATCGATGAGGAAATTATGACATTTAAGGCAACTCGTTACACTATCAGCTTTAAAGATTTGTTTATTTGTTTGGTTTCCCAGAGGATCCTACGCAATAATTGCAAATCATGTAGCAGCGTAGAGTTTCATTCATAAGTTTCTTGTTTGTCACTTTGATAGGGTTGCGTGCATTCAAAAGTGCAGAGGAGATTGTGCAATTTGGAATAAAGAAGTTGTGTATGTTATATAACACGAAAGACCTACTTACTCATCACATTTGACAGTTTTTGTTTTCGAAAATTGTTTTCAAATATGACAAGACTGGCCAAAATATGCGACGTTGCTTGTTTACAAAGAACGCTGTAACTTTAACAAATGTATGATAAACATCAAAAAAAGCTTTAAGTAAACAGACAGCCATTTTAGACACCTTATTATCACAATCCTATCATTTAAAGCGAAACTCAACAATTAACAACCTTCGTACAACATTTCACACATATAAAGTTTTGCTAACAGAAAAGAGAATTTATTTTAAAAACGGCTTGTGTATACAGCTTCTGTCAATTAGCACATCATTTTTACAGTGCATTCAAATCAACAAATCTAAAGTAGATGTGATACTAAGCATCAAACGCATTACCATCTGTCACTTCGTAAGCATCACGTTGCACCTTGAACGTATCATTAGGAAAAGATCACTAATCAATCCATCAAAATGTGTTCAATCAAACAACAAACTTGCAAATTCTTTTGACAGATCGTTTCGTAATGTGACATATCCGAAGGGAAAACATGGTCATTGCGGGAGAGTTAACTGTCTAAAAATGTATTCAAATTTATTTCTGTGCGCAAATGCAATCATTTCAACTAGTTCGAGTTAGTTATTGTTAAAGTGATAATAAGCAACAAAAATGCAAAATTTGTTGGTTAAACAATTAGAAAACTTTAGCTGTCATGCATAAGTGAATATAAAATCGTGTGACCACGATAACGACAATTATTTATGGACTTTATTGAGTTTCAAGAAGCGCATGTGGTTTGTTTCTCTAATACGAGAATTCTTCTCTCCATTTTCGAATTGAGAAAATGTAAACAAACAAATGGTGTTTATTTTTGGGGTTGAGGCGGCTAAAGTATCCTTTTGCGGCAGAATATGGAATTAAGTAATCAATCAATTATATGGGCTTCACGTGCTGAGTTCTTAAGTTGATCGTTAGCTATGTGGCGACTACCAAATATTGGCAGAATTTATTTTTTTTTGTTTTCTTAATTTATTAGGACTTTGACGTTGTTTTTCTTTTTTTTTTTGCTAAGAAGTTGTTTTTGTTTTCAAATAACAAGCCGTGCTGTCAGTTGCATTGTGGGTTGGGTTTAGGGGAAATCTGATTGGTTGGAAAGTTGAAAATGCAATCTTGTGGTATGTCACACTGACAGTTTGATGTATATTTGAACTGAAGGGCAAAAAAAAGTCACAGAAATGGGATACTCTTAAGCAGCCTTATCTTAAGGCTTAACGACTTATGCATTTTAGGTCACATACATACATACAAAAACAAAAATATCAAAATCCTACCAGACAATAGTCAACAATAATTTTGCTCGAATGACTTTCAAAAAGCAATAAGCCCGCCGCTCTTAATCTGACCACCCATAAAGTTTTATAGGTTCACCAAACTGTAAGCCCTCGGGTTTTATTACCTTAAGCATTGTTAAACTTACTGTGAGTTTGAATTAAAAATTACCTCCACGCACACACAATTAATAGTGAATAAGCCAAGCCGACTTCACTTAAACCTAATTACACACATTTGTGATCGCAAAATAATTTTCTCATTATCACCGTTGTTGCAAAGGCCCCTCGATAGACACAACCTAATCACTTAAGCACTCGCTCTCAACGTACATAGCATATGGCGGAGGAAACAATTAATTTTTTTTTGTTCTGTCTGATTAGTTGGGCTCACGCTTCGCCTACTCTTTATTCTCCGGATCGTTTGATACTATACAAGACGCGGCTATTTCGGGGGCCTGAGTGGTTTGTTTTTTCAAAATGAAAAACAACGCGGACCACCAGCGTTCTCGAGACGTTCTGGTACGCATATAAATTGAATGATTAAAAAAGAGCTCGATTCTTCTGCCGGGAATCTAGTATGAAAAATGTGGTCCTCCTCGTGTGTTTTCGAAATTCTCTTTTTCTTTTCGTCTTTTTTTTTTGCACAAATCCAAAGAGAAATGTCTCAGAGGGGGTATTCAACAAAAAGAAAACAAAAAAACACACTGACGTGAAGGAATTTACGTGACAGTCCATGTAAGGGCGGGCTTAATCTGTTAGAACAGCTAAAAAAAAAAAACACTGTGACAGCGTACACATGACTCATTTGGGTGATTCTAATTGAATTGGGGTGGTCCCGGTGCTGTAGCGCACACAGAGTTGGACGTAATTTTGCTGAACAATTGTCACATTATATGGAATTTCACATCGATGGTTGGGTCTGATCTTTGTGTACGGGGGTATTTAGTGGCTTCTTAATGGCTGTATTAAATTGGCGGAGAAATCGTGTAATGATTGGGAATTAGTTGATGATTTAAATAAAATGATCAATTTTTGACGTTTAATGTCCCCATCAACGAGGGTGAGGTGACTTCGGACTTTGTTTTTGGGTGCAGCGTGACTATTAAACAAGGCTGTTCGAGTTATAGGTACATGCACTATCTGCATCCATCAAAATGACATTCCTGCCAGAGGGTGTAAAGTGACAGGGTAACTTGCCAACAGGAGTAATACAAGAGAACAATCAATCTGAACAGATAACACAAACAGACTTATTTAGGTTTTTAGTCGGTTTTGAACTAATGCCTATGTATGCCCTGTAAATATTACGCAAGGATGGGATTTTTTGCAAAAGTAAAACTCGTACACTTCGCTACAGAAAAATTGCAAATGTTTTATGTACCAATGTTTTAAAATAGACAATTTAGAACTGCACATGATGTGAATACAAACATTACTCAGGCAAAGTGACTTTTGGTGTCAACAGATTTTATTTAATTGCTGTCATTGAACAACAAGCGAATATTCTTATCTGACATCTGTCATGAATGGGTTTTTCCACCATCAAACATTTGCGTCAATATAAAACAAAAATCAAGAACACTTATTCTCCACGAACGCGACCAAGGTAATAGTGTCTCCAATTTTTGCCAAATAAAACAATAAACTCAATATCTAGTATGAACTTGAAGGTAACATCTGACGTTACAAGGAGTTATTTTTTTTTCAAACCAACTGCATTAAAAAACAAAAAAGACAGATTGTCACTCAGTAGTAAAATGTTTTATTTATTTATTTTTTTGTTTATTAATGCAATTAATGTTCCAGTACTTAAGTAATTACTTTGTGTTCAAACTATGTTGAGCACTGACATAAATAAGAATTACACGTAGCATGTACGAACTGAAAGGAGAAACGACAAAGTGCGTGAAAAAGTGGAAATGCAATCAAAGAGGGAGGAGAAACATAATATTTTGCTTTTGAGTGATTTATTGATTGCAATACGAGAATGTGTTCGTTTTACAGAGTCTTAATGAACCCCTTGCAACCCAGGGTACTAGTAGTTAGTGTCAGTATGACAAACTGAGTTCCTTGACTTTTTCATTTTTTTTTCCGTAGAAACTTGAATTGTAAGTGAGAGCTGTATTTTTATTCGTATGTTTCATGTAAGTTTTATTGCGGAAATTATTATTATTTGTCTCATTTAATATTTTTTTTTGATGACAGATAGAGTAAAATTTCTCTTTCTTGTCAGAAATTTGATGACAGTGACACCTATTTAAATTAAATGTCATGACTATTGACACAAGTCTATTCGATAAATCAGTAAGCTGTCCAACAGATGGCATCTGATGAGGCTGGAGAACTAAAGACTTTCATCAACCAGTTTTTCCTCTCAACGACTTGCACTTGAAATTCTAAACCTCATCCAAAAATGGTGAACGACCCTGAATCACACTCAAAAAAGAAAAAAGCAAAACTTGAACCAAAACAAATATTTAAACTTCAAGTACAAGTTAAACGTAGGCTTCGTACATATTCACTCTGCTTTTAACCTACAAAAACCCATTCAAAAAAATTGTTTTTTTTCTTTTTAATTTTTGGTATGTAACCTTTTTGATGTTCTTTGTCAAAGCATTGACGTCTGTTTATCATCATAAAAAAATATATTTCGATCAACGTCAAACAGTAATGCTGTCAACAGCACGCAGATATTTTTGACTAATTTCGTCTAGTTATTGTTTATGAATTCCTAAATTATGACACATCCCTTGCACCTACATCTAGCCCACCTTGTAGGTGTAGGTATCGTGGTAAGTATCAGACTTTGTTACGGTTGTGTCAAGTAACTCGTCAGGTATTAAAAGAATAAAGTAAACTTCAACGAATGAACATAAAAAAAAAAACCTGACTAACTTATTAAGTTAGTAAATCACAGTTTTGTCCATGACATTATCGCACGCTATCTAGTGAATGGACAGTGTGCGGCCGATCTTCTCACCAAATAACTCGCAGACGTCAGAGTTTGAATTCAACTTGGTGTTTTATTTTCTGGTTTTGCATTGACGTCAGCCGCAACGAGTTAGTACGTGTGGTGAGAAAGGGTTATGTTAATGTGAGATTATTTATACGAGAGGAAAACAAGCAGAAGCAAAACTGAAGAAAGTTTTGTTTAATATTTTTGTTTTTGTTATAAGGTTAGTTACCTCGAATTGCAACGTATTGTAGTTTTGTTTCAGATCAAATGCAATGTGGAACTAGACTAATGATAATAAGGTGTGCAAGGAAATACCAAACAGTTGTACAAGTGGTTTGACGTTTATGGATAATTAGCAATTATAACCTCTGAGTCAGACGAGAGAAACCGCAGAAATGAACCGTAATTTCAGTGAAATGTAAGACTTTCATCATAGTTCAACGAAACCGTGGATAAGGTAAGTGGGTGAGCGATGACGTCTATTGCTGTCACTTTGATGGTCAGGTGGGGAAATGGTAATCATTCAAGTGATGACATTTTTGGAGTCATTCGGGATACCAAAACACATCAAAAAAAGGCTTATTCAGCGTCCTTTATTCAGACCAACGTCCTTTGGTGAGACATCTTGCTACATACATTGTATATATGTACATATGTACATCAGAGTGTCGATTGTATAACCAAACTGAACAAACAGAGGAGAACCGTGGCAAAACCAGAAAGACAACAGTGTCGCGAGAGGGGTGTGTCAGGTAAAACACCAAAGAAAAAAACACAAAAAGACACATAAAGAAACTTCAAAAACATCATAAGAAAGAATTGTTGTCAATAAAAATATAATTAATAAACAAATTATGAGATATTTTAGTGCAAACAAATTCGTTTTAGCCTCCGATTCCAGTTTGAACCTCCTCTCTCGATGAACTGTGTTTGCACTGAACGGAGGTTTTATTACTTAAGTCATTAAGATTAAGAAGGGAAATGCCTGCTTACATTGCCAATCAATAATACTGGCCCAACACTGCAACATTATGGCACTCAATTTTTGTCTGTAAAAAATGTAAGTGTCAACTTTCACTGAAACAAGCCTGCCTTGAGACCTTTTTAAATTGATATTCCCATCACAAGTTCCGCTGCCCATTATACTCCTCGCTATATGTACATATACCCAACTGTCTCAACAGAAACAATTGCAATTGCATAATTAATCAACGGATATGCAAATACAACATTCTTTCTACACATTTTTTTTCCCACACCAGAATTGGAAGCTTAATGAGGCAAACATTTTTCATCATTGACTGATCGTTAACACCTGTCAGTGCTGAGCGGATGTTTACTCCATGAACACACAATCATGATATCAGTTTTATTATAATTCTTATTTCTCTGCATAATTATGATTTCTATAAATAAAAAAGCCATAAATTCCTCAACTGTAATGAGAAAAAAAAAACGTTCCACTTTATCGATCAATTGACACTTCTATTTAAGAACTGTCAAACAAATTGCTTGCATCACTTTACAACGACCAAGTGATTTGCCTGCACAATAATCAATTGAGGTCAAATATGAAAAAGTGTCTGTCTTATAAAGAAATGAAAGGAATGGAATGAAGAAAATGTACAAAAGACTAATTGCGATTTACATAAGAGAAAATAAGTGACGATGAGAGCATTGATCATGATCAAAAGTAATGGACAGACATGTGAGTCGGTGGTGTTCGGTGGCATGTTCGGCATGTCCAGCATGGATGAATGAAAATTTCTTGGGGGTCTTGACTCCGTCTATCTAATTTATCGATAAATAATTTAAAGTGTTTTTTTTTGTGTTCTAGGTAAGGTTTGTTTTTATGGTTGGCTGGGCGCGATAAGCTTTAACGATTGCGAATTAGGGTGGATGCGCTTGTCTTATCGTTGTTGTCAATTGGTCGGTTAAATATTTGAACGGAGTATCTTTGTGCGGCTGTTGCGGGGTATGAATGTGGATAGCAGAGCGCATTGCGATAAGACAAATGGGCAAATATTTTTCAGTTATTGGGGGGCTGACACACACGTGTTTGTTTTGCGGCGCGGGGCTAAGATTATAGTTCTACAAAAAAAAGTGTAGGATTAGAACGGTGTGAAGAGACTGGAGGTAAGTGTCTGGTTTAGACTTTGCCCTAAATTTGCGCTAAGTCAAGGTTTCCCCAGGCAATTTGGGGACGGTATACACGTGAGTTTGTGCATGATATCAGGTAGGAAATTGAAATTCTTGGAAAATTTCGATGATCGTCATTTGGCTGTAGCCTTGGGGGAATTACGGGTTACTACCACCCGACTGATTCATTCATAGACGCAGTTGTAAAGAGTTTTCCAATAGGGACATAACAATTTTGTGTTTTAATACAAACGCACCCTTAAACTTTTTTCTTGATCTGTCAATGTCAAAAGTTTAGTCACTGTTTATATTTTTACGCATTTACGAACAAACAAACATTTGAAAAGCATTTAACATTTCAACCGATATTCTGAGCGAATGTTCGCAAACTTACTCCGAAGTTCGGTTGTAATAATCGTCCCACCGGACAGGCATTCTATAGTAGATAACTTCGAGTCAAAATGGTCACTATTGAATGATCCTGTACCAGTGAGACAACGCACCGGTCGAAGTGTCGAGAATATCGCAGTCTTAAGTACTTCAGTTCAAAATGAGCCAAATCAGTCCATTTCATGCCGTTCACAGGAATTAGGAATGTCTCCATCCACATTGTGGCGAACTCAACTCATTGGAACTCAAGAACTGAAGCCTTTTTAATTTTTGAAACTTTTCCGATTGGGTTCTGCAAAAGTCTGAAGAAAATCCAGAATTTCATCGACAAATTTTCTTCAGCGATAAAATTTTTGGATAGAAATTGGTTCGAAAAAATCAGTCGCTGCAGTCGCGGTGGTCAGATAAACGAGATCCATAGTAAAATTCAACATGTGCACTAAATACTGAAATAAATTTTAGCCCGATGTCTTAATTATTCTGTGTTTTATTTAAATACGAAATTGTTATGCCCTTATTGAAAAATATATTTTTGGGTAGAAAATTCCCCAAAAGCAGGGAAACATAAGATTCTTTTCCAATGCCAGACCAACAGAATTACATCTCTCAACTGATATTGTTAGGCGCCTAGCGTGTACCTTCAACAGATTTGTGACACGACTTAACAATTGATTTATGAAATGTTTCACAATGAGCACATGCAGCTTATCTTGATCAGTAAACTTGACCATTGTCTGACTGGTTCATCGACATTATACCCAACTAGATGTTTACGAATCAATCGACCTAGACTACTCATATTTATTCCGTAGCCACGTATGTTTGTAGTTCTAATTTGACAACAGACAAGATAGTAGGAAAGTGGGAGGTTTATAGTTCTTTATGTCTGACTGGCGCTCTATTTTTTTCAGAACAAGTTCAGATGTCATCTGAAAGTCGACACAACGATGTATAGTTTGTTGCAGTTCATCAACAGTATTTAAAGTTCTGACGTATCCGATCTCATGAATCTCATGAATTGTGTATCTTCAGGCTGAGAAGTGTAGCATTTAAACGGCAACGCTACAGTGTCAGAAGGTTAACTACCATAATTGTGCGTAAAATGCCTATCAAGGGAAAATCCGACCTTGATCATAGTTAATCATTGACCGCGTCAGGGATACTCTGATTTGCTATCATTTTAAATGATACCAGAGTCCAAATTTCATTTAAACCTCATGAACGTTGAACTTTTCGAACTTTTTTTATGAACTCAATAACATTTTGAACTTGATAGCTGTCAATGGGAAGAAAGAAATAAAGAAAGAAACACCAGAGAAATGTGCCAGTTCCATTACTTTCTTTTCCCCCGGATATCCGCTTATCTGTCACTGTCAGTATACACTTACTATACATAATTATTACCTCTCTCTCTCTCTCTCTCTGTTTAATCTCGTATAGAATTACATTGAGGTTATTAAATTTCACTCGAGATATGACAGAAATGACAGAGATACAATTATTACATCGAGTGACCGACCGAAACTCATTAATTATAAACGTATTTATAGATAAATTAGTATTAATTAATTGATTAGGGCGTTTGACGCGACCGCTGCGATAGCTGCATATCGGAATGGCTTACTTACATTTTTACTATTGTTGTTGTTGCTGTTGTTGTTATTATTGTTGTTGCTGCTACTATCCAATACAATTAACTTCCACAGCTGTCGCAGTCCAATATTATCAACACACGATAAACGAAGTTTTTCATTGGACCATGCCATTGTTGTTGTTGCTTGTACTTGTACTGATGGTTGGAGAATTGTTGAAGTCATAGTTTTCAGTCAAAGCACTGTCAGCGATTGTAATTTCTTTTTTCTTTTTTTTTAAATTATGTTATCCTGTGTGTTGGTAATAGTATATCCTTATATCCTTTTGCAAATTCACGTATGTTTTATTCTTGGTTCAGAATACATCACATTCACTTTGACACTCAGAACGAAAAAAAACTGCGATTTATCTTAAACTTCACTTTGGAGGTTTTTTTGTTTTATATATATCTTTTTCTTTTTTAGTATATCACACTTCTTAACTGTTTTTCTTTATATTTTCTTATTCCGCAAGAGAAAATTTTCCGGAATTATGAAATAAAATTTAATGAACGAAGGCGCTTGCTACTTGAATGAATGGCGGCAAAAGACTGACTCAAATCAAGTTATTGCAGCAAGTTTTCATTTCGGTTTGTTTCGGATTTGAAGAGTATCTGTGTGGTGCTTGGGTGTGTAGGTATTTGAACGCACACAGCTGCAGTTGGCGATGGAGTTGCTGTGCATGATTTATGATCGAATAAACTTACTTTTCCCTCCACTCGATGTGGATGGGTGGTACTAAAAGTAAGTAAAAAGTGTAAAAAAAAAAACTCCCTAATGAGTCGCAAAAAGTAGTCCAAAGGTACTTTGATGTGTGAGTGTGAGTTTTTATGGGAAGTTTATTATTTTTTTATGGCAACGATAAGTTGGATTGGATGATTCGAAAAGTGTACTCTGTAGCTTTGGATTTCTTTATTTACATATTTGAGTTAGTGACAATCTCTTCATTTTGTTTACGATGGATTTCGGTCCATGCAAAATCTAATTATGGGACAATATTGTATTTGGAGATAAGACGACGAGGTATTATTAGTATTATTTCTATAAGGTTTATGACAAATTTAATAATCGACGTCAAATGGAGGAATAGTTTTAGAACAAAAGATAAGAAGCAATAAAATGACAAAGTGGAAATATGATGCATATGCTTGTACAGTGCTCCACAAAAGTGTGCTCACAAATAGTGAATAAAACACTTTAGAAATTTGTATACTCTGGTAAAAGAACATAAAAAGCACTTATTTTCACATTATTTGCATTTTATTATTATTTATTTAAAAAAAATAACAAAAATAGTAAAAAATCAACGAAATTACTGCTCAAAAGCCTGCATACAGTAGAAAGATTGATTTTATCTATACATAAGGACTGAACCTAGAACCTTTTGTTCTGTAAACCTATGAACTATTCACTTAAGCCACGGTGCCTACTAACTAATATTTATTCAAATATCTTTTAAACTGGGTGCCGTGGCTCAGTGGTTAGTGCGTTGGACTATGGAGCAAGGGGTTCGAGGTTCGAATCCCAGTCAGAGAACACCTAAAAGTTGTTCACGGCCTCACCGCTCGCGAGCGTCTGACAAACATCCGAGAGTAAAACTGACCTGAGAAAGCTTCTCAAATAACAAATTGCCCTTCGGACACGGCAGTAAACAATAGGCCCCTTCCATTCGTGTAAATAATATAACACGCACAACACGAATGGTTGTGAGAAGATAGGCATTGGGTCCCAACGACATGTTGCGCCAAGTATTTGTTTATTTATTTTTGTCTTTTAAACTAAATTCCCTCATGTAAACGGGTTAGAATAGAAGCTAATCGCGGTGACTTAATCAAAGACGTGAAGATATGACTTCGATTAACGGATCTGGAATGAGTGCAGCATAAAACTGAAGTTGCCCTCAAAAGTAGCCACAAGAAAGCTAAGCATTTAGTAGTATGGGTAGGAAAACACTCTATCGAGTCGAAGTCCCTCATAAAGTACCTATGGTTACTTCTTGACTATAGACTCAAAAGGGGACCTACAGATTCAATAAGAAATCTGGTTGCGACAAGGAATAAGTCAATCCTTATGTATGTATGAACTATGTATGTACTTACATACAACAGCGATCTCGAACATGAGAAGTATAAACTTGGTTATACATACCTAAATGATTACTCAGAGTATGATGCGCGTAACGAATGACGTACTAACTACGACTTTCATTCCTAAAGATACAAGTTAACCTTTTGATCTTCGACCACTTTCTTGAAGTTAATTCGAATATTAGGATGTAAGACTTCTAGTGCTTCATGTACTAATTAAGAATTAAAAGCCTTTCAGTCACATTTCATTGTTTTTTAACATTTTGTGCATTTGTCTTAATCTTAAGCGAATGTTAAAGAAAACACATCTCTCTGATAAGAATTATAACCGAATACTCACGCAACGTATTCCTTGAAGCACCATCAAGCAAGGAGCATCTGCAGCTGTCAGCAGACTTTTGTGAAACACTGTAACCGGAGGCGTATACGTATTATTCTAAGGTGGTGGAGTAAGAAATTCGTGTAGTTCGACAAATTGTTCTCATGATGTTAGAAGTTGGATAAACTCACTCTTCGGTAGTTATGGGTTAAGAACATTAAACCATCCTACAGTGAGATTTAAAAAACCATTATGGCCTGAGCGTGTAGAGAGGTCATTATAGGCCTCACTCACGAATGCAGTGCAGAAAAACGTACTTTAGTTGAAAAATGGAATGGGATGGATGGTTTTCAAGACCTGGAGCTAAATACATAGATCCTAGAAGCACGCAGTGATAAACTAGCAGCTCAGAAACTGATAGACGTGGAAGGTAAGTACGAATCAGGAGAAAATCAATCAGATTCAGAAGGAGAAGCTAAGCAAAAACTATAAATATTTGGGGCTACAGGCCTATGGGACCCAGGGACTAGCTTCTCAAAATCATTCATGTTGTGCGTGTTCTATTCTTTACACGAATGGAAGGGGCTTACTCCCTAATGCCGTGTCCGAAAGGCAATTCATTATTTTGAGAACCTTCCCCAGGACAGTTGTACTCTCGAATGTTTGGCAGCGGCTCACGAGAGGTGAGGCCGTAATAGAATTTGTTTTGTGTTGTCTGGGGAATGAAAATGAAATCCTTTGCTCCGTAGTCCAACGCACTAACCACTTCAGCCAAGGCACCCACCCACTTGTTTTCGCAGATCAAAGTTTTGAGGACGAAACACAAATCGCATACGTCGTCAGTGAATGCAGACATCAAACGATGAACGAACAAACACCACATATGTAAGTTTGATCGTCGAATCAAAATCTAACGGAGGGAGAACTAGTAGTGCGACCTAGAATTAGGTACATTAATCTCAACAAACAAGTTCAAAAATTATTATGTCTATCAGAAGGACAAGGAACAGACTTTCTTTCCCAGTGGCACATTACTATTACAAGAGAGTGCTCTGAGTAATCTCTAGCTCAACAATACCATGTGCAAACGAACATGTCAACCAAGAAACGAGTCAGGAGTCAGTGGACACAACTATCCAATGACGAAACCAGGGTTACTTTACCCCTCCGTCATTTTACTGAGATTAGTGAAGCGATTGCTACATATGAGAACACTAAAACTCATACAAAGATACGAGTATGTGCGGAGACTTTAAAGTGATCGTCGATGCATGCACATCAAGGATCAGCACTAAGTTTTCTGCAATTTATCGCACCAATGACTGGAGCTGTCTTTGAGGATTTACAGGATCAAATTATATAAGTGAATCGAAGCAATTGATCGATATCAACAGGAAAAGAGCGAAACGAATGTAGTTCGCATTTCCTAAATGCCAACAACCAGCCGATTTATAAATGCTTTGTGTCAGTAATGAATTAGTTCCGATCGTTTTACAGATAAAGATATCAAATCGCATTAGAACTAATCGGCAGAAATTGCGTTCGATTTGTGTGATAGAACGAACCCAAGGCACACTATATCGGTTCTGAGTGCTGTGCAGCAAAAATACGCATGAATAAAAGTAGTAATGGAAATCACTTTCAGCAGGCAGTAGACCTTTGCTACAAGGCATGAGTCCTCACTCTTGGTACGTACAATATATTCCAACGACTCACAAGGTCTTCTTTGCTATGCAAACATGGCGTTTCGCCTACATAATTAGGCGCCCTGACACCATAACCCTATATACGAAAAATAAACAAGAACCGCAGCCAGTGGTCTAATTTCCGTATTCAACGAATTGACACTTCATTTTCAATCAGTCATCCAATGAACACACTCTGAGGTTGAGTACTTTTCGCCATAATTAGCATTTGTTGACAGTTGCATGTGTCATGAAAACAGGGGTGTAATGGAATCACCCCTTGATAGCAGGGGAAATTATAACCACAAATGAATGAATGGCAAACGAAAAAAAATAAAAAATAAGGCGCACAGCTTGGTTGTACGTACTTGCACCTTAATGTTGCAAGCGTATAATCTTATGAGGATTGAAATACAAGTCTTGCTTATTTTACATATGAGGGCAAGTAGAGTGTCCGGAGGCATTCTGCGGAATAGGGGAACGTACCCAAAAAAAAAAAGAGTTCCGGAATCTAGAGAGAACAGGGCCAGCACCTGGAACAACACAAGACAAGCCAGCCAATATAACCGGAAAAGATTCGAAGCATGTATCACAATAAGCAAAAATAACCTGCAACTGGGTATATCTGAAGAAGGACTTTGCAGATTCTGCGAAGAGAGCAGCGAAACCGCAGAACATGTTCTAGGATCTTGGGGGGCATTGACTCACCAACGACTGAAATACTTGGGCAAGTACCAACTATCAGATGGAGAAGTACATTCACTAGAGCCAACTCTCATCCTGATTCTTAAAGGAAACTGGATTAGAAAGAGTGCTATAAGACGGATTTCCCCCGCCGAGGCGTAGTAAAAGTATACAACCCTTACACGAGGGGAACTCCAACGAGGGCACGTATGTATCTCTTCAAGATGTTAGAAGGGGATACAATAGTTCGATAAGGCCGCAGTGCAACATACCCCTCATTCAAATAATAATAATAATCAAAGGGTGTGACATTGTGATTTCTGATGGAATTATAATAACAGCTACTAGTACTAGTGCTTTGTAGGAGCCTTCAAAATTTCTTAATTTTTATAAAAAATCTATTCAAAAAGAAGGGTTGCTCAAGGTATAGTGCTGAGGAGAACTATAGAGAATTTTAAGACCTACTATGAACCTTACCTTAACACATTTTTGCGATTTCCAGTAAAAATTTTGAGTAAAGGTGTGACAGGTTCAAAGCTTGTAACTCCATTTGAGAGTAAACCTTAGACATTCATTTTACGCCCCATCGCTGAAGAAATAGCTGAGAAATAGCCAATTTTCAAAAGTACAAGTGCTTACAGAAAAACTTGGTGCGCCATCTGTTAGCTTATATACAAATCAACCCAAATAAGAAATTTTATCAAAATCGTTAATCTATTTGTTCCAAAATCTGTCCCAATAAGAGCAGAAGATTCCAGATATAAAGTTTGAAGCAAATCCTGCCAGCAGTTTAGGCGGCACTCGGCCATACGGACAGACAGACAGACAGAACTGGCAGGCATACGTCTTCATAACTCCTCCATAATGGTAATGTGAAATTTCGAAATTTTTTACGAAACCAATACTTGCCCTACAGGCACAAGTTTAGGTACAAACAAAAAGAGAAACGAAGTTCGATGAACGAATTATAATCGCATATTGCGCTGAAATGACGCAACGATAATGACGTTCCAGAGCAAGTGCGGCGGAAATCATACGATTTCATAATCATTTTTAAAATGAGATAGGCACTCTCGATGCTGAAGGTAATTAAAAATAATCATATTTCGAAATCACATCCGTTTTTTTTTATTTTTTTTTTAGATTGCTTTCCGTTTAATGAAGATTAATCGGCGTAAAGCAGAGGTTGCATTTGGTTTAATGCAGATGAGAGAGAAATCGAGGTTTAATGAAATTTTTAAAAATAATTTCATTTGGATTTAATGTGCTTACATTTGCGGTTAAAATTGCGAAACAAGAAATTTTTAGATAAAAATAACTTTTGTCGGTCACTCTCACTGGGTGTTTGGTGCATATTTTGCACAGGCCGAGGCTAATGACTATGGGATGTGACCAGTGAGTTATATGTATGTATATGTCATAAATAATTTTAGAAATTGAAATGGAAAAGATGAAAAGGTTTAAAAAACAACAAACAGATGTACTCACATGCCATTCTCACACAATCTCTGAGCGTTGTTTGGATAAATATTTTTGAATTACCTGAAAAGAAAAAAAATAAAAATTAAAATGGATTTATTTTTTAGTCACAATACAGCTACATCTTAGTACTATCCGTAGACAAGTCCTTTTCATTTTTTCGACAGTGATTTTCATGGCCATAATTGATGTGTGCACATACATTTCTAGGTTGTATCTAAGACAGCTCCACTAAGAAGCGTAAGGGTCCGTTTATTTCAGAACTGTGTAGGCAATGAAGTTGCTTATACTAAAAAAATACATGTACATACATATGTACATACTGAAATCTACGTTTTTATTGAAGTTCTGACATGAACGATTTGGGAAAGTAGAGGGTCATTGCTACCACCAGTGGACTTTGTTTATCACAGCTCGAACATGACCGCACCCTAGGAGAACATGAACCAGCAGTTAGACTACATTAGAGTTCAATTCGAGACGTAATTCAAGCAAATCTTTATCGAAAGCTTAAGTAGTGTAAGATATATTTATAGGGGCAACCCATTAGTTGGTACTCTCCCAGTTCATAGAAAACTACCTACAATGATCACGAAAAAACCTGGGAATTTCCTTACAACATAGACGTAGATGTGACTCATAATGAACAGATGGGCGCCGCAGCTTAGTGGCTAATGCATCAGAGCACTGAAAACTAATAAGGCGGTAGGACTTGACGGCATTCCCGCGGAGCTTTTACGAGCTGCGCCAACTGCATAGGCAGAGCTATTGTTCCCACTTGTGGGGAGAACATGGGAAGCCGAGAGCTTTCCGGATGAGTGGAAGAAAGGAATGATCGTCAAGCTCCCTAAAAAAGTCAATCTAATGCAGTGAGAAAACTGGAGGTGAAATCCTGGAGCGAGTCAAAATACACCTTGAAGACACACTCGACACCGAACAAGCAGGTTTCCGCTCTGGATCCTCCTGTGTCGACCACATCAACACCCTGCGGATCATTATCGAGCAATGTGTTGAATATCGATCGCCATTTCACCTGTTGTTCATCGATTTTGAAAAGGCGTTTGATAGTGTCAATCGGGAATTTATTTGCCGTGCCTTGCGCAGGAGAGGCATTCCTGATAAATCAATAGCAATTATCAAGGCTACATATGATGGATCCACATGTCACAGAGGATGGCTGTCAGAGGAATTCGAAGTCCAAAGTGAGGTTCGGCAAGGCTGCATACTTTCACCAATGCGGCTAAATGCGGCCTTATCAACAGGAAACGGAGGAATGCGATGGACTCTTACATCTGAACTCAAACAACTCGCCTACGCCGACGATGTATGGCTGCTGTCACACAAAATTATGGACCTTCATCAAATGACAGCAAACGTGGAGAGGGAGGCAGACGTCGCTGGGCTGCAAATTAACTCGGCAAAAACAAAAATGATCAGCCTAACCGAGCTCAATTGTGGAACCGAACTGGATGTAGCCAGCCGAATAGGCAAAGCAAAATCTGCGTTTGGGATGCTATCTACAGTTTCGTGTAGCAATGCGATTAGCTTAACCACCAATTACGACTGTTCCGTACCAATGTTGAATCCGTATATGGATGTGGTACCTGGAGGGTGACCGCCACTATCACGAAGAAGCTGCAAATGTTCGTCAATATGTGCTTACGTTATATCTTTAGGATTTTCTGGCCAAATCGTATCTCTAACGAACAACTCTATCAGAGGACGGGCCATTAACCTATAGGCACAACAATACGACGACGAAAGTGGCAGTGGATTGGACATACTCTCCGAAAGGGTGACAGGTCCATAGCTAACCACGCGATGCAATGGAACCCGCTTACTCAGGATGGCAGGATACGCGGCGGTCCTAGGAGTACGTGGCGCAGAACAGTTGAGAAGGAAGCACGGCAATTGGAGAAAGATTTGGGGAGAACTGAGACACATCTCCAGAAACCACACACGATTTCGCGTAGGCATTGTCGAGGCCCTAGGACCCACAAGGGATACAGGACTTAAGGAAGGATCAGATTACCGAGTTGGAGGGTCGACGTCTGAATTCCCTCTCAGCATCAACATAGTTTTTCATGGTCTAACCTCACGTGAGATACTCTCCGACAAACATCTGAGAGTAAAACTATTTATTTAGACAGTAGTGACATAATAAAATCTTTGCAATAAGAACAATACCATGTGCATTATAATTTCGAGTTTTTTCGAACTCAGCAACCTAGAAATATTTGTAAAATTCAGGAGTGCCACATAAATTTAACGAAATCTGAATCACAAATGGTACTCCTGGGAATAAAGCGCCTTATAAATGTACGTATCATTATTTTGGTAGGGCCTGTGAGGGGTTTAATACGTTTTCTAGGACAATCCACTGCCCGTCTAATGAAACTTCTAAGCAATGTCTTCCAAGCTGATGTTTTAGCTGCGTTTTTCAGAAAACTGTTCCCAGTAAGTTATGCGGATTCAAATTTCGAAAGAATAATTGGCATTGGTATCAATATAATGCCAGCGTCTGAGTATACTTGGTTACAACAGCTCCAGCCTTGCTGGTATGAGTCGCGAGTATACCTCACCCACCTAACCTGCAATACCTTTCCAGTCAACTACAAAAAAAAAAAAAAAATTGTTCGCGCAACAGGTCTATAGGACCCTGGGTCTAGCTTCTCACAACCATTCGTGTTGTGCGTGTTATATTCCTTACACGAATGTGTAATGTATTTGAAAGGGTTTTTTATGACAGTTGTATTCTCGAGAGAGGCAGGACCGCGAGAAAAACTTTTATGTGTTTTGGCTGGAAATCGAATCATGAACCCATTGCTCCATAGTCCAACGGACTAACCACTTGAGCCACGAAACCCACAGCTCCAGTCAATTAGAAAAGGTACAAACCCTGGTCTAAAAAAGAGTCTAAATTGTATTGACAATGTCAATGTATCGGAAGGGTTAGGAAAATGAATTATTTGCAAGGTTTCCTTCAATATTGCAATGAACATGGATGGAATGTACAAGACCAAAAGGTCACAGTATCTACATGTGGCCCCTTCAGTGACACAGAGGAGGTTCACTAATGTTTTCTAACACTTATGTTAAAAAAAAGTCTTTCAAAAGTCACGCCTAGATGTCAGTAGTGAATAATTTATGAACCCGAAATTTCATATTCAAAAAAAAGTTAAAATCAGCTACAAACTGTCACTTTTTATAATTTACTATGTAGTGCCACTATGTCACCACCATAAGCCGGCAAATAAAACATTGTTTTACTTCAGAACACTGAGTATCTATTGACAACTAAGTACACTTGACAGTGGGCAAAGTATCTACACTTTGGATGACGAGAACACCCTTTTATTTGACAAGGTCGAGTGAGTAATACTTTTCAGCAGAACAAAACTATCAATAAATGAGCTGGCTGTCTCGGCACGCGAAAACGACAAGTACAAAAAAATATTAATCACCAACTAAGCCCACGTGATGTGTCGAGTGTGGGGGAGTGTCTGCCGTCTGACAGATAACGTACTCGTCGAGAGTAACATGAGAAATTCAAATTTATTGACAGGCAGTTGACCTCACAGAAAAAAAAGAACAAAACAAACTGAAATATTTCGATTGTATTTAGCAGTAATGAACACAATAATTGATGACAGTCGCGTGGTAGCATGATGACAGCTAATCTATTTGCGTAAACGTCCTTAGGCCGGGTCAGGGCTGGACTGCGCGTGCTACACTTTTGCAATTAAAGCGCTGCGCACTGGTGTGAACATATTTTTCCCATTCATTTGAATTTCACATTCGAATTAACTCCTTGCATAATTTCTAAACTTAGACGCCTAAATGTCTCCGAAAAAGTCCAGAGTACACTCGTAAGCCATGTCTTAAATGAACTTAAGCCACACATACTCGTTTTGGCATCATCGAATCGAACTGGTTTGCGATCTTGCGATCTCTACGGGGCTTTTGTTCTGTTCTGTTCTGAAGATTGAATTGATTAAGTTAAGGATCTTCGCTCTGGGGGGTGAATAAGAACTCATGTGTGAATAACATTTTGTTTTGTTTTTTTTTTTATCGAAGCGGCATAATGTCAAAATATGTGAATACGTCAAAAAATAACAAAAAAAAACAAAACGGGGTCCATTCAACGTGGCGGCTCATTAAAAAGTGGAACGGAACGTTTTGTCGAAATTTATTGATGTTATTTCGGGGAAACAATAAATTTAGAAATTGGGCGATATATTTAGAATATTAAACTAGTTGTGTTAACTTAGGTATGCCAGGAGTAGCTCCATGAATCAGGGGGTCTGAGAAACTAATAAACTTTCAATTTGTCAGTTAGGTTTTTTTGAAAAAGAAAAGAAAAAAACTGGAAAATTAAGTCATCTCCAATGTTGTTGTCATGACGTTATATAGTCAGAAGGAAAGCTGTGTATTAGCGCCTTGTATGAGATCACGTCCTCCACGGAACTATAGATAGGTTGACGTCAGTAGAAACCTCCGATCAAACCATTGGTTAGAGTCAGAGCCTGTTTTTAGTGGTTTAGGGCCTTGCTATATTGGCTGCAATCAATCTCTGTAATTAGGTGAATAATTCATAACAAGTTGGGGAACACCTTCGCTAGAAAACTCGTATTTGTATTTACCTATTCAATGTCGAATACCCAACCGTGGGTAGAGCTTCCACAAAACACTGGCAAACCCATTAGCTAATTTCGCACATATGATTATGAATGGTCTACTTGATGTACTTAAACTGATGTTAGACATTCAACCTCCTATAAGGCTAGCTTTAAGCCAGGATCTGGGTAAAATCATACTCAGTAGTGAAGTAATTTCTTCTATGGTATCACAGTCAGAGACGCTGCTTAGACGTATTCAGAGCTTAGATCTTTAAGTTTTTTTTCGAAACTGAGGCATCATTTTCAAAAAAAAAAAATGGTGACTGAGGACGCCTTAATGGGCCAAACACAGCGCTCCGATACCTCGCCCTAGTGGTTATTCTAATGGACCTTGCCATCCAGACAGAAGTTATGACACAAATAATAGCCTAAACAACTGAAAAAAATGACAACAAAGACGAACACTTAACTGGCTGCGAGCAGCTAAACAATTAGAAGAGACTCTATAATTCAGACATCACCTCCATCTACGAAGTAGAATGAGATAAGCCGAGCAACAGGATGAAAAACTGGGACCCGAAGCAAGTGGCAATGACTTGGTAGCGAACATACACCTACTCATTTCTAAGACGTAGCCAGAAGAGTTAACATCTGATGAATAGAATCGAATGATCGTTTTCTCGATACACAAGAAAGGAGTAGAAAGCTTTGGGCAAAAAGTAAGGACCATCTTACATGAGGGTCAAAAGTATGTTGGTCTGGCTGTCGGAAAATGCCATAATATAACCAAACTTAAGAACAACTTTGTCAGACACTCGAATGGCCTTTCTGCCTTTGGTGTGTGTGAGAACTTCTCTACATCAGACAAGATTAGACCCAACATGTTATTAACAAATCATTTCGAACAGAATATCAAGATGGACAAGTGATTAAGGACTTCGAGCGAACAAATCCACACAGACGGTTCATTTATTTATTGAATCTCTAAACATATCAAAAAAAGAAAGACTCCTGGATACTGATAGACACGTTATATTCGAAGCCTGCCAAGGCAAACGTTTGCCATTTTCATTGAACGCCAAGCTGCTATTAAAACTATTACCTCTGTTATCTCAACTCTCGTAGTACAAGAATGTCAACATGAACTAGTTTCGCCAGATTGTCAAATCAAGATAACCCTGATTTAGATTCCAGGACTCAGTAACGCTTATGGAAACGAACTGACCAGGCATTGTTCAACCCTCCACTGTTCACTTCCTTACAGTCAAGGAAAGTATTTCCCTAAAATTTCATGAGAACTCAACCTCAAATGGACTACCTATAGACTGACAAACTGTGTCATATCTAAAAATATGTGACCAATCTACAACCAAGCAAATACAAATGGCCAGAACTGCTTGCCATACCTATCAGTGATTATACAAGACCTTAATGGAAGGGCAATTTATGTGTGAATGGAGGAAAATTGAACAAAATCGGGTAATGATTTAGAACCTCGCTCTATGCCTCAAGATATGCAGGCAGTTAGTTAATATTCAGGCACTGGTTCATTAGACATAGAAGGTGCTTTCAATAAAGTAAAAGGGGAGGTCGTCAGGGAAGGCCTCCCTGTCGAGCATAGAATTACCAACTGGCTCTGAAAAATACTCATCTCAAGGAACATCAATTCCACTTTCGGATACATGTACATATTTCAATTAGGAAACCCGTCACTACTTATGGAATTTGCTCTTGGAATGGTCTCGGAAATTGGGTAAGAGAAGGTTGACTTCATGTCAAACCAGAACAGACACATTCCAAAATAGCAAACATTGCAGTGAATAAAAAGCTAGAGTGCTAGCACTTAATACAAGTACTCGTATATAGGAAAGAGTTCACAAGAGAGTTCCATCACAGTGGAAGCAACATTGATACACTCGGTATATGCCATGATAGTCAGACCCATCCATACACACGAGGCTCTTATTTGGTGGAAGATAAAGAAGAAGTCATAGAATACATTGGTCAAGGTATTCACTGATGTTCTGCGCACTACGCCCACGACAACAGATGCTTCTGTATCTTTTACGACTGAACCGAAAAATAAAATGATAGGCAGGTAATAGTGCGTGTTAACTCTATCACGTAGGACTCTTCAAGTCAACCAATGTGCAACATAGCTCCATTCTTCGGAAATCGCTTCCAGATACCCCTGAATCAGATGATATCTCGGTGCCTTCGACTTCGATGCCAGAGGAAAGTAGTCTCTCAAAAAAATTAATCAGCAGTATATACAGATATGTAACTTCAAAACCAGTAAGGGTACGGGGATAGGTGTAACATTCAGAAAGATAGAGCTAAAGGTGGCTCTAAGAATTTCGGCCACATGTAGTCTGATCTAAGCCGTGGTTCAAGGTGTACTCAAAAGAACGAAATGACTAGACATGGAATCAGTATCCAACAAGAATGTCGCTATCTACATTGACAGTCAGGAATCCTACATCAGAAAATTTAAGACATTCAGAAATTATCTCACGATGCTCAAGACATTATGTATGCAGAAATGTGTCAGATTATACTATGTACCTGGACATTGCGATGTAGAGAGAAACGAAAGTACCGACGACGTATTGGCCGAGAATGAATCAGCGGTCTCTTAAAGTGATCCAAATAGAGGCGTAAAATCACCAATCATCAATATGGCTGACCTTAGATGAATTTAGGATTGCATAGAATATCTAAGGTCACTCTATTACACTACGTTCCTACCTACTTATCTAGGTAACATATGTACCAAATTTTGGTTAAATAAGAACAAAGAGGAATGCATCCTTTGACAGCAGGTTCGATTAGAAGAGTAGCAGAAGGATAAAAGATAAAAGACATTGCGACACTGTTCTGACTATACTTCAGAAGTGCATCTCTTGCATAAGAAAATGTAACTCATTCGTTCGAATTGTTAAAAGACCAGAAGTCTATATGTGTTAAACTCACTTTAAAAGTGTTCTTTGTCACTTGTGTGTTCTTTGTCAATACGAGACCTTCCGATCCACATTACTTCAGCTTAACTATGACTCAGAAGGTTCCAGTTGACAGATCACTCTTGTCCGAGCAGAAAGTCAACAGGCAACGAGTACGAGAGTATGTAAGTGCAACCTGTTTTATTTTTGGAATTAAGGTTAAACCAGAGATAAACCACAAGTCGCATGATCAGAATTAGACAACAAAATTAAAATCGTTCAAAATATTTTTTATTTTTAATTAAAAATTAAATTACCTACGTCAATCTCACATTCGGTGGGGTCTCTGTTCTATTTTAGCCTCTGCCTTCTCCACCCCTATACGGCCATCCGCTAAGCCAGGCTAGGTTACACCAGCGCCATTGACGAGGAACAAGTGTAATTAAAAGAAAATAATATGTAGCGCACTGATTAACGCCTCCCTTCTCGCATCTTGCCGGTCGCCGGCCGCCCCAATCAATTTAGTCGTCTTTCGAAGTTATTTTTGGCCACTTCTGCTTGTTTTTCAGTTCCAGAATTTTTACAGAAAATAAACAAATTCAAGTGATGATTGGAATGATGAGGCTTATGATGGCGCGAACAAAGGAAAACAAGAAATAGCAGTTTCGCATGACGAGTCTCGGATTGACTCAACTGACGTCAATCAGTGTGTTTCTGTATCTGTCTGCTGTATGGGACTTCTTTTTGGCCTGAGATTCGGTATGGCAAATGTAATTGGTAACATGATATCGGTAAAACAATCAACAAACAGATTAACAACAGCGAAAGGGATACAGCCAGAGACATGCAACAACCACCAACAACGGATACATGCATATCGAATCGACTGAAATGTCGACGAAAAAAAGCAGCGGGTGGAACACAGCGGTTTATCGCTGTTCAGCGGTGTGGCGGTGTGGCGGTTCGGAGTTATTTCAATGCCTCGTTTGACGTCATTGCTCGCATAGGCGTATTGTAGTATGTAACGAGTACACCACACACAGAGCGATCCATTGTACTTTGCTCGATGCAGCCGGTGGAGTCGCTTGCAGAGCCACACTAAATCTCGAAGTCGAGCACGTCGCGCACCGAGGTGGGCGTGGGGCAGCAGCAGCACGCGGGCATGAGTGGTGCTGGAAATTTATTAAATAAATTATTGTAATTATTTTTAGATTGCTAGCGGTGATTATTTTCAAGTCTGACACTTGTGTCGGTGAAAAAATCGACTGTCATGTGAAATTAAAGAGTGCCCGCTGTCACTTGCGAGATGAGCACGGAGGAGACATCAGAGGAAGGAAGGAAACTGGAGGACTGACTCACTAAGTAGGGTAATTGCACTTATTACGGTACAGTAGGAACAGGATACCCTTGAGAATGAAGGAAGTTGGCTAAACGATTTTATTTTTAGTTTTCCAGTAACGAGATATACTATAATCCGCAGATGGAATTGTATGGGACATAGAAAGCGGCTTGAACAATGTCAATACGTCATTCATAGGAGATGCATTGTCATGTCTGAAGGTCGGTAGCTCACTTTGAGAATTGATGCATCTACTGCTCAAATCCAAGCAGCGTGAGTTGTCCAACAAGAGATCTGTCAGTAGAGGCAAGGGGATACTTTTTCCCCACTCCTTTGAAATTTGGTGATTGATGGTCTTGTAGGGCGAATGCACAACGTTCGCTTCGACAAGCAAATGGTATTGCCTTAACTGCCTGGGGGAGGGACTCACATAACCCGAAAGAACGAAACCCCTTTGGGTTCAAATCTTCACAGAGTTGACCTAGTACTCTTCTCCAGAAAATACAAGTCGATCGTCCTTTTGCTCTCAATTGGTGTCAGCTACATAGTCTGTTTTGGGTCTTATTCTAGTAAAAAAAACCAAGTTAACCTCACGTTTAAGATAGAGTCGGAGCGGTACTTTTCTCTTGTAAAACAGCTATTGGCAATAGATGGGGCCTTCAATCTCAAATAACTATCTGGCCCTACATCTCGGTCATAAGGCTTACATAATTCAAGAAAAGAATTTGGCCACGCCTGCATTTTGAATAAACTCAAAACTGCTCCCGGAAATACGGAGCACGCTACTCTACGTCCAAACATTGTTAAGGACTTCCCCCGTCACCAAGGATTCAATTGATATCTGATGGCTAAAAGATCAAGGTCGGTGTTGGTGGTGATGTTTTGTTTGACAGTCTTCATCTGAAGCTCTCCTTCCGTCTTCAAAATCCCTGTAGCGTGTTATAAACGAAAATTATGGCCATTAAAGAAGTATTATCTTGGATTAAGGAAAACGTAATATCTCGTAAAGATATCTGCATCCTTGGAGTTGATCTCTAATAATTCTGTAGTAGCTCTAAACTGCCCAACGTATGTCATGGAGATAGCTGAGGAGTTCAATTTTCACTTTTGTCTTTTGCAGGGTCCTGAGACATAGTAAAATTTCAGGGAACAACTCGTCCCATTTTGTCGGATATATCGAGAACACAAATCAGAGGTGGATAAGTGTATAAACATTTCTAACGACAAAACAAATTTGATCAAAGCTGGGTTTGAAAATCCCAAACAATTTCCTTTCTCTCAACAGACTGACATGACTGACTATAGGTGTTATTGTGCGACTGTTTTATAGGCAAGAATGCCAGAAGGCAGGACTTTTTAACGAATGGATTTTGCAGACTCTACATGGGTAAAGAAGAGGAAGATACCATTCCCCACCTTCTAGTTAGTAAGTAGATAGAAAGTTTCGCCTACGATCCACTGATCTAGGTGCCCTGGTGTTTTATACTGACAGCCACTTCAACCAACCAATCAACCATATCTCTTTATGATCTTACAGGCCTTAGGCCTTCGATCATTGTATCGCGATCACACATGAAATCAAAAAATTTAATTCAATTTTCTAGGTACCAGATTTCTCAAAATATGGTCTAGAAGAACTTGAGCATTTAAATTAAAACTTTTGTTTAGATCTGGAAAATATCGATATTGTTAGCCGTAATGAATGAAAACATATATTTGGAGGTTAGAGAAAAAGAGATGAAGACTTTGGTGAGGACAAATTAAATCATATTGGCTATATTTGAAAAGATTCACAATCATCATCGTGAAGGACTTTCAACTGATTTTTTATATGTCTTCTGAGTTTTGAGCTGATGAAATGATGTCAAAAAACTAGAATGATTTATTAAACCTGCTAATGTCAGCAGCGTTTAATGCAGCCAGTTCTAAATGTGATGTCACATGACAGCAATAGATATGTTTCAAAGGTCTCAGTGAGATCATTATCAAAGTGAGTTGTACTCCAATGAAGGATGACTAAGGTGCTCTGAGTAAGATCATGGAGAGCACACCAAAGGTTTAAAGAATTACTTTAGATTTTATGACAGGTGAGTCTAGCTGAGAATTTAAGTTCGGATTTCCCAGAGTACAATAACAAACGTAATGCCTAAGTTATGGATGAGTACATGACTGACTAAAAGTCCTCAAGCAATATAAACTTATTAGATGTAATTGAGATGAGCTCGTTTTTAATAAAAGTGTTCAAGTAACAGTGCATGAATCACAGTGCGTTAACGTCGGATCGATCCTTGATATATTACAGATGGTGCAGTACTCGATTCTTTCAAACCAAATTGATCATTTCATACTCTTATCAGCTGCGTTCCAAGCTGAAGCTATACTTGAGTTCCCCGTAGTGAACTTGAATTAAAGTGATAACTTCAGATATGGGTATTTCCCAAAATGTTGTAAACATAATAAAAAAAAAAACCCTAATAAGAAGACAATCGTATCACTCTCTGACCCCAATTATTTACTTTTCATTTGCGTCATGGGAGATTTTTTGGAGTATGAGTACGTTAGAGCTATCGCCCTTTTAGGTTCGCCGTGTTTGTTGACTTTGGTCAACTTAGGAGAGTTTTATATCTTTAATAGAACATGAGAAAGTATTTAGAGGGTCACCTAAGCAATGACATGAAGATTAAATTGTACTTTTAGAGGTGTCAAGTTTGAACACACCCTAAACAACGCACTATACTCTTTTGTAGACCCTTGTCCATATGACTGACACTGGGACAGAAAAGATCTATTGCGCAAATAGGGTAAATCTAGTCTAACAGAGTGCAACTCTCTGAGCTGCACTATTCTAAAACGAGTAGTTAAGCACTAACTAATAAATATTCGCAAGTCATCCTCGTAATCAATGGCTTTGTAGTCTAATCGCTGTAGATCGACTAGAAGATTGTCGGTGACTAAAGAGCACAGAAGGGGACAGAGGACTTTTCCTTGGGGACAACCTTTAACAGAGGTAGAAATAATAATTCGATTATCAAGGATAAGCCTTATCCATCCATTCGTTGGTGAAATCCTCGATATCTCTGCTCTTAGTCTTTGTTAACTGACTTAAGTGTAGAGGAGTTTTCTCTCCCTAGTTTTGAGAACAAATTATGTTAGACTTATAAGTCTATACATCAATGGCATCAGCTTGACCAATGCAACATTGCTAGACTGCTTTGACCAATCTTAAACAAAAACAGAACCATTGGATTCCAAGATAGTTAACACCCTAATCGACCACTGTGCTATAGGACGACATACTCAAAGGGACATCCCCTACAATAGGGACAAAGAGAAAGAAAAGACCCTCAGTCACGTGGTATGTACATACATATGTACATACATACCCAGCACTTGCCAATATCAGGAAGGCTAAACTAGGAGAATACCTTCTCAACGATCTCAACGATTAGCACGGCTAAGATTAGTTTCTTCATACAAAGGAGCGGATGGTTCCCAAAATAAGGGGTGATCCGTGCACCTTACACAACGGCCGTACAATGGATCTTATCTGGTTCGATTTAAAGCAACGAATCAATTTATAGGTCTATAAGATTCAGGCGGCTCGATGATGCTTGATGATGAGGACTACATTTACCTGATTCCAGGTAGTTGGTACCTTGTTGTAGCTCGGTCTAAGCAATCATACCGGGTAGGATGAAATCTGCAAAATACCATCACTACCGGGAGCTATAAATTGTTTGAAGGAGCCTAGAACCTCATCCAGACTGATGAGCTAATACAGATCCTTTGGCCAGATGGGTTAGGGTGTGTGGGAAATTGATGAGAAGACGAATCTGCCAAAATGGATGAGAAATAAGGTGTATTCATACCTTGCGATGTGTAGGTGCCATCGGTCTTTTTAAGTAAACCTAAACAACTTGCATGATCTTCAAGGAGTACCTTATTGATTCGAGCCGCTACAGGCATGGTAGCTTCAGATCGCCTGAATTCTGAATTGTATTCTGTAAGATCAAACCTAACTCCTCGGGCGTTTAGCAGAGTTGAAAAGTCTTCTTACTTTCTTCCTAAGTTTGGTTAGGTGGCCATTCTGTTCTACACTTACAAATACTGATTTTCAGTACACAGCTGTCGTAATAGGAAGTGACTCGAGTTATTGTGGGCTCGCTACATGTAGCATCCATAGGGACTAGAGTCTAGCGTCTATTAACTCTCTTCATGCTTATTGGGTTTCCATCAACGTAAAACACTAAGCGGCTCTTTAATTTCGTGTAGGATACCGGTAAGGACATGATCGTACTAAAACTCAAAGTATTCAAAATACTGATCGTTGCCCTCTTAGCGATGGCACGAACCTTTCACCAAGATTTTCCTTAGAAAGATTACACTCCCGTGTTCATTTATACTTTATAGATTCTTCGAATCTATTGTCAATCATTGCTGGTGATCCTACAAGCGTAGATCGTGCCAAAGTTTAAATTTTAAATTCTAGTTCTCAGAAGTAGATTTAAAATTCATTAACAAACCACGAAATGTCACCAACATCGCCAGTTGTGGGTCTTTCCCAAACCAATTAAATGTCGAACGCATTCGAAATAGACATTAAAAAAAACCCGAGTGACTGTCAACCCTTTCCCTCTACTTAATGACGGTGGATACGAACGAAATAGGGTGTTCTCCCTTCGTCCAATTTGCATAATGCAAAGTCGGTTTCAACTCTGTTTGTTCTCTAGTGACCCATTTACGAGCCTATGGCATGAGGCCAATCGAATTTCCCGACAAACTGCAAACGACAAAGTGCGTAAGAGAGATTCCACTCACGTCACATCTGCCAGTGATTATTTCTAATTATACAACAAATATGGGTTATTGAGTGCTGGTCGAGCATTAATTAAACGCAAATTCGATTTCGCAAAAATTGTGCGATAAGATCTGATGATGCGCCACCATAACATCAGGCTATTATACTCGGTGCTCGTTAAATCGTTAATCTAAGTGCGCAGATGGTTAAGTGGAAAAACTTAAATGATTAATAAGATTAACGATTAAGTAACGAATGCAGTTGGCAGTTGACATCCCTATGGCATTCCAAGGCGTATTAATAACACTCACCACGCCCAAGTGACGCAGAAATCTCGTACAAGTCACTCATGCAAGAACGCACGTGTTTACATTGTTCCTGGTTACTCTGTTCTGGTTATTCGTATCTGCTTACAAGTAAATTCGTATCGGCTTTCATCATGACAGAGAGCGGCAGAGAGCTAGGTTCTTGGAAAAATCAAGTGCAAAAATAAGTGCGCGCCTTGTTTCCTCTGTTCGTATGCACACAATCAGCCTTTAATGTTATTATTATGGAGGAGGTGTTCTTAAAATAGCCAAGCAGATGAGCATCTAACAAGCATTTGACGTAAACGTTGCAAATGGGTGCATCTCATGGGAAAACAAAGCTACCAACAAACAAGTGCGTTAACAGTCTGAGGTCTTATCAGCATCGTGGCGTGAATAGTCGCTTTAGATGCTTCCAATTGATGGTGTGGCTCATCGGAAGAGTGGGAATGCAGTTAGAACAAGGCCAATGGAAGTGGTCACGCGATCGAACATTCTTTAGGTGACAAATCTATGAATCACATGCGGATTGTGCTGTAAAGTGCATGTTCTTAGAATTGGCACAGATAAATATGAACATGTACGGATGACTCGGCTAAGTTCATGGTTGAGTTGACATCTGAGTCATTATCGAAGAATACCAAAGTAAACTTAGATAATGGGTCCTATACATAAAACTGAAGTACTTAGATATCGGAAAGACCAAAGAGATGAGATAGATGACAGTAATAGAATATTACACACGATCACAACAAGATGTGAGTAGAGAGTACAGACAGGCAGGGATGATAACTCAAAGGAACAAAAGAACCACAGAAGTGTTTTCCATGCGGTGGTCCTTACATGGACAAAACCAGTCGATGGGACTGCGTTGAAGGCAACGAGTTCACAAAGGTAGCACTTTTTACATCGACAACCAGACGCAAACAGATGCGATTTTTGCAATGGAAAGAAATCTAAGATGTCCTGTCAAGAAGAACGAACGACCAGATAGCAATTACATTTTTAGGAATTGTTATGTTTCAGCAGCTGTCAAAGTTACCAATGACATCCAGCTGTCAAAGTATTCAGTAAGGTTTGCCAGTCCATCATGCATCGCCGAATGTGCGGAAATCATTAAAAAAAAATATTATTGAAATTTCGGCTCAGTGAATTACTCAACATGAATTACGTCGTGTGGTTCGTCGTCATCATGGCTTCAGTGTTCAGGCAATTGGTCGCACCGTGGATAAGTTTGAGCGTAAGTACGCTCTTTTTGGCCTTAAGCCACCAACCAGACACAAATTAGTGGGAAATGAAGAAAACATACCCGCCATAGCGATCAGTATCGAAGAAGAAGCCAATCAACTGTATTGGGTATATAGCCAGAGAGTCAACCCGATTTGTTGTTGGATTTGGGCCTACATGCGTACTGATACAAGAATTGAAGCCCGAAGTCCATAGACAACGCCGTGAGTTAGCTAATGGGGCGCTGGAAATGTTGAGCTGAAATAGGGTTTTTGGTGAAAAAATCATCTTCTCGGACGATCCACATCTACAAATATTGACTGTTTGGTATGGTTTATGGCATGGCGCTATCATCGGACCTTATTTATTTCTCGAAATGAGGAAGGAGATACCGTTACCGACAAAGGCATCAGGTATAGAGCGCTTTGACCAATTTTCTATCTATCCGAGCTGTGGTTTCAACAAAACGACGCTATATTCCATACAAGCGGCGCTGGAAGTTGTAAAGGAGAAATTTGTCGAGACTTGACACTATTTGATTATTTTCTCTGGGTCTACGTCACGGTTCAATCTCTCCCTCCACCTTTCTAATAATTATTCTATGTTGGCTCAGGAAAAACGTGATAACCACATACAAAAGCTTGATATAAATTGATCTTTGATTTTGGGACATCTTCTTCAATTAAAATGTTAACACCGAAATTAGGAGTTTACCACACTTTATTAGAAGCACAAATGGGTGTCACTAGTACGTATGGAGGATTATACAACCCAAGTGGTACAGCTGGCAGCCACTTTAAATCTAAACTAGCCTACCCTCTGGGTTAGGCATCAAACTGCATTCTACCTACAATAGCAGCCTTATACTGGCACTTGCCCCTATCGAAGAAGCTACAGGTGATGTTAAGAAACAATTTGACATGTAATAGATGGAGTCTACAGAGCATGTGTGGAATACAACATTAAATCACATGCAGGGATTAGATTAGATTAGATTATATGTATGAGGTGGGAGAATGTCACCATATCACTCCCAAAATTAGAGCTCTTTCATGATACCCGAGTTCGCGATGAATCCCAGTAGATCTTTGAGTGAGCTAGCCGATATATCTTCTGCTTGAAGGTAGAATTTACCTAAGTAACGATGAATCCTCTTTACCAATGTAGTACAGCATAAGGGCAGCAAGTGACGAGCATTGACCTGAAGGTAGGATAAAGATAAGGGTTCCATGTCTACAATTACACTTAACTGATTAAAACAAAGAAAGAGACAACAACCTGGCTTTAAATCTGGAACGCAGAGACTTCGAAACCAAATATAGAGAAGCAAACAAATATATAGACAGTACTTCCAACCGCTGCTGAGCGTGGATTACGTAGAGCAAGAACTGAACCAGGTTTCATTCAAAGAACTCGCAGAAGTTGGCATAACAGCCCGTAGATACGAGATCAGATCCAACCAACTGCCAATTAGCCTTAACAGGGCATTGGTTATCAACAATGCCTGCGCTTCGCCGTGTCCGGAGTTCCCCAACTCATTGTCAATGTCCCTTATTCCTACTCATTGTGTTCTGCGCCACGTTTACCTAGAGTGATCCACACTTCTGTCGGATTGAGTGAGCGGATTCCATAGGACGGTATGTAGGGTATGATCAGTTCAATCCTCTTTTTCGTTGGATTGTCTTGTTGACTGATTTCTGGGCCATTCTTGTATGCAGATATTGATTAGAGATACGATTGCATCAGAAAATACTAAGGAGAGCAATAGACATTTACATATTTCCAGCTTGCGGATGACAATGATTAAAACATTGCTTTCACCGATTTTAGATGGTCCTACTGGATTAGACAGGATCACGTGATGGAAACGATCTTGAAATTTCAAATCGAGAGTTGAATGACAGCATTTATCGTCGTCTTATTCTCTACGAGGAGTCACCTGAATTCGGGTTGAAACAGCTTAAATCTGCCCTGCCATGTGATTTCTTCAATCTGGCACAGACGTTAACAATAAAGTTGAAAAACCTGTCCTCTAGGCTTTCATGGTGCTTGGAGATCATGGGACCAAGATGAAATTGCGGGTGGAATGCTGATCTTACTACTATTACTACATAGCGGACAGTGAATGAGAAGGACGGCACAGTTTATATTATTTAAATTTTAGGTCCTGTATGAAAAGAGAGCGGTTAAAGGAACCAGTTTAACGGCAAAATGAACTCGTACTTAAATGTGTGCTCGGTCAGGTTTAAGACGGCCAACAGATCGTACATACAAGCACGATTTGCTTGAAAAACTGGAAACAGCTCGAGGTTCAGTCAAACTGGTTACTACTGAACGTAGCCTTTCTGAAACTCTTTAAAAGCAGCTCCTGGAAAGACTAGTCTGCAAGGTCTCAGGATCTGCATCTAGTTTAAGACTGGTCATTCTTATTAGAGATACAAATTTGTTTCCAATTAGAATAAAAGCTGAATTAATGCTACTCCAAGCCCTATCGCATAAGGTCATTGTCCCCTCGATATTTATATTTTGGCAATAACGAATTTCAAAACAACCTTTCAACCTTTCTGTACCTCTCTAGACATCGATCAAAACGCAAATACGAGTCCCGTTCCGTCCGACAATGCAAGAAGAATTTGCAAAACACATTTATTCCAATTCGTTTTGGTTCTGCATTCGAAATTAAATCACCCAAGCGTTCTCGGCCTCTACAACATTATCGGGTGGCTACCTTGCCGGTCTGTAACCCTAATTGGCAAATAGCCTCAATAATCGTGTCGTCGTTGACAATAAACAATTCCAACGACCGACATATAAATAAATATTGATATCCAAACACGAATGACACAACAATGGCGCCTCCAGCTCCTGGCTATACCATCTAGCCGGCAATCCGAAATAGCAGCACCCCTCCCCACCCTCGTTCAATCGACAACCCAATGAACTCTCTCTCTCTCTCGCTGTGTATGCTTCATGGTCCAGACCACCAGAGAGAAAACAAATAAATTGCTCCATTGGATTGACGTCAATACACGAATTGGACTTGTATCTACCGTCCGTCGCCCGAGGGTAGACATTCTTAGAGAGGAGGGCCTCATTGCGAATGCAAAATAGATTCTGTTTGTCTGCGCGATTTCGGATGCAATTGCGCACGCTTTCAAGAAATTAGAATCACCGCAAAGCCAAATATACATATGTACATAAGTCTGACCTTCGTTTGGACCAAATTTTGATCTTCTCCCACCGAAGTGGGTTCAAATAGTCGATGACACTTCCAGCATGAGGAAGGACACACGTTCTATGATGACGTACCATGTATGTACTTCGTCTGAGCTAAGTGTTGCGAAAAAACCGCAACGGAACGCACTCAGGCACAGTAGCCAAAGCATTAGTAACCAAAATCGAATCCAGATCTCAGCAGCCTCAGAGATGTGGTTTCGTCTCGGGTAGGTGTATCGAAATGCTGCTTGTTTTTGGAGTCTTGTTTCATGTGTTGACCGCAAATTGAATATTTTGTTGTTTTTGTTAAACAATATCTGCCTAATTTGTTTTTCTTTGAAATTCTGTTTAGCAATGCAATTGATAGGAAACAACGTTGTTGCCTGCATTAATTGAAGATCAAGTTGTCATCGATTGTACGAGTTGATTGGGAAACTTTCCATCTCTGTGTAGTAGAAGGAGAAGAGCCGGTTTGACAGTTCTTAAATGTCGCCTGCAATTAGCTGTCATTAGTATTTCTATGTTCTCTTGGGGACCATTCCTTTTCGGTCGGATTTATGATTATTGTTGGTTCGTGTCAGTGTGGGGGGTAGAAACGTGTTTTGACGTAACAATGACAGATGATGAATATTTAGGAAATGAGATGCTCGTACAAGAACAAACTAATTGGCAGCCGTGCCCACTTATGAAAGAGATTATGCAATGAGGTTGCTTCTGGAAACTCTTTAGAAGTTGAAGGGATATTTTGGGTATAATTGGTTACGTACTCGTACAAGGGGATCGATCGTAAGGTGATTACACCTAGTATAACTCCAAAATTTGGTAGCAGTGACGCTGAACAAATGCAAAGCGCGAGCGCGATTCGAAAAGAGTTGAACGACAAGTGCGATGCCACAAGCACACAAGAATTGATAGGTTAACGAAGTTCCAAACAATATCTAGTTAAGATCGGTTCTAGCTAATCTCGGATGAGGACCAGGTCAATTGAAGAAAATAAGAAGATTAGGCAGAATAGACGAGAATAACATGATTACGAACACACGTGAGTAATCTGTTGCAACCAAATCTCGAACTCTGTTTGTGTTGTGCCAAAATTGATGTTCTCATAATTCTGGAGCGAAGAGTGAAGCCGGATCTATTACAAAGTGTGCTTCTAAGGGTGTAACGTGTCGGATGGTAAAGAGTTCGCTGACAAGGATGAATAGTACATATAACCATTATTATAGACATTTTAAAGGCGCTTCGAAAGGAAATGAATTGTATCACGAAGGCAACACAGATGGAAACGGCTTCTGTTTTGAGCAGAAAATTAATGTCAAAGTAATGTGAGCCTCTTAGAGTACTAATGTCCGTTTATGACTCTTAAGGATTCCTGGTATTTTAACTCGAAAAGCTTAATAGCACGTGTAGAGTTACAGGCTGCACTGAGGACTAATGGCATAGTTCAGAGCTGTGATCTTCGACAGGAGGCACATGTGGACATATTCCAGAAATGTCATGTCCTGGCTGCAAACTGACGCCATGCAATTCACACCATTTGTCATGTCCCAGGTTGGAGGTATCTTAGGAAAAATGGGAAATAGGCACAAATGGAAACAGAACGATCAAGGGTTCAAAGGTTCAAGTTGTTGACACGTCGAAGCGGTGGAAATTTCGGTGGAGGAGGTAAGACCACTTGAGTGCTTCATTTCACCAACATCATAAAGAGAAGGAGAGGTGGTTCGCTGGTGAGTGCAAGAACTTTATCAAGGAGCAATCATCATACAAATAGCTTTGTGTGTGAAAGAGAGAGAGAGTGAGAGTGTAACAGTCAAAGGTACTTTCTAGAGCAAATAAGCTGTCTAAATGTTTCCTGTATACATATGTATGTATGTGTAAATGACGTAGGACTGCTTTGAGTAAAAGAAAGACTTTAGAGCGCATGGTGTATTCAAGATGTTAAGCAGTTTCATTATCGATGCCAAAAATTGGTGGTCAAGAAGGTACGATAAAAGTGTGTCACTATGTCAACGCTACCGACTTACTGATGTAGTCCCAATGTATCCAGATGTAGCGATGTAGGGACGTCTCCCGAGGCTAGACTGACACCTTATATGAGGCCATTTTAGTACAACAGAGTGACATACTTTGGTCCGATCATCATAAAAAGCTGGTAGGAGAACTAAGAAACATTGAGGGTTTCTCTTCACTCTTGCACAGTCTTGCAGTTGCCTCTTGTATAATGTGTGTTCAAAATCTCATAGCAAGACATGCAGCTCCAAGAGAGATGTACTCTGATACTTGCACAAACTAAAGCCTTCAAAAAAATTATATCATAGAGGCATGTGTTCCTGCTCGAAGGGAATTATAATTAGCACGATCAAGGCGAAGGATGCCCAAGTTCGGAGAGCTACCGTCACCACCACAAGTGCAACCAAAAATTAGATGAACAATAAGATCTTAATATAAACGTTTGGATTATGGTAACGATGTTTGTTTACTTTTCCGTACGTTGATGGACTTATATCAAATGGTGTTGAGTTCAGAAAATAAAACAAACAATGTTTGCAATCAAAAGCTTTTGACTTGTTTATACAATCCACTGCACATGGTGTAACTGATGGAACCGGATTGGGTGTGGGTAACAGAATTACAAAAATAAACTGAAATTGCCATTGTAATCTTTTCAAAACAAAGTTGGGACTGTTTGACTGCCATCAAACTGGATGCAACACAATGTTCTATTATTCCTTCTCGAACAATCTAGATATTTTCGGAGAAGTTAACATATCGAGTTTATGAATACTCAGTCAGTTGGTCAAGTATTGAAGGCAAAATAATCGACGTTAGCTGACGACATTCTGATAGTTAAGCTGCTGGTTGCTTGACATCTATTGACCTCTCTTACTAGCAGTGCAAGTTACCAGCAGCAGATATGTACCTATAAACAAGCAAGGTGCAAGGCTAACATTAAAAAAATCATCTAGAACAGAGCAATCGGTAACATTAGTGGGCTGAGCTGCAATAGCCAAGAAGGAGATGTATGCATCCTACCTTAGAAACAAGGAATATAATAATCAAAGTTCGTCCTACAGTTTTAGCTCATTTTCTAGGGAAGTAAATGTTTTTTTTGGTTTCATAAAGATTATCAAGCAGTAAGGAACACAAATTCTGCTCGGAGATAGTTTTATGGACATCATTCACACATGTTGTTTGAACTAACTGGTGATCTAGAGTTGTTACGCCAAGGGAGCCTAACCATGAATATTAACCTTAGTCGTATAACTGGCGATTAAATGTAGGTGATCAAGAATAGGGAGTTGAAGGTTGCCGTGCCTCAGACAGAGGCTCTTCACGTGTCGGGAGTCGGTTAAACAAGTAAATAAGTTCAGGAATAAACAGGATTAGTAGCTGAAATCTTAGCGACCTTAGACGTAGCATTTTTTAACCGAGCCAATGAATATGTACATGTTTCACAGCAATGGGCCTGGTCATCGATCTTACTTATGGTAGCAACATGGCAAATGACATAAAGGACGATCACCTGTTACTATACACAGCGTGGGCTAAGTGGACGGCATCGGCAAAATTAACTTAAGCCATTCGTTGGTGGTGAAATCAGTTGACCTAAAACGGAGGGAGTTCTTAGTAGTAGCAAAAAACGCAGAGACAATACCACTGATAATGAATGAACATTAGATAGTATCCAAAACAGCCATTGATTCGAGAGTTACAATTAAATGACATCTGAAGTGTGAAAGGTGGTAAAATCCCTTTAACAGATCCATGTGGGGTCTGCTGAATATCTTTCTGATAATGAATGAATGAACACGGTGTCTGACTCTACTCGTGGTTCGACGAAGAATACAAATACAGAAAAGCAGGAAGCATGTTAGACCATATAAGGGATGAACACCTGAAAAAGGGAGGTTTATTAAAAACACGTGATAAGAGAAATAAAAATGGAAAAGGAACGGAAATCTGATACTAGAAACGCAGTCATAACAAAAACACTTTAACACTTTTTTCCATACAACCTGAATAAGATTAAGCTGCTGGAAATGATGGCTTAATTACGGAGCTTGTCAAATCAGGGAAATATGGTTTGGAGCATATCTGAACTCATTTACAAAAAAAGGAACCTAACTTTTATTTGCCCGATTCTTAAGAAAGCAAATGATCTAAACTGCGTCAACTACTATAAAGAAAGAAGGTTTCTAAACGTGGCTTCTAAGACTCTATCTTTTCTATTGTGTGAGCTCTTCATATTCCGTTTTCAGGAATGTCATATCAATCAGTACTTCTTTATCGATATCGAAGGTCGCGTAAGGACAGTATTTATAAAATCTATGTATGCACATTCACTACTAGGTTTGACGTCCATGGCAAACTTGGGCGACTGTGCAAGATGAGGATGGAGAACGATTTCGTCCCCGTCTTTAAGGTCAGAAAATAATTTAGACAATGAGATGCGCTGTCGTGCTTCATTATTTCGGGCAACGTCTTGTTTGCGCCAATTATATTGACGTGGTTGGAAGACTATCGTAAGATCAGTAGAATAGATGAAGGAGCGAAGAAGACAGGACATAGTATACAACAATTATGTCTCGAACGGAGTCTCGAAATATACAACTTTGAGGTAGATAGGGACTTAAGGTCATATAAAGCGGATATGCAAGAACCCTATGACTCGCAAAATCTTCGATTTTACCCTGAAAGGACGGTGCAGTAGAGCACCCCCTCACGTGGAATGATTAAGTGCGTAACTAGAAGGGAAATGACTAACAATCGAGTACATGGAAGAAGCTTGTTGGTTGGTGCTTACTTTCACCATGGAGTGCGTAGCCATCTAAGTTAGTAAGACGTACTTACTACCTAACTTTCAGGAATTGTGTCAAAGGGCCGAGATATAGCCCGTGGCGTGTACTTATAACAGTCTTTCAGACTTAAAAACGATTGCAGAGTTTTTCAAGCTAAATTCACTGCGGACATGATTATCAAGGGAAACATTTCTGGCCAAATAATCAAGCAGCAGTCAAACAGTCATGAAATTAGTTTCAAACTCGTTAAAAGTTTGGGTCACATAGAAGGTCCACTCGTAGCACTCTGAACAGGAAAAAAGACATCGAATACAACGAGGAGGCTAATAGGCGGTTAGATTATGGACTACATACATGTGTCTCATGAAACTTAGTCCCAGGGATTCCCTGTCAGCTATGTGATAGGTAATCATGTAGCATGACTAGGAATGGCTCAGAATGACTCCTGCAAGAACTGCATGAACAAAGATCATAGCTATAAAAACTATTCGTCACTTGGTATGTGAATAAGCTACTAAAATGAAAGACACTCCAGCGAGCTATTTCCTTGTGGAACTAGACGATCTAGAAAAGTTAAGTTAGAAGTTTAGTTCATCCGTCGAAGAAAAGGCTAAAGTTAGGTTCTCAAGAGTCACAAAAGTATTCTAGTTGCTCTTAGTGCGCCGTTGACAAGCTCAGTCAATATAGGCAAACATTTAGCAGAGCTTTACAGATCGGCAATTCTATTATGGATTTTTAAAATCTTAGAAGTTACGTCATATACAGACAAATGTTTGACCTAGAAAGTGTTGTATTTTTTGTATGAGTGTTGCGTATTGATCAATCAAAGGGAAGTGATAGAACTGATGCAGGTACGGATGGAAGAACTTAGGTGAAATGTGAATTTCTTTGTCAATTGAGTGCTCACTGTCCCATCTACTTTGAGAATCGTATCTGTTACCAGTAGAATGCTACTTAACTTAGTTGGCACAACAACTCCTGGTCGCTTTAGCCCTTAATATTTCCAGAAAAAACATAACTTCCTGGAAATAAAAACAAAACAACTTCAATCTTTCGCTTGAACTTGAAGGTGCTTCTACTGAAAAATAACAAAATGCCAAAGTAAACGTTCCAAAGTGCAACGTACCTCTGATATCAGATTTATGTTCTTCTTCGGTTAATACATTACCGGAAGAAGAACAAAAAATAAAAAAAAGGAAATATCTTGCAACCACGTGCTATGCAAGCAAATTTTCTCGCCTTCACTCCGAGGATGGTATGTTCATTGAGCAATTCCACACGAAAGCAAAACAAAAAATACATTTCAGATAAGATAAACCAGTTCCCAGGAAAACCCGGAATATAAAAGAAAACTACAGTGTATACAACGGTGTTGATTAATTTATGCTAACGTTTGCGGAAGCCTAAGCTTAAGAGTAAATATTTTTGGCTTACGAAAGACAGAAGCAGTTTAACTTTGGCAAACCTTGCAAGTGAATCAATTGTTTCCTGAGAACTGAGTTAGATTCACTGCTCTGGAATGTACGGATACCGCAAGGTTGCATCCATTGGACCTGTTCCTTTCGATCTGTAAGCGTAAAGTTCATTGAACTTCCGATTGCTTCCCGACTTTCGAAATGACTCAAAACTAAGTCAAAGTCACTGCGTGTTTTTATGAATGAAAGCCTATAAAACAAAAATAGGCGCAAAGTTTATCAAACAAATAAACCAGATCATCTGCACATTCTATCGACGTAATTCGCGCCACTGAAAGTGAATTAACATATCAATCGAGGATTAGATCTGCCTTAACTCGTCGTACACACCAAACGACTACCGCATTATTCAGATCGTCGTGAGGCGAATTTAAGGCTGGGAGAAGCAACAAACACATCCAATGAACTATTAAACAAATGTTAATTTATTCGATTAAAAATGGTTGTTAATTTGTTTCTTTTTTTTGTGGTTTCGAAATGATTCGAACGGGCTATGACGTCAATGCTAATTGGGTGAGAAATGACATTATGAGAATGTTACCTCCTCTCCCCGGTTCCAGCGATGACTATGACTGTCGCCGCGTCGCGTTATGAAGAAGAGAGAATTAATCTTTTTTACGCATTAAAAGGTGATTAAACGGAAGTTGGAATTCATTGAGTGAAAAATATGTAGATGGTGGTAGTTCAAAATAACCGTTCGCGGATACAGTGGGGAAAAAAGTCGGTGGTTAGATGCAATCGGGGTTTTACCTTCTCTTCTAGTTTCCGAAGTTCTGGGTTGTCCAGCTGCAACAGAGTTTATAGCAACTAAACCTGTTTCAAGCCACTATTTATCGGACTTTAAGGATCAATTCAACTTGGAATACCGTATACGTATATTAAGTATCAAAAGTTGTTAGAATTGGAGAGATGAATCACTGGAACTTCGTCACATTTGGCATATCTACGGATCGAACGACGACATTGGTGAGGATAACTCATAGTATGTTGACGTGAATCAAGGTTAAAGACAGCCATGCATAGGTTTTGGCATTTTACACATACGTACATACATACATACATTTGAGTGGGACTGTCACCTGATTGTTTTGTTGAGCAACAACCCAAATCAGGTGCTAAATACGACTGTAACTGGCACCTGATTTAGTCAAGGTCAGGCTGGGTTTCTAGAGTATGATCGATGATTCATTTTGGTAAAAATAGGAAACAGAAAACAGTTCTTGACCTTCTTTCAACACACACAAGTATAAACGACAGTGGCGTTCCTTACGTATCTAAGTAGTGGAAGCCATTTTGAGTTTTCTAAAATTAGTGAATTAGAATTGAACACATAAATAAGCATTTGGGTGAGGACAGTTCTCATATCCATATTTACAGTTCGCTATTCTACTTGGACTTGTTAACTTTTGGGAAGAATCGGGGTATAGCCGGTCAAGGATGGAGAAAATCCTTGGATCCAATGCAAATTTAATTTCGACACATATCTCCCCTCCCTTAGCGTTTTGGGGCAAACGGACGAAATTGAACAAAAAACTTAACCAGAAAACCCAAATCGGATGAATTAGACTTTGGGACACTAAGTTGGCCGCTGTTAAGCATTTGGGAAGAATCGGGGTATAGCCGGTCAAGGGTGGAGAAAATCTCTGAATCCAATGCAAATGCAATTTCGACACATATCTCGTCTCCCTTAGCGTTTTGCGGCAAACGGTCGAAATTGAACAAAAATCTTAACCCAAATCGGTTGAATTAGACCATGGTGCACAAACTTGCCCGCTGTTAAGCATTTGGGAAGAATCGGTGTATAGCCGGTCAAGTAGAATAATTAATAGACAGATTCATAAATATAAGTTTGGATGATTTTAGGACAGCAATGCACTTCAACTCTGTGATTCCCCCCCAACTGTTGCCAGGTAATCTCCAAATTTGTTAGGAAACCAATATTCACCACAACTTCCAACAGAAATCCCAACTACATCGCACAATCGATTAAAAACAATGATTCACTTAGAAAACAGTTGCTTTTCCTCAAATCCCAATGATGACGATCGTGTTAAGTTACGCCATGACGCTAAGAAAGAACCACAACTTGTCTACACAGGTAATGGTTCAGAATGTTTTCTAAGAAAATCTCCATAGATTCTCTTAAATCACTGACGCAGCAGACCTGAGCTCCGTAAGTATTTCAATGGCAATCCAGATTTTAACGACGTCATAAACAATTCATAGATGTTTTCTTAAAGTTCTTGAAATACACCCCGGGTTAATGGCGTGAAGTGGTTCCCTGTTTGGATTCAATAACACTTGCCCCATAAACACTTCAGAAGTGTTTTTTGTTTTTAAATACGCTCGCTCCTTGGATCGCCTAAAGTGGTCGAAAATATTTGCTGAATAAATAAATAAAGAGTTTCCTTCCATCGACAGAAGTTCTATTTAAATTGAAAAACTCTGACTAACAGGTAAACAAATTAAATTCAATTAATCAAACAATTTTCGTAACCGAAACAACAAACATCCGCTCCGATCGATGAGAGCGTTATGGATCGGATATGACTCCTAATCGAGATGAATCTAAGGGTGGTCTGGTCACATTCATTGGCTGGTGACTCTTTCGCTGTTAATTGGAACTGAACGATGGCTCACGGTGGAATGACGGTGGTCTGGCGTAGGATGTTTGTGTCGTTTAATTATGTGCTGATTCGAATTGTCTGACATGTCTGTAATTGAGATTCAAAAGATCGGCGAATGGATGCGCATTACTTAGACTAATAAAGACATTTATTTTTCTTTTTTGTGGTTCTGTGCTAGGACGGCGCCATTCGGGCTCAGTGATGAGACGAATGAACGCGTTTTTGTTAAATTTAAGAATGAAAACGGTCTGGTGACCGCTGTGAAGGCGCCTTGAATATTTCACGCTTTGATTGGATGCAATTTGGTTTGATGATAGGCACAAGCTTGGAGTAGTTTGCGGGCTTAATTGTGATTGATATCAGTTTGTTTTGAATATTCCGACATTGTAGCGCGCAATGACAACGGCGCGGCGTTGTACACGTTCGCTATGATAATGGTAGGTATCTACAATTAAATATTTCTATTTATAGACGGGAAAAAAATTGGCAAAACAAATTCGATTCGTTATCGTACCAACATTCTATTGAAACTGTTTTCCTTGTCCGGAATATTTGTCAAATTTAATGAACCATGCCATAGTAAAACGGACTATTTCATAGATTTCTATCAGCTACGAATAATATCCAGAAACCAGAAAGTAAAAACGGGCTAAGGAACGAGGTACTACAACTCACTAAAGATCCTTCATGCCATCGTCTAGAATCCGAACATGATTTGATAAGTCCGCTGGAGGAGAGGCGGAACTTCAGCTGCTTTAGTTCAGAGTAAACAACAGCCACTGTTAAGTCAAAAGTGAAAATATGGGAGTTTTTTTCCTTAAAGTTGTTATTTAAAAAAAAAATGGTCTGACTGACATGTTCGAAACCAATACAGACCTATTTTTTCAAAGAAAATCGAACGAATTTGAGAAGAGAATGAGGTTCAAATCTTACACTAAGACTTGAACAGTGATAAGGACCAACATACCACGTCTTTTGATTACATAGACAGAGTGACAGGGTAAACTGCTAAACTGAGTAGAAATCAGTGGAAAGCCTTTCCACTAAACAAGGAAAATCAACGTCAATCGACATCAAGGATCATAAGACCAAAATGCAGTCATGGTCCCAAAAGGAGTCCGGCACGATTCACTATTATAAGGAGTCATATACCGAAGATATTCGAAGGCGATATGTTCAAAAGTACAGATCAGAACAAGGTGGATAAAGTGCAAGGAGATGGGAAGAATAACTCCATGATTCCAATGTTCTCATAGTATGGAAAGGCTTCAATTGATAATAGTAAGGAGGAGACTTGATTGGAATAATTTGAGAGTCTGCAAATGTAGGACTTGGATATGCATATTTGGATCTGAAGATGGTACAAAACTCGTAGATTTGATCAGCTAGAAAAATACACTTCACTGCTACCACATTCAAAAGCTATCAAGATGAAACGAGTGACTCTGTCAGATGGACTGAAAGGCTCTTCAAAGGCGGAAAGTTTGTTCAGAAATAAAATGCGATCAAGGACATAGCAGGAAAGAGCATATGCCTATTTCAAGAAGTGATTTGAGTGTTGCACAAGTTGTGGAGACCCCAAAAACCAGCATAGGAACAGTGTCTACGAATTCAGGTATTCAGGCAAACTGTAGACACGGTCTCCTTATAACAACAATTGGGAACACTAGGATAACCCCTGCTTTATTCTTCTTGATTCCAATTTATGATTAGGGATTCCAAGACTATAACCACTGATAAGCTTCTAGATGTTGGTACTAGCTTTCATCTTATCGAGTTGACGTTGAGTTAAGGGATCAAACTCAATAAATGTTTACAGTTGTACGATTAAACGATGCCCTAACTACCCCGCCTGGAGTAGTTATCTGTGCACTATTGGCACGATTCGATCGTACGTACGTGCATCGTTATGGCGAAGGTTTATCTAAATATATACACACGTAAAGGGTTTTCCAAAAGGGTCATACGCTTCTTCACACTTTTTACTTGACGTGTCAATGTAAAAAGGTCAGTCGAGGTTTACATTTTCATCAGTAGTAAAGCCCATGAGGGAGTAACGTTTGAAAATCATAAAAAAAAAAAATACTACCGAAATTCAGAGTCGGTGATCGGAGCTTGAAGAGCGCTTGTTTCAATTTTCGGTCATACTAATCGTCCCATCAGACAGGTGCGTCCAATAGTGGATATATTCGAATCAACATGTTCACTATCGCATGCTCCTGTGCCAGTGAGACAACACACCGATGGAGGTTTCAAAAATATCGCTGCTGTAAAAGTTTCAGTTCGAAATGAGCAAAATCAGTCGATTTCACGCAGTTCACAGGAATCGGCAATTTCTCGGTCCACTTTGTGGCGAATTTTGCGTGGAGATTTTGGCCAACAATCTTACAAAAGCAATGAAAGTCAAGAACTGTAGCGTTTTGATCATTTGAAGCGACGAAACTTCTCCGATTGGGCGACTCTATTGTATCCACAAAAAGTGATCATGGATTTTATGCCGAAGGTGCGTTTGAATCACCATGTTACAGTCTACGGAGTTCTCCATCGTGACATTATGGCAGCCTATTTGTTGGTCAGAATTGGACGAACTGTACATCAGTGATATGTGGTTCCAAAAAGGTGGTAGCACATGTCACACAGCTGGTCAAACAATTGATCGAAAAATGGTCTGGTCAAATTGTTACCTCTCTAATGCGAATTATCGCCATTGGATTTCTTTTTATGGGATGACGTTGAGTCGTTATTTAATGCCAACAAGCAAACAATTCAACAACATTAGAGGAGCTTAGGAACAATATCGCACGAAAAATTGGCAACGTTCCGGCCGATACCTATGTGTGGAAGAGTGATGGAAAATTGGCTCCAAAAAATCGATCGCTGCAAGCGTGCTCGCGGTGATCATATGAACAAAATTAAAATTCATGCTAAAATGTAACTTGTATACAACACCTGGACTATATTTCAGTCCCAGATCTCAATTATTTTGGTTTTTATTTAAAAACAAAATTGTCATGTCCCTATTGAAAAAACCCATTATATACGTGTAAAGCCCGCTTGCACTGCGGCATCGTTCAATATGTTTGCCTTAAAGTGTTTTATCCTCTGTGACTCCTACATATGCACCACATTATTAAAGATTAAGTAATCACTGATTGTTTGAAAACATAATTTCTTTAAAAACCTTTTCCACAGAAAATGTTTGAGAGCCGCTGGAGAGCCATTAAATATGTAGTTGCACTAATTGCCTACTTCTAGGCTAACGAACTGAAGTTCTATTTCCACGAAAGATCTTATCAAGACAAAGTAAAACACAGAAAGGGCGTTTCGCTAAAAGCATATAAAACAAAGTAACCCCTTAGCAATATCCTCATTAGTAACATACAATGGCCAACGACAAGAACCCGATTTACCTCGTAAATTTCGAAAACTACCTCAAGCCGAAGCTGGAGTCCAAGCAAGTCCAACAACTTGCCTCGCCTTCAACTGAACCCGCTCACCAGGAGAAGTCTTCTTTCGAAATGTTTTGCGAATCAACGAGTATTCATGGATTCTCTATGCTCAACCTAACTAAGAGGGCATCCATATACGAGAGATTCGCCTGGCACGTAATCATAATCAATTCAGTTATCCTAACCGCATTGATTCTGTACAAATCGATGCTAATCAACGCTGGGACACCTACAATGACACATATTGAGTCTACCCACTACCCTGCCTACATGGTACCATTCCCAGCGGTGACCTTGTGCAGTTTGAATAGAATTTCAAAGGTAAAAGGGCTCAAGCTGGCAAAGAAGTTGTAAGTTGGAAAGATTTACGTAAACATGTCTCCTCTGCATCCGTGTACTTACAGCGCTTCTACAACCAACCTCCCGGTACCGGAGATTCTACGACTTTTCCAGACTCCGTACTACATGACGGAGACCACCCATGCTACTGGCAAGGATTTTGAGAAATTCGACGAGGTTCTGGCGTACAACAACTATACTTTGTTGAAATATTTCATCGAGGTTACCCCAGACTGCACGGAGGAGATGGTCAAGTGTATGTGGAAGGGCCGAGCGACCCCCTGTGATTCCCTATTCGAAGCCATTCTCATGCCGAGGGGACGATGCTGCTCCTTCAATTACTATGCAAGGCCTGTCAATCGGTCTCTAAGGTTGGTAGTTGAATGAATCTTCTAGATAAATGCTTACAATGAAAACTTCCCAGAAATATCCAATCCTTAACCCCAAGAGACCCCCGACACGTGAGTGGTTGTGGCGCCGAAACTGGCCTCACCGTCTTAATAGACCCACACAGCAAGGACTACATGGCAGGATTCCTCAAAGCCCCTGGCTACCGAGTGATTATTCACGACGCATTCGATTTTCCCGAAGATAACTCAGAAAATGAATTCATGGCCATACAGACGGAAACCTACATTGCTATCAAGACCACGGTCACTTACGGCACCAAGTACCTTCGTAACATGGGTTTCGCGACTCGTGGCTGTACCTTCGATCCGGAGCACAATCTGCACTACTTTAGTGAGTATTCCTTCTGGAATTGCCTAGCCGAGTGCGTGAGCTTTCGGGTCTTGGATAAGTGCGGATGTATTCCGCATCATATGGTGCGCTTCCCAGGACGAGATATGTGCAACTTGTCATCATTTGCTTGTGTATGTCGAGAGAATGGTAAGTAGCGACCCTAGCCTTACTTATGGCTGACATTTTTGGTTTAGAAAACTTCCAGAATTTGGTGGAGAACACAAATATTTTGGGCACAAAAATTTGTGGCTGCATGCCGGAGTGCTCCTTCAATAAATATCGAACGATAACTTCAAGTGGTCGCTTAAACAGGACCTTTGTCAAGGGAGGACATCGATTTTTGTAAGTACCCCATAGGGATACCTATGCGTCTTGACTAAAAGCCAACCTCGTTCCAGCAAGAACATCACAATTACGGATCAGATCCTAATGCATGTCTTTTTCGCTGATTTAACCACGCACTTGTACCGGATAGACGCCCTCGAGAGCTGGCAATCGATTGTCGGAACTGTTGGTGGAATCACTGGCATTACAATGGGCTTCAGTGTTGTGTCATTATCAGAGGCGTTCTTCTTCCTCTGCGTGCGACCCTTGTACCTGAAATGTGTCAAACTAGTGACTCGAGTCAAGGCAATCGCTAATTGATAACTATCATGTATCTTGTTTATTAATAAATTAGGTGGGGTTAATGTTAATCGATAAACAGAATCGAGTGTGGTCAGTTTGTCAGACATTAGTCCTTAGTCTTTGATTTGCCTTCACGAAGAGAAAATGTCCAAGAAACGCATTTTCACCATTCGCACGGTTGAACCCATTACACCCCCGGTGTCAGCAGAGCCAATAAAGGAAGTTAAGGCAAGGTATGGCAAAAATCCGTGGGAGGTTTTCAAGAAATGGATATCGGACAGTTTCAACTATTACTGTGAGACAACCAGCCTTCATGGTTTCAATTATATCACCCGGCCAGGCATTACCTACTGGGAGCGCGTCTTTTGGATCGGCGTAGTTGTAGTTGCTATCATTACGTCGATTGTTTTGGTTTCGGTATCGTGGACGTCGAATCGGGAAACGCCGACGGTAACTGTCATAGAAAGTTCTCATTTTCCAACGTGGAACGTACCCTTTCCGGCCGTGACGATATGCAACTTTAATAAGATCTCGAAACTCAAGGCAATGAGTTTGGCCAAGAAGATGTAAGTGTAGACAAGATAAGTGTATGATAAGATAGGTTTAAGGTTGGCTAGTTTGTGTCCTTAGAGCTCACAAAAAGTCAGGAGTCGAAGAGATGCAAATTTCATATTCAATCGCATTAAGCCTAGATGAAAGGTTTCTTGAGTTTGGCATATAGTCCTTGGGAACCAGATTACATATAGTGAGCTTATAATGCTGGGATAGCCACCCTGCATCCTATAGGATCGTTGTTTAACGAAGCGTTCAACGAAAATAGTGGTCGATGACTAAAGAAGTAGACTGCATGCCCGAAACGTAGGTGAAGTTGTTTTAAATTAAAATTTGAGCGGAAATTGGATGTGAACCCTTTATCTTTACCAACGGAACCAAAATATCAACTTAGGCTCCGCTGGGAACTTAACATAGAATCGGGGATCAGTTTAAAGTGGGGATTGCTGGAGTTGTTCCGCCAAATTCATAAGAAGTGCTGTGATAGATAGAAAAGTCGAGGGCATAGTGAATAACTAGGGTAAGTGTAGAAGAGAATAGAATTGTAGGGAGGCGCGCAATCGATGGAACCATAGAGTAGTAGATGGGTGAAGAGAATGTTACCTACGTCTCTGTGATCTTCAACGGTTGTTAAGTTAAGAAGATTGAGGTGGTCTTGATACGACTATAATGAAGAAAAGAACGTTGAGTGTTGAGTGTTCAATTCTGGGCACATGAACTCTCTGAAAGGGATCAAGCTTGGCTAGTGTACTCAAGGAGAAAACAGAGTTATTTGTTCATGTAAGTTTTGGAGGATTCTTTGGACCATTGTTTGACAAAACCAAGTGAGGAATTGCCTTCAAGTATTATCTCATCAATTTGCGAACGGAAATTTAGCACTAAAATTCCAAGGTCGCGAAGAGAAGGGTATAAGTTGAAGAAAAATAAAGTGCACGACTGGGTCGTACGTACTTGCACCGTAATGCTATAAGTGTATAATTTTATCAGGACTAAAGTCAAAGTCTTGCTCTTCCCAGTAAAATAGGCGTGGCATTCCGCGTTTCGATGGAATAATAGTCATAACATTGTAGGAGTTTACTCAATGTTTTGTTTTTAAAAAAACACCCTTAAAAAGTGGGCGTGGCCAGATAAGGCGTTTGGGTGAATTATAGAAAATTTTAACACCTATTACTTTGCTTAAATAATTTTTTCTCAATTTCTAGTAAAAATTTTGAGAAAAAAAATTTATTAAAGTGGGCGTGGCAATTTCAAAATTTGGTACGCCATTATTTTGCACTTGTCTTATAACCCAGAAATATTTATTTTTAGACCAATCACCGAACAAATACCCGAGAAACAGCTGAAAAACGTGGTACGCCACCTCATAGCATATTCCCAAACTAACCCACACATCAAATTTTATCGAAATCGTTAGAGCCGTTTTCGAGAAAATCCATTTTAACTGAAATCGGCCTTAAGTAAACTACCCTTAATTTTGAGGTTAGAATGAAAATTCAAATATCCCACAGACTCTACATACAGTGGCGACAAAATAAATAGCACACTTTGATATCATTTTTTCAAACTTAAAATTTTTGTATTTATCTTCAGTAAAAAAAGATACTACTTATGTAATAAAATAAAATTAGGGACAGTTCATTTAAAAAAATAAAAACCTGAAACATTTCATTCATATTTTTTAAAAAAAAGGCTAAAAATATTCTTCCTTCTAATTTCTTGCAGTCAAAATAAATAGCACACTTTCGGGTTATTATCGTGCTAAAATTTCCATATCAGTGGCATTTTCTTCTCAGCATAAGGAAGCGTAACATTGCTCAAAATGTCCTTGTATTTCATTTGCTCAAGAATGCCCTCAATCCGATAAATCGGACCAACACCACGCGAAGAAAAACACCCCCATACAAGAACATTGCTTCAACCGTGCTTTACTATTTTTATGACGTATTTAGGGTTGAATTCTTGGTTGATCCCGCGTCTTACATATTGTTTTCCGTCTTATAATGGTCCACATAATATTCTCCCACCAATTTGGATTTTCATTAACATGGTTACGGTCAAACTCCAAATGACGTGACTTATTCCGATTTTATACCAATGGTTTCTGTCTGGCAATCCATCCGAACAATTTTTTTTCTCGAAGGCGATTTTTATTTGTGCTAACAGAAACATCCACGTCCACCTCCCTTTCAATTTTTAATTTTATTTTAGGAGCTGACAAAAATGGATCGAGTTTGCTCAAACGAACAATGGTCGAGTCGGTCCTAGAGGTGGTCTTACGCGACCGATCCTTACGCAATTTGTTTTGGATCGAGCCCATTTCTTGGTAATGTTGAAGGGTATTAATTACCTTTTTTCGTGACCACTTCAATTTTCGCGCTATGTCCGAATTCGAGCTTTCTTTATTCTTATAGGCAAGAACACACCGTCTGAAATCCTCCGTGGAATGAATTCCTCGTCCCATACTGTTGTTGATATACCAAATTCTTTAAATCTTTAAATTTCTTGCAAAAGAAACTCTTTATTATTACTTACCTTAATAATATCAAGAATTAGATTTGAAAGTGACAAATTAATTGTAATAAACAAAAGGTGTGCTATTTAAATTGTCCACACTATATCTACCAGCCTTTACAAAATGTCATTTAATTTCAAAAGCCAAGGATGATTTAAGAAGTAACATGTACCTTTAGTTAATAGGGAAGTTACACTTTATATAAACTAAAACTATTTTATGTTTAATCTATTAAGCTGCAGATTTAAACCATAATTATTAGTTACCCTGCAACTGTGCTATTTATTTTGTCGCCACTCTATATATGAAGTTTGAAGCAAATCCGTCCAGCCGTTTAGGCTGTAGTCGAATATACAGACAGACAGACAGACAGACAGACGGAATTGCCGGACCTACTTTTTTGGACTTCTCCATCATAGTAATGTCAAGTTTGATTAAAATCTCGAGTTCGATTTTTTTCACGATTGCAATACTTGCCCTATAGGTAGGTGCAAGTAAAAAGTCAAGGGAGGGACTGGTTAAACTTCCGAGATCAAAAAGTTATCGCTGTCTTATCGAGGGAGACTTGAATTCGGGAAGAAGAAATGGATTTGAAAACTTTAATGTCTTTAGAGTAAAGGGAGACTTATGTGTGTTAAATGACGCTATCAATGAACAGAAGGGGACTTAGAAGCCTACCTTGAAGGGGACCCGGAGTTGGTTATAAAAGGAACTGAGAGGACGTAAAGCGAATAATATATAACGATTTTCAATGATCTCATCGACACCTTTGATGTCAAGAAAGGATTTAGACAAGGTGATGTCAAGGTAATCCGTCGTAATTTATAGAACTGCGGCATGGACTTTATCCATCTTGTAGAGAGACAAGTTCTTCGTATTCGGTCCCGTTTGCGTTGTCGGCCTGAGATTTAACAATGAACCGTACGAGGTATTCAGCAACTTACCCAAAAAATTACTCATTAGTCATTTGAGATGGCTAGAACATGAAGAGCAAATGGACACCACCGGTTCGGCTCGCAGAGTCTTTGAATCGAATGCGAATGAAGAATACAGTAGAAGAAGGTCTTAGGTGGACTGCAAAACTCGAAGAAGCTAAGGACCGCGCTATCTACAGAAATTCGCTGATTAACCAGGTTCAATCCGAATTATAGCGCAAGTAACATTCAATAAAGACTGTAAGTTATCCTCGACTTGAAGTATTTGTATCAATTTCTGATCCAATCCGATTTATCCAAGGAAAACGACAGCTCATAGTCCTTTAAGTTGCACCGAGAAAGTTTTGTTATCTTATGGAGTTAAAACTGAAATTAAGCTACAGAAAGGGACATGAATTTGGTTATCAACGTCCGCTTTCGATGTCGAAACAGGAGACTTTAACTTGAGGCAACAAGTAGACGCGAACGTAGATGGGATTCTTAGTTTGAAGGTTTGAAAGGTGTGTACCACAACTCCAGTAGTTTTAACATATTTTTAAGAGGTAGATACCCTACAGTTAGTTGTGGAAGCAAGGTAATCATAGACAAGCTTAGCATCAATGTCACAGAGCAAAGATTATGTAAAAAAGTTAAGTCAGACCTTTTAGGAAAGAAAAGGTGTCCCAATATATTCTTTTATATCATTAAACTGAGTAATTCTAGAGAGGTACCTCCTAGTTTTTGACTCAAAAGACTGTTCCTCAGTAATAAAAAGTAACAACAATATCTTTCTATCTACTTTCCTAGGAATCGCACCGAACAGATAACCGATGAAGAAATAGCTGGCCTCTTCCGAATCACGATGTATCTAAGCTACGCCTTGAACTACAATTCCAGTGATTTTCGCCGACTGGAGCAGATTCTTAAGCTTAACAACTACACTGGCAGTCGCCTAGTCGATGAACTGACCCCAAACTGCATTGACATGATAGTGCGATGTGTTTGGAAGGGAACCAGCTCCCGATGCGACAGTTTATTCCAGAGAATCAACACAACCGAGGGCATCTGCTGTTCCTTTAATTACTTTGGAATGGCGACAAATAATTTTCCTCCGTAAGTCGAATTTGCTTCCCATACGCTCCTAACTGAAACTGCTTGCTTTTTCTAGAAAACTAGCCTACCAAGTCCCAAAAATGCCATTTCGTGTCACTGGCTGTGAATACCCAACTGGCCTGACAATCTTGCTAAACCCGGAAATCGACGACTACTTTGGCACGTACTTGAGCAGCTATGGCTTTAGGCTACTGATCCATGACTCCTATGACTTTCCCGATGAAAATGCCGAAATGAAGGTGCTAACGTCGTCCCGGGAGAGTTTCGTACGCATTTCTCCTGAATCTACATACGCAACGGCGGATGTTAAAGCAATGCCCATCCCTGTAAGGAGCTGTCTCTTTGCCAATGAAAGAAAGCTCCGAGTGATGCAGAAGTATTCGTACATCAACTGCTTGATGGAGTGCAGGGTTACCATGATCTACAAAATGTGTGGTTGCATTCCCATAAACTTACCGAACAATGGAAGCTATCCGGTGTGCAACTATGTACAGTTTTTGTGCATTATCAAAAATCGAGGTAGAAAAGAGCATTTTCGAAGCGCTGGCAAACTTTTATAGGAAATATTACCTTTTGCAGATATCCTGATCAAAGCCCTGCCAACTCTTGAGAATACCATCATCAGAGGAACCAACAATAAGGCGTCCACCTGTGACTGCTTGCCAGACTGTGAACTGAATCAATACCCCTCGGACATAACCATGGGGAAGTTGAATACAAAGTTTGCAGCGAATAACATTGCAGGAATGTATGTAAGACAATGAAGTTGAATAAGTCCTTGAAACTGTTCTTGGTTACAGCGTTGATATGGACCCCAAGGAGAGCATACTGTTGCATGTATTCTTTAGCGATCTGATGTCGACCAGATACAGAACGGACATCTACCAAAATTGGCTATCAATGTTGGGTAAGTTCAAAACGATTGTAGGAGATTCTGATGACTGATTCTTCCTACATTTCAGCTTCATTTGGAGGACTCCTGGGACTCATCATGGGCTTTAGTATAGTGACGGCTTTTGAGTTCATCTACTATCTCACATTTAGACCGATTTTTAATTTTTTCAAATAAAGCAATTGACAAGTTATTTGGTGTGAATACTTGAAGAATTTAAAAAAAAAAAAACTGACTTACACAACAGGACTGGCCGAAGCAAAGATAGGTCTAAGTTTAGGTCTACTTCATGGAAGTAGAGTAATTGATCTCGATAGAATAATGAGCTATGCTTAGGCAAATGGGTCTCCCTGGTTCAATGGCTCACTTAGACTAACAACAAGTTCATGACCCCTGAGAACTTATTTGAACTCAAAACTCAGATAAGTGTATGAAACCAGATCAAAGGTTATTAGATTGTCCGGCTTCACAAGGTTATAGCTCCCAAGAGTGCCTGTTATGTTGATGGCTAATGCTAGACAAGCACATAGCAAGTGTCCAATGGATTCTATTTCCTTTTCAACGATGCAGTTTCTATAGGAGTCGTTATGGGGTAGTCTTAACAATGCTGCTTGGTGATTACTCGCTACTTTATCAAGGTCGGTAATGGCCTAACTGAGACCTTTGACGTCAAAAAATTATTTAGGCAAAACATAGTTGCTTTAGCTTGGAAGAATTGAATGACGAATTCAGAACTCAACATGGGAAGCACAATCATCCAAAAGTCTATGCATACTCATACCAATAAGAAGGGACACACCAATTCATAGAATTAGGCAAAAAGCCTATGTCGTCAGCTATAGCTTGGAGGTGCTAAAGGTCTTTATTTACCTTGACTCTACGAAATCACTGCTTCTTTGAGCTGAGAAAGCGATTGAGTAGTGAAATCATATTCCAAACTGAGGAGATTCTACATAATACCTTGATCATACCAGTTCTTCTTTATGGAGCATGGGGTCTGTCGAAAGTGGATGAAGATATACTCGGCCATTTCGGACAAGTTTTGAAGGAGAAGATTCAACAATAACAGGGTGTACAGCGACATGAACGTCGTCAAAAAATTCGTCATTAGTCGTCTGAGATGGCTAGGACAAGTTGAGCGAATGTGGACCAGTGCTTCGAGTTGCAGATTCTTTGAATCAAACTCAGAGAAACAACGCGGTAGAGGAAGAGCTTATCTTAGGTGGCACGCACAAGTAGAAGGGTATCTGACTCAGTTGAGGTTTGGGGCCGAGGCTATCTTTAGTGTATTCAACTTCAATTACCGATAACATATTAGATGTTAGAAATGGAAATGATTGTAAGGAGGGTTATAAAGGTTCATTGGGTGAAGTGGCTGCCAGCATAGAACACGCTTAGACCAGTAGTAGGTCCATTGTGGTGACCATATGGGAGTGTGTATTCATTTGATAGTACGAACTCTGGAGAGGCAATATTTCACTTTTAAATGGACGGGTGCACTAAGATCATGGATGAAACTGATTTCGAAGTATAATTTGAATTACACTGAACAGGTAGTTGATGTCTAATAAGAATCAGCGTATACTGTTCCTGAGTGCGAAATAAACTGAACAAGAAAAGAGAACACAGAATATACATAAGTATGTACATCCATCCTCCAACCAAAGGCTTCAGAATATGACAATGTGATTAATGATCATATTGAGGGATTAGGATGAAGTAACTCAGTATCCTAGAAGACACACAAGATTGTTGAATTTTGCTCGAAATTTTAAAGCAAGGAGCTCGCGATGGTTGCTTAGTTTCTTGAAAAAATACTTTGAAAAAAGCCAGAACATATGGTCGATTTCTTATGATTTATTGCCTCTGACACTGTACATGCCCAACGGCAGAACATCTGTCCACTCACTGTCAATCAAAAGCTGTTAATAGATACTCCCCACACGTCCCTATCCAATTACCTTTTGATAAGTTAATCATAATTCAATTAAACACAGGCAGAGTGAAAGTGTTTGATTTATGACTTTGGTCGGGAAAATTCTAGATTACCACTTCACTAGTTTAAGGCTTCAAGTGTCTACTAAAGGTATCTGCAAATATTTTTAGTGTCTAACATGCTCTTAACAGATAAAATGGCAAGTGACGATAAGAATTTGACCAAGTTTGCGGTCTTTAAAAGGTGTGCACACAAGCTCTATGTGGAATATCTTGAAAAGAGTATCACGCATGGATTTCGGATGATCAGGAGAACAGAGGGAGATTCATATGGAAGGTTGGTTGTTTTATGATAAAAATAAATAAATATATAAATAAAGGCACTCACAGATGTAGATTGTGCATTTCTTGAAGTTTCTTGAAGTCACGATCTGAAAATAAATAATAAGTTTGTTGATCAGTCAGAGCTAGAATATGAATTTAGACTAACTATACATAAAAAAAAGTTTAAGCTTAAGAGTTGATAACAAGAGTTGATAACAACTTAAAAACAAAATAAAGGAAATAAAAATTCTATAAGGTGATGACAAGCGCTACATGCTTTATGTGTAGAATAGCACTTCATTCGAATGGCAGTGCTTCAAGCGGTCGGTCCAATTTTGTATGACTCTGTGTCTTATATGTGCGGCGTTATTCCGAAAAATATTGACCTTAAGATCGTCCAAAGCGGTTGGCTTGTTAGCGTAAAGTAAGGACTTGACGTCGCCTCAGATAAAATAACCGAGCGGTGTCAAGTCGTATAATCGCGGCGGCCAATTTGATGAACGCTCGCCATGAGATGAACCAGTCGCCAAATGTGTCCTTCCCAGCTCGGATATATTGATTTTGTCGAGCTCTGGCCACAGAAAGTCGACTAACATCGCTCTATGCCTGAGACTATTGACGGTAAGGTGTCTCCTTCCTCATTTCGAAAGAAATAAGGTCCGATGCCGCCATGCAATAAGCCCCACCAAACGCCGTAAGAGAAAATCGTCTATATATATCGCGAATGCACCATCAACGCAACGTCGACTATATGACGTGTCACGCATTTGGCTTTTACACATTCGTGTCTGCAGTTACAGCATCAACTGGGAGTCTCAATTGTGTCTAAACTACCCTCGTCCTCTTCTGAACCCCAACGAGGCAGTGGACTATTTAAGATCGAAATACAACCATTATATCCACTACAAGTCGTTAAATGGTTCCACAATTCCACTGGAGGTGTCGTCACACAGCCCGGGCTAGAATGAACATATTGAAGGACACGTTTCCGGCTCGCCTAATGTATCGTTTATCCGATTTGCAATTTACACTGGCCGTGCACTGGCTGTTAATATACTATAGTAAATTGGCACACCTAGATCCATGAATATTTCACAACAATTAAACCCAATTCATTCAGTGAATCCATTTTGTGTTTAGTGTTATCCTAACCTTTTTCTTGAAGAACATTTCAGAATACCCATGTTAAGTCAAATGCTGACATTACCTATATCAAGGCGGATGTCTGACTGACGGATGAAACCATCATTGATGGATGGATTTTTAAGATAAAAACTCCTTTGAGTTTGTCACAACAAAAGAGAATAGAAAAACCAATTGAATTCATTGCAAATTACTAAACTTTATTTCCGAATTAACTCTCTGCTACTCCTTTACAAATAGTTGAGATCCTTAGCTTTGCCGACCAAAGCCACAACGGAGTCAACAGTTTCCTGTCCGGTAGGAATGATTTGCGAAGCTGGCAACTGGAATCCGAAACCACCACCGCTGCTGGATGGTCTCAACTCATACGAGTACGCCAACTTAGTATCCGCATTGACATAAGCCCAGTCAATACTAGAGCCCGAAGCCGGGTAGATGGCATCATAGATATTGCCTCCGGTGTACTTGGTTCCATACCTCTTGTTCATTGCAGTGATAGCGGCACTATAAACGGCCTTAACGTCATTGATGTTTGCTGGTAGTTGGTTGGTATGTCCGAATGGATACAGCAAATACTGCGAATATGCATGGAATGATATGTAGACCTGGATTTTGCCCTTCAATGAGGCGATATAGTTCGACAGTGACTTGACTTCAATTTCTGAGGCAGCGGATGGTCCAGCATAGGTATCAGAGCAAGCATTGCTGCTTGATCCAGCGGTATTCCAATAGAAATCCCAGTTCCTGTTGGGATCAGCACCGTAGCAGCTTCCATATGGTCTACGCGTCTTCCTCCACATACGGTCGTTTGTCCAGGTGTACACATATCCATCAGGATTGGCATGTGGGAATATGTACCAATCGTTGTTCTCAGCAATGGTTCTAATTGACGACGATGTGCTTGTCAACAGTTCATTGACCAAATAGGTCACAGTTGCTGGAGAAATCCATTCACGAGCATGGATGCCACCTTCGACGAAGACTCCCTTGTTTCCGGTTTTATAGGAAATTTTTAGCCCAAGGATCTGTCGGTTTTGATAGGAAGTACCTCCAATAATCACACTCACTTGATTCGGATAGGACTTTGCCAAAGATTGCAGCCAGCTGTAGGTATCATCGAGCGTATGATAGGCTGTCCAGTCATAACCAGCACGGGTTGAGACTCCAGTATCTTCCTGATCCAGGCGCTTCTGAGCATTCTCTTCTACCAGTTCGTATGTAATTCCATTTTTTGCCAACAACTCGGTGAAATCCGGGACTTTATGGGGTGCGACAACGACTTCGATTGCTTTCGACAAGACGTAAGGTCCTTCCATGAATAGAATACTGTCACTTGAGCCTTCTACATCCTGAAGGACGCTCAATTGGTACTCATCAGCCGCAGAGACCTTGTAGACCCGATAGAAGTCATAGCGTGCACGCTCTCCCACCGCCAATGCTAGGCAAATGCCCAAGAATACCAAAAGTGTTCGCGACATTTCGCTTAATGGGGTTCCTAAGCCAATGCTCTTAATTATATACACTGCTCCATTTTTGGTCAGACATTGATAAGAAGCCCGGGGTAGTCAAGATTGTAGGCCATAACATGCACCGCAAGTGGATTTTTTGTCAACCAAACAGTGTCAGGCAGAAATAAGTGGCTAGTTTCCACCCCTAATGGTTCTGATTCGGGGAGTTATTTAATTTCTGATCATGCTCAACTATCTCAGACAAAGCAGTGTTGCACATGACCCTTGTCTTAAGGATTTGAGAGATGACGTCGGTCCCACGTGAATGAATCAAAGGTTTAAATGACAAGTGCCTTACTGTTGGACAAAGATTTTGTAGTAACGTGCTGAAAAAAAAGTTGCTTGATTGTAAATCGCACCTGTTATCGATGGAAAGATTTATGGTCTAACTGAAGGAGCTTGTGCTGTGCATAAATCATTTCTATAGAAACCTAGATAGCTTGACGTGAAAGTTACCTTCTGGATAGCTGAGAGGCACGAGTATGTATGCACCGAACCCGTGCGTGGTAATCCTTTTGTATATTTCACAACATACTCATCGAGCCTTTCTTCGACATAGGGAGCAGTTTTCCTCGACTGTGATCTAAAGAGTATTTTTGTGCCTGAACTGCCATTGGGCGTCGAACTTGTCTTATCGACATTTCTAGCTGCAGTTTATCCTCAGAATGTTTAGCCTTATGGATCGACATATTAGGATGCACTTAGAAAAAAGTCTCCAAGATGAATCTTACGTTCCAACTTATGAAAAGGGATTATAAAATATACGAAAACGAGTAAACTACCTTAGCTTTAGGACCAGTCGCGATTCCGATTAAGGCAAGTTATACTTGGTCTAACTTCCAGCTGAGCTACAGAAGCAAAACCAGTAATATTTTAAGCCAAATTCCACACTATCCAACTGTAAGAATGTGCAGGTTGTCAAAGAGTCAAGCACGACTCAATTCGTAGAGGGTAGAATAGAGCCAGTTTGGAATTGTCTCAATTTGTGATCAATAAGTGCTTGACCTGGATACCAGACTATAAATTGTCTTGCACGGAGGGGACTATATTAAATTTTAAGTCCTGAAATAGGCACGGGTTGGCAATGATCTCAACCATAATGACCACACAAAGCGGGTCTCTTACAGGACATTGTCCACTTGTTCACACGTTATTCCAGGGTTCGGATTGGTGGTCTCTGTGAATGTAAAATGGAAAAATAGGATATACAAGGTAGGACCAGTTCAACTGATGAAGGAGTCTGCCTCATCTGAGCCTGAAGTTGCACTCTCACTTTGACTTTCAAACCACGACAATGTGTTCTCCAAGTGGAACTACTAACCATCGTAGCACGAAATCTATCTACGAAACTAAAAGCTAAGAAGATGATTGACATAATCACCTCAAGAACTCACAGCACTTACAGCAAGCCACAACGTTACACTTATTTGGGTTCCACGACACAGTGTCATTCAGGGTGGACGGACCTGAAAATTATCGTTATCTGAGTTCTACCGCCCCCAGCTCTTATGAAAGCCAATATAGACCAAGAGACTAGCTTATGAGAGGAAGCGCATTTTCACCGGAAAGAAAGCAAAATTTAGCAAATTTTAGGACATCACAAATCCAACATAGAGCTCCTCACGGAAGAAGAATGCAAAAGACACTGATGACATCTGCCAAAGTGACGAAACGAATGCAGAACTATGAAAACTATGATGTACTATAGGAAGGGCCATCGCCGAATAAGACTTCGAAAACTTGAGAGACATGTCAGGAAAACCACTATTAACTATTCTGACATTCTATGTCCATAAAGTCTGCGTATTTGTTCAGACCGGACTTATAATCTGATCCTGTATGTTCTCACAGTTTATGTTTAGTGTACCTGCTATTTAATTTTCTCGTTACATCTCAAACAGTTGTTCATTTTAATATTATGTCATTCATATTGAAAACCCCTATATTTTATTATGAATTCGTGTTAAATCCATTTCAGATACATCTGGCTTGGCTTCATGGTCTTCATATTTGTCCTTACTCACATGGATGTCTATCGACTTGCAGTTCAATTTATGCAATCCCCAACCGAAACACGACTCTCACCAAAGGTGGTACATGTGAAAAATGTACTATTTCCGGCAATAGCCATTTGCAGCAACAATCAAATAAGCAGGAAGGCCTTAAACGAATTAGCTGGTCAACTGTAAGTAATACTATCTGTCTGCTAAGTGCATAGAGCTTTTGAAGGACCTTTTTCATAGAACAAGCATTTCAGAAATCTGCACACCTTTAAACGCACTTTAGTGATAAATATTTTCGAGATTTAAAAGAATTGATGTAAAAAATACACCTTCGTACTCACTAAAGGGATTTCAAAGTGCCTGAGGAACGAAAGGGAAATAAGTTTCCCAATCAATGGAATGTATCTGTACTTAGCACTAGACTTTTTCAGGAAGAACACCAAAGAAAAACAAAGTAGACGTAAATCATGCTATATGGATTCCTTGTTGTAGCTTCCGTCCTTTACTGTGTAGGCGCTGTTTTGCCAATACGTTACACAGTTTCCAATAGAAACATATCCTCTGAAAGAAAGACTCTTCAAATGCAACCACCTTAAGACCAGCTTTTGGAAAGTAGAACACTTGTCAACCAGGGTTCAGTATGGCACTGAATATTGAACCATTGTCCGTATTTAACTATACAGTACAACGAAACAGAAGGTTATCTTCTCAGTAAGAATTACACAGCGTTTTAGACTCGCACCTCACGCGAAAGGATACAAATGCAGAATTCGACAGTCTACAAGGAATAAAGTCATCTACTGAATAGGTAGACGATGCAGAAGAAAAGTGGGATACCGCCAGCGCGGCTGCTATGCTGCTCAATGGTTCTAGAGAATCTGTTTCACTATTTCGACAAAAAAAAAGAAGAACTTTCACTACACTTCTATGCTTCACATTGTATTTTATTAACAACACCTCGCCGCTTACAAATACTTCAACTGCTTAGCCTTGCCGACCATAGCCACTAGTGATTCAACGGTCTCCTCTCCAGTTGGAATAATCTGTGCAGCTGGCAACTGGAAACCATACCAAACGGAATTGCTCGATGGCCTGAGCTCGTAGCAGTAGGACAACTTAGTGTCAACATTAGCATAAGCCCAGTCAATACTAGATCCCGAAGCTGGATAGATGGCATCGTGAATGTTGCCTCCGGTGTACTTCGTTCCGTATTTCTTGTTCAGAGCAGCAATAGCATCATTGTAGACGGCCTTCAAGTCGTTGACATTTGGTGGAAGTTGACTTGTGTGTCCGTAGGGGTACAGCAAGTACTGTGAGTATGCGTGGAAGGAAATGTACAAGTGAATCTTGCCCTTCAAGGACGAAATGTACTTCGACAGTGATTTGACTTCAATTTCTGAGGCAGCAGATGGTCCGGCATATGTGTCGGAGCAAGGATTTTTACTGGATCCGACTTCGTTCCAGTGGAAGTTCCAGTTCCTGTTTGGATCAGCACCATAGCAGCTTCCATATGGCTTGCGAGTCTTCCTCCACATACGATCGGAGGTCCAAGTGTACACATACCCATCAGGATTGGCATGGGGGAAGATGTACCAGTCGTTGTTCTCGGCAATGTTCCTAATTGCTGTTGTTTTGCTCGTGAGAAGTTGGTTGATCAGATATGTCACTGTAGCTGGAGCGATCCATTCGCGGGCATGAATACCACCTTCGACGAAAATTCCCTTGTTTCCGGCTTTGTACGAGATTTTCACTCCCAAAATTTGACGCCCTTGGTAAGAGCTGCCGCCAACAATCAAAGTCACCACTTTTGGATGGGTTTTGGCCAAAGACTTCAACCAATTGTATGTCTCATCGAGCGTGTGGTATGAGGTCCATTCGTAGCCAGCACGAGGTGCGAATCCAAGGTCCACTTCATCTAACCGACTCTGGGCGTTCTCGTCCACGAGTTGATGGGTGATTCCGTTTGTACTCAAAACGTTGACAAAGTCGGGCACCTTGTGAGGAGCGACGACAACGTTAACTCCCTTGGACAGTGCATGAACCCCGTCCAAGAAAATTACACTATCACTAGCACCATCCAGTTCCTTAAGGACTGCTAACTTCGTCAGATCGTCTGCGATGACTTTATACACTCGGTAGTTGTCGTAACGAGCTCGCTCCCCAGCGACCAGTACCAGGCAGAAGGCCAACAGAACTAAAAGTGTTCGCGACATTTTCAATTCGCCTAATGAGTTTTCTACGGCTAACTTTCAGAACTTTATACCCAACTGAGTGGAGGTGTTCTGAAGAGGATAGATGTACCGATAAGGCCCGGATGACACAATGGGGCTTAAGTAGACATGATAAGGAGGTCTCAATGAGGTGCTCTCAATAGGTTTTTCAAATACAGTCGGGGTATTATAGTTTCACCATACTTCAGACTCATTGAGACCTTGTATTATAGATTTATGGTCTCTCTAGACACTTCGAGTTTCAGTCTGTAAGAGCTTACACAGATTTACTGTAAAATTAATAGACTTTGAGTTTTAATTCTTTATTGTCTGCTCTGAGCCACTCGAACTTAAAATTGATTTATTGCAAGTCATAAACTTTCTGGCAAACAAATTGATTACGATCACAACAACGCAACATTGATTGGCGTTTGTTTGATAACAACAAAACATAAATAGGTACAGCATTGTCCAAGAAGTGTCACACACAATTGTGCGCGTAGGAAACCCAAGGGACCTGGGGGTCGTCCTCTGAGCCTTGCTTAGCAATCTCACACAGTGTGACTTGAAATCTAGAAAAACGTCAAAGAGTGTGGCCTTGTGACCAAGTTGACTTGAAAGCAGCTTAACTATGGCTGCAGTTACAGATACTCCGACTCTGAAAAACAGGCGCTTGTTTGCCCAACGACTAGTATTGTTCATCTTTACAAGGACACCAGTACCACCTCGTTGACTAGGTTTGGAGTCATTCATGAAAATTTGAATACAGTTTAGGCTTAGACTCTGAACTAAGATAGTCGTGAACGCAAGGAAAGTTGGCACAGTACCCGAAGTTCATTGCATCAGATGGCAATGGAACCATGCATCCAGGGTTATAGGATAAGTATAGTGCAAGGTCATCCACACTCCAGTGTAGAGTCTAAAACAGTAGTTTGCTTTGATAGTACAGCCCATGACAAAGTATCAAGGGGAAAGCCTGACTGTTCTTTGGAGTTTCGTGCAGAAAGTAGTCACATATTTCAAGGAAAGAATTCTTTTTCAAACAACTGACGCATAAACTAGAAAAGGTCTTGTCATATTGATCCAAAGGACATTTATCGATAAAAACCCCCATGTCTTGGCGAAAAGACCCTTTCACCGCCTGAAAAGTAAGAAAGTCTTGGATGTCTTCGAGATGACATTGCATTTGCACAAAGAAGTTTCTTAATTCAGATGAACCCTACATCTGCATCAATTCCTATCTTTGAGGATTGGTCACATTCTTACTCATAAATCCGACAACGAATCGCGTATCTTACATATGTATATTCGCAAATAACTGGTAGATGGTTTAGGTTTAGGTTAAGGCAAACTTAGAGATCCATGCATCGCGTCCTTCTCATCTCAAAATTCATACCACTGAATATGTGCAGCAAATAAAATCCCATTTGACGCACATTTTTGAATTTTCACATTGCGCGGGCACAGCGATCATTCACTTGCACTTGGGTTGCATATGTACACATTTATGTATGTGTCCAGGTGGACCTACCCTAATTTCTGAGTGATAGCGTAAGCAGCAATTGCTATTCTACCAGTGTAACCTCGGTCATTGCCTTCACCTAAGGCGAGATATGCAATGCATTACAAAGCGTTCCTTACAAACGACTGTTGCATAATTTGACCATAATTATACGTCAGGTTGTCGGCTATTCATAAATGCAAAAAAAAAACCGTGCATAAACCAATTGAATGACCCACAGTAGGGCAGCTAGTGCTGGAGATTTGGAAAAACATAAAAATTTCTTACTATTCCATATGATGACCAGACTATTTTCCAATACAAAACAATATATGTATCATATGTATATGAAAAGTTTAAAAACAAATTTCCAAATTCAATTCAACTTAGATAGAGCATCAGTTGACTTTACCCTAGTTTTGAATGTATCCTGCCCCACTGTACGACGCTCCGTAAACCCAATTTCAAGTGTTCTCAAATATTCTGCGCCACGCTCTGGATAGGCAGATTTATAAACCACAAACATTACAATCAATACAACACAAATACGCCACCCTACATAAGTAGGTAAGACTATCACTTGAATCTTATCTAAATTACTAGCATGCTCTAGTACTTAAGCACTGCTAATGGAGAATATCAATTCCTTTCTGATTGTTCGCCACAGCCGTGCAGTGATAAAACATTACGTTCTGGAATTGAAGTGCCAAAGAAGGTAAAATAATTCCATTGGAATTACAGTTGTGATGGAAAGTTTTGTTCATAGTTTTGACGAAAAGAATTTACATTTAAAAAAAATGAAGCAATTCCCTCAGATGCGTACTGGTGCTCGCTAACCTCGTTCCAAGACAGAACGCCAACCTTAGAAATAAAAAGCTTTATTCTTTCTCCTGTTTTCTCCTTATTCATAAAAGAACAGAATTCATGTTTAAGAAATTTTCAAATCTTAGCTTGAAGGTAAAAAAAAAGTTCTTATCTAGACAGAGTGACTGACAAAACCAAGATCACGTGAAGAACCGACATAAGTTGAATTGGGAAAAACTCCAGACCAAGTCCCAACATGATTTTATGGACATGCTTAGCGATATCAAGATTAATTGAGATGTGCAACGCTTCTTTCTTTGGTAATATAAAACAGTCCAGTTCTATAAAGTGTAAAGCCTGGACTAGGCTTTCCTTCCATAATTAACGCCTCAACTTAGTAGATAAGACAAGTAATTAATCAAAGCGTCAAACAAAAGATTTATCAAAAATCAGCTGCAGATGACTCCGTAGAGAGCAGAAACCGACATATGTATGTCAAATATTCGGTCAGAGGAGTTCATGCCTGACGCATGGATTCTCGACATCGATTGCCCTATCCACACGAAAGGTGATCCCTTGAAACACGCCAACTACAAACGTATTAGCCTCTTGAACATAGCGTACAGCATCTTATCCCTCATGCTCTGTGAAGGCCTGGTGCCTTGTTAACACTCTCATCGGGCGCTATCAGTGCGGTTTCAGACCATGAAAGTCGACAGTCGATTAAAAAATATTAGCACTTCGGCAGATCCAAGAGGTCTATCGAGACAAGCTTGTACATAGTCATGTCTAGCTTCGACATCCCTGCCAACCTTTTTCGTTTGTACAGGATTACAATGGAGAATGCTTCCTATTCCATCCTACTCCATCAAGGACGGTAGGACGGACCTTTGACGTCAAAAAAGGACTTAGGCAAGGTGATGTTGATTTTTCCAATATCTTATTTGAAAGATTGTGCGAAACTCACAAGCCAACACCGGAGGCACAATCTTTCAAAGTTTGTGCATGCCGACGATACTGACAGAAGCCACAAAAATGGGTCCAGCGGTAGATGAGTGCAAAACCAAGTAAATGCTGTCAAAAAGGGACGCAAAACTTCGGCGAGTTGGACAGAGCATCGCAATCGACAGGGCTCAACTGAAAAAAATATGTTGATTACGACCCAAGGACATAATCGAGATGATGGGCTTAAGACAGCCCCTAGTTGAGTGGATTTGCCTTCTAGCTGAAATCAAGTTCATTGATGAATCTTAGGATTGTTTGAGCTGAGGAGGAGTTGATATCTGAAAGAGATGTAAAGTCTTGTTTCTTGGAAGTGTTTGAGCCTAGTCTGAGCAATGTTGGGACATTCACATAAAATATGTTTGGCGGTTTCAGTGTCCTCGAGGTACAGTTGGCACGTGTTCGATTGGCTAATACCAATTGTCTTGAGGTAATAGTTCAGATACGAAGATCGGAAAATCTAAGATAGATGGTTGGGACCATCACGGTACACTCTCTGATAGGCAGGCATGCGAGGAGAATGCTTAATGCTTTCTTCAAGGATTTTTTGTAAATGCCTTAAAAACGATAAAGAGGAGAAAAGTACGACACATTTTCCCTGTACCTGTCCTGATCTATCAGATTTGAGGAACAAAATCCTTGGCGAGTACTTTCCCAAAGATCTTACCGATTTATCTAGACTCGACTTAAAAAAAATTAAGGCTTCGACACCGAGTCAAGCTACTTTAATGTCTCAACGACGAATCATACTTGTTCAGCATGGATTGCCACCGAAACTGGTTGTCCTGCTTTGTGTTCCAGTGGTGGTAATTCGGCTTTCCCAAGTGGTATCACAGTGGTTTGACGTGAGACAACCATTTAACCAACCCACAAAAGGTTATGAGTAAAGCCCCCGCAAGCTAAACCCTCTTTGGCAAATCAGGGAGTAAAGGAATTGATATTATGGACATCATCTGAACACATATATAGATATTGCAGCCAGTACCTTAGGTATTGGACTAGAATTGAAATCTAATTCTTTGAATTTCAAGGCACTTCTTCCGTGCAAAACCGTTTATAGTAACCGAAAGAAAATGTGAAGGTACGTTAACCAAGCACAAAATACTTGGGAAGACCAAGTGAAATCGCTCTAATCTGGTGCCGTGAAATCCAGTATCAGTCAATTGACGACTCCGTTTACTAAGTACGTTTTAGGGTATAAACGGGGAGAGTACGATTTCTCTCCAGAGTTTTGAATAGTCTCAGAATGGTTTGCTTTTCAAAAAACCCTAAAGATAGGTTAAATAGAAACTTTTCGGTGGCCAATTTTTGCTTCCAAAACATGGTTTAAAATAAAGTCTGCCTGGTGATTTAGTTCAGATAACTTCATGTAGTTTTTAGTTAATGCAGGAACACGCAAAGCACTTGAATCGAAAGTCGACAGAGTGCATGATTCACTCACTGACAAAGTGGTATACACATGATTTGGGACAGAGTTTGCCTGAGCTCCATGCAAACTTAAATTACAATTGGATGCTCTCGAGAGATCAAATCTTAGGTGACCAAGTGGTATAACGTGCCTAGCGACAAAACAGATTTTGCCTAGGCTGGATCTGAACCGCTTTTAGACACTGATCTCTCTTAGCAGACTGCATAGACATTGTCTAATAGGGAAGCATACAAGGAGAATCTATTCCCTACCATCGCTGCACGTGCCTTGTTCTATCTCACAAAAGAAAACTTCTTTTAGGAGACTTTTCTTTAAAGGATCTTAGTGACCTTATCAACATCGACATTAAGAGTCTACTACGCTTCATCAGAAGATCTAATTGATATCACTAGTAGGCATTGAGGATCATATGATCAAGGTGGTACCACTGGACCTAATATTGGTCTAAGTGTGCTGGGGCTAGCTGCAAGCTACTTCTAACCTGTCCTTATTTAACTGAAATTGGAATCAAAATGGAAATCTCTGCAACTGGAACCAAAAAACTTTCTGGGTACCTCACCAAATTGGACTGTGAGTCGCCAGCGTTCACTCTTTTAAGCAGTTACTGCATGAACATCAGATTAAAGAATTTGCTGCTATGGGGTCTTTCTCATATATACGACCATGATTTGGTAGCCGAAAGTTCCCATAATGGTCTACACCGTTAACTGTTTACCTACATATATCGGTACATATGTAAACTGTACTATCTTAGCTCAGGTTTCGACGATTTACTTCTCTAAGTTTTAAGAAAGATAGACCACCACGTAGCCTTGTGAGGCTCCGAAAATACTTAACTCAATTGCAAGAAAGAACATGTTTTGAAGATGACCTAGCGATTACCACTCTCAATACTTATGGAAATATGTCCTAAGACACATTTTGAAATATAGTAAAAGATATTATATCATTTGAAATAGTCAGGCTCCGCTTAAAGCATTGAAGTTCGACTCATTTGAGTCTTAGCTTCTCTAGTCCTGCTACGTGGCAAAGAGCCTGCATACGAATTAGCAGATACATTCTTAGCAACGGATTTGAAAAGTACGAACAAAGTAAAACAAAATAAGACTCAAATTTAAGTCTTATCTAAACTGCTAGTTGAGCTAGCACTCAAGTGCAGAATTTCAATTTTCTCTTCGCGATAACAGTTATTTACTGCGACTGTGATGAATGAACAATAAAAGATTGTTTAGAAGGAAAGACACATAAAAGTAAGTGAATGCGAATGGGATACAGTAATGACAAAAAGTTCTTATGGAAGTTGTACAGAAGGGGAAAAGGGGAACACACTCAGACTTTATATGTAGATCGTTGGATACTTTTCGCCTCCACTGTTTATCTATCTATTATTTTATTTCTGCACAGTGTTGCGAACTCAGTGCTAGCACTATACAGGGTTTACCTATAAAACTATCCCATCCACTGCGCCACTCCGCATTCGCAATCGAAACGTCATGTCGCGCACATTAGCACTTCTAGTATTGTGCCTGGCTCTAGCCGGGGCAGATCGTGTCCGCTACGATAATTATCGTGTCTATCGACTAACCGCAGCAAACGAGGACCAATTGGCCGTGCTAAAGAGCTTGGATGGTGCTACTGATCAAATAACTTTCCTCGATGGCGTTCATTACATGAACCGGCCGATCAACGTGGTTGTTGCTCCAACTAAGATGTACAACTTCCTGCAAACACTGGACAGCAGCAAAATCTCATACGAATTGCTGGAAGAGAATGCCCAAAGCAAATTGGAAGACGATGAAGTAGTGCGCCCCTTGACTCGCTCAGCAGACTACAACTGGGAGCAGTACTATGAGCTGGAGGACACCTACAACTGGCTGGAGAGCTTGGTAGAGCGATTCCCAAAACAAGTGAAACTTATCGAAGCCGGCCAATCGTACGAAGGCCGCAAGATCTTGGGCATCAAGATCTCCTACAAGGAAGGAAACAAAGGAGTCTTTCTTGAGGGCGGTATGCATGCACGTGAATGGATCGGTCCAGCTACAACGACATACATTACCAACCAACTGTTGACAAGCACGAATCCCGATGTGAGACTTATTGCCGAAAATTTTGACTGGTACATCGTTCCACATGCCAATCCTGATGGATTTGTGTACACACACACCACTAACCGTCTGTGGAGGAAGACTCGTGCACCATATGGCGATTGTTATGGAGTTGATCCCAACCGGAATTGGGGCTTCCACTGGAATGAAGTCGGTGCAAGTAGTGACCCCTGCTCGGATACCTACGCTGGACCAGCGCCGTTCTCTGATATTGAAACCAAGAGCTTGTCAGAGTACCTAACAACCTTAGAGGGCAAGCTCTTGCTGTATGTCTCCTTCCACTCCTACTCGCAGCTGCTGCTCTTCCCATATGGACACACTGGAGAGCTTCCGAAGAACTACAGCGAGTTGAAGAGAATTTTCGATGTCGCAGTCGATGCCATTGGCAACCGTTATGGCACGAAGTATACCGGTGGCAACATCTACGATGCCATCTATCCGGCTGCTGGAGCCAGTGTAGACTGGGCCTACGGAACTATTGGAGTCAAGTTGGCCTACTGCTATGAGTTGAGGCCATCGAGCCTAAACGTCTGGTATGGCTTCCGTTTGCCTGCCAACCAGATCATACCTACAGGCGAGGAGACTTTAGATTCACTTTTGGCGATGGTTCGAGAAGCTGGCATTGGCAGATAGATTTCATTAAAAAAGTAATTTTTGGCTAAACAACGTGTTGGCGTTTTATTTTGTTATCGCTTTGATGGTTATCGGTGGTTTAAACTTGTCAGATGTGAAGTGGTTGTTACTGGCGGGTTTTTCTTTTACGACACATGGATTAGGTGCCACTGATATCGCCGATCGTGTCGAAGATATCGGCGATTAGATTAAACTTTTAATCTTTACGGTTAAACTAGGAAAGGAATTCGAATTGGGAATTGGTTTGAAAAGCTTGACACAAATTTTATTGGACGTAAGTGGCCTTGATTCTTACTTTACAGTTTGTCTTTGAAAAAACCCCTCTTATCATTGACAGTATAGTGTTAGGCATCAGTATCATGGTCTAAGACAAGTAAGCGAGGGTGTAGGAAATGGACCACTTGAATCATCAATAGTTAGACATAAATTGTATCTCACTCTGTGTTGGGTTTCTGAGCGTTCAGATATTCCAGGAAATTGCGCAGCCCAAAGTGGGACCATAAAGGACGTCTCGAAAGCCAAAGAGAGGGTTTATGTACTCATTGAATCCTGACACGTGCAACTCGCTAGGCAGTTGAGTAGACGCTTATACCCACGCATATGTACCCTGATCGGGCTATTGAGGGGTCATTGTCTTTGCAGGCATTGACGCTAGGATTTGGATGGATGAAGAAGAGAAGGAATCACCATTTTACATTCTATGCAGCTGCCCTGGATTCCCTACTCTGCCAAGATCCAAAATGACAGTAAACTCAAACCATACTGCAGGAAGTTAAAAGTGTTCACTACCCTTGAGAGAGCTCTAAGTGGTAAAATAAGTGGGACCGTGTTCTTGATACTCTTAGTCACTCTGAAGACTATTTTACTATGGTTGGACTGCTGAAATCTCTATCTGCATGTTATCCGCAAATAAAACTTACTCTATCCTTCTTCATTCAGTTTTAAGTACCTTTGGATACAACACTCTTTGTTACACGGATGGCCAACAGTTTGAAATCCCCACAAATTGCATATATCACATATCCAAACCTAACCACATACTAGAACCCTTCTATCGTGAACCTCTCTCATTTGAGGTGAGAAACGTTAATAATTCAAATGCCATGCAAACCGTTCCAGATACGAATTTCAAGAGGAACACCACCCCCATTTGGTAGCCAACTCGGTCGATGACTTGGCCCAGAAACTACTCGCCTTTGGTGGATTCCTGTTGTATCCGTTCGACACATTCACAGAAATCGATGATCAACTTCACAATTTGCATCATTTGTTGGCCCATAAGTACGGCAATGGGACCTACCAAACGCGTACTATTCTTCGCCTATTGGCACCCAAATGCGAGGACCTCATCATGCGATGCGCTGTGGCGGGTAAACTATATAACTGCCGTGATCTGTTCTTTACCAGGACAACAACGGCGGGCGTGTGCTGTCTATTCAACTACAGGCGAATGAGCTATAACACAGACAGGTAAGACCTCGTCCTGTAAAGCTTTAGAGCACCTTATTGAACCTTTCTTGTAGACAGCTCTTCCAGCGCGATATGAACGCCTCGGCACAGAGTGGCAAAATTCAGTTTATCGCATCTGGCGCACGTGCTGCTCTGCAAGTGGTTCTCCAAGAAGACACGAGTGACTTCACCATAAAGGAGTATCCCTGCGATGGCTTTAGGGTGAGCGAGAGTCTTTCTTTCTGTGATTTTGTCAAACATTTGTTCTCGCAGACACTGCTATTCTATCCAGACGACTATCCGGATACGGATACGGGTAGTGTCACCAAAGCCTTGGTAGGCTACAACGAGGAGTATGAAGTCTCAATAATGCCCGACATCCTCGAAGGTGCGCCGAGAATGAGACAATTTACATCGAAAATGAGACATTGCTACTTCCTGGAGGAGGGTCAAGAGCTACTGAAACAGTAAGGCCACGGCTACACCTTCAAGGTCTACTCAATCTGATATTTTTATCCATCTTTCAGAGACTATTACTCCTTCAGTGAGTGCATGCTTGATTGTCGAACGCGGAGTGTGGTGAGTCACTGTGGCTGTATGATACCCGTGCTGCCAGGCTACATAACCAATGTTTCTTACTGTGTTCTCATGGATTTGCCATGCATAAGTCTTTGGAAAGCTATCTGGTGGCAATGGAACGCATTTGATTATGTGCCGAACAACAAAATAGAGTCCACATTGGAACTCTGCAAGCACTGTCTGCCGAACTGCAATGTCATGAGTTACAAGATAAACGTCAACTCAAGGCCGTTAATTATTCCACCAAAAGCAGACAATTTCAGCGTCGGGATTTTGTAAGTTGAAAGCTGCTCTGTGGTGTAAGTGGAGTTAATGAAGGCGGTTCTCTTTACAGGGAAGGGCTACCTGCATCCAAACCAACGACAGTTGTTAAGTTTTTCTACAAATCCGCCTTTTCACAGATCAAGACTCATGACATAAGCGGAGATTGGATTGTTCTATTGGGTAAGGGTTTATGCTTATGGAAATCAGCCTTAAAGCGTTCTTTTTCAGGTCGCTATGGCGGGATTTGTTCGATTATGTATGGCTTTAGCTTTGTGGCCATCATTGAGTGGCTCTACTTTGTCTCCGGGAAGTGGTTCATCGTGTGGTGGAGGTGTTTGCGGGAGTGCTATAGAAATCGTGTTAAACGAAAAGTTGAAAGTAAGAGTCAACAGGAAATCTACTGGGATGAGCTCATACCGAAAGGCGCCTTTCCAAGGAGAGAGTTTAATGAACTTTGAGTGAAATTTACAGAAATTTGTATGCACAGAGCATGAGAGTAATAAAATATGTACTTTATGCATTGCAAGCCCTGGGCACAACTAAAGTCAATACGCGTGTGACAGGAGTTTAAGCAACAGACGAAGCTGAAACACACTGCCTGTAACCGGACACGGTAGTGCGTATTACTTAAGCCCTAACTCAGGGGACACAATATTTAACCAAAATCCCTCTAAAGTATGATGTGTATACCTATTCAAGGTAAGGACTTAATACCCTCAATGAATCAGTACCGGTACCATCGATACTTTACAATACCCACGAAACTATAGGAGAAAAAATCTTTTTACGAAGAAAAAAGGTGGATCCGACAGGAGGATGACTACAATCCTCAGTTCCGGCCACTACATCACTGCGCTTCATGTCGATATACTTCGAAAAGAAGAGAGGTCTCTGTGACCATTAAAATGATGAGGGACAGTTTCCCTGAGGACTCTAGTCAGGTTGTTCACTACTAATCTAGGTTAAGGGCCATTGGCAACAGAACCGAACGTGATTACAGGCAAACATATTCACAAGAAACCTGACCTGTAGTATCCGGTTGTCGCAAGAAAAAATAGTTTGGTCATGTCAGTCGAATCATTCAATATTAGGGACCGAAACACCTTACAAGAGGACCAAAAACTCCCATGCCTAGCAAACAAAAAGAGAGACCGTAGGTCGGTATCTTCCACTACTGCGAATTAGTCATGAATTAGACAAGCCAATAAGCCCCATACGAATTCACAGATGTAGAGGCCACTAGCAGGCTCAACGCCTTCGCCAGACGGTCGCCTAACTCTCAGGTGGGACTTCAAGAAACGAATCGATGGCCTTAAACCGAAAAGAGAAGCAATAGGGACATAAGACATTAAGACATTCTTTTCAAAAGAACTTCCAAGATTATGTTCACAGCTTGACATGCCATGTTGAGACACCCCTCCCTTAGGTGGTAACAAGGATCGTTCACTTCGCCTACATCATAGTAAAATCTGAATATATGTATAAGACCTGCACTGGACTAAAAAAGCATATACTCAGCAATCACACACTGGCTTTGGATGCATGCTCAAGATAAGACACAACAACTCAGAACTAGGACATTGTCAAATACATGCACTGGTCTCTAAAGGCGGATGCTAGTAGCGAACGAAATTTTGGAGAAATGAGAACGAAATGGGGTCAAAGTTGCCACCTATACGAACAGACAAGTTCATACCCGCCACCACCGAAATATTTCAATCCGCACCTAATACCCACAGAGGTGGTACGGGGATCAATCCGATAGATTGGGCCCTTCACCCCTTAAATCTCACTATAAGAAGAGATCCTTTTCGGGCCCTTTAGTCCGTAAGCTGACTTGGAAAGAAAACCCATCAGAAAGGACAACGAAAGCATCCATAACTTTGGTAAGGAATGAGGACCGAAGCCCACTATCATCCACTGGATGTACACAGCTTTCATCAGACTATTTATGGATTCCTTGTTTGGTTACCCGCAGTAGATAAGATCAATGACCAGGATACAAAGATTAGCGCACCAAACACTCGCCAAAAGCAGCACTTGAAACCATACTGGTGCTGGTTATAGTAAACTTATGTTAGGTTAAGTTCGATTGGTAGCCACATGCAAGCTCTTCTTAGACTCTTCTCTGAAACCTTATTATACCACAGGGTACCATTATACGTGCAATTTAAGAAGACAACTGCAATCCAGTCATTGACAAGGGGGCATGGCGAACTATTGCACTTGAATGTCTAGACGCTCAATGTCAAGATTTCAGCGAGTGTATTCAAACCGTCTTGCCATCAAAAGATAGGTGAACAAAGGCTAGGGCCATCAACCCCAATAATATTTCGAATTTCACGGGCGTGAGAGTCAAGAATTCATGAAGAAGGAAGGTCTGGCATATATTCATCTGAATTACTCGGTCACTCAGACTTTCAAATCACGGAAGCAGTGTCGTAACTGTTCACGAAGCTCCACTCCATGAAAATGACCGATATATATGTACATCGACAGTCAAGCCACCATGAAGGCTATCTTATCCAAATCCGAACTCCTAAAATCATGTTACACTCCTTTGGTTCCAGGGACAAGAAAGTATTCAAGTGAACGAACTGGAAGAGGATTTATCAAGAAAAGGCTCCGAACAGGACCTAACGCAGGTCATTACCCTGGTCTATCGCCCATAGAACAAGTCCTTACGGGACTAGCCAATGGAGATATGAAGCGCACTTTCATCTCCAGAAAACTCGGGACAAGACAAAATCTCAAAACCAAGCAAATTCTAGACCTAACTCAGAGCTCCTCAAGGGGATTATTACCGGCCACAACCCTCTGGCTACCCAACGAATGCAATCAGACACATCTGCAGAGGCTGTAACTAAATGCCCAAACCTAGACAGAACTAGGAAAGCGAATCTAGACCTGTCAGAAAGCCACCTTAAAGTTAATAACAATCCCCTGTTGGTTCAGGCAGACCGCTCGGGTATCCCAAAGTCACAAACTATTGTCTTCCTTTGGGTTCCTCCACGACAAGTTTTTACAATGGCTCCACTGATGACAGTGGACAATGAATTCCCAAAAATAACACACAACATCTCTTGAATGGTGTAACTATTTTCTTTAACACTTAACACTTCGTTTACAAATAAAATTTACTCGCTAAACCACTTGAAAAATATAGAAAACTGATTTTTATTTAAAAAAGAAGACACCACACAGCAAAGCTTCTAATCACAACTGGCGTGTGCCAAGTAGAAAGTAGAAAACACACTGATGTACAGATGGCGCGCAAAACAATTAAAGGGTAGATGGGTGAATTCTCAGCGACGTTCGAAGATTCAATTGTGCAGAATTCAATAGAAATTGTTACCAATTGGAATATATTTTTTGTTGCAATTCTGTTTACCTCTTATTTGAAACAAGTTGGATTCTGATCGATGAGTAATAAAAAAAAGAACTTAGAACTTACTTTCCAGTGAAAGTAAAGGCGTAGGCGTAAGCAATAATTGGAAATTTTTGAAATTTTACCCTTCTTCAAAAACGAAATCCCGGACTAAGCGGATTGAGATTTAGATTTACATATGTAATGTGTCTGCACCTAAATTTTGGATTTATTTTGACATTTGCCGTCAAAAAGGTTGTCACAGCTAGTAATATTTTGATATTGTCTCAAAGTCAATTGAATTTTGTTGTGGAATAGGCTGGAATTACCAAAACTTTTATGAAAAATGAAATAAAAGTGAATTATTCAATATATTTTGAGTTTACTTTTTTAGCAGCGAAAAAGATTCGAATTATTCACTCTGGAAAACTTTAAGATGTACCAAAAGGCCCAAAGTTCCCGCGCCGCCAATTAAAATAAACCGAACGGATTTACTATCTAACGATTTAATACTCAAGTGCAACGCTAAGTGAACTAAAACATGAGATCGAGGTCCTAAAAGTTAAGAAAGCTTCTGGTTATGATTTCACTACCGGGGAAGTTCTCAAAGTTCTACCTAGAAAAACATTAATTAAACTACCATATTAATGCTGCGCTCAGATTAAAACACGTGCCGAGCCAATGGAAAGTTGCGGAAGTCGTAATGGTTTTAAAACCAGGAAAACCGCCAAATGAGGTAAAATCGGACAGACAAATTTCGCTTCTTCCAGTCATATCCAAAATCTTTAAGAGGATATTACTAAGGCGTATACAACCGGTTATAGAAGACAATAATCTTATCCCTGACCATCAATTTGGGTTCAGAAGTAAGCATTCTACAATTGACCAGGTGCACAGAATTATTGACGTAATCAAGAAAGCACTCGAATAAAAAAAGATGTGCTCAAGCATATTTCTTGACGTCTCGCAAGCCTTTGATAAGGTGTGGCGAGAAGGATTAAAATACAAACTAAGACAAGTTCCTCGCGCATGCCTATACAATATTCTAGAATCGTATCTCGGGAATATACTCTTCCGAGATAGACATGGAAAAGAATACTCGGAGTTTAAAGAAATTTCGGCCGGCGTACCGCAAGGAAGCATTCTTGAGCCGCTTCTCTATCTTTTATATACTTGTGATATACCGAAAGAAGACGGCACTATCCTTGCTAAGTTTGCTGATGACACCGCTATCCTATCAGTAGATAAAACAATCGAACGACTGCAAAACTGCAAAACGCAGTGAATAAAGTAAATAAATGGACGAGGGGCTGGCGTATCGCCCTCAACGAAACTAAATCTTTTCACGTGAATTTCACATATGTATAAGAAAACTATTGACTTGCCAATCTACCTACTTGGCCCTTTTGCGAACGAAGCCAAATACCTGGGAATGACACTCGACGCAAAACTGAAATGGAATTCGCACGTGAAAATGAAACGTAAATAGCTTGAAATCAAATATAGAGAAATATAATGGTTACTTGAAAAACATTCCCAGCTGAGTACCGAGAACAAACTGCTTTTAAACAAACAAGTGCTGAAACCGGTGTTATCTACGGTATACAACTTTGGGGTTGTACCAAGAAAACAAATGCCAACATTATACAAACTTTTTCAAAATAAAGTGCTTAGAGAAATTGTCCAAGCACCGTGGTATAGTAGAAACGACGATATCCAGAGATATGTCATCACATATACTAATTCACCAGTTCACTGTTCGCTGCTTCAGTACTACCAATAGTCTCTTCACAAAACAGCGGAGATGGGTACCGGAGTGCATTTCTATGTGTTGCATGAAATTTATATTTGTCTAACTTCTCACCATCATTCGTGATGTGTATATTGTACTTTTGGATGGCAGGGGCCTACTGACTAATAGGGTAAAGGTACCAAAGTTTTTGTACGTTTTCACCTCTCACGAGGGTCTGACAAGCATTAGAGAAGACAACTGATGTGAAAAAGTTTTTTAACTAACCCTTCGGACATTCGGTTCATCCCATTGGTGGGGAGAAACAAAACAAACAACATCCGAACGGGCTTGGCATCCCTCATATTAGTGTTTTTATAGTTTTTTCATAATTACTGGAGACATATGTATGTACATATGTATTAAGTCTATCGACTTAGTGCAGAGGGTCAGGATAGAGTAGTAAATAGAAAAGCTTGTACACGACTTGAAACGCACACCTCATAGCAGTAAGCTAAGATCCGGGTTTGGACCAGGTTTATCCTGAGCCTTAGCAACACCTAAGTAAAGTTTTTCGTTTGCTTTTCAACAATAACGTGGCCCAATGTTAGGTACTACAATAATACGTATCATGAACTTGAAAGACGATGTTCGCTATGGCATGTTTTTCGAACTTGGTTTCTTCTTTAGACTTTTTCTAAAATTGTTAATGAAATCATCAAAAATCACTTCTAAGTTGGATAGACTCTTAATAACAAAAGTACTAGTGTTCTGGAGTACGTATCCTATTTTACATACTATGATACGAAGGAACTAGAATCTGCTCTGGGTGATAGAAAAACAGTCACTTCTTTTCTTTGACTTTTACCATGCTAACCTACAACGAGGGACTGTTTTACTAGACAAAGCTTTGAAAATTCAATGTTCATTAGTTTTAACGTAAGCGGCAGAGTTTAAAAGACTGAATTTTGACCATATTTAATTTCAGACCTAAATTTGATTATGTGCATCATTTATACGAATACGAGGGCAAGAACTTTAAGCCAATATGTCCCCCCTTTTATTTTATTTGGAGTATGGTTTCTTGAATTGAGAAAGTATTGAACTTTGTCGAATCCAGTTTGAACTCCTGTGAAATAGTTATTATAATCTTGAACAAAGTTAAAAAAAAAAAACTTGGCGCAACAGGTCGATGGGACCCAGGGCCTAGCTTCTCACAACCATTCATGTTGTACGTGTTCTATTCTTTACACGAATGGAAGGGGCTTACTCCCTAATGCCGTGTCCGAAGGGCAATTTGTTATTTTGAAAAGCTTTCACAGGATAGTTGTACTCTCGGATGTTTGTCAGACGTTCGCGAGAGATGGGGCCGTAAAAAACTTTTAGGTATTTCGACTGGGATTCGAACCTCGAACCCTTTGCTCCATAAGCCAACGCACTAACCACTAAGCCCACAAACATGAACAAAGTTAGTTTACTATAAAACTCAAAATTACTTTTTTTTTACTTAAAACAATTAAAACATTTTAACTACTAAACAACATTGCATGTCTCACTATGAATTTAGTTTTGTTCTCTGACCTATAAAATGAAATTTTCATTTTAATAAGCTTTCAACAAAAAACACTAAATTGTAAATTTTCCGCAATAACAACTCTGACCTGACTAATTCACCGAACGATAAGCAACAAGAAAGTACCGGTGGAGGAGGAGGAGCTTAAAAATGTTGTCCAGATATGGTTGGAATTGATGCAGTAATTATAGAAAGTATCCTCATTTTTGATGGCTGCTTTATTTTCTGCGTGACTAGTAGGTAGCTTAATAGACATTCTGATTTTATTTTAGTTTTAGAACTATTTATGTCAAAAATATTATTTGGAATGTGCAAATCAATGTTCATTTTAAGTGTGTTTTATTAGAAAGAAAAAAATAGGAAAACGTGAAACACTGAAACATTTGTCGATCATTTTCTTAGCAGTTTAACATTTTCAGAGCCTGAATTCTTAATGGAAATCAAGCATCCGAATTACAGAATAGGTCATAAGTATAAAGTTCGATAAGAATTTCGAAATTCGTCGGTTATGGGGTATCACCGAAACCGAATAAAGCGGAAATTTGATAGTAATACCTAGGAATTGATTTATACTTTGTACTGCAAGGGAAACATTTGAAAAACAAAGAAAATGTAAGTAATATTCTATAGTTATTGCAAAAATACAATCTTATGCTTATTTAAAGTTGAATATTTCAGCGGAGATGCTAGCCCGTCCCTACAAGCGGAGCTCTAAAGGATAGCCGCCATCATCTGTTCGATCAACTGAACTGAAAAACTTGCACCCATTCCTTAATAAATGTGTCCATTTTGAATACAGAAATATCTTTATTTATCTGTTTATATGGCTTTCATTAAAAATTGCAAAAGTTTATTTGGATAATTTTGCACAACTTTGGTTAGTAAGAAAGTAGGAAAATAAATATTTTTCGATTCCGTCTGGATTCTGTGGTAATATTTTTTTTTGTATTCGTAGTATAGCTCAATATTTGTATGTTTGTGGTCTTTACGGTCTTTAATAAAGTAAAAACACAAACTACTTTTAAAATGCCTCGATAGCATCCCTGGGTACACACTTATGGATGACAAGAATATCCCGTTTTTCATAGGAGGAGTTTAGCTTAACTTGGACAGAGAGGAAAAAAATAGAAATTTTTCACAAAGATGATACCTACTACAGTTCCTGCGTGACTAGTACTTCAGCGTAAATTGCTTGTTGAATTTATAAATCCTGGACTGGATTTTTTGACTTTTTTACGGGCAAGGGAAGACGCGTAGAAATGTGATGGTCAGATGATCAGATTTATAAAAATTCACTGCAATTTAGTTTGACGTTTGGAAATGTTAATCGTCATTTAAAGAGTGAAAAAGAATTTAAAAACTGAGAAATTCAAGAAACAATCAACAGAAATGTTTAGGTTAAATAATTCAATTCTTTTGAAAAGCATTAGTTTGGTCATAAAAAGACGTTGTTGTTGAAAACGAAACCAATTATATTGACAACAACAACTAATAAGTGGAAAAGGGTCTCCAGAAGTGTTTAGATAGGACTATTAATCTGAACACGTAAATGTCAAAAATTTCCAGTCCGTCAATCCTGTATGAATAGGAACATAAGAGTATGTATTTCCGTTACTGAAGGTAAAACACAAAATACTTTCAAAATGCCTCAATAGCACCCCTGGTCTGAGTGTGAATGGATGACAAGAATGTCCCGTTCTGGATAGGAGGAGTTTAGATAAGCTTGGTACACAAAATGGAAAGAGTAGACTTTATGCAGAAAGATGATACCTTCTACAGCTCCTGGGTGACTAGTATTTCAAAGTAAATTGTTCGTTAATCTTGATACAATGGCTGATGTGAATGAGTAAAATGCAATGACAATGAAAGAGTATGCAAATGCCTGCATATCTATATGGGTTTTGGGTAAAAAATATGTCACCTTATTAGTGAAGATGAATATTTTCTACAACTTACCGAAGACATAGCGGAATCGCGGACAACAATTGATACTTTAATATCAAAGCTGATTTGAAAGGTTATAAAATACGAAAGGAAGATGGCTGAGAATATTTGTATACCTATGTATGTATGTTCAGACAACTGTCAAATCTAAAAATACTCTCTGGTCTACAAATGTGCTGGCAATTGCTACAAATGCTTCGCTAACAAACCTGTCAGCCAATAATTGATAGTTTACGCAATTGTTAGATATTTGAGACAATTTTGTCATTGCTAGACCTGGCAGTATTTGTAGAGCTGACAATCGTATGCACATAATTTAGGAATGGAGTAAGTCTACCTAGTATTTTCAAGACTTTTTTTATGTATAAAATCTACATTCTAAGAAGATATAACATAGTATCCAAAAACCATGAATTTTAATATTTAAAAAATTGGCTACATATTATTGAAATGTGTACTACATTTACTCTTGGAATTTCAACAACTAAAAGCTCGTGACGTTTATGTATTTAACTTTACATTAAAAAAGCATTTCTAATGATTTACATTAGCTTTTTTTTTACAAATTTCCTCAATAGCAACCCTGGTCTGGGGATGTCTCCACTAAATGAAGCCAAAGAAGTCCCGTTTTATTGAGGAGGGGCTTAACTTGAATACGTAGATGAAGTGAAATAGAGAAAATTAGCATTCTACTCAGCTTGCTCCGTTTCCTGGGCGGCTAGTACTTCAACTGATATACTGTGTGTTAACGACGACAGTGTGTCCAGGCGAAATAAAAAGTAGATGGCTGTCAACTTTGTAATATTTTCTTGAATTTCGAAGGCTTTGCAAACAAGTGACTTGATTAAGAGTGAGAGAGCAAAATCTCATTGCTCTATTTTTCTTTCAGGATACAGACTTGGAAGCAGAAAATCTCCTGTCTTGGAACAGAAACATTTTCTTAACGGCAATACTATGTTAGTAAGTATAGTCATCGTTGTTCGCGGTGGGTCAGGCTTTTGAGTTTCCAACAACTGAATGGGCTTGGATTTTTTTCAGAACTTCTGTAGGTAATACCGCTTCAAATTATTTTAAAGAAGCTGGTTACTTTCTTTTGTTAGATATTGTACCCTTTCTGCTGTAGACTCATTCGCCCCCATCGCTATAAGAAGGAGAACACTTGGTAAGAAGGTACCGGGTCCTGTTAAGTCATTAAGTCATGTTTGGTTAAATAGGTTCAAATGTATAAAGAATAAATCGTATGAGTACTCAATCAGATCAATACATTCCATTGATTCTCCTCTCGAAGATATTATGAGTAGTTTCAACGACTACTGGAGGCTTATTGGGCTAATAATTGTATCAGAATAGATCTATCGTTTGGCCTAAGTGTGTCCGTGCGAATTGTTTTATTTTTTGTAAAGAAAAAACTGGTATCCATCACGTTTTAACGCGTTTCATTGGAAACAGGAACCGCAACTCCAAATCAACAGCTTTCACCTAACAACAGGAAAACAACCTTGTTTGATCGATAAGCAACGATTCGTTTTCAAATCACTAGAAAACTAATTTTATCAAAAACAATTCAACAATGAGTCACAAGGAGATATTGGGTCTCCACCGGATTACAAAGAAGCACCTAAAGGAACTCTGCAAGAAGCATCGGCTGTACCAAACACCACATCTCAATGATCAGCTTTATCTCCACTATCAAGGTAAGTTTTCTTGCTCACTCCCCATGGACATGCTATTAAGTAATAAGCTATCATCTCCTGACAAGGCTTTCAAGCCATTGAAAACCTCGAGGAATACACTGGCCTCAAGTGTCTTTGGTTAGAAAGCAATGCAATCTCGGAAATTCAAGGACTCGAGAGTCTGACCGAGCTCAAGTGCTTATTCCTCCAGAATAACCTAATTTCGAAAATTGAAAACCTCCAGTGCTGCCCGGAGTTAGATACTTTGAACCTGGCCAGTAACCACATAACCAGAATTGAAAACTGCGGAGTCGATGTATTGCCAGTGCTCTCGACTTTGAATTTGTCGCGCAACTATTTGAGAAACAGCGGTGGGTTACAGGAGTTGGTCAATTGTACGAGTTTGTGGTCATTGGATCTGGCTAACAATCGAATCGATGATATATTAGTTGTCAAGGTAAGTCTCTCTTTACCATAACCTTGGTCGAACTGAAGTTATATTTTATTCAGATTTTTGCAAGTATGCCAGAGTTACGAGTGCTGGTGCTTCAGGGGAACCCTGTGGTTAGCCAGGTGCCGCAATACAGAAAGACTCTCATTTTAGAATGTGTAAGTAGGACAGCTATGGATTTTGTCAGTCAGAACTTGAGTTGTTTACTTTATCTAGAAAAACTTGACTTACTTGGACAGCCGACCTGTATTTCCAAAAGACCGTGCCTGTGCTGAAGCTTGGTGAGTTTCGGTATTGAATTAGAACGTAAAAACTCCTTTATTGCTTCTTCTTTAGGAAGCGTGGTGGTTATGAAGAAGAACGCAAGGAGCATGATCGTTGGATTAGAATGGATCGAAAGAAGATTCGAGATAGTGTCAATGGTAAGCTTCTGTTACAGTCATGCCAAGTGATTAGAATTTTAAACCTGTCTTGTATTTAGCCACATTGCGCCTTCGCCAGAAGCATGGTGATGCAGACGTTCAACTTTTGGAGTCAACCGATGAGGAAGACGATGGCAGTCATAAAAAGAAGAAACGTAGAGCAATTCTCGATAAATCAACTCCAGATCTGGAAATAACTGGAGTAGATCGTTCTGAGGACGCTGATAAGAATCCTGGCACATCTAATGAGCTTTCGGATACAACTTCAGCCGCAATGGCTGAATCTTCAACATCGCTACAGGCTACGGATACAGTTAATTCCAATGAGGAGGAAGCTGACAATACTCTGCCAGAGCTTATTCAGTCCGATGACATGCCAGCTGAGAAGGAGGATCCCAAAGTTTCAAAGTCAGCTGAAGTATTTGAAGAACACCATGATGAAAGTATGGACGTTCAGTCGGACGAAAAGCTTGTAGAAGAAGAAAATGAAGCTTCTGATACAAAACTTCAATCTGTGGATGAATTTGTCGACAAACTTGACGACGTTGGTGAAAAGTCCATTCAACAACCGACTAATGAACTGTTTGTCGAACATGAAGAAGTCAAGCCTTTGGAGCCTGCAGCTTCAGAACTTCAGTATGAAGGAAATACCGTTGAACCTTCGGCCGATGGTTTGAAAGACGAAGAGCCTGTCGAGCGGGAAGAAGACGTTGAGATGGAACCTAATCAAGATCTTTCAGTCTCTCAAGACCATGAACGTGCGGCTAGTTCTGGTTCCGAGCCTGATCTTCAAGAAGTTTTGAAGGCGTGCATTGCAAAGTCGTCACGCTATAACCCAGTTTTGATGAAGAATGCTCCTGCTTTCTCGAAAGAGCCTACGGCATGGAAGAGGTTCAATTCTTCGAGTTCATCTTCCGGCTCAGATTTATCTTCATCATCAGACTTGTCGTCAGATGAAGGTGATACGTCAGACGTAAGTGAAGATATGACAAACTCCGACAGAGACACCAACATTTCAGAACCGAAAGACGTCGATTTTAAGAGTTTAGATGAAGATCAAGTAGTTTCTAACGAAGAAACTGTACCCACAGAAACTGGAGTGGAAACATCGAACTTTGCAGTTGGCGATGTAAAGAACAATATTGATGTTGCTGAGCCTGCTGAAGCCGCAGTCAAAGTGCCTGATCTTGAAGCAGTCGAAGTCAAGGAAAGCATCATCACTATTGAGCCTTCTGACATGGGAATGGAGGAGGACAAACCAAGCATTCCTGATGAACCTACCGCAACCGAAATGGAACCATCGAACGTTGCAGTTGGCGATGTAAAGAACACCATCGATCTAGCTGAGTCTATTGAAGTTGCAGTTGAACTACCTGGGAATGAAGCAGGTGAAGTCAAGCCAAGCGCCGTTACTGTTGGGCCTTCTGACATGGAAATGGAGGAGGACAAACCAAGCATTCCTGATGAACCTACCGAAGCCGAAATAGAACCATCGAACGTTGCAGTTGGCGATGTAAAGAACACCATCGATCTAGCTGAGACTATTGAATTTGCAGTTGAACTACCTGGGAATGAAGCAGGTGAAGTCAAGCCAAGCGCCGTTACTGTTGAGCCTTCTGACATGGGAATGGATGAGGACAAACCAAGCATTCCTGATGAACCTACCGAAGCCGAAATGGAACCATCGAACTTTGCAGTTGGCGATGTAAAAAACACCATCGATCTTGCTGAGTCTACTGAAGTCGCAGTTGAACTACTTGGCATTGAAGCAGGTGAAATCAATACAAGCGTCGTCATTGTTGGGCCTTCTGACATGGAAATGGAGGAGGACAAACCAAGCATTCCTGATGAACCTACCGAAGCCGAAATAGAACCATCGAACGTTGCAGTTGGCGATGTAAAGAACACCATCGATCTAGCTGAGACTATTGAATTTGCAGTTGAACTACCTGGGAATGAAGCAGGTGAAGTCAAGCCAAGCGCCGTCACTGTTGAGCCTTCTGACATGGGAATGGATGAGGACAAACCAAGCATTCCTGATGAACCTACCGAAGCCGAAATGGAACCATCGAACTTTGCAGTTGGCGATGTAAAGAACACCATCGATCTTGCTGAGTCTACTGAAGTCGCAGTTGAACTACTTGGCATTGAAGCAGGTGAAATCAATACAAGCGTCGTCATTGTTGGGCCTTCTGACATGGAAATGGAGGAGGACAAACCAAGCATTCCTGATGAACCTACCGAAGCCGAAATGGAACCATCGAACGTTGCAGTTGGCGATGTAAAGAACACCATCGATCTTGCTGAGTCTACTGAAGTCGCAGTTGAACTACCTGGCATTGAAGCAGGTGAAATCAATACAAGCGTCGTCATTGTTGGGCCTTCTGACATGGAAATGGAGGAGGACAAACCAAGCATTCCTGATGAACCTACCGAAGCCGAAATGGAACCATCGAACGTTGCAGTTGGCGATGTAAAGAACACCATCGATCTAGCTGAGTCTATTGAAGTTGCAGTTGAACTACCTGGGAATGAAGCAGGTGAAGTCAAGCCAAGCGCCGTCGCTGTTGAGCCTTCTCACATGGAAAGCGATGAGGACAAACCAAGCATTCCTGATAAACCTACCGAAGCGGAAATGGAACCATCGAGCTATCCAGTTGACGAAGTAAAGAACACTGTCGATGATGCTGAGCCTACTGAAGTCGCAGTTGAAGTACCAGCCTTTGAAGTCAGCGAAGTCAAGGCAAGCGGCAGCACTGTTGAAGAGGCTAAACCAAGCATTCCTGTTGAGCCTACCGAAGTCGAAGTCGAACCATCGAACCTTGCAGTTGACGAAGTAAAGAACATAATCGATGATGATGAGCCTACTGAACTCATAATTGAAGAGCAAGACTTTCAGGCAGGCAAAGTCAAGGCAAGTGCCGTCACTGTTAAGCCTTCTGACATGGGAATGGAGGAGGACAAACCGAGCATTCCTCATGAACCTATCGAAGTCAAAATGGAACCATCAGACCTTGAACTTGGCGAAGTAATCAACACTTCCGGTTTTGTGAACCTTACCAGGTCGGGTACAATTGACTTATTCGCAATGGAATTGACGAATGATACATTAAATAACCTCTATTCCGATATGCGACCAAGTCCTATGGATGAAGTCCAAGAATTCGAAGAAGAAACTACTGCCGATAGAGAAGACACTATGCCCGAACATGTTGATCTCCAAGAGTCAACCTTAGAAGATAGAGAAACTCTTAACCAGTCTTTCAAATCCGATCATGACACATTGGACACAACAAACTGGAGTTTCACCGAGCCTGATGACACTATGCCGGAATCTCTTATCCCGTCTGACGAAAAAGATACATTCGACGCTGACAACTCTCAAGCTATCGACCTGTCAGAGGAAGAAGACTCTGGTCTTGTCAGTTCATTTCAAACTGCTTGTATTAGCTCTGATCTCGAGAACCAAGACCGAGCCACTTCAGTTGAAGATAGTGAGGAACAACTCACTCCAACACCTGATGAATCTTCATCTGTAGCCTTAGCCGGACTAGCAGATATTTTGTCTCAAGTTTGTCCAGAGGAAGAAGAGAAAGCTGCAAGTTTGAAAGAACCTTCTCCTACTCAAGCTAGTGAAGAGGTAGAGTTAATCAAAAAGGGAGAACCCGTCCATGCTGATAATAAACGGAAAGTTACTGAAGATCCTGAAGTATCGTCATGGCTGGAAAGCTTTTTAACGGCAGTCAGAAAGAGGGAGGAGAAAATACGGCAGACCTCAATCAAAGAAAAGGTCTTAGACGATATTAAGGAGGTAGATGAAGATTTAACACAATTGGAAGCGGGCTCATCTAACAAGCCTGATACTAAGAATTTAGCCCCGCCAGGCCAAGAACTGACAACATCTACCGTCAAAAGAGGAGATCAGAGAACATCAGCCGTTAAAGACAAATCCTTGTCTGAGAAGAATTCCGGCCCAGCTTGGCTGCAAGACGTATTAAAATCACTAAGAGAAAAGGAGGAAGAAACCGAAGGCGACAACACTGTCATACACAAAGGGGATGGCTTATTTAGCAAGATTGAGAGCTTGAGCGAACAATTGCATTTAGAGCGATCAAATAATGAGAAATCTGCATTTAAAGAGACTGAAGATGAGAAGACAGGAACCTGGGTTCGTCTGCAGATAGAGGAGTATGTAGAAGATGCAACCTTACATTCAGAAGGGCAAGTTAAAAATCCCCCCAGCAATTTAGAAGAAGCTTCATCAAACGGAGAGGAAAACGCTTCCCTAAAGAGTGAAGATGATCTGCGGCAGTATACAGATGAAAGCTCCGAAGAAAAATGTGAGTTTTCGGAGGAAGGTACTGGAATCTCTCACTTCTCAGAACATTTGACCATGTACGCCGCAAGCCTAGATGCAGAACAAAGGTCGAAATATAGACCAGATTTAGCAGCAGATTCAGCTTCTCTACAAGTTCCTTCGACAACAGCCGAACCAGAGCCAGTAGTCGAGGAATCACTTACTTGGTGGCAACAAACTTTAGCCGCTGCTCAAACCGTAAAGGAGTCAAAGCCTTCTAATGTACCAGAAGAACCCATCCCACCAGCAAATAACGAAGATACTGAACAGAAAAGGCGGTTTGAAGAGGAGTTTTCAGAAAATCAGACCTTAGAAGAGAAAGCTGAAGCATTCCGTTTATTGGAAACCGTTTTGGCAGCTACACGTAGGGAAGAAATCGAATCTCTACTCATCGAACCAGAGGTGAAACAAGTGGTGAATGAGCTGATGGAAGAGGATACCAAAAGCACATCATCGTCCGACTCGTCTTACCATGAGGAACCACAGGAGACCGAAACTAAACCGGCATTAACACTCCGTCAGGTTCTCGACTCATTCAACGCAATTCAGGAAACTGTGGCTCTCAGAACCCAACAAAGATCACAGCGCATTAAAGAGCTAATAGACAACCCCTTGACAAAGGAATTCTACGCCCAGAGTCCAGAAGATATCAACCGTCAAGTCGAGGAAATGAAAATGGATCAGCGTAAAAGGATCAATGATATGATAGACAAAGTCTATGCCCAAAAGGATAAGTACAACGATACTCTGGAGGTAGTTGATGGCCGATTGATGGTTGTCAAGCGGGGAACAGGTGCTCTGGAGGAAGTACCTCCACCACCGTCATCCAAATACTCTAGCAGCGGTGTAAGTACTGATCAGACCGGCGAACCCTCATCTAAATATGTTAGCTGTGGTGTTTCCACCAGTCAAACACAGGATACATCCAAATACTCTAGCTGCGGTTCAAGTACTGATCAATCCAACAACACCCAATCGAAATATACCAGCTGCGGTTCAAGTACTGATCAATCCAACAACACCTCATCGAAATACTCCAGCTGCGGTTCAAGTACTGATCAAACCGACAACGCCCCATCAAAGTACTCCAGCTGCGGTTCAAGTACTGATCAATCCAACAACACCTCATCGAAATACTCCAGCTGCGGTGCAAGTACTGATCAAATCGACAACATCCCATCGAAATATTCCAGCTGCGGTGTTTCCAGTCAAACACAGGACATATCCAAATACTCTAGCTGCGGAGCAAGTACTGATCAAACGGACCTCGGCCCATCAAAGTACACTAGCTGCGGAGGAGGTTCTGATCAAACCGACAACATCCCATCGAAATACTCCAGCTGGGGTGTTGCCAGTCAAACACAGGACGCCTCCAGATATACTAGCTGTGATGTAAGCACTTCTCCACCCAGCAACAGGAACGACAGTGAGTCTGATGACTATGGCACAGCATTGTCAGATGAAGCCGCTAACGACGATGATGACGGCTGTGACATCGAGCAGCACGCAAGTGATACGAAAATAAGAAGGATACCTTACTTTGTGGCAGGCTGTAGTACCATGTCACAGTCATCATCGAGCATATCCCGAGAAGGCGACGAAGAGGATACTGCCAACTTCGAGTGCAATAACGAACAACAATACGAGTCCCTAAGGAAAGTACAACAACTGCATAAGGACATTGATGAACAGCTTTTCATTAAAGCCAGCAAATGGATGGAAGATGGTGTTGAAATTCCACCTATGCAGCCCCCGGTCCTGGAAAAAAGGAAAGGCAAGGAAGAGGAAATGCTGTTAAAAAATTATCTAGGTCAAACTATTGAAACTAATGAAATACCCCCAGAGTTGTATAATGAACTTCAGTCATTTATGGACTTCGACGAGGAGGCTCTCGAAGATATCTCATTGATTTTTGACACTCCAGACGAGGGATAGTAGGACGTTATATGATTTGCACTTAGAGTTTTGTTTTTTAATAAAAAAAATTTAAATAAACTATAGTGGTTATCCTTTTCCATAGTCCTTCAGAGACCTTACAGTGTCAAACCAAGTCACTCACTCGTCTGGATTCAAGTGAGGGAGCCTGTCTAAAAAAATCACAAATCCACAGAAGTTTTCATTTCAAATACAAGAAAAAAGTTATTGTCGCGGTCAGACATATGTACATATGTACAAGTGATGTCTTTGAAAAATGTCAGGAATAAGTAGGAGAAAGGCAGGAACCATAGCCAATGGTCTATTCTGAACAAAATCGGACACAGATACTTTAATTTATACTTTGCCAGATCGTAATGGTAACAAAGCGAATATAAGAATCACATTCCGTGACAATAAAAGGAGAACCCAGGAATCTCAAGTCTAGTATCGAAAAGTTGGGCCTAAAACCTGCAATGATGCACTACAATACGACCATATATTAAGAAAGTCAGACCTATCCCTTAACATTAGGCTCTTGTATGGTGGAAGGCCACTATAAAGAAGAAAAAAAAAAAAAAATACTTGGCGCAACGGGTCGATGGGACCCAAGTCCTAGCTTCTTACAACCATTCGTGTTGTGCGTGTTATATTCTTTACACGAATAGATGGGGCCTACTGTTTAATGCCGTGTCCGAAGGGCAATTTGTTATTTGAGAAGCTTTCTCGAGACAGTTGTGTACTCTCGGATGTTTGTCAGACGCTCGCGAGAGGTGGGGCCGTGAAAAACTTTTAGGTGTTCCCCGACTGGGATTCGATCTCGAACCCCTTGCTCCCAAGTCCAACTCACTGAGCCACGGCGCCCACGTTATAAAGAAGAATAAAGAAGAATACAAGGAATATATTGCCCAAGGTTCTAAACATCACCCTGCATGCTAATGTAGGGCTCTTCAAGTCTAACTGTGTGGGTATTTCCTTTCACTTCTTGATTTTCTTGATGAATCGGATATGTATTAATGTACCCGGAAAGAGATAATTGCCAAAGGGAAGTCATATATATGCAGATAGATGGGAGCACGTGCTCAGGTATATAATCTAGAGACATAGACCTGAAAGTAGCTCTGCAATTTCTGGACACATGCTCTTCTGAGGTTGCACGCTAGAGACTAGAATTATAAGATTCGTATACATGCAGACACTGCAGTAACCTTCACGTCTCGGAGGCCATCATATATCTACTCTGTGCATCCCAGGGCATTACTAAGGGTAGGCTTAAATACCTAGAAAAGTATTTTTCGACAATTTAGAGGAAGTTCGGTCTGCGAGCCAAATCAATGAAATAGTAAAAGTTTTGCTGAGATATCAAATGCATGAAAGAGAAGGCTTAGGTTTAGGTTCTTTACTGTCATGGCTGTCTAAGGAAGGCGATGAGCCCACTATGATAACTTTATGATACACTTATAACTTTGCCTAACTATTTTCCAATATCGAGAGTAGGAAAGAAGCTCTCCTATTGCTTGAAGATTGACAAGGAATCATTTGCTGCTCGATATTGTAGGATGGAAGCATCTGCATCATTAGAAGTATAAGTCCATCACGAACGAACACAGTCAGAGGATTTTCTGTCTTGGTCCCAATGTTGAAGAATGTTATGCAATATTTGAGAAATGGCTATAGTTGTTGGAAGAGAGGTATCAAGATTGAACATTTTGAACGAAAACCACCAGAGCATAAGACGAAGGCATATGATCAATCTATTGTCGGTCTATCGACTACTACTATCGACCCCATCTGTTGAAACCCAGTACCAAACTGTCTTAGTTAAGTTTTTGAAAAGATGGTTTTGGAAAAATCTACTAGCATCCTATATCTGACCCTTCTAGCCAAAGATTGGGATGGGGGTCCCATGTCGGGGTAGCTTTCTTTTCATAAAAATAAGTACCTGATCTGGTAATGTATAGATTTCTAGTCCGCCATCTAAAAAACCCAATAAGATGGGCCTGACAAAACGAATATGAAAAACACTGCCATCTACGGAGAGCAGGTACTGCAAACATAGGCAAGTATGAAGCTTTCGACGTCTAAAAACAATTTTAATACTAAATACAGAGCCCAAGGACGGCGCCACATGAGAAGTATCCTAAGTAATCCTGATACCAATGGAAAACAAGAGCATACATACATATGTGACAAACATCTTAATATTCACAAGGAAAGATGACTTATGATCAAATGTACGAGAAGAGCCAGGAATGATCACTCCAACGACTGGTGTCGACTTAGTGACCTTATCCCATCAGAGATCTCTGTGGTTCTTCAGGTACATCTAGCGCAGTCCTTCAAGTACTTTCATTTCGGCGACGTGTTAAGCTTCTATAAAACCAAATCACACATCAGCTACCATCAACAAAATAAAATCAGACATCCAACACAGTGTGATCGCACTGGAAAGCATCACCATCCTGCACACACAGTCGCTCACGTCGAACGAATCCACACTGCAGGGAAAGAATAACTTCTGCTTGTATCATGGCTCTCAGACTCGATAGCACACGGGAAGGGAAACAGCAACAGGCAATATTAGTGTCGACTTTTCCTTTGTGACTAACTTCCTAACCATCCCCTCTTAGTCAAGTTAAACAATAATGCTTATGGAACAGTGACGATCTGTCACTCTTCTGCTGCGAGATACTAATTTAACCAAAACTCTATGCTCTTGCGTAGATAGAATTTTAAAGCATGCTGGATGCGAGAATCTGTCCCCCGTCCAAGCCCTACACATTCTGGTGAAGAAAAACGGAGACATCTCGCCTAGGGTGATCAATGTCCAAATCGTGATCGAAGATCTTGTCCATGAATATCATAAAATCCAAATGAAATCAGAGAGATCCAATAATAGCAATAACGATATTCGGAATGAATTTACCCGAGTGACGTTTGGTTTGTGAAACATTGCACAAACTCAACAGCGCTTCATCGGTTACGTGTCCGAGAACTTGAGAAACGCCGTCACGTACATCGACGATAGGCTCATTGCATTTTGCTCTGCAAAGAACCCATTACAAGAACCTCGAAAACAAATTGATTCTCTTTCAAACCCACTGCATCACGACTTAGTGATTACTCTCGAATAGTTCCAGACCCAATAGCAGCAGAAAGCTCAAATATTCTACTCACCCGCCTTCATCAACAGGCGTAAAAATACACATCTGTGCTTGCTTGTCAATCTTCAACAACTCCATCCAATCGATACTAAACTGCCAAACACTACACTTAATCTATATTTTAATTTCATCACTTCCCGTCAGAAACTGCACGTAGTATCATATCTGTATCAACAGTCGCGCATTCCCCTCGTTACTTCACTCGAAATTCGAAAACAAATTTGCTGCTTGACTACCAGTACAAGGTTTTCCAAAAAAAAAAAAACCCTCATGAATGAACGAGCAAAGGTTATGAACGCCGCACACTCGAACTGGTATTTTTCCAGATTTCAAACTAAAACCGTCCAATTATGATAATGCAATCTAATAAGCGTCAATAAACAATTGTTTTTCGACCAGCAAACCGGTTCTGACCAATTTCTCCGTCAACCGGAACACAGAGAGTATTTTTGCAATTTTGTAGGTCAAGCCCTGGCTAGACAGTGTTGTTACTTAATGTCTTTCGGCTTCTGTATCATATCGTACATGCAGGGTTTGAAAAAAAGACGAACCACTGAAACATTGTTTATCCACCAATCAACTAAGCAAGTCATCATCAATCAACCTAGATCTATCCATCCAATCATAATCCATGCGATGACATTTTAAAAATTAATCAACCTCATATTTGTTCACGCAAACGAATGCTGTTTCTGACTCGAAACCACTCGAAACCAGTTTGGCCGTCCGCGAAGGCTGACGAATGAAATTGGAAATATTGGATTCTAATCTGTTTTCGGGTTCAACGGGTGTTATCAAAATTGGATCGATCGGGATCCAACGGAAACCGGTTAGGGTGCTTTGTGTTATTCAAAAGCCCTTATCGGGACTGGGTCGGATCGCGAACAGACGGAATATTGAACGCCTTGAGTTTGTTGTAAACAATGTGATAAAGGGAAACATGATTGAGGATCGCGTGTTCAAAGTTTGAAAGATCTTGAAAAGCTGCCAAACACTACTACCCGGTCCGGTGGGTGTTATCGGAATGAAATTCAGTTACACTTGGTGGTAGCAAGGTTGTCAATTAGGACCGTTTTATTGGTCCTAAAATAGCAAACTACCCGCCTTATCGGTGTTTACTTTGAAATTGTTTTTTAAGCAGAGAAGCTGAGAAAAAAAAGAACCTTTTCGGTAATCACCGAAATCCGAAAATACCCCCAAGATGCCATGCCTTCAGAGGATGATAGATAGTCTTAGCCTAATCGCTGGTGGTGAATTTTGTAAGGCGCTTAGCGACTCATCGGGGGATAATAGCAAAAGATCATGATTTTGAAGGTCGGGGTGTCGAGCTGGAACTACCCCGGGGTAAAATTTAAATCCCAACAGCGCTGGGTAAAGCGTTGACTCAAGAAGCAAAGAGAAGTATACTATGATAAAAACGACCAAATGATTTAGACGGATTCAGGCGATTGGAAGATCGTTTTGTTTCTGTTATGAGCCAGCAGACGATATAAAGCCAGATAATTGGACTTGATGGAGTTTCTTCTAGACACATCGCCCTTAGCTTCGAAAACACTAATAGCACAAGCTTGGAGGGTCACATTCGTTAAATCGAAGAAGACAATTCTTCCTAATTCAGAGAGTTATTCGCATTTTTACTTGCACCTATACCTATAGGGCAAGTATTGTATTCGTGCAAAATTTGGAACTCGAGATTTTAATCAAACTTGACATTACTATAATAGAGAAGTCCAAAAAAGTAGGTCCGCCAATGCAGTCTGTCTGTCTGTCTGTCTGTCTGTATATTCGACTACAGCCTAAACGGCTGAACGGATTTACTTCAAACTTCATATATAGGGTCTGTGGGATATTCCCTAGAGGCGAAATTTGAATTTTCATTCTAACCTCAAAATTAAGGGTAGTTTACTTAAGGCCGATTTCAGTTAAAATGGATTTTCTCGAAAACGGCTCTAACGATTTCGATAAAATTTGATGTGTGGGTTAGTTTGGGCATATGCTATGAGGTGGCATACCACGTTTTTCACGAAAAATTCGAATAACGGTAATATTGAAAATCAGCTGTTTCTCGGGTATTTGTTCGGCGATTGGGCTAAAAACTATTATTTGTAGGTTATAAGACAAGTGCAAAATAATGGCATACCAAATTTTGGAATGCCACGCCCACTTTTATAAAACTTATTTTTTTTCAAAATTTTTACTAGAAATTGAGAAAAAATTATTTAAGCAAAGTAATAGGCCTTAAAATTCTCTATAATTCACTCAAACACCCTATCTGGCCACGCCTACTTTTTATGGGCATTTTTATAAAAACAAAACATTGAGTAAACTCCTACAATGTTATGACTATTATTCCATCGAAACGCGGAATGCCACGCCTACTTTACTGGGAAGAGCAAGACTTGGACTTTAAACCTGATAAAATTATATACTTATAGCATTACGGTCCAAGTACGTACGACCCAGTCGTGCACTTTATTTTTAGATGAAATTACATTATCGAGCAAACCTGAGCCTTGAAAAATAAGCCTCTTTAGTCGAGAAAACATAGTTCAATGACACCGCCCGCCAGTCCGAAAGCCACACCAAACTATCACGTGTTTTGGTTGAAGAGGTTATTGAAACTTCACAATATTTTTCTTGGGTTTTCGGAGCCTAGATGCCATGCATAGTTTTTATAGTTTACGTATTCAGACAAATGGAAATGAGACTCGTCACTGAATATATTCGTTTCCAGCATCTAATCAGCGAAAGTATGGAAATGTGGTTGGGTCCGCTGGCTTCAAGTCTTATGCCAAACTGACCTTATAAACATATGCATATCCCATGATCTGGAAAGTGGTCTGAATTCCTGTGATTGTCTCGAAATGGACACATCTGCGTAAGGCGACCTCATATCACTAACCTGACCGAGGCGCTCAAATTGATTGATTCAATTCACTAGAGCTGTGCGGAAAAGGTGCACGATAATGACCTAAAGCAGTTCGAACTGTATGAAGCGATTCCGCGATATTTTTCACGTTTTCATAGAGAATTTTCACTATCTGCGACTATGTATATATCGATTCATAGCCTCTACTTCCCAAAAGTAAGCGTGATCATACTTCAATGTTGACAGTTCGAAAAGGGCGCGAAATTTAAAATAACAAATTATATATATGGTTTAGCTTTAAGAATACTACTTAAAGTAATACAAAAACCACTCGAACTTATCATTGAAGACGCCACTTTGATTCGGACACCTATCTTCACTTAATTGGGCATTGCATACATATGTATGTGCATCTATCGGAAGTCGTACGTGAAATTATGTAAAAAAGTTTTTCTTTATCTAGAGACCGTGTGCTTGCATATCAAGATAAAGTCGCTTTCGCTCTTAGTTACAAATGGTAATCGTAGAATGTGTTCTGTTCGTTTCGCTGCCATGTGAATTACTGGGAATTCACTTGCTCATATTACCAATTCATGTTCAAACTTGCCGGTTAAGTTTAATTGTCTTACTATCGTGACAAACATATGTATGTATATGCTTAGAGTGAAGTACATAAAAATGTAAACAAAAACGCAAAAGGGTGGAATTTATTAGTGTAAGGGTCTACTCAGTATTCATTTTTTTGACTAACTCATTAGCGGGGTTCGACTTGGTCTATTTTTTTGACAATTCGATGGTCGGACAGACATGCATGAGACTTGTGGACACTGCCACCAAAAAGTCCCAGTCACCCAAATTTGAATTTCGCTTTACAGGGAAGGTGCGCCGACAAGTCGTTACTTTTCGTCGCATTATTCCCTGAACAAAAAAAAAAAAAAACCAAAATATTGATAACTGCAACAAAATCAAATCCAAAACAACAACATACAATTATCAGTTTAGTTTCCTCTCCCGAGCCGTGTTAGCCCCCCTTAATCAGTTGGAAATGAATAAATAGAAGGGGCCGCTCAGAGCTCCGGCACAATCTATCCAACGTTTTCATTAGTGACTGACGTTCATATCTGTGCTGTGCTACTAGCCGCTTTGAGTGAAGTTTAAATATTTTTTTTTTTGTAAAAAAGTAAAAGAATTGCATAAGAAACTACAACACTATAACATTCCAATATAGTAGAGTGATAATAAAAAATAAAATTATTCAATCTTTTGATCAGTGATTATACCTCACGTCTACATAATGACAGTTAGTATCTAGTATCTAGTCTTGTATGTTGTTTTGTGTGCTTTTGTGTCTTGTTTTCAGTTGTATGTAAGTTGCATTTGATGAATGTGTGTGGTAGGGTAGAGAAGAGGTGATCGTCGTTTGTGGTAGCCCATGCAATAAAGCTCAGTTGTTACATGCAAAATCCAGTTTTTCCCCATTAAATGTAATTTGTCATTTTTTTGAGGAAAAAAAAAAATGTTTCACAATAGCCTGTCATTAGGTTTTACAACATTTCGTTTGACGATTTGTCTTTTACGGACAGTGTGTGGAAAAATGTTTAAATTTAACAGCCATTTATAGTATGTACCGGAAGCGGAGCTGCATAGTCATTTATTGAATCGTTTCTGATTAAATATCTAGTACTCTGAGGATCAGCCGAATTTATGCCACGATATTGCCTTAGTCTTGCAATGTATTCCCTGTTCGAATGAGTATAAAACATTCTTAACCTTGGCTTAGGTTAAACCATGTTAATTGTCCCAGTTTTCGCTTTCGAATTCTTTAATCGCTGTTCGTTGGCCATGAAATTTATTCGGGGAAGTAATCAGGTGAAAAGGTGTCAGAAGTGCAAGAATTGGTAACCAGTCTTATACTTAAAATCCTTCTTGTGCAGACACGGCTAAAGAAATTAAATAAAACATAAACTACTCATAATGGTCTGCACTATGTACGATAGTAAAACCTGGTGTTAGAAGTGCAGTAAGATGCTAGAAATAGAATGATTCTGACAATAACACCGCAAGAGAACTTTCGTTACTATCTGTATTATTCTGATGTAAGAAGTGTGCATTGGTCAGATTGACAACGATGTCATGTCACTTTTCATGGACTTTCAGGTAAACTGAAAAGTCGAAGAGGTGTCAGAGGTGTAAGATCTGGTAACTAGTCTTATAGTTTAAGGCCTTCTTGTTGAGGTACTACTAAAGAATTTAAATCAACTTTTAACTACATACATATACATATATATGTAATGGTCTGTAATGGTACAATAGTGCTTAAGCCAGGTGTCAGAAGTGCAGTGCCATGTTAGGAGTACAATGATTCTGACAATAACACTGCAAGTGAGAACCTCTTTTATAACACTTGCTTAAATTGTGTTCAAAATGAATTTTTGAAATTTTTTTTTTAAATGAAACTAACTCCCTTAACGAACATTTTGTTTACTTTTTCTCTTTCAGCAAAACCTTCGTCTCGCCATAATTGGTCAGAGTAACTTCGCTGCCGATGTGCTCGAACTGCTTCTTGAAAAAAAATACACCATCGCTGGAGTTTTTACCATTCCCGATAAGGGAAGCCGTGAGGACATACTCGCCACCACTGCCAAACGTTATGAAATCCCAGTTTTTAAATTCTCCTCATGGCGCAGGAAGGGCATTGCCATTCCAGAAGTTTTGGAAAAATACAAATCGATCGGTGCAACCCTGAACGTTCTGCCCTACTGTTCTCAATTTATTCCCATGGAGGTGATTGAAGGCGCCGCCTTGGGCAGCATATGCTACCATCCGTCAATATTGCCGCGCCATCGTGGTGCTAGTGCGATTTCTTGGACACTCATCGAGGGTGATGACATTGCTGGATTTTCAATCTTCTGGGCTGATGATGGCCTTGACACTGGACCAGTGCTATTGCAGAAGCAATGCCCATTGGAGTCAACCGATACGCTTGATACGATTTATAAGAGATTCCTCTACCCAGAGGGTGTCAAGTCGATGGGAGAGGCTGTGGAGCTAGTTGCCAGTGGAAAGGCGCCGAAAATTCCGCAAACCGAGATCGGTGCTACCTATGACCCAGCGATGTTCAAAGAAGACAACCAAGTGATCAATCTTGACCAATCGTCGATGAGAATTTTCAATTTCATTCGTGGCCTAGATTCAGTCCCTGGTGCACTGGCTGTGGTTGAAGGAGATGACGGAGTGGAGGAGAAAATCCGTTTATTTGGAGCGCACATCTATTCAGCGGAACCCGTGAAGGGTCAGTCCATACGCCTGAAGGGATTGAAGAAGCCAGCGTATATCCATGAAGATGGTTTACTTATTGAGGGAACCGATGGTGCCTTTGTGAATGTGAGAAGAGTGAAGAAGGGAACCAAGATGATTGCAGCCAGTGACTGGTATAACCAGTCTCAAGGCCAGCAGATTGCCGATATAACCGAGGAGGAACTAAGTAAGAAGGATGCTCTCCGTAGTATCTGGAATTCAATTTTGAAGGCGCCCATTGAGGGCGAGACTGATTTCTTTGCCTCTGGAGCGGGGTCTATGGATGTAGTCCGTCTGGTGGAAGAGTGCAAGGACGCATTTGACATTCCCTTGGAGAATGAAGCTGTTTTCATGGCGCCGGTGTTTGATGAGTTTTTCTTGGAGATCGTCAAAGCCATGCGACAGGGCAGTCTGGGAACAAATATGAAGGTGTACTTCGATGGGTTCGTTATGCATGCAAATAAGCGCGAGATACCAGTTCCTACTCAGCTCTTTATCGATGGAAAGTTCATTGACGCCCAGGGTAGACGAAGCCTGGAAATTGTGAACCCAACCAATGCCGAGGAGTTGTGCAAGGTCGCCTGTGCGTCGAAAAGCGATGTAGATTTGGCGGTGCAAGCTGCTCATAGAGCCTTTAATGGTTCGTGGAAACAGATCTCACCAAGGCAACGAGGGCTGATTATGCTAAAATTGGCGCATCTGATGGAACAACACAAAGAGGAGTTGGCCACGATTGAAGCTGTGGACTCAGGTGCGGTGTACACCCTGGCTTTGAAGACTCATGTAGGCATGTCGATAGATGCTTGGCGATATTTTGCCGGTTCCTGTGATAAAATTCAAGGCAGTACGATCCCAGTGAATCCAGCAAGACCGAATAATGTTCTCACATTCACCAAGAGGGAACCAATTGGGTAAGTTTCAGTTTGACCAAAACATTCCAAATCCTTACTAAATCTGTCTTCTCTCTCCTTTTAGTGTCTGCGGCTTGATAACTCCATGGAACTACCCACTTATGATGCTGTCTTGGAAAATGGCTGCCTGTATTGCAGCTGGCAACACGTGCATCATCAAGCCTGCACAAGTTTGTCCCCTGACGGCGCTAAAGTTTGCCGAACTTTCGGTCAAAGCTGGCTTTCCACCGGGTGTGATCAACGTAGTTCCCGGAAGGGGGTCTGAAGCTGGCCAAGCCATAGCTGATCATCCCTTAGTTAGAAAACTAGGCTTCACTGGATCCACCCCAATCGGAAAAACCATCATGAAATCCTGCGCAGAATCAAATATTAAGAAATGCTCCCTGGAGCTGGGCGGCAAGAGCCCTCTGGTCATTTTCGCTGACTGTGATCTCGACAAGGCTGTGAAGCATGTAAGTTTGAATGAGGAAAACATCTTTCGTCACAATATGCTTATGATTTCCTTTTCTGCAGGGTATGTCCTCAGTGTTCTTTAACAAAGGCGAGAACTGCATAGCTGCCGGTCGCCTCTTTGTGGAGGACAAAATCCACGATGAATTCATCCGCCGAGTAGTCAAAGATCTTCGTACAATGACGATTGGAGACCCCCTCAACCGGTCCACAGCCCATGGCCCGCAGAATCACCGAGCGCACTTTGAAAAACTCATCGAATTCGCTGATGCAGGTGTCAAGGAAGGAGCAACCCTAGTCTACGGTGGCAAACCAGTGCCCAACACCAAAGGCTTCTTCTTTCAACCAACAGTGTTCACAAACGTCGAAGATCACATGTTCATCGCGAATGAGGAATCCTTCGGACCGATCATGATTGTTTCGAAATTCAATGGTTCCGACATTGATTCCGTGATGAAACGAGCCAACCGCACCGAATATGGTCTAGCGTCAGGCGTTTTCACCCGCGACATCTCGAAGGCTCTAACTTTCGCGGAACGTGTTGAAGCCGGCACCGTATTCGTGAATGTGTACAATAAGACTGATGTGGCGGCGCCATTCGGTGGCTTCAAACAAAGTGGCTTCGGCAAGGATCTCGGTCAAGAGGCGCTCAATGAGTACTTGAAAACAAAGTGTGTGACGATAGAGTTCTAAGGACAACCATTTGACCATCTCATAGCTGTAGTTAATTTATTTTAATAAAATATTTCGTAACATGCTCGTAAGCGTTTTTCTCTCTCGGTAAACACCACATTCCATGGCGAGGAAGGGAAGACGGAAGCAGAATCTTTTGGCAAGGAATCTGATTTTGCGATATCCTTACAAGTAAAGTGGGTCAATTCGATTGTAATCCTGTTTGGCGGACATTTAAGACATTTCACATTTTTCTGGCACCGACATGACTATTTTGCCTTGGGTAGTCGATGCTGGTAGTGTGGCGGTTGCGACTTTGTATGTGCAGCAAGCCGCCACCCACCCGTTGGGCTTTTGTGTATACGCAAGGGGTGGATAATTGTGAAGTCGTCCTGCGGCGACACTGGCAAGATATTTAGGCCAACGGCAAGAAGTGCAACTACACTGCACATACTATGCAATACTACTGGTATCCGGTGGTCTTTGCGTAATAGATCTGATTCTTGACGGTGGTAGTTTGTCTTTGATTTTATATTCTTTTCAGTTGGCAGTGAAAAAAGACAAGGGTGGTAGGGAGAATCACTTTTAAAAGAAGTTTTAGGTAGTGAGAGGAACCTCAATTGAACATAAAATATGTATTTACCAAGTTCTCTGTAAGTTTGACTGATATATCAATGTTACAGCACAACATCTCCGCTCATTTCAGTAAAAAAAAAGGAGTTTGTGGACCATCGACCATTAACTTTCCGTTCCAAGTGAGTCTACTGAGCTCTGTCCTGGGTATTTCCCTGACCTTAGCAGCTCCTATAGAGATATCTTTCTATTGTTTAAGATACCACAACTCATTCAATTACCCCCCGCAATGATAGACATTCTGTCTTCTGCATACTAATTTCGCTCGCTGGCAACTATGCAACAATATATACTTCATAAGTTTCCTCCACCACAGTCACATAGTTTTAGGCGCAATAAAAGTATAAAAACTGAGAGATTAATGCAAAACACCCACTGCTCGGCTTTTCTCTTAGTTACCCATTCATTTTCAGCTGGTTGATGAAAAACCAAACAGTATTCAACAATAATAAACCCGAACAACTCATTGTCTACCATCAGAACGTACATAAAACCATCCTCACTACGGTTTACGTTTCTTCTTGCCATCCCCTCACACCCATTACCCTAGTTATGCAATGAATTGCGAAAGAATCCTTATTATTCCACAATCGCCATTTTCTGAGGACCAGCAAAAAAAATCCTTTGCACATATCTGAGAATAAAATTCCTTTCAAGTACACATGTCCTGTCAGTTGCACCTCAAGAATGCCTCAGAGTTTCTAATTCTTTCTTTCGCACGAGAATAAAGAATAAATTCCCAACCCCTTTCTGCAGCACAACACCATCTACCACCCTTGGCAATTAATTTTAAATTTTCTTCCGAGGACAAAATTCAAATCACACACACACACACATAAACACCTCTCGTATGCCCTCACACAATTGAACCACAGTAGTGGCAGAAGGAATACTTAGTATAGTCGCCCCCCGTCCGACCGTTTGTTCGTTCTGTATAAGTCCTGCAGTGACTGTACTACACTACTAGATGGAGCCATAAGTGTGAAACCGTGTTAGTCGATAGTCCTTGTATACACAAGGATGGGAAAAAATAACACCCCCCCATCGTTGACACCCCAATTGCAAGGCGTGGGCGAATAGATTCCTCGCTTTGCCTAACTTTTGACAACGTAACAGCTGAGGTATGACGTAACACCATAAAGGGGTCGTGAGAATATTGCCCCAGCATCACGTGGTATCTCTCTCTCTCGGGTTTATCTGAGAATCAAGATGAAATGTCCTTTTTTTTTGTCTTTTGGTAGGAATTGGTCTAAACCCAAAAAGCGATTTTTCCGAGACAAAGACTGGAAAGTCCCTCCCTATCACGCAAGCTCCCATAGTCGAAGCGCGTAACCTAAAACGAGGTCGTTCTCAATTTTGTCTTTTTCCAGCTTCTATACGAATAGAGTACAACACACGTTTCGTTGTCGTGATAGAAATGTATAGAATTTCAACCCTTCCACATGGAGGGGCGCTTAGCATCTTATTAGACTTTTCCTTCGGGGCGCGCGCATGTTCGGAACTAGGAAAACTCTCGTGTGCCCATGGGTGTACTCACGTGCCTTGGTCGCGTGTATACGTATACATTAGATGCATAACACGACCACTGCTGAGAGAGAGAGAGAGAGAGGTGGGAGAGAACACAACGATTTTCAGTGTTGTCGCCGCTCATCCGCCCGTTGTTCGCCGCATCGAATCAATCAATAAAAGTTTTGTAATCTCGTTTCAGGCATACATGCGCGTGGATTGCTTCCACCAGCATAGGAATGCTGGAACGGAGGCATAGTGAATTCTCACATTCCTTGAGATTAATCCTTTAAATCGAGCCTATCCTATGAACATCAAACTGTTATTTGATCCAAGGTGGGTCATAGATTTCGTCAAACCTTTCTTCAAAGAGTTTTACCAATGTTCAGTAAAAGTGACACAGAAACGGCGACATCTTTTATGGGAAGGATAATGGACCTTCGGAGTTCCTTCGAATCGCATCTTTATACAAACAAATGTTCGTAAGCTATTAGTGTATGGTTCCATTTGCTTTGATAAGGTTTCAAGATTCACTGTCATCGACCTTGTGATGAACAGTGACATCGATCTGGTAAAAAGTACCTACCTAACCTAACGGAAAATTGGTGGAACAATTGAGGATGCAACTAGGAGTGTGAAAATGACTAAGTCATATTGGAGAAGACCTTACACGATTGAATATAGACATTGTAGGTGCCATATGTCTTTCAAGGAGTAACAAAGAAGCAACCACTTTCTAGACACATTTTAGGGTAATCAGACGGAGATGTTCTTAAATGCTATTCTAGCGGATACTTCGCAATCCTTGAAGTACACAAATTTCGACAAATTTCCCTAATTAATTAAAACCCAGTAGACAAGTTTGTATAATGCTGTCAAGCCGCATTTGTCAGTATGACAAAAAAAAAGATCGTGAAACGTTTTTCAGTTAAGAAAAAAAAGGTCGAACATCAAGGCCTTTCACCACCACCGTAGGTGGTGAAGATACACTAAATTAAAAAGACGGAACATCTAAAGATTTATAGTGCATTGCAGCAGTTTATTTATCAGAAGTAAATATCCGACTGAATTTGAATTTACGAGATACATAATTAAGATACACAGTGTTGGATATCAATCCATAAGGCAAGTTCATCATAATTGTTGTTTACCAAGTGATTAAAGTGTTTTATGATATTTATTCTGTGTTGGTGCGATATGGCTGAAGTCAATGGCTTTTTGAGTGCGATTTTGAAAGTCCGTCTACAAAGGATTACGGTTTGAGTGTATGTATCATGTAGAATCCAAAAAATGGTATCAAGGCAGGACTTGACAGTTGGACAGAGTAAACAGGGGCCTCAATGCAACGCCTTGATTTGTACATACAGTCTTGAAGCATCATTGCTTACTAGAATCTAGCACTTATCAAACTGACAAGTTATAGTAAGGTTATCTCCGTCTTTGCTGAGTTCTATTCCCATTCTATGTTCCCTGTTATATTTCTTCGCACATGTGCCATCCAAAGTTGTAAGTTATCAGACCGAACTTTGTCAGTTCAGAATGGACTTAACTTGAACACAGATTTTGTAGAGTTTCTCCTTCGGAGTCCTCATCAAAATCTGTAATTTTAAAGAAAACAAGACCTAGAGAATATTTCTCAAATCAAACACAGATGCCAGATACATTTAACGTCTTCAAACAGTTTGCGATACACTGATGGCATCACACACAAATCATTTGTGCACACCAAAGCTTTCCATTCGATCCAGCACAGAGCACCCCTAGAAGAAATCGATTCACTCTAGCATTACAAACACATCGCTCTCTTTTATTCTCTGGACAAAACACCTCTCTTGTCATCGCCGCACCCCCGGAATGGAAAATAGAAAAAGTATCTCAAAGTTTTAAATTTATTTAATTCAACATTCCAAAGCTTTTTGCTTTCCATCAATCCACGAACAGCAAACCAACCACCAAGTATAGAAGCCACGAAAAACTTTTCGCCGATTTCTTTTAGTAGCTGGCTTCTACCATTGGCATTTTAACTGTGGAAGTGGGACCGAACAAACTGAGAGACAATTCATAAAAGAATTTTAAATTTTCAATAAAATCTGAAAAGAAAATTTGTTCCGCTTCTGCAAAAAAAAATACACAAAAGTATACCACAGTTTCATTAAATAAATAGAACTCAGCACAGTAAGTGATCAAGATTAAAGGAAATTATCCTTCCTTCGCGAAACAGAAAAAAGTCCTGTGAGTGAAAAGAAAAAAGAGAAAAACCAAAGAAAATGGAAAACTTCGGTTGATAAGAAAATCTCAGTGAATTTCTAGAGTGTGTGCGAGTGCGTTTGCAGGGTAAATTTTCATTTTACCACTTCGTTTGATTTTTTTTTAAAAAATTCAAAAGAAAAACTTAATGAAAAAGAAAAAAACTGATTTTGTAACAATTTTCTTGAATTGTACATTTTTTTTTTGTCGTTGTGTGTGCGCGTGTAAGGACATATAGGGAAAAAAAGCACCTAACTGTGTGTGTATGTGTGCCTGAAGGAAAAGGACAAAAAGCTTTACATTCTTGCATTCGTTCAACAGAGCCAAGACGAGAAAGAGAGACGATTCTACTTCCAAAAAGGGTATACTAACATTAGAGTAGTATCCTTGAAGGACCTACGCTCCCTTTACAAACCCTAAAAAAAGGAATAAAAAGAAATATCCCTAAAATATCCTAAGTATAAAAAAATATCCCTTAGCTTTGGAGCCAAGGCGAAACTAATAGCTAAGCTTTTGAGTTCATTTCTCTCGCCCTCTCTCACTCTCTCTCTCTCTTTCAAATTGATTCCTTTTTACTTGGTTTCTATGAAATAGTCAAACTTTTCGGGTCCTTTTGGTCTATCTCTCTCCTTCGCCGTAAAGTATCAGTCCACACACACGCACACACGCGCGCAGACACACTCACAGATAGTGGCACAGTGGCGAAACAGAGCGAAGAAAATCCGATTTACGGCAAATTGAAGGCCCCGCAAAACAAGTTACATAACGGTCTACCGAAAAAGACGACAAGTTGTGTGGTGTGCCTGCTGACAATAGACGATACGGTGAATGTTGAGTAAAAAATATTCATCCCTCATCTGAGTTATTAAGTGTCCTTTCGATATTGTGAACAAAATTATTTAACAAGTACATAAATTATTTGTTACTGTTACTGTTTAACTTAGTGCCTGTGACTCAAAAACAGTGTTACACGGAGTTTCATAACCTAAAGGATATATCGATTTTGACTCTTTTTTTTGTGTTTTTTCTCAAAGGCACAGATAGTTTTTTTTTCTTTTATATTTTATTTATCAATTGTAACAACAACAACAAAAAAAAATTCTCATTTCTTAAACCCCCTTCTTCTTTTCTTCCTTTTCAGGATAAGTGTATCCCACTAAAGTAGTTATTTCTTCTTCTTCACCCATACACATATATCTTTGTATATAGATTAATTGCAAGTGTGGTGGTAGTTCCGAATAAAAAATAAAAAAAAAAAATAATTAAATTATATATTTTTTTAAACCCGTTAATTGTATAAAATTTTACACTAACGAGAAAGAAAAGACGAAACGGGAAATAAATGTTTTAAGTTCCTTATTTTCACCGTCACCGTAGCCGTCGCCGTTGTCGTCGCCTATCCCCGAATTTCCGGCAATTTCCTTCTTTAATATTCGTTAAGAAACTCTCAAAGACAGTTATAAAATAAAAAAAATTTAAATAGACAAGAATTAATATAAAACAAAAAGAAAAACAAAATGGCCGACAAGAAAATCGCTGAACAATATTATGCACCTCCACCAAAACTGGGCAAATGGGAGGGCTTCAAAACATTCCTATGGAACAGTGAAACTAGTCAATGCCTCGGACGGACAGGATCCAGTTGGGGTGAGTACCATTATTAAGCTATGCTATGAAATATTCCCAAAATAATTGAAAAAAAAAAGTATCATACCAAATATCCCATCAAAAATTTCCCTTCCTCAAGTGCACTCATTTACAGGAATTATGTAAAACCTTTACAAAAATACATTTCTAATTACTTTTAGGAGGTACTGTATAAGTAACACACACACACGCATACACATAGACCCTCGTATAAGCGCTATAGTAAACGGAAGAAGGACATTCTGTTTTTTTTCCTTCTTTCTGGTTTCTTAAAAATAGCACAAATAACTGAAATAAATCAATGAGCATTGTTGTTACGTCATGGTTTTTAAATCTATCGATGTATGTGTAAATAGAGAGTGCAATCAGTAGAATGAGAGATACACAGAACCAGAGAGAGAGAGAGAAATAGAGAAAATAAGGGCGAGAAATGAAAGACACATGAAAAATTGAGAAAATACCATTAAGGGACATTTTCTACAAAGCACAAATATAAATGGGATCAAAAAAAAAAGGACATTCTGTGGGTACTTCTATGGGTTTTCCTAATTAGAAGTGATTTTTTAATTCTAGTCTTCAAGATTACAGGAATTCCCTTAAATTGTTTTTAGAATTCAATTATGAATAGATAAATACTTTGCATGCTCCTTTGTGTGGAAAATGTCCTTAGGAGAGGTTTTCTTTTAGTTTTTTTTTTCTGTTGGCTCTCTCTTGAGGGAAAATTTTATCGTTATGTAACACAGCAGCAGTAGGGTATAAGGGAAGAGAGTTAGAAGATATTAAGTGAGGGCTATGAGAAGTGGAAGTTTCTATATTTACCAAGATATTTAGAAACGTTTTAGGAAGGACTTTATGAAGAGTCCTATGTAGTTGGGCGTAGTTATCACCTATTTTCTAAAATCTGCTTTTTGATAGTCTTATCTGGACTGTGTCCCTAGAATTTCTTTATCTACTGAGACCCGAAAGTCAATTCTTACACAGGTCACCTAAGGTCAGGCGTACATATATCACCATTTCTAATTATTTTTCCGAAAACTTAGAGACTTCCTTGAAGAGCTGTTCGCATTAGTCATCACCTATAGTACTCGTACGTAAGATTACATACCAAGATACTCGTATCTTTAAAAAGATTCAAGGTTCATTGAATACAAGGCTCATTCTTCAAGATATACAAGATTTGAAAATAAGCTTGTTCTAGGTTTAAGCAAATAAAATTGGAACTAGGATTCTCCGAGTAGAAGGTTGGAACATACTTTTTTTTAAGCACTTTCCCATTAAGTCATCACAGATCAGTGACCTTCAATGTGTACCTATCCTTGTTCCTTAAAACTTCAAAGTTCCCTTCAGGCTACGGAGTATTTAGTTCCAGCTCCCTAAAACATAGAATCCTGGTTTTCATACAGTTTAATCGGTTTTATGTTGAGTATTTCGCTCCAATCCAGTGGTGTTGTCGAAAAGTATACAATTTTCAAACCGCTCATCGATTGACTGTCCAAATTTGAACAACTCAATTCGATTTCATGCTCCTTAAACTAATCGCACTCTTGCGTGACTGGAAACTTTTGTTTATATCTTTTTTTATCTTGTATCAGTATAATAGTTTTTCCTGACCTAGTTCTTACACAACCACTATAGTACGTGATTGACCAAGGACTCTACGATAAGGTAGTACCACTAAGAACTTTTCGATTGCACAACAACCTGTCAATTTGATTGTAGTTTATTGCTTTCCCTATGTACACACATAAGTACTCGTATGTATATATTTGGATTCAGAACTCACATTTACTACATGTTCAATTGCAATTAAAGTACTTTGAAACATTATGACCAGTTTATGTGCATATTCACGTAATATATGTATGTACACGTATTCTCAACGGAAAAATAGTATTTTTTTTTTCAAAATAAATTAAAATTGTATCTCTGAGTACTGAGTCAGCAATTTTTTTTTTTAAAAAGTTTTTCACAGAACATTTATTTTTATGGAGACTGTAATGAGCAGCGTTTATGCATATAAACGGGAACGATGGACATCACATGTTTTAAAAACTTTTTTCGACACGAAATGAAATAAAAGTTTTAAAATAGTATTCGTACTTTTAATACGAAAAAATGCATTAAGAAGTGGTTGAACGTGTACACTTCGGTCTGATGCATGATGTTACAAAATGTTTCCCTTTTCTAAAGACCGCTAGGTCTTTTGTAAATCCAGTTATGGATTCAGTTTTCAATTCACCTCTATAGATCGATTTGTATTTCAATAATTCAAAGAAAAGGAAAATAAGCTCCTTAGATACAAGAGGGCGTGGTTCTCATTTGTGTCTGAAAACAATTGATAAAATGTATTCTGCTTGTTATGTACATAAACTGGAACTGATACATACAAAAAGAGTGTGTTTTTCACTTGAGTATACATATATTGAAAACTAAATTCTGTTGGAATAAATAGACTTATAGATACATTTATAGATCGAAATAAGTAGATGTCACTAGAGGTTATGTGATATACAGAAGCATGTGCACAATGCATCTATGACCAGAGGTTAGGAACTAACATTTTGAAAAACACGAAAACACTTTGTGTGATGTGTTTGGTGTTTTTTGGTTTGGTTTCTGGGCATTGATACAGTTTGTAATTTTTAAAGTATTTATACTCTAACCAGTCGCGTTGCTTTTGAGTGAAGTATTGTTTTGTAAGTTCCATGGTTCTAGAGCAACTAGATCTGCAGTATCTGAAGAGTACCTGCTTCATTCTTTAATATAAAAAATTGTTGCCCACTGCATGTTAGCTTTGGTTGCTTATCCCCTATTAATTTGTTCACACTTAGGAAGAAATAAGTATCGAGAGTGTAGAAAAAGAAATCATATTCAAAATTAATTTCAAACGATTCCAAGTGTTTGTATTCGGATTTTTTTGTTGTTTTTTAAGAATGGCTAAAAATAAATATGATCATGCTTGGAAACAAAAACAAATCGCTCAGTAGTTTTGGCTTCATGAGTCAACAGTTTCTAGACTCATCATGAGGTTTCGCCAAAAACTGGTGGTCGATCACGCAAAACGTGTCATCAAACGGATCAAAAGGTTCGTATGATGATTCATCGGGATCTCTTTCGCTCTTCTACAGTCATTGTTCATAAACGTGTGAAGAAGTCAACTTATGACTTTACAGGGCTTTGCGACATCGACTCTCTAAATGTTATCTTTTAGACCAGACTTCGTTCTTACATACACAATCTGGTCAGGAATGGAATGGTTTTATTCAGAGATGAGAGCCCATTTAATATTCTATCTTCGGATGGTATTGCCTACCTATGACGAGAACTAGGTTAAACGTACAGTTGGAAACACGTTCAGCATGGGGAAGCTATAGTCTGACGCTGTTTTTTCCGTCAGGAATGCGAACCTCTTCATCAAACCATTGGCATCATGCATTGTTTTGGGTACAAGACTATTTTAGCAACAATTATGATCCATTTGCCCTCTTAGACTTCCAAAACATGGCAGTTTGCTCCAAATGGTTGCAAAATCGGAGAAATGACACAAGAACTGTTGACAAAACTGGATTCCAGGAAGTCGATCGATAGTAGGGCCATGCTAAAGACCATCTCATCCACAGTTGTCAAATCTAAATTGATGGAACTAAACCATTTAAAACTCATAACACAGAGCTTTTGGGTTCCATGACAGACTGGTACAGTAGCCGACGAGGTGGCTGACGAATCAGCAAGAACGGTGTCCAAACCGAACATGACAAAGGTCATCACGTCTAGTCAAACGCTCCTAGCACTTGTTCAAACCAACATAGGACAAGCCTTTGTGAAAGTAGCCAATGCCCAATGTCTCATCGTTAGAAAACTTAAAATAAAGCAAGACAAATTCAGGATAAGGCTGTGGGGCCACACAGACGCAGAAGCAACCAGACCCCACTTTTTATGCGACCTGAAAAAAAACTTTATAACAATTTCGAATTGGTTCAGGAAGGCCAGTTACTTCTACGAAAGTCGCAAGACTTTGGCGATCCCAGTACTAGCTGCAAATGCAGCTTTACCTTCCTGACCATCTACATACACTTTAATGTATAAAAGTAAAATAGAATTCCTGTCATCTAAAATAATTAAAGATCTTAGATTGGACAGACCTAAACCCCATGCAAAACCAGTGGGTATGGTCAAACAGGACGTAAAAGCACAGCTTTCTTTGAAACAATAAACTTAAAGGCAGGTTGTCCGCATTGAATTGCCGAGCTTCTGTACCAATTCTAAGCTCGAAAGATGCACAATACTGATCTCTTTTAGAGTATCTTTCAGGCAACCCTGGTAACTACCTATACGCTTACTTTGTGGTTGACTGGAACTATAGCGATTAAGCACTTGAGTTATAGGTATGTACAGTTAAATCGGAAGAATCTACATACATATGTAACTACAACATTTGTGAATTTGCCTGAAAAATATATATTCACAGATACAGACCAAAGTAGCAAGTTTCTTTCAACGACTTTAGATCGAATTAGAATTCCCACAAAAAAATAACAACCAACCACATGATTCTATTGAAATTCAAAATCCGTCTGTTCAATTCGATCAAAATAAAACAACAAAGTTTCGATTCGATAAATAAATCTATCTGTTCAAGGCATCGCTAGATGAGTGTACATATGAATACACAAAATTTGAAGAACACTGCAAAAGCAACATGAAAAACAAAATATGTTGATCCCATTCTAAGCGTCATTTTTAATAAATTTCTATTTATAGATACCGCTTCGGTGTAGGCTTCCCCTTATTTGTTGCCAATGCGGCGATTAAGCGTGCTAATTGATATCGATGAGACCCTATTAAGTAATTTGTAGTTTGCATGCCCCTTTATTCTGTTTTTATTATCATTGGTGACGCATGTCTGACACTGGTCAACCACACAAGTGCACATCCCATGTGGATTCACGTGATAAAGGGGGGAAGTAATAAACACTAAAAATAACAAAATCCAGTTTAGCGAGATACACTTTTAACTCTATCTCAATATTTGCTAAATCAATTAGTGTTTCATGGGAAATAATCAAAGTCTATACCAAGTCAATGATTTCCAAGAATAAACAAGAAAAGTTTGCTCTTCTTTTCTTTTTTTTCCGTTTGTTTCATCTCTTGTTCGTGGAAGTTTACTGTTGTCAATTAAGAAGTTGCCATTTCCATCGGACAGGGGGTGGTGGTCTATATTGGATGATTGAAGGGTAAAATGCTGGATGATTGGTATATTTTTGGTTAGATCAGTTGAGTTGTCTTGGCCATGGCCCTTGTCTTGGTACTCTGCACAAGACAGAGGGACACAAATCAAACCAGAGATGGGGTTTCATGACTCTTTAACGTGGTAAGTGAAATTTGAGAAGCAAATTGCTGGGAACAGCAATTCTTACTTAATAGGCAGTACTTGGAAATACCCTGCTCAATGTGCGAGTAGTTTGGAGTCGAATTTTAAATTTCAACTGAATTGTTGATTGCTAGCCATGGTTGGTCATGTTGTTATATGTTTCTCCAGTGTTTTTTTAATTTTGCTTGTAAGTCGACTTTTTAAGTCAAATTAGTCTTTGCTGGGTGCCAGGTAATTGTGATGTTTCGGGAAATTGCGAAGCTAACGCATTGGCAGAGGTTCGTCACCGACTTCGAGGCACCTACGTCGTATGCTAAATACCTGATCAATCCCGTTGCAGTAAGGGTGTCCAACCATTGTTGGCAACAGCTTGACTATTGCAACACTGCCAGCCTGCTATGGCCAATCTTAAACAAAAATACTAAAACACACGAGAGGAGCCCTCTCTATGATAGTTAATACTCTAACCGGCCAATGTGCTATAGGAAGGCATGCGCAAAGATTGGGCATCCCCTTCAATGACTTCTGCAGAAGCTGTAGGGACAAGGAAGACGATAAGACCATCTGTTACCTACTATGCACATGCCCTGCACTTGCCAACATAAGAAAGGCCACACTAGGTAAATTCCTTTTCAACGATCTCAAGGATTTGAACACCGCCTGCACGGCGAGAATTGACTCTTTCATAAAAAGGAGCGAATGGTTCCAGGAGTAAGAGGGTGACCCACCCACCTTACTTAAGTGCATCCTCATCGAGGGCCGGTCTGAACCAACCAACCAACCAAGTCAAATTAGTACAGGCAACCATCCTAACCTATGGAAGTAAAAGGTCACCTTGGATTTTTACTAGTTTTCTTTTTATCAAAGCTTAAATCAATTCAAGCGCATTGATAAAAAGAATTTGTCACCTAATATTCTAAAAAATACTAAGCCCTGACCTATATACGTATAAACCAACAAAAGATCAAAGTTGCTTCCAGCTGATATAACGTAAAATGAAATGAGCTCACTGCTTTCGCGTATATTTAAGTTTTTAATTCCCAAAATGGTTTAAATTGTTTTTTATTATCAACTTCTCTATGTGACTAACACCGAAATTCAAAAATAAAATGCCATTCTCCATTAAAACGTGATGTTATTCAGTTTCTGTGTAAACAGAGAAAAAAGTTCAACAAATTCTTTTCAACGCTGTGCAATTTTTGTTTTCTACTATCTGGAGGAGATTTTCTTGTCATTTTATTATCAGTTTTTGATGATGACAAAATGAGAACAATTTTTGGCGACTGTCAGTTCTCTCATTAAAAAAAAAACAAAGAAATAATAGAAATTTTTGCAAATAATTCATATCTGTTTGTCTATTTTTAAAGCACATGTTTAATTGGAAGCAGATCTATTATTATTTATTTTTTAAGTGTGCCTGGAAGAAATATTGTTGGTTTTATTTCTTTCTTTCGTTTTTTGTTCTTCTCATTTTTGAGTGTATAACCTTGAAGAGAGCGAACAAAAAAAAACAGACAACTGACAGAGAAGAAGAAAACAAGTTTGCAAAAATTTTCCTCTCGCTTCGAATACAAGTATTTTTAGTAAACAATAAATGTTGAGTGATTTGTGTGTATTGGCTTCAGGCCGGTTTCCTTTTATGGCAAGGATTTGAATTGCTTGGAAAGTGATCGTAGGATAAGAAGATCAAATGTCTTTCAATTCGTCCCCTATTTGTGAGAAGTAAGACGAGATGTGAGTAAACTGGTTTTAAGCCTAATTTTAGCAGCTGGCTTTCGATAATAGCAAAACGTTTTGCAAAAAATTCTATTGCATAGGGGAAGCACATCAACATGACGAATAACATGATAAACAACTCAAACTACAAAAAATCACAATGGAAGAGCACAATAACCATGTAGAACAAGCGTGGAAACTTAAATGTTCAGTTGGATCAAATAAACAAGATTTAGGTTTAAAAGGATCGACCTTTGGACCCAGCGTTAAACAGTAGGCTCCTTCCATTCGTGATAAGCACTACTTGTATTGTATTGAACGAAAAATAATTGTATTTTTTTCGGAAGAGCATCTGAATTTTTAGTAGAATTTAAAAAAAACAATATTTTCTTTAAAACGCCCTCGAAAAGTGGGCGTTACAAAATGTTCAGGTGAATAGTGGAAAATTATAAGGCCTGTGTTAGCAAATTACTTCAACTCCTAGTACAGATGTTAACTTTTTGAAAAAAAGAAGGCGTGCCTGCTCCAAAATTTGGACCACACCATAACCATAAAGTTCTGCTCAGCGATTAGGTTCATTTTTCATTAAATGAGAACAGTTTGGTGTTATAATCATTGGTGCACATTACTTCAAGAATGATTGATTTAAATGGCATTATGTGCGGCATATAATGTAGCTTCGAATAGATGACGCAACTTGCCACTAAGCATTTCAGTTTATTGAAGGAGAAACTCGATGAGTTCACAACTTCACTTTGGCCAAATTCTTGTGATTTAAACACGAAAGACCGATGTACAGATAATCGTAGAGTTTGAGGTTCAATTTATTATCTATTCAAAGCCCTAACTCATAGTTAGTGTAAACACTTTCCTCGAATGAACTTATCTCAGTTGGAAAGGCAACCACCCCAATCAACAGACCCAGTCATGCAGTCATGCAGTAGCAGATATCAAAAATTGTATTTATTATTACAGTAATTAATGAAGTCACCAGATCTTATCCCGATAAGAATATTACGACAATGTGTGAACTTTGCATGTTGATTCGCGTCTATGCGACTTGCAGACTGTATGGAGCGCGCAATTAAGGCTATTACCCTGGGAAGTTCAAGCTAAAAATGCAATACTATACCAACATGTGTATGCTAATGTGCGCTGGTGATCACTGATAAGGATGCCGTACAATCGGGATCTACTCAGTAACTACAGAAGCTTCAAATGAGATACATTCACTTATCACTTATGGTTAGGCATAATAATGGCTTAGTTTTCAGTTATGACGAGTCAATTTCTTTGCAACGTTAAGAACGTTTAAGTTTACAGCAAAATAAGGACATGTAGGGGATGAGTAATTCATTAATATTAAGTACATCAGAAAACCATTAGGCATGGCATCAGCTGAGGCTTCAACGAAAAGCCTTTCGCAGTAAACGAAACATCCTTGTACTCACGAAATCCAAGGTTGTTGAAACCGAGGCTCCAACTCAGTAAATTTTGAGGAAATTGTGAGTAAACATCTTTAAGAAGGTCAAGTCGAGTTCGAATTAAATTGGTCGAAGGACTGCTGCAAAGTTCAGAAACACTCTGCAACCAAGTGTTCTTAAAGGTCAAGTAGACCAAGGTCTTAAATACTTGTTATCCTTGTACTTAGTTGTTATTTGTCTTTCAAAAGTATGGTACAAGTCATTTTAGAAATGAGCAGGAGTTTCCTTCAGAGCTATGGAACAGAATTGTATCAAAGAAGGTAAACCTCAAGTTGACTAATACTTCGATTGATTAGTCGACTTAGCTTCGATGGATTCCCTCCATTATTTGGATTTGAACTGTTTTCAGGCATAATCTGAACCAGAAATAGATTAGAGTCGTACTTTCAAACTTACGAATGCCGTTGAAATTCTGGAGAAAATATTGCATTAGCTTCTTAATTATGACTCCAGACTTTTCTTTTATTATTACCTTTCCTATGCTCCTTCTAGGAGGTTATGTGCGACAAACCGATACAAATTATAACTACCCACACTCTACGAAACCCCTTTTTTAATCCACTTTGATTACACAATTTTCTGACGAACTTTGATAAGTCCTCTGAAATGAGTTTTTTTTAGTCCTTCGTTAGTTTTAAAATTGCTCCCCTCCTCTGATGAATGTAGAACGATACGTCTGAGGACGATATAACCATTTGTTTACAATGACACCCACGCTCAGAGGTGTGTCGTTTTTCCAATTTGTTGCCATTTTAATCATATATCAAGACATCCCTGTTCTATGCGATGATGCCAATTAAATGATGCTTCAACCTTCTGTGGAATATGTGGTGTGTGGCGTCCTCGCCTTGGTAGATTTATTACCTCACGAGTCGAGTGATATTACATAGTATCTGGTGGTAAAACCAAAAAAAAGAAAAGGTTTTTCATGTAGAATCAGCTGGAGCTTAGAGTCATGACACAAGAAATATACAGAAAAGCTGCAATCCTTTTGGAAATACACTATGGAGGTTACATTATTATCCACCTTACGTGGGCGGTGCCGTAATGCATTCTATTATTGATTTACTGAACTAATTTACCCAAATCGCCCCTAAAAAGTGGGCGGGGACACAAATGGCGTACGAATGAATTGTAGACAATTTAAAAATCTATATATTGGGTCTTAATAAATTTTTTCGATTTCATATAAAATAGTGAAGTTATTAACAACAAGATAGGAAAGATAGGAAATTTCATCCTCCTAGTAGGGACATATTCGTCCTCGCTATAGATACTAATCACGGATGCATTGGTATACTATCTTGATTATTTAAACTATATATCAAACTTAACATAGGATGGAATATAGAAACTAGCCGAAATAAACAATTTGTCGAAAACCAATTCGTTGAACTTGAATTTAGTTAAATATAAACAAAAGCAAAACGTTTACCAAGAGTTTCCTAACAGAAGATTCGTTTAATGACATGTGTGTGACATTTAGTCTCAAGGCGAGAGTGACTGTGATTGTTTACGACTTTTTGTTTTCATTTTATTAAAAACATAACGCATTCAGCAAAATGTTTATAAACTATTGATTTCCATGTTTACCCCAAGAGAAACTGATTATGTACATGACGCATGGTTTTATACCTTGACGTAGTAAATTCGAGTGTGGCGCGCTTGTCTTCTTTTCCATATGGCCCGTTGCTATTTTTAGAATAAAATGTAATTTTTGAATAAATAAAATACTACACAGATTTACATGTGCATGAAGATACAAAAACATGATGTAAAATATTTTACGCGTTCTGCAAAGCGGATGAAATAACATTTTGAGAGAATCGACGATAGATCGCTCACATTGGGTGGGTTAATGGATGATGGTTGTAAATTTTCAATAAACAAATTGAAGTAAACCAAGAAAATGGCAGAGAAGAGGAAACACAAAACGTTAGAGATACATTGGAAGAGAAATACAAGAGTATGTTTCATGCAAGTGTAGTCCAAGTCACGAGAAAGTTCCTACTAAAGACTATCAGTTTCGTCGATGGTGGTACAAATTCAAAAAATGTATAAATGTTGAGAAATGTTGTTTATTTTCGTTGCAAATGTTACATTTACAAGTATTCTCCCATTTGTAACACTTTACCAACTGCTACATTGCTAAGCAATTGAACTAAATAAAGGGACTGCCTCAAGGTGACCTATGTTGGCCTCAGCTCTTCACGTACATACATTTTGAGTTGAAATTCATAAAGAGAAAAAACCCCTTTCAAGGCTGACGTTACTCAAAGGAATTATTTTGAGTACAAATGCAAATATTTCTAAAACAAAGGCTCTCTCCAAAGTGAGTCACACAAATCATTCCCATCAGAACGGGCTGCTACACATTTTTCTACTTCTTATATAATCTATTCGTTCTTGACCGGAAATCATAATATATTTAGTCAGCAGGCGATAAATTTGCACATGCACCCACTCCCTTCCATCGGGTACTCTGAGAACTGAACCTTGAAAATATCTCAAACCATTGCTAAACATTTTGTTTTGTGTTGCATGACCTATTGACGACGAGATTACGTAACTAAGGAGAAAAAAATCGCACAAAACGACCCAGCTACGAGTATATTGAATTTCATAACATAATTATCAACTGTTAAGAAAAAAAAAACGGAAGCCGGCTAAAGGGGGGCTTGTTGTAAATGCCTGCAAAAGTTTCACATAACACGAAACTTCTAACCATAAAAATATAACCTATACAACTGAAAAGCCAACATCAAAAGAGAAAATCAGAAAAACCGATTATAATAGCCGCGTACGGTATTGCATAAGCACATCAAGCCAAAACCAACATTAAATCGAAAAAAGAAAGATATTAGGAGAAAAATTGTAACTCAATCTAGAGTGGGAGTGGGAGTTAGCCCACTTCTCAAGAACCTTTTAGCTGTCGAGGACGAAGTTATATGATCTGATATTATTTCTAAAATTACAAGTATCTCGGGACACTTTTCTAAGGACTTTCTGGAACAACTTGACTCTCAAACTGCATCCCTTCCACTATGGGATAGGCGGTAACAGTCACAGCGAAAAAGGTGTGAATTATCGATCTAAGTCTAAGAAATGTAAAAGAAACCAAAACTTTTATATGTATACATTTCGAAGAAAAAGAGAGCCAACACATACATGAATACAAAAACCCACACCGCAAGGACGAATTTATTCTCGCGTTGTACAACTCAGCCGAGGGGGTATCTGTGTCTATAATTCCTTTTGTTAGTCGGATCTACCCCGGACTAACCTATAAAAAAAGGAGGATAGAGGATTTCAGTATTTTTTTCTCTCACTTCCTGTAGAATTAATTCGCTTGAATTGAAATAAAGATGCAAGAGTGGCGCCCGAGAAACTGTATCATAGTAACAATCGAGCTTTTCTCTTGTCGTTGTTGTGTGGTTTGAAAAAGCTCTTTTTTTTTATTCCTCAATTCCATGTCTCTCTCTGAAGTTGATTTAGAAATCCTCAGGACATAGTCGTCTAAAGAATTTTTATTCCTGGAACAAGATGAAGTATGGAGTTTTGAAAAAAGAAAAAAAAAAATGTAAATCCTCAACTATTGCATAACTTGAGACAGGGTGTTCAGGTTGGATTAAGAGCTGTGGCCTTTTGTGTTGGAAAGATAAACGAGAAATGGGGAGACAGAAGGATTGGGATTTTGTTGAGCAAACAAAACGTTTCCATAATAACCACAGGAATGTGGTTAGGGGGCTGTTGGCAGCAAGAGTCATAAGAATGAAATTGGGGGGCAATTTGTCAGAGTTTTATAAATATTTCATTAGTTTCCCTGTGTAGGGTAGTAATTTGTTTTAAAGAAAACACAAAAATAGGAATGGGATGGTTGGTTACTTCAGGCATTTAAGGTAGAAGTAGGAAACGTTCTTTAATGCTTCAGGACAAGCCTGTAAAGTAACTCCAACTGATTGCATTCAGTACTTTTTCTGATTCACTAGTATTTTTGATGAAAGCTGAGGTGTATCTTCTCGGTGCTCGGATCTGTTAACATCCATTTTACCCAAGTTTTCAATCGTTTTTCTGCAGACAACATAGTATGTTACTCGATCTACTATATTTCTATTGTCTTGTATTTACAGTCAAAGACAAGGAATCGTTTTTGGAAAGGTCAGAATTCTTATTGACTTGTCAATGACTCATAGTCACGTTGTAAAAAGTGGAGCAAATTAAGATGTAACCAAAGTTGAATAAGGCGAATCAGGCGAAGGTTTCGTGGTTTTTTTAGCTTGAATTACAAATTTCCGATAAGACACGCTACTAAGGTGAATGAGTTGATTGTTGTTTCTCACATGGCAACCCAGCTATATAAATATAAACCATACATTACCCCGACTGGTGAAATATTTTTTTCCGGCGGAACAAACATAGCATTACTCATCCGGTGTCCCCTATCATCTTGTTTTGTATTAATTCCACGATTAGACTTGCTAATTGATCGAAGCCCCTGTATCATTCGATTTGCAGTATATTTTGTCTACTCTTGGTGTCTAATGACGACACTTCACATTCACGTGATCGAATCGTATTTGTGGGGGAGTTTGCTTTTGATTAACACAAGATTTTCGAGTGGTAATATCGAACCAATAAATTCCATCTCAATCCTCAAGTACATCTACTTATGAAAAGAGCACGAATGTATCCATCAATTGGATACATTTACTCCTAAGCCCGTAATGAAATCGGAGAAAAGTCCTTCAGATGATTCATTTGGGGTCCTACTATTGTGTCATCCATGTAGTCGGTATTCCTTGGCTGGTGGCGTGTAGAAAATCCTTAATTGTATTCGAGGTCCTTTTACGTTTTCCCGGAAATCGATTTTAAATCGCATTTTCATTATGTCGTTTTGTTGCCGTCGTCGTCGTCGTTGTCGTTTTACATCCTCAACGATAAGCCTTCCTATGAAAATGAATCCAAGGTGTGTGTGTGTGTGTACGTCTATGAAATGCAATGGCTTAGGGGTAAGGATAAATCGATGCTGGTAACAACCCAAAAGTAAAAATAAACAGAGAGAGAGAGGCAAAAAGCGTACTGAAGGGGTGGGCTTTCCTTGTAATCTAACAAAAACTCTGTTCATGTCACTAATGTCCTTCAGAGAAAAAAAAACAAGAATTGCAAAAACTCTTTATCCAGCAGCAACAACAAAATTTGATTACAAAATAGATTATAGTGAGAGTATCTGGTATCCTTGTTGAGATACCCCCCCTGCAGACCCAAGGGCTGTCGATCTGATGTTGGTGTGTGTGGAATTTTAAATCACAGGGAGTAGAGAAGAGACCTGATATGTTTTAATGCATTTACTTAATTAGAAGGGGGACTAAGCCATGGAAACGCATTTTAATAAAATATTTGGTAGTTGGTGGGTTCTATCAAATTTGGTCAAGACCCAAACATAACCAATTCATTTGTTTTGTTACAAACAACTCGTTGTACTCTTAGCAAGAAATTTAAACAATTATCGCCGGTAATTTGAGTTACCAACCTCATCCCAGTCTATACCCCAAGCAAACTCTTTTGTAAAAGAGCGGAAAAAGCTACAACTATTTGCCGCGATAACTCTGTATGAGACCCAGGCCCTGGCTTCCCCAACTATTTGTTTTGAGCGGGTTATGAACTCTTAACTTGGCGAAAACTGAATTTTAAACTTAGCTGTGTCTTAAAAGATTAGTAATCAGCACTAGGGGCATTCTCTAGTAGCCAAGCATGATACAAGACTGGGTCTCTTTGCGAACGACTTTTGTGGAAGTTGTTGGACGAGGAAGAGGGAGTATAACCTATTCCAACACTCTTTCTCTCGAAAAAGGAAGCTTCATTAAGAAAGCTTCTATTGCACTGTTATAGGCTTTCAGATAAAGATGGATATTAGCCTGTTACGCTCAAAGTGGATAAAAGAGTAGACGGTAGGGAGAAACTTTATCCCATGGTCCAAATGGTATCATACTGGACCTATCTTTGATATAAGTGGGTAGGCGTTTCTAAGCTAACAGTCAAAACCAAACCAATGAAAGGCGATTTTCGTTTCGATACACTTTTTCATGACAATTATACTCTCTTATGTTTGACAGATGGTTTCGAGATGTGTGACCGTGAAAGAACTTTCATGTTGTCTGGAAATTGAATCTCCCGCTTAGTAGTCCAATCAAGAACACGAAATTCTGCGGTACGAGTACATTGGTCTCAAAGATGCAAACATTGATTTTCAGGTGTTGGCACATGTGTCAAGTAAAATCAAAAATTTTTAATTTTTTGGTGATGAATGAGTGGATGCGACCTGCATGGGGAACAGTGTTTTGAAGTTATACAGTGGAGTGTGCCTAAGAGATAGCTCCTTACGGCGTGAAGACCTATTTTTGTATACAAAAAACTCTCGATAATGTGAACAAAGATAATGATTTTTTTCATTAATAGAAAAGGCATTCTCTCACTTGAAATTCCTTTAAATCGGAACTTGCTCTAACTCTACTTTCTAATATTTCTTCAATTCCTTACCTATTACCTACCACTCGAATCTTTTCTTTGAGAAAAACAAAAACTGAAAAGAAAATCACCTTTTCACGACTCACAATGTTATAGATACACACAGCAAGCACACGCAACCCTGACTACAAGTTGTTTCGAAGCCATGTTTCTAAGTATGTCTTCGTAACAGAAGAATGGTTGGTTCGGTAGCAAACAGTTAAAATGTAATTTTACATTTTGCTCGCTTTATTGCGTTGGAAATCTACTTCAAAACATATGTATTTGTACATAGAAAAGCTGCAATATGTCTGGAACGGCTCATATGATACCCTATGTTTCTTATTTTGTAGCCCTTATAAGGTGGGTGTGGCCGTACTGCATATTTTGTTGAGTTACAGTGATATCTTTGAATGTGGATCTGGGGGTTTTTGGAAAACATCATTCAAATCGGTTTTTGTTGAAATCCCCCCAAAAAATAGGCGTGGCCATATATGATGTATTGATGAATTGTTTGCTTCTACTTCTCAAAAGCGCAAAAATGCGTTAAGGGAAAGAGGTTTTGAGGCTTGAACTTGCCAGATAAGTGTCATAAGACGAAGAAGCTTCTTTACGATGAATAAATATGTACATTTAAAAAACAGTATACACACATTCTAATTCGATTTTTTTATAAATTCGAATTACCGTGAAAGTTCGACTTTAAGAGAATTGAGTGTATCTACAAAAAATAACCAATATTGACGAAGTTAGTACCTACTTTGTGTGAAACAACTACATTTTTGTGCTTATACAAGACTGGTTAAAAGTTGGAAAATCAAATTTAACTCTAACTCGTTCGAATGACCTCAGATTGTGACACCACAAACGATGACATTTCCAATACAAAACACGTCCTAAACTAACAAACTTATTTCTTCATATGTACATCGCCTCAAAATATCTATACTCGTACACAACAAGTTTACCTTTCACCTATCTAATTTCCATTAATGAAAAGAACAACTCGGCAAACTTCCCTAATTAAAATTATTAACTTTTCCCTACTCTCACCACCACTCAATGTGGAACTTTACTTTGACTGACTGACGACGGTGAAATGTGAACAATAATTATAATACGAAATCTCCTCGGCACACTACGCCATTAAATGACCCAATTCAATTATGTAATAATAGTAAATGGGGAACCCATAGAAAGGCATCCCTTACCCCATTCCCTATAATCATCACCATCATCAGCAGCGGCGGCACCGACAACTCTCTTCTTGTCTGCTGGGAGTCTATAAAGCTCTGTCTCCAACCCTCATCGGTAAGAAAACTTTTTAAGTATCTTGCTACATATCCATCACCACCCCTGACAACTTTATTACAGTGTTGTGTAGTAATAACGAGTGTAATATATGTACATATGAATATGTTTGAAAATTATTCTACATACTCGTATGTATCTGACGACACATGGAGATCAAATATCAATATAATCTGAGGCTAGAAGCTGCTGTTGTACAGTTTTTTATAATTAAAACAAATGACTGTCTCACTCACCATCAGTGATCATCGTCATCGGGGCTTTAAAATATATGTAGATACGCATAGATACATGGATACCCACATGAAGTACAACAATCAATTGAATGCAGCGCGCAACTCTTAATTGCTCGTCAATTGAATTGTTGCTATAACTTTACCATTTTAAAAATCAACTCAACGCCGACCGACAAGCCTTACCATCCGCATCACCGCCTCAAGCCCAAAGTCGTCATCAAAAGCGGTTATGTACATACGAGTATGTATACATATTTATTCGTTTTTTTTTAGTTCCATATTTTATGCTGACCATTTATTGATTTGTTGTGATTGTGAATTTTTGTTTTTCATTTCAAGACATGTCGTGTATGGAAAATTTGATGTTTGCGTGGGGCGGCGCGGATGGGCTATTTATAGTTAACAAAAAAAGATACACAATTAAAATGAAAATTCATATTCGTTATGAATAAATGCGGATCCAATCACATGTTATTCTGTGGAGTAATGAAAAATTGTGGTAAAAACTATTAATAATGGAAAAAGTGAAACTGGAACATACGATAGCGTGCAGTGGTGCGGTTCTTCGTTGCAAATTGCTGTACAGAACCCTTTGCCTCGCAGCACACCTTCAAGTTTATTCAGTCTCCATCTGTAATGGAGTGGGAGGCGTGTTACGCAATTTGATATTGGTAAAGGTAGGCTTGAAGGCGCATGCGGTTGTTATTCGTAATGCAGTTGAACTCATTGGTGTAGTAATTCCTGCACGGAAATGACGTTTTGACATGAACAGTTTCAAGTTGTGTATGCATAACGAATGAGGTTTGGACTATTTGAATAGAAAAAGATAATTCTTGTCTTCAAGGCGCATCTAAGGGTTCATCCGAAAATAGGAGCCATTTCAAAATACACGCCATTGTTGAACTCTCAACTATCGTTGCGATGACTTTTAGGAAGTAGAGGTCATTGAATATGGATCGATACGCAACTCACTCACCCAATGTGCTGAAATAGTAAGAATTCACTACGAAAACGATGAAAATATCATGCGAACGTTGTGTAAAGTTCGTAATCCGAATACTCCAACCCAGGAGCGTTAATTTCGAAGCGATCACACGATCTAGGACTATCTCCCATCACTTTGCACCATATTTAGTCTAATGGACGTGAACTGCATGCTTATAATGTTTAGTTGGCCAGCAGACCAGGCCGAACGCCCTACATTTGCTGATTGGGTACTGGAAATGAATGAACAAGATTATTCTAAGTCAGGAAGCACGTATTTGTATGGCAACGTGAATAATACTGTCGCATATGGAGCTTCGAAAACCCACGAGAAATAGTGGGAAACCTCTCCTTCCACAATGAGTGACTGTGGCGGTGTCTGACTGGATAAAAGAACAAGAACTCCTTGCGAGCTCTGCAGGAAAAATAAGAAAAAGGAGAGGAAATAGAGCAATGCTATCGCAGGAATGTCAAGGTCACAAACCCCGAACCGAAGCTGCCAAGGACGAATAAGGAAGCCTAGTACTACAATCGCGATCGATGCTGAGGGTACGGAAAGATCACTTCTGCACACTATGTTACGCCAGCGATGACCAATGGGAATGATGATAACCAATATTTCCATCCATCCAACTTGGATGAAGTTAAAATAGCGATATATGTATAAGCCAAAATCCAACAAAGCTGCTAGGGCTAATGGCTTTACTGTAAAGATATTCTAAGAAGGCAATTGTAACCCAAAGTGACCCTGGTCATCCCGGTCCTGCTCTACCTCTCAGAGACATGGGCTGGATGAGGTTACTCTCGGTTATTAGGAGAAAAAAATACTTTCAGTGATTTTTGGCCCCGTCTGCATAGACCATAGACCATGAAATATACGAGCCCAGAAAGCCTTAAAGTCTATACCAGAGTAAAGACTGAATAGAGTGTAAAGGGACCTCCTCAACCAACCTGGTGTGCGTAACTGGAGAAAGCTGACTGGAGAGGCTTATTGGTTCAGGCCCTGGTCTACTTGATGATGAAATTTCATCAGAAAACTGGATACTTGTACACAGAGCCGAAGCGAACATTTGACAGATATTGTATTCCATCACTAACCTCAGAGTTTGTACTTTACATGAACATTTTGCATTTTTCTACTGAGTTAAAAAAACATCTCTTATTGGATGGCTTTAAGTGCAAGTACGTACTCATAGGACTCATAGAAACATGTCTAGATACTCATAAGGGAATAAGGGATAAGGGAATTTCTGTTAACCTAACCTCTTGTGGCATAGTAATTGAACTGACAGACAGTTTTATTGATACAGACTGTTCAGATTACAAGAATCCCGTCCGCCTCTTCCCCCTCCATACCTCCCTGCAGACATATGGTATAAAATGAGCAATAATTTGATAGACATTTCCTTGTGAGAACACACACTTAAACAACCAGCCTTCAATTCTCTAATTATCTCCCGCCAGACAACAATCTAATTGTGATCAACCATTCCCAACCATTTCGAATGTTGCAAACACATGTGGCTATTCGCAATTGCAGCTCATGCCGATTAACATCACCAATCAATCACTCCAAACACATGAATAAAAATTGCGCTAGATATGCAAATACGCCGGCGAATTCGCAACAAAATAATTACTTCCCTTGTCTTGGCTCAAATTAGACAAAACAAAATCACATTCCAACAAACAAAAGGAAATGAAAGGCATCAATAAATAAAAAACAAACTGCGCTAAAAATAACAATGTTATTTCGCAAATTAGACCAGTGATAGATTTTGTTAAATGAAAACAAACATTTCACCTCATGTTGCTATTAGGTGTGAATTGGGGTCAATCTACGTCAGGGCGCGAGGTGCAAACAGTTGCATGTTAAAGATGTATCCGAAATGATTGCGCAAACAATCGGATAGATTAGCATTACGTGAAGTATGTACCTAGAATGAATGATCACAGAATCAGATAAATGGATAGGTACGTAGTTGTTTTCTGTATACAACTTATGGTAGGCGTTATGGTTCACAATCTACTTAACGAGTCTAAGTAACACCTTCAGTCACCCGTAGCAACTAACAATACACGATGTCTGAATGTACTTATTTACGAGTATGACTGACGTCACTGTGAGAAGAATACGTCCAAATATGTAGATATTGTAGATCCCCGAAGATTGAATTAAAAATTTCTTTAATCACAAGGCTAGGTAAGGTTAGGACATAACAATTTTGTATTGTAATACGAATGTATCCTTAAATTTTTTCTATAATCTGTCAATGTCAAAATGTCAGCCAAGGTTTACATTTTCGAACGAAAGAACAATTCAAAATTATTATATGTAAATCGTTACCGAAATTTCTAGACGTGTTAAGAGAGTTGACTCAAAATTTTTTGTGTATTCCCCTGACGTGCTTTAGTGGGTAAATTCGACTCAACATATTCACTATTGAATGGCCCTGTCCTAGTCCGACAACCCACTGATCAAAGTACCGAAAAGATTGCAGTCGTAAGTCCTTCAGTTCAAAATGAGCTAAAATCTTGGCCTGCACACCAGAATTTGATGGAGTTGACATCAGTTATACGTGATTTCAACCAGATGGTGCCACATGACACCCTGGTTCTGATAAGCTAACAACCTTGTAACTAGTTCGATAGTTGACGGATTCGATTTTCCTTAAAATTGTTAGCATTTTTAAGGTTATTTGACTGCCCTTCTATTTTCTGTTGGGCGATTGTCCTATTCATTCAAGAGAGTGCACACTGACACCAGCCTTGATTGCAGGGACAACTAAGTGTGAAAAAACGTTCTCCCAAAATAGTATTCACCTCTCGAAAGGCTTACCAAATTCCCATCATTGAATTCGAAAACATCTGTCGTTTCCTACTCTTATGCAATCACAATCGAAATCGCCTTCACTACCGACTCTCTCTCATGTACAGCTCCAATTTGTCACCACCTTCTGCTGCCACCCTGACCCAATTCATCCAGTAATTTGCGTACAACCACACACAATGTAGTCCTATAAGCCATTTATGCACAATAACCCTTGTCAATCTATTAATATCCCAAGCCACAATTGCATGTGAATAACCCTCTTCAATCAATCCTACCGAATGATTCACACATAATCCTCTCATTTCGATTGGAAAAAATCGTTCCTCGTTCGTGTTACCATAATATAATAATATTCAAAATAGCAAAAGTCATCCAGAATTAAGTAACCTTTTTGCCACCTTCACAAGTCCTTTTGCCGACCCTTCCACCAAAAATAAATCGAAAATTCATTACATAACAATATTTTTGAGTGGAGCAATAAATTTTTAATTACAACCAAGCGTTTGGGCCCTATTCCAAGGACTCTCAAGTTTATTTTTACCTCAATATCGACTTGATCCTTTTTTTTCTATTCTTTTTGAAGAAATTCAAATGATTTTGAAAAATATCCTCGAGAGTTGTGTTGTATGTGTTGAATAGATACGAAATTTATTCGGAAAACCATTGCAGGAAGAGAGATACACAAAAAAAAAAGCAGGAAAAACTGTGTCAGAAGCAAAAAAACAAAAAAAAAAAAAACAATTGTCCTAATGAAAACAATAAACCTAAATGCTGGTAATACATACAAGTTTGTGCAAGGCACAGGGAAAACAAAGGATAAGAGACAATGAATACCTCAAGCATGAACTTTGACATTTTACACTGGAAACACCATGAAACGAAGGAAGCAAAAAAAATCAAAAAAAAAAATAAAAAAAAATAGGTTAGGTACTGTGTGACTGACAGTCAAACTGTCACCTGCAGCATACAAAAATTTCTACATTTCCTTTTTCTTTTTCCTGTCCCTCTCAGTCAGTTAGTTGTGCTACGAGAGTAGAGTGCGCAGAATCTCTCAGTGTGGCCCATTTATTTCTACCTTTTAACTGAACTCATACACCCTGATTTCTTAGAGGCTCTTTCTCACTCTCACTTCCATTACGTCATAGATTCAGACCAACCGTAGGGCAAGAATCATCAACATCGCGACCTCATTTGTTCAAATAGCTCATAAAATGTACGCCAGTTACTGATTCTAACCATATGGGAGAGGACACACTCAAGGACCCTTTGTCAAAATTATGAAAGAACTCTGTACGGAATCCTATTCAGGGATGGACATGGTCAGTGGGGGACGATGTAAGGGGACGAAATCACTTGGTAACAGCGAATCATCCCATGGAATGTGAAAATTAACGAATCATAGAGAATATTGAGAAGGGAATATGTACATATAAAAATGAGCAGAAATATAATTTTATATAAAATTGTAAAAAGACTTACATGCACTTACAAGTTTCTTGAAAACCAGCTCCATCTGCAAGAGAAAAAGAAAAATAAACAATTAGTTACCACTTAAACAAAACAGAAGGCAAGTTTGTGAAAAATAAAAGAACGTCATCTAGTATCCATTCACGTATTGAACAGATAATATATCTAGCCTCATGGTTATTCTCCTGCAGAAGTTGACACAATATTGGGGTTGTGGTAAACTTCAAGCCCAGCACTATAAATACCTTAAGTCTACCCCTGAATGCACAGACTGGCTACAATCCATCTAGAACGGATCATATTGCTACCTTTCGTCTTTCCTACGCAGCCCTTATAAATGTATCATAACTTCGAACGTGTACTGATGTTACATGCAAAATGTCATTAAAATGGAGTTTTGATAAAAACGCCCCCAAAAAGAGGGCGTGGGTGAGGATAAAATACGGACGAAGTGTAGAGAATTTAAAGACCTAAATATTTGGTTTTAATTATGGTGAATTTCATGCAAAATAGTGAATTTATAAAAAAGTGGGCGTGGCAATGGACGGATTTTAAGAAAATTTACAGTTTTACTACTTTTCTTTCTCAAAAGTTTATATTACTTTCCTGTAACCGAGATGCTTTTTAATTTGGGATGTAATACAGCACACGACAGACTACGCAAAGGAAGCCTGGCTGAGGTCAAACTGGGACCCGAGAAGGCGTTATCCTTCCACCAATATTGTTTTTATTGGTGATTAACGATGTGGTAAATGCTTCTTTATCGATGGGAAATGAAGGAATTCCATGGATTCTTACGATATACAAACGCCTACTCTCGTCGTACCGTATAATGGGCCTTCAACAAACTAATTTTGTGGGGGAAGCAGATGTCGTAGGGCTGAAATAATGGGATTCTGGGCGGTTGAAGAGTAAAAAGCTTCCAGTACTTGGAAGTATCGTCTCAACCGATGAGTGGAACGCTTCGGATGCTAACAAAACTTTGGCGAAGTAAACTCATTATCTCAATCCTTTCAACATTTAGTCCGCGTTGCTATAAGAATGTGGTACTTGGACCGTAATTGTTACTATCACGAAAAATCTGGAAACTATCAAGGATTTTCTGGTCAAATCATATCTCAACCGAATAGCTTCATAAGAGAATGGGCCATGAACCAATAGCCAGAACCACATAACGACGGAATTGACAGTGGATTGGACACACTTTTCGAAAAGATGGCAGTTCTATATAGAAAACCACGTTATGAACTAGAACCCAACTCAGATTGGTTGAATACGGAACGGTCCTAGAATCACATGGCACAGAACAGTAAAATAGCAAGCGTGCTATCTGAGAAAGACCAGAAACTGCACACGATGGGGCGTAGGCACTGTACATGCCGTAGGACCCAAAGGACATACAAAGACAATAAGAAGAAGAAATGTTCAAAAAGCAATCTAATTATTGACTTAGCTATTGTTTAGCATTCTGATCAACTGTAGCAGTCGGTCAGATGCTAAAGATATAGAACATTAAGTGCTTTTAAGTTATCCATATTTCTCTTCAAACCTCTTTGACATTTATGTATGTGTACCACTGGATGTTTGTCAAACGTTCACGGGATCTAGAATCATAGGGAAGTATCCGATGCCAAAAATGGTTTTAAAAAGACAAATAATTTACACTCAACGACAAGTGCAGTATTGAATAGAATTCGATGAAGGATTGAGTATCTGTTCAAAGGAATTTTAGGACTATTGCAACTTTGTTCCCATTTTTCAAGGAATAGCAAAGAATAAGAAAGTATTGTAGGGATGATAGCTGAAAAATGTATGGTTTTGGACTTGCATTCAAGAAAGCCACTGAATAAATTATAATGTAACATACAATGTGTACATCATCTTTTAATAGATAATTCTCGGATGGTTGCAGTTAACAAATTGCAATATCATGTTGCACTTGGAAAATATAAGATTTTGAGTTTATTCTACCATTCTAAAGCCTTTTCCATCATTTGGTTAAGACAGACCAGTGCATATCTTTATGACTTCATAGTCGAATCCAGCTAAATTAAATCTCATATTGAATGAAGAAGCAAAAACTGGAAGTCACTCTTTTTGAAATTCATGCATAAGAGTTTACAAACTTTACATTTTTGAGAAAATGAAAATGTTCTCAAAGAATATACATAGATAATTCCATTCCATTGAAAGGAATAGAAATATCTGGAAACGTTACTCTCCAAAGTGGATACACAGCAGCTCCATCTGGTCGATGAAGGAAAACTCGAAAGAAGGCAAACAAGAAGTTTTCTGCAGTATTTTTTCGTCCTTTTTTGTGTGTCCTCCATACACTTACTTACTCGAATAACGTTCATACATCCATACATACATATACCCATGCGAAATCCCAGTGTACATACAAAGGAAATTCTCGAGCGCTGAAAAGTAAGAGACCAAGAGAGAGAGAGCAAAAGCGAGAGCGAAAAACCAGTAAAAGAAAAATCAATAACGCCCCCCAGATGTGTAAAGTACAGAAGTGTACAGCAGCAGCAGGAAACCAGGAGCCAGAGCCATCTGTATACTCATTGCGCTCGTAAATTACATAATTCCACCGCATTTAGTTGTCGAGTAGATTTCGTTTCTGCTTATTCTTTTGGTTAGGCCTCAGCTTTTTCTTTTTTGCTTTTCTTTTGGCATTCTGGCTCATTGTTGTTTTGTTAGAGCCAAGTGGAAAAGCGGAATTTTCCTTCATTTCCCTTAAGTCGAGAGGAGAGGGTAAACTTTTTTTTTTCCTTTCCTCGGCAGTGGGTTTCCTTTACTTTTTTTTTTTTGTAGGTTAAGAGAGCACATACACACAGTTAAATTGCATTTTATGGCATATTATAGGACTTTTACGGGGCAGAATTTTCCTTTTTCACATTTTGTCTTCATTTTGCAAAATTCGCATAATTTTCGAGCAGGAAATTGCCGAGTATTACGTGCACACGTACACGCCTTCAAATTGAATTACACTTTTTGACATATGGTCATGAGGATTCGTTCTTTTTTCTTTGCTCCTCTTGGCTGGCTGGCTGGCCATGGCTTCTTGTGCTGGCAGAGGTTGAGTGTAATAAATTTACGTATTGGACTTAAGGATACTTTAGGTTTATTTTTTTTACTGGTTTTTTTTTTTTTAGTGATTTTGTGATAGGGCTAGGTTGGGTAGAAAGGTGATGATGAGAGGATTGTGTGTGGAAACGTTTTAGAAAAAAAGGATTCGGGGTGTTAGTTGAATTTATGGACTTGGATTTGTTGTGTTCATGGTCAACTGGATATAATAGGGCTATAAGTTCCCCTAAATTTAGGGTCTTAAGTTGAAAGTTTGATAGAGACATAAAGGAAACAGGGATTTGCGATTTGCGATTTGTGGTTTAAGATAAATGTTTCTTTTATCAAGTATAGCACAGAGGTACAGCGAATCCTTCCCCAGCAGACTTGGTAATTAATTTCAAAGCTTCAACGCGTGCTGTGGAGAATGTAAAATGCAAAATGTGTACAGAATTGCTTATTTTACCTAACCACCTACATATGTACGTGCTGCGCTAATCCTCTCCTTGAGATTTATGTACACTGCCATAAGTGCTAAAGTTCTTTACTAGGAGCATATAAATTTGCCCCTCCCCACCATTAATCCCTATTCTAATGCAAAGTCAACCAACGTGTAGCAAACCATCTAATTACCACACCACCACCACCCTCACAGGCACTCCTCACTATGCAAGGCATCCCTTAATCCTTCTTAAGAGAGAACAAAAAAAAATATACATACATACTTCTACCTCCATTCAATGGGCAGTTGGTGTTCAGTTGGAGGGATGCAAGGTGGATGATGAAAGATATAAAAAGGATAATTCGCGAAACCTGCCGACCTAGTCAAGAGATATTCTAGGAAAGATACGTACATAATTATATTTTCTCAGTTCCAGAGAGGAAAGGTCATCCTTCGAGCTTAAAATTTTTGGTTAAAAGGACACGAAATATTTAAATGGGAACGAAAATTTCCATTTGATTAACGAGGAAGAATTGAATGTCTGTGTTCAATGAGCTCGCGTACATCGACAATAATCAGATTAGGCACACAAGCAGACTGTATTCTGTGGCTCACTATCGAAACAAAAGGCTTAATGCCATGGAAATGACATGAAAAGAAGTCCTTGGGGAAATTTTACTCGCATAATTTATAATCTGATATATGAAATAGTTTTATCAATTGGAGTGGAATAACAGCTGGTTGAATAGCAAGTAGATGTGGTACAGGATATCCCCAATGGAAGTGCGTTGTTTATTTAAATAAAAGTATTTTTTTTTTTTGTTATTTTTTTGGAAGTACGCCAAAACAATTCAGAATTTAAAGACTAGTTGATTGATTTTTTCAGAATATGTCATTGTGTTCATATGAGGAATGGAAATTGTTTTAAATTCTTCATCCACATTCAGTCATTTAAAGCAGGAGATACATGTATGTATTTGCTCATAAATAGCACATAGATCTACTTCAATATACTGGACATTTTGCTCAAATTGTTTCTATCAAGACACTTCAATACTTGAGTAGGCCTTTACTGGCTTATATAAGTCAATCCTGGTTCACTAGGTCTAGTATATGACGTTTACAGTGCTTGGTGTTCCTACTCCGTTTACAGCAAGTGCTTTCAGTTCTTTATCTTTTCCTCAACTATATTTCTCCACATTTTCTTAAAGTGCATCACTTTTCTGTTGGATTGGATAATTGAATTCCACATAAAGACATCTACATATATTGCGACAAGTGCAGGGAAATTACTCGACGGGCAATTACTCCACATGGGAATTTTCTTCATCTCTAGAGGGCAATTAGTTCACTATTAAAATAATACCACTTCCTTAGGCAGATTTCTACATTTTTGAAGGCTGTGGCACGAATTGTCTGGCATTGCCATAAAAGCAAATCTGGTTTATTTAAGCTTAAAGTGGGCGACTCGCTAACTTTATTTCACTCTTTTTTCTGCATGGATTAACCGCTAACATGACTTCGTCATTCCGTTAAATGTCAGTCCTCAGACACTCATGAAATGCTACAGAAATTAAAGAGAATTCATTGACTGTTAAATGAATGTTACCTTGTGGACTAATTTCTATCTAGAAGTGAAGTAAATTCCCATGTGGAATAATTGCCCGTGGAGTAATTTCCCTGCACTTGTCACAATGTAAATGTCGTTATGTGGGATTGAATTACCCACAATTACCCACAAATAGAACTAGTATTCATAGTAGTACAGTACTCGCATAAAGTATTGCTGACTGGGATGTTGGAATAAAGTAGTCCCACCTCGGTTTTTGCATTCCCATCAAGCGTGACTAACGCTCGAGAGATGTAGGCCTTTCAGTTTGTAAATTCTCAGGATGGTCTATTGAAAAGTCAACCCGCTTTGCATGGACCATTAGTTGTCACTATTTTAATTTTTGTAATTTAACAACAAATCATTTACCCTTTAACTTGTGATGTTAACTCTTTCAGTTACCTTAAATTATAGACACACCGTATGAGGTTTCAGATATCATAATACGACTATACTAATGAGAAACTACCAACCGCTACAAATCCTCGGTCGGATAAAATTTAACACCAGAAGCATCCTCATTTCAACAAAAAAACTAATGCCTTTTCCCCGTCATGCATATAGTATACATACGAGGATGTATCTCTGCGTTTCATTATCTGTTTCCGCAATAGCTCAAAAGCAAAATGCATTATCCTTGAACAATATTTTAAGTGACTGTATCTATGAAGGCAATTTATTAAATTTTTTTGTCAATGACAAAAAAAAAATCCTTTTATCCTTTCAACGGGGGAAAATTTATCTCTAACGTAGACTCACACACACATGACGGTGGGTGTCATTTGTCTTTTCCAGTCAAAGCTGGTATGCTTTTATCCTAGATAAAGCACCGTGGCAGGTCAGAGCGTCAGAGAGTCGGAGGGCAGGATAAAGAAAAATTCACATCCTTCGTGATGTTTTCACATGGAAATTACCTGTGAAAGGTTTTTCTTTAAATCAATCACCATCAACATCACATCAAATCGATTCAATCCCATGTGTCCAAAAAGAAAAAAAAAACGAGAAACAACATAAGAACATCTAATTTGACGGGTGGAAGGACGAAACATTGATGTGATTGAAAAATATTTGCGTTTGTCTCCCCCCTCTATCCATCCTTTGTATCTGTGAGTCCTGATACTGTAAGACTATTTTCCAGTTTAATGGACATGACACACAAATCATGTCCCTCGCACAGACATACTGACTGGACATCGAGATTGTCCGCTTTTGGTAATGTACAGTGTTGTTATCGAATTGAGGTTTATCTCCATTTGTTCAAACAACTACTGAAACAGACCACGAAAACTAGTCCAAGGATGGAAGGATTGAAAATGCGGGCGCACTTCCAGCTGTATGTTTCGATTGTTCACAGAGAGAGAGAGCGAGCGAGTGGGAGAGTTGGATTAAGGCAAACTTTCCTAATTTGTGGTTTCGAATTTCTTGCTGGTTTGGAGAGACGACATTTTAGAAACGTCGTCGTCCCAAGGATAACAGTGGAAGTAATACGATTGATACTTAATCAAAATCCTAGCAAGGGTACACCAGTGGGAGGAGAGAATAGTTTGCTAAAGTTTTGAGAAAGAGCAGATAATTCATCTAGCAATGTGATTGAGCCGATTTAAGTTTTCAGAAGCGAAATGCGGTTGATGGGTCGACGAAGGATTATAACATGATACAATGAGGTTAGTCCATTTAGATGTTAGTTTGGAAGCTAACTACCTGGATGATGGGAATTTAAATTCGTCCACTAGGGCGTATGTGGAATTTTTATTTGAAAAACGTTAAAAAATACGAGACTTGTGTGGGGAACATTGGTTGCAGTAAGCCATATAAAGCTGAATTCTGGGCTGAATGTAAAGAACCCTGAATTTGAAGTCAAATGATAAGAAAAATGAATGAGATCCTACAGCTTAATCAAAAGGCTATTAAGGCTCCTTCCTTAAAGTGTACATATACATAGGTACAACAGCACATTATTATAGTACTCTATATAGTATTATATGCAAAACACCAACGCTGACAAGTCACTCTAGTTCAGCGCTAGTGATACCGATCTGCTCAAGTAGTTTCTGGCAAACAGTAGGTGGAACAAAATCAACACAAGTCTATCTTCTAAACAAATCTGATCAGAGCTGGTTATTAGGCAATCCAGTGGATTTATAGTTGCGGCCATTGTCTGGTTGGCAGATAAGCCAGACGAGACGATGAGGATGAGGAAGCCATGCTACACACCTACTGTGATCTTGTCCTTTCCTTTGAATATATTAAGGATTTACCCACACTAGACTTTGTTTCCGGGTCATGGGCTTACATTAAATAAGGTAGCCAGCCCCCAGATGTTAAGGTCTTCATGTACAGATACTCCCTAGTGTTGTCAAAATGAACCTTCTTTTGTTCTGACTGTGTACCTGCTGAACGTCGACAACCAACCAACCCAACTCAACCACCCTTTCTTCCGCCTTACATCCCGCATAACTAGGTCTGCATCATTGCAGTGGATACCATTTGAATAAAAAGAGTTAAGTGTGAAACTTAGATATCTGCTGGGTTAGGTAAAGCTACTTTAGACGCCTTACTGAGTTGTTACGTCTCTAGCACTAAGATTTATATGTGACATGGACTTGTCGCATTCTCATGACATTCAAAGAGTTTTTGAGATCGCCAACAGATCGCATGTGCACAATATTTCCACAAATTTCCTTTAAGTGAAAGTCGAGGACAATTCTCCTCTCACTTCATTTTCCTCGACTTGATACAACAAAATAGCTGCGGAATTCTCAACTTTTGCTCGTAATTACTTGACAGTGCAAGAACATCGATTGTCTAGTTAATCACATAAGGTTTCTCGTTTTATTGATCTTCAGTCCAATTAAACTAGTATCGGACTGCTTTCGAATACAGCTCCAGTTTGTCTCATTTTCCAAGGCCGTGATAGAATATTTCAAGCACCAACTCAGCATTGCCTACTTGGGATTATCAAAAATCTTCCAAAGATGGAATCTGACCAGAATCAACGAGGAAGCATATTATAAAGTAGGTTCAACCATGATATATTTGTATGAATATATTATTCCCGGGCCATCAAGGCCGCAACATTTTAACGCAACTCCTCACCATAACGTAGGACATTTTTCTCATCTTCAAACTCATCTCCTGTAATCAACAGAACAAGTCATCTCGTGAATATAATATCCTCTGCTCGTTAAAAAAAAATAAACAGAAACACTTTATCATAAAAATGAATTTCCTGTTTAATCCTTTAAATTATGTATTAATCTAAACTTCGTTCACTGTCCTTCTGCTGAAGATGAAAATATATATTTTTTTTGTCCTTTCTCTCCTCCTAAAGTCGTAAAATTAAATGAAAATTTCCTGCTGTCCTGATCACATTTCTACGGCCATCGTTTGCCTCTAAAAAGATGAGAAAATTAAAAATTATATCTCAGCCCATCGAAAAACAAGAACTGTTTCACACCCGCATACTTGAGAGCCCACTTTTTCCAAAACCCACTCTCGATATGATAAATATTCTGTACCCAGAGCGGAGCGGCGGCGTGTGTTTGTTTTATGTTTTTTTTTTTTTTCATTTTTAAAAACTCTGCCATCAGGATTATTTAATTAAAAAAAAAAAAAAAAGAAATACTATTCTGGGTAACATTTCGGGTAACATGGACAGAGGACAACATTGACAGAGAGAGAGAAAAAAAATTAAAATTAATATGACAACAGGATTATGCGGCAGAGGCAGAGTTACTTTGAGGATTTTCCACATTTATTTAACAAAAAAAAAAAAAAAAAACAAATAATAAATGTTGCTGGTATTTAGTTCTGAATTATTTGTTGTTTTCGTTTAGCTTGAGTTAGCAAGAATAAATATAAAATGGTTGGGAAATTATTAAAATATTTCGGCCAATATGGTTAAGGACGATTGTATTCGTTTAGGGACAATAAATCTGTATGCAGATACATGTGTGCATGTATGTGGAGAATGTTTAACACGAATGTGGTATTAAAATGCCATTAATTGCATTTTTTGTGGATCATACGTGCGCCGAGTTTTTGTTACATAAAACAGTCCATCTAGGTTTATCGTGTTCAGCTTGGATGCAAATGTAAAGAGTATACTACCAGTACTATGTCATTGATAGGAATTAAAATTTAATTAATATGTTTTCACTATTCAAATGAGTCAATTTGATATGTTTTATTATTACTATTGCAGAAAACAATTGAATTTACAGCACCCCCTCATCCGTTATTGGTAATAGTACACCCAATTTAAAAGTAATAGGACTTTCCATTAGTTCCTTTATTTGTTAATGTACTGTAATTAAATATATACTATTAACTTAATGCTACAATACTATTAAATCAGTTATACGACTGCACCTAAATATAAAGAACCAACCGTTTTACGGTGCAACAAATTTTTGAAAAAGGGATACAAATTGTAATCCAATTGTTTCAAAATTGATGGAAGAGCCATTATCATATTACTCGTACTCATATCATAGTTTTGGTCCTAGCAGGAGGTGGATTCATTCGTTATTCTACAGTATTGTCATAATCCCTACTTAGTTTTAAAGACCTTCTCCTGACTTAAAACATCCAAAATAGTAATATCTATACAAAACTCAGAGTTGGTTACATTTGTGATTAAAAAAATACCTCGTAGTTGCTCAGCCATCAGTGTGGTGACATTACATTCAATGGCCAAAAAAGAAAGACAACAGCATTAGTAATAAGTAGAAGCTATGAACAACATTTTGGGTGCAAATAGGATATCAGGATAAATCTAAGGGACCTCATATTTGCTTGCCTTACCCTGTGCAATCCGGCCAATTTATAACAGAGATCAGGTCCCTTTAGGATGAAAGAAATGGTAAGAAGTTGAAGAAGAAGTTTATAGAGATCTTTGTATAACAGAACATACATAAGGGCGAGTTTAAGACTTGACCCGTGATCTCAATCTTTTTAAGGCTCAAGTAAAAGAGCTAAGATAATGCAGCCCAAAACGTTAGCGCGACATATTTCATATGACTATTTGAAATATTTTGAGACTTATGTACAAGTAACAAGGTCTGGATCAGACGAAGAAAAAGGATTGCCAGATTTGCACATTAGCATGACTTTCAGACCAATTTTTCCGAATGATATTGTAGCTGGCTTGCAGATTTCATTATACTTCCTAAAGCTAGGTTTCAAATACAAGTATAAGGCTAATGTTTGAAGGCCAGTTATAGATTTTCGGTAAGATAAACGGGTCGACTTTCTACCTTGATCGACAGCAAAAGCGAGCTCATAAGCATAAGCAATGTTGAATGAGATCTTCAACTCTGAGAGTTGCTTTTAATTTTTGATACAGAGTGTCGGAATCTTTTTCCAGTCTATTCGACCAATGGAAGCAGCTGGTGCGTTGTACGAATTCGTATTCCAGGGCAAATTTCTCTACCACAAACAATTTTTTTAGGACTATTTCAACCAAAAAATTTGATTTAACTATGGCTTCTGTTAATTGTAGTTTAAAAAGACTTTAAAGGTGATTTTTAGAAAATTAGGAATTAGGATTATATCTCTTAACTGGGACACCCTGTATGAACATGCATGTGGTGTTTCAGAACAAATATTGCGAACCAAATCTGCGTTCTAATTCATACGAAATAAAGTGCACGACTGGGTCGTACGTACTTGCACCGTAATGCTATAAGTGCATAATTTTATCAGGATTAAAGTCCAAGTCTTGCTTATCGAAGTAAAGTAGGCGTGGCATTCCGCGTTTCGATGGAATAATAGTCATAACATTGTAGGAGTTTACTCAATGTTTTTTTTTAAAAAAACACCTTTAAAAAGTGGGCGTGGCCAGATAAGATGTTTAAGTGAATTATAGAGAATTTTAAGGCCTATTACTTTGCTTAAATAATTTTTTCTCAATTTCTAGTAAAAATTTTGAAAAAAAATAAGTTTTATAAAAGTGGGCGTGGCATTCCAAAATTTGGTATGCCATCATTTTGCACTTGTCTTATAACCTACAAATAATAATTTTTAGCCCAATCGCCGAACAAATACCCGAGAAACAGCTGATTTTCAATATTACCGTTATTCGGATTTTTCGTGAAAAACGTGGTATGCCACCTCATAGCATATGCCCAAACTAACCCACACATCAAATTTTATCGAAATCGTTAGAGTCGTTTTCGAGAAAATCCATTTAAACTGAAATCGGCCTTAAGTAAACTACCCTTAATTTTGAGGTTAGAATGAAAATTCAAATTTCGCCTCTAGGGAATATCCCACGGACCCTATATATGAAGTTTGAAGCAAATCCGTTCAGCCGTTTAGGCTGCAGTCGAATATACAGACAGACAGACAGACTGACAGACTGACTGACAGACTGACAGACAGACAGACAGACAGACGGCATTGGCGGACCTACTTTTTTGGACTTCTCCATTATAGTAATGTCAAGTTTGATTAAAATCTCGAGTTCCAAATTTTGCACGAATACAATACTTGCCCTATAGGTATAGGTGCAAGTAAAAAGAGCGGTGAAGTGGAACCCTTACTGACTTCATTGTACATGCACTCGGTTCTAGGAAACCCACCTTGTTGAAGCTACCGTAAGAATTGTATTTCCCCTTTGTCGAAAAATATTGGAACTTTTAATTCAATCAAAAATAGGTATTATCATCGAGTTTGGGCTCTGAAATGGTATACAAAAGATCTTAAAGTATCTCTTTCGCCATCGTTGGGTAGCACCTACAAAATAGAGAAATAAATTGACAAGATGTGCAGAGAAAAGCCAACATCTTAGTGAAAATGGATGTAGAGTATCTAAACGCTAACAATCTCGTCTATGTACTAGTATTTGAAAAAAAAAAAACAAACAAGCTCCAGGAAAACCCTCTCCTATACATTTGTGTTGTTTAAAGCATCAACTAGAATGCATTTAAGCTTAATGAACTTTAGATATTTAACGAGATACAGTACAATAATCACAAGTCTCGAATTTCTGAGAATCTAAATCCCGAAAACATACCATACCAGATACCAATCAAAAGCGAAAAAAAAATAAGAAAATAACCCCCAAACCACAATGAGTACCATAAATATCTCAGATTTATAAATTATTCTGCTGAATCGGATTAATGTGGCCATTTACTTGGTAATTTATAGGAAATCACATCAAGGAATCCAATCACAACCACCACAGTAATCAGATTAAGTGCTAAATATAGTCCGGCAAATTGTACCATTTTACTCCTAATGAGTACGCCCAACTAATAAAATTATCACCAAACACCACCCACACACACACCCATAGAACCAACCCCAAATCGCAGAGAGTCCTTAAACACTTGAATTAAATAAAACTCATTATCCTGCCCCCGAGTACGAAACACAGGCCGCAAAAACTCGAATTAAATATTCATAATCCTCTCCTTATGCCGGACGTAAACTTATAAATAACAACGAATGCTGCCCTGGCCACCATTGCCTCTTCGCATACATTTCAATATTTTATTGTATTTAATTATCCATCGATATTAAGGAACCATTGTTGTCCTGGAGAACGAAAAAAATATATATTTCGCTACTCGTGGTACTGTGAGCTAAAAATTAAAATTAATGACCTAACCGTATACATAAGTTTTACATCAAGGATACAAGGATACGATTCAGTCGAAAGAGTCCGAGTAATTTCCACTTCCAATTAATTTGAAATGTAATTTGTATCTCGAGCTCTTGATTTGCTATTCGCATACACACACACACACACACCCACACGCATACACATAAGGATAGGATTCGATCTACAATTAGGGTAATCCGGTACTGAGAGTAGCAGATGCAGGGCCAATCAAAATTTAGCCATGCTCCACCACGGTTTGGTTCCTATTTTATCCTCCACCTCCACATCCGTTTTGTACCCCCACACACATTGCCTCCTACAACGTTGTATATCAGTGTCAACGATGTCCTTGTCGAATATTGTGATTGATTGACTTTGGGGTATTTTTATTTTTTACTGATTTTATCTTCTCTTATCCTTGCTGTGAGTAATCGAATTCATGTTTGCTTTGTGTTCTCTTTTTTAATTTCAGCAAAAATTATATTATTCTACATTATATTCTATGCGGCGTTAGCTGGATTTTTTGCTGCCATGTTAGCTGTATTTTATCAAACATTGGAAACCGATAAGCCCAAATGGATGCTGGATGATGGTTTAATAGGCTCAAATCCTGGTAAGTACAATTTTATACATGTTTACATATAATTATGGCAGATTTTATGGAAAACACATCAGGGGCCCGTTACATAAAACTACAAGTATTGTACTACAAGTATCGAGTTGTAGTATTGTGTTATTTACGAAAAACTACAAGTCTGGAGCTACATACATTGCTGACTGGTCTAGACAAGATTTTTGGTTTTCATTTTGTGATTTTGAACCAGTTACCCAACTAATGCAAAACTACTAAAAGTTGTTGTTAGTTACGTGTTGCAGTGATGATCCAATGTTTTTCCACAATTTCTTGAAAGCATTTCAAAATTGATGCATTACTTAAAAACCCAAAACTCTTGTGCCATTCTTTTTTATATTAACGTTCCCTAAACAAAGTTCTAGCCAAATTTGAAAGTCTTAATTGTATTGGTCTCACTGTTTTTGGGACAAATCTACTTGTAGTTACAAGTCCATCACAAATACCATTGTTTTTCAGACAATACTGATAATAATGAAACAAAAAAGTTCACTATGGCTGTAAATATAATTGTAGCTACAACGTTGAACCAAAAATTAACTCATAATTTACAAATTATCAGTGGATTGCTGTGAATAGGTTTACCACGATGATAGTTGCTTATGCTCGCCCAATTCTATATGGCGGTCCAGGAGTTTAACCTCCAAGTACTTCGTCTACCACAATGTCAGTAATTAGGGTCTGTCCTAGACTATAGATACTTGTTTAGCTGATATCTGTTCTTCCATTACTCGAAGTCCGACCCTTTTCGCATCTTAGGTGCAATAGGACCACAACTAAATAGATAGGACCTGCAGCATCAGATTGAAAATATTTCATAACGGTGCGTATTCTTCCCAAAAGTCGACAGTAACTCTTTCTAAAGTGCACTGGGTACTGAGAATTTTCGAGAAGTTTCAAGCATTGCCCTATGTCAACCACATTCTTTTTGATGTCATGGGGATGAATGCTGTCATATTCGTCCTTCTCGCTTATGGCGCCGAATATTAGACGATCGAGTTTTCTTTCCAAAATCTTCATCACTTGACACTTGACTCCATATAACAGAACTTGCGGAAATTCGTCCGAGTTGGAAGTATTAAACCTTCAATAGATGTCCTTGATCACATCACAGTTCTTGTTGCCAATGGTAATGTTTGTCCTAAGCGTTGGGAAGATGATTTTTCATTTGTTGTCCTTCGTTTTGTCCACATTACTTTAAGGCCAACTTGTTTCGCCTGTTCTTCGATTGTCGCAAACGTTTCTATGTCTCGATGTGGTCTGCGTATTCTAACAGCTGGACAGAAGAAAGCAAGTTCTCTGACTGACTGACACTGACCCTGGGTACTATCTGCAGAAATCCGGTATATATTTTTTAGTTTCCAGTGTCATAGAGCTCATCTGGGGATTAGTTTAGCCGGGATTCCGACAGGATGATGTACATATGCTTTCGTATGCAACTGGGAGGTCAATGGACAGAGGCAGAGTTTCCACTTGAAATTCATGGGTCTTTTCCAGTATTTGCCCCTTAGAGTGAAAATTTGGCCGATCATCGATCTGCTTTGACCTCACATGCGACATTAGACAAGAATATGTATCGATAGTTCGCACAAAGGATCGTCATGCTTGGAATTGGGGCATATAGAGATGATATCTCCGCTGATAGATATTCAATTCATAAAACAATGAGACCGATGGCTTCTTCATTGCTGTACCCCTTTCCGATACTCCTGAGTATCTGTTAAAAGTGCTACTTAAACACATCTGCTATTCGCTTCGTTTCAACGACTATATTTCCTTAATTGTTACCACCCTGTATTCCATGCTTAAGCCAACTGCTTGGTTTCCACTCAACTTACGCTACAGAGACTGTAATCCTGCATTTTCTGTCATTTTTTTCTGCGCAATGCATTCATTATCCTGGTCTTCTTTAGATGGCAGTCGGCTACCGCTTTGATGATGTCGCGATACTGGTTCCACAGACTATTGGCATATGTGGATTATGAGACTCTTGCTCAGGCGATTCCTGTAGGCTCTAGCTACTCCAGTCGTCCTAAGACTTCCATCTACTTTGTCGCTCTATCCATGCACTCATCTAAGTGGCCCGCCTGGAAAGGTTGACACGTGCAGCAACTCTATTGTTAAATGTACATATGTACATATATTGTGTTCCTTCCAAGTGAAATCTGGAGTATGATAACTCAATCCCATAAGAGCCGTATTTTTAGAAATCAACTTCTCACAGTTCTTCACTCAAACTTCCACTTTAACCTCGCCTAAATCCGTGGCCATAACTTTATTAATATTTATTTTACAACATCAGGACTTCACCTTGTATAAAACACTAACCCATCAATTACCATAAAGTAGAGCTAGTAATCCAAGCCTCTGAAAACCAAATTAAAACTACTATCCGCGCCCATGCTGAACACGAACAACTTCCATAAAAAGTAGCCCCAAAAGGGATACTCCCTTTATTATTTCCAATTTAAATGTGATTTCCTCTCCTGAATAGGACATAGAGGACTACTAAAAACAAAAAAAATAAATAGGAAGAGAACCGAAACAAAACGAAATCCACAAAATAATTTAATTAACTAATTGGATTCGATTGATTTACCAAAGTACATCACGAGAACATAATAAAACTCTTTCAGTGGCTTACCACAGTGATGGTGGCAATATACAAGGCTACAAGGCTTTAATAAATTGACAACTTTCGCAGCAATTAATTCTGAAACTTGTCTACTTATACATTCAGGCTAGGGTGTCCCCTTAGTTGTGCCTGTTTTGTTTTTGTTTTTGTTTTGACGATGATGATGATGTAATCCATTTAATCGATTTTATTTTCTATCTATTTACAGGTCTTGGGTTCCGACCAATGCCCCCAGAGGAGAATGTCGAAAGTACCTTGATTTGGTATGAGGCATCGAAAGAAGATAACTACCGGTATTGGGTTGAAGAGACTGGACGATTTTTAAAAAGTACGCTTCTCTCCTTTTCTCTTTGACTTAAGGGCTTAGGATTAGAATGTATATTTGTATCTTGTATCTTTGTAGCATACGATGATCTACCAAAACACAATCAAGTCAGTTGTTCGTTCGAAAAACCACCTCCAGTGGGTAGGGTGTGCGCCTCGGATCCTGAAGAATATAAGCCATGCACCTTGGAAAATAACTTTGGCTACCATCAAGCCAGACCATGTATATTTTTGAAATTAAATAAGGTAGGTTAAGGCAATGCGATAGACCTTTGTGGCGACCCAGATCGTGCCAAAGATCCGCACCAAGACCACCAACATTTAAATTAATTTCGTTCTCCCCTCTCTTAGATCTACAACTGGATGCCAGAAATTTACAACGATTCTTCAACTCTGCCTGCCGATATGCCCGAACATCTGAAACAGCACATTAAACAGAAACAAACCTTGAAACCTCTTGAAGTGAGTATGCTCTTCTTTAAGATACATTTAAACAGTTTTTTTTCTGAATCTCATGTGTTTATTTTTGTTTTTCTTATTTGTAGACTAGCGTCGTCTGGGTGTCGTGCGAAGGTGAGAACCCTGCTGATGTCGAACACATCAAAGCCAGAGATTATTACCCACGAATGGGCTTCCCTGGCTATTATTTCCCATTCACAAATGTCGACGGATATATACCACCAATTGTTGCCGTTCAATTCACCGTTGAAAGTAAGTACACCCCCTAATAATTGAGTCATTTTTATAAATGCCATTACATTTGCTGTTTATTGGTTCGACCATCATCGATATTATAAAAATAATGATAAAGAAAAAAAAAATCAATTATTCAAAGGAGAGTAAGGACATGTTTCCTAACATATACACACGCATGACATCCTTCGAAATCACCTAATAACATATTCAAGACCAATCAATTGCGTGTACCGCGTGCATACTAAAAATAAGGACAAAAGGCCAAACTGAACCTCCTCCTTCCGTCAAGTGATCAAATATTCCATTCATGACAGAGAAACGAACGAACGAACCAAATCGAACCGAGTTCCCTTGTCGTTGTGTCGTTGTGTCGTTGTGGCGTCCTTCACAGTTAGTTTTCGAAATGTGATATCACATCGAAATGGCAACTTCAAGCCAATATGCAGCGGAGGGTATGGTGGATGGATGATAAATTTAATTACGTATACGCCTACGGTATCCCTCTGGATATTTAGGTGTGTTCTAGTAGCGTTCAAATCGATTTTCCTCTCGCACGTGTCTATGAAAAATTGATCGTGAATCTGTGTGTTCGTAGCGGTCTCTTTCTCTGTAATTACTTTTTGTAATTTTTTGGTGTCTTTTGACATCTTTTTTTTACCATTTTTGTCTTGAACATGGAACTCAGGGAAACACTCAATCATTTTAGATCGAGTATTCGGAAGGGAAGGGAGCAATGTCAATCACATGTCATTACGAATAACTTGTGTTTACCCTCCTGCCGCAGTGATTGATGTTTAGGGAACGATGACAGGATAGGACTAGTAGCAGTGGTAATGTTTCGTCGTCCCTACACGAAAAGTGTTTAAAAACTTGGAAAAGTTTTTAAGTACGCTCGATTGTTTTTAATTACGGATGAATGCTTGATTCGAGTACTTAAGCGTTACGAAACGTTCGAGTGTGAAGACAGCAGAGTACGTACTTGATAATGGCTGAGATTGGGTCGTTTAGGGGAAGTAAGTTGGAGAAAGCTAGTCGTGGAGAACGTGACTTTTTCCTACATACGTGTACGTAGCACACATAAATTTTAGTTTTACGAGCCAGGTAGCTGCAAGTTTTTCAAGTTATTATTAGTTTTTTACTATGAAGCGGTTAACACCTTGAAAGATGACTAAAAGTAGGTAGAAGTGATAATGACTCGACTCTATTATTAGCCATTAGTTATTAAAACAATAGGATCGCATAGAGAACTGAAGTCTTAAGAAATCAAACTCATGAATAAACATTGTTAGGCTAACTCCATTTCAGTTTGGAGAATCCTAGCCTCCTTGACCGGCGCTGGATATTATGCTCCCCTTCCTGGACAACCAATTTTAGTTAGCAGCCAACGCAACTATCTTCGATCATTGGTATCTTCAACTACACCGTACCGATTATGTTATTTGACGGAAACTTCTGTTCTGTTCTGTTCTGTAGCTCATTTTCCTCAGTTCAGTCCACTTTTACATGGACGTCTCCAAGTCTGATGAAGGGGTGGATTGTTGTGAATTTTTACAAACTTAATCTAAGAATCTCCTTCGGGCTATCAGAGGATTTTTCAGGTGGAAATCTTGGCGATCAAGACAGTCTTGTCCTGGCGGAAATGTAATGCAATATCTGACAGGGATATAACCATTTACAGTGACAGTCAAGCAGCCACTTCAAAGGGCACTTTCAACAATCGGTAGTCTTTCCTGAAGATATGTGAGCAGTTCAACAATGACCTATGCTAGATGCCAGACCACAGAGACATTGCAGTAAATTGGAAGATTGGCGAGCTCTTAGGATTAGGTACGACCCACAGAATCCTGCCGAAAGATGGAAACTGGGTATGTCCTTCGCTACATGTACATGCTTTTAGTAGTAAAATCTTCCTACTACCTCTTCCTCTACATTCAAGACAGATTTGGCCTGACCTGACTGGATCTGAAAGGTATGCAGTCCAGTGTTGGATGTATTGAAGCGTGTTCTCACTGGACACTGTTTGATAGGCCAACATGCCACAATTCCCACTCATGGAGAGTTCAGTAGTATACTAGTTATACACTATGGAAGAAAGACCCAATTTTGACCTACGGTTCGATAGTTTGGTAGAAGGCGCTCGAGAAGAAGTATCATCTTGAAAGGGGAAACAGGATCGATGAGATCAACGTTCACAGCGGTACTAAGTAAAATACTAAACCGTCTTCCACTTGACATTCACTGCTACAATTCGGTAGCTAAAGTGGCGCTAAGGCTAAAGACTATTGTCAGCTGAACCCCCTATGATCTTGCCTCAATTCTGAATTGGTGGAATATGTCAAGACTTCGGACGGAAATGTACTGTAGTCGGATATTTGGTATCCAGTCTGTACCGAGAACAAGATCTATCTATGTATATCGTTTATGTCTACAGGGGTATTGAAATACAAATTGGTTTTTCAGACTTAAGGACGATTGCAGCATTCTTCAAGTCACTGCAATAAAACATGCTTCAACCATGTACAATCCCAACATCAAAGACTGAACGATATCGGACGATGCACGCCGCAGACCCTTTCTGAGACATTACTACAGACATGTACGTGTCCTACAGGCGAATCGTTATGGCTGGTCATATGACTAAAAGAGATCTGTATATCTCATTAAACTTAGTCGCAGGTATATCCGGGAAGTCCCGTGACTGTAGACTCCCTGATAGGCAGTCACTACGAGGATTCCCTTACAGAAACTCCATGGTTGAAGAGGAAATTCATTGGATGTCCCTCATAACGACCTCGCTTATTACGACCAGTCGCATATAACGTCCACTATCTTTTCTTTTGGTCGGTTTCATTATATTTTAAGATATTCTACCGTCGGATGCAACGTTGTCGGATGTAACTACCGTCGGTTATAATGTCGTTATAAGCGACTTCCACGCTAGAATGTATTTGTCACTTACTATGTGATTGTCCAGCAATAGGTACCAAACCACACTCATGGGAGCTGAGTTCCAATTCTTGCTGAACTAGAGGAAACTCCTGACATTTATACACTTATACATATCTGATTTGTTTAGTTCAGCCGTAGAAGTTCGAAATTAGTTTCTCAACAACCAGTCGAAGAACCAAATTCATAAAACAAAAATGCTTAGATCACAGAAAAGGACTTTCTACCAAACAAATCTCCCTCTCGCAGTCCCTTCTCATCTCACAAATCAATTTCCATTCCCACCTCAACCCACAATCCATAACCCATTTTAATCCCTTTCTTCCTTTAATTGGCAATTCGAACAGGTTCCAATCGCTCCTTCCATATCAATCTTCCTTCAAATTCAATCACACAGACAAAACATTCGTAAAGGAGATTTTTCACTTCAAAAAATTACAGTTTAAAGTTATTTTTAATAAAATCCATATCTTTCTCTATCTCTCTCTCTCTCTCTCTATCTTCGGGAGAAACATACAATACGACCAAATATAATCGAAAAAGAAAACCCTTATTGGTCATTCTTTTCTCCTTGTTTCCTTCTCGATCTCGGTATCGTTTTGTTCCTTAATGAATTCATGGCATTCATGGCATTCATAACCTCAATTTAATAGTTTGAGAAAAAAATCCAATTTTCCATTGCAATCTCTGGAATTTCTTTTTCCTTTTTTTTGTTTCCTTGCCCCTCTCTTTAATTTTGAAAGGAAAATAATCCATACATACATATCTATCTATGTATGTATGCATATTGAAGACGAATCGTGTAGAATCAGGAAGTGGAAGGATGAAGAAAAAAAAAAAAAGAAAAAATCAATCAATGATTGGAAAATGTGTGTGTCTCTTTGGCTGTGTGGGCGTTTTCTTAAATTTTTTTTTCTCTGGAATTTATTTTTAGGAAACAGATTAAGTAATAGAGGCCAGTCGCAACGAATCAATTTAAGTACCTCCTGGAGAAATGACAAGTTCTCATTATTTCTTGAAGCTGAATGACATAAATAAGAGCATATAATGGTGACACACAGAAAAAAGGGAACAAATATTGGCGCCCAACGTCGAGCCAAGCAGTGACAACTGCTACTCTCATTATTTTTGAGATTGAATAATAAATAATAGAAAAGAAATGGTGGTCGTATAAATCAAGCAACATCATCGTAATGACACCTAACAACGTCCTTCTGGTCTTCGCGTAAAAGTCACGATTGTCCACATTGATCGAGAGTCCTTAAAGAGGTTAATAAACATGTTTACACCCAAATATTTTCTCACGCACCACTCCAACTCCCACCACTTAAACTAGCAATGGCTTGCCTTATTGCCTCTATTTTTTTTTTCTTACCACTGTCTTACATTTTATTTTCTCGTTCTCTTCGACGAGAGTTCAAGATGTCCTTCACGATGGCGTTATTATCCTTCAAAGTGAAAATAATGGAAAATAGAAACACACGACGACGATGGTGGTTGAGTTTTATTCAACTCTATAATATCCTTAAGGCGATAATAGATGGAGGATGGAAGGCAGACATGATGGAGGTTCTGCTTGTTATATCCTTGCACACACACCCACTCTACCACCAGCAATTTTGAAACCTCCAAACGTTAAAAAAGGCAGCCAATTTGTTCCAGAGTGATCGGTCTGTAATCGGGGTTGAGCACCAACGGTGCCTGGCAACATTATTGTCTGTTTATTTGCTTATAAAAGACACACACAGTTATTCTCTATCTCTGTTAGTCGTTGTCTTTTGTTTATTTTCTATTTTTCTTTGTGTTTATTTAGATACATAGATAAACGAGGAAATATTTTTAGTGGTGACAGCTGCTGTCGCATGAAGGTTGGATATATCAATAACTACATACATACATATGTATGTATATAAATTAGGAATTCGAGGACACAGGGGTGGAACACCAGTACCACCCTCCAGAGGAAATATTGAGGTCATAATGCGAAGTAATGAGATTTATTCATAGAAAAACCGTCCAAAGTACTGAGCGACAGTAATGGGTGTGCTGCGACCAGGACGACATTTTATGTAAACTTGTACTTGTTGAGGGATAAGTCAATTATTATCTTTTTCGTTAATGATGGAGGAAAAATGTATAAACTCAAAATTTGTCAAATTGTGATGGCCTTCTTTGCATACTTAATTAATTTGGTTGTATTAGTGCTTAGGCGTAAGCAAAAAAGAAACTTGTGGAGGTGGCTTCATAAAAAAAGATTTTATTAGTTTTTTTTTCCACCCACATAGGGATGATGTCCTGAAGTCCAGGATTTCTATACCATTTAAGCAGAAATTTTATATTCGATTACGAAAGTTCGGTGTGTGGGTTTTTAAGTAGACAATTATGTTCTTCTATTATTAGCTGGAACATGTGACGGCAGTCCTTCTTAAGTGCCTTTTATTAAGACGTACATTCTCTTAAGAGTTTCAATTTTATTCTTATTTCTCCAAATTTCCTCAAAATAGCCACGTAAAGCAGATAGTGCATGAGGTTATCGTAAGACACTATAGTGGACCCATTGCACTCCCCAGAGAACCATTAGGGTCACAAACTGGAACCATCACGATTGTCCACATTGATCGAGAGTTCTTAAAGAGGTTAATGAATATCTCTTTCTTTTGAGGACCTTGCAAGATTTAAATGCCTCACTAATTTTGTTCGTAGAACCACCATAAGTCGTCACAGAAGTACTTTCAAGGTTTTGTAGTCTACTCCGAGCTATGCCTTGGCTTTCACAGATGTGTGATGTAATGTTTGTATTTGATAATCCTAATCTCATGGCATGCTTCCTCAGAAGACAATGACAACCGAGAATTCCTATTTTTATTCTTAACCATGTTTCAAAATTGGCCAGATTTTGTCCGATCCATGGACCACACTACCTATGTCCTCCTAAGTTGGGCCATTTTGGGTCAACCACATTGATGATTCAATCGAGAATAATCCTCTTAGCCACTATTTATATTGGTGGTTTCACTCTAACTATTCCGCTTTGTGGATGCTCTGATCCTTTTGTAGCCTAACTATGTCGACACTCTTGTCACCTTTTAATTCAATCTAGTAATTCGGCAGCTAAAACCTCTACTTGGAACAGAATATAAATTTCAGAAAGTGTCAGAGTTAATTGCAAGCTTATATCTTTTTGGTATACAGTCCGTACCCTATATACTCCAACCGCATTTTGTAGAGACCACTTAGCTTCGTCAATCCTCCATTACCGGTAAATCATTAATCGATCCAACCGATCTTTCGGGGATCTCGAGAAGTGATTTCCATATGTCTAACAGAGCTTTTGAACAGCCCTCCACTACTGAGTCAATACTGTAGTGATAGCAGATACAGTATCATCTCGAGTGCACCCATGGGCGTAGAACGCAGAGTATGGATAATGGCAATACAGACGTTTCTGTACCTTGGTTCCACGCATCAGAATGGGCCGGACAACCATGATATACAGACATTGGACTGTTGGTGACTTCAGGCTCCATTTTTCACCAACTGTCCTCTCACAAATGAGCTTCTCAGACGGAACAATCCCAAGATATCTTGAGCCATCCAAGATGGACAACCCCAACCAACCAGTTTCGGAATTTAAACGTTGGTGTCTTGTCTTTTCTGCTGACGAGCACTAGATTTGTTTTGTCCAGGTTGACGTGAAGTCCACTACCTTTAGTCTAATTTCCAAGACTGTTGGCAGCTGATTCCATCATTTCGCATAATGTATTCATACTAAATAGTAAATGTGTTAAACCACTGTGTGGAAGGAACATCAGCATGGTAGAGGAAACAGGAAATCTAAAACATAATCATCATCTCTAACTCGCAACACCAGTAAAACCCTTTAGAGTTTAAGCTTCCGAGATACTCTAGGCTTACGATCCAAGTAAATATTTAAACAAAGTCGAGTTCTAGTATTGTGATGGCCACTAGTGAGAGCTAGATACGTGGACTCAAACAGCACCCGGGGAAATCATAATGAAACCTAATCAACACCTAAGTTTCAAACCATCCTTATATCCGATATTCTCTCCTTTCTAACATTAAAAGAGTGCATACTCTTAGGCGTTAAGTGATATTAATAAAACACAGAATCTGGATCACTAAAACACTATTAAAGTGCTTTAGCATCTAATTTATCATGTATCTCCAGAGACCTCCTCACAAACCTCCATACAACTAAAATTTATTTCTTGTTTTTACGAAAATTTAATTCCCACTAGAGGTGGACTCTTTAATTTTTTAATGTACGTAGTAAACGTAGATTTTATTGCAAAATAACCCACACAGCACACAAAAACCCATTAAGTGCATTTCCACGTTCTTGGGACAACCGGACCCATTACGAAAAGCATATCAAAAGGAAAAGAAATCAGTTGACATTAAAAAAAATATGACAAAGTATATAAAAAAAAAGAAAAGAAATCACTGCAACCGTTTTCCATTTCCTCACTGTCGTCGTTGCCGTTGTCGCTGTCGTCCACTGTTACCATTAAATTCTTAAAGAAAATGTATATGTAGTATATGGATGTGTACATCTTCGTCCTTTTGTTATGAATTTTTATAGCAAAATGCATTAAAAATTTAAATGTACATTTTGACGTTTTGAAATTGTGAAAAATGTCACCCGAGATAATGATGAACGATAACTCTTATCCTCTTGAGAAAGAGAGAGAGAAAGTCGTACAGAAATGATCCAACACAATAAAAGAAGCTCTGATGAAGGATGAGCAGAGAACGACATGTTATGATACCATTTTCTATTGTAAATTTAAAAAATTGTTCTCCTAGTGACACATGAAGGAAACAAAAAAGAATGATTTTGCAAGTTTTTTTTTGACAAAACAAAGACAAAGTTCAAGTAGTTACAATACATTTACATATGCCAATTTGTTAAATTACAAAAATGTTATCTAATATTCAGAAAAGGAGAGAACCACCATTTTGACACTTACAAAGCTAAAGTCATTTGTCACGCGTAAGGGTTGCTGTGAGAGTTTATGCCAATCAAGGTTGTACGCGCGCTATGACTTGAACCTTGCCCCACCACTCATCCAATGTCATTCGATGTGGAACCAATTTGTGTTATCATGGTAGAGAAGATGATACTTTTTTCTCTTTTGACATAGAAATATTAGATGGTACCAGGACACACGCAATCTGTTTGATGTTTTCAATAACTCAACATCCACTTCTGGGGGAAGACGACAATTGGACACGAATGGGAGTGGAAGGATTGGTTTCTATAGTCCTTTTTGGGTAGTATCTAGCATTCAAATTAATAATAGGATTTCAAATCCTGATTTAGATTTATTTCAAACTGTCAAACTGTAACAGTTCCGTCGCAGATGAAAGCCCCTCGCATCAGTTAGGTTAATTAGGGTTAGAAATAATATGCAAAACGCTTAATTTCCTCACAAAGTTGGAAATGAGTGATGAAACGCTGCTATACCCGTTTCTATTTTATCGACTTTGGAAGCACTCAATTGAAGCACTTAGACCCAACAGGATACCTATATCATATTAGTCATAAAAGTCTGTGTGACATTTTCTGTGCCACAAAAGTCAAGACGTGTAAAAATCCTTGTGTTCGCCTGTGCTTCCTTATACGGATAAGAGTAAATCAATACTCGAGACATCTGCTCTCAATTCGGCAGTAGCCAGGCATATGTTGTAGCCTCGCATAGCGCTCCTTAAGATGGAGTCTTCTCTGGAACCTAGTGATTAGCGAAATTCATATATGTATGATCAGGCGGAGTTAGGGCCGTCACTTAAGACAGGAAAATACCTACCCACAATTGTTGATCTGCTGCAAACATCGCTGAAGGCCCTGAACAACTTGGCTAAACGCTGCATACTTTGTCTTAATGTGCAAAAAACCGACCTAGTTATCTCTTCTTGTAAAAGGAAATTAACCGACTTCGAGTCACTAAATGGAGCCCAACCCTTTACATCTGACATGGGAAAGTATCTAGGGTACTTATGTAAATCCAAAGTTGTACTGGAAAGATACTTAACTGTACAAAGAAGGCCTTGATAGTCTTTTACACAAAACCTTTCACTATTCACATACTTTCGGATGTCTCAGTAAACTTTAAAATTCTTCCTGAATTAAAACAAGATGCACTGAACACTAAAAAAAATTCTTTATAACAAACATTGCCTCAATAACAACTCTGCTTTAGAGGGGAGGTGCTTACATTTGGTGCATAGATAAGACTAAATCGAAAACAGAAGTTTTCTTCTGAGCTAAATAAATGTTTGTTGCACCCAGAAGCCTAGTACTTCAGTTGAAATTACAGTCAGTGATGGAGGAGAAAACGCAGTGTGATGAGGGAGGCAAAGGTCTTGGATATTCTATGACTTTTTTTAGTAGGTTGTGGAAGTGTACTTACGTACAACATGCTTGAATAAAAGTAATACTAACTGGGCTATAAGTGTGCCAAGAACAATTGGTATCGTCGGGAGTGTGACCAATTTTCGTTCACTTTGTGCTGCGGTTTTGGTGAGAAACTGGTGAAGACTGAGTTAAAGCAAATAAAACAGTTCTTTTGCAACACTAAACAGCGATGGAACATGAAATGTGTACATACAAAGTAATGTATATAAATTAATGGAAGAAGGTGTAGAAAAATTGTAGATAAATTGATTTTGGTTCAAACGTATTTTGATGGATTTGTGTTAAAGAATTGTACTGAGTCACGTACCAGTCACGACTGTTGGGTTAGGCAATCTAAACGCAAGAATAGCATTTTTGTTTTTTTAAATGGCTAAAAGTAAGTTTTTCTCGAATCTTCGGGGTTAATACAGAAAAGGAAAAGCAACTGAAATATTTCTTAGAAAGTGCGGCTACGTAATTATGAAATTTTTAAAAAAATAGTACAATGGCTTTTAATTTCTGTTCGGAACGTTTGAATATTGTAGAAAATATTAAAGGCCCCATATCCCTTTTAATGTATTTTAAAATGTTTGCTTAACGTAGAAAAGTACCCCATTAGCATCCCTGGTTTGGATGTTTTTCTATGGCGGCGATGGTAGTTATGTGCTGTTATTGAGAGGTGGAGCTTAGATTTTGTGAGTAGATAAGGTCGAAAGCAGAAAATATTCTTTTGAACAGAAAGTTGATACTTGCTACAGTTTCTGGGCGCCTAATAGTTCAGCTGAAATTGAACGTTAATTTTGGGAAAAAATCATTTTTTTTTTTTTTTTTTTTATAAATTGCGCGCGCCAAAGGGGATATGAATACCCTTATACTGATTCAGGGCGCGGGCGTTGGGAAAAGGGGAGAGAGGAACAGAGGGAAAAAATCATGATTTAAAACAAAAAATATGTTTGTTACTCTTATGGAAGGTTCTTGTCATATACTTCCTTTGTAGATAGAAGTAATAGACTGACTAGACTTAAAAAGTGCCAAGTTAAATTCGTTTTGGTCAAGAAAATGTGTTTCATCACATAAACTGCATATGCATGTTCCAAAAAAAAAAAAAAATAAATAAAGTGCTTGCACAGTAAAACTCGTCAGTTGCTCTTATATATAAAAACAAGATCTTTGCTAAGCCAGACTCTACAGAAAGCATTAAAAACATTAAAACTAAAATAGTACCTTATCAATCCTGCAATTCACAAACTGACATAATTTGTAGTTTATTCAGTTAAAAAGGAAAGTGACCTCAATAGCATCCCTGTCTTGAGTATTTTTTCAATATAGACTATGTCCCGTTTTTGATAGGAGGAGCTTATATGAGTATGAGTCGGTAAATGAGAATGAATGGAGAAAGTAGACTTTTGTGAAGAAAACTGATACTTGCTACAATTTCTGTTCGACTAGTGCTTGAGCGAAAATTAGACGTTAACTTGCGGGAATTTTAAGAGTCTGAATGAGGCTGGGAGGAAAGTGTTTTTATGGAGGTATTTGTTACGTAACAGTGCTCGTTTTTTTTTCGATAGAAGGAAATGCACTGTTTATCCTGGAATATCCGAAGTAAAATCAGTTTGATCAACGGTGTGCCTATTTTGCTTCATATTTGTATATTCTTTTAAATCAAGGTTTCAAATCGAGCCTACACAGCCCGTTTTTTAATGTTATTAGGTTTGTGGTTCAGTTTTGTTTGCAACAGCAACACACTTGGACCAGCAATATATCCATTGTGATACCACATGATTGAGAGAATATTTCTCTCAACCTATTCGTTAAACCATTTTCAACCTTTGATACAGCGTAGAAGGCTCCACATTAATCAGATCACCTAAATCCTTATAATAGGAGGTTCCTAAGTGAAGCGTCCTTCAGAGAACTTCCAACTTAGTTTCCTATCCAGGATAAGATCCAAATATTTAACTTTGCCAGAAAAGACTAAGTTGACACCACTGAGGAATGAAGGATCGGTTATCGAAATCTTGTATTTCCTGTTCTAGTTCAATTTTGTGAAGGCTTATACCCAAACCACACCGAATCGCCCATCTAGTAAGCTTACTTAAATCGTTTTGTAAGAGTTCTTTGAGCTTAGCGTAAACTGCTTTCAGCAACAGTTGAGCCCAGTTTCACTGACATTGTTTTATTGATGAAAGAATGGACGAACACCTCGTATGTTAGGTACCAATGCTCCCAAAGGGAAGATACCTGCCAAAAGTTCTTCTTTCGTAAAATACTTGGAGCTCTACATTCAAATTAAGAACAGAATCTAAAAAGAAGACATCTTCAGTAGGCAACTCCTGATTAAGAAAATACCCAGAAAAAGACAATAACAGCAACAGCCTGGAGTGCGAATGTTTCATTAAATGAAAAAGAGTAGTTCATTAGAGAGAAATCTACTAATTGATTACCAATTACCCGGTTGCATTATACCCCTAAGATTATTAAGTACTTTTGCCAGAAACTATAAAATTCCTTCATCTTGGTCATCAGTAATAAAACGTAATGAAAACTGTAAATACCTTCCCGGCAGACATTAAAAAATGTACGAGCATACTACATAGTTAAAGTGAGAGCTACATATTTCTTACCAATAAATTTGAGCCACTTACCTGAAAAGAAAAAAGAAAAGAAAATATTATTAATATACTCGTGTCATACAAATATATATAAATATTCCTTCTATCAAATCATAAAAACAATAACTACTCAGCTTTTAAGACGAAGACTGTCAAGAAATTAATAAAGGGTGGGCCATTCCCACTTCTTCACCTTATTGCCTTCTTTCCCTAACATTTTAAGATTCATCTAATGAAATCCTCTCTCATTATAATAATAATAATAGTTCGAAGGATTGCTATCGTTTTCAGCCACTATTACCAATGAGATCAGGATCGTTCCTCACTCCAACACCCTCTAATGAAACCATCCGTTCCCATTTAAAGTCGAATTAACTAAAACATATAAAACAAACCTAATTTTCTCCTTAAGCTAAATACATTCTATCCCCTCTAGCAATCTGCCCACCACCTCTAGACTTCCTGGCAGCTAACGAAAAACCCTGAGAATATTGACACATTCCCAAACAGAAAAAGTAATGAAAATAAGAAAAAAAAAAACAAGAAACACCACCCATAAATACACATCCTGCAATTTATTTGACCTTTTGCCAAAAATAAGCCTGCCCTACAAAAACACACAAAAGCCACAAAAAAAAAAGCGAAAGTTAACTGCCAACTGCGGCAGGAAAGCAGGTCCTTAACTGCCACAATTCTACTCCACCAGATAGTGGATGACTAATTTTTGGCCTCGTATTCGTCTTAGTCATGGCATTTGTTGTTCTTGGTATTGTTGCTGTAGTTGATTGCATAATAGGGTATTTTATGTGTATCATGTATTTTATTGCTCATTTTCGTGGCACTCGTGAGTTGGGAGGAGGTGGCACTTTAAACGGCAGCTCTTGTTTCTATTTAGAAGTTTCCTTCAAGAACTTTCTTTCTTCTTGATTTTTTGTTTCGACATTTTGTTGACACAATACGAGCAATAGACGAAACTAATTCTATCAGGGAAAATCAAAAACATTTCTATTTCCCTCCTTTCCCATCGTCATGCCCGTAAAAAGTTATGCATCGATAGGTAAACACATTCGTTAAAGGAACTTTTCGTGTATCTAAGCAACGCACAGGGTACTCGAACATGTCGAAAGATACATGAAATGTAACAGAGCGCGATTCTATGTGTATCCCGTGTAGACATGCTTTTAACAGAGCCATCATCATCATCATCATCATCATCCGCCGTTGAGGGGTTGGTGCCACTGGTACATACCACTCTCACTCTAACGGAATTTCATTAAAATCCACCCCGATTTGTATTTGGCCAAGTCCTTGTTGTTGCCATCTTTGCTGGGTATGGGTACGAGTATGAGTACGAGGGATCAAAATGATAGTAGATGGAAAGGCCCATCAAACAATTTTTGATGTGACATTTATACATTCATATGGCTATGCTTGTGCGATATAGCCATACCTTCATAAATGTGCTGGCCTCCAATGGGGGCCTACAGGGTGTGTGCGAGGGTATCTGGGAGATGGAGAGAAATAACGATTTTCATTTGAAATGCCAAATGTGAGTTCTGTTCGGATATACCCATGGTAGACATGGAAAATTTACAAAAAGAATCGATTTTTATTTTTCGTCCTTTCTTCATGCTTATTTCTTTCTTTTTTTTTTTTATCATTTTATCGTCGTCGATGTCTGCGAGTTTTGCAGAGTATTTCCGTTCGTATTTCGGTGGAAACGATGGCAGAACGGAATGCTCGCATGTTTTGCCAACAAAATGATGAGAATGTGTTTTTATTGCAGGTGATTTGGAGCCTTTTATTATTATTTGGATTTTTTTTCTTCTTTCTTTTAAATTCCATTTCAATTTGAGTGAGAAGTGTGTGAGGATATATGTACATACATACATATGTATGTATGTATATTTGCTTTCTCTCTTTATGAAATGGATGAATTCATTAGGATGAGTGTTTGGTTAATGGGTTTCTTTTCTGACTGTGATACTTGCATTCGGTTGTTAACCAAAGATGTTGCATAAATTATTCACAATTCGGAAAAAATACTAAATGTGAATCAAATACTCAAACGGAACTCGAACTATATCGATGTAGTCTCTCATGCGTAAGCAACTATTAAAAAAAGTGACTTTTGAGTCAAGAACTCTATTTCCTTTCCATGGACGAAGCTTGCCAGGCAAGCGTTATATGTTATGTCATGCAAAGTATGTGTGTAACAAAAGAAAAGCTAGAATTTTGAAAAAAAAAAACCATTTAGAAATATATTACATAAGTATATGTATTAACACATTTTTCCTTTTAATTTATTACAGCTGGTGTCCTAATCAACATTGAATGCAAAGCTTGGGCACGCAACATTCACCATGATCGTTCCGAGAGGAGAGGATCCGTCCATTTCGAATTGATGGTTGATTAAGAAATGGCAGTTTAATATCTAAAACAGTTTTAAATAAACAAAAGAAAAAGCAAAAAACAAATTTAAATAAAAACAAAAGAAAAAAACACAATACCAGAAAAAATATTAATTCAAGACAAAAATGATTTAAATAGAATAACCCCCATTTATTTAAAGAAAAGAAAGAAAAAAACTTAAAAAAAAACCAATTTTACTTTTAGAGTTGAATATTTAAAATAAAATGAGATAAAAACAAATAAGTACTATACTGCAGCAAAACATACGGAATAACAAAACACTAATAAGCCCGATAATAAAAGAAATTAAAAAAATACCAAATAATAAAAATCGAAAATCAGCGCAGCGAAGAAAACAAAAAACAATTTTAAATAAAAACATTGTACTTAATTTAAAAACAAAAAAAAAATAAAAGAAATAAGGACAAATGAAATGAAAGCAAAACAGCATCATACACCAAGCATAGTGATCCTGTAACTAATTGATTAATTTCTAACCCTATAAGTTTAATCCATAGAGACATACACACAACAAACACAAGCGGATGAAACTAAAAAACAAACAAATTATAGTGAAATTGTACTCACCTTTCTCAAAAAAAAAAAAAAAACAAAAGCAAAAAAAGTTAAATGTAAGAAAAAATATTTAAATATTAAAAACAAACAAAATACTAATACATAACTTTTGTTTTCTTCTGTTAATTTGTTCCTTTCCCCCGAAGAAAAAAATTTAAAACCCCATCCCCTCACCCCAATCCTAAATATTAAAAACGAAACAGAAATAAATTAATTGTTCCTGCACACCGCTTCCACCATAAGAAATGCAAAAAAACCACCACCACAAAAAGAAAAAAAAAAAAAAATATTATATAGGTATAAATAAAATAATTATTAAATTAAATAAAAACCAAAAAAAATAACAATTCCCACTACACCCCTTCCTAGCCTCCCTTTTTTCCATCCACTTAGACATTAAAAAAAGAAAGATGAATAAATTACACTTTAATTTTAAGCAGTTAGCTTTTAAGAGAAAAAACAGAATAATATTTAAAAACTTGTAAAATTATGTTTAAGTAAATATATAAAAGAAAATTTAGAAAAATAAAACAAATTACAAAACAAAACAACATATACATAAAATTCATATAAATTATAGTGAACAGAAGGAAAAAAAATTAACAAATTACACCGAATAAGTGTTAAATTATTTTTAATTTTCCATATAACAAGAAAAACAAGAATAAAAATACAACAAGATACTGCTTTGATTTAGATTAATAAAAAAGGAAAACTTTACCAACCGAAAACTGCTTTCATGGATTTTTAAACTATAAAAAATTATATATTTTCTCATTTTCATTTCAAAATCCCATTTTATTTTTGTATTATAAAAAAAAAAAAAAAAAACAAAACAAATATATATATAATGCCCGCAAGAAATCGCAAAATAATTTATTAAAAGAAAAAAAAATTATTTCTAGAACATAAACATTAAACGCAGCATGTTCTATAGGAAAATTAAAGAAAAAAATTCTTCGTACATTATAAATAAATTTTAAATAAAACAAAAGAAAGAAAAAATAAAACAAAATATAGTACTAAATATAGTTATTAAATTTAAAACAAAAAATAATGAAAAAAAAAGAAATCTGTAGAGCAGGTTATTTATTAATAATTATAAAACAAAACAAAAAACAATTTTAATCAACTTTTAGATAAAACAATGAAAAATGAAAAAAATACTATTTAAGAGGCAGATTAAGAAACAAATTCATTTACTCATTTTATTGTTAACTACTAATTTGTTTTTCTCTCATTTCGAATATATGTTTCTCCCTATAGACCGCATTGTTTATAAAAACAAAAACCAAAAACCAAAAACCTACATGTGGTTGAATGAATACTTTATAAAACATTCTTATACAACAAATAAAAACAAAAACTGTAGCTTTTTGATTAAGTTAAAAAACAAAACAAAACAAAATAAATAAAATTTTAATTTATGTTAACATTTTTTTGTTAGCTTTTAGTGTTCATAGATTTAACAATAAAAAACAAACAAATTTAAATTTTAAAAATAAAAATTTACCATAAAAAAAACCAACAAAACCAAAAACGTAAATTCTTTTTAAATATAATAAAAAACAACAAGCTAAACAAAAATAAATGAAAACGAAAGCAAATCAATTTTTGCTTTTCAACGGATATAATTAAAAAAATATAATATTTATGTATATTTGAAATTTGACATAAAAATATACATTTATGAATAACGTTTGCGTGTGTTGCTCGCTCGATGTGGGGAGAATGATTTCTTGTGTGATATAAGTGTGTGCATGCTTAGTTTTGCGCACATTTTACAAATCATTCTCGAACTTTTATGTTTCGTTTAAAACTCTCATCTTTTAAAGTTTTGGTATCCCTTTTCATCTGTGGTATGTACACTCTTCTGGGGTCTTGTTTACATGCTTGGTGATTTTGTATGACATTTGCGCATAAATACATATAAATTTCGAAATGATAATGGATGAATGCAATGTCAGATGTCATCTCCTGAAGTTTTGTCATGGGCATGGAGGTATGAAACATTTGGCAGCGGTATTTGTTGAGTAAGTCTTCTAGATGGGGTGGAGGAGCAGCTTCGTACACAAACTTTGTTTCTTAAGAAGACAAAAATGTTTGACAGCTATTCTGTCGACAATTTCATTTCATATGTCTAAAGGTAGCACTATAGTACTAACTCAAAACAATCAAAGTGAGGTTGAGACAGTGAGTATAGAGAAATGATAAACACCCTTTGCTGCCTTTACAAAGTCTTCAACTCAGTCATTGACTATAAATCAAATGATGCTAGGGACTACCTACTCTTCTATTCCAGATTACTATATAAGGGTTCTTAATAACTGTCAACTCTCTGTCCCTTAGGTTACCATAGTCTGGTGGCACTATGGTTTTTTTCCAGAACATTTTAGATATGACGAAGCAAGAGATTTCTTTCAGTGGATGTCAAACATAATATACTAGGGGAACACAATTGCCACAGAAATTCTTTCTTAAGTAATAGAGAGCTGAACTATGCGAACGAACCTATATGTATAATTCTTTTCAAGAGATGGACAAGTACTTAAACAAGCAAAATTTATGCTAGTATCCTACCAATACATGGATTCCCGGTTGATTTTATGTTATAAGGGAACCAAAGTAATGTTCTCATATTATGTATTTGTAAAAGGATATTCTGCAAATAGGACTCAACTGCTAGAGATTAATGTGTACAATAATGGTTTTGATATTCGTTATGTAAACTTGAACATAACACATGTGTCATCGTAAAATTCTCTTTCTACTTCAGCATTGCAATTCAAGAAGACTTGACTCTATAAGGAATCCAATGGATGTTTTAAAACGATATGGCTCTGAAACAAACTGTCTCCAAACCAGTATGCCATCGTTTCAGCGTTCATTCTCATACAGAACAATCCTCAAAACTGCTTCTGACAATTTCTAACTCTTGCTCTGCCTAAACTGCCAAACAAAAAAAAACAAAAATACAATTCTCGCACAATAATATTGTAAAGCATTGTACGTGTCTCTGCGTGTGATTGACATTAACAAGGAATAAAGTTCTTAAAAAATGCATAATCTTGGAATATTGTCAGAAGAAATACATATACACAGTTTCCACCAAAAATAAAAAAAAAACAAACAAGAAAAACAGAAAAGTTACTTAAATATTCCATTCAATGGGGAGTCAGTATCCCAAACCAACCAACTGCCCCATTAAAGAATCTATCCCACGCATGACCTTGACCCCATTTCGATCCGTCATCATATCTCTCTACTCTATATAAATTCTTGTTCTTGCGCAATGACCAAATATTAGAAATATCTTCTTCAACTGACACACACCCAACACACAACCAATCATAGTGCACTTCCTATTTTATCCTTCTTTTTTGTTTTTTTTTTTTGCTTCACATTTTCAGCTATATATTGTTTTATAAGAAATTTTGTAAAAAAAAAAACAACCATGATGTAAGCTTTATTTCTTAACATTTAAGTAAGTAACAAAAAAAAATAAAATACATCGTTAAAACCAAAATAAAAATAATAACATTTGCGTACATTTAAATTAACAGAAGAAAAAATAAATAATATAAAAAATATATAGTAAATGTATCATTGTTAAATTTATATATACATATATATGGTTTTTAAGGGAGTCTTTAATAAATAAATTAAAAAAAAAAAAAAACAGAAGAACAAATAATTAAAAATTAATAACGATCGCTATGCTGATAAATTATGTAATTATATACATACATATAAAACAAATGGTAAATGAATTGTATGTTTTTGCATTATGAGATTTTAAAACAAAACGGAGAATGGATAAAAAATATAAAAAACAAAACAAGGAAGACAATTTTAATAATACATATAGTACACATGCCTATTAGTGTTGTTAAGTACTAGCGATTTATTAATTAAAAAATTAAAATCTAATTTTAAATGAATGAATTAACACGAAATGCTGTGCTTGATGGAAAAAAACAAAATCAATAATAAGAAATTGGGGAATGTATGTACATTAAAAAACAAAAAGAAAATTTAAATAATAAATTTTTGCGTTTTTTAATTTCATATATACATATTTATATATACCGAACTTTCAATTTATTATACATACTTATGTAATAATCGAATCAACAGTGGTCACGACGACGTTCGATTGTTTTGAATGGATTTTATTAACAAACAAATGGCGAATAGATTTTCGTAGAAATATGCTTTTCATCAAACAAATTTCGTTTTCTTCTTTCGTTCAAAGAAAAAAAAAAATTTAAATAATACATAAAAATAAATGAATAAAAAAAAATATAATGTGTATATTCCATTCACTGCCCAGAATTAAGAAAAAAAAAAAAAAAAACATAATTAAATAAAGAAAATTTAAAATAAAAAAAATACATAACAAAAGACAACAGCTATTTTCGCGAGTTTTTAAAACATATAAAACAAATCGAATGATGAAGCAAATAAAAGCAAAACATTGACTTTGAACAACAACAACAGCAACAACACAAGTACTCGAGAAAACTACTTTTCGATTTTGAAAAGTACATCTAAACAAAAGTAAAAAACAAAAAAAAAATCTTTCTAACATTTTTATTCCTTCACTTAGTTTTATAAACAAATTTCTAAAGGGCAAACAACTTTCTAACAAATCAGTTGATTTCTTTCTGATAAATGATGTAAAAAATATTGCATATTAAACTAACGAAAAACGTTCTTTTATTTATTTTTAATACATGAACAAACAAATGTTCTTATATAAATATACATATAAAAAAAAAATAATAATCTTCAGTAAAAAACAAAGAAAAAAAACATAAAGCAAACTTTTTAATTTTTTAGTTAGTTTAAATTCGTAAATTTCCTTTCGTATTTAAAAAACAAAAAAAAAAAAATGAAACAAATTAAAGAAGCAAAAACAAAAAATAATAAATTATATATATAAAGTATATATATGCATATGTATATGTACATGTTAAGTTTAAAGAGGAGTAATAAAATAATAGTAGTTTAAAAATTCTATCAAATATTAAATAATATATAAGCGAAAGAGCAAAAAGCCAAAACCGCTGTAGAAACAACAAAACAAGCAAAAAAACAAAACAACATTCGAATAAAATTTCAAATTTATTTTCTTATTTCCTTATTTTGTTCCTTTCCTTTTTTAATATTTAAATTATATTAATGAGAATTAAAAACAAAAAAAAAATAACGAAACTCACTGCAGCTTTTTTGCATTTTAAATAAATAGAAAATAAAACATTTTTCTTGAGTTAATTTTAAGTAAAAAAAGATAAAACAAATCCACCTTTGAAATCAAGAAAGAGAATAATTATTCCAAGGAACAGAGCTAAATATACATAAAACAACAAAATCTAAAAATGTGCTTGAAATGTGCTTAGAATAAATACAAAAAACAAAAAAACAACAGTACGTAAAAAGAATAAGGACCCACTACAAGATCCTTTGCTAAGAAACAAATAATTAAAAAAAAAAAACCAACAAGTAATAAGAATAAACGAAAAAACTACCAAAACTATGAATAGCAAAAAAAAAAAGAAAAAACAGAGAACAGAGAAAGACAAGAACAATTTCTTTATTTTTCCTATGCCACCATCAATTCAATTCTATGTTAGAGATTGTTTAATAAAAACAAGTAATGAGGAAAAATTATTGAGAAATAAAAATTAACAAAAATTTAACAAATCCGGGTGTTTTATTGCCTGTTGATGTCAATGGGTGTTTAGTCTTAGTGAACACATTGTTTCAGATTGTTGCTAGGAACTTGGAGCACAGATGTGGAGACTTAAATTAATGGTTAAGACAGACTTTGTACCTGCCTGCAGAGTGGAAATTAAATCATTGTCGACGTAATGTAAGCTGCCAACAACATGTTGGATCACTAGTTTCATTGAACCAGAACTTGGGTTGTAGATGCCGATACAAAGAATATGCAGGTACAGAATTAAATAATGAAATGCTTTAAGTCACATCTCCGTGGAGTTGTCCTGTGAATGATGGACCAAAACCTTGAAGGAAAACAATGCTTACAATCTTTTTCTATTTAGCAGAGGCTGTCCTTAAGTTTCACTTAGGCAGATCTTGGAGAAAACCCAAGAAGTCCAAGTCGATACCTACCATCTTTTCATCGACTTTAAAGCAGCATATGACAGCCTCTATAGAGACGAGCTATACAGAGTTATTTCTAGTTTTGGCATCCCTGCCAAACTCGTCAGATTGTGCAGGATGACGATGGAGAATTCTCGCTGCTCCATCAAGATCGATAACGATCTCACCGAGACCTTTGATGTCAAAAAAAGGATTTAGACAAGGTGACGCGCTGTCATGCCATTTTTTCAACATTGTACTTGCAACTCCGTGCAACTTCTAGCGTACGCCGATGACATTGACATTATTTGAAGAACTAAGCGTATTGAAATGGAAGCTGCCAAAATGGGTCACGAGGGCCAAACAAAGTATATGCTGTCAACGATAAGGGACACACAACATCGACGAATTGGACAGAATGTCACAATCGACTACAACTTTGAGTTAATAAGGGACTTTATCTACTTCGGCTTTGCTATAACCTCTGAAAACAGCACCTTAGCAGAAATAAGACGAAGAATAACTCTTGCCAATCGCTGTTTCTTTGGGCTATGAAGGCAATTGAGTAGCAGAGCCCTATCCCGAAGTACTAAGGAGACTCTTTATAAGACCCTGATCATCCCAGTCCTGCTTTAAGGCGCTGAAGCATGGACTCTGTCTAAAGCGGATGAAGAGATCCTCAGTCGCTTCGAGAGAAAGATTCTTTGTCTAATTTTCGGTTACATTTGCGTTGACGGACTTTGGAGGAGAAGATTAAACGACGAACTATACGAGCTGTTCAGCGACATTGACCTAGTCAGAAAAATGCGCATCAGTCGTTTAAGATGGGACATGTAGACCGAATGGACACCAATGCTCCAGCCCGTAGAGTCTTCGAATCAAACCCGGAGGTACAACGCAGTAGAGGAAGACCTCGCCTTAGGTGGCGCGCACACAAATAGAAGGGGATCTCAACCGACTTGGAGTGCGCAGCTGGAGGCAGCTAGCTAAGAACCAGGCTAACTGGAGAGGCTTGTTGGTAGAGACCCAGGTTCACCCCGATCTGTAGCGCCACCTAAGTAAGTAAAAAAATCCTTAAGTTTAAATTTAGTCTCTCTTACTACATACACCAGCAATCTGGTTGACGTCGACATGACTTTTAAGCTTACGCTTCATAGATAGAACCATTAATAGGTACATAATGTATCTAAAGACAAATACAATCGCTTGAGACTTTCAAGGTTTGTATCTATCAATATAAGAGCCATACTGATTCATCTCGGGTTGCATCAGATCTGAGACCTTAAAGAGGACGCTTGATATTTGTCTGAATGTCGGTTGAGTAGAATCAAAGGAATCAACATCTATTTACCTTCAGAGAGTAAGGAAGCGCTAATAGTTTTTCAATTTTACATGTCAAACAGTTTAAAACTACACTGGATCAAAGGACATAAAGATTTTGGAAAAAATTAACAGATTGACTCACTAAATGTGTTAAGGTAACACCTAGCATTGGAAACCAGATTTGTATACCTGGTTCAGGAAATAGTGCATTTTTTTTTATTTTAGTTAATTTGGTTCAGCAGTTGAATCAGTTCCGATATACTCCGCAGAATATGTAGTTCAGTAAGAACCACTCAACTAAATTTGTACTTTTGCGTTTTATATGGGAACATAACACAGCAGCACGAGTACATCGTTGTTTTCGTCAAAGTAAAGGGAAGTTTAGAATTTCTTGCGCAGTGAACTATACTTAACTAAATGGACTAGAAGACCGTACTACTTCAGTAAACAGATTTTAGCTAAAGTGAGCGTTCTCTGAATTGAACTTAAATTCTTAAGCTTCCAAGGATAGAAGGCACTTAAATTCTATCTAAATAAAGAAAAAGACACAAATCACATTTTTTGTGAATCCCACAAGACAAAGATTGTGATGAATTCTATGTACCCAATTGAAAATTGGAATTTTATCAAGATCCACCACCTAGGTTCTGGTTAACCTTATGTGTTCTGGTTAAATAAATGTGTGCCTTTGAACTATACAAAACTTCATCTGTTGGAATACGAATACTGTTTTGCTCTCGTCTTCAAAGAGAAGACCTTGTAAAGGGTCATTCAGGCAGGAACAGTATAACTATCTACAGAACTTCATGTATTTCCTTGGTTTTAAAGCAGTTTTCAAAAATATATACATTTCACTCCCATTACTTGGTACAACGTGCACTTTTGTGGATAAGTAAAAATTTACGGAGTCCTTAACGGTAAGCTTGTTTAATTTGTTAAGACATAATTTAGATCAAATACACATACAAAGCATTATCTTATGGAAAGTCGTGTGGTGTCTTAAATTGACAGCTCTATAGCTACTCTCTGATACCTGAGTTTCAAACCACTACGTCATAAAAATTATCCCATCTCCCCCTGACTAGCGACTGTTCAGACAAGTGTCCGATCTACAAACATTGTCAGATATACAAAAAAAAAATGTTACAAATACATATGTACGTCAAAATCGTGTGCACCATCGCACCATCGCACCATTACCAGACCGCAATCTTACATTGAATTTGCAGGTATCTGTCAATCGTATAGACACTCTGTTGTATCATTATCAGACATCGTTGTGAGACATTTGTCAGACTCATTGGAAAGCTATGAGCGAAGCTTATGACATCTGACAATTCATTTTTAGAAAGATGTTTTTGTTGTTTTTAGTATTATATGCGTGATACGTCTTTACCAATAATTTTCGTTTCAACATTAAAGACAAGTAATGACAAGGTAGTGAGTGAATGACTACCTAATCCTTTCTCCTTTCATAGTACAATATCTTCTACTTTCCGATACATACATACATATGTATGCGGCCAAGATCATCACAAGTTTTTCAGTTCTATTTCGATTTAGATTTGAGACCTTTTTAGACTTTTTAATTCAAAAGTTATGTGAAATGTTATAAGTCTGACGTTTGACAATAGATCGGCATTTCTGTTTTTCAAGAATCGGGACAATACATAGGTCTTACTTTGAAAATCGGACAATACTTGTCCAACTTCGTTCCCTTACACTTTTTTTTTATTGACGTTTAAGAATGGGTAGCATTCGTTGTTGCAAGCGTTCCCTAACTTTTTTGTATATTCAACTCTCTCTGAGAAATTTGTATCTCAACTCTCAAAAATTTGAGAACTTACGATTTTTAGTGCAGAAAGTAAAGGAACAGACCTAATATCTAACGATTGTGTGAACTGACAATTTCAACTTATGATTGACAGCACATTTGCAACCTTTGCCACTTGTATTACTGAACATGAGTTTAGACATAAATGAAGTATAAACCTACTGCGCTGTGTTTTGACAGTAATACTTGATCCGAATCCAATTTTAATTTATTCATCATTTCAAAATATTGGAAAATTTGTCCTCATACATAACTTTGATGTTTAGAAATAAAACTTCTTGGTTTTGATTTAAAAAATGGAATTAAGCAACAGGGTATTGTAGTAAACCCTAAACAGAAAGACTTTTATTTACCCCAAAATTTGAGAAACTTCTTGTCAAAACCTGCGCACGGAATGGTCTTTATTCTGTGTATACTCCATATTTTCATCAAAATATCTGTTATTTTATAAAAATCAATGCATACATATCCATGTGAATGCTTGAATTGTGCTATTTCAACAATGAAAAAAAAACATAAGCTCTGCGGATTATAATAGATCTGTTCGCGTACTTTCTGCACCAAAATTCGTAGATTGTGAAACTTCATGGAGTGGGGGTGAAATTCGCTCAGAGAGTGGTAAAATCACAAAAAAGTGAACGAACGCGAAAACTGCAAAATTCGCCTACTTTTTAGACGTCAAAAGCAAATGTATGCAAATACACAAACAACAAAAAATTACGTAGAGGGATCTGACAGATTTGACAGCTTTCGTAAATCAATGCAAAGAATTTTCCTGCACTAAAATTCGTTGCATGGGGAAATTGTTTTCTCTCTCCTGAGCGCTCTCTTCCACGAATTACTATGAAACTTTTGCGTACTCAAAGAGAATTTGGTGACTTTTTGTAGATTTTCGTGAAAATTCGTTGTTTTGGGAGAGTTACCCAAACAGACCAAATGAGTAGTAATGTCTGCTGCAAAGCCATTTGAATTTGAATTTGGTACCACTTTGTCCACTGCCATCTACTTTATTCACTGCCATCTACTTCTGAAATGAAACAACTCATCCCGCTTGAGCAGCTGTACAACACCACCTGACATCGGCAATAAAAACTCGAGTGATATCAAGCGGTCCAAGGGGAAATACCTAAAACAACACATTAGACGAAACGAGACAGTCACACATCCAACTATCCGAATCCGAGTTTCTTTTCATTTATTTTCCTTCAATTCGTTTTTTCTGTCACTTTGCCTACCCACTCACAGCTGTTTCTCACATTCGAAGTGGTCGACCGTCGCTTTGCCAGCCATTCGTGATTTAATTAACGCCGAGTTCGTGTGTTGTGCGCAGAACCAAAGATTGAAGAAAAATAAAACCAAAAGAGAATAGAAATTCCGCAACAAAGGTGAAAATCACCTCACAAATAGCTAATTTTCTCCACCATTTCGATACAATTTACAAGTGAATTTCGTGTTTCTATTCCAGAATTTTCAAGAAATTTCCCTCAAAGGCGTGTGAAATCGAAAGAAAAGAAAAGAAATCTTCTAACAATCTGTCTGCTGAGATAATCGACTGCAAAAATGTTTCGTAATAAATTGATTGTAATTTGCTTGCTTGTTGCTGGGGGCTCACTTATTTGTGGTAAGTACTGTAATTACTAGGAATTAGCTTCACCTGAAAAAATCCCCCACTAAATTTTTACTAATTTAATTTGCTTCCGAGGGGAGGTGACAGCCTAGACCAAGACCCCCTTCTTTCGATGGCCAATGTCGCTGTGTTTACATTTTACGCATTTAAAAACAAAATATTCTAAAAATACGAAATATATACCATACGGTTTTTTTTGAAAACAAAGAAACGAATGGAACAGACAGAAATTACGACAAAAAGAGTTGAAAAAACAAATAACAACACGTCTGCGTTGCGATAAGTTGATTCTAGCAAAAGTTAATGACGCATCAGTGAGTCTAATCGCCTCTAGGCTTCTTCGTCCGCCCCTTTGTGCTGGCTGTGCGCTATTCTAGGCACCGGCATTAAATATTTGCCTTTATTTTGTCGCTTCACATTTCCTGCATTTTCAGAGGTCATAAAATATGAATTCAATTGTCCACTCCCAATTCGGGGTGTTCTATGATGACGGTGGTCCCGGCCTTCTAGGCGTGTTTTCTACTAAACAATGTGCCCCTAGTTACTATTGTTATATTTTTAGTCATGTAATTAACAATAGTTCTGTGATATATTACACCCAGTAGGAATTCCAGGAACTGGGAACTCTTGCCACGTTCTTGTGTACATATTTCCACTTATCAGGGAATGTATTAATTTTCTAAAAAGGAATCGATAAGGGTATTCAATCTAGTTATTTTGTTAGCACTCTAGCAGAAACAGCTATACATATTGGTTAGACTGAAATGTTATCTTGGTAAACAATAAAAAAACAAAACTTTCGACGTAGTAAGTGCAAAAAACGAGAAGCAAACCTGATTCCTATCTATCCAATAATAAAAAGGAATTATTTTTAGTTTTTTGTTTGAGACATTTGAGCTGCGATTTTTTATGGCTTTGTACAGCATCATGACATAAACGTGGATGATACCTACATACATATACCAAAAGTTTTCTGTGCACACGAACCTGGTTGTTCTTATCTAAAGCGATTTGATCGTTGTGCTTGCACACGATACGATCACTGAGGAATCGGTGAAGTGGCTAGCAAGCCATTGTTCGGTATCAACTCTTACTTTGCAACATGATTCATAATTAGCATTTTTAAATTTGAGTTTTGATTCATGAATTGTCCTCAAACTGAAGACTAAAGAACATTTGTAAGTTTTATTGCGGACAAGAACAGCTGTTGATCGCATTTTTCTGGGGTCAATGATGAGTAATCTTTATGTTTTTATCTTTATACTTCTGTATGCATGTATGTATGTATGTTCTATAAATCCAGATAGCTTGATCGTGAATGCTTTACTTCATGCAATGATGCAATCATAACCGCTCAAGTAAACCAACAACCTAACCTTGCAAATGTTGTATACTGAAAAATCACACCTGTTATAAGTGGAGTTCGTTTCAGGTAGTCTCGATGGGTACAATTGCACTCATTACACATATTACATGCATGAATTTGTATTATAACAGATCAAACGTTAAGTTAAGCGACTCAATGAACTCGTATGGTACACAGAAGTGTAGATATCTTACAGTATTTTTGAAAAGAAATGGAACGCATAGTACCTTCATCATCACGAATATTGTACAATTATCCAATTGGATGACAAAATCTTTAGCTATTGCCTGTCCAGTGGATTACGACTTAGTATACGACTAATACCGTTTGCGTGACTCTTGGGTCAATGTAGGTAGATTATCTGTCGCAAACTAATATGGCTCTGAACTGAAATACGTAATCGAGACTTTGCACAGAAACAAATTGTTTGTAAAACTAGCAAAGTAAAGCTTGTTCATATTCTATTAGATCTCTTCGCAAACCGTCCATTCAAATGTCACTAGATCCTCGTACTATAAGTCATCAATATTGTCGCTGGTTCACGCGACAACAAAAATCTCATCACTTGGTTAAAGGACTTACAATCCTCCTCTATCCTCCTATTCCTGGTTATGGTTTTGTCTGATATATGTACATATGTAGGTAGACATATTGGACCGAACAAACTGTTCTAATGGTGTTCCAATACCGTACCCTAGCAATCTGGTCTGGTTCACAGATAGATCGAAAATGGAATCTGGAGCTGGAGCTGCTGTCTTTGGACTCGACCTCAAAGTATAGATGCCTATCCGAATGTGACCCACGGATTTCAGACTGAACTCTATGCCTTTGAGATATGTGCTAGGTGCGCTAGGCTTTATATCTTTTCATATAGCCATGCCACACTTAAAGCGCTGTTATCCAATTTAATGGTGTCTATATCGGATAAATGCACTACAATTTCTTGCCAGACATAACAGTTTGATGCTCCGATGGATCCCTGGTCATCAAGGAATTGCAGACAATGAATCTCCATCATATGTACAAGCTAGGCCTGCCTCAGAGTCTGCGTTCATAGGGCCTGAACCATTCTGTGGTGTCAACTTGGATGCTAAAACATCACCGATCAGTGATTGGAAACGTCTGGGAAAATGTTCCAGAGTTAAGACAATCCAAACGATTAATGAAGCCTTATTCCCACAAGGAAATCCTCAACTTAGACAAGAATTAGGAAGCCCTGTGAGCGCTCTCACGGTTCATTGTGCCCTGAGGTATCTCCTTAAAAACAAAAATTGAAGATTGCTCAGATATGAAATGTAAGCTCTGCTCTGAAAATGACGAATCATCTGAGTACGTTCTCTGTGAATGCCCTGCTTTACATTTATTAAGGTGGCGCGTTTTCCATAAGGAAACATGCTCGTCAGCAGCAATTGAAAACTCAGTGACTAAGGAGGTGATTCGAATCTTAGACAAAAACAAACCCCAAAGTTACAACAGATCTTTTTAGATGTTTGTTACATAGATGGGAACAAATGTACGAATAGGTTTATGGTATATCTCCGTAAATGGATACAAATTGACATAAAAAACATCGCAAACCAAAGATTATCACCTTTTAAAAGAAATAAGAAATATTTTTTTTAAAAAAAGTCAAAGTTTCTCACTATCTCCATCTCCGTCCTTTAAAAAAACTTATAAGCCAAGATTACTCAATTTACGTCATACATATTACTCGCAATTTAGTCATAAAATTGTTTACGTTGGTAATTTAAGTTTTTCTTTGTGTATTTTTAGTGCATTTTTACTTTTGTTTCTTTGCTTTGTACCCTTATTTGCCCAAGTCTTATTCATGCATGCTCTGAATAATGTATTTTTGGATCTTATGAAAAAATACCACCAAGCTTATGTTGTGTAACCTAAGTATCTGGAATTTAGTGACGGGTGACTCAGTTGGTCTGAGTCAGTCAAGAAACATTCCAAAATAGTTAGTTAAAACAGAACTATTTCTTGGGGAGAAACTTTGTTCTTTGGACGATGCTTGACCTGGAATATATAAAAATGATTTCGTATCAAAAAAACAAAAAGAGATTCGAACAATAACCCTGAAAATATATGTATGTAGATTTAGTTGGTTTGATGCCAAACACATTGCATGTGGGCGTACAATTTCAGGGGCTTTGACTGCACTCTCGTCATGTTTTCGACTTTGCACGCACCTTCATGCGCGACAGGCTTTTGTTTTTTAAAAAAGGTGATATCCTATGTTGTTTCGAACACAAATTTAACAAATGATTGACGTGCTCATTACTAAAAACAGATAGATTAAGTCTTTGCTTTATTTATACAAGAGAAGTGGAGAAAGGATTTAAAAAATAAACAAGGTACATATTGCACGATCATATGTGGTATTCGTGTGTTGAAAATGAGAAATGAGAAATCTTTATTAGTTTTCAAATAAACCCAAATGCGCTTGCTGTATTTACGTATTTACTGAATGTGAGTGTATGCGGCGATAAGGGGCTACACGATAAGGTTTAGCTTAGGAGTGGAATTTTTTCCTCACCATGTCAAATGAACGAGTGATTACTTCGTGTCACAGAGACCGTTTTAATTTAATTATTATTTACAAAAATTAATATCAAACCAATGAAACCTCACGTTCATTGCTGAGTCATTGAATGTGGAGACACGATCACTGTCCCCCCGATACGACTGCTGATTCTGCACCGAGCACCACAGCACACACTAGCAATGATAGGGGACACAAAAGGCAATCGCTAAATAAATAATAAACAGATTCGCGAAATGAAAACTTTGTGTCGAGCTGTGTGTTTTTCTGTTTACGTATTCCCTTTGGATGTGCTAATTCGCTAGAAAATAAATTGATATCAATATTGTGGCGACGACAATGGCGGTAGCCATTATTTTGCCACTACGAAGATTGATCTTGGTAAGCAATACCAGCCTTCAGAATTTCGTACTCTAGGCTCTATGATTTGCGGTGCGCAATGAAATAAACAATTAATCCCGACCTAAGGCACTAAAATCAATGCAATTACCCAATTTGAAGACAGCAATGATAACCTTTGAGAATTTATTATCTCGGTCATGTTATACGAAAGAAATTATTGTTTTTGCCATCTGTTTGAGAGATGCAACAAAGTTATGCCCTCTCACATCACATGACTGTCTCGCAGTTGATATCGGACGCAGCGGAAGCTAAAGTGAATATTTCCTGAGTAAGATTAATCATCGACTTGGTTGTAGAATTGGACATTTCAAAGGTCAAAAGAGTGATATGTATTTTGGAAAGCCTACAAATTGTTATATTCTAATTTATTGAATTGATTCTATGTAGAAGCATATGCCGCGCGATAAACCAGAATAACTTGATTAAATATCAATTGAAGTTTGTTGTTTGAATTAAATGATGAAATCTCTTTGTTTTGTTACTGGCTGGCGGAATAGATAGAATTAAGTTTAATGCACTGGGTGATGAGTGCTAATAGATTGTACATACATATTCTTTTTCTGAAGTCTAGGGTATAAACTACTGAATGTCGATAAATCAAGCGACACTAATGCAAAATATAAGTGTCTGAAATTGAAACTGGTTTTCCGCAAACAAAGCTGTTTGCGGTTTTCGTGGTGAATCTTGATGCAAACGATTGGATACATCTATTTTTTTTTTGCCGTTGAAGATGCTTAGAATATCACGTGCCGACTTTCTGTCGTCATTTCTTGCTTAGTCACTATAAGCGATTTTACTTTAAGTGTATTTTAGGAACTATATCGTCTTAGGCGAAGTTAGCTGCGGTTTGCTTGACGTTTCTGGGTACTTAATCATGGAATAGTACATGCTTGAACAACAATTCCTTTTTATCAAATACAGCGTTCGTTTTCGACGACATTACCCAAAGTTATTGGGAAACCCCAATTCTGGTTAAATATTTTCGTTAATATGTGAAATTGTTACATATGATCAAATCACCAACTGGAAGCCATTCACGAAACGGTTTTACGCCCACAAAAATGGATTTTAATGCGAGTTTTGGGAGGTGTCATTCGGGCTGTACTTCGACTTGAATGGTGCTGCAGCACAATCATCGTCTACGGGACCATTTTGACTGATTATTTTTGGGATAAATTTTATGTTTCTTCGATCTATTGAACGAATTGACGCCTCTGATTGTTTTTTAAATAATACAAATTGTTGCAACGCGCAGCTACTGTGAACCAAAACCTATTTCTTTGTGAGACACCTTGGGCAATGAGAGTATCTGCATCAAGGAGATTACTGCAGAAATGTCTAAACAAGTTACAAACAAATTATTCTTGTCAAGCTACTTATCCACCTAAAGTGCGATAATACCGATATTGGTTCCGCCTAATCCTGTTAAACAGATGAAATAAGATGCTTGGCTCTACTGGATTGCAGTGTACATTCAATTAACAGCTTTAGGCAGAGAACAGTGTACAAGCTTACAAGTGGAAGGCAACAGAGCTACATATTTCTATGTCTATTAAAAGTTTTAGGACTTACTTATATCCGCCCTATAATTTGAACTCCATAAACGTCATCATCTACAATCTTGACTTTATTCATATTTTCTTTTTCAGCTCAATCCGCATCACCTTTGATCCCTATTGACGCAGAAAAACTTGCCGAACTTCCTGTAATCCCAACCACAGTAGCCCCAGAAACAACTGTCAAGCCATCCACATCTACCACATCCACAACTACAACCACGACCACCACAACACCAGCGCCTACACCAGCTCCAACGACAACGACAAGCACAACCACTGCGGCACCAACTCCTGCGCCAACTCCAGCCCCAATTCCAGACCCACCAATTGGCAAATGGAATTCCACTTGCATTCTACTTCAAATGGCTGCCCAATTGAACTTTACTTATGAAACTGCTGGTAAGTTCTGCTAAAACAGAATGCAATTCGACCAAATTGATCAAGCACTCGATTTTAGATGATAAGAACGCTACCGCCATCTACAACATCCCCAACACAGCTGTGGTCCATGATGTTAGTTGCGAACTAAATACTACTCAGCAAATCGTTCTAAATTGGGGACCCGAAACCGCCGTTCACTCGTTAACCATTCAATTTGAACGCAACGACAGCAAAACTAACGTTGACATGATTATGTTCACTCTCCCAATCGATACAGTAGAGTTCCCCAACGCTAAGGGTACTTAAAACATATAATCCTACACCGAAAACATTCTCAATTTTTTCTTTTCTTACAGCCAATCAAACTGTCCAACTCCTCTACCGCGGTGATATCTTCCAAGCACCGTCTCACATGTCCTACCACTGCACTCGGGCTCAGAAATTCAATCTAACCGAAACTATCGCCGACCAGACTGTTGTAGGCGTTCTACGACTCTCAGACGTTCAAATGGAAGCCTTCCGTGGCGATAATTCCAGCCAATTCTCCACAGCACATGACTGTGACAGCTCCGACTCAGCTGACATTGTTCCAATAGCTGTTGGAATCGCACTGGTTGCTCTCATTTTGATCGTATTGGTCTCGTATTTGTGTGCTCGTCGTCGTTCCACCGCCCGTGGTTACATGAGTTTTTAAACAGACAGACAGACAATTTAAAAAGAATACAAAATTCCGATCATCAAAAAAATCAGAAAAAAGAAGATAAAGACTAAACGAAAAAGAAAAAAATAAATATTTTAAACAAAAGTGATGTGTACATAGATAAACAGACGATTTGTTTGGTTTTTTTGTTTGTTTTTTTAAAATCAGTGTTGAAAAGAGATACACTATCGCCATCTGTCGGTTATTTGAAAATTAAGAATTCTTTCGGTTTTAACTTCTACCATATCTAACTCACAATCATTTATCATCTTTTATAAGCATTTCCTGTTTAAATTTACAATTTCCATTGGTATTACTGTTTTAGATTTATTTTATCCTCCTTATACATATTTAAAAAAAAAAAAACAAAAAAGTAGAAAAGAGCGCGTGTTTTATTTAGTTTTTGAGTTTGTAGGACACAATGTTGGTGTAGTTAGGAATTAGAAATATTTTTTGTATGTATTTAAAGATATTGATAAACAAAATAAAACATTTTGGTGAAAGGACAACGCTGATGTGAAGAGGCAGAAGGAGATTCTTTATCACCGAGATATGACAAAGGAAAAGAAGAAAAACAAAATACAAGTGATCTACATATATTTTATTGAAGGCAATGATGCAACTAATGTAACAATGTAAACAAGGAAAAGAAGATTGTACCTTTTTTTCTCTCGATATAATTTTTTGCAAAATAAATTATAATTAAACTAAAACAGTGGGTTATAACTTGTCATTTAGAAGTCAAAAAAGTTGGGGAAGCTGAATTCTTCATTCTATTATATGGTATTTACAGAGGAAATATGTTAGATTTTTTGTTGATTATCAACACTGACAACTATAAATAGAAAAATGTACTAACTTATAAAAAAAACATGTAAACAACATCGTTGATAATCCTTGAATGCGCATGTATGCATGTAGGGGCTTCGAATATACCCGAGGTAGGCATGCCTGTCGTAAGAGGCGACTAAAATCCAATCTCCGTATACCGAGTGTATAGCGTATACAAAAACATGCAATGGAAAAAAAAAAAGATTAACTACCCCAGGTGGCAGCCCAGCTATGCTGGAAAATCCACCCTCTTCGGAGGTAGGCTCTATGGATTCTGGGGAGAACCTTTTATTGCACAAAAATCCCTTTGAAAAAAGGACAAAGATATGTCGATCTCCACCACCTAGATCGAATGTCTCCGGGAAAAGAAGTCCGCCGGTTAATCAGGACTCAGTGATAACGAAATGCTACGTTAAAGAGAACAACGAGCTACGAGCTAAAATTAGTGAAATGGAGCGACTCTTCCAAGAGTTGAAAGAGGAAGTTTCTTCTCTGCGAAAAGAAAACGAGAAACTCAAGAACTCTCGTGTACCGAAAGATTCCGAGACAACGCCAAACCGTCCAGTAATTCAATATGTTACGGACGAGGAAGAACTTGCTCGCGAAACTAATCCGGGCTCTAAAAAAAGGCCTAGCAAAAAGCGTAAGGCTGTTACTTCACCCGAAGTCTCACAAAAGTGTGATAACCCCGCTATATTAAAGCAGGCAAAAATCCAAGCGAAACCTCGCCCACCACCCGCAATAAATGTCGTCGGGATAGCAGATTACGGAAAAATTCGTAATCTTCTTGTAAATACGCTGAGGATAAAGCATAATATAACCTCGCGCCGAAACAACGAGTGGAAAATTAACGTAGATGATGCCGATTCCTACCGAGCATTGTCTCAAAAATTAAACGACGAGAATATCCAATGGTACACATATGAAAATAAATATGAAAGACCGCTGAGAGTTTTTGTTAGGGGACTCCACCCGACATGCGAAAAAAAAGACATAATGGAAGACGTGCAAACCCAAGGGCTCAAAATTCTTGACGCCGTGAATATTCTTAAGAAGGAAAAGCAACTTACAGAAGGAGACAAAGATACCGTAGTCAAACGCGGTCTCCCACTCTTTATGCTTACCTTTGATAGAACCGAGAATGTGGACGACATTTTTAAAATTAAAACGATCTTAAATATAAGGGTTAAAATCGAGCCCATGCGTAAAGGCAAGAGAACGATACCTCAGTGCAAACGATGCCAAGGTTTTAACCACACTCAGGCATATTGCCAGAAAGAACCACGGTGCGTAAAATGTGCTGGTACACATCTCTCGGGAGAGTGCAAAGAAATTAAACAGGTCCCAGCGGTTTGCGCCAATTGTAAGAGAAACCACCCAGCGAATTATCGAGGTTGTGAAGTCGCCAAAGAACTCCAAAAAAGACGCGATACTCTCACAAAACCGGTACTCCCGAATACTAGCCTAAAATATCCTAAAACCGATAAGCCTAAGATTGTTAAGCCAGTTAAAAAGACGAGACCAATAAAGGACAATATAAAAATTGCCAAAGAAAGTGGCGCTGGTCAAAGTACAATGGAGAAACCGCCTCTGGTAGGCGCGAGATCGTACGCGCAAGTCGCATCACATGAACCCAATTCAAGACCAGCCACAATAGATCCGGTCTGCCAACTATTATCCGTGATATTGGAAAAACTTGAGGAGCAAACTAAGATAAATCAAGTTATATTTGACAAATTGAGCAAGCTCGAAATTAAACCTCGCAAGACAAACGACAAAACATGAATATGAAACAGTTACTCAAGATACTAACATGGAACGCAAACGGCCTTCTGAAAAAAATTGACGAACTAGAAGTATTTCTACGGAAAAACGGTATTGATATATGCCTGATATCAGAAACCCACCTAAAAAACGGACCTGGACCCAAAATAAAAGGATACAGTGATTATCACGCACATCATCCCTCGGAAAATGCGAGAGGCGGATCTTCTCTTTACATCAAAGACTACATCAAGCACTCCGAAAACATAAAAATAGAACTCGACTCTATGCAAATAAGTTCAGTCTCCGTAATAATAAAACAACTTAGACTACCACATCGGATCTAGTTACTTTTCTCCGGGATATAGGCCAGTAGACGACGACCTCGTTCGCCTCTTTGAATCACTCAGTCCTAATTTTATCATCGGTGGTAACTTTAACGCGAAACACACCTTCTGGGGTTCAAGATGTAATTCAACGAAAGGGAGGCTACTGTACAAAGTCAGTATGAAGCGTGGTGTGAAGTTTTTTTCGACGGGAAAGCCAACGTATTGGCCAACGGACAAAAATAAAATCCCTGACCTCGTCGACTTCTTTATCGCAAAAGGGCTAACTAAAGATCTGACGGAAGTCGAAGAATGCTATGATCTATGCTCAGATCACTCAGCAGTCACTCTAAAAATAGGTGGAAACCTAGATACGAAAGAAGGACCGCCCAGGTTAACTAGTAACAAAACTACCTGGGACGCCTTTAGAAAAGACTGCACGGAAAATGTTGCTTTAAACGTGCCGCTAGAGACACCGACCGAAATAGAAGACGAAATTGACAAACTTGTGGAAGTCATTCAGAGTGCAGCGTGGAAAAACACTCCTTTCCGGAAGACAGTAACGCAGAACAACAAAGTTAAATTCCAGCCGGAAATTGAAGACCTCATACGAGAAAAGAGGAGAGCGCGCAAGAGATGGCAACTATCCCGCGCGCCCACAGATAAAACTTATCTGAACCGTCTTTGCAACAATTTAAGATTTAAGAAATCGCGAGACTTGTACTTACCTCGAGGGCTTGACTGCTGAAAAGAGCTCGAACTATTCACTATGGAAAGCCTTGAAGTCCGTAAGAAAACCCGTAATGCACTCGCCGCCAATAAGGAAAATTAACGGCGAATGGGCAAAAGAAGACAAGGAGAAAGCGGAATTATTTGCCGAGCACTTAGAAGAAACGTTCAAACCGTTCGATGGACAACCATTGATCGACGACCCGAATGTTAACACGGCACCCGACAACTTTAAAGTAAAAACCGTGTCTCTGTCGGAACTTCGAATGACAATAGGAAGGCTCCGGGATATGATTTAATCACTGGCGAAATTTTGAAGGAGCTACCAACAAAGGCATTAGTTAAGCTGCTCTACATTATAAACGCTTCTTTGAGACTTTTATATGTTCCAAGGCAATGGAAAGTCGCCGAAGTCATTATGGTCCAGAAACCGGGAAAATGCGCAAACGATAAGAAATCATATAGACCCATTTCGCTTCTGCCGATAACATCTAAGGTCTTTGAGAAACTTCTGATTAAACGATTACAACCAGTAATTGAAGAAAGACACTTGATCCCGGATCATCAGTTCGGCTTTCGGGTCAAACATTCCACAATCGATCAGGTGTATCGTTTAACGAAGCGAAAAAGATATGTTGTAGCGCTTTTCTCGATGTATCGCAAGCCTTCGACAAGGTATGGCACGAAGGTCTAAGGTATAAGCTAAGGCTAATCCTACCGAAAAAATTGTGTAGAATACTGGGATCTTACCTTGAAAACAGGTTCTTTCGGGTTAGACACGGTACCGAATACTCAGAATTCAAGGAAATCCACGCCGGCGTTCCGCAAGGAAGCGTACTTGGTCCAATGCTATTCCTGCTCTACACAAGAGACATGCCACAAGATGAAGGAACCGTCGTAGCAACGTTCGCAGATGATACGGCTATCCTCGCAATGGACGAGTCAGTTGAATCATCAACGGGTAAACTACAACGGGCTCTAAACAAAGTATGTGAATGGACAAAGGCCTGGCGAATCGTCCTTAACGAGACCAAGTCAACGCATGTCAATTTTACGTACAAAAAGGTAAACCACTTACCTATTTCCATCAACTCGGTACAAATACCATATGCAAACGAGGCAAAATATCTAGGAATGACCCTAGACGCAAAACTTAAGTGGAAGTCACACGTTAAAAAAAAAGCCCGACGAGCTAGAAATCAGACTAAGAGACATGCATTGGCTACTCGGAAGATACTCGAAGCTAAGCGTATATAACAAACTGCTTCTGTATAAGCAAGTGCTAAAACCGTCTTTGACATATGGAATACAACTTTGGGGTTGTACGAAACCAAGCAATATGGCTGTACTGCAAACATTTCAAAACAAAGCTCTACGAGCAATCGTTAATGCTCCGTGGTATATAAGGAATAGTGATATTCACAGAGATCTAGGAATTGCTACTGTGAATGACGAAGTAATGAACTTTGCTCGCAAACTTCGTACTCGTCTTTACGCTCATTGCAATAATGAAATAATCCGTACTATAGACATGACAAACATCGAGCGCCGACTACAAAGAACAAGACCGTTCGACCTAGCGCCGTAAGGAAAACCGCATTTAATGACGGTATTAGTAGGTGCCTTCGCTGGAAGGCTACCTACCTAACGCGATTAATACTACAGAAGCATAAGCTACTTGTTAAGGGAACTTAGTCGTAGTCATGAAGCAATGAAGAAATGAGAGGATTAAAGCTGTACTACTATGAGCACGCGCGACCGGTTTCTCATAGTGCCTCTCTGAGGGGTGAGGTTTAGCCCGTAGGCATATACTGACTCACACTAATGACATGGACAGGTCAGCTATATGAATCGGGCATCACCAATGGTACGGACCATTGGTATCTTTTGAAGATTCCTCACCTCCAGGCGCAAAAAAAAAAAAAAAAATGTATGCATGTACATATTGCACAATTCATTGCACTAAAACAACTGTGTTAAAAAAACACATGTAATGAGTTGGCAAAGCCTTTGTTCACACCTGTACAAGGATAGTCAGGAATGGCATGTTTGGACACCCAAGTCTATCCATTTTGGGTGCATTCGAAGCCAGGGGTGGAATTCTGAGATGATGGTTGATATTTGCTAACTCTTCGTAAAAAGGTGGCAAAGAATTATTTTAAAATGATAGCAAAAATGTTACAATCACGCTGATGGTCGTCTTAGAGGGAGCTAAAAAGACCATTGTGATTGTCAACAATCAACTATCACGTAGAATTCATGCCAGAAAAATTCATTCAAGATATTTTCTCATCCATGCTTGATGGTGGGAATAAGAATCTTAGTACTCATTTCCGTTTTTGGCTTTCTCCATACCATATGACCGAAAATGTTGAATTTATTTTCGTTATTTAAATATGGGCTTTTTCGAAAAAGAATTTTCTGGTCTAGTTTGCTGCTTGGATTTTCTCAATTCCTTTAATTATCAGCTTTTGCACATTAAGGTCTTCGTTAGAGCTCTTATAACCTATATCTTTTGCAAATTGCCGCTGGTTACTCCAGGAGTCATCAACTCTTAACAATATCGTTCGCGAAATGTAAGCTTGGATGCAGCCGTAAGGTAAGGCAATTGAGAAAGAGACACTGTTCTTGAAGAAACGAATGTGGACTTGCTGGTTTTGGTATAAGACTCACCTTAATGAAAAGTTCGATTGTAGGTTGACGGAATGTGAGCAATTTGTTAAAGACAACCCAAGTGAATTCGTAAATCCACTAGGGGCATCAATGCCATAGTTTACGTCTAAATTGTCACGAAAGTATGTAGTTCTTCTTGAATTGAATACATTTCCAACTTCGGTTAGGAATAAACAAATGGTTTTAAAAAGTAGTCTGAGCATCTCATTACAAGAGCAGAACTTAAAGGCAGTGGCTTAAGAAACCAAAACCAAATGTGTCAAGTAGTTGCGTTGGCAAAGAACGTATACAATGGGGGTTAGCAACGAACTCATTGGTGCTCTTTCACATCAATCTACCACCACATTAAGTTCACCCTCATTTCTGACCCCTATTAACGACACTCAAAGAAAATGCCTAACTTCTTGTAAACATATTTTCGGCAAATTTGATGTACATATGTACATGTGTACATACATATATGTACATATATTGGGAAGCGCTTGCAAGCTTAGGAGGGTAATATCAAGTACGTCTAGTCTCTAACGGATAAGAGAAGTACGTTGGTGTCCGTGCAGTTCAACTGAATGTGGTGAGGTATGCAGTCACATCCCATTAGTATTGTCGCAGAAGACATTTTGTTAATACTAATGGAGGACCATCAATAGAGTCGTATGGGATGTAACCGGATACAGTTACAAGTAGAATGTTTCCCTCGTTGCTCGTGTTTTATTACTGCCTGGAGTTAGACAAGAGAAAGCGATTAGTCTACCTTCTAGTTACAATCCACAATCTGATCTTACTTTCGTTTATAAGGTGATCAGTCCTTCGGATATTCAGTGTACATAGACAAGATTGACACTAGCAGCCTTACTATTATGGAGATTTATTTCTACTTACTTCATAGCGACTAGATGCTTCTCCTATCTACTTACTTGGTCTTACATACTTTGCATCTGCTGACTCCGACGCATACTTTATGTATACTTATTTTTGTGAAGTTAGCCAACGCTCCTTGCTCAGAGCTCTGGGTTAAGAGGTTGTTGAGGAGATTGTATTAAATTCTTTCTTTAGGGAGATAGGTGTAATAATCTAATATGCCTTAACATCTGGTGAAGCTTAGCAATTCTTACTTTTCAAAAAGTTAACAGCCAAGACCCGTAGATTCCCTTTTACGACATTTAAGTCTGATTATGAATTCTTTCCACTTTTTTGGTTTATGATGGTGAAATTGTGTCATCGTTCCTGCCTCTCTTGGAGCAACTTTCAGCTGGTTTTAGGCATGCCTTTGCTACCAGTAAATTGCCTCTGTCTAACTCCTCTGGAGGTTTTCCTCTAAGTTTGTTGCTACAACAGTTTGACAGACACCATTCTCTAGTAGTCTGGACCACTGCTATCCAAAATGTCTTTTAATGGATTGCCACTTCAGATTCGAGGTAGAGAGACTTTGCTCAAAACGCTTGAAGCACCGCAGGGGTCCATTCCTTCACCGACTCTATTCCTACTGCTGACTACCGATCTATTGTTTTCCGGTAACAAGTTGAAGAAGGGGCTTATTTAAAAGCACAACCACTCGCAGTTTTGAATGAAGGTAACCAAAAGTGAAATATTTTTAAAAATCTCTACGATGACACTAGTAATTAATCACAGTCTATAGACAGACTCACAACCAGTAAGCGACAAGAACGCTCAAACAAAGTTCCATCCCCACCTACATAATGGACAAACTCGGGCAAGTTTTTCCCTATAATTCAACGTCAATAACTAAACCCATAAAGTGTACAATTTAAAATTATTAAAAGGAGTAAAAAGGAGCAAGGCGGAAAAATACCCCAATCCCATCCATATCCTATTACTCCCTAACCAACTATGTATATTTTCCCTTATCCCATGTTAAACACATTAAATCCATTGTAATCCTACCCAGGTAAATGTTAATGAAGTCCTTTCGTCCTCTCAATGCAAAGCCACAAAGACGCTGTCATCCAGTCCCCACCCATCTTTCCATCTCTCCATATCCGAAGTGCTTACACATTCTGTTCGCAACAGAAGGTAGTCTCTGGTGTCTCTCCACCTCCACCTCGTTCACGTTCCATAATTAAAACAAACAGAAAATCACACTCTAACTTGGGCCTTCAAGAAAAAAATCTGGATGGAGCGGTGGCTGTTGTATCCTTACAAGAAGAGAATGTGGCAGATAACACTTGATAAGAAGTTATGTTCTCCCCGTGCTGGTCTTGAGAATCTACAGGACAATGAAATAGGATGAAGTGTGCTTCGTTACAGGCGGGCGGTCCACAACGGTGTTGTTTGCCGTTGTTTTGTTCATTTTTTTTTTCCTTTCTCCTGTGTGATAAGAGATAATTATTCCACCACCAGATGTGGGGTACGAGTATACGGGCAAAGCAGTGAGAGCGAAATAATTAAAGGATGTGTATTTCCAGGGTGGATTTGTGGGCGAAGTGGCTCAATACCCAACTCCTCACTTTCATTTTATACGTAATCCTCTCAAGATTGTGATGGGGGTGAAAATCATCCTTTTTTTCTTGCCGTAAACAAAGTAACTACGTTGTGCAGGATTAACAGATCCTTTTGAGGTAAACAAACTTCATTCACCACCACCGCATGTGGTCTTCTCGACAGTGTTACGTCTTAGTTTACTCCTTCTTTCTTCAGTCAGCTTCAACTGTTTGTCCCTCAGTTGTTTGCAACATTAAAATTTTAAATGACAAGGGAAAGAAACCAAGAAGGACACCCTCCTGCCCCTTTCTCTCTCTCTCTGAGGAATCCAAGGGTAAAAATCCATCACGTTCGACCTCAATAAATTTTCTATTTTCAAATAGGGAAATTTATTACGTCCTGTTATCAATTTCCATGTTGAATCTTGTGTGTGCTGTGGAAAGACTGCACCAGGTACAAGCACCCGGCCAGGCAAGGAGCTTAAGGACACACGTAACGGATTCATTCACTACATGCACTACATACGGAGAGTGGAAAGAAAAACTCAAGTTATTGCAATAAATTTGGAACATGTCACTGGATTCGTAAGAGCGGAGCGAAGCTCTTATGTGTTTTTTTTTTTTCGGTAGGTAAAAAGAACGCTTAAGGAGCATTTGAAGACATTGTGGAGAAGGTGGTTTTTTTTTTAGATAGGACGTGGTAAAGAAGCAATGCCATGAATGGATGCACGCGATAGGGATACTGCAAAAAGTTTGGATGGAAACTATGCACGCACATGCATACATACGTATCCTGAGCAGGACAAGGATTTTTTTGTTGTCAAATATATAATAGGATTACTTGGCCATTTACTTAAATCATGCGGAATGTATACTTATGTTGGACATGTTTAGTCAGCAGAACTGACTCCATTTTTTTCGATATCTACATAAATGAAGTCTTACCCAATACCACCTATATATAGGACGACAATTGGCAATGTTTAGTTCGTATGAGTTGGCTTCGTTTATAGCATTTCTAGACATATTGCTTATACTCTGCTGAAACACGGGTCCAGCAATCCCTTATCCAGGCCTAAACTTATCTTTCTTAGATTTGTCATATTGACGGAGATATGTAGGTCTACTGGTTTTTCTATAATCCAGTTCTGGCCAGAATTGTTTAGAAAACGGAGATGTATTGATATTGTTTTATCCACTCTTAGCCATTCTGATGGGAATTATAAATTTATCAATTTAATATGTTACGGGTTGCACCCTCTTTAGCTAGCCGCTTTCCAATTACCAAGAACATCTCTGTTGCCTGGAATATACATAGAAGAGGGATATGTCGCACATGAAAGCACATGAATTTGGACCGAATTATTGACGATTCCTAGCTTTTCATCGCTGAGTGACTATCCGCCAGTCTTGTACGAAGGAATATCCAGTGCAATTAAGTAAACTCCCTTACCCTGTCTTAAATCCGTCTCCTGTTAGCTCTGTTGCAACATACCTGCTGGTTTTATGTTTGACGTTAAAGATCGAGTAGATTCTAGTGTAACTAAAGTAGTGTTTGTAGGGGCACCCGTTATACAGACATATGATAGTCTTAACCATCTTTTTTTGTCAACCCCCAGACTAGTACTCTATACATTAGGATGGATTTGATGACCGCTTTACATATGAATACATATAATGAAAAATTCCGACCTGGAGATCCTAGTTTGAGCCTATAACCTTCCTATATGAATAGAGGGTAATCGATTAGCCTCCCAATAAACGCTGCCAAAAAAGTTCTGGAGGTTGGGAGAGTTAAAATCGGATGGACTGTATGCAGAATACAGGAGAAAGTGGTGCCGCTGTGATGCTTTAGGTGCCTCAACTTCGGGCATCTAGCAAAAGCGTGTTCAAATACGGCGGACAGAAGTGAGGATTGCGTCAAGTGTGGACAAAAAGGCCACGTTTCCAAAAACTGCACCAATGATGCAAGGTGCGTGCTCTGCGAAGAAAAGGGGAGCACCAACTTCAAACACGCGGCAGGAAGCGCAGTATGTCCTGTATACCAGGAAGCTAAAAAAACCGCAAAAAGAATATGAAAGTGCTGCAATTAAATTTAAATCACTGTGAAGCGGCACAGGACCTACTAACACAAGCCATTCGTGAGTCAAAAATAGATGTTGCCATATTATCGGAACAGTACAAGAATCTCGACGAAAAAGTCTGGGCAGCTGATTACTCAAAAAGAGCTGCTATTTGGACCTGTGGAGACTACGCCTTCGAAGAAAAAATGATGACACCCCAATCTGGGTTCGTTCGAGCCAAGGTCAAGGGTGTACACATCTATAGTTGCTACGCATCCCCAAACAGCACTCTGGAAGAATTCCAGCGTATGTTGGATAGGCTCGTGGATGATGCTAGAGGCCGTAGCCCAATCATCATGGCTGGGGATTTCAACGCATGGGCCACTGATTGGGGCAGCACTCGAACCAATAGAAGAGGCGAGGCACTACTCGAAGCGGTATCGTCACTAGATGTCATGCTGCTCAATACGGGAAGCGAGAATACCTTTAGCAGAAACGACGTAGGTTCCGTAGTTGACATCACCTTCGTAACCAGTTCCCTAGCGAGAGGCGCCAAGTGGAAAGTAAGTAAAAAGTACACTCACAGCGACCACCTGGCTATCCTGTTTGAAATAAACCAGAAAAGATCCAACCAGGAACTCCCACCAAAGAAGGCACAACGAATGGGGTGGAAAATAGGCACATTAGACGAGGATTCTTTTACTTTCACCTTTAGAGAATCTACAATAAGGCCATGAACAGCAAATGCTATGGCTGCCGAGATTACGAAACATGTAATGAGAGCATGCGATGCATCTATGGTCCGGAAAACGTCAACAAATCGCCGGCCACCAGTATATTGGTGGAGCCAAGAGATAGCAGAGCTACGCAGCAAGTGCCATAAAGCTAGAAGACTGTTCCAGCGATCCAGAGGTTTGCCCTCTCACCAGAACCTGCAGGTGCAATACAAAGATAGGCGTAGAGACCTGAAATTAGCAATCCGGAGAAGCAAAAGTGACAACTTTAAAGAACTCTGTCAGCAAGCAGATGTAAATCCCTGGGGTACAGCCTATAAGGCAGTCATGGCAAAACTCAAAGGCACCACTAGGGCACCCTCGCCCTCATTTGCTAATGCAAAAAATAGTGTCGGGCTTATTTCCACCGCAGAGAACGGCAGAGCGTATAACAGCACCTCAGGATTTACATGAAATCACAACCGTCACGCAAACGGAACTTTTGGAAGTGTGCAAACGGTTCGATGACAATAAGTCACCTGGATTGGATGGGATACCCAACAAGGCCCTTAAGTTAGCCATAAAAACAAACACGGAACCATTTCTAGAAATGTATAATAAGTGTCTAACCGAAGGGGTCTTTCCAGACCAGTGGAAGAAACAACGTCTGGTGCTGCTGCCCAAAGGGAAAAAACCGCCAGATGAGCCCTCGTCATACCGTCCCATATGCCTGTTAGACACAATGGGTAAAATATTGGAGAAAATTATATGCAAACGGCTGGAGGTGGCAATATATGAAGCCGGGGGACTCTCAAACGAACAGTATGGATTTAGACAAGCCCGTTCTACAATCGATGCTATACGGAGGGTAACCAGGAAGATGCTATCCAGGGCAGAAGATGGAGAGGAGGCGCAAAGAAATACGGTGCTGTAATAACACTGGACGTCAAAAATGCGTTCAATTCTGCAAACTGGGGACATATTTTGTACTCACTTAGAGAAATGATGGTACCAGAATTCCTAATCAAAATAATAATCAATTATTTCGAGAAACGGTACCTGTTTTACGATACCGACGATGGGGTAAAACAGTACCACATATCTGGCGGAGTACCACAAGGATCGGTACTAGGTCCTATCTTGTGGAACCTTATGTATGATAAGGTGCTGAGGCTTGAAATCCCCAACGAGGCAAAAATCATAGGCTTTGCCGATGACATCGCAATCGTAGTGACAGCAAAACACCTGGAAGAAATAGAGGACATTGGAAACGAATGTATCCGAAAAGTGAGACGGTGGATGACAGCAGTCGGTTTAGAACTCGCGGAACATAAAACGGAAGCAGTACTAGTAAGCAGCCGCAAGAAAAGAGAAGCAATCACCATCAGGGTAGGCAACCAAAATATAACGTCAAAACCGGTGATCAGATACCTAGGTGTGATGATTGACGCTAGGCTAGCTTACAAGGAACACCTTGAAATAACGTGCGACAAAGCTGCTCGGGTGTGTACTGCCTTATCCAGAATAATGACAAACATTGGAGGACCCAGACAACCAAGGAGACTAATTTTGTCAAGAGTGGCGCAGTCAATAATAATGTATGCGTCACTAATATGGGCAAAGGCAGTGAAAATTAAGTCCCACTCAAGAAGAGTTAATTCCGTCAACAGACTGTGCGCGCTGAGAGTATGTTGCGCTTTTCGGACGGTATCCGATGATGCTATATGTGTTATTGCGGGAATGCTACCAGCGGATATCTTGGCTATTGAGCTACAGAGGACCTATGACGCCAAAATCCAGGAACGCCTTGCTCCAGTCAAAGATATTAAGCTGGCAGAAAGACAGCGAAGCATGAGAACATGGCAGGAAAGATGGAATCAGTCAACGAAGGGAAGATGGACCCATCGACTTATACCGGATATAGATAAATGGATGGACCGGCATCACGGAGAAGTGGACTTTTATCTCACCCAGTTCTTAACCGGACACGGCTGCTTCAGAGCTTATCTAAACAGGTTTGGGCTTGATGAATCTCCAAATTGCTCAAACTGTGGAGAGGCCAGAGAGGATGCAGAGCATGTGCTCTTTCAGTGCCCACATTTTCGCTTGGAACGCAGAGGTCTTGAGGAAATAATTGGAGAAATACCAACTCCGGAGAACATCGTAAAACATATGCTGACATCGAACGCAGTATGGAATACTGTGAAACAAACAGCAGCGGTGATCATAAAGGAACTTCGGCGGCTAGAAAGGCTCAGGGAGAGCAACCAAACCCAAATGGAAGCCCCCTCAGAACAAGAAACGCCGAACAGGTCAAGAAGAGCATAAAGTGCTAACCAGCCCCGCGAAGTAATACTTAACGGTAGTTCCGCGGGGAGAGTGGTTGAAGTGTGTAGGGTGTGGGTTAGTACGTAGGCGTATTCCTGGCATCGAGTATTCAGGTTTGCGAATCGTGCATGCCAGTAGCCCGGGTTACTGGTATCTTTAGAAGATTACACATCCGTTGGCGCAACCAAAAAAAAAAAAAAAAGAGGGTAATCGAGGGCTTTCCAGCACGGTCTTGAATATTCAGTTCCCAAGAGTGATCTGCAAATTTTAGTTCGATACATGATCTTTGGAAAAATTTAATTATTTTATTCCTTCTTGTGAACAATATTTGGCGCAACAGGTCCCTGAGACCCTAGCCTAGCTTCACACAACCATTCAAGCTATGCGTATTATATTCTTGAAACAAGTTGAAGGTGCCTACTATTTGATCCTTTCCCCGAGGGGAAATTATTTGTTCAGAACCTTTTACATGACAATTATACCCTCGGACGTTTCCGACTATGGGGCCGTGAAACATTTTTAGGTGAATCGAACCTCCAACCCTATGTTTCGCAGTCCAACTCACAACGTGTCCTTCCTTTCGCGTATTGCTAATGAACAGTAAACAAAAGATTCACATATTTCAAATAATGAAACACCAAGGTAGTACTAAAGTCTGTTCCTAACTGGAGTTCTTACATCTCCAGTAGCCCCTTGCACGATGTGCCGTGAACGCACGATGAAGGCCTCTACTGCTTTCTATGTATGATGCAGAATTTACGGTAACAGATAGGATCCAAAAGTAGCCACCATGCACTGAATGTACTTTCCCATCGTAAGTCCAATCTCACATACGATTGGTTTGATAGCCTGCAACCGGAATAGGGCGTAGGTCAAACAAGAGCCAGACTGTTGTCCCACACGGACTGTAGTCTCAAACTCAATTCCAAATTCCCCTTTCGAAAGAACTGGACAAACGGTGAGGTCATGAACTCTGCTTTTACGGATGGCTCAAAAATGGACGAAGGTACTAGAATACTCTCAGAGAAATCATAAAATGAAAGGTGGCGTACACCTCATCCACACCACGTCGCGTCTATGAAAAACTATTGGACCAATGTAACTGGCGCTTAATAGACCGATCTCACAGGCCACTAATCAATGACGGCCTGTCTTGGAAGAATGTTAATCAATACCGTAGATCTAGGCAGAGGATGTGGTGACACAGATGGTTCGAATAGCCACGGCTCAAAAAAACCAGATATGTACATGCCTTTCGAAAAAGTATCTTTGAACGACATAAGCGGGGTAGTAAACATGCCGCAATAAAATTCTCAGCGAAAACGGGTTGATTCAGGAAGGTCGTTCCGGTCGTACACTGATTGTAGGACTGATTCTATTGTTCACTGTTTCAAGTATGCCACATCGGGAAACACAATGAATCTGCAGAGATCCTACTTGAAACTACCTATCTAGATCTTCAAATAATATACCAGGACAGAAACATACAGTAGCTCTGGACTCATCCTAGGAATTAGTCTACTAAAGTCTAATAGATGTCTAGCTTCCCCATCCTTAAAACCCTCACCCATTGTACTGAATTTCGAACGAAATTTTTAAACAAATTTGAACTATGTGTCCTATCCAAACACAATTTGATCTCTCACGTTCATTTGAACCGTTAATGAAGTTAAATCACTTCATTTCCTGTTCTTTGGGTAATCTTCCTTAGTTTTTAAATTAAATCGCTCCTCCTCCAACCATCCATAAACGACGAAAGACTGTCCGACAAAGAGACAAAAAAAAAGGAAAAAAAAAACACCAAGCTGCGCTCGCTAATTGCAATCGAAATCGCCATCATTAATTTTCCCATCCCTAAAGTCCCTTCAACAACAAATCCTTTTTACAAAATCACTTATAATTAACATTTTGTCTTACATCACATCAATCGAGGAGTAGGCGGCCTTAATCGCAGACAAAAATTTAAATAAATTAACAATTTCATAGCGCGCCAAAGCCGAAGGGAGAATTCAAATTTACGCCCGACCAAATGATTAAACACTTTCGCTGTTTCGCTTCGCCCCCTTCCCTATCCCTTTTTCTAAGGGAATTTCCATTTTACAGAAGTTTGGTCCCTTTTCCCTTTTCCCTCTTCGTTTTATGTTTTTCGCCGCCGAAAACTTCTGCTGAGTGTAAGAGTGTAATTCATGTCAAAAATCTACGAATATTAAAATAAAAGTTTTGGATTCTTTTGACTCGTTTTCGGTGTTATTTTTTGTTTTTTGTTTTTTTTTTCTGTGGAGACAGGGAAAAGAGAGTCCGCGTGAAACAGAAACCATGTTCGCGATTTTTGTTTTTGGGTTAAGAATAACAACAACAATAGTATAGCGTTGTCTGCCAAGGCGTCCGGAGAAGGGAAACGAATTCCTTCGAAAACCTGGAGTAGGGGGCAAAAGTTTTCTTGTTAAATAGCCTAACCCCGTTTACACAGTGAGTTTACTTTGAACTTAATGAGAAGACATTATGCTTTGGGTATTTTCGTTTCTCGCCTTGGGAAGACTAAATCAGCTGACACGATAAGTTCACGCGTTTTGGAAAATTTGCATGCATACCCTGAGCCTGATCTAAAAACACGTAAAGGATCCACGCTATCGTTCACTGTTCACTTTGGGTTTACCCTACGGATGAAAAGCAAATGAAAACTACAAGGTGGCTCAAATTGGGTCACCCTATCAGAGAATGCTATAATTTATTCGAATGGCGGCAAACTGTCAGATGTTCGTGAAGTAAACAGATGCAGAACGTCGATAAGCTATGTTATACAATCTCAAGATCTGACAATTTTTTGTACGGAATAATTCGTCAGTGATTTTGGCCCAAACGTGAATTTCAGCGAAGATTTCCCCGCCGCCCTATGCTAACTGGTCGAACACTCTGACATTTTGCCACTTGCTTCGAAGAGTCTGGAGCAACACGTGACAGAAGAGGATGACAATGCCGGAAGGCCTTGTAGTGATCATTCCGACGTGACTGAAGATGCCGCGGATAAACCGTCAACGTCGACCTAACGCTGTGCCACCTAATTGGCCATCAGTCTGCAATCATGCAGAAGTGAAACGATCGCCAGTGTACATCAGTGTTACTACTTTTTGATTCTCACTGCTGAGTGGTACAGAACCATGATCAATCCGTTTTTACTGGCGCAAATTAGTGAAACGGAGCTCGAGGATGGTGCTACCTCAGATGAACATAGTTCGCGTTACAATGGACATTTTAAAGGATGCGTTTCCGGGTCGCCTAATGGCAATAGCTGGCAATATGGCCTGACTTCACAACTTCAGAGTTCTGCCTTTAGAATTTTTTGAAATAACTGAATAACAAGAACAAGCTACAGACTCTGGAAACTCTCAAACAGAATATCCTACAAGAGTGCGAGAACTTATCGGCCGAAGTGTTCGCCAACCCGACTGAAAATGTTCAAAAAGACTTCAACAACGGCGGGGCGTCTACTGAACCAATATCATCTTCAAAAAATTAACATTACAACAAAAATTATGAATCTGCAACCTACAGACTGAGTAATCACAGAATAAATTTGCGTTGATGCTTCAAGAACTGATGGGGGAATTAGAGCAGGATTATTCAGGCCTAGATCACCAGCATCTTTCAGGCTGAAGTATATGCCGAATGTAGCTGTTAACAATATAACAAATATTTTAGACTTAAGGTGCACCTAAACTAGGAAACTAGGTTTAGCCGAAGAATATCTCTACAGATTCTGCAATGATTCCACTGAAATCCTAGAACATGTGGTAAACTTCTGTGGGTCACTGACAGACAAAAGAATAAAATATTGAGGAAGTACCATCACTAGAGTCAATGCTTATCGTCAGGTTCTTAGAGGGAACTGGGTTAGAGAGAGAACTTTCTTCCGCCAGGGCGTAATGCGAGTTCAAGACTCTCGAAAATGCAAAAGAAACAGTGCAACATATCGCTTCTTTAAATATTCTCTGTATTATCACCTGTCAAACACTATTCCAAGTGTTTAGCTACAACTTGTTGACTTCTAACAAGTTGGCGTCAGAATTTATCAACTTTACAACACGTGTAGTCTGTTTTCTAAAACATTTGCCTGCTTCGAGTTATAAATTCTCAATTTCCCATTTAAAAAATTATTTCAAAACTGCCCGTAGACTTGTGGTTATATAAATTTTCAACAGTTGTTTATTTGCCTTGTTCAACAAACACTTGTTGTATTGTGCTATAGTCCCCAGGTGTGGTGCTACCACCACCCAATTAGAGATGCCTCCCCAAAACCTCTTTCAATATAGTTATTCCATTAAAACCAAACCACCCATTCGTCCTTAAAAAATCCGTTTCTCACTTGAAACTTAAATTCCCCCAAAACAATTTATGCAAACATTAATGAGCACCTTTGAGGCGAGCGAAATTGATACGAAAAATAACTGCCAAACCCCTGGATACTCAAAAACAAATCCTTCTCTCCATCCCTGTGACTTCCATTAATAACACACCGTTCACCTGTAGTACTCGTACATCCTGCTCCATAGTTCATCATTCTCGTCAGAACGACCGACGATGGTGGGTGCTTTGCCTATAAAAGCGCTCGCTCCCTTGCAAAAGTTTACCCTCCTCTGCGAGCGGAGATGGGGACTAATGAGTGATTTATACGATTAAGGTACCTTTAACAGAGGAGTCACAACGACTACCGACGATAGAATGAATCTAGAACACGAGGTCATGGCCTAGTCGCCTTTTCCCCATCGTTTAGCTAGATTTTAAGTAATAAATTAAAAAAAAAAAAAAAAAAAAAAAAAAAAGAAACGGAAATTGTTCCATTTTTCGAAGTTTATTGGTTCCAGTGGGGCGTAATATTTCATATTTCCTGCGAAACGATGGAACTAACAGCCTTGCTATTACTTTCATAATGAGTTATGGGCTTCGAGTTAGCTTTCATTGAAGTCTCCTCCTGTGGATGGATATACGGGGTTTGGATGGATAAAGGGACGAACGTTAGCTATTAAATGCGAATTGAATTTTATGACCATTTTGGGGGTTTGTGCCGAAAGGATATTTTGTCGAAATCGATTCTGGTTACTGGTTGTTGGTTGTTGGTGTGCGGTGCGGACCCAGGAGGCCAGGGAAAGGATAATTTTTCAATAAATTTAATTTAATGAAGTTGTTCTGAGGTGAATTTAGGTGGCGAGAATGATGGTGTTGTTGATGTTGTTGTTTGCCTTTGCCAGTGTGATGGGTTAATGGGTTTTATTGAGTGACTAAGGGTTTCTACTATATATTTGCGGAGGTTAAATGGTAGGCGATGGGTAATAAAAGTATCACACAAAGGTACTTTCTCAAATTGACACCTTCTACACACAAACATATGTACATATGTACGTGTATTGGGATAGTTTAGAATTTGATTATGTCTCCACATCCAGTCATATATTTCCGGTCATGCTGCAGAAAACATGGCTAAACCATGTTTCCTTGAGCTGGAGACATGTTGGCGTTGTATTTATTTCAAATGCTGGCAAAGCATGGACATGAATGTGCAAAGAACTTCAGACCCATACGTTTATTCTCTTTCCTTTTAAAGGTGGTAGACAGTATCTTACACGAAATACCCTAGATCGATCCCTTCAATCCAAATCTCAGCTCGATCGATAACTCACTATAAACAGTATAAGCTAGCTACCTTCCAGGGCGGAATGGAAAACATTCGGAGTTTGTCTTCCAGGTGGAAGTTCTCGCAATAAGGGGAATCCTGCCGCATACGTAAGTAATCCACTATAACCCTTAACACCATAGTCATCCTCATCGATAAACAGGTAGTTATCCTGGATATTGTGTCGCTATATCTACGAAACTAAGAGCCCTTAAGGGTAGAATCTTTGCGCACTGAATCTTTGCAAAACTGTGCCACATCCAGGCACAATGTTTGGTACTGATCACAGGGCTGATTGGGATCCATGCGGCCAGAATAAGCATATTTCTTTTTTCTATCAGTTAACAGGATCTTGCATTCTCCAGGTCACTGGAGTCGGGGCTTTCGTGCTAATAATGTTTCAGCACGTTTTGCTTAGACCATGCCACTTCTGCATACCTCTGTATCCACATTGGGATTAGACTCTTTAAAGACATGGATTCGACGAGTGATGGACTAAAACAGAGACTTCATAACATGTATGGTCTTGGAGTAGAAACACATGAATACCATATGCATCTCCAATAACTTCTTCCCTGATGCCTATTCGATATTAATTGCTCACTCTCCATGGCAAGACTCCGGAGAAATGTCAAATATTTCATTTGACTTCTTGAACTCTTCATGGTTAAGTCGAGTCATGTACACACAAAAGTAGGAACGATGATGACCTGACTAACAAAGACCTCGAAGTAGCAGCTTTTTCGAAAAGATCGGCTAGTTAGCTCGACAAATAATAAGAAAAGGCCATTGCAACTGCCGATCTTAAAGTTCTATCTGCGAATAAGACTAAATTCCATCACTTTGCGATACTCCCATGTACATAGTACAAATGGATGTCAACAAATCCCACAAAATAAGATGACTTAATACTTATGTTATGGATTGAATATGGATATGGAATACGGACAAGCTTCTGGAGCTTGAGACCGTCCTCGATTGGTGGAAAGAAGGTTCACTAAACGCTAGATTCCATAAACATATAGACTTCTTGGTGATACCATATCCTCCTATTAGTTAACCCTTATACAGTGGGCGTGATCGTTAAAGAACGCGTTGGAGATATACTATGCGGGTTGCTCGATGCGTTGGTCGATGAGTTGCACAATGATATCCAACGAGCAACTCGAGCTCGTACACAACCTGTACACTTCTTGAGCAACAATCTCCAATCACTGAGAAGACAGAGTTGAAAGTTTCGCACATACGTAATAGTGATGAGGGATTTCAACACAAAAGTAGGCTTGGAAACGATTTTCGAACTTTCGAGAATGACAATCATTTGGTTGGGTTCTATAAGCACAACTCCTGCTACAATATCTTATGCTAACTTTTGTGGGCTCTTGTGCTGCTTCTTTCAACAGCAACCACTCGGAATTTCTAAGATTAACAGGTTTAAGGACGACAAGCTATCTGATCCGAAAGTGAGTTTACAATTGAGGGTCTACCTTGCTTAGATGTAGAAACAACAAGTAGCTCAGTGCAGGAGATATTTGATGGCAACTGGAATGCTGTCAACAATTCTTTTGTAAATGGGACACTTATCGGGACAAAAAGAATAGAAGAACATGGGTGTTGCCTGAATGTCTGAAATCCAGACCAGTGAGTATATTGCAATAAATGTTTAGACTGCAGAGCCGTCATCAGTAGAGAAACCTGAACTGGACGCTTAGTATCGTGCTAAATGCAAAGAAGCGCAGCGTAAAGAGAAACGATATATGCATATGTACATATACAATACTCTTAACAAGAAGACGCACAACATTGACGAATGGAACAGAACGTTACCATGGGCAGCTTTGAGGCAGTTATAGACATTAGAGACTCTGGCACATCAGAAGCCAAAGTAAGAGTTAGTCTTGTCAATTGCTAGTTTTATTTTTTTAACTAAGAGAGACACTATATAAGTCCTTCATCATTCCCATCCATCTCTATGGCCAAGAAGGAGACTTTTTAAATGTAAAATTCTTCGTATGATTTTCGATTCCACTTGCGTTGATTAGGGCCAGTGAGACATATTTTAGACTCAGAAGCATCCCACCTTTCATGGGCTGTCCCTGACTCATTTGGAAACAAAATAAACAGCGAACTCCTTGTCTAACAAGGCTAAGATATGTAGATGGACGGACCTCTTCTGGAAGAGGGCCATAGCCAACTTGGAGTGCGCAACTGTCAGCAGTTTGTCAAGAACCACGCCATTTAGAGAAGCTTGGCTGAGACCCAGGACGGTAGCGCTACCAACTTAAGTAAGTAAGAATGTGGTAATGAACGAAGAGTTCTTGTGGATGCATTAATTATTTTCACAATTGCTCAGAACAGCCTTCAACCTGCCTTCAATTAGAAAATCTTTAATTCCTTCTTCGCTCCATGTTGTTGTAGACTCTGGCCAATTAATCCCTTCCTTGCATTCCCTGTCCTTTCAGATTTCAAATTAAATAAACCAACCACCACCTGAGTTGAGTGTCTGTCGTTTGTCAAAACTTTTTCCCATTCGCAAAACATGGAATACGGGCCTGAAACCAACCTGAAGCGGGCCCTTAAAACTGTAAATACACGTCGTAACGTCTCCGACGAAAAGAAAAAAAGGTTAACAAAAACGAAAAAAAAACCATCACTAACTGAACAATTAGAAAAAGTTTTTGTTTTCTTCTTCATCGCCCGTAAAACACAAAACGCGGGAATCTCAACCATCGCCCTCAGAAATTACTCAAGTGTTTACAATTACTACATTCATTTTCCAGAACACAGACATCTAGGATCTTTCGTCCTCCCGGCCCTGCTGCTTAATTAAGTGAGCAATTATCCCTAAGTGGCGCACAGACCAAGCATATTGGCAGACACCAAAGTTTGGTCCTGTTTTTGGTTAAAAAAAAAAAAAAAACAGAAAGAAAGAAAGAAAGGCCCGCGTTTACTCAAGATTTTCAAATTTAATTGGAGAAGTTTTGTGGAGCCTTCCTCCACCCCTAGTGGCACTGTTTGACTGCGGCTTCATTAATAACTTATCAAATGTCGATTAATTAACTCAAGTCAGTCGAAAAGTTTTTCAATTTGAGAGAGACTCGCTTTTTAAATTTACTAGCAATAGTAACGACGTCTATTTAAATTCTACCAGGAAGGACAACACGTATGTCCTTTGGCGTGTTAAACGAAATTCGTTGAATAGAAATTGTCGACGGCCACCAATTTCGGGGTCATTTTCCGGTCAAAGAGCACAAAAAAAGTGAGAATTCCCTTCAACGGGAAAAACGATTTCAAATACAATTGTGTTGGGACTCCGGCCCACAGTATCGCACAGAACCGTCACAACCATTTGGCATGTTTTCACCTTTGGGCGGGAAAAAGTGGGAATCAAATTTGAATAGGCGCCAAATTGTATAGACTGACAGACAAATCGTGTGTGTTGTGTTTTCGAGTGCCGGAGAGGGAGGCTTGAAAACGGCCATAATAAAACTAATTGCAAATAATTGGTAGCCAGGTTTTTATATGCTCATCTATTTTGAATGGCGCATCAAGGGCCGTTGCATGTGTGGTTTATTCATTTGGCCGGAGGTCTTGCATAATGCAAATGCAAACATCAGGTTAAATGGATCAATTTCTGGTTATTGAATCCATTGGGTATTTGTCGCTAAAAAATATAGTTATGGTTTTATTGATGTTTTTTTTTATTTTATAGCTCAGTTATGAATAGAATACTAATAGAAGTCAGGTTGAATGGCACTTTTCAATAAATGCCTAGACTTTGAATTGTGCGAAATGTTGCTGATAATTGGATTGGATGCGCTGCATTAATTGAAAAGCTATTAAGAATCATTTGGACTGCTGGAGCACTCAGACGTAACTCTTCTACTGTACCTCCAGAAAGGAAAATTCAATATTAATCCTTCTATGTAAATTTCTTAGAGTTTTAGCGCACTCACCGCATCAACACCAAAGATCAGGCACCTGTACGAGAGACCATATCGTCAATGGAGGCTCTGAACAAAGGCACGGGAAGACCTTACACAAGTTCAGGTCCTGAGAAATCATCCTCTGAGTCTTACTTAGCAATATAGTCGAAAATTTCGTATCGCCCAGTGTGACTAGGGACCTAGACACAAAGTCAAAAAGTTTACCCATGCGACCGGATTTAAAGAGTTCCTTAATTAGAATAGGTAACAGGTTTGAGCAAGGCTATAAGCAGCCTTACACTTACTACAGAAGCAGAGAGATGCTTGCCTAACGACTAGTGAAGGCTAGTGTTGTCAGTCTCATTGCGTCAGATGGCAGATCTGTGGAGCCAGAGTCGTAGGATAAATGTCGCGCAAGGTCATCGATGCTCCAGTGCAGATGATTCCAAAAACCACTCCATCTAGATTGCTTTGCTACTACAGCCACTGTTAAAAGTATCAACGGTAGGTAAAAGCAAAGGATCTAGAGAAGACCCCAACCTACTCGTGAATACTTCCGTAGTCGAGACAGCCCGTAGAAGGCAGTACCAGCTACAAAAGATGTTATTGTAGGCGCATACTTAGGTCGGAAAAACATTTTCAGTAATAAGAACCATGTCTTGCAAAAAGCACCCTTACACTGCCAGCGCCTTGAATGTTTTCGACTTGACATTCTTTGTCCAAATTCTTTTTCCACATATGTCAGTGGATTGGAGACCTGAATAGTGACATTTTTTTAGCACTGACTGAGTCAGAGTTTAAAGACTGTCATCTGTAGGCATGACAGCACAGAAAGTGTGAGATCATAGAATCATTTTGAAAAGTGGTAGTCTAGGATGACCTCTCACTATCAACTCTTATCTACACATGGGTCAATGATGAGTGCTTTGCCGCTCAACTAAGGCAATTCCTTGTGCTCTAGGCGGCAGCAGATAAATTCCCTAGTTGGAATCAGCTCCAGTCAAGCTGAACTAGCAGTGTTACACATTTGATTCCCTGGTCTAATAGAATCTCTAATATTGAGCCAGGGTGTTCGGACAAGAGATTATAAAGCTGGCCCTTCGTTTTAAAGGTACATAAGACAGTCCCCTCCTGCCATGGAAAAACTTCTTAATTACGAAATAACAACAATTCTCGGATAAGGATGACCGTACTATTGACGATGACCCCAGAAAACGTAACAAGGACAACGATCGTCCAATCTATGTTCAGACCCTAAAGCACAAATGTAATTTCAGCTTATGCCCCCACAGGGGGAGAGAACGGCCAGCAAAGAATGTTTCTACGAGTTCCTCGACAAAATATATTTGAGCAATGGCATGCTTCCAGTATTGCGGATATACGAACTTTCCGAGCAGCCAACATTGATTAAGATCACTACCATGTTGTAGGCAAATCGGAATGACGATATCCAAGGCGCCACAACAAAGCAGAATGACCATGAGGAGGTATAACATCCCAAAAGTTGCAACCGCAAAAGAGCGTTCAAGTCTTTGCCACGTGCGTATCCCGAAACTAGCCCAAACCATTATGTGCCGAAGATCAGTGACAACATTCCAAAACACCCCTTTGACAAAGGAACAAGAAGCATACAAAGTGGCACTGAAAAGAAGGACTAGGACTGCGCACGAACTCCAAAGTAAGAAAAAAGCACGAGAAGCACGGAATCGAAGATATTAATAGAGACCTGGAGTATGGAATTAATTAGCGGAAGATAAAGATAAAAAAAAACCTTTTAAGCCACCAAAACCTATTCAGAAGTTCGTAGAGGTGAAGAAGGAAACCTTGTAGTGTTGAGTTTAATGGGTGCTGAGATTGTATAATAAACTACTGCAGACTGTTAAACTACGACGAATACCTACATCTTGCTCTCAGGGAGAAGGAATAATTTAACCAAGTCGAACAAATCCAAAACGTATTGCGGATAGCAATATGCAAACTTAGGTCCAATAAGGCTGCTGGGCCTGAAGGTTTATCAGGCGAGCTATTCAATGGAGATCGAAATGCTCTACTAGATTGCATACAGCAAATCATTTGTAAGATTGGTCAGATGGGAGCGATCGATGGCATCTCTGCATCTTTTGCATGATCCACAAATCATCCAAGTATACACTGTCAACTGAATTGGACAGGACAATGAGAGCTTAATTTTGAGATAGAAAGAGACATTATCGATCTTAACTCTTGCCAATCGCTGTTTTTTTTTTTTTGTGGAAAAGGTCTGAGGAGAAAGTCGGTTTCCAAACCTATCCCGAACAAATAAGGAGATTCTATATAAGACCCTGATTATCCAAGTCCTACTTTATGGAGTGCATTGAGTGGAGTTGGAAATGACTAGCACGTGCAAACCTTATGGTCACCACCGCACAGAATCTTCGAATCGAATTCAAAGGAACAACTCAGGCACTGCCTTGAGTGGTGCGCACACCATCAACATGGTCGACATATCCAGCAGCTGTCAAATAGGACTATGACATTTCATGGACCGACTAATTTAAACCCCGTAGGGAGTATCCAATAGCTCATATTGAAACAGAACTGTGTTTTCACGGTCCAAAGTTTTTGCAATTTTGTCCCGAAAATTGGTCTTCTGAAGATTGGACAGTTTTCAGGTCAGTGGTGGATTCACTCACCTCATTTCGGAGGCTTGCCAGAGCCCTCTTCAAAGTCGGATTAGTATCATTTACAACACATGCTCAATCATACGTCTTTAATTTTTTTGTAAAAAACACATTCATGATTCAGGTTTTTGCAATTTTCTATCCGCATTCTACTTGTCCTTTTCAAATAGTCCTAATTAATTTCCAGTTTAGGCCTTTTTTGACAGCTTTAGTTGTCCCGCATAAGCAGATTAGACAGCACTGTTGAGACCTACAACCCCTACAACAACGCACGAAATGGACAAAGTCTGGTAAAGCCATTTAACTTTGCGGTATTCTTGCTCTCATGGAATGGAGACTTGAATGCCTTCTGTTGCAAAAAATGCAACTCTAAGGACAGAAAGAAGCGCAATCATAAAACTGCAAGGTGGGGAGAAATGCTTAGCTTATTTTAGACTAATTCAGAAAGGGCATAGGGAATTTCGCCTTCTCCTAAGGCTAAGCATAAAAACTCGGCCGACAGTTCATGTAACAACAGTCTTTCCTTCCGAATTCCCCAGAGGTCAATGGCTACCTACCACGTCCAGTAAACCAAAAATTCTATTAACCAAATTGAAAGGGCTGCAACACCTACCCCCCTTCACTTTATTAAATCGAAAACACACAAACCCCTACCACTTCGAAGGTGTTCCAACCATTATTCTCATCGTCCTTGTGGAATTATTAAATGAATTTGTACTCGCTGACCAAAACATATTTCTTTTGTTCACTTTTATCGTGACTTTTCATGGGTCCCGTCCTGTACCTGCTTGCAGATTTATTATCCTTTTTCGTAATTAAATTGAAAGGATTCACATTCCATTATTGATTATCGTCCAAGTACAATTTGTCCACTTTAGCCAGCACTCTATAATTGACATCACAAAGATACACATTGAAGGTTGCCACACTAAAACGGGATCAAAAAGGACCAACAACCTCTTAACCTTTTATATCGAAGCTAAAATAAATACAAACGCAACAAGGACGGCGGGTGCGGAGGAGAGAAGAATCCGTACACAGCCCCGTCGCTGACGATGTTAAAGAACTTTTTGCCAATTGAGTGAAAATCCTTAACGAAATCGATTTTGTGATTCCTTCCTCCTTCCTCCTTCCTCGCCTCGCATTGTTATTTACAAGCGAGTGGGTGGCGATAAGCTATTTTTAGAATCCTTTGCAAAAAAAAAATAAAAACACAAACAGAGACCAACGAAATTTTTGTTTCCAGAGAAGAGAAAGGAAACTCTATCAGGATCCGATTAGGAGGATATTTGTCCATCACTCCTCTAGACTGATGGCAAAGATTGCAATCTTAATTGGAAGGAAAGTTACCTTGACATTTCACCGCTGTTAACAAATTAATATTTAAGTCCTATCCATCGGAGGTCCTTTAAGGTATTTATGCATGTGTATATGTTTCGCTTTTTTAGAGTGCGACCACTTAAATCAGGTTTTCAACTCCACAAGAGTGCGAGAGATAAGTAAGGAAAAATAAGTTCCGTACGTGGTGTGAATATCGCCAGGATAACAGCGCCAAGGAGTTGTGCAATGCACAACCGCAATGGAATAACAAAGATTCCAGATGTTTATTATCCCTTGCATTCTTAGGAGGAATTGGGGATTCATTCATTCTGGTCTTCGAGTGAAATTGGAAAATCGAAAATCCTTTTGTTGGTCCATTTGGTGGACGTTCGGGATTCTTAAATCAGATTCCCCGTATAATGGAAAATAATGAAAATTGGATTTCGGATTATATGTCCTTTTTTTTCTTTTGATTCGGAGGATATTTTCTTTGGCTAGGTCCGGCTTTCCGATTAGGATAAGGATTTTGAATCACCAGTCACGTGAATCACTTTATTTGATGATAAATCTCAGATGGCCAGATGAAGAGGTATTGTGGGAAAATTAAAGAATTGTGCCAAACGGCCAGTAGTGGCATCCCGGGGGACTAGGCCAAGAAAGTTGCCTTTTCGTGACCAGAAATTCGTACTATGGCATTCACATTTTGAAATCACTTGGTTGACCAGGAAAGTCCTTGTGACAGGGGATAGATTTACGATTACGGAAACTGCTACTGTCAACACTCAAACCAGGATTACATACATGGACCGAACCATCAACAGTTTTTTAAAAGGACGAAAATCTTTTAATGGTCTGTTGTCACATATGCATGGGTCTATGAAAAAAGATCCTGGTTGGCATTTAATTTAAAAAACCCTAACAAACAAACGCTAAAGTTGAAAGATAAGGAAGCAAAAGAAAGGAAGCAGGAATGAGCTTTGAATTGAATGAGTTTTTCAGGGAATCAAGAAATAGTTACTTGACCTAAAATTATCAAACATATTATGAACGTTCTAGCTAAAGGCATGTGAGGCACAATGAACTGCCGGTAAGGATCAGTATCATCCAAGACCGAGTACTGTTTAGACATACAGGACCAGTATTTAAAGGAAAAGACAATGGAAACGCATTTTCGAACCAAAAATATGAAAAACGTCAGATTCAACCATTATTTTTGATGAATGGGATGGGTTTAGGGTATAAAGCCAAGTCGCATATGCGGTCACACTTGACCAATAAAGCTAATGTATGAGAAATCCTGGACTCAATTCTGCGAGTCAATCGCAGATACTAGTGAGACTTCTTGACTATGGAAGACTCTGATCAAAGCCCCAGCTTCATCAAAAATCTGATGGCTTGTCTGGGGAAAGTAGCGTTGAAGTATTAGTTGACACTCACTTTCCAGGAAGTACTATACTATTGAATTCTAGAATGAATGGGCACTCAGATGGTACTAATCTGTCGATAGAGGAGGAAGTAGCGAAACTCATTACATGGAAGAACTTCCGTTGAGCTGTTATGTCATTCGGATCATTCAAGTCGTCCTGGTCTGATGGAACTTTGCCAGTACTAATATAGGGTTATATACCAGCAGCTTTTAGCGTAGTGAGAGTGATCTTCATACTTAAAGCAGGTAAATCAAGTCATACCCAAGCGAAAGACGCTTTACTCGTAGTCTCTCGTTCTTTCTTCTCAAGACACTGGAAAGGTTTCTAGGTATCTTGTCTATGTAAAGCTCAACATCCATATCCTTGCATACATACAAAGAGTTAATCAGTGGAAACTAACAATGAAGTAAAGAGGGGTATCCTTAAAATCGCTCTGAAAAATTTCAATGCCGAGCATAGCATTACCAACTGACTCTGCAGAGTGTTCATCTCAAGAAACATTAATCGCACTTCCTGGTATGGATCCATTCTGAAATCCGTCACTAGAAGTCATTCTATCCCCTCTCCACTCGGTTCTAACCATTGAAAACATAAAGAAGGAGCTATCTAATACGAGAGTAGGCGTCACTGCATATGTGGATGATGTAGTAACTTCAGGTCAGGGAAAATAATGGAATCGGCTCCTAGCAACCTTGAGAAATGGGCTAAAGATTGCAGACTTCTCTTTAACCAAGAAAAAACTGATCTGATACTTCTCAGTAGAAAATACAAGCTACTACCCTTCAAAATCCCATAACTAGATAAGGTGGAGCTGACCCTCTCGGATCGCGAAATATATCTTGGCATTGTACTACACAAGAGGCATATAGGAAAGAATTCGCAAGGAGAAAAACTAAGGCGCAAACTTGCAATGACCATCAGACCCTCAAAAAATGAGTCTGGAACTCTTGTATATTGGAAGGCCACTAAAAAGAAAAATACACAGGATACGTTGGGCGGCTAATAATGATCTTCGGGCCACTAAGTCTCTCCAAATTTAACAGTGTGGGGACATTGCTCCATTATTAGGGAATTACTTCTCGGCCTCTTTGATTAATCGAATGAGATCCACGGTACTCTGGACAGCATAAAAAGTAATAAAAGCCGAAAAGGGAGTATTGACAGAGGAAACCTGTCTTCCTACAAAAGAATATTGCAATATACATGGACGTTTCCGAAGCCGTTGGGGGCACGGCCTTAGGTATACATATGTATGATGAAGAGACTACTGGTCACATCCAGTGTGTGCTTAAAGTAGTGGAATTACTAGAGATGGCATCAGTATCTGACAAAAATGTCGCACTAAAATCCAAGATAAGGAATTGCTGGACAACGCTTAGGACATTATGTAAGCAGAACCGCGTTACATTATGCTGCGATATTGAAAGAAACGAAAGGGCCGATGAACTGACTAAAAGAGGATCAGAACTTCCACAAAGCAACACAATTAGAGGTTCATCAATATGACTGACCTAAAATGATCCAACTTAGGAGGACATAGGGTGTCTAAGGAAAAATTTGGGAAAATGATGCAACGAAGGAGGTCTCGGTTAAAAGTAATGATAGGGATTCTCTCTGACCTCTGAGGAGACACCCTATGAGAATAAGATTACCAAATGCAAAGAAACAGATGGAAAGAGGTTTTTATATTTAAATCGTTGGCGTAGATACCTCTTTCTACGCCCAATTCAATTTATACTCACAGTTGATATCTTCCAGAAGGAATGAAGGATCATTAAGAATAGAATAGTGTCCAGTAATTAGACTAACCACAGGGATATTATTTTGAAGCGAGGCGCTGTCCAAGCTGCTTTAGATATCTGTAAATGGCAACTGAACATAGAAACAATATGTAAATCATCACTATAGTCCCTAGCTTCTATTTTATTGTTTTCTAACAGTGGTAGTGGGCTGTAGTGGGTTTCTTACTTGCTGAGGAATCTATTTCTAAGAGCCATCTCTCAACAGATGTTTTAGGGTCTTTGACACGAAAGCTAGGATCTTTCTGAGCTCTAACCCCTCAGGGATCTCTACTATTACCTCACAAAAGAGTCCTCAAGATAGTAAGTTTCTGGAAAGATCGTCAGTCACTTTATGTCGACTTTTACATCTTACACGTATATTGCTTAATGTTGTGTCTGAGGTGGGATTTTTGATTTGAGAGGTGGAACCTCGAACCGCTCGCTTAGTATATAGTACGGTGCCCACCAGTAGCATCAAATTAACGATAAATTTGGAAAGTCAAAATATTTATTCAACCAGCGTTCCATTGCATACCAGCATAGATCATTCGAGGATCATTAGAAAATGCGTGAAATGAGCAATTATTTTTGAGGATCATTATGTGTACAACTTGCCAAAGAAGGAGATGAGTCACCAATAGAGGATCAGAACATTAATAAGTTTTGAGGATCAATAGGTACTGATCTTCACAAAGGAAGGTCAAAATTGTAAGAGAGGATATTTACTCACATTAGAAGTTCTGTGGTACTGAAAATATCCCAGCTGGTCATTGTACGAATAAAAAAGAACATTCTGCGATCAACAGAAGGCTTAGGGGATCAGTAGATGTACGATCAGTGTTTTAAAGACTTTTGAATTGTTGAAAACCGGGAGTAAGTACACAACCGATATTTAATTAGAACTAAGGTAGAAAATAGAAAATTAGAACCTTATGCAAAAGCTCGATCAGTGACCATAGCTTGTCGTTGAAGATCGGTACAACTATCCACGATGAAATGACGGTTAGAATTCATCTCTCCTTAAATATGTAAGAACACGGTCCATTAAGTAATTACATGCCATCCATGTAAGACTCTGAAGTATCAGTGCTTATATGTATACCAAAAAAGTGAAGGTCGAGTAGGACAAGAGACTCATATATTCATAAAGATAGACAGATGTAGTTACTACACAATCTTTATCGCCTTTTCCATTAAAAAACAGTGACTACATATACATACAGGAGTACAAAAAGCCTTTTCAAACAATGAAAATAATAAAACAGCGTTCGAACCGAAAACAAGAAGCTTTAAGCGACCTCCCACAGGCCATGAAATTTATTTTATTCACATAATTCGCTTCCATCCTTCCCAGGATCATAAATCAATACAAGTTTAACCAAATCTATTGACACAGTGTCGTCCTTTAGCAAAGTGCTCCCTTAAAAGTGTAACCCCAAATCAACGCACAGTTCAATAGCCGGAAAAAAATCTGTTCTCTCCCCCAAAATAGGGACATTTATCCTTTTCACCCTTCAAATATTTATTCCTCTTGACCCAGCAGTGCCGAGCAATCTGTGAAAAGTGAAGGCACTCCCACTTTCAAAGACTTGGCGACTAAATATTATTTATTATGATAACCTTGTGTAAACAAAGGATTAATCAAAGTTTTGTGGTCATACTTGTATAAAGGACACGAGCGATGGTCTTACGAGGCAATTGATTAGTTTTTTTTTTCTTTCCCCAGTACTCACTCCGATTCGTCGTCTATTGTCGTCCGAATTAATTAACATTCCAATCAGCGACTAAAATATCCTGGCAACAATAACAATCGGACCCATAAACATCATCACTAATTATCCTTTTTGGGCACTTTTATGAGGACACACGAATAAACCTTAATTAAGAACTAAAGAGCGGCGAAGAGCAAAACAAGAAAATAATAAAAACAAACTTTTATGAAACACAGGATAATTAAACATCTACAAGGACTTTCGAGGTCGCCGTGTCGTACATCTTTAATTCAAAAAACAAAAAACAAAAAACTAACTGATGCCTACAACAGGATCACATGTCACGCATTGAAAGGAATTGTTTTCATTATAACACAGCAGTGGTGGGTGGGGAGATGGTTAATCCTTAAAATTCCCACTTCATGTGCGGTGATGGTAATGATGGAACTTTTGCAAAGATAAAGATGTTCGCTCAGTTGTCACACATGTGTTTGGAGCACTCATTAGTTTGCCACTTGAATTGCTAATCAGGCTAGGACTACTCGTATGCGCGTGTGTGTGTGTGTGTAGACAGTAGACAACGGCAACGGTGCAAAATAATCTAATTAGGTGTTTGTCTCATTATTATTTTTGCTTGTTATCCTTACGGTTTCTTTGTAGCTAAGGATATACATATGCACGTACGTACGTGTATGTGCGGAAGATGCGGGTGTTGTGTTGACTTTTACTTAACGCTTTCAGCACGAGAACGAGCATTGAATTCATAATCAATGAAGGTAGACAGAGGCTTGTGAATTGTGTTTAGGAATTTATGTGTCTTTGACAGATAGTGGTTTCGTTTGAGGTTCTGCTTTAGAGTGACCAAAGTGGGCCTATAAAACAATACAACAAGTCTCTGTTAAACCAGCAATATTCAACAAACTGATGAAACTTGATGTCACACGCAGCAACAACGTGATTCACGGCGTCTTCCTGTGTATAGGACGAGCCTTCAAACACGTCAAGCTATGGGGTATTACGGAAGACCTCTCCAACTACAGTAGGAGGTACATTAAATGCACGTTGTCCAACCGGGTAGTAACAGCTGATATATGTAGGTAGTGAAAGTACGAGTAGTAAAAGTCGAGACCAGAACGGGATGCCTTAAGGGGAATTTTTTCTCCCTTCCTGTGGATACAGGTATTGGACGAACTTCTCAAGACACTGGAAAGCATAGACTGATGATCTTACATTCCTAATTATGGGGAAACATCTGAATACAGTGCATCAGCCCAAGTTGAGTGAACTGCAACGGTCTGGGCGTCAACCCTAGAAAGACCAACATGGTACTCTCGAAAGATATGACCTAGAGGTGCAACAGGGGAAAGTATCTTAAGGTCATCCTAGACAACAAGCGAATTTTCACGAAGGCAGAAGGATATCCCGCAGAGGTTTTGGTAAGATCTATGATATGGAACCGAGATAAGTCCTACTCTATAGAGTGTTTGTATGGTGAACGATAGTAGAGAGGAAATACATCCTTTACATCCAACATATGGCTAATCCCTAAGAATTAGTAGATCCCAAGCCAGTACCGTCAACACAGCTATGGAAACATTCTTGAACTTACTCTCTATGAGAAAAAATCAGGCAGACTATCTGCTCTCAAGATTCAAAACTTTAGGACATTTAAATGGCACACAGAACTACTATAGCTACTAGGAAGCACACGCAGGATTTGGACCTGTATTACACCAATCGAGCAACATTTTAATTAGGGAATACAGCTTCATTACAAACGAGGATGAATTAGAAGTATACACGGTCGGATGATACATTGCTGGAGAATCGGGAACCGAAATACATGGACCTTGTCCCCAGGTTAACTTGATTCGGTCACTTAGTCACTGCAATGTACCAGGGCGTACATCAGCGGTTACCATAAGGACTGACCTTACAGTTTGTTAAAGTCGCATGTAGCAGCTCGATTGGAAAACACCACAAGAACATGTGGGGAGAACTGCAAACCTGCCAAAGCCATGGCCGAACACCTTTGGCATCGTCAGGCGAAGACGGCCCTCGATCTAAGCGAGAGGCACATCAACCGGAGAAAACACATGTAAAAAGAGAGACTAGTGACATCAAGTGCCTGCCGAGGATAAGGGGCGGTAAGATACTGAACAAACATCTGAGAAGCTGACCTGTCCAGTTGAGTTATCTTAAATCTTACAGTTTCGAAAAAATTGTAGCGTACGACGTTTCTCGAAACAAGTAACTCCACCCATCTCTTCATTCTCACACTACTCTCCATCTACGTCCCACCTTTGAACCTTTCTCTACCTTCCAAACAAAACCATCGCCGACTTGTTAACAAATCATAACCAATTTTTGACCTAACCTCCATTTCGACACTAGTTATCCGACACATCGCTTGTTGAAAATTTAACAAGTTTTTTCAACAATTTCACTTGTTGCACAAGTATAGTTAGACAAGTTCTTGGTGACTTGCTGTCCAGTGGTATAGATGTCCTGAAACACGTAGGTTTTGAAATTTTTGCACTTAAGTTCCGTGCTACACAAATTCTCGTCTTGGATAGTTTGACAAGAAGTAAAGACTTGTGTTTGAGCCAGGAGCTCTGTGGAATCGCACTGCTTGGACGAACCAAATAAAAATACAATTTGTTATGAAAGCTAGCTTCATGTCAACAGACCTAGTATATACCTGAACATGACTAATAAAGCTCCATGTCTCGACTGATTTCACGAAGAACTAGGTTTAACCGGTTGCCTACATTAGAAATATAGGAAAAACCTTAAACTATAAGAAGGAAGTAAATTAAAATGGATTACACCGTCCTTCCTCGTTTGCATCCTGTGACACGCAATAATCGAAAATGTACATCTTCCTCCTCTACGATGATGGATGGTAATAGAAATGCAAATCGTTTTCGGGAAACAGGAACACCAAATGCTAAACAAGACAAGAATTTACTACTCCACTACACAGCACACTACTCGCACAGCCAAGGTCTGTATCGCCTCAAACATCCGATTTTTTAAGGATCATATTTATGAAAACCAACATTACTTCCCATCAAGCCGGAGGTAGACGGGATTTTCTGCCAAAGAAACCCTCTGCAAATTACATACAGATGCTATCCGAAGTAATAAACATTATGCAACCTTCCTTCGTTTCCTAAGAAAAACTTCATAATTTCAACGATGCACACCGCGTTAAAGGCAAAGGATGAAAAAGACGTTAGCAGGACGTCCTGGTCCAGCAGGAAAAAGAAAACCTCAATAATGGAACGGAAATGGAATTTCATTTACCACTGCATAGAGCCAAAAGAGTGTGCACTTCAACAGCAGCTGGTCCATCCTCCGTCTAACCCGCATGTGGACACCAAAGACGACCGAACCCATTGGACATAGTGATGGAGCAGCAGCAGCAGCACACTCCAACACTATATCGGGATCATGGTTTATGGCTTGCGAACATGCCCAGACGCATGTAGCATTTATTCTCAAGGAGCAAGGATGAGTGGTACAAAAAAGTGCAAAAGGTGAAGTCATTAAAGTTCGAATAAATTTTTTGTTTTTTTTTTTTTGCTCAACGTCTCAACGTCAGGGCCAAATGTGAGAGTGCAGCCAGGACGACGGATTGCACCGGGTGGGTAACGCCAAATGACCCATTAAAATGATTGATTACGGCGGTGCCGTGGAGGATATTTTAAAATTCTCTCGATTTGATGGAGCGACCAGGAGAAACGCAGGACTGCGAAAATGTTCCTTAATTATGCAACAGCTTCAGGGAACTGTTGATAGAGTTACTGGAAGTGGACATCTGGTGCAATTCCATGCAGTTCACATATGAGACCATAAAAGTTTTTCTCAGAAGGATGGAGAAAAAGGACAGAACAAGAACTTGAAGGAATCTTTACTGTCGTAGGCGAGCTGAAAAAATGGGGAGCTGGAATCAAAAAAGTTGATATAATGTATGCAAGGTAACTTGCTAATACTCATAGGCTTTAAGAAACACATCAGGAAACTAGGTACATCAGATGAAGACACTTGCAGATTCCGTAAAGAGTCTAACTGGAAAGACTTTCTGGAACTCTGTGGTCCAAATATAGGGGAAGTATAGAAGCTTCACTCGAATGAGTTCCTAAATACCTTTGTAAAGTTTAAGATAAGGAATAATTCCTTAAAGACACAAAGCAGCTTGCTCTGATTCAAACACTATAGTCTCCATTCAAAGGCGGTTCCACATTATTTCGTATCGACAAGTGGTGTGGAAGATTCTAAAGAAGAAGCCATAGCAGCCATTTGGGCAGTCCAGTATCTCACATAGTGTGAGTTGTCCACATCCTTGAATTGTGGAATTGTAGGGCGTGTTATTTCTTTTGAGGATCTCTCGCAAATATCAATTGCCATCCAAGCTAACAAAGCCAGATGATCCCATTAGCCTTCCACCACTAAAGTGAATCAAAACCGCAATGATTCTTCTACCGATTTCTCTTTAAAGCAAGTGACTTGTGAAGAGACCAACTCAAGATCATATGCCATGGATAACATGCGATAATATATCCTTTTCTGAATGAGTAAGTTCTCACTTTCCGAGAACTTAGAGCTCATCTTTAGGAAAACACATCCCAGGATGTGAAATCCTAACGTCTAACACTGCAGCAACCCTCTGGCAACCACATTGTAGACGAAAAGAAAATGAATTGGTCCTTGGATTCTTTACCTCCTTCAAAACATCCGGCCTTGATGGCATTTAATGCTTATGATGCTTCAAAGCCACCAAGAGCCCATCAGTCTGCAACTAGTGAATGTCTTGATTAATCATATACATGCCTCGAGCCTGGTGAGAAGATAATGTCATTTTTACACCCAAAGCGACAGTTGCACCACGTGCTTTCTCAATACAAGGAACCTAATTCCTAGGTGTATAAGTATCTCTAGCCCAAAACGCCTACACTAAACGTCGAACTGTTTAAGACAGCCCTACATGAGGTGCAAGAAAAGATCGAAAATTCATTCAACCAACAAGAACTCACGATAGTGGGTGTCCTATAAGAATGGGGTTGGACCAACAAATTGGTTGAATGGAGGTTCAAGACGAGACACATCAACTAAGAACTGAAACATAACCAAGTTTATGCTCTGGGCTCTATTCCCTCTACCATAGATACTGTACACAAATGGAATGGAATCCAAAAGAAATTAGAAAGAAATTGGATCAAAGTTATTGCATATATACCTATGTATACAACCGATGTAACCTTCGGATTCAAGGCTACACGGTTCAATGAGCTATTACGAAAAGGGACACACTTGGGCCCTGAGATAGACTTTATACCACTATCCCACACCTTCTGGATGAACCCTAAAACCACGGAAGGAAGCAAAAGTGTTAGGAATCGCAGAAGCGGTATGAGAATACTAAGCTGCACTCCAGATAGATGGTCAAAATGCCTATACATCGACAGACAAGCTACCGTGAAGGTTATCTCTTCAAATCCAAACTCGTAAAACAATATTACACTCTTTTGGTTTCCACGATACAGTGGCATTCAAGGAAATGAACTGGCAAACGATTGAGCAGAAAGGGGTCCTAAGAGGATCTGACATCCTTCCTCTGTTCTGTTCTCGATTAACTGAACAAAACAGCCGAAGGCTAAAACCAAGGAAATTCTTGCAATTCAACCTATCATACCTCAAAGATGTTAATACCAGTGATAACCTCTTGGCGCCCCACCGAAGAAGAATACGACTAAACACAGATGACCTCTGTAGAGGGTGTGACGACAAGGACGTAGAATAGAACACATCGCACTCTGTATGCGAATCCCTAAGCTTATGTAAAATTAGGGAACGAACAGTCGGTTCATAAAACTTCGAAGACATTTTGAAATTTTTAACGATCTTATGTTCCAGTTTCGCATGGTGAGACCCCTTAGAAGTTCAAGGCTTAGTCCTACAATCAGATTCTCAAAATTAGGAAAGCGCACTCTACAGGAAATTTTCGAACAAGCCTTAAGCCAATTCCTTAGGAGCAGGATTATTAAATTTGTAAACCTGTGCGCTGCCTAGGCACGACAGTTTGTCAATAGGTGAAGGGTCTCGCCAATTATGTAGTATCAGAACAGGGGAATAACTTTTGGAGGTACTTAAGTAATATTCGTAAATGGTATAACCTTAACAACAGCAAGATACTTGGGTTGATGTAGCGGTTAGACAGGAAGTTGAGTTGGAACCCAAAAATTAAAGAAAGAGTCACAAATGCTACTGTTCCACTTTTTCTTGGAAAGAGATTATTAGGAACAAATGAGGCTTGCAACCTCGCATAACCCACAGGATCTACGCGTTGCCTGTCTGGTCCGAGATAAAACCTTAAACAGAGATTATCTAAGCGAAGTCCAACGATCAGCTTGTTTGTGCTCTGCAGCACTGAATATTTTGATATTATTGGTAGGCAAAGGAATGCTGGTACAGCTATTCGTTTGAAAGCAATAGGAATCTCAGTACAGAATAGTGAAAACTATCCTAATCCCAAGTAAAACTTTGTCCAAAATCTCCTGGTAAGTGCTTTATAGAAGGAGAACATAGAGAGTATTATTTTCTACTTCGAATCTGGATCCTTCTTAAACTTGTTGACCCTCTTCATTGGAAATAAACGTTGAATCAAAGGAACTTAGAGCCAACAGCGCCCACTGAAAGAATAAGTCTGCCCACAAAAGACTACCATTCACCACCCCCTTCAATCAAGTTCAAATCATTAAATGTACGATAAATTATTTATTTACCAGTAAATAAGAAAGACTTCTATTTTTCAACTCCTTCAACGGAAACACAACCAAAAAATTAAATTCCTTACACGTTTACTCACTCAAATATTTTACGTGCTCTCGCATACACATAACATCATCGTCACCTCAACACTCTCAGGTGTGTGCCAATGTGTATTCAAATTAGATTTTTGCATATGGAAATCCTACCTCGTACGAGTATCCTTAACTAAATCACTGAAAGAAAAATCACTCAATCGAAAATGCGATGATGTGTGGGTGTGTGAAGGAATTTTGGACAAGCACCGACAGCTTTGCATATTCGCACGAGCCACACAAGTGACAGCTGGAGATGAACGAGTCCTTAAAGAAATTCAAATGCGATTAAGCAAATCGAATCCTTTTAGGTGCGAATGTGGGCTATTATGATGCAAAGGTCAAACTCTTGATATCCTTTAATTAACTCTGTGTAAGTAGTGGGTAATGTAATGCATGCGATAAACAAAAGTAGCACATCGCGTTCCGTAAACACCACAAGTCGTTTGTCAATGTTTTCCCGCGCCAAACCACACTAAAGCATCACCACGACACCACCGCTCTTCTAGTAATCAACTCCAATCGTAAACTACTCACAAAAACCAGTAGCGTGCATAAAACCCAATCCGTCCCAGCGGGGCTAAATTAAAAACGACCGTCACTTTGTCACAACACGCGCCAGAACACCGCCAAATCCTGCGTCAAAATCCCTGATTAAAAGCACAAAACAGCAACCGCATGTGGCATGACATTTAACCCTCCTAGGCGTATACAGGATGCCAGCTCCGGCATTCATGAACTGTCGCACAAAGCACAGTGAGTAATTGCTGGCTAAATAATTGAAATGAGTTCAATTGTGGGCTGGCGTTTCGCAATTATTGCTTTAATTATTGCATCCTGTTGGCTCATAATCCTTGGTAAATCAAACACAAGAGAGAAAAGCACAAATTGTCTTCTCCACTTCAAAGGAAATATTTATTGAAAAAATCGCAGAAACAGGAAGGCAAGGCAACAAAAACAGATCACGAGAATTTCCACTTGATGGAGCACAGGCTCTTTGCCAAGGATAATGGAAGGCGAGACAAACAAGGAAGGACTTCAGTTTGTCTAGACGTGGGATATAGTACCCTATTCCGATTGTAGGTAGGTGTATGTATGATACCGACTGGAAAACCAATGAATTTCTACAAGGGTCGGTACTAGGGCCAATTTTGCTAACAAGAGGAAATTAGAATGAATGTTTCTATTAAGTCCTTAAACATCTCGAATCGCAATGGGTAAGCAGGTACGAATGGTTCATGTGTTCCTCTGTACAATGACTCAGGGACTGATTGAGAAGATGAAACATTTTCGAAGATTAAATGTAGATCTTTCTATTCAAGTTGATGGACGGGTTTCTGGTCCTTATTTTGGTAGATTTGTTCAAGAAAGTGTCTCTTAAGTGCAATACTTGACTGCAATTGGATATCAAGGCCACTTTTCTTTTTTTCCAGAGAACTCAAGTTCGAGTTTCCCTGTCTGGCTTTCTTTCTCTGTTATGACCAATGAGACCTGCTCGACCTCAGATGCATTTGAAAGGCAGCTCGAGGCATAGCTGGATGCTTTGACATTATGGTCTTCCAAATGATTGAATGACCAGTAAGTTAGTCAAAAAAGATTCAGAGTCAAATGACTCATATCGCTCATATCGCTATCAGTCCTCACATGTTCAAAATTACTTCAGACTTTCGCAACATAGACAACCCAAGACAAACAATTTTGGACCCAATTTACCAAAAAGTAGGACTAAAGAACGCCTGTCCCTAAATGGACCTATCCTTTAGGCATCCTCATAGAATACCATTCAATGGGGGCCCACCTTAAAAAATAAGAATTACCACGACAGGGCAGAGCTATACAGAGGCGGGTACATAGAGGTATAGAAAGACCTGTCATGGAGTGACTGCTGGACTAAATGTCTTGTGCCTGTATTTTAGGTATCCTACACCAAAGGATACATAAGACTGCACTACCTCTGACGTTGGACATTAAAAATGTGTTCAATTTTGCAAGCTAGGCACGAATGTTGCATTTCTCTAGGATAGAGAAAAACATTACCAATTATCTGGGGCAGTTCCACAATAACGCTGCGTCAATGTATAATGTCCTGAGCATTAGGAAAACCCAAGAAAAAAGGCCATATCAAGCATAAAGATCGACCTGAAAAATTCTGCAAACCATCGATATCATCACTGCAACACTACTAGACTATGGCCAGGTATTGAGTAAGAAGAAGTCTACCGGACTTTTGATATACCTTCTAGTTTAGCTAACTAGCTATCTCTTAACCAGTCGGTGATGCAGTTTTTCTCCAAACTGCCTTAGCTATATGTCTAGCTAAAGCACCACTGGCCCTAAAGGTTTACTGTCCTAAAACTGACGACTGAGTGTGAGCTGTATATGTCTCACTAACAAAAAAGACATTATCACCTGTCCAGCGCACTTTGTGAATTCGTTCTGAAACCCATTAATAGACACGCACTCATGAAGTTTCCAGTCCAACTTCCATGCGGAGATAAATATTAGATAAGACTAAGTGACTTCGTATGACAGCATTCCTCGCTTGGAGCTCTGAAAACTGCTGATTCTTTGGTTTGACAAAAAAAACTAGGTTTGAAAATTCTTTTTTTATAAACGAGTTTGACGATCTGCCTATAGTCCTGCCTGTTCTTCTATGTGACGTCGAAGGATAGGAGATAAACCAAAAATTTATAAGCTGTAGCAATGTAGTCCGGAAGATCGAAACGGACGACAACACGTGGGTCAAGAGAATCTTCGAATCCCAGCCCGCAGACGATAAAGAAAACCGAACCTCTGTTATAAAGCTCAAGCAAGCACGGATGTCAAAATATTTGCTTGCAGTGGACGAACTGGCAGCAGTTCCATCCAGGACAGATGGGAGGGTGCAGTGTATCAGACATACATAGATTACACACTTACCAGGAGCTGGATAACCAATTAAGTTTATTTTTCTACCAGTTCGAGTAGTCACTGTGATTTGTCAGCAATATCCAAAATGCAGACAGAATACCATTGAAACACTAGAGGTTCGCCTGAGAGAAGACTGTAAAAAAAATATATTTTTTCTTGAAGCTGTTCTCCAGGAGCAATTCTTGGCAACAGAGCCTAACACGGTTCAGACAAAAAGTAAGAAGTGCCTACCCAAAATACCCCCAACCTTGACTAAAGAAAATGTCTCCCAAATCTTAGACTAAATCCCTTCTATGCCAAAAAATCAAACAGGTGTTTGTGTTCGATCCTTCCTTCATCTTGCTTCGTTGAAAGAACGAATGCCGATCTTTATTATCTATCGACATGCACTTGAGCTGCTGCTCATAGACTTTTCTAAGACATTCGACAGGGTCAAGCACGAATTAATTTCCCTAAAAAATGTATTCTTCATAGACGTATAACACAAAAGATTTGGTGAGTAGTGAAGAGAATGGAATAAGACAAGGGACACTAAATAAATCTAAGACAAAAGGGCTAATTTGTTTGGCTTAAAGCTATGTATAGACAATATATAATATAAAAAGTATAAATTCAAATAAAGAGAACAAAACAAAAATCACTCACCATTAATTCTTCTTCAACAGCAGTTTTCTTTCTTGAAGTAAAGCACACACAAAATCACTCCCGAATCGCGACCGAACACTCCCGAACCACGACCGCGCACTCCCGTACCGAGCAAAGACCTATGGCGCATCTTGTAAGGAACTTTAGGGAGACATCAGCTTTATATTGGCAGGGACTAGTACACCAGCTTACACACTTCATCACTTTTTCAAGCAGAAGGATAGGAGCACACTTTGCTTCTTTTTTTTATTGAGTCCAGGGGCTTGAAACACTTGCTTGCACTTTAGAAACAGGCTTGGGGATGAACACTTAAAAAAAGGAAGACTTTAACACACTTCTTCCTTGATATCTACAGAGACGGATAGAGGCACTTTATTTTTACAAAACAGGGAAATACTTGGCTTTTTTTAAGAAAACTAAAATTGAAAAGAGGATTAGTCCTTTTTTTTTTAACCGAATGGAGGATATTTTTCAAAACACTTTTCTTCGAAATTTACAGAGAAAGGGGGTCGTATACTTATTTATTTAACAAAAAAATAGAAAAGCAGGGGATTTTTTTTTTTTAATTTTCATGAAAAAACATTGAAAAATGGGAAAAAATTAAAACACCAACACAATCACACAAAGCCTTTCTTGAATTTTCATGAGAAAACACGAATTTCTTAGGAAGAGAGCGAATGTAACGATTAGACGAGATCAAACGAGTATAAACGATCGCAAACGAGAGAGCGGACGGTTTAAGTTTTTCACACGCATTTTACAATTTATTTCTTAGGTGAACCCACTCACCTTGAAGTGTCGATGACAACTGCGCCTGCGACTATGCCGACCGAATGCAAGTGGCGCGCAGCTTATGCATTGAGTGAGCTTAAAGTTTTCTCCGAGAGAAGGTAAGCTCAGAAAAGTTGAGAGGGCGGCTGGATGTAATTTTTTTAGTCTCACGGGTAACGCGCTGACTGGATCCGGTGGATTCTATGGTGGAAGGTGGTATGTGGGAGATGATGATCTGTAAGAAGAAGAAATACTCTAGTTAGCGGTAATTACATACATATATATTCCAATTCGCTATTCAATTTATGTTATGGGTCTTGGCTTTAAGGAGGAGGAAATATATCTGTTGTAGATGTTTCAGGGAAATAATTTCACGGGAATTTACTTCACCCCAATTGGGACAAAATTGACTTTTATGATGTGAAGTGATGTTTCACTTTAAGTAGGAAATAATTTAACAACAAATGTTGTGAAATATACGCCTCCTCAGCGGAGTAACGAAGTCTCGTGCGAGCAACACACCTCAGACTTGAAATACGTCACACATTCTTATAGGCAACGATTTTTTTTATAGTAATACACATTGCAAGAGTGAATCACGCAAGAAATTAATTTGAATATTTCCATTAAGTAGAAATATTACCCACCTTTAGTCGGAAATTACTTCAAGTAAAAGTGAAACTAGTTCCCACAAAAAAGTGAAATTATTTCCCCTTTTTGAGTAAGAAATAACTTCACATCAAACTGCATTTATTTCCCACTTGAGGTGGAGTAAATTCCCTCGTGAAATGAATTTCTGAGAAGAGTTATTTCCCTTTGTCCTAAATGTCCCAAGTTTGGTGATGTAGACAAAAGGTTTAAGGTTAACTTATAACTCATAAGTTGTACTACAGAGAGTGACGTTCAAAATTATTTCCCCAGATAGCACCTAATGGTATTTTTACGTCTTAACTAACTCGCGAATGTCTGACGAACATCCAAGCGTATAATTGTCATGAAAAATCTTTTCAAATAAGAAAATGCCTTTCGGACACTTCAATTAACTGTAGAACGCATGAACATTTTTTCACTGTAATCCTAATTTCCGTCTTCTACAAAGTCAGTTTCACTCCGAGGGAAATGATCCCGTGTGCGCTGGCCCAGTTGGGAAATAAATGCACCTTTATGATGTGAAGCTAGTTCCCACTCGTATTGAGAAATAATCCTTCAATTTGTTTCAGTTCTATTGTGGCGTTCCATAAGAGTATGTATATCTACTAGGCGGCTAAATTGCAAGAGTTCTTGAGTAGCATTTCAATACGAAATAACTTCACATCACAAAAGTGCATTTATGTGAAGTATGAAGCTGTATCCCTGCAATTTGTATTTTTGTTGAAAACAGTACTCATATGAAAACTGTCAACGTAAAATGATTTTCTGTTTTGAACTGTCTCAAGGGCCATCGTTTTGTGAAATTCTAAAGTAGTACACTCGGGAAGTATTTTAGGTTTATACTTTACGAAAGCTTGAATCACCCGAAGTAAATGCAGGGAAAAACGCTAATTGTCCATTTTCTATTGCACACAAGTAAAAGTAAACCCAATTCGCCAAAGTTTTTCTAAGATTGGAGTGGATGAGGAGGATACAATATTATCTACTATAATAGTACAATCGACAACACTGTAACAACTCTACTACATTTCAAAATATTGAATCCCGTAAAGTCCAAATTGGTCCATGGCGAGGATATATTTATAAATTTATACAGCTGTGAGTATTACAAACCACATATACCTCAATAGCATCCCTGGCCTGGGTACTTTTTGAATGCAATGATGGCAACTATGCCCCGTTATTGATAGGAGGAGCGTAGATGTAGTAAGCAGATAACACCGACTGCAGGAAACAGAGTTTCTGTTCAGAAGCCTGATACTTGCTACAATTTCTGGGCGCCTAGTACTTCAGCTGAGATTATACGTGAATCTGGTGGAGATGATGGCAAGGACTGGAGCACGGTGGTGTGGCATGGAGAAAATAGTATTCCACGACATAGTCCTCATAAGAATATGAATTACTTCCTCATAAGAATGAAACAACTGCTAAAGCCACGAATACTTGAAGTAAACCGAGTTCGAATGAAACTGTGGCCCATTTGACTTTCAATCCCAGGAGCGCACTTATTAATTTAAAAAAGAAGGCGTCATACCGTACTTTGGACTCGCTGGGCCTATAAATTACGAATGAGAAATGGAAATGCACTTGTTTCTGCCACCTTAATACGTCAGAGTAAGGAAAGACTAATGCGGTATAGAAATCGGTGAACTTGTTTCTGAGACATCCAAGAACCCTGATATGTCAAATAATATTTTTGTTTACTTCGTTTGAAAGCTGCACTAATTCACCAAGCAAATGCTTATAGAAGAAGTTATGCTCCTACGAGTCATCATCATTGAACATTTCCTTTAAATGGTCTCTTCCTTCGTTTGCGTTAAAGCCGACAAGTCAAACCCAAACGTACCCTGCAACGATATGTTTATAGCGAACAAAAAATCATTTTGTATTTTTAGGCAGAATGCACCCATCCCAACTGTGTCTAGCTGTTCCCTCAGGCGGAAAATTTTAATTTCGATTTTGTGCCCAGAAAAGTGCTGCCAGAGTCGTCCTCTTGAAGTCAAATATTTGACTGATGTCTTCCTGTGAATGGGGGAAAGGTGGTTGACTGCAAACTTTGAGTGTGTGTGCCTGCCAATTATAACTTTTGCCAAAACAGTTTTGGATTATCCTTGTGCAGCATAGTCGCAACATATATGTTGCAGGATATCATGTGGCAGAGCACAGTACAACTTTACCCAACAGCAATATATCTAATGAGCCAACATTTTCCTGGCCAAAGTTACTGCTCACAATCAGAGGAGAGCCAAGTCTCTTTGCATTATATGTACTGTGGGTCAAGTCTAGACAACGGATTAGACAGCAAGTGTTTAATCCTTGAATATCTTTTCATGCAAAAAGTATAGTTTGTTGTGACACATCAAGTCAAACTAAACATCAACTGAACCTCGCATTCCCGTTAAGCGGACGAGGATTGTTCAAAAATAGAGATTCTTTCTCAATCTTCCTCCTTGTTATCCTTAATCGTACTTTGCAGTTCTTAAGGAATCTCCTTCTCACAAAGACATTTCGCATCAACGTCAAATTTCTCCCCTTTTGTCCTCGCCACCGCCCCCCAAACAAAGGACAATTGAGAAGGCGAAGGAGCCAAACAGGAGAAAAAGAAAAAAAAACTTTCGCAAACAATTTTCATTACATCCAAATGCAATTATTCCTTGGAGACACTTAATGTACTTTCTTCCAGAGCCCTGCTGAAAGCCAAGCGAAGAAATGGTCCTTTTTCTCCAAGCTATTCCTCCGCTCGCTGTAGTATATGTTTTCGTTGTCGTCTTCTGTTGCATAGAAGTCCTGCGAAGGTACTTGTTCAACTAATGCCCGCAGGATATCAGTGTTGGTTGGTTAGCTGAATGTTCTCGGGGTTAAAGATACAATTTTGTTTTTTTTTTTATTTTTATTTACATTACGTAGAAAAATTTCTTTTCGTTGGCGGGAAGGTATAAAGTGTAGAGTCTGTTATGAGTGCTTAACTAAACGGATAGCAGATTACTTTGAAGGTCCTTAAGTATTTTAAATGCCGTAAGTAATGTTTTGCACGTGAATGGAGGAAGTTTTCCATTCGAAAATGGGAGTGGGTCGACTTTTATTAGGGACATTGTTTTTTTTTTTAAAGGATATTTGTGCGTAATGAGAGTTGACTTAAGTTTGAAGGATGCCTAAAGTGATCTTCTTTACTTCAGTTCAGCCCATTCTCTATGACCATGAAGAAAGCCAAAGATTGAATGGTAATATCCTCTGTCTAGAAACGTTTTAAAATTGATTTAATTTGAAAAGAAGACTGATGCCTTTGTTCATACGTACATACATACATACATACAGTGAATACGGCAATTTGGTATCCTTTTATCCGATGAAAGGCTACACCTCCTCAGAGGGAAAGAAAATGTCTACAAAGCCAGCCAACTATCTACCGCATGAAAAAATGCAATGAAGTCCGAAATGAAGAATATCCTTTGGCCGGAAAGCACTCACTTCAGCGAGACGCATCGTCATCAGGCGCACACCCACACCCGCACCCATACACAAGAACACGTATTGTCCATCGTTGGGTGCTTAGACAATTTAATGCTGCATATAGGTCCTTGGAGCCGGAAAAATGCTACACGTCTCCGAAGCTAACATGAAAACTGCTAGTTATTTCCCATCAAATGAGCTTCCTTTCTCTCGTCGTCGTTGTGTCGTTCTCTCCTCTACCATCCCACTCGCCTGATGGCATTTCAATTCCTTTTCAATTGTTGTTTCCTTTCCACAGGATATGCCGGCAGCAATGCTCCACTGCCTCATTCTCTTTCAATTCGAGATTTGATGATGATGATGACGACGATGATGCCAGCGGACTAATGGCGGCAGGCAGCAGGCGGCGGCTGACTGGCTGCTATCCTTGCGCGCCAAGGCGGGACAATCCGTGCGTTGAATTGCAAATTTTCGCCGATCGGAAAAAGAAAGAAATTTTCGCATGAATACAAAGTATCGATAGACTGGATGTGTGTACGTTCGTTGAGGAGCCTTGAATAGGACTTTTTTTCTTTTTTTTTTTTGTTAACAAGGTTAAGTGGGGGGAAAAGGAAAGGAAAAGAAAGGCAAAGTTAAAAGAATGAATTTTTCCTTTCGTCTTTCTATTTACCTCGTCATTTGCGTAATCGCATTTTGAGTGAAAGTCATATTCCATCGCCGGAGAGAGAGAGCGAGGAAAGAAATGCATGGCATTCCCCTGAAGATATACATTGATTCCCATGGGAATCCCCGCGGAGTCCCCCGTTTTTTCTCTTTTTAATGAAATTGAACTCCGAAAAGGTGGGGTTTTTGGAGCTTTAAAATGCCACAACTTCTGTGTGCCGGAATCAATTTCAACTTGAATGGAAACATTTTTTTGTTTTGGACTGACGACGAGGGGGACTCATTTATGTTAGACGGCTGCCTGTTAGCCACGACTACACTCCACTCCACCATTGAGCCAATGAAGTAGTTAACTGGCGCCACGTTTATTGTGGGGTTTTATCGCTTTGCAAATTAGTGTTCCAATAAAAACATGAAAAATATGCAAAAGAAGGGAATAAGGAAAAAAGATGGAAATATGCAGACCGAAGGGAATTCACTTGTGGAAGGAGAACGGAATGTCATGGGGGTAAGGTGCCTGAATCAATATGAGGGAAGTGCTCTTTAAAGGAAATCCAGAAAGGATGCTTGAGTTGCTAAAGAACCTTATCAAACATTTCCTTATATTGTATGGAAGTGGAGACAAAAAACTTTGATAGATAGTTAGGAGCAGAAACAATTGTCATTTGCTGAAAGTACATAAAAGGGAATGCCTCTTGAGAATTGATATGTTCTTTGCTATTCAGATGTCAGTGTTAACTTAGCGTTTGATCGGCTTTCAATGTGAAAAGGTTTAAGTATGCTGCTGCTTCTTACTAGTGACAATAACGATGAACGTCGCCAGTGAAAGACTAGCTTGTGTATGCACTATTGTATGCTGTAATGAAAACCATTCCTACTCCAGCGCTGGAAGTTAGCCTCAACCTTCTATCCCTCCATAACCACATACAGAACGAAGCCATGCTCAGATCTAAAAATGAAAACTGCGAGCTAGTCCACCTAAACATTGCCTTGAAAAATTACCATAACAGTCCAGACAATTGTCCACCAAAATTGAACTTCATTCAAAACCTCAAGGTATCAAGTCCGAGCCGCAATAATTGAGACTAGGACAAACCTACAGATAATAGCAATTGTCATCGATGGTACACAGATGGATCGAAAACAAATAAGGGACTGTACAAACAAGAACGTTCATACTTTCTTTGACAGCAAAGGTGCTCTTCTAGCCATTAAATCTTATGAAACAACATCAAAACTATTATGAAACACCATCCGAAGGGAATTCACTTGTGGAAGGAGAACGGAATGTCATGGGGGTAAGGTGCCTGAATCAATATGAGGGAAGTGCTCTTTAAAGGAAATCCAGAAAGGATGCTTGAGTTGCTAAAGAACCTTATCAAACATTTCCTTATATTGTATGGAAGTGGAGACAAAAAACTTTGATAGATAGTTAGGAGCAGAAACAATTGTCATTTGCTGAAAGTACATAAAAGGGAATGCCTCTTGAGAATTGATATGTTCTTTGCTATTCAGATGTCAGTGTTAACTTAGCGTTTGATCGGCTTTCAATGTGAAAAGGTTTAAGTATGCTGCTGCTTCTTACTAGTGACAATGACGATGAACGTCGCCAGTGAAAGACTAGCTTGTGTATGCACTATTGTATGCTGTAATGAAAACCATTCCTACTCCAGCGCTGGAAGTTAGCCTCAACCTTCTATCCCTCCATAACCACATACAGAACGAAGCCATGCTCAGATCTAAAAATGAAAACTGCGAGCTAGTCCACCTAAACATTGCCTTGAAAAATTACCATAACAGTCCAGACAATTGTCCACCAAAATTGAACTTCATTCAAAACCTCAAGGTATCAAGTCCGAGCCGCAATAATTGAGACTAGGACAAACCTACAGATAATAGCAATTGTCATCGATGGTACACAGATGGATCGAAAACAAATAAGGGACTGTACAAACAAGAACGTTCATACTTTCTTTGACAGCAAAGGTGCTCTTCTAGCCATTAAATCTTATGAAACAACATCAAAACTATTATGAAACACCATCCAGCCGCCTACATCTCTAACCAGCACACACAACAGCCCTTATCTCATTTTGGTTCCAGGACACAGAGGACACTTATGCAATGAAATGGAAGACAAATATTCCAGCGACCATGATGACAAGAATTTTCAAATTTTCCACAAGGTCACCTGGTTTACGCCTGCATTCGCTTGCATTCTAGCAACTTAATAGCTCATCTAGCAGTCATCTTGTTAATGAACCTTTTGAAGGATCCAAACTCAATGGTGGCTTCTAAGGCTCCCATAGATAGGGAAAACCATTCTGTAGATTAGCTATTAACACTGCCGGGTGCTGCATTAATTGCCTTAAAATGAAGCTCAGTATTACTACAAGCTGACATTTCTATCCCAAACTTCTGGCATAAAACAAATGGTGTCCTATTGGACACTGTCAAGTCAAAAATACTACATGACTATGAGAATAACCCTAGACAACATTCGCAGAATGTGCAACGAGGACGAAGGATCAGGAGAACACATTTGGGGACACTTAGGGAAATTGTACTTTAAGGCAAAGGACATACTTATGTATATATTTACTAGTTCAACCAAGGATCTACCACCAATTACATAGTAGGTATCATGAGGGAGCTCTATTGTGGAGGAAATCACAATAGGCCCATCTGTTGCTATAACGATTTGGTAATATGTTCTCAACTCCGCCAGCTTAATCTTATCTTATCATTCGCAAGATGAATTATTCTTTGGAATGAGGATCCTACGAATGAGGCCTATTTCAAAACCGCTTTAGACCGCATTTCGATGCCCTGGTCCAGATACACAGAAACACCTTTACTTGAAAAATGGCAGAAAGAAACGTATTACACGTCTAAAAACTATGAAAATTCAGAAATCGGTGGAATAGCTTGGTTTGGCTTTTCACAAGTTTGTTGTTAGGTTGGAAACAGGTTCAGCTGCAACTTAAGATGATTTTTGTTGGACCATCAAATTAATTTGAGGCCATTTGGGCCTTTTTTTGATAACCTCCAGGAGCTATGGGTGGCGAAGTGAAGCAGGTGTTTGGTGGGAAATAGTCATTGGTAATATGTATGTGTTCTAGCTACACCGTGATAGTGAAAAAGCTGGCTGGGTGACCTTTCATTTTCAATGCCATTTCTTTATACAGTAGGTACAGATCTGTATACTTGCTAGTACATGATCCTGATTACTTGGCCTCATTCTCGGAAGTCATTTTCATCTGCTGTCTAAATGCTACTTAATTTTTTAATGAGATCATCTCTTTGTGAAAAATATCATGGAGATGCTGTTTCGCACTTTAGTTTGTGAAGATGTCTTGTTTACCACGAAATCGAGGTGATATTTGATTGTTTGGCAAGCTAGCTGTAAGTATTATCTACGGTGCATCATGTAGAGATGATCTATCGTCAAACTCCTCGACTACTAATGTGGAGCTTTACATGACCCAAGTCATCATAGTCCTGCTCAATGAATAAAAATATTATGCCTCATTTGAAACGGCAGTCGTGAACTGAACCTTATTCTAGTCTGAAGGATACGAATACAAACAGTGCGATTGCTGGTATACCTCTATACAAAGGGCAAGTAACTTCAACCAATACCAAACTAGTGGTAGCTTACAATCGAGCTGGTTAAAGATGTTGAGACCGATGTTCACTTAAGTGATGAGTTTCTGGAACGGCGATAATGCACCAAACGAGCCTCAACAAATGAATATCGGTTGAACCATCCTCTAGATACCACGAAACGATAACCCCCTTCTGGCAAATATAACATCAAACTACCAAAGACCGCAATTAGTGTGGTAAAGGGAATTGATCCAAAAACACATACGATACTAACAGCTCAGCTAACCAGAGCTCATTCCCCGTATTCCTTTATTACTATAGATGGTCGCTCAGCGATTCACCACAGCAGATATTTTAAAAACTTTATGGTAAACTGTACAGTACGTATTTTTCTATTAAGTGGCCACATCAACTTGACCACATAAAACCCCATTTGTACCAATTGCTCATACCATTCTGCATGGCAAACTAATTTGAAACATATTCCTTGAACCTGTTCATTAATGTAGCACTCTCCATGAGCCGAGTGTACTAACCTTATTCAATTACACTCCTCTTAACCAAAAATAGCTCCAATCTAGCACCCGCTGTCAAAATGTCATCCCAAAATACAACCACAAAACACATTACTTTAGCTGCAGGGTGAATTGCATTAAAACTCTCCTCTGAGACCAGCTCTCCTGAAAAATATGCATAAAGAGACATCCTCCCCCCATGTCCAGGTGAAGTACTACATGTAGCGTGTAGCATGCCCAATGTCAAAAATATCGAAAGGGTCATGATGACAAGAATTTTCAAATTTTCCACAAGGTCACCTGGTTTACGCCTGCATTCGCTTGCATTCTAGCAACTTAATAGCTCATCTAGCAGTCATCTTGTTAATGAACCTTTTGAAGGATCCAAACTCAATGGTGGCTTCTAAGGCTCCCATAGATAGGGAAAACCATTCTGTAGATTAGCTATTAACACTGCCGGGTGCTGCATTAATTGCCTTAAAATGAAGCTCAGTATTACTACAAGCTGACATTTCTATCCCAAACTTCTGGCATAAAACAAATGGTGTCCTATTGGACACTGTCAAGTCAAAAATACTACATGACTATGAGAATAACCCTAGACAACATTCGCAGAATGTGCAACGAGGACGAAGGATCAGGAGAACACATTTGGGGACACTTAGGGAAATTGTACTTTAAGGCAAAGGACATACTTATGTATATATTTACTAGTTCAACCAAGGATCTACCACCAATTACATAGTAGGTATCATGAGGGAGCTCTATTGTGGAGGAAATCACAATAGGCCCATCTGTTGCTATAACGATTTGGTAATATGTTCTCAACTCCGCCAGCTTAATCTTATCTTATCATTCGCAAGATGAATTATTCTTTGGAATGAGGATCCTACGAATGAGGCCTATTTCAAAACCGCTTTAGACCGCATTTCGATGCCCTGGTCCAGATACACAGAAACACCTTTACTTGAAAAATGGCAGAAAGAAACGTATTACACGTCTAAAAACTATGAAAATTCAGAAATCGGTGGAATAGCTTGGTTTGGCTTTTCACAAGTTTGTTGTTAGGTTGGAAACAGGTTCAGCTGCAACTTAAGATGATTTTTGTTGGACCATCAAATTAATTTGAGGCCATTTGGGCCTTTTTTTGATAACCTCCAGGAGCTATGGGTGGCGAAGTGAAGCAGGTGTTTGGTGGGAAATAGTCATTGGTAATATGTATGTGTTCTAGCTACACCGTGATAGTGAAAAAGCTGGCTGGGTGACCTTTCATTTTCAATGCCATTTCTTTATACAGTAGGTACAGATCTGTATACTTGCTAGTACATGATCCTGATTACTTGGCCTCATTCTCGGAAGTCATTTTCATCTGCTGTCTAAATGCTACTTAATTTTTTAATGAGATCATCTCTTTGTGAAAAATATCATGGAGATGCTGTTTCGCACTTTAGTTTGTGAAGATGTCTTGTTTACCACGAAATCGAGGTGATATTTGATTGTTTGGCAAGCTAGCTGTAAGTATTATCTACGGTGCATCATGTAGAGATGATCTATCGTCAAACTCCTCGACTACTAATGTGGAGCTTTACATGACCCAAGTCATCATAGTCCTGCTCAATGAATAAAAATATTATGCCTCATTTGAAACGGCAGTCGTGAACTGAACCTTATTCTAGTCTGAAGGATACGAATACAAACAGTGCGATTGCTGGTATACCTCTATACAAAGGGCAAGTAACTTCAACCAATACCAAACTAGTGGTAGCTTACAATCGAGCTGGTTAAAGATGTTGAGACCGATGTTCACTTAAGTGATGAGTTTCTGGAACGGCGATAATGCACCAAACGAGCCTCAACAAATGAATATCGGTTGAACCATCCTCTAGATACCACGAAACGATAACCCCCTTCTGGCAAATATAACATCAAACTACCAAAGACCGCAATTAGTGTGGTAAAGGGAATTGATCCAAAAACACATACGATACTAACAGCTCAGCTAACCAGAGCTCATTCCCCGTATTCCTTTATTACTATAGATGGTCGCTCAGCGATTCACCACAGCAGATATTTTAAAAACTTTATGGTAAACTGTACAGTACGTATTTTTCTATTAAGTGGCCACATCAACTTGACCACATAAAACCCCATTTGTACCAATTGCTCATACCATTCTGCATGGCAAACTAATTTGAAACATATTCCTTGAACCTGTTCATTAATGTAGCACTCTCCATGAGCCGAGTGTACTAACCTTATTCAATTACACTCCTCTTAACCAAAAATAGCTCCAATCTAGCACCCGCTGTCAAAATGTCATCCCAAAATACAACCACAAAACACATTACTTTAGCTGCAGGGTGAATTGCATTAAAACTCTCCTCTGAGACCAGCTCTCCTGAAAAATATGCATAAAGAGACATCCTCCCCCCATGTCCAGGTGAAGTACTACATGTAGCGTGTAGCATGCCCAATGTCAAAAATATCGAAAGGGTCATTGTGTGCAGAAGTTATTAATTTTATTACCTGCCGAGAAGCACAGCATCGATGTCCTGCCATGGACCAATTTTCCCAATGCAATTACCTCCATGCAGTTCGACTCATTGTCGTGCATTCTAAAAGAGTCCTTTAATAGTCCCTTCACCCAAATATCCCAAACACAAACATTCTCAACACGAAAATCTCTTTTCAAAACAAACTTAGGAGCTCTGTTCCGTTGCAGGAAAATAAAGGATATAACTCTTTCTTTATCCTTAAAGTCAATGTCATGATTTCTATTTGAAGTGTACCCCCCTCCCACATCGCCTAGCAGAAATGTCATCAAATGAAATGAAAATTCCACCCACTTACTCTGTCTGTCCTCCGCAAATAGAAACGAATAAAGTCATCCAGTGAAACAAAAACAAAACAAAAGGAAAAACTTCGAAGAGTCCTCATAAAAGGATGAAGCGGAAAGGAATATTTTCAATAAACCGCAACGCACCACTGCCTGCCTACACAAACACACATGTACTCACATATGGGTGCAATAAAATTATATTGAGCACCAGCCGCACTACTAGCAGCAGCACCCCAAGAGTGTCACACGGAACTTGAATTCTTTCAATCGTTTTGCGGACGTACCACCGTAGGACGTAAAACTGGAGGAAATCCTATTTCATGAGGAAAAATCCTTGAAATTGCTTTTATGTCCACTAATGCGCCGCCTATACGCAACCTCCAACCATTTCCTTGTTCTACCCCATATGCTAGACACTATTGTAAAGAAACTAATTGGCGCCCTTCATTCATCAATTTCACATCCCTAACCAAGCCTTCCTCGGTGAGATGAAATGATTAGATGGATCTTTAACCGGATGAAGGAGGACCGTGATCTTCAGATTTGGGCCCTACCCGAAGAAACTCTTAAAGCTTATACGACTGATCTTTGGAAGGCCAACCGTAACTGCCAGTAAGGCTCTGAAACATCCTAACCACCTTTTCCGAAAGTCCCTTGCTATCTAAAAAGGAATGAAGGCATCTAGACCACTTCTAGTAATTAATCCCTAATGTTGCGATATAGCGAAGATTACATTAAGCCCAGCATTATCAGCCCCATGCAGTTCAAACAGCAGAACTTATCGCATCCTTTTGTGTAAATTCTAAGGGTCTAAGCCCTAGAAATTGAAGGAAGCTCATATTCGCTGCAGCTTCCGTTCCGACTATAATTAAAGTATAGCTCATCATGCAAAGAGTAAAGGTAAGTTGGTAGTAGTTTCATTATTCAAAGCTCGTCTACAACTGGTACTTATCTACATGCATCCTTGGAATAAGAATTTTATATCATCGAAAACAATGGACTGTATGACGACGTGTGACAGTCAAGCTTGTGGATCAGTTGGGAATATGACTTCAATATAGTAATCCGAAACATTCAAGACTAACTTGCATTGTTTTCTACAACCGACAATAGAGGAAGCAGAAATAGGATTCATGAGAAATGGTCCGATTGCAGTAGGAGGTTTGGCTAATCCAAAATGGACTGTAATTAGAAGGTCCAAAAGGTTTACAGAATCACCACAGTGCTGATTGAAATTTTAGCAGTATGTAACGACAATCACAAATGAACAGTGGACTGGTGACTATAATAAATAAGAAACAGTGAGACAAAAGCAGAAGAGTGGTACCTACGAGTGTGTAGCCGAGTCCATGACCTAAAGTCTCTCACGCGATGTAATGCTTGACAACAGTGACGAGTTTCGACAGAAATCGTCGAGGAGATATGGGATGGAAAGCATACTCTATTAAGGAGTTCATGTACCACTGAAAAAAGAAATAAAATCACAGTTTACACAACGACTACGGAGGGTTGTAGCGAGGAGCTCCGAGGGTTAGACTTTTACTTGACTCAAATGCTTACGGACAATAGATGCCTCAAAGTTTATCTAGACAGTTTTGAGGCCGACTACAACATCTATTGTCAAAGCTGCAAGAGAAGGTTCGAAAATAGCTAACAAACCCTGCTTTGCAGTAGGAACTTCGTTCTATTCACATGACCATACAAAAAAATAAATACTTGGGACTTAGTCCAACCGACAGAGACGATCCTTATAAAGAAACAGTACTGGGAATAATAAGTGCCTATTCCTAAATAAAATGCTTGATGGTACTCCTTCTCAGAAAAAGGAGCAAGAAGTGGAGAAATAGTTCTCATCAGTAAATATCCGGCCTGCTATCTAGACTGATATTTCTGTATATTTGGAAGGCTCTTACCTTCTAAATCCAAACCATTTAGGTATCTTTAGCAAGATTTTGGAGAATATTAAATGTCAAAGAAACTGCTAGTAGTAGTCCACAAAACATTTACAGACATTGGAGCATCTGAAGTTCTAGTTCTAAGAAACTGACATGATTGTTCTCTCTCCTAGACATCTGAAGCATATCTGGGAATATTTCTAGCATGAGAAAGCTTCTTGATATTGTCCTTCCGAGCCAGCATAAGACTCTAAGTCTTCTCCATTCTTGTTATAGACAAGATTAGCAGGGTTCCAGCGTTGATGTGGGATTAAGTCTTATGCATTATTCTATTGCAATTCATACAAGTTCCATCTATGAGTGTAGAAATGAAGAGAGATTCTCTAGGACTGTATCTATCATATCGAATGTGCTATGAAGACCGCCTAACTTTTTGTGTTAGCCGCACAGCGTTATTCTGAGGCAGCTGACATGCGAGAATATTGACTTTTAGTCATGGAGACTTACGAGGTCATCACATCACATCACATCACATCACAGCACAACGCACCATTTGCAGACCGACTAGCGAAATGGTGAAATTTTTACAAAGACGGTTCGAAGATATAGGTCACCATAATGTACCTTCTCGACGTGCAGTGAGTGGTCTGTTTAATTGAAAAATTTGACAGGACTGGGTCAGTTCAAAGCCAGAAGAGATCTGTTCATGTTCGTGCAGCTCGGTCTAGGCAAAACTTTTCACCAGTTAATGATAGTGTTGGGAAGACCGAACCTCCGTTTTAAAGACCAAGCTATCGCGGATGCCAGAGCGCTTGGTCTGGACAACTGGAAGCAGCGTGCCCGGGATCGAAGAGAATGGAAGGCTACCGTGTCTCAGGCAGGGACTCTTCACGGGTCGGGTGCCCGTTAAGTAAGTAATGATAGTGTTGACAAGATTTGCATTTACATGATACAAGGATCAGTTGAAATAAAATTTGAAGTCAGTAGACCAGTAGAAAGAACAAAATGAAAGGATCAGGCTCAGTCTACAGGATGTCTACATCCTTTATTAAAATAGAAACATCAGAACATTCCACATAAACACCGGTTTGTAAAATAAGGTGTCTGATTGAGACATACTTTGCTGTCGTCTCAAAACTGTCCATCTTTCGATGGAATCAGTGCCGCTTTTCTTCCGCTAGAATTAGTAATCAAAAATTGCATTTAAATATTCGACTCGATGGCGTGACTTGGGTGTACTCAGCGCACGTCATTGAAACTATGAAATTAATCGCAAAACTGTTTTAATTATGTGAACCGTGATGACGCAAACTAATTGTACATTGTGGTGACGATGAGACATGGGTATATCAGACATGTGTTTCACAACGCTTGGTTGTTGCGTTCTTCCTTTCAAGACATGACAAGTCCAAATCTATCGACAAACAGTAGAATAACGTTTCATCATGTTTCGAAACGTTTTGTGTCATTCAGTGGGCGACTCCAGCCATATAGATACATTCTCCAAAAGAGGGTTCATTGTGAAATTTCGGACACACTAAGAACATTTCAAAATTGGGCCAAGCTCCACAAGGCAGACCAATAGACCCTCAATAGAAAACTATGTGTTCCGCGAATGTGTTCACAAGGTGACGTAAAACAGAAGAAAAAACTAAGTATCTGTAAACGGATTTTGCACCTGCCATTGACAATTAATCTCACTCTCTCGTTGCTCATTAACATTCTACAGCTATAACTGGCAATAATTGGTTAGTAAGACATTTCAATTTTCCTTTATACTGTTCGATCAAAGGGTTAAGAGCAATGACTCACAGACCAGCAATCAGTTAACAACATCTATCCCACCACGGAGCAGCTCACATCATCATCACCTCAACCCTGAATTAATTTCCCATTGACAAAATCTAACTAATCGCCAGCAACAGCAGTGGTGTCACTCTCTGTCACTATCGTGGTTGTCGTCACTGTCATCGTCGTCGTCGTTGTCGTTGCCGTCGTCGTCCAATGAAACTACTCATTAACACTGATCACGGTTTCATGTGATTTATTATAAAATTCATGAATGTATGTATGTTTGTATGTATGGCTGCGAGCGATAGATACACTACTTCTGTGCGCCCAACTAAATACACTAGTCCATCGTTTAGTATTCTCGTATCTTTTTAGTAAAATAAATAAATAAATACTGGATGGGAACCGGTTTCGCAAAATACCATTTCGCACGTTTTATTCAAATGAGTTTTTGACATTAGTGGAATTTTTATCATTTTTATTTTTTTATTTTTATTTTAATATCTTTTCACCACTTGTGTTGTGTGTTTGTTGTGTTTGGCGACTGTGCGCCTCAACAACAGTTGACAGTTGCTTACGTTACAGTGTGAACGCGCGTGCTAGTGCTAGTGCTAGTGCGAGATACTTCCCATTCATAAAGATTCTTCTTTGGACACACAGGAAGGGAAGACAGTTTGGATTAAAACTGTGTCCCTCCCACTTCTCAAAGATACAGATACTTAGATGGATAAATCATCAAAAGGTCAGACTCCAACCAGACATGGTGTCGTCAAACAAGGCATTCTCTGGCAACAAAGTGACAAATTGTTCTCAAAGTGGAAGGAAAGGTATTTCTATCTGTTTTTTTTTTTTTTTTTCAAAACGGAAATGACATAATTTACTGTGCATGTGCTTAGATACTTCATTCTGACCCGTGATCACTTATGCTGCCTGAGGAAGGGTGAAGGTGGCTTTCAGTGTGGCGAAACAATCTCTAAAGTCAGTGGCACTGTTGTTATAAAAACAAAAACACTTTTCATTAAAATTTCCTTTGTTTAGATAAAATTAGAAGACATCAAGTCAATTGAATTTATTACGCGAATAACACATCAAACGATCGAGTTGACTTTGGGTGGAGAAAATCAAGGAAATCGCATTTTATTGAAATCGAACGGAGATCTTAGAGAATGGTTTGATGTGCTGAACGTGAGTTGTTTTCCTTTCTTTTTTGTTTTTTGTTGTTTTTTTGGTTTGGTACACGACTAAAATATTTAATGAGATTTTTAACGTTTTTGTTCTATTAGGCATGCTGTAACATCGCCAAACAACGAAAGAATCCGCAAAGCAGTTACATTGAAGCTGTTAAGGCCAGAGGGAGGAATCTCCGACGGGAAAAGACTGAAATAAGACAGAGCTCTAGTCAAAGTGATGGAACAAGTGAGTTGGACTTTATTTATTACGGGTTCGGGGTCTAAAATGTTTGCAAAACTCTGACTATCACCGCATGCCACTGGTTTGAAAACCTGCGCCAACTGAGAAAGACCTTCAACGGCTTTACGCAAAAATGCGTACTGCAGTGCGGGAAATATTTCCGCAAATTAAGCTGAATTAGGTGCTCCACCGATCTTTTCTTTATGTGACTCTAGTCGACACACAGGGGAAAAGACTTGAGCTTACAAAACGTGATCAATAGCTGTTCTGTGCTGGGGGAGCTGGAAGGTTAGACTTTTAATCCCAGTCATGATCATGGACAACTTTTTCTTTTACCATGCAGGCCACATAGACCAAGTATTGATTTCATGAGCAAGGGACATAGAAAATGAGGTCGACTTGTATGCCCTCCATAGCTATGCAGGAAAAATTATAAATATTTCCAGAAAAGGAATTCAATTCATCAAGCGACATCCACTGTACTATGAATTTGGGATAGGTTAGGTAAGATAGCTATCCTGGCGAGAGTCAAGATACACTTAGACCAAGAGAAGGTCCATTGTGATGCCAAATATTTGGTAGACCGGGTACCCGGGAAACCTAAGCCTATCTTAAGTGGATTGTGAGATTTGAGTTTGAAGTGTCTAGGTAGGGTGACTGACTCAATCAATCCTCTCTGTCGAGTGGACCGGGAAGGATGAGAGTGCAAACAAGTACTAGGGGTGACTAATTCAATAGAACCCTTGATACTGTCATGCAGATGATATCGTAGAGTGACTGATTGAATAGAATCCTTAATGCCTAGGTGTACTTGGATTAGTTGGAATGTATGTCAACAGAATTGCATAAGATGCGACAAAAAGCTAGGGCGGGTAAGTTGTGTCTCGAGGCAAGAAAAATATCGTATCTATCTCATCGGATTGGATCCAGTATGTCATCGGTTTGGATCTATCTCTCCCCGTTTAGCCGGGGAGACAAGACAAAAAACGACTTGAATGAGGAAAAAATTAGTAAGAATCAACGAAACCACATACAATGTCATCCTGCGATCCAGATTAGTGTGATTTTATTGTGCTGCAAGAGTTAAAATACACTTCCAAGCCCAGACTCAAAGACTGAAACTTTGGATTGAAGTCAAAGCTCATGAGAATTGTAAGAGTTACTTGGCAATCGGACGAAATATTTACAAAGGATTCTGTCTTAATGGCCCATAGTCTGCTTGGAAGATAGATGTAGAATATGTCCTAACGACCTCATTCGACATTTTTGAACCATTGAACCAATCTGAGAATCCGCTTATATAAGTATATGAAAAGGAATGCGAGGAGCTGCGGCAATACGTACATTATTATTGGGGTGATGATGGTGATACAAGTTCAGTTCAGTTTCAGTGGTTCTGTCGAGATGAGATTTCCAGTGACTGGATTTTGTGTCTCACTCTGCAGAGTAAAACAAATTGATGTTCACGTCAACTACTACTAGACGACTTTCTTATTACAAAATGTTTAGGTAGATTTCGAAGTTCTCTGTTATTCAGCTGAACACCATATGTATATGGCTTCGCACGCTATTAGAGATCGTTTTTGAAAACACGAAAAATTTGAGAAATTTTCCAGAGAAAATCAGTTCAATGTTGTCATTACTAACTCCGCCACGCCCACTTTATTTGGCATCATCAGGATGAAGAAGAATAAAACTTGAATTTTATTACTTATGAGATTACAGCCTTATAGACCTCTTTTCTATAAGTTTAGGAGTGCGTACGACACCGTCATGCACCGTGTACTCTAGGTACATATGTATGTACATAGGTACACTATACCATGGCCCTTAACTGCGACCAATAGGGTCTATTGTACTGGACTGCATTATTTACGGAAAGTTATCTAAAGGCTCTTAATAAACCTTAGCACAAGTTTTGAATTTCTGACAGACTGACAAAGTCCTGAAATCCTTTTACTCTCCACATAGCCGGTATATACTAGATCATATATTTTCTGCAGATGGTATCTAAGTGGACGATGTTTCCTTAGCTAGGCCCTCAAGGTTTTAGATCGGCTTGGCTTTACACCGGTTGGGGCTGATGAACGTTTCCGTCCATTAGTCAGCGCATACTATATACTAACATCGCATTGTGTCATCTTGGTGTCGGTACCCTAAGACAGAACTCAGGATCAACGAGTAGACGACAAGTGACCTCATTACTCGCGACTACTTCATTACTGTAGAAACCTTCATCCCCTTTCCTGGAATCTAGACTACGGTAACAAGGTTCATGGATGAAAGATATTCTAGAAAACTGAGAGAGTCTCATATCAGGTCAGACCCTACCTTATAGGATTTAAGGGTCAATAGTCCTACTAGACTGCCTGAAAAAATATAAGACCTTGCAATATAAGTTCCTTGCCACCAGAGTTGGAGTTTTTCGATTTTGGGGAATCTGTATACCAGATAACATACAACAACTTTGAAACTCCTGGAGAGTCAAGATTTCTTGCCTGGGTTACGAGAAATATATTCTAATATACCCAGATGTCTTGTAACCTATTCGGCCTTACGCAATCCGATCAATGAAATGAAACTAAGATGTAAAAATTAATTTTTTTTTTATAGGATTCATCAACTTATCGGATCACCTGCCGCGCTTCTCCTTCCGAAGTGCAAGCAACACTCTTCAGAAACGTGCCAGAAGCAATTCAGCTAGTCCCTACGGCCCTCTGGCCGACATAGACTCACCAACCACAAACGGATTCGCCCTGCGTACTCCTGGCGGAAGTTTACGTTCAAAACTACGAAATTACGACAAAATCTACCGAAATCATTACGATTCAACGACTGATAAAACCGACGTCGGCCCAGAGCTTAGTGAAAACGTTTGCTACCGCATGAGTCGGCTGCAGTCGTAAATTATGCATCCAACCGAATTCACCTCTTCATCCTTGTAAAATTGAAAAACAAGAATAAACGTACACTTGTTTCCTTCCACCCCAAATGGGAGCCATTCATCAAAACATAAAAAAGTTCCACCCTCAGCACAGCACAGTAGTTAAACTATCAAACTTCGAGTCCTTCATAAATAGGATCCGCATTCGCCAGAGAGGATCCCAACTACAACAAAAACTACTACGAATACTGTCCATGTGCCCAGTTGTCGCATAAATTTGCCTCCGCCTAACCTTCTGAGGCCAATAAAAGTGAATAAATTTTAAAGGACATACACACACAACCGAAAAAGGATAGAAGGAAGAAAAACAAGAAAAATGTCCTGCTTAAAGCTGTAACCCTCCTTATTACATATTCGATTTAATTCGTATAAATTGAGTCCTTTTGTTCCACCGCAAAGAAAGGACACCATTATCTCTACAGCCACCACCAACCACCACACCGGATAGATTGCATGACAAAAACATTCCATTACATGATCTCATCCTTATCCGGAATTCTTCTTCTCCTTCCCCAACCACAAATGTCTCCATTAAGGATTTAAGGATGTAAGCATTCATTGTGTTGACTTCCATTTGCACTTAGACCGAAAGGCAGACAAATAAGACGCGCGCACAAATGGAATCTCATATCCATGTCAAAAGCTAACGCAAGGCTCAACGCACAAACGAACAAAAAACAGGACGAAAATGAAAATCACAACCCAAGAAGCCTGTACATATATAATTACAGGTAGTAGTTAATAATTGATTTCAAGGGGATCACGATGAGATGGAATTTATTGGTTTATCAGGACGAAAAATGATTTCCATTATCCCGGGATATAGGCCTATCCCCATGACAAGGAGGCATTGTTATCCTTGCTACCTGATTTAAATTCAAATTGCATTCATTCTCTGGCGAATCAAAACCAGAAGCCACGCGGATGAAAAGGATTAATGTCGAGGATAATCAGCCAGGAGAAGCCCTATAGAAAGACAGAGCAACACAAAAAAAAAATCAAAATAAATCGAAGGTTCTTAATGAGGAACAAGCCGCGGGGGATACACGGTCCCGCCTATTGGAGGCATCTAAATTTGCAATTTGTGACAAAATGTCACATCAACCTGTAAAGGGGGCTGCGGCGGTGGTTGAAGCGAAAAATCCGAGTCCTCAACCAAAAGTCGACGAGTCGAGATAATTTATGCAAAAAGGATAAAATTTCGCGGTGGCACACAGTAGCGGGAGGACGAGAATCTTGAAATATGGAGATGAGGTATAGAAACGGATGTTCATCTAAATGCAAATGGCTCAAGGGGAATTTTTTTTTTTGAGGTTTTGAGGTTTGCAGTTGATTTAAGTGATGGCGGCCGACGGGAGGGGGAAGGGAAAAATTTAGGGAAATTCTAGAAAATGGAAAAAGCTTTTTCGAGTTTTATTGTATACTGTAAATTGGTTATTTACAAAAGTGTAAATAAGAAATAGAAATGCTACCAATTTAGAAGGTTTTTGGTGTTTTTTTTTTCTCTCTCTCTCTGTACTTTTGTGATAGACTGGTTCCTGGATGAAAAGGAATTGAAGTATTAGGGCTTATGGACGGGATGCTGATTACTAAAGGAATTTCAAAAGGCCTATCATAGCTCAAGTTCGTCTTGTGGATTTGAGAAAAAGAATCAAGGATGTTAGCATACAGGTATGTATACATATATGGAAGTCTTGTGTCTGTCCTCTCTTTTCTCCAGTTCTTCCAAAGTTGTAAGTTCAGTATAATAGGTTACTCTGTAGTATGGTTGTGCCTATTTGTGAAGAAACGTATATGCTCTTCCATGTTATTTTATATGAAAAGTCCTTGTCAATCTAGTTTTAGAGTAGAAAAGTTCACAATTGATCAAATCATCTTGCAAAACTTGTTCTCGTGACAGCATTACTCTGGAAATCACTATTGCCCATGAGGCGCATCTGATGCATCCATATGATTGCAGCCAATGGGACAGTGCAACTACACTGTCTTCTAAGTAATGTTAAACTGAAGGAACTACTAAGGAACTAGAAGTCATACGATTCGAGATCGTCTTTCCAAACAGCTAGTCGTAGATGCAGTAAAGTACTTTTTAACCCGCACTGATGAATATTCTCTCATTACGATGTAATGTTCGCTCGAATCTAAAGAACAAGTGTGTGTGGTAGCCCTTATTGGATCAATTGCAATTATCACATCTTTAAAATGGTATCTTGACATCGAAACATGCTTGCACTTGTGCTAGAGGCTTAAATGAAGAACTAGGGCCTTAAAGAGGCACGTGCTGTCATTCAACTAGCAAAGGCCCTAGACAACTATAATGCAGATATCACGACAGATATCAAGAAGTGCAATGGCACGGGACGAATCAAGGAGATTTGATGTATTTTAGGATGATTGTCTTAAAGCCCAGAAGAAGCTTATATTCTCAAACAAATTAGCTCAATGTGGGTTCCTGTGCCAATATATAACTAAGACAAGGGCACTAAAGAGTGTTTCTACGAGCTGCTAGACCAGACCTGTGTATGAGCAATGCCCAGAATGTAACATCAAAAGCGAGTTAAACCATTTTAACGCCAATATAAGGAAGGAAGACATCTTTGATAGGCCCGTTGGTAGGTATAATTCACAAGACACCAAGTCTGGCAACGGACTTACCCTTAAGCTTGGGGAGGTAGCTTCACTATAGGAAGCACACGATTTCTTGATCTCAATATACACAAGGAAACAAGGCGGTTTCCCGATCCTGAATCGATCACCCGAACTCATCACATTACGATCGATACAAGGTATGCTTCCAGTATTGTGAAGTTGCCAACAATAGCAGGGATAGGACTAAAGATACAATTGCGAGTATCCCAAGCGCCACAGCAAAGAAGAATAATTTTGAGAAGATATATCGTTTAAAGCTGCAATCGCAAGAGACCGTGTATCCCAAAGCGCCAATACCACATGGCCATGACTAGTGCCTGCAATGCTCCCAACATGACATGAAAAAGGCTACAACTGATTTCCTGACTTTCACCCCACTACCGTTCAGAAACCCCAGGTTTGACAAGGAAGTCTGACAATGACCAGCATGAGGAATGCAGGTTACCGGTTGAACTACTGGAGATAACTTAATATACACGAACTTATTTCTAAGATGTGATCAGAGGTAACAACCTAACATTCGCCAGCAACCTGTCAGTTCGATTCCAAGTCAGAAAAAATACTTCGGCAGAACCCGGAGAAAAATCAAAAAGTCAAACCCATAAACTACACAAAGCCATGGTATCCCTGTTTAGTTCGTGCTTTCATGCAGAATGATGATGGAAAACGCTTACTGCTCCATCAGCAACTATGTTACGTGACTTCTTTAACATCACATTTAAAAGTAGTCAAGATCTGAGGCACGATTTAGCTTTGCCATAGTCCACGGCTATAGTTTTGTGGTTGTAACGGACTTTACCTATCTTGCCTCTGTCACCAATGCTGACAACTATAACTCGCGAAACGAAGCACATCATAAGACAATTAAGTTGTAAGGCTTTATCCCGAAAACGAATGAGATTCTATACAAGATTCAAATCTTGCAGACCTACTTTATGACACTATATGGTCCTACAAGTGTCCGGTTAAAAACATCCTCGCTCGGCTTGGGAAAACAGGTTTTGGAGGAGAAGGTTCAAAGACGAACTACTACTATAGCTAGAGTAAGTAGAAGTCTTTGAATCTAACCCAGAGGCACACCGTTAAAGAGAAAATCATTGCCTTTGGTAGCGCGCACCTATACGAGGAGACCTCAAACAACTTGAAGTTCACAATTGCAGCCAGCTAGCAAAGGACCGTGCTAACTACGAGGTATAACCCAAATTACCCCTTGAACTTCGGCGAAAAATGATCATACATGATGAAATGATTATACCTCTAACAAGCACAGATGAGTCAAAATGTTAAAACGTTCTCAATGGCATTGTCCCAACTCTAGCTTGGTGACATTATGTAGAATTTCCAGCCGAAAACAGATTGGATCGTTCCAAGCTGAGAATGGTACAGAATCACCGACAACATTCTTAACACAAAGGAATGGTGGTCTGTTCCAAAGACCTACATATATGTAATCTGCTAACACTGACGGATTCAAAATGGATGTCCTTAGAAGTTGTTCTTCAGATTAAAGGACAGTCGGAGATACTTTTGACAAAGTTATCAACATCTACTCTTCTGCTGTAAGTCAGCACTAAGTGAGGTACCAAGAATTCATTTTCTGGAAACAAAAAGAAGAACTCTAGCCATACCCCTACCCAGATCTAATACGCCTCTTAGTACTGTATACGAGGAAAGAATTTAAAAAAAAAATAGTAAAGTATGCGCCTAATGGCAAATATCATAGTATGCCCAAAAGTCGTACCATAGTAATACTCGGTAAGCATCCGTTTCTACTACCTACTTGCCAGACTATTAAAATAGCTCTAGGGACGAAGATCAAGTTGAACATATTCACCACCTTCTGTTTGACTATCTTTCACTTGACCCTTACATGAATACAACCCTGAGCAGTAATTGTCCTTTGCGGACTACAGGTCCTACGAAATATTGAGCTTGAGGATCATTCATCTATCTGGGTTATCCTAAAGAATTGACATTTCCTGCCAACACGAGCACCTAACCTAATACCTAGCCTAGCCTACCCAATCTAGCAGAAGAGAAGATCGTCTTTACCAAATACATGTAGATCAGCATAAAATGATGTCCTTTTCGAGGATTGCTAGGCAGATATTGTAGGATACGCGAAGAGTAGGTATGAGGGTACGAGTATCAATTGTAGACTCGACAGCGATATTATCACTAACAAAGATAACATCTCAAAAAATCAGTTCATGAGTGGAAAGTATGCCAAGCAAATCTGATCCAAAGGACCTTACATACAGGAAGGTCTTCTCAAGAGCATGTAAGTTAAGGTCGCATAGTCGCATCAAAGTCGAAGAGAAAAAATCAGCCCTGGGTTGTTAAGAGCCTTCAGTTGGAGGTACATTATAAAATGAAGACCCAAATGTATGAAGGTAGCCATAGATACTAAGTATGGAAAATCCTTAAGACCGAGGTGCAGAAACTACATCCAGCTTTTCTCACAGATTTCGATTGTCCTGCATTATGAAAGAGGTATGTAGGTATAACGCCCTCCATCTGACTACATATTATAATTCCAATTCACATACCATCTTCAGCGCCACATAATTCAAACATTAAAACCCCAAATGGCACAAAGTTAAAGCCTCACCTTCATTTCCCAAAAACCTTCGACTAAGGCAGCCGAAGAAAAGAAATCCTTGCAGTCCATAAAATGCATTCCAAACTCCTGTTACCCAATTTTTTTATTTTCCTCTTTCCATTTCCAAACCCTAAGGCCATTCAAAATGATTTACAGAAATCGTTTTACGCTTTTCATTAAGACTTTCGAATGTGCAGCCCTGAGGTACACTTTTAAGCAAAAAACTTTTCACAATTTTACCCGAAAGAGGAGGAGGACACAATTTTTTTTGTTTTTCTCTTCGAGTACGAGTACTTCAGCAACTTTTCACACGAAAAAATGGGATTTAATGCGTTTCTATGAGCTCGACATCTTTCTCCCAAAAAAAATCCTTGAGGGTGTTTAAAGTTCTTCTTTAATGCCACCCCGACGACTTTCAGGAAAATGATAATTATATCGTTGCGTGCTTATATCGTTGCCTGCTTCGAGGGGCGAGCTCTGTAAGGACAATGGAACTGAAGGGATATGTTATTGATTTACTGTTTGCTGGCGCCTTGTTTGTAGTTAATTTGAGAACTCCTATACCCTGGGCAGACAGTCGTAAATTTTTTAACAACCTTATATGAGGAAGGTCCTGCAAAGAAGGAAAACAAAAATCCTTTTCATTTTATGGGCGAGTGTGGAAAGTCTTGAAATTAAATTTATAGTTTGAAGGCGAGCTGAATATTTGTTGGAGATAAGACTGAAAAGGTTTCAACGATTCGTAGACCTGGGACGGGCAGACCCTGAATAACTTTTTGATGAGAAACCGAAGTACAAAGTTTTTTGGCAACCTTTGTGTACTTCTTAACCAGGGCAAGGCTTGCTCATTATCTAGTTGCACATTGTCAGGGATATAATGCACTGGCAAAGCCCTAGTCGTCCTGTAAATATTTACAAAAGTCCTTTTTCTTTCGAAACAAAAGGCATACATTAACCCACCGTGTAGGGCACCCAATGAAATCACTTCACAAGATACTCGTATCTCGCCGGAAAAAGCACTCAAATATTCTTAAAAGATTAACTGTCGTCATCGGTCGTTGGTCGTTGATCGTCGGCAAAGACAACAATCTTTGGAGTCGTCTTTGTGTCGTTTAATTTCTCAAGGATTTACCAATGAAATCCGTCCCTAGAGGGAGAGATTTTCCTGGTTATTCCTCCCGCCATCAATTCCCCACGCTATCTGTGCCAAATCCTCTGGCATATCACACTTTTTGCAGGCAATTTCCTTGACCGCCACAAATGGTCCTTTTTATGTCCACAAATACAATCCATTAAAAAGGATATTTTTAGTGGTGCTGGTGGTGGTGGTGGCGGCAGTTATTGACTCGCAATACATTTTGTAGAGATTAAATGTGCGCCAACGATGGTGATGGTGGTGGTGGTGGCATTGTGTCCTGCTTTTGATTCCCCCCCAGAGAATGATGTTATCGCAGTCTAAACATTATTTTATGATGTCATTGTGCAAAGGGCAAAGTATGAACGAACGAAAGGACGAAAAATCAAATCACACCAACTTTTCACACCTTTCATGTTGAGAATTTAAATTCATACCAGACGCATACTGGTGGCTGGATGTGTGTATTACATACACGCTCGTGGCAAACTGTCACTTTGACGACACTAAAGGCGAACTAGGGCAACAGGAATTTATTAAATCACCCGAAATTGTCTCAATTTCGTCCTCTGGCTGACATCATGTGACACGGAGGCACACCATCCATCTGCCTAACTGAATAAGGACGTTAATGGCTGAGAGAAGGGTCCTGCTGTTTCTTCTTCTTTTACAAATCCCAAGTCAAAAGCATTTCTTTTTTTGGTGGGGTAGTGGGGGAGGATGAGAGCGCCCAACCGTGTTTAGAATTTTCGATTCTGGTTTCTTTCTTTCTTTTTTTCTGTTATCCTTGGAGTTTTATAGTCGTACTCAGTGTGTGTATGTGTTGTTGACGAAACCAATAAACAAGAATGAAAGGATGTAAGAACAGGGAGACGGTCGGTCGGTCGGTGGTGTGATTGAAGCAAGAGACATTTATGATGAGTATGTGACAAGAATACACGACAGGATCACACATCATTTCTAGAGAGAGAATTAAACGATTCACATTATTTCAGCAGTCTATGTCTCTGAGTGAAAAAGGAACTCTGCTTATCCGCTTAATGAAGGTGTCAATGATGCTGCTACGTTTATCCAAAAAATGCATCAACAAAATTGGGTTAAATGCGGAGACATTTTTTTATGATTCCTTCTCCTTTATCCTTTCCTTTTCTTTTTGTTGGCTGTTGTTGGCTGTTGTTGGCTACACTCATAGGAAGCAATAAACATTCTGATGAAAGGACGAGATGAATGAAATATTCTCTCTGAGCAACACTTCAGCTTGAATTGGTCATTGGTTCCGATTTGGCTTCCCTTTTTGGTTTTTTTTTGGCATGTGTGTTGCTGTGATGTGAATTGGGTTGAATGACATAATATTCCGTCCGGTTATAGCACAGACAGAAAAAGGATATTCCCATCTATTTTCGTTCTCCATGGGAATGGGTAGTAATATCATGTACATACATATGTACTTTATGGGGCGGGAATAAGGAGCGAAGGGGAAATGAAAGGAAAATATTTTTGGATCCTTTCCAGAGAAGAAGAGAAATATTTTCGCAAAGACAAGGAAATCATTTGGGATATCCTTTAAGGAATTTCCTATGATTACTTTAAGGTTTCCTTTCTCAGTGAGATAAGAGTGAAATGCCTCATGTGGTGCATCAATTTCCCCAAACATCCTTTTAAGTTTGAAATTCTAATTAAGCTTCAAGGCAGCCAGCGTCCCCAATGAGATGATAATATTCCATCCAAAGGCATATCTATTTCATCCAGCATTGTCTCGAAGAAATTTAATATCAAGATATAGTATCCTTTTCCTTCGAAGCCAATTTATGCAAAACCACATTCGCCCCCGTACTCCGTTCACATCCTTGTCGTTGTGCAGGACCAACCACGACCCCAATCAAAACATTAGGTGCTGATGCTGATGCTGATGCTGATAGTGATGGCACCTCTACCACCATTCAGGTCTTATCTTTCCAGGTAATTATCTCACGTAGTTGCTGGGAATTTTACACCGGCTTACACCGAGGAGTTAAGTGAATATGTATGTATACTAAGACGGTTGGCGGTGGAGACTTCCTCCTACATTTGCATGATTAATGGGGCTCCGTGTCGTTTGCCTGAAACTAGATACCACCGAATTCAGTCGCTTTTCATTGCATAGTTTTAGACGTGTGGTTTGTGATTAAGGAACCATCATCCAACTGAACTGTGGACAAGTCCTGATACAAATGACATTTCTATTCTCTAGTTTTGGCCATTGTTCTAAAGTCCCTTGTTTAGGTTTTTCTTCGACACAAGAAATAATGATTCAGTGAGTGCAATCATCCTGAAGGATGACATCAGCAGTGGCGCGCGAACAACAGCTCGCCATACACAATGAGGAGAAAACTTTCAATTGTGTTTCTACTGTTTTGACACAAAAGACTGGAACAGACGAGAACAGGGCAACTGTGCACAAAAAGCGGATAGAAAATGAAGTCAAATGAACCAGAAGACAGAGGACAGATGGTGGAATAGATGAATAAGTTAGTAATGTGGCGTCGTGGTGTTGGAGAGATGGAACAGGACGTACAGTAGGACAAAAGGACAACTTGAAATCTTGATTGTGGAGTTTTGAAGTTATTTCCTTTCTGCAGTTGGTTTTCTTTTTTTTTCTTTTTGAAATGGAGAGAGAGAGCTCAGCTAATTTGGTGTGAATTGGAAGTTTCTAATTTAGTTTGGGGCGAGTTTTTATTGAGAGAGCAAAAGGAAATTGTTAAATTTGTTAATGGACAGGACAATGGGTATTTTTCTTCCTTTTTTTGTTCATAAATTTGCTTCATGGTGGAGGTGGAGATAATGGCACAACTTAGGGCTTTCTATCAACTGTAGAACACTGAGTACCTACTGTCTTTCTCTTACGTTGTGGGGATGAGACTTGTTGTTATGACCATTAGTGATCAGATACTCAAGTCGACCATGTCCTGAAAATCACAAAACGAACTGGTCTTGCTTTGGATATATATTTGAAAAAAAAAAAACAATAACCTACGAGTCCTAATAAAAAACTCTTTTCAACTTGAAGAAGAAGTTGAACAGCAAGCAGCATGGAAAAGGCCACCTATTTGCCAAAAAGCAGGAAGAACAAAGTAACCCTCTGCTGGCCATGTGGGAATAAAGGGCAATGAAATGGCCGACTTCCTAGCAAGAAGGGAAGCATCCGAAAACTTTATAGGTCCGGAACCATTCTGCGGAATAGGAGAACATACCCTAAAGGAAGAGTTCCAGAGCCTAGAGAGAGTAAACAGGGCAAGCACCTGGAACACGGTCAGGGTATGCGACAAGCCAAGAAGCTTTTAGGGCAATATATGTAACTGGAAAAGATTCGAAGCATGTATCACAATGAGCAAAAATAACCTCCGTATCCTGAAGGGCTTCCTAAAGGGGCATTGTCAACTCAGGAAGCACCTACGAAAACTTATCTGACTAAGGTTTATCTGAAGAAGGCCTCTGCAGATTCTGCGAAGAAAACAGCGAAATCACGGAGCATGTTCTAGGATCTTGTGGGGCACTGACTTACAAACGATGGAAATATTTGGGCAAGTACCAACTATCAGAAGGAGAAATGCAGTCACTAGAGTCATTTCTCATCCTCAGATTATTAAAGGAAAGTGGATTAGAGAGAGTGCTATAAGACGGATTTCTCCCGCCGAGGTGTAGTAAGATTTTATAACCTTCAAGATGATTCCGTGAAGAATCTTACGCGAGGGGAACTCTAACGAAGGCATGTACCTCTCCAATGTGTTAGAAGGGGGCACAATAGATCAATAGGTCGCAGTGCAACATACCCCTCATTCAAATAATAATAAATAATAATAGCTACCTACATGATGTTAAAGATGTTATAAGCAAAAATAAAAAAACGGAAACACGTGAAACTTGGCAAAGAAATCGAAAATCTGAAAATAAAAGGATTCTGAATGAGCTACTGTAAAAAGTTAAAAATGGATCATAGAAAGATACGTAAACAATCTCTCTCTCCATAAGGATACAGGATACTTGGTATAGGAAGGTTTAAAAGGAGTGAAGAAACCTGAAAGCGAATACCATCTCTTAAGCAGGAAAGCGGGACCTGGACGTGAAATCCCAAAGAAAATGCTAACCTTTTGCAGATTACCTTCAGAAAACGTATCAGTAAGTAGCACAAGGATTTGATAAACTTTACCATAAAGGAGTAGAATTTAAACTTCAACATCTTCTATCTTATTCTCAAATCATCAATCGCAGAATGGTACTTTCAGAATAAGATACGATGATGCGTACTCTAATTTAAGGAAAATAAAAGCATGAGTGCCACAAGAAACTTATTTCCAAAGTGAATGCTGTGTCGCCCAAACAGTGCGTTGTTTGAAAAGAAGCTTTGGCCGAAATGAAGCACCCACCGCGCCTGCTGTACGCAAGTTTGTGCACCACTCATGGTCCCCGTGCGCACAGACGAGAATGCTGTAGAGTATGAGACTCAATTCACGCACATCAACTCGCCATCGATCTCAACAACTCAACATTTATTCGCTTAGTTTTTTCGGTTTACTCGCTTACAAGTCCCAATCGATTTAGCAATTGAAGGCGCACGACCGCTTCGTTATCGCTTCTCAGTTTGGACCTTAGAGCAGCTTGAATTGAATAACGATTTTGGGCGAAAAATCGAAAAAGCATTTTTATATCGACGACTGCGTTAACAAACAAAATTGCCGCATCTGGGTCTCGGAAAACCCGCGCGTTGTTGTCGAGAAGCCGGTGGATCCACAGAGACTGGCAGTTTAGTGCGGATTGTAGAGTGGTGGCATCATTGAACCATTTTTCTTCGAAAATGAGGCTCGGAACAAGGTTTCGGTCAACGGTGGGCATTACAAAGCCATGTTAACCGACTTCTGTTTACTGAAATTGATGACATGAATTTGGACGACCTCTGGTTCATGCAGTATGCCACACAGCCCATGCCACAATCGATCTTTTGCGCACCAAATTCCCAAATCGTGTTATCAGCCGTCTTGGCGATGTCTATTGGCCGCCTCGGAGCTGCGATTTGGCCCCTTTGCACTTTTTTTTGTGGGGAACCGTGAAGGACCGATCCGGAAACGATTCAAGCACTTAAGTCGAATGTCATCCAAGCAATCCGTGAGGTACAGAAAGAAGGTCTTGGAAAATTGGAGTGACAGAATGCGTTACTGCGAAGTTAGCCGATGCAGTCACTTGAACGACGTTGTGTTCCATAATTAATGAGAATAATACATGGAACAATTTTAATTTTGTTTATTTTATTGCATTTTTAAAAAGAAATTTGTATTTGGCCCACCCTGTATAAGGCTATATTAGGAAAACAAAGTTAGTTGTGATACAAACCTTTCAAAACAAGGTTCTAAGACGTAGTGCTCATGAGAGTATGTGGGAAGCGGGCTTGGAGGCAAATGTGGTTTTAGTTAGGGTTAAAGTTGCACACTCAGGCTTTTGATACTTTCCCCCTTCCCTAAAAGCAAGGATGAAAATAAGAACTGACACACGATGAAGGGGCTGCAGGATATATATCTAACTAAATCTCCTTCAGAATTTCCCAAATTTCAAACCAAATCGATATCTAATTTGCAAGTTTAAGAACAAGTTAAGGGACTGTTTCACATAAGTAAATCATACCTTATCCGGAAATTATTAAGGAAACTGGTATTCGAACTCACCTGAAAATAAAAATAAATTTAAACATTATTAATTAGGTAAAAGAAAGTGACGTTAAGTAATAGGTAAGTAAGTAGATATAAATATTTATTCTCGCAATAAGTTGGGCTTGGTACAGAGATTTAACGTTAAATTTAAATAAATTGCAATATCCCTGCCAAAAAGGAAACCAACGTTATCCGCATGTGCACTTGTTAGCTACTAGCCAGAGTTAGACAACAAGCATTAGGGAGCAGATATCGGCTAAGAACATTTAGAACAAATCATCGTCATAGTCCCCATGGGTTTGCTCTATATAAAGGCCACTCCTAGATCACTGCTCTCCTCAATTTCACGCTAGAAGACAGGGAATGCACCCCGTCGACTTTATTATGCTGCCTTCCTGGCAGCGGTTTTTTCTACGACAAGCTCAATGTGAGCATTTTCTTACGCCTCCCACAGTATTGTAGTTGGCGTAATAGAATTGTGAATAAGCTAAATATGCGTTATTGGACAGTACCCCATGTTGTTCAAGAGATTCCATTACATCCACACAAAGTGGCCGTGTGGTGTTGATTTCATGGAAAAATATTTTTGGCCAGAATTGGATGGAAATAACATCAGTGATATGTGGTTCCAACAAGATGGTGCCATATGCCACATCGCTGATCAAAAAATTGACCCATTGAAGGGGAAGTTCGGTAATCGTGTGGTCTCTAGAAATGGTCCGATCGTACTGATTGGTTTATACCAACAAGAGAACAACGTTAAGAAGCTCAGGAATAATATCGAACGCAAAATACTATGTTCCGGTCGATATCTGTGGAAAAGTGCTGGAAAAATTGTGAATTCCTAGAACCTCTATTTGTCAGTACAATCCTCTCTACAAACGGGACTGAAACTTTGAATGTTCCCGGCTTGGATAGCATCTCAAAATTCGAATTGGTTCTAAGAGTATCCAAACTTACAAGCTGGAGAGATAGTACAGGAACCTTATCCAACGAACCAACCCAATCGGTGTGGTAATAGGATCCTTGATCAAATATCACATTGAAAGGTAATAGATCAGCCAGTGATGTTGGCCATCTCATTGGATGTGTCTTTTGAATAGTAGACAACATTAATATAGAGCTGGCAGGTCTACGGTAACAGCCCCAGGTGGTACACGTTGCGGAAGAGAAGATATGTATATATCGAAGTCATTGAAATTACCATAATAATGGACATTGAAAGTGCCTTCGATAAAATATGGTTACAAAGTCTGAGAGTAGCCTCAGAAGAACGAAGAGTTAGCCCAGTAGCGGTGAGATGGGTGGAAAATATGATGGAGAATAGGGCGATTATTATTCAGATGGGAACTTCAGGAACAACTTAGAGGAGACTACTTCCTACTGGGAGGAGTTTTATCATCTACTCTGTTGAATATAACTCTGGACTCTCTCCTGAGAATACTTGAAAAGACGACCGTCCACACTGTGGGATATGCCGATGACATAGCAATATTGAGAAGAGGCAAAGTCATGAATGCAACAGCCATGAGAAATGCTCTCCGAGGGCTGGTCAACCGTGGCACCTTGGCACCACTGCCGATTGCCACCACTTATGAAGAAGTTTTAAGCTTGGGGGGAAGAACACTGATATGGCGTTATATACAGGTTATAGGGTATCAGCTAAAGAAGACGGGTCATCTGGAAGATGCATTGTATCAATGTCCTACACTAGCTAGCCGAAGAAGGAAGGTCTTGGGAAGTCACTAATCTTGGGATTATTGGTAAAACCTAGCGGCTTGTCCCTGGTGCATTCGCTAGTATTGGATAAGAAACAGCAAAATATGTCTACCAATAAATCAGGACAAAACCAAGTATATGCCGTCAGCAAGAAGAGGCACACAACATCGGCGAATTGGATAGAACGTCACAATCGACAACTTGGCCTACCTTGGCTGTGCTGTATATTCTGAATAGGACAACTCAGCAGAAATAAAAAAAAAAATAATAACTCATGCCAATCGTTGTTTCTTTGGGCCCAAATGGTAACTGAGAAGTAGAGCCCCATGTCGAAGAAGAGGAGATTGAGTATACATCCTTGATCATTCCAGTCCTGCTTTATGACACTGAAGCTTGGACTTTATCTAAAACGGGCAAGACATCCTCGGTCGCTCGCATCCTTTGTAAACGTTCGCTCATGTTTCAATTGACGGGAGATTGAGGAGGAGATTCGATGACGAATGGTAACAGCTATACAGCGATATCGACTTGTTAAAAAAATTGCGCATCAGTCGTCTAAGATGATTTGTAGAATCTTCGAATCCAACCTGGAGGAACAACCCAATAAAGATACCCCTAGCCTTAGGTGGTGTCCACCGGCAGAGGGGGACATCAATCAACTTGACATGCGCAACTGAAGGCAGTTAGCTAAGCTCGTAAGAAGCGCGACCTACGTACTACAAGTTGTGTCTGAGCTTCCTGAACCAACTCGAAAATTTAAATTAACTAAAACTAAAGCCAAATGTATTTAATTGCATTCAACTCCTTCAGCCTCTTATATCCTTTTATAAATTGCATACAAATTCAGCACTTAAAAATAAAAAGTCTGGGAGCAGACTAACTCTCCAAGGAGAAAATTCTCTAAAATACAAAATTGAATTTAATTCGAAAAATAAACGAACACGTTATTGAGATCCTTTTCTCTACGATTATTTCAAAGTTCAAGAGGACCAATGCTCGGATGACTGCAGTGTTGTACACGACGATGTCTAAGAATTCACAAACACACCCTGCGAGCCTGCCTGCCTGGGCTCCAGAAAACAATAATTTCAATTTAATCCGAGACTGACGAAACACAGTACAGTACGACGACGACGACGACGCTCCCTACTTCATGCAAATGGAATCCTTCTTCCGTTTATTCCTTTGGGCTACACATTGGGAATTGGTTGAGTGTGGTGAGGTGTGTGGTGAGGAGTGTGGTTGTTGGAGTGTTTGGCGGCTCACACCTCGTTTCATATCCTATTTATACGATAGGGAGCTGTAATGTCTGAGTGGGGATAATAAAAGCCCTATTGTCGCTCTTGTAAAATTTTCCTGGGAATGAGAATGAAAACTAATTTTTCAATATTCATGTACACGAACATGTATATATATTTTTGGGGGTTAGGTGAGAGTTAGAGAGATTATTTGCGATGCATTAAAACCGGATGTGGAAGTCGTGTCGTGAGAGAAATGCCCACAGGGAAATTTCCGAAAGTGATATGCAAATCGTAGGGCCGTAGGTGGTAAGTGATTCATAAATGAGTGATGTTTCAGTTCTTATGATAGAGATGTACATTGTTACTTACAAGTCATTCGGTTGTATGGTGGATCGTATGGTTTGCCTGGAGCTGTGGCTTGACTAAAGTTAAATAATTCCTTAAGCCTCTCTCTATTTCTAGGTATCTAAAAGTCTTCTCTTGTCAATACGAAAGAACGTCAACACTGCCTCCACATTTTAGTGTTCTTGCAAAGATTTTAACAAATCATATCGATGTTAATGGAATACTCAAGTCTGAAATAAAAGCTCAACTAGACCAATTTCTGTAAGAATATTGACATTGTTAGCGAATCCCTCATACAACAGGAGAATCTCTATAAAGTTCTTCAAACGAGAAGTAATCCTTTTTAGAACAAAAAAAAGGAAAGGTTTGGGCCATTGAATCTCCAGGCAGATTCACTTTTTCATTACACTGGTTGAAGACAAGTTTTCCCAGGGATTTTTCTTCGTTTCTCTAACATAGTTTGGACACTGTTGGGGACAATATCCACTATACCATTGTTACACCATTGATACTCGAAGCCATTTACACAAAGAACTCTATGCCTGTTAAAGGACACTCACGACAGGACATCCTACAATAGATACGAATAGGTCCAGTACATTATTATATCATATTTCTAGTATGACTACATAAACAAACCCGCAAGCTCACTGTCTGGTGAAGAGCGGAATCCTATGTTAAGTGCACCTCACAGCAATCTTTTGAATTGTTGAGCGAATTCTGTAAATTCTCTATCCACATTGTTCGTGATCTTTCACGATCTTAACGTAACCCTATTCTAAATTTAGGTAGAGTGGAAGTTTAAAGATGGATGCTCTTGCAAGAATGGAGAACATATTCCCACCAATTGGAAAATTGTGTAGCATTATTGACGGCATTATAGAGGCAGAGGCCAAATCAACCTGGTTATCTAGGACTGTGTTACCTCTTGTACGTTATGGCTGAAATTAGACAAAAATAAAATACTGTGCCACCAGAGTTATGCTCAGTAATTAAAAAGTAGAGTCCAACGATTTATGCAGAAGCTGAGGAAACGAAGAAAACGGTGGGGCCTTGTCGAATCCGGAGCAGAACAACCATAGAATCCGTACAACTAACAATGGCTCATTCTTAAATTTTTGATATGAAGCCATGAGAAGAGTATTTTGTTATCTGAATATGGTCCAAAGCTCGATTTGTTTGAAAAAAGGCACACATGCCGGACTACGTTTAAAAGTTTATGTTTACTACTACTCCAACATAACTGTTACGCATTTGTAACTGTGAACATTTTAGTACATTCTCAAAGATTTCTGTGACTAACAATTAACTGATTCCCTCGGCACCCTGAACATTCAGTCTTCTGTGGCGAAAGAAACTTAGCAACTTCATCACCAGAGACTGCCCCTCCTTGGTAGATAGGGTCAGAAAGAATTTCTACAGAGGCTACACGTACGTCCGGAGGATCCTGAAAACTCAACAGATCTGGAAACAATAAGTGACTACATCCGCACACAGAACAATAACGACGCGCGTAAGTACTATGTTGATACCACCTGTGTGAACGTCCCTCATGGAAATCCAAATACACATGGGAGACGGTATGATCAACATTCGGGATCTATTCTAGAATGTCATTGACTACACGTACTCAAGGGTAATTCAGTCTGAACCTGAATACCATTCTGTTGCATTCTCAGAAGCTGATGTTTGAGATGTATAGGTACAATGTACCAGTCGTTTCACACTTCGCAAGCTCCCAGACAATCTCACGCAATCATGGCAGAACTAAATATCTGCTGAAAGGCCTGTTCCAAGATTTCCAAATGAATATTCTCCAGGTGCTTGTGATTCCATCGGTTCACTACGAATTCCCCAACGGATACCACTAGGAGTTCACCTCGGAAAGGTTCAAACTGGCAGAAAGTTTATTCTATCATACCATGCTTGGAGCTGGCCAGCTAACTTCGACGAGTGTGAGAATGTACGATGCCAACGTAAGACTATACCTCTTCGGGTCAGTGGTGGTCACAACACGTTGCTACAAGATTCCCCCGAGAGTCTGAAGAGAAAGTCCAATACAGCAAAACTGAAAATGATCTCTGCCAACGGCAGCATGCCTGGATAGCCCCATCGATTCTTGCTAGTATTGCCAGGTTCCAGCAGATGTGAATCTCATCACAGGAATACGAGGAATCTGGTAAGAGTCAAGTTGAGAGGAAATGCCCCCCGACATTTGGCGTGACTACAATAAAGCGGTTATTTCTTAGAATTGATGTGCACAAATACGACCAAGCTAACCTAAATGTACCATACCCTGGGGGAGCAAGTAACTTCATCAAAAAAAAATGCACTGTTCACTGGACACAAAGTGCATCCTTTACAATGAACATGTGTCCGTCCAAGTGTTATCTATCTAAATAAGATTCCAATACTTGATCATCATTTTGTGTTGTCGCGCGTTAGGGATATGAACAAAGTTCATTCACACGCCCGCAGGGCCATCGCCTTCTCACCACAATTCATAGAATATTTACCAGTACTGTAAATCAAACAAATAAACACAATTTCAAACGCTCGTCTTCATTAAATACCCATCAATCATTCCCGCTGGCAAAACTTCCAACGCCCACACCCCGAGTTCCACACCAAAAAAGGGATAACAACAAATCCATTCCAGTTAATATCGCATCAAAATAATTGCACAAAATTTATGACCACGCATGAGAACACTCACTTATTACGGCCACCACGAATCCACTCACTCTTCCTTACCTATGAATGTATACCCCAACCCACCGACCGACGACAACGACGTCCTGGCTGCCTGACTGCCTGGCCTGGTTGGTTGGGTGGGTAGCTGGCTGGCTGGCTGGCTGCCTGTCATGGCTTAATAGGAAAATGGGATTTTGTTGTCCTGGCATGATGATAATAATGAGATATCCTTCAGAGGGGTGGTAACCCCAAATGCCACACTACTGTTACTGTGTAGTAACAAATCGAGACGCCAGCGAGTCTGTATGCAAAAACTTTCTGCACTGCTATGTGTTTGCGTGTATCTGCTGTTGTTTCAAGCCAAACAAAGTGCAGATACCTTGGCTTATTTTGTATGACAAGTGGCAATTTTCTATCAGTTGACATGCAAAGGACATGCAAATGGGTGTAGGTCTGATGTGCGTGCGGATAAACTTTCCAATGGAATTGTTAGAGCGTGTGTAATGGGTTATGTGGTTGCTACTCCAAAGGGTCGGGGTTAATTAATAGATATGTACATATATGAAGGATGGACACGCGACGTATTTCATAATCTTCAGCAAAGCAAGGATCTATCAGTAAACTTGTCTTCACACAAACATTTCAATTTGATTACAGCGAGAAAAAAAAAAGTTTCCAACGCAGGATTCGACTAAACAAAACAAATATCCCACCCTCTGCGTTGGAAATCTCCAACCAAGCCAGCCAACAAATAATACAAACAAAAAGCTTTCAGCAAATTAAAATTTATTGCTATTTTCCAACTTTGTTATCCTTGCTGCTCCAGAGCGGTACCAGCATCTAGCAGTTGCAGTCGGTAGGACGAATTTACCACCAACTCGCTTGAGTACCAATAAATTTCGATACACACACTCGTACATAGTGTGTCAATCGCTTTTCATTCCTAATTTCCATCTTGTGCCTGCCTGGCGGGAGAGGGTGACATTTTCTGAAAATGATCCTGCCACTTAGATATCCTCGCACAGACTTCTTTTATTCTGTACAACGTGCTTGGTATTCAATTCGGGACATCAGTCAGCTGTGAGCGGAGACACATTGTGTGCCATGCAGGACGAGTTTCATTTTGAATGGAATTTTTGTTCAACTTTCGCAGTGAATTAGTATTGAAAGGATGCAAATTTTCGTTCTTAAATTCAACTACTGAATGCATTATGCACACGTGTAGCGCTCCGGCCGGTGGGGTGGGGGGTGGGTGTATCTCTTGGAAATTTTCTTTTCACATGATTTTCGGAATACCTAATGCCAATCGTTTCGTTGATTCAGAGTGAATTTTGTGGATTTGCTGTTTTGGGAGAGGAAATAAAAGCGGAAAATCTATTCAAATGTATTCAGGTGGAATGCGGGTTGTCCTCCTTGCGGAGGAATGTGATTTTGAATTTAATGAGGAGACATCGTCGAATGGAATTTTCGAATTAAATAGTTAAATCTTGTTTTTTTTTTTGCGAAATGGAAGAGTTAGGAACTGAATGCTTTAAAAAGTATTCTTTATCCTGGATTTCACAAAAAAGTCTGCACGGTTAGGAAAGCAGTTCAACTTTCGTGATGAAATAAAGAGGTAAACTCTAAAAGAGAAACCAGGTCAGGCATTTCTACAATTTGCCCGATGAGGTAGGGCATGGTATCACTTGGGATGAAGGCAAAAAAAAATAAAGATAAGCTGAAATATTTGGCCAGGAAATCCAGAGCAAAATTTTGGAGAATAATCTGTGAATCGATTGAAGATACGAATGATGCTTCCAGACTCCGCAAATTGTTAGCAAAGGTACAGCAGTTTCCAACTTCTTTGAATAATCTGACGGATCGTGGGCGGAAAGTAATGATGTTGTATGGGAAACCTTAGTCGAAGCATGTTCTCCGGGAGACATCACGGCTATGGTTTCAATGGGTATTCGAATAGCATTAAGTTGGCAATAGAGGAAGAAGTAGAAAAAAAGGTCATTACAAATTCCCTTTAAGGCGCTTGGCCTTCACGGGATTCTGCTGGAAAAAAACTCCAGAATCAGGGAAATGCTACGGTACGTACCTGTGGCATGGAATATGTGTGATATTTATAGCTAAAGCAGAAAGACTACAGACCTAGACACTAGAAAAATGCAAGACTCCACAACCGTATAAGATACAAGAGTAAAACCAAAACAATTATCCAGAGCTTAGAACTAATATTTGAAGAGCAAATGAATGGAAACATCCCTACATGAAGAAGTAGATAAATAAGAAAGTAGCCTTGCCTGCAAGGAGTTCGAGCTTTAGATATTAAAGGGGCGTTAAACAATTTTGAAGGAGACACTACCAAGGAACATTAACTCCACTCTCCGACCAAGCTCTGTAAATAATTCTCTCACAGATCCTATACGTAAAGAACTAAGGAATGAAGGGATAAGTATCACTGCGTATGTGGATGATGTGGTGTCTTTAGTTCAGAGTAAATTCCTAGCCACTTTAAGTGAAAGTATGGAATCAGCCCTGAACATGGTCAGCAAATGGGATTAAGTGAGCGAGTGTGGACTTCAGCTCAACCTGGGAAAAATTAAACTGGTATTTGGTATTTGTTAGCAGAGAATACAAGGTACGAACCATGCAACTGGCTGAGCTTGTTTGAGTGAAGCTTTGCTCTTCGGATCGTGCGAGGAAACCTAACGTAGAAGAAAGGGTTCATAAGACTCACAATCCTCTCGTCCCTTGTAAGAGGCCAGCGGATAAAACAGTGAAACCAGCAATTATTCATATCCTATATGCGAACAAAAGTAGTTAGACCCATCTTTACATTTGAGGTCTTATTTTGGAGGAAGACTAGACCTATTCTGACGTATGGTTGTCTTGTATGGTGGCCGTCCGCCGGCAAGTCCACCAACTTAGCGGCCCTCACGAGGATCCAGAGATTGGCCTGCATTGGCACCACAAGTGCCATGAGAGCAATATCTACTGCAGGACTAGAGGCTCCTCAATTTTCTACCGCTGGACATTTTTGTTAAAACCTCGGCAGCTATAAGTGCCCTAAGAATAAGTCAGTCAGATAGCTGGAATCATAATGCAACAGTTCATTCCATGATTATGGAGAAATATCTAGGAAAAGTCTATACTACGGATTACCTAACTCCGTTCCTAGATTTTCATAGACCGTTTACTAGCTCGTTCCCAAGCAGGGAAGAATGGAAGGATGGTCAGCCTGCCAACACACGTTCCATCTCTATCTATACAGATGGATCTAAGATGGATATAGGCGTATTGTCTGGCATTTTTTCTGAACCGCTGGGGATATCTAGATCAGTCCGCCTCCCGAACCATGGCAGTGTTTTCCAAGCGGAGGTCCTGGCAGTGACAATAGTTGCCCGTGAGACTGCGATGAAGGCAATACCACCGGAAGGTATCACCTTTTTCATCGACAGCCAGGCGGCAATAAAAGCGATTACTTGTGAAGTGCTGTCGCGAAGAACTCAGGGTTCTTGGAACACAGCATAAGGTTACACTCTGCTGCTACACTAAGGTATTCCAGGCAATGAGAAGGCAGACGAACTGGCAAGAAGAGGCTCTGAATCTACATCGCAACAGGTAGACACCTCGGTGTTCATCCCGCCTTGCACATTGAAGCAAAAGGCTTGGATCTTGGCCAGGCCAATAGTAGATGGACCTCCCTGGACACCTGTGTGATCACCAGAAGCCTATGGCCTTGCTTTGACAAGAGTACGACCGACCGAATTATGGTAAAGGATAGGAAGTCTCTTTATGTCCTTATAGGAATTATTACGGGCATAACTCTCTTCGGTACCACACGAGAAAGTTAAGATTCACGGATGAAGATTTATGTCGGGGATGTGGAGACGAGGAAGCTAATGAGGATACAACAACAGCGTTTGTTCTTCACATTAGAAATATTTTACCATAATGACTCCATGAATCAGGAAGTTCGTTACTAAGAGAACTGGCAATGACTGACTGACTGACCACATCATGCTTACGCTGAGGCTTAGGAGAAATTTCTCTGTACCATCACGTCGATGCCAGACTAAGAAAAGTGAAGGAATGACACAGAGGTTTAAAACCACAGATGATTCACAAGTGAACTACAGGCGCGGTGTACAGATGCATCTAATATCTTCCCTGCAGAGCTACTGGGAATTCACGAATGATCCCATGGCTTTCAAAGCCACAGTCTCGTCCGAGCTTATGACACAGCCTTAAAAGGTATGCGCTTCGATAAGATGTCAGTTTAAAGGCAGTCTTCTTCAGTGACCAGCTAATAGATTAATTTCTTTGAGAAGGAAGTTTACATTCAGTTGGGTGCTATCAGAAAATGACACACTTAGACAGAAATTACAGAATTACGTCATATGCCAAAATATGATTCGGCCAGGATGCATTCTCAGTACCACAGGATCTCCCTTAGGAGCTACACTCACTATCTACTGTTTGGGGAATTGTAGACTTTCTAGATCTTAAGTTCCACAACTGTGAAAGCAATATAGCGTTTGACAACTATTTGTACTCAACTTCGGCCACCCATCTGCTGCCAGCGCTAGTTCATCTGGTATTGTTGGTATAATTATGTCCATCAACAGTTGGTATGTTTCCAGAAACAACTTACAAAACATTTTTTAACAAAAATATTGCGTATACGTCCCGCAATCCTCCGACTTCTTCTCTGCTAACTCAAATCACAGCAACCCTCGAGAGGGGAACATTATCAAATCCGTTTGTCTACTCTGATTATTCCTTCAACGAGCTTGTCAATTGGCTTGAAATTGAAAAGTCACCCAGCCACACAGAGTCCACCCCGGTCCACCCCCTTATTACCTTACAACAATTTATTCGGTAAATTGCCAAGCAAAAGAGGGAACCGATTTTGATCCTTTGTCTTGAATTGGGTTGTCTTTTCACTTTATTTTCTCCTTTTTTCGTTTTTTCGTTCGACAACGTTGTCTGGATGAACGAGTACATGTACATATGTCCTTCTAGTTTTTTTTTTTGGTTTTTGTCAGCCGAAAGACATACTTTCGATTCAATCTCAGACACTGTCGTCGTCGACACGAAAGGATGCTGGATATTGGACAGACATCCTCTCGGTAGACAGTCAATTGGCATTCTCATTGCACAGAGCTAAAGGGGAACACAGCATCCTTTTACAATGTAGGCTGACGTTGCAGAAAGCCAGGCAAAAGGAAAGCATAAAAAAAAAACATTCACAGACTACCGAGAGAGGTGAAATGTGGATCTGAATCATTCGTGTGCAAGGCGTATGTACCAAAATCCCATCCATGGTGTTGATATCAAAAAATTGAATCATTGATTAGATGTACTATGTGTGTGAGTGTACGTATCCATGATCCGATTTAAAGGATTCATTGGCAGGATAATAACCAATTTGCATATTGGATTGCAGTATCCAATAACCAAGCTATTAGTCGGTTTGATTCTCTAAGCAAACTCTGGTGACAGGTTAATAGTCGAAGGATATGACCTGCCGGCGTGCAGAGCCTGTTGACTTAATTGAGTGTCAATATTTGATTGAAAATATGACGTGTGTGTATTTGTTAGAGACCAGATGGAAGATTCACTTTTTCCTTTCATTTTTGGTAGAAGGATTGCCCTTCTGTCGGTAGATGATGCTTTAGATGCTAATTGGTTCCGTTAAAGAAGAGAGATGGTCTTTGGCTACAGAGTTATGTAGGAAAAGTTGAAAATCTTAGTCAAACACAAGAGTTAGTCCCGACTCCCAACTCCCAACTCATTCAAACAACATGAAACCTGCTGTCTTGATAAAAGAATAAGTAAGCACATCCTACACATTTATCCTTGTAATTCCCACTAAGAGCTCTATGATCATATCATGCCACCTCCTGTATGACGTATTATGTCAATTTCCCATCCAAGAAGGATACATTATTTTTCCAGCCATTATCTACCACTCTCGGGCATGACTGTGTGCGAGAAATCGAATCAACGTACATACATCAATTTGATGGCCAACAAAGTGTGAACGCATCTTCCTGGCATTTGCTCGCCTCAATCATGTAAATAAACAAAAAGAATTCCAATCAACACATTCCCTTCAAAGTGGCCACAGTAGCTTCCTGATCCTCCTCCTCCTTCTTAGGACTACACTATCCATCTTTACAACGTCCTTGGTGCCGATATTCCGATAGAACATCGACAGAAAAAAAACCCAAATAAGGTCTACATTTTTGCTTTTACTTTTGTATCTGTTCCGTAGCTCGTCACTGCTCTCACCACTCACTTCCTTCATAGTACAAAAACCACTCACTGACACGTAACACATTTGAGTGGCTGAACGTGATCCGAATCCTTTTTTGCATTCACTGGTGGTAAAGACAGGCACACACATACCACGGACAATAACAAAAAAAAAAAAACAAAATGAAAACAATTTCTGCACGAAATGCAAAATATTCTCTCGTTGTCATATTTTTTTCGTTTTTATGCGATGAATCCTTTTCGTGCCTGTGAAAGGAGGTTTCCACACACACAAGGAATAGTATGGAATAAGAGGCGAAATGAATTGCACTTCATGTGCAATACACTGTATGTATGATTGAATTTGTTATCCTGTGACGTGACAGATAAGATATTTTTCTCGTGAGCTTTGTATCAACAGTCAGCTGTGTGTTTTAGGAATTGAGATGATTTTGAAAATAATTCTGCAGAATGACAGGAATGCATGAAGAGAATGGAATATCAGACGATTGGGGGGAGCCATTGTTGGCCCAGGACTCATAGTGAAAATATAATCTCTCTGTGAATAGAACAAAAGAGTGAAGGGAGAAAGCCATCGTCACTGCCATGCTGGGTTCAATAGTTGTGCGACCCCCTAAACTCGCACGTCTTCTTCCAAAGAAAGGCTTGAATAAATGCACACACAAAAAAAGAAACATCAAAGCAACATCTAGTATGCTTTCGGCTTTACCATTCAAAGTGAAAATGTTGATTAATGGACTGTTAGCATTTAACGACCTCTATAAAATAAAAGGACCTTATTTTCTTGAGCAATCTACATACATATCGCATCCAAACTCTAGGTATATCACAACACCAGCATCGTCTGTGCCTACACCTCCTTAATGAGCATACGAGCTATGTACCATCGTTTTTGAAGAGTTCAATCCCGAAATCGGAAAGAAAAACCTCTTTTACACTACACCACATGTGGCCTCAAGACCTTTTGCCGATCCGGAGTCTCATGAATTCTCAAGAAGTTTGAAGAGATAGGTGTCCCAAGGTCACTGATATGCCCAGTTTCATCCTACCAGTTGGAGTGAAAATAAGAAAATAAGAAATTTATAGAGAAATTTAAAAGTGACAGCTACACCGACATGCCCGATCACGATAAATGTTATAGTCAGTGGGCCATACCCAAGAAATACGAGTAGTCACCTTTCCCGGATAATAACAGAAACCAATACAACCCGACACAAGTCTAGAAATGGACAGGATCCCAAGCAGCGCATTTCAAGAAGCTATTAAATCCCAACCAGAGGTGTTTCCAAACCTCTATAGCATATGCCTAACAGAAAGAAAGTTCCCTCTGCAATGGAAACGAGAAGGATGCTCCCTGAGCAACCGTCATCATACAGATCACTGTGCATGCTAGTAAGGAAGGGAAGAATAATTCGCGACAAATTTGACCAGTACACCGAAGGAATCATGAGACTTTTCAGTCTATCATATGACCTTAGGAAATAAAGCGCACGACTGGGCCGTACAAACTTGCACCTATGTCTCAAATTATTGCGTGTATTTGAGGTAAAAATAAATAAACGAATATATACATAAGTAGGTAAGCATATGTAAGTTGACTATAAGTAAATTATCGTTCTAAGCAGATTGGCCAAAAACGTCATATATCATCTGTAGAATTTGATAAAGCTCTTGAAAATTAAGCAACGTCGTTAAATTTTCTTCAATTTCACTCAAATTCATTGCCTTTAAACTCCGGTGAATATGCCAAAGTAAGTCCCTAAAAATGTAACAATATTTTCTGTCTCTCTCTCTCTGTCTTTTAACCAATGAAAATTAATTTCAGACAAATCCAGTAGCACGTGCGCACCAATCAAAACCTGTATCGTAAGGAAAAAACGTTTCCATGACAACAGCTGTGTTCTAGGAACATCTTTTGCAATGGTATATAATTTAGAAAATCGGTTCAGTAGGAAGAAGTAAAGATAAAATTCATGGCTAATAATGATATGAAAACCGTGTTTTTGTTAAGCTGGTTGTAAGGAAAGTGGAATTTTAGGCAGTTTTAACCAAAAACGTGGTATGCCATCTTATAGGGTTTAAAAGGGCGTATTCTAATATAAAATTTAATAAAAATCGTTGGAGCCGTTTTCGAATAAATTGGCTCCAACTGCTCGATTTCGAGAAAAGACCGTTATACTAACTTTTGGCCAAAAATGTGATACAGCTCCTGATAGGATTTGAGATGTTTAATCATATGTCAAAATCTAAATAAAATAGTTGAAGGCACTTTCAAGCAAATCGGCTTTTAGTCAGCTTCGTTCTAAGTACCGTGGTATCATACTTAGATCAAAACGAGGTACGCCATCATGTTGCATTACTTCGTACTAGTCCGAATATGAAATTTGAACTAAATCATTGGAGCCGTTTTCCCCAAATTGGTTCTAAGTAAAGTACCATTTTTGCCAATTTTGGTAAGCAGCACGATACATCGTCTGATTGCAATTGACCAGACTAATCCAAATATGAAGTTTAATCAAAATCGTTAGAGCCATTTTCGAGGAAATCCATTTTAACTGAAGTCGGCCTTAAGTAAACTACCCTTAATTTTGAGGTTAGAATGAAAATTCCGATTTCACCTCTAGGAATTATCGCACAGACCCTATATATGAAGTTTGATCTAAATCCATCCACTCGTTTAGGCTGTAGCCTCGTGCACAGACAGACAGACAGACAGACAGACAGACAGACGGCATTGGCGGACCTACTTTTTTGGACTTCTCCATTATAGTAATGTCAAGTTTGATTAAAATCTCGAGTTCCAAATTTTGCACGAATACAATACTTGCCCTATAAGTATAGGTGCAAGTAAAAATGGAGCACCACGTTTGCGATGCAAGCCATAGATCAGACGGAAAGCACGAGCAAAACAGTACTATTAACCCTGAGGACCACAATACTTGCGGCGAATTATTTTGAATTATTTTGAAAGAAGAACCCTCTTCTACAGTCCGGGAATAGGGCCGAAAAGATGTACATACCACTCTAACTAATGAATGTACAAAAACTAGTCTTACAAGTACGAAACAAAGTACCCATGGAAAAGTAGCAGAATAGTTTATCCCAGAAAGCCAGGAAAATGCCAAGTTATTACCTACAACTGACTACTAGAAACCAATTCGTGTATGCCCTAAACGTTCATACTAGTTTCTTGCTTTTAGGTGTAAGCTACATTAGATTTTCAAGTTATTTCTCCAAAGGGGTTTCAAATTCTTTAGTTGCCTATACGTACACATGTGCATAGTTACTTTTGAAGTGACTAACTCCTAGTCAAGGAATCAACTCTTAGCAAACGCATGTGCACTATCTATAGGTTATTAAGTTCTAAAAAATATAGGCATAAATACACCACCTTGAGGTATGCCAAAGCTTTCCACTCTTCCACAGTTGTAAAACCTTCTTAGTCACTTAATGGGTTCCCGATACGTTTCTACCTGAGACGCAGCACCTTTCCGTTCTCTTTGACCTCTGGCGCGGTCCTTCCAATTGCCTCTGCTAAGCGTTCTGGCATCACCGATATCTTGTTCTTTAAAACGAATGTTTGGTTTTTCTCGTGATCTCGAACTTCGGGACTGTGCTGGACCATTATTGTCCATTCACTCAATATTTCCGAGCCCCGTCCCTGGTTTCAACTGGTGTCAACAGCGACGTTTTATTCTAGGCGGCAACGGTGGACAGATGTGTCTTTCTGTCTTAACAACTTGGCTTAGTCCAACTCATTTCGTCTGTTCCTCAATTTTCTCTATAAAGGCGCTCTGGGAACGACCGATAATGTCAATGTTGTCTGCGTATCCCAGTAGCTAGTAGTACCCTTGGTATTCACAACTGAAGGAGATTGAAGAAATCACACAACAACACATCTCCTTGTCGAAATCCGGTAAATGTTTGGAATAGCTCACAGGAATTATTTCCCAATCGCACATAGCTACGCGTGTTTTCCAGTTTCGCATCAGCAGTTTGCATCAGTTTTCCTAGAATCCCGACTTCGCTTTTCGTCTTGTAAAGCTCAAGATGATGAATGGTATCATCTGCGGCTTTAAAGTCCATGAAAAGAGTCTATACTCAAAATTTGTTGGTATTTTTCAGGATTTGCCTTAGTACGAGATCTTGGTCCATATTCGATCCGAAGACCACATGTCTCAATTGATCTTACAAAACATAGGATCGGCTTTCTCAAAGAGCTGATAGTCCAGTCATGGAAATAAACCATTACTACTTCGCTGATAGACCGTCAGAGTCGGTGGCTTGTTGTACTTCAGCTTCCTGACAGTACGCAACTACTAGTTTCACAAACGCAAACCCCCCATCGGGCACTAGTGGCTGCTGTAATCTACTGTATGCAAGTGCGACTAGCTTCGATTTTGAAATCATAATAAACTGCTCAACCGACACTAAGTTGCAACTTATGAATAAATTCACCAAACTCCACGCAACATGCTTAATTTATTTTCATAATTAGTTTCGGTACATCATTAAACATTTATCCCAACACCGACCGCTGTAAATCAATAACTCACTCGTTCATCCATCAATAACGTATCAAATTGAAATTTAATTATTTCATAATTTTTTTGTTTCGTTTTTTCTCGTTTTTGCCTGCGGTAGTTGGAATTTAAATTCGAAAATCTTCACCACTGAATCATTCACCCTCAACCTCATTATTCCGAAACCGCACTCATTCAGTCAGTCATTTGTGTTCGAATCGAAAAAAAAAACGACAAAAAAATTTATAAGTGACTTCATTTCGAGTTGGCTGGAAACTTTCCCCCGAAAACCAAATCAAAAAAGGAACTCGTTTGCATAATTTTCACATGGTGACTCTGACATCCGAAATGTATGCATATCCTTTGCATCAAGTTTGTCAGGAAAAACAACATCGAATTTGTGAGCATTGCTAAACACCCGTTTGGGAAAAATTAGTGGTTGATGGCGGGCACTGCTGCTCCAATGGAACCCAGTAATGAGTTGCACTTATAGGGGAGAGAAAAATCGAAACATACAGAAAAGATTCGATCCGTGTGCAATGGATGGTATGGTACCCTATCCTCACTCTGTTGTGTTAACTTGGGAAACATATTAGATTTCAAACGATCAAATCCAAATGGAATTTCCACCCCAAACATCAGACAAGGCTGGATGCATCCTACACCGCAAGCTGAATTGGAACAATACAATAGAACACACGAAGTAGCCACCGATAGCCTTAAATGCTTGCCCGAAACCTGCAACTATCCACTGAATATATACTGCCACAATCAGACCAAGTGGTAATTACGGATGCCTGATCTGGTGGCCTGCTGCCGCTAAAGCCACAAATCTGAACATGCTTACAAGAGTCCTACGACTGGCGTCTATAAGGACTACTAGCGCAATCAGGACTACTCCCTCTGCTGCCCTTGAAACCATGATCGGGCCATGCCTACTCGATATATTTACAACAGAAATAGCGGCAAAAAGGGCGCTTCGCTTACGACAAACCGAAGAGGCATGTCACATCAAACATAGCATCATCACTAGGTGGTCTAACATGAACGCGTCCTCCGATTTCCTCACCCCTTATTAACACTTCAAACTCCAGTTTCTCTCCAGAGAGAGCTGGACAAATGGTGGGATCATCAACTCTGCCTGTATATCTATCTTCACGGATGGGTCAAATAACGCACAAACGCAGAAATCTTCTCAAGGGAACCACAGAACTCCCCAACTAAGGGAGTGTCTTCCAAGCGGAGATATATGGTATCATCGCGGCCTGCAACAGCATATCCACTCTAGAAAATAACGAGCATATACATATGTACATCGATAGCCAGGCAGCCATCGTATCCAACCACTTCCATTACAACCAATTCAAAACTGGTCAAACCTTTACAGTGTTCAAATTCCTGAGTTCTAGGCATAGCATTACGCTTTTCTGGATCCCGGGACATATGGGCTTCCAAGAAAATGAAAGAGCCGATGAACTAGTGAGAACTTCCCCAGAATTAAGTAACATCCCAACGGACCACTCGGTCCTACCGCCCATTAGCCTTCTTTCCTCCAGTATCTCAACAGACTTCCGTAACATGACCAATGCTAGGTGGAATGCACTCTCAACCTGTCATGTCTCGAGGCTACCTTGGGCCCAATATAACGAAAAAAGGACCAGAGAGCTCGTTCCTCTTAATAAAAAACAGCATTTCTCACAGGCCGCAAACCAATGGCGCTCCACCTCAGTAAAATGGGATTCAACGGCTCAGACCTATGCAGAGGCTGCGGCAACACTAAGGTGGAGGCAAACAGAACAATACCCAAGTCTCAGCAGAATCAGATACCAAACCCTCGGGAAAACATTCTTTGACTAACACTACGAACTAGCTAACAAGTCCCCCAAAACCACAGCAAAATTCATAATTCAAACGGTTTGGTTCAGGAGGGCCGGTACCGCCGTGGACTAACGAGTTACATTATTTTTTTCTGTTTTCATATTCTTCCAGGTATTCCAAACTCTTGCCAATCGCTGTTTCTTTGGGCTAAGAAGGCAATTGAGTAGCAAATCCCTCCTATCTCGAAGAACCAAGGAGACTCTCTATAAGACCCTGATCATCCCAGTCCTACTTTATAGGGCTGAAGCATGGAGTCTATATAAAGCGCAGTCGCTTCGAGAGAAAGATTCTTCGTCTAATTTTTGGTCCCGTTTGCGTTGATGGGCTTTGGAAGAGAAGAGTCAATGACGAACTATACGAGCTGTACAGCGACATCGTCCTGGTCAGAAAAATGCGCGTCAGTGGTTTAAGATGGCTAGGACATGTAGAGCGAATGGACACCAATGCTCCGGCCTGTAGAGTGTTCGAATCAAACCCGGAGGGACAACGCAGTAGAGGAAGACCTCGCCTTAGGTGGCGCGCACAAATAGAAGGGACCTCAACCGACTTGGAGTGCGCAACTGGAGGCAGTTAGCTAAGGACCGGGCTAACTGGAGAGGCTTGTTGGATGTAGCGCCACACTGGGGATCACAACGGATCCGTCGGGATCCGAGTGAGACTGCTCCCTCCTTATGGTTTTGCTGTCACCCCCTTAACCTAACAAAACCTACTCCGTTGTGTGAATTACTACGATAACTTTTAAAATTTGAGGTAGTTGCATTCAAAATGGCATCAAAATCGGTTTTTTTTTTTACTGAAAACGCCCACTTGTAGGGGGCCACTACAAGTCTTAGAAACGTCGTGCCCAGAAGTCGGTAGTGAATAATTTCTGAACGATACCTTCTATTTGTGTCCTCTTTGACATTTGTTAGGTAGACACCTGTACAATTTTAACCATGGGAAGTTGAACCCTATAACAAAGCTCTGAAGTTGTTCAAACTTGTTATGATCTTTAGAGAACATGTACATGTCGTAAAATTCCTGATTTTTTTGTTGCAAATAATCGTCCAAATGAGTCAACAATTCAAAGGTTAGTCGTGGATCGAAACAGATCTAGTAGACCACAACTTGGACGTTCTGTAAAGTACATTGCTGCTTTCGCACAAAGTGTCGCTGAAGAACCTTCACGCTTGGTAGCACGACGTTCTCAGGCATTCATCCACCGTGTCGTGTTTCAAATAAGGATATGTTTCCAAATTGAAGAAATAGACGCAAACGATCTTTATTTTCAACAGGATTGAACTACGTGCTACGAAAAACGTGAGAATATTGAGCTATTGAGGTCTAAGTTTTCAGGTCGATTAATATCACGTTATGGTGACATAAACTGACCATCATTAGATTAGCTTTTTTGGGATTTTTCGAAAAGTAAAATCTATGTGAATAAGCCAGCTAAAAAACAACAACATTGATGCACATATTGAGGTAATGTGTGACCGAGTCTTTGGAACTGTTCATGTTTGTAGGAGAGTCCACCACTAGGACGTTATTTTCCACACAAAATTGTTAAAAGTCGTATTTTTATAAAAATTAAAAGAAACAGAAAAAACCTATGGATTTAATGGTTTATATAAAAAAAATCATCTAGACGCAATTTTTGAAAGAACCTTTAAACAGTCTTATTAAAAAACTTCGATTTCAAGTAAAATTGCGATGTTATGTGGGCGTGGCAGTGGGCGGAATTCAAAATTATACCATTTGTTCTGCAGATTTTCTTATAGAACTCAAAATTAAAATGAAAGTCAACCTCGATTACTTCGTTATGTTCGTTCCAAACTATGTATCAAACCCAATATACCCTTAGGACAGAGTAGGTATACAAACGGATGAACGTATAGCCTTCCGCCGCTGTAGCCGCGCCACCACTCGTTGGTGCTAATTGCTGGTGCATTTGTGCATTAAATGCGAATAGTTATGTGAGTAGGTACATCCTGCAAGGGACTGTGTCCTCAACGGGAATGAAAGCGAATTCTTGGTTTATACGCGCAAGGAGAGCATTTTCCTAATTAAGGAAAGCGGTCCGCTGTTTTAGTATCTTTTCAATGGGTTTGTCTTCTTTCACCGGCTTGTCACTAAAATCCGGTTAAGTGTGTATGTGTATTCGTAAATTCTAAGAGTGGCCTAGTTTTTGTCGGTGACCATGAGAAAGTGGTTTTTATTTCCCTTACAATGGTTTTGTTCTCTGGGAGGATGGTACGTTCTCCTAAAAATCCTTCATTTGACACAATTTTCTCATTAAAACCAAGTGAACCAGGCAACGTGCATCAAAGACGAAACAATCATAGATTTATCCTTTGAAGTCGAGGATCCGTTTTCTTTTCCCCAATAATGATTTTCCGATTATGCTTTCCTGCAATTTGCATCCAATTTGAGTTTCATATTCTCTTTTTTGGGTCTGTTGGTTCATTTTTTATTAAAATTTTCAAATTTATCCTTGCTAGGATCCGGGATCGCTTTCTCTTTGCCGGCAATAATCCTGTATGTTGATTTGGAAAATAATTTTCCGCATAATGTGACGGCATTTCATATATACTTATGTATGTACGTAGGGTGTACCCCCATTGCAGCATAAAGGCAAGGCAAAGCAAAGAAGGAGATAGGGATGCCGACATTTTTGTATGGCTTCTGCTGCCTGGTACATATCCTGGAGGTATAGGCTCTGCAGTTCGAGCAAACAAGATTAGGTAGGTTGTGATTTTTTTCCTTTTCAGCTGTCTGTTCTGTTTTTATGGGGCTTTTTATATTTTTCGGGAGAGTATGGGGGTAAATTGTGATGATACCGGCTGACTTGGTGGTTAATGTGGTTGAAAATTTTCTATTCAATTAAAAGGTACTCCAATGAGGAATATAGGAGGGCGCATAGGATTGGGAAATTGTCTGGATATCATTAGGGATTATGGCTTAATTCACGCTTGAAGATTACTAAGTGCATTACTATGTGTGTATAGCCTTTAATTCTTTGATTCAGGAAACAACTTATAGCCCAAGTGCTGACTCTCAAAAATTCTCATAGAATTCAGGCCATTAAGGATTTTTGCTAAAAGATTGTGAGTACTATAGACTATTCGAGCTGCCTTTAATCGTACAGAATGTATTTCAACGAAGGGCCTAATGTAAGTTTGGTAAATGACCGAAAGTGGACCAAAATATTTGGAAATCAACTATGGAGCTAAAACAGACTCCTAAAGGACGTTTGGCCAGTGTCTAGAAAAAATGAAATTTGGCGTCTAACTGCATCAATTTAAGCAAAAATGGACTGTAGATGTGGTGGACCGAACAAAATTTAGGAATATGTAGAGATACACATTAGGATTTCTGATTTCTGCTTAAGTAGAGATTACTCCATAGTCACCGAGGAAAAAGAAACGGATGTTTAGAGAGTTCAAACACACTGACAGCCATAACGTCGCCAACAGTTTACGGAGTTACCTTACGAGATCCGGACTACCTCACTCCATTCCTAGACTTCAACATTCTATAACAACTTCTTGTTCCCATACAAATATACACCGATGGGTCTAAGACAGGCGAGGGCATAGGAGATGAAGTGTTTTGTGTCTCCCTCTGTAAGCTTCATGAAGCCGCTGACTGGCTGTCGATGAGATTGGTATCAAGTACGGACATCGTTTACTCCGACAATCAAGCAGCTATCAAAGCACTCGAATCACCAATAGAAAAGTTTCTGAATGATATATCAAACAATTGTAACCTCACTCGGTTCCTGGCCACTCATAAGTCCAAGAAAACAGCAGACGAACTAGCTAGAAGTGGCACAAAAACGGAACTTTCGGCTGGCAAAGGAGAGTTTTATCTACCCATTTAAACGACAATCTGCAATATCTCTACATTAGCTCTGCATCAGGCAAATAGAAGGTGTCATAGTCTTCATACGTGTAAACACGCCAAACAGATATGGCCACAGTTGACCAGACCCAGCACAACAAGTCTGGTACTCATCAGCAAACCACGTATAGGTACTCTAGTAGGATTACTGACGGGGCGTTAGGTAGGTACGCCATAAGGCTTGGAATGTTAGTTAACGACTTTAATCGTGGCTGTACAGATGAAGAATGGAAGGAATCACCATTTCATCTTCTCCGCAGCTGCCCTGCATTATCCTCATCAAGAGACCGAATTCTGGGGCTCGTATAACATACGACTCTTGTAGCAGCACAATGGATCTCCTCCAGTCCAAGTGAATCCTACCTTAAATGAAAGATAGTCACAAACAGTGACTGTGGATGCCAACAGTATAAAGAATAAACTTCAGACATTCCAGCCGTAATGCACGGAACCTGGTCATAAAATTCAGAGCACCAACATGAACAAGCTGCCTTTCGGTCTGAACGAGCTGCACCAATTCCAACTATTGACATGGAGGCAGAGACACACTTGGAAAAGTCAGCGATTTACCTGCTGTATGGGATACATTCTGGAGTACTGGAGTATTTTTTTGGAATATTGCAAAAATCTTGGCAAACGCAGATTTAATTATGTACATGATGATCTTGGACTACTACAACACACCCCACTATAGACAAGGAGTTGTGTTGGCTGCAAGTGGATTCAACAATTAAAGATGGGTGGACCAGAGCAGAGTCATACAACGGCCTTCAAACCCATCCTCCAACAGTATGCCTAAGCTACTGTAAACCTTAACAAAAGCATAGGATTTTTTAAATGCATCTCCATTCGATAGTCCACAATTTGAAATTGATCCAACCATTAGTCCTTTTCACGCCATTTACCCACACCCAGTGACATGCTTCGAATTTAGCTGTTCAATTAGCTTCATTCGATAACCCGAACAATTCGTTCGGATTATGGAATACATAGCCTGTGTGCTGTTTGTTCCTCATTTGCAAAATCCAATCCTGCCTCCTATTCAACAAGCCTCCCAAACCCCCCTATGCTAAAGAGACTGAGTGTGGGTATGTTTTTATTTTTTCCAACATCACGCACAGTATATCCTTTTAAGGCTGACATTTACTGTTGCGTTCTTTTCATGCTAATATGCTAATATCCTTCCACGTCGTCCCTCTCCAACCGCCCACCCATACACATGCCTTCGCAATAAAATTCAAAATAAAATTCATGAAGTTATAATTTGAACAAAATTATTGCCTGCCTAACAAAAAGTCCTCGCACAAAGCCAACATACACACTTGTACATGTGCGTGCGTATATGCAAAGAGGATATTGGCAGCTTTGTACAATATTAGGTCCCGCATCGTCCTATCGTCCCACGGTGGGTTTGTTTTTTTTTTTTTTTTTTTTTTTGAAAAGGGAATGACCCTTTTTTTTCGCAAAGCTGAAATATGGATAACAGTACTTGTATGACGATAAATTTGAATATAATGACTCTATGGAGGTTGCCAGGGCTTGTGAAGAGAGAGAGAGAGCGAGCGCCTTCGAACGAAAAGGCAAACATTTTTACATTATGACGCCCACCGGAGAAAGTCCTTGACGGAGGATTATTGATTTAATTTTTCTTTTTTTTTCTGCTAGTCTCTCGGATTTGAAAACAGAATATCCTTGCAGCTGGAACACTTTGAAGAGGTTCGGCTTAACCTAAGGGAATTGGAGGCTAATTTCAATTTCAAGTGGGAAAGGGTAGGTGTAGGCATGCCTACACTATGGGTGTTTTTTACAATAGGTTTGGAAGGGAGTTGGGTTGGCTTTTACTATCCTCGTGAGAGATGAATATATTGGAATGTGTTTCAAGTAAGCAAGGCTTATTCTCTAAGACGTGGAATAAAATCCATGGCATTAGTCCATGGGAAAGGCTTTTTGGCAAATCCATCAGCAGTTCTAGTCTTCGACAGAGCATAAGGACGAAGGCAGATTCTAGTTAAAATTGTATAAATACTTGCAATGTATGATCCTGGAATGAAACGTCTTACAAGAGGTTCTGTTAGGTGCCGGAGGATAACTTAGATACTTGCAGATTCTGCCAAAAAATTTTAAAGGATCAAATGATAAAACTAAATATATGTACATGCGGAGCAAACATTTAACTTACACAGAAAAGAGTAAGAAAGGAACGCTTCTGGTAACGAACGCGTGGATCAACGAGGGGAAAAGATTCACAGCCATAGAGGAGCGATGAAATAGTTCCTACTAGCAATCAATCCAGTTGCCACAGAAAAAGAGTCGGAGAACCCTTCGATATTTGCAAAAATTAGGGCCAGGCCTTTATCGACTTGTTTTGATGAAGGCTTCGAATTTTTCTTGGCAATTCATGGGTCTTCTGATCCGGAGTTTTTTCCAGGACTCAGCGACCCAGCACATTGCAACAATGTGCTGTTTTCTACGACAACACCTCACAAACTTGGATGTTATTTAGATGACGAAATTCGATTCTATTGCAACCTGACTGTAGATGGAAAAGGAATACCTTCATTGTGATACTGCCTTTAACTCGGTCTCACGGCCAGCAACTGGCACTGGTAGCACCTCCGCTTGGGAAACACTGCTTTGGTTCGGAAAGTCTACATCCATTTAGGATCCATCCATTGTGTAAGTAAAACTGGAAAGCTAACTTCTCGGAAAAGTACTCCTGAGGGGACTCTTGAAATCTATGCATGGAGTGAGGTTATTCGAAAATTTTCAAATAGTTATCTAGAATCATGGAATGACAAGTTCCCTTCGGTCTCTAACTAAATATACGTACATATGCGATTAACTTATGCGTAGGCTGTCGAGGCTAGAAACAAAGGTATCTACCGGCAACAGATTAAGGATAGCCTCCAGTTCCGCAGAAGGTGTAGTTTTTATGCCACAAGACAACCATAAGTCAGAATAGGTGTTCCCTTAGGAGGGCGTAGGGCGTGTTATTCCTTTCGAGGATCTCGCGCAAATATCAATTGCCTTTGAACATTAAACTAGATGATAGAAAAGTAGCCTAGATTGTATGATGATCTAAATGCCAGCGCTATTATAAGTGTCCATACGAAGAGTTCGAGGTTTAATTCTTGGCAAATACTTGAGTCTTTTTTCCTTCTTTTTCACGATTCTCCTATGACCTCTTGCTATCATTTAACAAACATCAGAGAGTACTATTGTCATATTGTTTCTCAAGCAAAAAATTCGAAAGAATATAACACCAGTAGTCCGTATGGCTTTGAGAAGTTAGACCCTAGGCCTCGTAAAAATCGATGAAGAAGTGCTCTCAACACCAAACTTGTAATCGAGGTAGATGCCAAATCTGAGTAGGTTACTTAGGTGCAAGAGGTAGAGATGGGACATTACGAGCCCTAGAGAATTCCATGGTAAAGTCAAGGGCAAAAGCTGCTTGAACGGACTAATACCAGCAAAACATTTGCCCCCAACATACCGATTTCAGTGGTCACTGAGAGAGATCCTCACTTAGAGGGAAGCTGCCAAATCTTTGAGAGGACAAATAAATACAACGTGGAATAAGGTTGTTTAGGTACATACATATGTACATACATTACATCCTCAGTATGTTAAGGCACGTTACAAAGATGTAACGCTAGTGTTCTAGTGTTCTTTCTGATGTCAAGATATTGCCAAATATACTCAGTAAAAGTTCAAAAAATAGAAAAGTATCCTTTAGAGGACAACCGCAGGAGCTCATGACCTAACTACAGAGCTAGTGAAACCAAACTGTCTGATAACATCCTCGCTAAAAGGATCTAATGTAAAGTGATGAGTTCATGTTAAGTTCTATTTTACGACAAGAAAGTCTATCAGAATCGAACAATTCGAGCAAGACCGGTCATGGAGACAATACAAGCATTTCAAATCGACAGCCACCAGTTGTGATTCGAAGACTGCTTAAGCCCTTTTTATAGAGACAAGCTACACAGACCAATTTTCAGTCTGTCAAGGACAAGCTTCATTTAACTTTCAGTGAAGAGTGTTAATAGTATCGGGTACCCTGTTCCCTTTAACTTTGAAGATGAAAAGAGGCATTCTTACTACATAAACAAGTCTGAGAAACAAAATTCTTTTCGGATCAGGAGAAGAAGGGACTTCCAAAAAAAAGGCCAATCTAAGGGCTATGGAAACTGGGGAGATACATTTAGTATTCCTTAGAAATTCCTGAAGAAACACCGAGAATCAAAGCTCGATGCCGAAAGAGCAGGCTTACATGATCCTTCATCGACCACATGGATCATACCCCCTCCACCTGCTCTTTATTGACTTTAAGGAGGCACACAATAGTGTTTACCTGAATTTCATCTCGAATGCCTTGCGTAGGAGAGGTATTTCCGAGGAACACAGCCATTATCAGGGCTAACTATGAGAATCCAAGATATCACGTCTCAAGAGCGAAACAATTAAAGACTCTGCTCTTCGCAACGGAGTGGAACAAGGCTGTTTACTGTGACCTGTCCTATTTTATGTCGAAAAAAGCGATGTGTTCCAGACCAGACATAAAGTGAAGAAGCCACGCACTAAAATAAACAGTGACATCAGGATACAAATACCTAGGCTACACTAAGGAAATCTGTTTACTTTCGCATAGAATTATGGACTTGTACCAATCTGAGGAGGAAGCAATGAGTTGGAAATAGCTGGAGGCAGGCATTACAAAAACTACAACAAGAAAAGTAAAAAACAAAACGTGAACTGAATATCGCTGAAGTGTTTAAAGTGACATACAATACGAAGTCTAACTAAAGGAGAAACTAACGAAAAGTTTAAAAAAATATATACTATATCGTATTTACAAAGAATTTAAAAGTATTTCCATCCCCCGATACTTCAGATACACACTTCCAGCTGAGAACGTGACAACACATCGCAGGACTATACGTAGAGACCCCTTTCCCGGAATACCTGTCAAACTTTGCATCCAGATGCGAGTTTATATTAAGAATTACCAGCTCCTTCTCTCCCATCACCCGATCTGGCGCAACCGGAAAGTGTTGTTATCTTGTCACACTACACTATAGTTCGTGTTCAACAAAACATCCAAAAAGGATGTGTGTACAGCAATCCCTTCGCCTTAAGTTTGGTTATATACATATGTATGTACATATGTAGTTTTGTTGCAGTGAAAACTCAAAAACAGCTTAAGGACAATTGGCTGCCAAGAGGTGAGGAATTCCCTAAAAGCAAGGATGTAACTTCAGAGCACGTTTTGTCGTTGATTTACAACTTACACCAAAGTGCAATGTGAAGTCGCTTTCTAAACAGGATGAGTTGGTTTTTTGGGAAAATTCAGTTGCATGCCTCGCCTGATTGGATGGAAAATTATGAAAATCATGAAAGTTTTCTCATTAAAACGAGACACATCGTCGTCGTCCTTTTTGCAATCATTTGTCATGGAATGCATGACATTTTGTCATCGTGGTCGTGACTGACAAATGATTTTGCTTGCGTGATGACACTCTGATTAGAATAATGGAAGTGTGCTTGAGTTCATCCTTTGTAAAAAGGATTAACACAACGATGAGATCGTAACAGAGAGAGGAGAAAAAAAAGAAAGAAAAATGCTTCATTTGCATGCTAATAGTTTTTCGTAGGACGAATCGCCGGTCTTAGTGCTGGGCAATTCCTTGTAAAAGGATCATCCGAGGGTGAGAGATAAAGTCCTTAAGGCTTCGCGAGACAGAGGTATAACTAAGATAATTTAATTGGCGCCACTGTCCATTGTGGCGTCGGTGTTGCTATAATTTGTCTGCCGCTCTCGTGCCTTCGGAGGAGAGAGAGCGCTGTTGTTTATTATCCAGCTGAGTGGAAAAATCCTGCGAGAGGAAATTTATGTTAATATGAAGCAAAAGACGACTAGAAAGTTGGTTGCGGATTTTAAAAGGATTGCGATGACAGAGAGTATCGTGGGATAGAATGAGATATGGATACCAATTTTCCGCCTTAACGATGAGAGTATTAGCATGGAAATGGGAACTTAACAGGAATTTTTTTTATGTCCTTTGACCTGGCAGAGGAGCAGATGGGGAACCTGGACGGTGAAACTTTGCCGGTTATTGGGATTGGTGGTGATTGTGGTAATCGAAGTGGGTCGAGGTTTTAGCCGAGAATTAAAGATGTTTAGAAACTAACTAAAGGGTATCTGTAGTACGAACGAAGGTGCGGAGAGGATCGGAATAACAAAATTGAACACAGACTTCAAATTAAATCCCAATCGTATCACGAAATCGGCAGGAGTTGGTCAGATAGGAAACAATTTCTGTCTGGGGAAAGCGGTGGAATGAAAACCCCGATGTTATACGGAGAATACTGCATCAGTTATCTTTTCAATCAAGACACGGATACGCGAAAAAAGAATTAAACAATCAGAAAGACATAAGTAGGACTTAATTGCATGAGATAAAGTGATGCTATGTAGGTGTTCTCCAAACAGTAAGATTGGCGTGAGGAAGAAAAGCTAGATCCACTGCAAACGAAAAGCTCAATAACCATTTAGAGGCTAAACAAAGCCTTACTAGTAAATACTGCATAGAGGCCTCGCTCAAACCATACTGAATTAGCAAAGGGGTACTGCTGGCCTATAAGAGTTTTACAAAGCACAACTGTGATAGTTTCATAGAAGAACATATGCTCGTCTGAATGTTCAATTGAGCGATGTCCATGCTAGCTACAAGAAAGGAAATCTTCTGCGCTCATCTTAGTCTCTTGGCCATCGCATACAAGATCATAGGTAACATACTGTGTAAACTCCTGAAACCCTTGGCTCTCTGATCACAACTTCGACCGATTCTGTTAAAAAAAACCCAAAAAGTTTAAATCGATACCTATCACCATTTAATCGATTTACAGGCGGAATATGACAGCATCTATAGAGAAGAGCTATAGAGAACCATGTCTAGCTTTGACATTCCTGCCAAACTCATTCGCCTATGCAAGATCACCGCGGAGAAGGTTTGCTGTTCCATCAAGATTGGTTAGGTCCGGTTTCCATTGACGGGCATTGAAGGAAGAGATTGGATGACGAACAGCGATATCCATTTACTCAAAAAATTGCACACTAGTAATCATAGATGGCGAGGACATGTAGAGCGGATTGATACAAATGCACGAGCTGTAGAGGAACACCTCGCTTTAGGTGGCGCACACAAGTAGAAGGTGTCGTCAACCGGACTAGAGTGCACAACTGGAGGCTTGTAAGTGGACATCGAGGTTTACTCCTAACTGTAGCGCCACCTAAATATGTAAGTAAGTGATATCCATCTTATCTAGATACAGTGCTATATGGGAGTCAATAGTGCTGGTGATTGAACCTACCTGGGTCCCAAGGTTTGACCCCGAAGTGGTGAGAGCAAGAACCAGTCAACATTCGAAAGAAATGATTAACATTTATGTAGGCTTTCTCAACTACTACGCCTAACTTCTACTCTAACGAGTCCATAAAAAAATTGGCGCCCAATTCAAGGCCTTGAAAAGTGATAGAACTGGTTCGTACTAAAGAAGTATAGTTTAAGGCTACCCAATACCCTTTCATAAATGTCAGACAAAATCCTTAGTTCTGATTGACGAACAGAACTCAAAACTTGAGGATCTGATCTGGATGATCATAGACAACTGATCGCTGGAATATCTGATTGGAATAAACAATGAGGAACCTGCACGGCGGAACACGACGATTCCATATGTAAAAACCACTCCAACATCTATCTTACAGTATTACATACATACATACATATGTATATGACTACGATCACATCCTTATCACATAAAATGTCATAAAGCCGCGGTTAAGGACGAGCAAGACAGTGCGAGTAGACAAGATATTGGTGATCGTCTACTGAGAAATCCAATCATCATAGCTCGGCTAAACGTACAATTTTTAGAGTTTAGACCAAAATCAACGTCCAGCAAGAACTTCCTTGAGGGAGAACATTGTGAAACGATCTCTATATGATAGCATAATTATCCTCATCATGCAGCTGCATCAAGCACCAACCACTCGCCCCCATGTCACTCCCTTGATCTTTGATGTCCCATCGCCTTCTAATCACATCCAATTGATCTGTTTAAAAGTCGCCATCCGGGACTCATCCTCTTCCTATCGATGGCACTAATTCGGAATATTTATTCCACAACGCTATCGCCACACACCACGTACTGTGACACCATGCTGTGTCCATTCTCGACCCTGGATGCCACCAGGGTGCACCATGCCAATGTTTGCTAATCGCTGGTATGTCACGTTCAAATAAACACAGAAAATAAAAACCAACCCCAAAGATTCAGTTCCGGACAGACAGATGCAGCCGAATGATGATGTCGCCTGCCACTCTGTCATGGTGCTATGGTGCATGTTTACTTAACCAAAAGTAAGGGAGACACAACCCGAAACGCGACACGACAACTCTCACATCTGGTGTTCGACGGATGTAAAATCTCTTCCTGGTGTGGTTGCCAATTTTGTTTTTGTTTCCACTGTTTATACGAGAATCCTTTTCCTCCTTTGTAAGCACAATCCCTATTATTTTCATTTTTCAATTTCCCGACCATGCACACACCTTAAAAGCTCAAGAGTAGGAGATATTCTCTACCGTCTTTTGTTCTATCGCAGCAGCGCTGAACCCTAAAATCCTTGTAGCATGGTATTACTGGCGTCTGATGGGGATATAGAATTACACTTACCGCACAAGGTGTGCACAATCGTGCACCTGAAGCGACTTCAGATTTCATAGAGATTCGAGGATGAATTTTAACCAATTTCGCTTGCTGCGTTGCATCGTCCTCGTCAGCACGGTCCTCGTCGGCGTCTCGGGTGTTGGGATGTAAATTACTTGTTTATCGTTTTGAGATATTGAGATGTTCAGCGGTATCCTGTCGCTTTTGTGTATCTTGTTTTTATTTCTTTTGGTTTTACACACCATTTGGGAGAACTTGAGATAAACACTTCCTTAACCTTAACCGGATAAGATGCACCAGTGTAAGCAACATGAAGAGGACCGCGACGCGAGTAATGCAACCACTAACACCACAAAACCATACCGCCACTGGTACCGAACTGGAGTGAAGGGTTGTTAAGATAAAGCGAATGAAGTGGTTCTTGTTCTAAGTTGTTGTTAAGGAAGGTCTTCCGGCGGTATCTTGTTTCTTTGCGTGTGCACACAAGGCTGGAGCTGCTGGTGTTCTGCTGGTGTCAAATGGAGGGGCGATGTTTTAGGAAATTAATTGGAAGAGTAACTACTCCGAGTAAGTGGGTTGATTTTATTGCTTTTGAATGCCTTCCTATAGTAAGACACTTGCACAGTTTCAATAGTTCCGAATCTACTCATTTGACAACGTGATGGGATGTCTAGCACTAGGCAAAAATCTTTCCAGTTACGTCAAGTTCTTTGCTCAGTGAAAGCATCCTTAAAGACCAGGATATTGGTATGGTATGGGAAAAGATACACAGATTGCAGTGTGGAGTAATCAGTCGGTTGGACGAATAGTGAGGTCAAAAGGGAGGTGCTTACGTACCACCCTCATATTTTCACTAAAAATCTCTGGCATCAAATGTAGAACGACTTGTAAATGGTAAAGGTGATATACTATCTTCATGTAGTGCCAACGCAAAGACGAAGAGATCTGTACCCATAGTAATGAAGAAAGACACATTTATTCACACAGTTAATATCATAGGCCCACGATGCCTCCCTTGCGGGACCTCAACGATTCCGTGTATGGACTAAACTACTGTTGATCTAAAAACAAAAAAAATGTGTGGATCAGGTTTGAGACTGGCTAAAAAGTGAAGTGAAAAATGAGTTCCCCGTAAGTGTAATAGCTTCGAGTAAAAGGTTGTCATTAACGAATGACGGCTCATCGTCATATGAAGATGATGGTCCATCGTACTAACACCTTGAAGAAGTGGTGCAGTTAAGTTCGAAGATCTCCCTCATCTAAGTAGCCTTAGAGTCTTACGCTATTGCCAGACCATCAAATCTAGATGTGACCTAGAAGGGCCAGACTAAAATTTATGAACAGAAATGTATACTCTATGGCGATTAGCTCCATTTTTAGGAGTTAAACAAACTATAAAAGGAGCAAAGAAGAGTTAGAATGAGAACACTTAAAACCAACGACTGCAAATGCACTATCAGATCCGAATTGATCAATATACTGCTCACTGGTCAGATTATCAATTCCAAGCTGGATGGGATGTTCACTAGTGCACTTCGCAAGGTGGTGTTCTATCCCCTATTCTTTGGAATTTGGTGGCTAATGAAATATTGATCATCATAGAAGACGACAGATGCACAACGATCGCTTGTGCAGGCGACATTACCTTGGTTGTCTTGAAGAAGCAACTAAATACTCCGACAGAGCTTTTGTAAAACTAAATAGGCGGTACGGTAAGTGTTTAGGTGTAAACCCCCACAAAACTGAAATAGTCCTCTAGTCAAGGTAATATAAAATTCCGATGGTAACCTTCTTCCTTGAATGGGGTCAGATTAGTCTTCTCTGATAAAGCAGAATTTCTGGGTCTCATCTTGGATAGGAAGATAAGCTTGAAACCTTACCTTCAAGAAAGAGTTAAGAAAGCAACAAAACACTTTTCTGGAAATAGAATGGATAATACCACTAACCGGTATTATCTGAGCCAGGTCCAATTCACAGCAAGCCTACACACAGTCGGGGGTCTACATAGGACATTTTCCTGAACCTGTTACCCCTAGACATGTTTAGCAAAGAAATGTCAGCAAGTGTAGCCGCTCGTCCCGAAGCTACCCTACAGTGGTCAAGAAAAGATATTGGGCACAGTAATCTGTACACACCTTTACAATATGAGGTGATTGACTTTTAGAGGGAGACGACTCAAAAATTATAGACAGTCTATGACAGTCTTAGGCTTGGCCTCTCCCTCCGTCTTTTGAATCACTGTAGCGTGTTCCAGGCAAAAATGATGGCAATTACACAAGTCCGGAAAGGACAAGCTTAAGGAAAACATAACCTCTGCGAAGGATACACAGATCTTCAATGATGCTACCATTTAAATTCTATAGAAGCTCTAAGCTGCCGTTCGTTTCTTATGAAGATGGCAGAACAGTTCAACATTCTGTGAACTGTGTTGGTTGCCGGGACATAGTTACACGAAACTGTAAGGCCGCCGAACTTGCCTGATTAGGAACAACTTTCGCCGAACAAAGGCAACTTAGGGATACCAATCGCTATAGACAGAACAATTCTTAGGTGGACAGAAGTTTGAACTGGTTTGACAAGTAATAGAGAAGAACTTACACCTTCGACCTGAGTGGTACCATAATGGACCTCCAATTGATCTAAACGTGCTAAAGTCACTCACTGGCAGCCACTTCAACCAAACTAAACCAAATCAAGCTAACTTCGAGTAAGCTTCGAAATAATATTGTATTCAATACTAGATCCAAAGAGGAAGTATTAGATACAAACTTCTTCTAAGTCAGATTCTAGATCCTTCTCACAATTAGTCGTATTGTGTGTGTGGTACATCTATTCTGCGCAGAAATGGAACAGGCCTATCGCGAAAGTTCCGATACTCCCGGATGTTTGTCAAATGTTCGCGAGAGGTGGGTCCTACGCCTGGCATTCCGAAATACCTGTGATTTGTCAGCCTTACGCTTGAGTGGTCACCTTTTTAATGTCAGATTTACGGTGGAATACGTTCTCCCTAAGAGACCTAAAGATTGTAAGGAAAATTATTTTCCGCAACACAGTCAATGATATTCTAAACGATTTTGATGATCTAAATACTACATAAAACCGTTTAACTGCTGCCTAAATTACCATACGATTTTATTGACATCCGGCAGATTTATGTTCTCCGATAAGCAGCGGAATATCCTCCAATCACTCTTTTAACATTCCTTCTTGCTTGCTTCTGTCATAAAAGTGTATCATCTCTGAAACGACACCAACTCACCGTCATCCAATAAGGACTCATCACATTCGTCTTTAATTTTACTACCTTGCCCGAGCCCATTCACACGCCTGCATAACACAAACCCTCTCGGCCAAATCAAAGTCGAGTGTATAAAACGAAAAATGTCATCCCTACAAGGACACAAAACAATGGGGCCACAACACAAAAAAAGGGGGCCATTCACAGCGGCACCCATGAGTGCAATCCTTGTACACAGGGACAGACACACAATCATCACCATTACGATGGTATCCGCTTGTTATACGAGCTGTTTTCTTTTTTTTTTATTTTTTTTTTGTTCATCCTCCATCTCCATCCTTTTTCACGTACCTAATCCACTTTTAAGGATAATAAAAAGTTCACATTTCCATTCGATTTTATTGCAAATGAATAGGACATTCGGTTCCGTCTCGAAGAAGAAAAGGCTGTTCGCCTTTGTGTCCTCTGTTCTGTATCATCGGTGTAAGGATGTAAATGGCTGATTTCGCAATTATCGGTAAGGATTTTCGTTTATGTGTACAAGGAGGGAAGTAATTGTACACTACACACTGGCAGACCAAGTGTTCAGTGAAGGAATTTTTCCCAGGATATCGATCATAACAATGTTACCGGGAGTGCTTGTGTGTGTGTTGTGTGGAAGAGTGTATCCTTGCACGTCCGTACGCTTGATACATAGGTGTGTTTTGCAGGTACTCGTATTCGTATGTAATGAGATGGTAATTGGTGCTGGAAGGTGAACGAACTGGATGGGAAATTCTGTTTTAGATAAATAAATAAATAGTCCCCAGGATCATATTTAACGCTTAACAGCATATGTTCACAGGATGGTTGCTTCTTGTTTTCACAGCCTCTGCTGATCCGTATACAGTATACGAGTACACGGAAATCCTTCTTCCGATGACACGCACATACATATGTCGGGCTGGAGGGACAGTAATTATTATAGTGAACACGAAAGTTTATTTTTATTGTTTCCCAGCAGCAGCAGCAGCACCCTCCTCATGGAAGGGATATCCTGTGGTAGCCGCTGTTAATGGGTCGAGTGCGTGGTGTGTGCTTGAACAAGTGTGGACGCGTGATGGTAGGAGCGAATTCAATAGTCCCATGTGGACGATTTTCCGCATAGTTTATCAGAATTAATTGTTTATTAATGTGACATATTCCATTCAACGAAAATCATTTATTTTTCAGATTTTTTTTCCCCCTTTAGGCTGTATCTGGGGAGGGGAGGCTGACTTTGTATCAAAAAGAGATCTATGGGCACATTGGCGGAAGTGAGTAACGAGTGCGATGTAATATTTATTTAATTTGGAATGAATTAATGGCACTCAATTGAGTGTGGTGGAATATGAACGGGATTCAGTAGATTGCTGATCGAGTTGAAAGAGAATAATTGAGAAGCACTTCAAATTAAAAAGACTGCATTCATGATCGACTATCAGGTGTTAGGATTCAAAAGGCCATCTCTAACAGCAATAGGAAGAAGGCAATGATGACTTTTTTACAGTGAACTACAGCTAAAAGTAGGAAATTCTGAAGCAAAATCATTTTCCTGATGCTCAGGATACTAATTCTATGAAGTTATTCACAATCACTCGAAACAGGCACACATCAACAGCATTTCTAAGAGACTCTTTTCGACGATCTTATGAAATGGGCCAATAGACAGTCTCCCTGGATCAGCCCGACAAAAAGTCCAAGGACTGCTTTATGTAGGTATTACGAGTGCAAATCGAGTGGGTGCGCGTGCGAGTCGTACCTATTCAACTGCTTTGCTGGAAGTCTTTCTAGAGTTTCCACTCCTTCGTAAAAGTGTATGAAAACTGCCGCTTCAAGTATTCCTATGTTTCACCTCCTGCATCAAGACCATGAATCTAGTTAAAGAATTGCGCTGCTATCCTTACCGGCAGTAAGCAAATCGAAAAGACCTTGAATCGTAGTTATTGTGATAACCCTTATATTCCACACTTCATACATGAATTTGGATTGTACACTGATGGTCCAAAAACGTCGAATGGCGTAGGCGTCAACATTTTGAGTCCCAACTGATCAATACTTTGAGAATACAACGATCCAACCTATCGAAGGAGCTGTCAAGTTCGCAAGGAGGCGTATTATTCCATATCTTCTGGTCTATTGTGGATGACCTAGTAGATATAGCAATCAGAGGCTAACACGAACCTGTCATCACTAGACGGATGTATCAGTATACACATGAATCAATGCCAAAACGATCATGACTCTACGAAAGAGAAAAGAAAAGGTAAGACACTAGATGGTAGCTTTAAATAGAAGGAAACTCTTCAAGGATTAAATATCAAGTCTACCAAGTCCTCGATGCCTGATCTGTACCGAGATTTGACTGTAACCGAACGAGTATCCCTGCCTGCAGTGAATGAAGTCATTTCAATCTACTTGTAGACAGAGGGCTCGATACCGAAATCAAGGTGGGTTATGGTGTCTTCTTCAAATAGGTCAATCGGCAAGTGATCTTTTACGTCAAAGGCGGCTTTAAACTGTCGTTTGTCCTTACCGCACATGAAGGAATAGTTCAACATGCAGCTTAACTGGAAAACTTTATAAGGTACAAGCTCACCATTTACATGGTTAGAATAAAGAAGGAAAAAACCAGACTACAGACAAAACTTCCCATATAGGCCAGGAAGTAGGATAACCAGTTTCATTGTGAAGAAGTATCTTTGACCGCTTTTTCACTTAAGTCGAGTCCAGCTCCGTTCTCGAAACTCATAGTGCAGGATAGGCACTTAGAAGATATCTCACGGTTCACTCCTCTGTGTGTACAGCTATTCCTACAATCGTAGTATGGTGATATTGTTCCATGTATTGTAAGCCATTCTCATGGTTCATGGGTATCTAATAGGAATTTTCTCGATTTAATAGGCTCTGATGATTCCCCCTGGCATTGGATGCTGTAAGAATAGGGAAGGTACTGATAGGCGTCAACTTGGCGACGTCCAATGCTGTAACTGGTACTACACATCAAATGTTCTTATTTTACTTTCAAGTGGTAGCCGTCGGTAGTCCATCTGGACGCGACTGGCTGAAGCTTATAAGTGCGAGTTTTGAACAAGAGAGAATTTCAGCACTATAAACACGACAGTGAACGAATTCTCTCGATGGGATCAACGGTGGTGTCAGAGCTCCAATCGGAAGCACAAACCACACTTTACTCGGGCTACTTCGACACCCTCGGAGCCCAGGCCGGTAAAGATTTCCAAGAATAAGTCAGGTCTTTGTAAAAGAGACGGCGGCGAACGATCCTTTAATCCTTAGATACGAGACAGACACAAGCCTCAGATTTAAGCAAGCAGGATTCGTCCTTACTTCAGGGAGGTTATGGTCTACACCTTTACTTTATAGTTTGCCCGCTGAAATGCTGGGCCTTTTTGTAAATTACTTCTGCAGTAGTTCCTCCTTTCACTTCCTATCCATATATCCGACCTTGAACCACTTGGAGACTCATTCCTACAAAAACCTCAAGCTGATGTAGATGACATTGTATGTGATGAATCCCTAAGCAAGTTCTTCTTTGAAATACAAGCATCATTACTTTGGGAGAGGGAGGTTTATTTCTCAAAATCTCTACTGCCAACTAATGACATAAATCTTATTGCCACGAACCCCCGTCCTCTTGCATACACAATTAATAATAGCCGACCAACTGGTCTATCAATTAAAAATCATAAATAAACTGTCCTTTGTATCTCCTTGAAACGAAACACAACTAAAGGTTGCCCAGATACTCTCCCATGTCTTGCATCATTGAAGGAACCTTCCTGTCGCCGATATTCGTTATTGACTTCGATTGGATTCGTTTCGTTTCGATTTCCAGTAAGTGTTAATCCTCCATTATTGAAATGTCCTTCCCAGACTGCTCCTTAGCTGTATTCGATTATTGCTTGCCGCCAACATGCAGCTCCTCTGGCCAAGACCAGCTGTCTTCCTTTTACCTCGTCCAAAGGAAGCACAAAATAAAAACCTGCCAAGTGAAGTTTGCCAATCGATATGGCCATTCGCCAGTCTCGAGTGGCATTCGATTTTCAACAACCTCACACACACGCATCGAGTAAATAGGTTTATCTCGTTTATCTCTGGATAAAAGGATACATCACAGCCGGTCCCGGCAGAGGCTCCACAATTAATGAGAAGCAATATTTTATATTTTAATAAACCCATATGCATAAAACACTGATTACCGAAATTAAAATGAAATCACGTTCCTCGGCCTGGATGTGGTTTTGTCTGCCATCTTTGCAGCAAGTGCCGACTGGTGTTGAAGACCAAAGGAGTTGGTTGGTAGCGCGCCTATTTCCAGGAGGAGCGCTCTCAAGTGCTTTGCACTGTGCTCGCACGTAAAAGTACTTAAAAGTACCTTTGGACGTGGTGGAGAATTTAACAAAAAAAAAAAAATGCAAAAGAGAAACTGAATCACTATCCTTCCGCCATCGTGCTCTGAAGTGATGATGAGATGGCATGCACCAAGAGCAGCAGCAACTTTGTGCGAGCACACGAAAGTTTGCATATTTGAAAAGTTTTTGCGGGAGATGACGACGAGCCGTTCAAAACTGCAATTTGGAGAGAAGCTCAGGTGTCAGCGTCGACGAATTTCTCGTCGAAAAGTGATTTCTACTTTGAAAAGGTCAACGGGACGCGATGAAAATCGTGGGCAGAGCACGTTTTTCACCTGTTCGAGCTGCATTGATTAATTTTTTGGTTTTTTTTTTCGTAGAACAACCATTTTTCCAGTTTGAAGTTTAAGCACAGTCTGGGATGAAAATAAGTGGACTATTGAAAGGACAGAACAATTTTTGGTTGTCTGAAAGGAGAATGAGACATGTGCATTGAAGTACGCTTTTCAAGGCGATGAAGAAGGTAACAGGCGTAGATATAATAGACAACCATCGAGGCAAGCAGTTTCTAATCGGGTGGGAAGGTAGAAGCAGTTTGAGTGCACCACATCTCGCACCCCAGGACCACCACCGCGACCAACTTCTGGCCAGACTTAACACCGACTTTCCATTCGACCGCTGGAGGGTGATAGAGAATGGGATCGCCCCCAGATGCGATGATTATGCTCCCAGCCAGAGACTGAACAATACGTATCGGTATCAAAGCGGAAAGACGAAGGTTGTCATAAGAAGCTGTTAAGTACCAATCACCGTCCATTACTAATAAAACAAAACACGATCTTACCTTTAGTTCAGGAACTCTGGAACCATGAAAAGGGAGAGTCGGCGGGCTGAACTGGAACAATATATTCTTTGAAAAGGGTCGGGTAAGTACTGCACGTACTGCCTAGCCTAACGACATATTGCCCGCTTCCTCCTCTCTACACATAGCAAAGCAGTTTAAACATCAGCCTGACTTGGCTACGATGAGAGGTACATACTTAGTCTCACACGCTAAGAACTTACTCTGGAATTGACCGCTCAAGGTGGACCGTAGACAGAGGCTGAAAGTTACAAGGGACACAAAAGATTTACCTGACTGGCACTGCTAAAGGAAAAGCAAAGGTGTTTTCAAAAGATAGAAATAAACGCTAAGAGCCCTTCTAATACTAAGCTTTCCAGTGAAGTAGAATCCGTAAAAGACTCAGCCAAAATCCAAAAAATCTTCTCTAAGATACCCACAGTCTTGGGCTTCACAAAAGACCCTATAATTCACAACACACTCTTCAGAGTAGTAAAACACTCCAGTAATCCCCTATAACCATTGCCAGATGGTCAATTGCATAGCTGACTCTATTGCTCTATTCAAAGCATTCGGATCCGATGGTATTTTTCTCAAACTCACATTCATATCAAAAAATGGTCTCCCGATACTATAAGCTGATTGATTGAGAGAGCCCTGCTTCAAGGCGGTAACAGCGTAAGTTCACTTCATAGTGAAGTGAAGTCTTTAGGGCTAGTCCCTGCGCCTAGATACCCTAGCAGACCATCCAAAACGACAGTACCATCTAAATCAAGATCTACTGGATGAGATGATATGTCAAGCCGAAATAAAAAGACTTACACGCTTAACTAGATGCGACTTTTGCAATTCCAAGCCACGTAGCTTACTGCATGGTCCATGATAATCGACCCCCTCCGTCTTAAAACCAGACAAGTGTTGGTTAACATGTGGTCGAGAAAGTCGCTTTAAAACAGATACAATCGCTTTGGATCCTCTAAACTTCTAAACTCCTTGCATCAAGTTCCGAAAAGTCGACATTCCTCAAATTTAAGCGAAGGTTACATTTTTTTGTTGAAGCCGCACTTAGATCTTATCCTACTGCAACCGCTCCGACAAAGGTTGAATATGCTAACCAAATTGAAAAAATTATCAGCTCAGTGCAGCTTTAAAACCGATTGACAGATATACAGAGATACAGAGATTTTTATCACTGGCTTACATACTTTGACAACTTGAGCCAGAAACAGGCTTAAAACGTGGGTATTTGTCTCGAGTCAGAATAAAGAAACAGACTTATGCAGATACTGAAAAGACGCTTAAACTTACGAGTAAGGGTTGAAGGAGCGGCAAGTAAGTGTGGCAGGAAGAAAGCTACAGCATATTCCCTCAGCTTACGGGTAATCCAAGCTGAAACCAATAAAAGAGTTGATGTCGTTACTAAGTAATAGTGTCTGATGCAAAAATAAAATCCCAAATAGTAGCCGTATCCTCTATCATCGAGTGTCAAATACTTCAGCAGAACTCAAGTGGTAAAGCATGTACTGAATGAGGAATGCATGGGGTTGGATCACCAACCTTAACAAAGGTGAAGTCTAGAGAACTCGATATCAAACAAAACAGTTTCTGATCCTGATCACCAAAGACCAATACGATTCTAGGAAAGCCTGTAGATTAATTGCTTGTCTGAAGAAGCAATTAAGTTAGGAGCAGAAAAGGTACACAAGACAGTGGTTCTAACTTAATTATTCACAAAGTGTCAAAGGACTCCAACACCAAAGTGCTAAAGTAAAGGTTTGTGTACTCTCGTTACTCTTGTTTCTGGTGATCTTTAACGAATCGGGTAAATTAGCCTTGAGAGGACGTCGATGGACCTCTAGTCAATAGTTCCCACCATTAGTGTCTCTAGTAGAATTAGCAAGTCCAATATATGGAAAACAAACATCTAAATAAGCGGTACAACATTTCCGTCTAGATATACATATACACAAAGTTACAGTAGAACCTTACCTCAACTCAGTATTACCATTTCCAGGCTTATGGAGTACCTATCATCAGAGGAAGAGAAGGAAATCTAATTAGCAATGACAGGTTCAATCCTATGCTTTACCTAAATCAACTACTCGACAAATATCCTACTTTATTCACCCGGATTTGAGCCGAAAAAAATCCATTACTTTAAGTTAACGATAGATGGCGCTCCTTAAACACTTCTATACTGACAGAAGAGGCTAAAACGAACTGAGGAACACGTTGCAGAGGCCTAAAACAACCGACTTTCTCTGTCATTCCACGGAAAAATTTCCTCCAAAGATATTTTTCTAACATACTTATGTACATATGAATGTATCTACTCGTATGAGCATAGAACAATTTCCAGAAAGATCGTTAAAAACATCTATAGATGACTTCTGTTATAACCAGAGTAAATAATAGATATTAGGTTTCTCTCCTCATGGTCCAGATACGAGTAAACACAGCGAAATGCCTTGAGCATTTTAAACTACTTGCATATGACACATTGCCAGCAGTTTGGGAAAGTGGGCAACTTATGGTCTCAGCTGACCGACGATCGCACCGATCTGTATGTGGGCAACTGTATCAGGGAAGCTGCTATCATTTGAATCATTACATCTTGCACATGTGCATGTTAACTGTCACTTGCAACAGATGCCCCTGTATTTTCTTGATAATTTGTTTGGCAAACATGTCTCAAACGAAGAGGGAACAAATCCTGAATCTACAGATAGATCGGAACGATCATGTCTTCCAAAATAATGGCAAATCCATTGCAAAGCAGTGGAACCTACTATTCCCATTCGATAGAAAAGTCAAGTTATTTAAAAGCTAGAGAGATCTGCAAGTCCCAGTGTGCCACATTCCCCTCCCAAACCTCAGTGATTTAAACGACATGCATAAATATTTTACTGTCATATCTTGCACCATAAAGGTTCGCTAACTTTCCGCGACCATTGTCCGTGACATTCTCTATGGCTGTCCTTCGGACAAAGGAAACACCGTGTGCTCGAGTGTGCATCATTAAGCAGCAAATGAGCGAGTATTTAAATAAAATTTCAAAATGGCACAGCGCCACTCCAATTAAAATAAAAATGTATCTACAGATGGGCATTCAAAAATGACTTTTAACACCCGGTTGGGATTTTATTTAAATTTTTAATATCAATTCAGCTTCATCGTACCATGACGCAATCGCCTGCTAAACAGATCGCAATTTTTTTTTTTTGTATAAACAATCACAATTCAATCAGAAATTCCCTCGTAAAACGACATGCCCTCGAACTAGTGAGTTTATAATTAAATCATGATCATCGCGGTTAATTCTCGAAAAAACAACAAAAAAATGAGATGAGGGTCGGGCCAGAGTCTTTTGTTATCCGAGTAGGTACTTGGAGGCGGGCGGGCGGCTGGCCACAAAGTGGAAACTCTTCTTTTTCGCTTTCTTCTACTCTCGGCTTAAAACGGCAAGACAAGACGGCTCAAGTGAAAGTAAGTCTGTATCTGGTTTTGCGCATCTCTGCGCTCAGCCGGTAGCCACTTCCTCGTCTTTGATTCTGGCATTTGTATCTGCCCATCATCACCGGCTGCTGAATGGTGCGGTGTGCGATGTATGATGGAATAGGAAGCACAATTTTCATTCGAGATTTGTGATGTGTTTGTCTTGAAAGGGAAAACTGTTTTCGTTTGCAGAGTTATGGTGCGTAAGTTTATGGCATGGAATTTCAAATTTTAACGGTTTACTCTGTGTATGATGTAAGCAGATGCATACATTTGTACGATTGGTTATGGTAATTTTTGTGAAACGGTTTATCTGTGATCACTACGAATGAATAAGCGATGCTAATTGCTTCAGATTGTATTTGGAGATATGTCCATCTTTTTGGCAAGATGGGCTTTCTATCAGTTGAATCATTCATTTATTCATTCAGTTTATTAAATTAAATTTCGGTGGTACACAGAGATCAAAAAGTCTTCGTACACCCTTTCGACTACCTTGAGATACTTTCTGTCTATTGTATTAGACAGATACTGTATTTGTGGATACTACCAGTGGTAATCAGTCGCGTGGGACACCGAAGGTGGCCGGAAAAGGCGGACGGAGCTGAAATAATGGTAAAAAAATATCATGGATTCAACATCATGGATTCAAAGCCGAGAAGAGACGAATTGAAGAGAATTAATTGATTAGTTTTTGAAGGCTTTACTGATATCGATTGCTATAACATGGCCTTTTCTATTGAAAGAACAAAGAACACAAATTCGACGAGGATTGTAGATGTTGTCCTACCTTTTGGGCGGCCATATTGACCAAGAGAAATAAAAGACTTGCACAGAAAGCTTATGACAAACAATTTCACCGATTTTAAAATGTTTTTGAGTACGTATTCGCTGAAAACCAGGCACTAGTTTTTCTATATCTCTCAGTAAAACTAAATAAATCGCTTTCGGAATTTTCCAAATTTCAAACCAAGTCGATATTCAATTTCAAGAACAAGTTAAGAAAATGGTTTCACATAATTCATACCTCATACAGATAGAGTCACATCCCCAAAGTAAGTAAATGGTGTTGGAACTCACCTAAAATTAAAAAGAAATTTAGCAATTATTAGTTGTTTCAATAGTGTTTGAGATGATTTATAGAATAAAAGAGACAACATTTGAAAATTTTTAAAAATTGCTATCGGAATTCAGAGTTGTTGGTCGTTGGTCAGAGGCTCCCGACCCGTGAAGAGTCACGTCAGCCTTCCTTTCCCTTCGATCCCGGGCACTCTACTTACAGTTATGCAGACCAACCTCTCTGGCTACAGCGACAGCTTGGTCCTTTTGTGATGCGAAGATCCTCTTTAATAGACTATTATAGTCAATTTGCTCGATGCACACTTAATACTAAATACATCCACCTTTTCGTACCTCCCATAGAGTTCGCGTTTGTTCTTCTCCCCCGTTCGTCCTTCTCGTATACGTATACCGAAAGTTCGACGAAGAATTCTTCTCTTGAAAGTGCCCAAAACCTGCTCTGCTTCTTTGTTTGTTGACAAGTAAGTACTTGGTTTTCACTTCAAGGCCAACTCGTATCGCCTGTTCTTCGATTGCCGTAAAAGCACACCGATGTTGTCTGCGTATCCCAACAGCTGGACAGATAGTTTCTTCCGTGTTTACATCTGCCCTCTGCACTATCTGTTCCAGCACAAGATTGAAGAAATCACACGATAGCGCATCTCCTTGCGGAAATCCGGTACATACTTGAAATAGTTCAGAGGAACTGTCCCCAAATCGCAAATTGCTCGGATCCCGAAATTGGCCCTCGTCTTGTAGAGCTCAAGACAGTGAATACAGTCATATCCGGCTTTTAAGTCAAAGAAGAGATGCTGAGTCTCGATTTGAAATTACTTGGCCTTTTCTAGGATTTGCCTTAGTCGATCATCGTTCTGCAGCGCCGGCATCGACACTGATACGTGCCGTGTTAGACGACGTAATGAGTGATAAAATGGATAAATTCGAGTCAACATATTCAATTTGAATGGTCCTGTGCCAGTCAGACAACCGATCAAAGTACCGAAAATATCCCTGTCATAAGCTCTTCTGTTCAAAATGAGCCAAAACAGTCAATTCCATGCCGTTCGCAGGAGTTCAGAATCTCTCATTCCATATTGAGTCGAACTTTACGTAGAGATCTTGCCCCAAACCCTTACAAGGTCAAGTTGATGATTTGAAGCTTCGAAACTCCTCCCATTGGGCTGCGCAAAAGTTTGAAGAAAATCCTGAATTTCACTGAAAAATTTTATTCAGCGATGAACCTCATTTTTCGCTTAATGGCTTTGTCATAAGCAAAATATGCGTTGCTGCATAGCGACATACTCACAAGTGCATCAAGAGACACCATTGCATCCACAAAAAGTGACCATCTGACGTGGATTTCATGCCGGAGCTAGGATTGGATAAAAATTATCGTCATCTTACGGTCACTGGACTATTTTTGGCCAGAATTGAATGGACTTGACGTCAATGGTATGTGGTTCCAACGATATGGTGTCAAATGTCATACAGCTGGTCAAACAATTGATGATATTGAAGGGAAACTCGATAATCTAGAAAATCGGTTTAAGGCTGTTTAATTTCTTGACATGGGTCTACGTTAAGTCGTTTGTTTATGCCAATAAGCCAAGAACGCTAGAGGAGCGTACTAAACGCGAAATTGGCACCGATCTGGTCGATATGTGTGGGAAAGTGGTTTGAAAATTAACTTAAAAGAATCGATCATTGCAAACCTTCTCGCGGTGGTCATATGAAAGAGATCGAATTCCATACATGTGCACTACACTTGAAATGTATTTTAGTGGGATATGTCAATTATTCTGTGATATTTAAGCATACAATTGGCATGTCCTCATTAAAAACTTATTGAACTTGTTTTTGCAAGGTATTGTAAGCCACACTATCTGTAGTTCATTTCTTATAAACTTGGATTACCAAGGATTCAATGGGAATCATCTTCCCTATTGACAACAGCCAACTGTCAATAGTTTCAACCAGTAAACTGATGCTCCACAACATAATACTACACGTTATGACCCTTTCTACGATATACTACAATTGCCACATTCTTAAAACACCCTGCCAACTTGAAAATATACAATAAAATTCCTCCCCAAGTTCATCCCCTGTTTCGGTCTCTGTCTCTGCGAAAAATCATGACCAATTGCCAAAATCCATTACAAACACCCTTTCCCACTCGAACTCCTGCTCATTTCGTCGTTACGGATCATTAAAGTTCCAGAAAGTCAATCCTACACAGAAAGATAGTCACACCATCTCCTGCCCCGGCCCCTAACCGGGAATTCCTCTTCTAAACTTCGTCTGGCTTTGCACACTGAGAGCCAAGAACGTGCAACAATACAGAATGCTTAACCAAAAGTCAATAAAAATTCAAATTTATCACCACAAACAAAAAAAAACAACACAGAAACAGCATACAACATAAAAAGGACAAACTTATCTCTGATGCAAAATTATCCTTCGTCCTTGTGTTACGAAAAATATGACAGACACGTTTCCTGAAAAAAGCTCCCTTCCATGTACGAGTGGGGATGTATGTGAACACAACAAGTATGACATGCAAATGCGGAGTAGCAGTTATTATAACACCCCCTAGCGGTTGACTGGTGGTAGCTAGTTGATATTTGGGGTGCAAGCGACTAAGTGGCGCCAGCAAAAAGGAAACTTCCTTCCAGCGCCCTGCCTTGTAGACAAGTCACTTTGATCGGCAGTTGACTTCGAACCAACCACCCGCCGCTGCCGCCCCCGTGAGTGGGATACATAGGCAGACTTTTGTCGTAAATTTCGCGTGCTCGCAATTATTATTATTTTTATGTTTGAGCGTGTGAGTGAGAGTGAGTGAGAAAGATGTGGAAATCATAATTGCCAGGACAATTACGGAAACGAAAAGTTTCCTCAATCCGGCTGTCATTGTTTTTTTTTGTGTGTTTTTGGCTCCCAGATTGCAGCAAGTTTGCTTAGTCTACTCCTCTCCGACACTGAGAACGTCGACGACTGTGTAGGGGTGGGGGCTGTTGTGTTTGAGAGAAGAAGGATGACATGCCAAGTCGCCTTAGGGCTGCCTATTGATTTTTAATGAGGATTGCGTATCGCTGTTGTTTACGATTATTGTTGTAATTAAAGTGAAGTGTTTGTGTTGTGAAATTCTCTCTCTCTTCTCCGTTCGCTTATGAATGGAATTTGCCGTGCACGAAGGGCGGAGGTGCACGAACAAGGAAGCAAGGAAGTGTTATGAGAAGAAAAATTGAAAATGTCTACAGGGACTGGGGCACAGTGTGATTACAGAATCGAAAGTAAATTCGATTGATATCGTTCTAATGACTTTGATGCGAAGTTAGCGAGTTCTGATGGCTTTAATGAGATTCAAATAAGTGTGCAGAGGGATTCTGAAAACGATTTTAGGGATTTAATAGATGCTAAACGCATCTGGTGTCGTTTTCAATATTTATATACACGTTACGTACCTACTTACATTAAAGTAAGAGGGATTGACTAAAATTCACAAAAGCGGGCCGCCTATAGAATGCCAAAACATCAAATACAACAGAATTCACAGTGGAAAGCGTAGCAGGATTGTAAGAGAATCGTTTATTGTATGCTCGATGCACTCGATACAGTGTATCTGTTTGTTCTTTCTATATTCAGCTTCAAACAGATTTGTTAATGCTATTCCATCTGATATTGACAGTTTTCATTGGAGCGGTGTTTAGAGGAAATCGGGGCAGATAAACCAGCAAATTGGGTGAGTTCTTCACCCTTTCCTTGTTAGGTCATTCAGATTGCAGTTACCCAGGCCACTCAGGAGACAGTATTGCATCATGTAACATCACTATTGTTTTGACGAATCAACTTTTGCTTCAAGTAAATCTCAAGACTGTCCAACACTATAGATGGAACAAACTTCAAAAGACAGCGACATCGTTTAAACGAAGATCGTCTTAAAAGTTACGTGATGAGAGCCTAAAATGTCACTATGTCCTGGCGTTCAGAGCCCAGAATTGACGTCGGTCAGCAATTTTGTAAAGAGGCCCACGGGATTGCTAGGCCAACATGGATCTTATTGTTGCCGATTTCAAGACTTCTGATGCATGTTGAGTTTTTCCATGATTTTTAGAAAAAAGGAGGGCAAAGGACATCACAACAATTGTTGATATGAGGGACAACTTGTTCTTTTGTAAAATAAAGGACAGTAAGTGAAGGTTTGATGTCAAACTATCTCCTAAGGAGAACAGAAACCTTGTGGAAGTATAGCTAAAGGGTCACCAAGTAAGTGGTGTCATTCTAAATCTCGCTTTGTTGAAGACTCAACATAAAAATATCCTTGTGATGACTGTTGATAGGTAAAAGCTAGGAAACTCGCACAACGTGCTGAAATAGTAAAAATTCATTATAAACACCTTAAAGATATCATGGACTACTTTAAGCCATCGTCAAGGATAGTCTCAAATAGTTATGGTGAATTTAATCGATAAATGTAAACCTTTCGGAAGGGTGAGTGATGTGAAGACACTAAATCGTGTGTGTCCACTAAGATTAGCTAAAAATATTGCCGCCATAGCAGAAAGAGTGACTGAAAACCCAAAGGTATCCATTTAGAGATAATCACAGGAATCGAACCTATTCGTAACCACTTTGAACCGCATTTTGAACTAAGATCTTGGCCTGCAAGGTTATAATGTCAAGTTAATATAAAACCTGAGGTACGAGGTCGTACTTTTGCTGAGTGGGTGCTGGAAATGAATGAGCAAGATCAAGATTTTTTTCAGAAATGATCCTGAGTGATCATTCCTATATGTCAAACAAAAGTGACGCACCTGGGACTCCGAAAATGCAAGAGAAATAGTAGAACAACCTCTCCATCCACAAAGAGTAATAGTTTGGTGCAGTTTTAGGGTGGCCGATGCCATTGGACCATTTTTTTTTTTTTTTCAAAAAGGATTCTGATGCAGATTCCGTTTCAGTGAAAGGATTATGTTAGGTACTGAATGATTTTTTGATGCTGTCGTGTCGACTTTTATTTCCAGCAGGACGGCGCCAAATGATTATTATGGAAACTTCAATTGGCCCCCGAGTTCATGCGATTTCAAACCTTCACTCCTTAAGGAGTATGTTAAAGATAAAGTCTACACCAATGCTCAAGCTCAACCTACGATACATGCACTAAAAGAGCTCCAAAAATACAACCATAAACGTGGTGAACAGTTTTATCAAAATAATTACTATTTATAGGCAGAGGCGAGACGGATATTTGGCAGAGTTTGTACTTAAGATTCAAATAAAAATATCAATAACTTTAGTAAAAAAGATTGATTTTCTATTGAGTTAGTTTGGTTTAGACCGGCCCTCGATGAAGATGCCCAGAGAAGGTCCATTGTGCTGTTCTATTGAGTTAAGACGACACCCCTTGTTGAATGACCCTACATTACTAAAAAAAAAAAATGTGAATTTTAAGGAAATTCGACACTCAAGACTTACTATGTATATTTGATCGCAAAAAAAAAAAGGAATTCGTCAAAACCACTTCCAACAAAAAACAAAAAAATAAATAAGATTTCAACATAAGTAGTAGAAAATCGATGTACATATGTACATGGCTCACCAGAAAGGTCTATTGAGAGTCTCCCTCTTTTAGCCCCTAAAAATCACTGCAAGATCATTTTTGTAGTGATAGCTTGGAGTTCCATTTACATTTGTAGAGTTAAGATACTATGCTTCCAACCAACGTGATCCAGTAGTTCAATGATTAGTAGTACGAGTCCTAGATAACATCAAATTGATGGTCCTATTTCTCATGTCCTCTTTGATATTTAAAGCAAGCTCTTATAAGTTCAAAATGATAGTAAAAGGTATGTAGGGACATCCCCATTTCTGCAATAGGGGTTTTCGATGGGTGATGTTTTGAGTTTTCCATCTGATCGTTCAAAAATACACGCTACGACTCAGTGACTACAAGTCAGTAACCCGAATGCCATTAGATACCTACACAAAATTGACTGTTCGGTGCAGATTTGATGCTGGAGGCTTATTTATACTCGTTCTGCTCAAACAATTCTGAGCTTCATTCGTAAACTAGGTTTCAGTTAGTAAGCAATACTACACAGAACTTGTTAAAGGTAATTAAGGTGATGGACTTTAAGATAGTCTCAAGAGAAGTACTACGACCTTTTAGATATCTTTTGTGATATTCCCTTCAAGACACTGTGTTCTCTTGCCTGCTTAGGCTGTGTTCACGGTCAAGCGAATTTGCGCTGCACGTTTCGCTACTAGCGACCTGTTACATAAGTATGTACCTATACATATGGGGGTGTTAATGGCGTAGCGATTTAGCGAAACCATATGTACATACTTGTTTAATTAGTCGCTAGCAGTGAATTGACCACGAACACAACCTTATGCTTGTTTGGGAAGAAGGCGACATCAGTAGTCCGAGTAATGGCGCGGCATTTACATAAAATATCATAAATGTCATGTACATATGTATGTATGTATGTCAGTGTTTTCACGGCATAGCCGGCACGTGTTCCGGTCTTAAGGTAATATTTGAGAGACCAATGACTGGATAGGACAATGGTTGGGATTGTAGAATCTGGTAAGGTAATGTGACCCACTTGAATGTGATATTGCTTCCTACAGTTCCGAATCAGCTTAAACTCAAAGTTACGTCAGTGATTTTAGAGCTGCTTAACTGTCTAATAGAATGTTAGCATGTGATGTTCAGACAAGTTTTTAGAAACCCTGTCGTGTCAGAGATCAACAGCAATACCTCAGCTTGGACAGCAACGCAAATAATTGTGCCTCGCAACACCTAACCCATTCGACTCTTTCGAATCGTCAATGTGTCACGAAGATTGAAAGATTTACAGAATCATCCCAATAACTGCGATTTGGAACGACAATATCGAAGAGGTGACTAAGATTGATTCCTTTCGGCATGAAGTCCGAGTTGCATACTGTCGAAGTTGACAGCAGTGGTTTTGATGTTGCATAGGCGGTGGACGCTAATGGGAGCTTGATACCTCTATAGTTCGACGATATAAAAGGCTTTTTAGCGCAGCAGTCGAACAAGTACACATTGCATCAGCACAGGCCAGCTTTTGCACGTTTTGTAGGGCGGATCGGGAGGAGATTGATTGGCCTTTTCACACGATACCAATGGTGAGTGATAGCCCATTGGGGCTATGATGGTAAGGTATATTCAATAAATTTTTTTACGTTTTCGTCCCAGTTTTTGCCCTAAAAGTCTAGAGCAGACCAAGAAGGCATTAGTCCCCTTTTTCAGTGGTTCTGTCTAGATGAGGTTTCCAATTAAGTTAATGGGATATTGTGCTGGGAACCATTTAAAAATACCATTCAACCCATCTGAATCATTACTTTTGTTTACTATCTGTCCAATGGTACCGAACTCCTCCAAAGACTTGAGTTAAAAACCCAGAATTTTTGAAGTCGTTAAGAGGAGTATCTCCCGCAACTACCCAGATTATATAAATGTCCAGGCAAATCCTTTCGTAAATCACTTATTTTGTATTCATATTCATTTCAAAGAACTCGCTCAATCGCGTAAACGGATTAAAATAATCTCAATTCAGTGAGTCGTATCTCAGCACCACACCACCCTCTGGTGGACTTGAATCCACTTTAATTCCTCACATTTCCCATTTGCCACTTGTGCGCACTTTTAAATAAAATATGAACCCGCCAAGTGCAGAGGAAAAAGCGATATGCCTCCCCCAGTTATCAGTTGAACAAACACTCACGCGAAAAACCAGTTAAAGATACAAAAAAAAATTTCATCACTAAAGCCAACCGAAAAAACCGAATTCGGCTCGGGTTTTCTAAGAGAAAAATAATCATAAAAAATCCAGTTTTTATGAGCAGTTAAACATTTCGATGCACGCAACCGAGAATTGCTAGTGCTGAGTGTAGGTACCGCTGCCATATGGTGGCACTTTGGTGTAACATCTCGCAAACAAGAGATGGCGGTGTTTGCAAGCGTTACATGTCTGACTGTTTGCTTGCATGTCTGAATGCAATGTTTTCCGTTGCCGGTCTGTTGTTGGCTTTTAACATCTTTTTTGTTTGGCTTCGCATTTGGGTGGAAATTAAGTCACGATTTATTTAGTCTTAACTATCCTTCCCCCCTCTCTCTCTCTGCAGTGACTATGACTGTGAGAATGTTTTGCAAAAGTTTCTCTGTGCACACACACATGGAACCATTAGGAGGGAAACCACCTCAATAATGGGGATTAGATATCAAAATTATGGCTGTGGGTCTGGTTAATTGCTCCGTGAGTGGGAGTAGGCGGCTGGACACAAGTTATTATTTCTCCAGAAATTGACCCAATCACGGCAAAATTGTTACACACGTCGTGGTGTGTGTGTGCGTGTGTGTATCTAAAGGATATAAACGGCATCAACGTACGAACATGTACACATACTAGGTAGGTATATCGTTTGGAAGAAGAGGAGATAAATTACAGCTGGGCAACACACAGGGAATACAAATAAAATCATTATCCCCGAGCGCATGGATAGCGGTTCCAACAGGGCTTAGGTGTGTTTCCAGGTTCAACATGGTTCAATGGTTAGTGGGAATTCTTTTTCTTTTTTTTGTCTTAGCCTTCTCTTTATCTTTTCGTTCTCCTTGGTGTTCATAAATCCGTGATTCTTTGCCGACGGTTATTATGATTTTCGTCCAGGTAGGTTGGTGCTATCCGATGGTACCGTGGTCGGTGTCTACTCTATGTGGTGTGGATGCCAAAGAAAACAACAATAAGCGAACTGCACTCTATTTCTTAACAGAAGGTGGCTGATGATCTCAAACAAACCAGGAACAGGTTTGTGGATAATGCCGACACAGCCAGAAGGATGATCATTCTTTCGACGAGAATTTCCAGAGAACCTCTTTTATGCGATAGCGATGGGTGTGCAGGTATACTGAATCTAAACGATGTGTAGAAGGAAGTGATTGATGGCATGAGGTGTGCTATAATAAAGGCACAAGATCACTGCGTCTGTATCTAAATGAGGGGAAACCAATTAGTTAGGCTTCGTTCGGGTGCAACAAGAAAGAACGAATGGAATGATGTAATTCTGACGGTTGGGAGTGGACCTGGAACTTGATGCTGGTGTTGTGAATGAATCGATTGGAATGTTAAGAGGATCGTCAATGGGTGATCTAGGAATCGATAGTTAAATTTAATATGAATCCCTCTAAGAGGCTTATCTACATATGAATACTACGTCGCCTACCTACTGCATCAAATGAATCAAGTCCCACCTCTCTGGCATTTGAAATGACTCTTCTGGCGACAGTTCTGTTTCGAACATGGATCTCTCGGCCATGACCCGCAAAATGGAAAATTTGACGCAAAAGGACCGTATAGGGACGAGGGACAACTTTTTGCTCAAAACTTGGTCTTCTTCGCATGAATGGAGCTCAGTGCTTATCTGATTGTTTATAAAGTTTTCATGAAGATTTTACTCTCAGATGTTTGTCAGATGTTTCCGAGAAGTGGGTGTTATCTGGAAAATTGCATTAACGAAGCATTGTTCCGCATATTTGCATAGCTGAGTCTAGAACCTTTGCAATGTTGAATACTGCATGAAAGGCCCCCTAGCACCATCGGATTCATCTGACTAAGACTTTGTATTTTTAATCTACAGACTGTTTCAATACTGTCAGGGTGTCACTGACACGCTACCTTCAATCTATGAAAAGCAAAGAATAAAAGTGCATCGCTACAAGTAGCTTGTATAGGGCAAGATTCCTGTGCTACTGACTAAATAAGGCACCGGCTGCCCAGCAGACAGGAAAACCGATCTGAATGTTTGCCACAACGCCAATGCTTATTCCAAAAACCTAATAGGATCCGAAGAACCATGGGTACTATCATAGAATGGAAACTGGGGCCCAAGCTCTAACCTCCAAACTTTTACGAATCAGAGGTCACAGGCTGAGTGCAGCCCTAGTACCTGCAACTGTAGACAAAGGTCAAGTGTATGAGGACTAAACAAAAAAAAACCACCTTCCACTAATTTAAAAAAAAAGACTGGAAATTGGAAGAAAGAACTTAGAGGCGTGAGATAAAGCCTGAGTAATCTGGTAACTTTCTAGTTTGATTCAGTTGGCCAAACCTCAAGCGATTTCAAATGTAAAGTTGATGCCATTAGGACGAAGTACAAGTTTATTTCGAGGAAAGGATGGTACTGGTGTCCACACCACTTAGAGTAGAGTTGCGGCAGACAATGACTTCCATCCTGCAGGCAGAAAACACTTATCCACTTTAAACAACGAGTGATCGTCTAATCTTCGAAAAGGTTTTGCATGTCATAACGAGGACTGTAGACCATACAGGTCCCTGAATTTTATGTAGACTATCGAGGGTCAAAAGTACACTACATGCTGACTCTGTCCAACTACCGCAGAGTCTGTGATTTTAAAAGAATCAGAACTAGTTGGTAATGGATGCAAAGTTAATTAGATGCCAGACTAGATACCATTGCAGTCATCTTTAGATATGTATCAAAGAAGTTCAATTCAATTGAAGACTAACAATCTTAACTCAGATGCAGTCGAGAATGGTGAGAGGCTCCAATTGGGCTCGGATGCCAACATCAAAACTGTGTTACTATCCCTCTCTAGCCTCATATTCACCGCAATGTTAGAAAAAAAAACCTTACAGCTTTGGCAGGACGAGCTTACCCTCATGTTAGAGGCTAGATCGCCACTATCAACTGTTGGCTAACCTAGTCGAATGGTCGCAAAGAGATAGCCTGACTATAGAATATATACCTAACCAGTGGAGATGTTGACGTTCATGCCAAAAATGGAAGACATCACTGAAGTTCATAAGGACATTTAGCTTAAGATCGTTTGTTCCACAGAAGAACAGGATACGCTTGACAAAACCTTCCAAAGCTATCCCATTAAGATGGACCGGCCCTATATTCGAAAGAAGTGTGTTGTCACAAGACTTCTCTCAAGCTTTCTTCATCTAAATTTTATCAGGCATTTCCTAGGACCTCAATGAATCATAAGCTCATGCAGACTAGTTCAATTAATTTCGCACTAAATCATGGCAGATCTGTCTTCCTCCTAATTGCTTCCAATAATTCCAATTGAAAAGAGTCAAAACTAATTATAGACTGTAGGCACTTTCATTGTTTGCAGAGTGGCCCATTGCAATTCCAATTAAGTGGCTTCTACGTCTTCATCTCCAATGAATCAGGCCATAGAATAAAATAATAAATTTCGCGCTCTGCTTAGTCATCCGATTGGCGTCTATCCCAACTGTCAATGCCAATGACCGACTCCGACAATTTTAAGCACACAGAGACTCCGCTGGGTCTGTAGTGTTGATATGACAGCAATGATAGCATAGAAATGGTTTCTGCGAAGTTTTGCGCCACCACACCATCATCACCCAGCACTGGGTTGGGTATGCGATCATCGCAGCGCACTGAATCATAACCCAACGCAGAAGAGAGGAACGAAAAAAAAAGTCAAGGAATCACTTCAAAGTCAAGCCTGACTGAGTCATTTGTACGCGCTGCGGTCATGATTATTGTGATGATCTACGATCGAACTCTTGAGGGAATTAGTTTCTTCTTCGTTGTTGCTGGGTTGCGCGCCTCTTCGGTGGAAATGAATCACGAGGTGAGTACCTGAACCTGTTTGTCCGTAGTCCAGTTGGGTGGGCGTGAAATCTCTAAGAGTTTACGACAGTTGGAAGAAATCTTTTTGAGATTCGTGGGAATTTTTTGATGCAGCAGACAGGTGGTGGAAGCAGAAAGGAGGTTACCGGGACGAAACATATAATTGTCGGCCATTCGATCGGTGTGAGATCTTGAAATGCATTTTGTATAGTACAATGGAACCTGGATTCTATTGAGAGATGTTTGGGTATTGACAGAAGAAGGCGTCGATCATTCACACATTACAGATACGATCGGTTGGCTACACAATATATGTATGATCGAAGTGATCTTCACTTTCTACTATTTGGGTGTCGTGACTTTCTATATCTAAGACGATCCAACAATTGGAGGCTCGACATAATCATAAAGTTGTGCGAAATTGTTTAAAACATGAAACTACCATACACTGACGATCAGCAGTTTGTTCAGTGATCAGTAATCTTTTAACGTTTCTTGGTTATTAAGGTGGACGCCGATCTGCAAGCGGTTAGTACCTTGGACTACGGAACGAGATGTTCGATCGATCCCCAGACAACACCTTAAACAAGTTATTTTACACCCACACCTGTCCCTAGCGTCTGACAAACATCCGAGAGTATAACTCCCATGAAAAAGCTCCTTAAATCTTAAATTGCCCTTCGCACACAGCATTAAACTTCCATTCCATTCCATTATTGCGCAGAGTATGCATGTCGACATACTACATCTGTATGAGCCCGTACAACACCACTAAGCAAGGGATAAAGCATACCATTGCGTGGTTTAATCCTTATTCAGCAGACTAAGCTACAGAGTTATTAGGGATGGCTCTAAAACAGACAGCCGGGTCTGGAATTTCAAGGATATTTAGGCAAATACTGGAACAGATTTGTACAGACAGGGATAGGGTATCAGGCCCTAATGCCGGAGTCTTCTCAGAAGACCTAGGCATCCACCTCAGCCAGAGTCAAGCAGTTAATGCTGGATGAGTATAAGATACTGTCACACACATCGGCAGTCAGACAGCCGTCAAATGTCTCCCATCCAGCTCTATGAAATCTAAGGCAGTGAAAGACTGTCCCGTATATCTTAACAAGATAGTTGGACAGTACGACCTTACCCTTTGCTGGGTACCATGTCACTGTCAGATATCAGGGCACTTTGAGGATGACGTACTGGCTAAAAGAGGCTCATCGAGTTTAGATAGTATAAACGTCACCGACATCGAAACGCCAACGTCCTATGCTAAAAACCTTATTAACGCCGATGTATTGGTGGCACCGATGGCATAAACTTGGCCAAAGCAACACCGCTTAAGATCTGGTCGATCTTACACGAAAAAAGGACCCTCGGACTCCTAAAACATAAGACAGGAACCCTTTCCACTTAGTTAACATCCTAGCCGGTCATTGTGCTACGAATTCTCCAGAAGGTGTAGGGACGAAGTGGAAAGGAGACCATTATTCACCTTCTATCCACATGGCCTACACTGACCTAGTAAACGATCTCAGCACCGCCTGGACAGCTGAGATTAGCTTCATCATACAAAGGAGGGATATGGTTTCCAGAGTAAGAGGGTGATCCACCCATCTTACACATCGGCAGTACAATAGACCTTCTCTGGTCTAAGTGCACCCTCACAGAGGGCCGACCAACCAACAGGTCCTAATAAACCTACTGATGGCTTTCCACTCCCAATCACAAGTGAGAGATCTCTAATAGATTCAAAGACAGAAAACCCAGCGGGATCATCGGGGAATTATGGAAAACGAATCTACAGATAATGGTTGAAACCTGAACCTTGTCCATTTGAGAGTACTTTCGCTAGTAAACTCTTGAAAGTAACGCTGGGGTGGCTGTCCACGGCTTGTTTCAAAAGAGCTGAATTTTCATCCTACAAATCCATCCCTCTAAGCGACTTTTTGACCAAAACACTGCCAATATGATCGACTAAGCAGACGAGAGCTACTCGCAAAATACGAACTGTGTTGGGATTCAGTGAGCTAATCTCCGATAATATGTGTGGACTTCTGAGCTGCTTCAGAGCTGTTCGCAGCATTTTTACTCTCAGTATGTCCCGTTTAGTATTGTTTGACCGATATTCAAGACTTTGTAATATACGACATTTCGTCCCGTATATGATATTCCGAGAGTTGGTTGACTGAATGACTCTACCACAAAATTCTACGTATCTATCACACCAAGCAGGATACAACTACATATGTACATATTAACGACCCTATGATTGAAATGGATTAAACACATTCCATTGTATCTCTCCAAAGATTCCCATCATACGTAGTAACATTCCAATCCCTATCCTGTTCATCAGGACCATCAATATTCAAGTAACCCCAACTGGTCGTCGGTAAAAACATTTCCCCAGACACCCTGCATCCATCCTAATGCAATCTGAAATCTATTTCAATATTCCACTACCTGTTTCGAGTAGTGTACACCGCCACCGCCGGTGGCGATACACATTACCACTTTCGGAAATGTGAATCCAAATGTCATTCAATCGCCGCGCCGGCTACCTGCCAACCGTTTGCCCTTCTCTTTCTGTCAGTGTATTGTTTACACTGAACCTATGTCAATGCCACTGGCGACTCCCGTTCCCGTGCACTACCTTGAAGTATCCAATTCAATTCTATCTATCTAAACACAGAGAAAATATTTCTCTACTCCTGCACTTCACCAAACACACCATAAACTAGAAAGTATCTAGATCTGTGCGTGCTTGTGTATCTATTAGTTTCTTTTGCATGTTGCACGACAAATTGGCGCCACTAATTTCACCAATTCTCTCACTTCTCACCCAGCAGTATACTCGTATGTTGGTATCGTATCTATAGACTGATTCAGTGTCATCGTCGCGTCGTTGTTGTCATTTCTTGGCACTTGGTGCTGTGCAGTGCAGTTTTACATATTGGCGCTTAATTTCGTGCAACCGAACCGGGCGCAGGGTGAAAATACGAGTACAGATACACCAAACGAGAGTCAATTTGAATTTGATGTCTCGACAACACACGTGTGATTCATAGAGACGTACTCGTACTTCAATGTGTCCACTGATGATAATGACAGTACGAGCTTGTGATGCTACCGATTGTGCATGATGACGATGATGTGATGAATCGCTTAACGAGAAATTTAAATTTTGTGGTTTATTGCCCCAGCAGTGCGGCGCGGCGGCGGTCGGTGGTGATTCAACCGAACGTGCTTGATCTCAAGTGTCAAGTGAGCCGATTTTTCCGGTTCTGTTTTGGCAAGTAGCCCACTTTATGGGGGGGAGGTGGCTGTCTCTGCCACTTGACGGTTTGATTTGAATCTCATTTGTTTTCTTGAAATCACAAAGCTTCAAGTGCACACAAGTGATGACTCATTTGATGGTAGGAAAAACCAATGAAAATATGTTTTTTTTTTATCTCGAATCAACAGATTTATTTTTAAAACATTTATTTACAGAAAATTTATAACCGAATTCTGTTTTCATTCATAAGATTTTTTTTAAACAACATGCCGCCGTCACAATTGCTAAATGGAATCAACAACAACCAGTGATTCAAACCATGGCCGTGTACATTACGATTTTTGTAATACGCAGAATTTTATTCATAAACTTTCCACATGCACATAAGTACATACAACCTCGTCGTTTTATTCTAGTGTGCATATGAAAGTTGGCACTAGAAACACGGGGTTATTCTTGAGAGTGCCAAGAATTTAATGCAGACTTACATACATGCATATGTACATACATACGTTTGGTTGAGATTGAAAATATTTTCCTGTTGCAGACAATTACCAAAAGACTTTGGCAATAGTTCCGACAGTTGTCTTATTCAAAAAGTATGTTGGGGTGAAGCCATGTCTAGTATTGACTAATTCCAACGGAATGCTCATTCATCATCAAAGTTGTTTGACATTTTCTTAACTCCGCAGACAGAGAATATATGCTTCAGGCAACTAGAAATTTGAAAAATTACCAGCAGTGCGCAGCGAGAGAAGATATAGATATAGAGAAAAAAGTGGTGTACCACAAGGTTCAGTCTTAGGTACATTACTATTGAAAGTAATAGAATGATGATATATACCAGAAGAATCATAGTTGTGGTCACAAAATTATTGGACGGATTTGTGTAAGCTAGTAGTGAAACAAAGTGTTGGCTAGAGTCCAAGATAAACGAGTAGGACGTACCTACTATGAGGTCGGTTGGTAGATATGGGCGGATTGCGTCAACCCACTTCATATGGTGTTCTTTCGGACTTCGTTTTTAGGGGATATAAAGCTGGATCCTAAAAACTAGATAAGATGTATGGAATCAACAAGCCAACTTCGAGGACAAATCTTGAAAACAGACCTACGAAAGCCAACAGAATAGCCTAAGGCCTCTAGTAAGACGTGGGGTCTGAAACCGAAGCAAGTCTACTGGACTTGCATCCTCAAAATAATTGTACTCTATGGAGCGTACATACATACATGTATGTAGAGAGGAAATACGCCCTTTCATCACTATCAAACATCCAATGCATTTCTTGCCTAGACATTACCAGATCGCACCTCAATACAAGCACAACAGTCATGGAGACTATGTCGTTTCTCTGCATCCCTTAAAGACTTCCGTCCCATCAGCCTCCGCTTTTCTATTACAGACTCAAGACTGATCAATCGTGCATATAAAAGTAAATTGAGATAGAGACTGCCCCTCTGCTAATTGGAAAGAATGCTCGAGAAATCGTTTGAGAACAGGAAGTTTTACTATTGTGTTCTTCCTTGGCATTGAGTGACTTTGCAATAATGACAAAACGAAAGAATTTTAAAAGGGACATAGGGACAACAACTGTCAAACTTCCGCACTATGAAGTTTAGTTATAGTCCTTTAAGTCACATTTCACTGATATCAGCCTTTAAGTCCCTACATCTTGGCAATCTGTTTACAAGTTCACCATTTACAAGTTCAAATTTCTGGCACTTACAACAAATTTAACCGAAAAAGGTATGGAGTACCGCATGGATGAAAACTAGATCCACTACTTTTTATAAATGAATTTATGTTGTTGGGAGTTGTTGACAAAAGCACAGATTTTAAAGCAGTGATCGTTAGACTCGTACACCGAAGGAAATAATGCAATCGGAGTTCCACAGGGCGGTAAAATAGTCCAATATATTGAATACCAAACTGAACAAGCATGCATCACTCAATCACATAGGAATTCCATACTATTTATCCACTTTCAACCTTGGAAAGTTGACATTTAAATATTTGTATTGAGTCATGCTGTCACTATCGGTTGTCTATTTATATAGTAAAGCTAAAAAGTGCCTTGTTTACTCTAGTTAGTTTGATAAGGAATACAACACAGAGAGTTCTGATACAAGTCTTTTATGATCTTATTGAGTCACAGCTTCGATATGACCATTTTACATGAGGTAATCCACCAAAAAATCACACAGGAACAACGAAGATATTGTCTTGAAAGTTAAGTTTTTCAAATATTTTCAGAATGATAGTTTCAACTGAATATAGGACAGTTAGCTGGACAGAACGTCACAATAGACAGTTACAACTTTGAGGTAGTTAAGGACTTTGTATGCCTCGACTCCGCTATAAACTCTGACAACAATATCACCTCAGAGATCGAACGAAGAATCACTCTTGCCAATCGCTTTTTCTTCGGCTTAAGAAGGCAATTGAGTAGTAAGGTCTTGTCAAGAAGCACCAAGGAAACTCTATATAAGACCCTCATCATCCCAGTGCTGCTCTATGGCACAGAAGCATGAACGTTAACCAAGATGGATGAAGATACCGACTTGGAGTGCGCAACTGGAGGCAGTTAGCCAAAGACCGCGCTAACTGGAGAGGCTTGTTGGTTGAGGCCCAGGTCCACTCCGGACTGTAGCGCCACCTAAGTAAGTAAGTAAGTTTCCACTGAATATACATATGTAGCTTAGTGTTTGCTACAAGCCAAACTATCAACTGAAAGATCCAACAAGATGTGGAAATTGACATATCAATATTCAAAGACCAATGGGAATGTTAGTTCTGGAACATAATCAGTCAATCAGGCTTTCGAACTAGAGCACTGTATTTCAGAGCTATCAAATCCATAACACTAACATATTGCAGCGACAAGTTCTGATCAACCTTCTCGGGTCACAAAGTTATAATTTCATAATTTTTTATAATAATAATTTCATCAATTCATTACATTATTTTTACCTGCGAAGCCACATGGCTTATCTGCAGGAGGTTATATCTCGAATGCATATATGCAATAATAGTACTGTCATTAAAATTTCTATTAATTTAAATTAAGTGCTACTTGTGAAAGCTTTTTTTTTTTTTTTTAAATTCATTTTAGGTATTTTTAAGTTTGAGAATAATTAAATGTATTAACGAAAAGAAAAGGATGTATATATGAAGTTTAAGTTATAGTTTCTAAAAAATATTGCTTTAGTTTATTTTTTCTCACATTAATGTTATTTACGTTTCTCAATGCATTAGGAAGTGTATTTAGGATGTTTGGTACGGTGTACATCAACTGACGCTTGCCATATATGTTGTTGAAGGGTGGAAGATGGTACAACCCCTCTGCTCGTCTTCTGGTGTTAAGGTTGTGGCTGATTGGGGTTCGGAACCTTGATGTATCCTAGAATGTTCATGGAAACGAAATGAAATGAAATAACAGGGAATGGTGGAGAAAAAGACCAAAGAATGGACTACAATCCGTAGTATAAATTGAACACAGTTTTACCCAAGACTTCCCAAATTTGGCTGTGGATAGATGGTTGTAACACATACCCTAACCTAGGTGCACACAAGCCATCACTGGACATCACAAATGGTGGTTAAATGCTGAGAAGTGTAGACCAATATAATCAATAGCCGCACATTGCTAGGTCACATGAACTAATTAAATTAAAAGACAAATTGTTAAGGGTAAGGCCTAAAGAAATCTCGAGACTAACTTCAGCAAAAGGGACACTACAAGACAGTCTGTCGACAAGCTTATCCACTTTTATTCAAAGTTCTGACTCAACATTCAAAGGAAGGTTCCAATCCAACAATTGACATTGATGCATGAGCCCCAGAAAACCGCTTTAATTTGTTCTATCAACTTAAATCACCTACTCGTACAATTCCTTTACAACTAGCTTGAACCCTCAGTGCTGACCTCATACTGTAACGCATTCACCAACTCCAAGAAAATGTTCATTCCCCCAAGGCCAGACTACACAAAGCCACTTGATTGATAGCTGACCATTCCCATAAAGATCTCTACAGTTCTTGGTAAGTATATCAGAAATAGATACATACATATGTACGTACCTACTTACATGTGTATAAAAATAGATCTAAAGTAGGTCTAAAGTTCATATCACTCTGATGGTCAACAGACTGAGCTTTGTAGCTCTTATGTCTCCATACCGTTAAATCAAATGCCATTGAACCAAAAATATGCTAAACAATCCCCCTAAACCATCCCAAAACAAAGAGTTACAAAACCAGTTTTCTCTTAGTCCATTTTCCCAGTCAAAATTATTCCCAAACCGCTTAAACAATAACTATCGCCTGTCAACATCTTCCCTACACACTCATTCTTACGCTTCATATCTAAGTACATTTTTTATTGCGCAAATTAAACCTAAATATGCAAAAGTTTATTTTTAATTGTTGACCCATTTCGATTACTAAAAAAACAAAAAAAAAACACAAAGATTCTTCTTCAAAGATACCCATGCCTCATTGTTTCACATCGAAGAAACAAAGGTTGAACTTCTTAACCACCGTAAAAGAAGTATCTAAACAATCCAAACGACATCGAACAGTATCTACACACATGTTGCGACTAACCAGTGCATTTTCAAATATATTCCGCCATTCAGCCATAAGCGATATAGACTTTCCTCTGAATGACTACAGAGGGGAACCAGTATGAGTTGCGCATTGACGTCATATCTTCGAACAACAATTTCCAACTGTGTGTGTTGGCATTCTGTCTGCGGGTAGACAGACTTCACAGCTGATGAGATTGTTTTAGTCCGAAAATAACTCGACGTGGTGACGGTTCGGTTCGGCGTGTCAAAAATACGTTTGTTCCTTCTTTCCCAGAGAAAATAAAAAAATTATTTTAAGAAATTAAGGAAAAATCGTTCGTAAAAGGAAATTAAAAAGTTTAGATATTTTTTTTGTTTTTTCACGTATTATCCAAATCCATCCAATCGCCGGTGTTCATTCCTTTTTGGGATTTTTTAATTTAAAATAAACAGGATGATGTGAGACGCCGAAAATACCATATAGAACGCTAGTGGAATATTTAATCCTCCTTCTTTCAAGAGTATCTCTCTAAGAAGATCTGCCACTAAAGTCTGACTCTTCGTCAAGAAGTCGTAGATACATACGTTTACGTATAGATAAATTTCAAAGTCAGTGCCTATCGTCTTCTTTCTATTGTTTGCGTATAAACAAATAGGTATAGGAAGAAGTTTGCCTCTGTGTGTTGTTCTCGTGGATTACCAGTGCTGTGTTCAAAAGAAAAGTATCTTTCCAGTGAAATAGTGGAGTGAGTGACACCGAGTAAACTCTTTTAAATCGCAATTAATCGCCCCATTACAAGGCCTCAAAGGATAACTATCCAAAAAGGACGTTTTTTTGTTGTTTTTTTTTGTTTTGGCTGTTTGTCTTTCCGAGAAGAGAAGAAATTCTCATCACGTAGCCTAATATTTGTGGGGACCAAACTGTGAACAGACACCGTCACCATTATTAGCACATCGAGTAGCAGTTTTGCTAGTGGTAGCCGTACCAGTAGCACTAGCAGGAGTAGGAGTAGCAGCATCAAGATGCTTGTAACTCCAACAGAACCGAATACGGGCCAGCCACTGCCACCATCGACACCCAGCCGCACACCATCGATTCTCGATAGTCCAACTCTGGCACGGGTAGAACGTGCTCGCTTGAGATTGGAGGCGAGTAATCAACAGAATGGCAAGCGGGAGGATAGTTTGGAACGTAGCATTTTGGATCCCAAGGTAAGTTCTAAAAAAACACACAAAAAAAAGGGGAATAGCTAATCAGAAAGTCATTTTAAATTTTACGTGTAGAAAAAAAAAAACAGAATCTTGATGACAAATCAAAGAGAATTTTTTTTTTTTTTTTGTACTTCCCTCTCAGGTAATGATAAACTTTTATTACCTGCCTGCTAGTGACGAATATTAAACAGAAGTACACGAGTTAGGCGTTCTGCTGGAATGATAACTCACCTTGCGTATTGTTTTCAACGAAAAAAATGTGGTTCACTGCTTGATAAGTTAATTGTTCGTACGATTACTTAAACATCTTCAATGATAATGATATTTCTATCAATCGATTGTGAGAGGTTCACTTCCATTTTCGATTACTCCTTTGGCGGAAGCTCTTGAGTACTGTGCCACCAGGCGTGAGATATCTATGGGGTTTGTTTGCCCCAATTTGATTCTATGCTAATTGGTTAGACATACATGTGTATATGCACAGTACCTTGTACATATACTCAAAGACAATTTCCGATACTATAATCGTATCCAAGCGGGAAGTCTTCTCATGCTCGTTGGTATTCGTCAGAAGTTAGAGTGTCCTATATAGCACTGCGACACATCTCCTCTAATTTTCTGAAAAAGTATCCTTCCAAGGGACTTTTGTCTACTTAGAGAAATGGCTTGACATTCACAGTGTAGATACGTAATATAGTCTGCAACATGGACATACTTGGGTCATCACGAAGAGAATTCCTTACAGAGCTGTGTGAACATTTTTGCAAAACCAGTTGGAAATGCTATGTTTGACACTTATGCCTTACAGGGTACATTTACCATACTTTGGTTGTGAACAGGTTCTTAACAACTTTGATCAGCCGATGGGATTCCAGGGCTGGTAAATTTTGTGATCACTGGCATCAATGGGTAATCTGTAGACCGCGATTCCAAAACATTAGCATGAAACAAAATTCTAAAACACATCCCAAGTTACATAGTGTTTTATGTGTCCTAGTATGATGAGTATGGTACTAGTACAGGACCTAAGTTTGATTCTTGAGGTACCCCGTAATTTGTACTTTTCGGCTTGCTCTTGGAATTCGCGATCAGTGTACGCAATCTCAAGTTCTCCTAACATTTTGCAATGACTTATCGTGTCACATACGTACTCTGCGAAGGTTGACGAAAACTACAAGTCGACAGTTTTTGTTATGACTTCTATGGGACATGGGACGGGATGGGATTTCTAGAATGTAATGCCAATCTATTCTATACAGATGTTCTATATAGTAGTGAATAAAGAAGATCGCTGCATGATCATTCAAATGGGTACATGAACCAAACTAGCCTGTTTTAATATACTTGCTTGCAATTCACTACGAATAGACATCAACTTGAAAGCTTAGGTTCCCACAGAACTTCCATTGTTATGGCAAAGGATCTGTTGAAGAATATTCGAGCTGAAAACGATCGAAAAAGAGATCCAAGTCCGGAGAAAACTGATAAACAGACATTAAAGATACTCTCAGGAGCTTACCAAGAAAAAACTACTCACGAGAAATAGGAGCGAGCTCATCATTTCATCATTTTCCAAATCCTTAAACCGTACATCTCTTAAGCAGAGGCAACGCAGAAAAAATCTCATCAAAACCACGGAAGCATAAACGTACATCTTCGAAATAAACATCACGAAACACCTCGCTCAGTGTCACAGAAGAAGACACACACAATCACAATTAACTGCAGGGAAAATGAAAATTTATATCGTTACTCCGTGATCCTGGACTATAAGTCGACCGTCCGACTACATCCCGATGCTGCCCCTCTTGCCATCGTCTTCCGAAAACATTCGGTCGTTGCTGGCGTTGTCATGTGCGCGACAGAGCAACGTGCGCCGGAATTTCCATGTCCAACAAATGAGCACACCAACTATGTGTACCTAACAGTGAAATAATTCATTTTGACCTTTTTTTTCTTTTGCTGCCCCGTCTTTATCCGCACCACCACCTCCCCACAACAGAGGAGAGCAAGAGAAGAGCAACATACCTTGACATAAATATTTGGGTCAAAGTGTAGTACCATTTGCATTTCGAATGGAAGAATAAAATAAAGAACTCTTTGCACGATATTTTGTTTCGCTTTAATAAGATATGAATTCTTTGTGATGATAATAAATACTGAGAGCAATCTACGCCCACAGTGAATCCCTCAAAAACGAAAAATAAAAGATCCATCCATCTATCACACGAAAACAGACCAGAAGATATATATTTTTACATAAACAAGCCAAGATGATATTTATTTTCGTTGTGACCTTAAAGCTCCGATGATAGATACTTAGATACTTCTGTTCAGTCCTCTGTTTCCTACTCCTCCGGTGGATGTGATTGAGATTTAGGGAGAATGTAAAGGAAAACAATTTAAGTGAAAAGAATCAATTATTCGAATGGGAGCGGGATGGGGACGGGACATGCGTTTTCTTTTTGGATATTTCGATTCCAGTTTCGACTTGGTCGTCGTTGTCGACCATTTAGATAATCTGCCCTACTAATTTGCATCATTTATTTATTCTTCTAATAGATTAGGCGGGCGACCGTATTTAGTGTAATGGCTTGACATTAATGCATCGAATGGAATTGACTTTCTGGTTGTGAAATATTGTTTTGCCTGTAATCTAGATGGATTTGTTAAATATGTAGGTATGCTAGGAAAGGAGGGAATTGATGGGATACTTAGTAGTTTTCACCTTTAAAGGTCAGCGAATGAAATATGGCATGCCTCACGGCTCCATTTAAGGACCAGTTGGTTTTTGTCTCAACAAAACAAAAGAGAAATAATAATCAAAGGGCGGTTGGTTGACAGAGGTTATCGGTTTAAATAATGAAAGCATAAGCTGAGCTTAGGGTCAAGCCATTGTACGACCAATGATCACTTATGGAGCCATTGCGTGGGCAAAAAGGACCTGTCTAGAACATGTCCTACCTCAGTCATGGAGATGCTTCTGGAACTTACATAGAATAGATACCATGCCTCCAAATCCAACTTGACACTAAATATAGTAACTGTAACAGAGCCATTAAACCTCTCGCTGCACATGTTATTTGGTCAAAGTTAGTATTAGGGAAAGTTTAAAGGCACTGAATGAGATGGGCAACGATAACAGACTGCAGGGGCTCACTCATGTGGAAGTAGAGGGTAGTGAAACTACTAATGAATTAGCAAGACCCTAAGCCATTTGATTGTATAGGAAAGCATATTCTAAAAGAAGAAATCTAGGGAAAAATCACCAAGGTTTGAGACAAACTAGAGAAAGCAGGTTTAACCGACGAGAGCCTCAGATATTCCAATGAGTCCAGTGAGAATCTGGAACATATTCTGAAATCTTGTGGCCATTGCCACCATAAGTACTGAGCAAGTACCAGTTTTAAGATAGGCATTCGGCGACCATGGACCCGTTTCTGATTCTGTGATTCCTAAGAGAAACCGAATGGAGAAGGAGCTCTGAGGTCCAGTGCCTGTGCCGAGGATAACCAAAAGTGTTACTCCCTTCACAAATAATAGTCTAATGGGGTCAGGCTTATTCCTACTGAATCAAGCTTTGCCGTTTAGATGGGACAAGGTCTAAAAATTCGCTCGATATCGTAATCATTTCATTTCCACTTCTGACACGCTATTGACCACACTTCTGATACCACATTCTGACTGAATTTTCCAGACTCAAAAAGTACGCGCCAGTGTGTAGTGTTTATAAGATGATGTTCACGATTATGTCTGTCATTTTCAGTGCCTATAGGGTATTAGAAATGTACATTCTAAACAACAGTACTAGTCTTACTGCTTAGTCTTCGAAAGGAGTGGAACCAATCAACACAAAACCTTATGGAGTACGAAAATTATCGGCAGACCTCAGGAGAGCCATCTCATGCTACTTACTTGTAACGTAAGTTACTTAAAACTCAAACTATCATAAAGAATGGGATAAGTACACCAAGTAGTACTGAAATAATTTTTACTTTTAATGTGAATGCCATATCCCATACCCTTTGCTAGATATTCCTGAGAAACTATAAACTAAGTTTACCGCATTCCCAAGATGGTATAAAGCAAGGTTGCACACGCTCCTCAATATTGTTTATTTGTGATTACTGATTTTGGGCGCATTGCCTTGGTAGGGCAATCTTATGACATCTGGGGAAAATAATTCTGCTCGAGTGGCAATAAAGATAAGATCTCTCTACCAAAGGCATTACATACAAGGCCATACCGAATGTCAAGACAGTGAGTAATCGAAAAATTTGGTCGCCCTGACAACAATCACTATTGACCAAGGTGCACAAGATACATGAGACAAGTATACACCATAATTCAGAACAGAAATTGAGTTAAACGACTGAAAAAGACAGGAAAATTCGAATACGTATGCCTGGATCAATTAAAACCCTGACAGTAGTCCTGAGAATCAGGACCTTGAAATGAGGTTAGTGTATCAATATACAAATGTATGCAACTCTGGTTGCAATTCAAACTCCCCACTGCGGCAAATCGACTCGATCTCAATCGCTTATGCTCCAATCGAACGATAACTTGATTTTCTGCACCAATTTTTCTCATGACCCAGATACATCGCTCCACCAGCACCATACTCGTAAAAACAATAAACCTCCCGACACTTAAACCCATCAATCTTCATAAAAAGGCAAAAACGAACAAAAATCTCTACACCCAACCACATGATTGTGCTCTGCACGCCTTTAACCATCCTCCATAGTTTGTGTGTAGGTACGCTTAGAACTACAATAAAAACACAATTAACAAACGATTTACGTGCAGGTCGGTCGGTCTGTCGGTCTGTCGGTCTGTCGGTTGCTGTCAAATTACGTCCCCCCCCATAAGCTGTCACTACTGCTTGCATCTTGTCCACCCCACTGTGCACAGAAACACCCCACAAACCCAGTCATAGACCCGACACAGATCAGTGTAACATAATCATAATCGAATGTCAAGTGGAATAAACCGATATGCAGCGTGTAAATCGAAATTGATACAGAGAAACGCGCACCGATCCGATTATTATCCACAAAAGCAATTTACCATAAAACAATCAGTCCAATCCAATTAAAAGGAAAAACAAAAAACGTTTAAGCATGAAACCGCAGAGTTTGAAGTTTATTGCGTTTTGCGTGCCACATTTGTAAGCCGCCAAACTGATTTACATGGCAGATTGTTTTTTTTAGCACACATCTCCGGTGGTGGCTGTGCCTTATCCCACTCTGCTCGGATTGAGGTTGGGAATATTTGAAATACGCATCGCATTGCGTTTATGCAACGTGTGTCGGGCGGCGCGGTATCTTCGTGATAACACCATCGCAACATGACGGGATGGAGGCTGACACGACCGCCAACGCTGCCGCCGTCGCCATCTCGCCGACGGAATGGAATTTGGAGAGAAAAAAAAATGTGGACAAGGAAAATAGTTTCAAGTAATTGCAATTTCCGGTGGATATTGTTTGAGTATGCGTTTCTCGCCGCATGCATGCATGGTGGCAATGACGATATGCACGAGGAGTATGGGATGTGGAGATCCCCTATCGTGTAGTACTATGCGTTAAAGATTTCTTCTGGGCTTTTTGTGTTTTTTATTTTTTTTTTTTTTAATAAAAATGATTAGAGGGGAAGTGGGAGGGGCGGTGGTTTGGCCGATATGCGAACACATGGGCTATCAGAAAAAATGTGTTTTTTTAATGAATGCGTGGAACCATTTTTTCTCACATCCCCTTCCGTTCGGGTGGCTTAGTTTGAAATTGAGTTGCATTCAATTGGTGTTACGTAATCAATGGAAACTTGGGCTTTACCCTCTGGCTCGGTGTGTTGAATAGTTTGCAAGAGAGATGCAGTATCTACAGTGGTTCTCTTTAAAAGCGTGCATCTATTCTGGTCTATTTTAAAGGAGAGCACCAGACAAGCTGCGATTGACTTCTACTGTATCTACTGGTTGCACCCAAATCTCGGGCTTTAGCTAAGGGGTTCACTGGTATCAATGCGATTTAGTTGATCAAAAAATTCGATTCAGAGCCGTGAATCGATAGCTTCTCTTCCAGTGTGCCAGGTCATATCATCCTGCTGGTTTTACATGAGATTGAACAAGTTCATGAAATCCCATTTGTTTTTAGTAGATATTTGAAAGAGTGTGACCTAAACACATCATCGTAACAGACAGATGGTCCGCCAGGACCCTAGTGTCAAACACTCGACGCTCAAGTCACAGGCATCCACCCAAATACCGATGAGTCGAACCTACCATGAAGTACTGGCATATGTTACCAGGGATTGGAAAGGATCAGAAGAAATCATGTTGAGCAAAATGCGTCAAAACACGCCTACTAAACTGGATCGGATATAGCGAGTGAATAAACAATAATGCTTCACCAAAGAGGATCTTCGAATCACAGCCGCTGGGTTCTAGACGACAAGGAAAATCGAACCTCCGTTTTAAGGATCCAGCTATCGCGGATGTCATAGCGCTTGATGTGGACAACAGGAAGCAGCATACCTGCGATCGAAAGCAGTGGAAGGTTGTCGTGTCTCAGAGACTAACATGGGACGAGAGCTCGTTAGGCAAGTAAATAATTTGTTACAAGTCAGCGGATTTCAACGACTTAGCGCATAAGCTCTCTGTCCGCATTGGTGCTTGCAAGCATTATGCAGGAAACACCGAAAACACAAGAGAGGAAAATAGAAGACATGATGTCAAAATCTGCCGCTACGAAGGAATTCCTTGAACGTATGTTTTCGCCTTGCAAACATGCTTTAGGTACTCTTGTAGGGACTGGCTGCTGAGCATCCATAAAGGATTTTACCCCTATACCGCATCAGAAAAAAACAGGGCTTACAGAGTGATTAAGCTATAAACCTCCACTTAACCTCGTTCAGAGTGGACACGCACTAAGGATACTCCAAATTCGTTGTATCTTTGAAAGTATTTTTGGCACATTTTGTTTGGAGCAGTTAAGACCAGTAAAAATGGATGCGGATGGAAGACTGTATATCCATAGGAATAAGCCCTACATACATATATGTATGCCCACAAATCGTTTGTGGATCATGAACCTAGGGGGAAATTTGCCTTCACTAGGCTTGTGGACTTTAGTTCATTTCAGAGAGCTCTCAGTTTAGTTCAGAATTGTTTGCTGAAGTATTGCGTTTTTTTCAATTGATTAAGTTCAACAATTAGATCGTCCTGCCAATACCTACATATGCACAAAGCAAAAAAAGCTCAATTAAGTTTAGTTGTTCTCACTGAACTGCACTGTATACCTTATAGTGTACCTTAGCTTGTTCAACTAGTGAATTAAATGAACTGAAATAAAAGAACATTAGGAACTAGTTCACTTAGCTCATTTTTTAGAGCTCTTTTGTGAACCAATTCGTTCGTGCACATATCAAAATGAGGAAGAATTTGTCCTTGATAAGTGTCTTTCCCTAACTAGGTGTTGAGCAGTACCAACCCTACCTTTCGAGGACGAAAAGTCGCTGTACTTGCTATACTTTGGCCACAGGTATTTGGACGAGTCAAGGGCTTAAACTCTGGACTCTGGAAAAAGCTAGATTCAGTCGTTGGCACTTTTCATGTACTGCAAGAGTAAAGTGCTGATGGAACCAATCAAGGTCGACTACATCTCCATATCGATGAAAGATGAAAAGACGAAAAGGCAACCCTGTCATAAATTAAATACGCAGCATTGGCTGATTGCTACAAGTCATACTTGATCAACTCATTGTTAATGCAGATTTTCATTCCAACTGACAAAGTACCCTAGAAATAAGCCGCCTCTTCCCAACAAGCTCCATCTAATCCCCGTCGTACCGTATTCCATTTGATATTTAAATTTCAACCCAAACGACAAGCAAAAACGAAAAAAACAAATTTACATTCCACTGGCAACGAACAAAAAAAAAAAACTCTCTGTAAACAGATTTAACCGAAAACTTATTGTCAATAACCCTTTTATCGAAAAGAAGTCAAAGTCAAAGAAAAAACAACTTCAGTATCTTAAATCATGAAGGCAGAGCACAGAACCGAAGTAAAATACACAAGAACCAGCAACAAAAGTAGAAGAAGAAGAAGGTCGACATTTCGTGTCCATCATTTTCTAATCACAACCAATGATTGATTACCCCGAGTCCTAGGAATTTCAATTCAAGAACAGCCACGCCAGAAAGGGCCATAACACGATTTGGCTCTTTAGATAAGCGCAGCGCTGGGGAGCAAACCGAAACCGAAACCGATTAGACGTGCTCCTCTTCACAGCTCTTCGCTGTTGCTCCTCCGCTTCCTTCTTGTTATCTAATTTTTTTCGCACAGGCATTCGGATTCCTTGCAATTTTCTTGGGTTTATACTTAAATTTCCAAAACTCAACAATAAAATAAAAATAAAAGAAAATGTTTTCTCCAACTACATGCACGAGACGGGGAAGGTTTGCTCCACATGTATCCCTTAAGACTTCCACAAATGGCGGGAGGGGCAGGAGGAATGCCAAACCTTTTTAAAGGTATGTTTATGGATTTTTTTTTTCGTTTCGTTGTTCCTTGTTGGTCTGAATTTTATTATACCTCAGATATTTGGACTTTGGATTTTTTTTTTTTTTTGTAAATCTACTCGTTTCTGCTGTCCCTGTCTCATCGGAGGAGCATGCAAATTCAGGGGGAGACCGGCCGGAACGGACGAGATAAACACAACAGCAGTGAGGCTAAGGAATTCAAAAGGGGCTTCGGCTTTGTGAATGGAAGTCTCTGTTTCGGTCTTTATTTTCGGGAGATTCTAAAGTGGGATCGGACATGATAAACACGTGCGTGCATGGGGTATTAATATCATTTCTGTGCGCCGAATCAAATATATATTTGATTTATCGAATGGCTGCGAAAATGTCGGAGGGGCCGGGCGGCTGGTGCACGAAATTCCATGGAAGTTTGATGTGTTTTTAATTATGCACAGGCAAATGGCCGGAAGTAATCGCCAGCACACACACTGGGAGAAGTATTTGTATGCAAAATGTTGGAAATTGTGTCATCAACAGGAAATTCGGGTTAGAATTTGAATTTGAAGCAGGGAATGGCACATATGTATATCGCGATTCGCGTTTTCTAGTGGTTTGTCCAGTGATTTGTGCGATTAGCATTTGGTGACATTTCGATGGAGCGCGATTAGCATTTTATGAATCAGCCGACTGTTGGGGGGGAAAGCACGAATCTGGAGTTGAGGGCCTTGAAGTCACTTCAATGGCCAGCGCATGCTGAAAGGAATTCCAAAGCCATTGCACGGGTTATTGTAGATATTTCTGGGAAGTAATAACTGAACGTCTCACAACCCTCCGTGACAAGAGAATCAGTCTCAAGTGTTAAGAATTTCGCACAGTTGCACGTGGCTGTCTAGAAATTTGTTTCAATGCATGCAACCAGCCAGAAATCTTTGTTTTCGTGAAGTAGTTGGAGAAACTGAACGTCAAATGGGTGTGCTTAGCTGGGGTTTAAACCTGCATAGCTTGAAGCACAAATAGAAGCAGAGCCGATGACTAATACTGTAGCTGGAGAAATACTTAGCAAAAGCAAGTCTGAAGAGAACGGCAAATAAAACCATAAAGCTCAAAGCACTACAGCACTGTTTTTCACGCGGAGGTCCTACACGTGATAGCTATTCGTCGGACTGCATAGAAGGGAACCTCATCGACACCGAGGCAGCAAGAGCATCGATTTTTCCTTCTAAAGTTCTGTCGAGAACAGTTTAAGATATCGCGATAAAAATTTCGACTTCCGACAGCCGAAAGCAGGGTGCAAGTGATGCGAACAGGAAGACAAAACCCAGATCCTGCTCTTTTGATATTTGTGTGACCACAAGAGGAACATTATCTTGAGTCCATAAAGCAAGAACGGGAAGGATTATGCAGAAGATTAGGAAATCCCTTCTTACCTAGACCACGGTGCTTCCAAAAAAAAAAAACTAAGACTAAGGAAAGAGAACCTTTTTCGCGGATGTGAAATAATGAAGTCAATTTACTTTTTTCACTCTCATCCAATTAAAATGTAAGCTCTACTTCCAGATCCTAGAAGAATGACTAATTAGACCAGTGAACGGTACCTTAAACGAAACTGGACGGCTTGCCCTCGCCCCTACCCTCGTATCTGACCTAAGATAAAAGAAACTTCTGCATTCCTAGTAAGATACAACTGTAGCTGTATAAACTGTAAGTTTATACATCCAAATGTGATGCCCAAAGGCAGAATATCTTAGTCTCATAATGTAGTGTTCTGAGCAAGCATGAGTACAAAGGCTGGAAGCCTTTCTATTGTGGAGTGCATTGAGTCACATAAATGTTGAGTTGCTCTTTAGAAAATCTGGTCAATATTAAGAAGTAGCAGTAGTAGATACTGGCAGAAATAGAAGACATGATTCTTACCGGCAGAACGAGCCCCAAGACAATATAAGAAAATTCAGAGTATCAACAGACTTTCAGTAAACTACAACTACATTAGGTTTTGTTCGTAAGCTGAACTGGAAGGATAATATAATAGAACGCACGGAAAAGGCCTTGATAGCTTATTACGCCTGCAACTGGATTTTCGGTAGAAAATGGGGTCCCAAACCTGCCACAAACCACTGGATGTACACTGTCGTACCAGACCATGTCATTGTCTACTGTTGGCCTGCTTTCAGAAAACCTACCAAACTGAGCACCGTCACAAGAGTGCACTAGCAATCCATACACCGCAGTATCACCTTATGCTGAATTCCGGGACATATGGGCTGTAAGCTAGCTAGAATAGCCTCGGAATCAAAGACGCGCAGTCTCCTCGTGCCGTGTATCGAGGCTACTTTGGCTGTAGTCACAAGTTGAAATAACTTAAATACTTAACTGATCCTCAGTTTAACGAAGCCTACAAGAAGCTTGGGAAAAGTCTATCTGGATTGGGATGAATTGGGTGGCTCTCTTCGCTCAGCAGGGACATTTTTTGATCAAAAGAAGGTCCATTGTTATACCATTATGTGAAAAGCATACACTAGCTATCGAAACCTACATAAAAACTCGCCATATGGGGGAAAATAGAGGCACAACCATTTTTAGGATGAAGCCACGTTAATATTGTGTGATTCGTTGAATAGGTATAGAACCCGTGTCACACGATGCCTAGGATTTTTTTGTTAAATTGCTTAGGTTAAGTCTGACTAGATCGTTAAGATCTTCAAGGTTACTAAGATATAGGGTTACTTTCGCCCTGAACCTGGTTCAGTAAAATAAGTTAAATCTTACTTTCTTCAACCACTGTATCAAAAAAGGGGAATCTGCTTATGATCCGGGTTTGGAATTCTTCTTGTCGAGAGTTACTTATCGTGACTACTGCGACGAGTATCAATCATGACTACAACCACTGAATACTTTTACTTGAAAACAATATTTGCTAACGAACCAACAATCAACACACCATAACCCTCTGGATTGCTTCATTTTGTTACTTGCAACAATTGCAAAGTTTAAATGGAATTATATTTAGCACTCGAGTGTGAAAAATGATTTCATTCCAACAAAATTTAAAGCCACATTCTATTTAAATATTTACTTCAGCCAGCTACCAAATTACCCGACAAAATTGTTGTACAAATATTTACTTAAGAACTTCGCCATGAATATTTCATGAAATGACTTAGAGGCTTGGAATTTTCGGTTACACCAACATCCATACAATCACAGAGAGAAACTCAAACTCAACACTCGTGTAACAGATACACAGAGAATGCAATTTAACCTACAATCGAGAGAGAAGCAAAGAAAAAACAAGCACACACACATTACCCGAGATGAAACAATAGAAATACCGCAAGTCTTGCATTCAAAACATAATCACAGTGCGTACCACCATGACCCGGGTGGTCAAGCAAGCATCTCTCCAGCTTCAGCTTCAAGTGCAAATTTCAGATCCGGTAAGAAGAGATGTTGTTTTTTTTTGTTCTCTCCTTTGTTCGTTTCCAAGAAGGTAATGCAAAAACAAAAAAAAAAAGAAAAGAAAAGAAACTGTAAGACATTTTGCTCGCAAGAGATCTAAAGACTTTAAAAGATACTTTTCACATCTTTTACTGCTATAATAGTGGCGTTCTGCTCCTACCCAGTCAGCGCTCTGATATGTCGGAGATATGTCAGCCCAAATGGGTTGGCATTAACGTTCTTGATGCGTTTCGCACACAAAACGCACACACCGTAGATACAAGATACAAAAATATGATTCCAACAATGAATATTAAACGACGACCCAGAGCTAAGGAGTGAGATAGAACGAGAACCCATACAATTTGAATGTGAATAGGGATTTGCTCGAAGTGAAAAGATTTACTAGCATTACTTTAAGTACAACATTATCTTAAAGACACAACCGGCGGTTCTCTGACGTGTGCTTGTTTCGGCTGAGAACACTTCTGGGTTAAAGAAGAAGACAACTCGAAAAAAGAGTAAAAAAAAAACAACTTCCTATCCATATGCTGGCTGGCTGGCTCTCGAAAAGACAAGAGATACATTTGTATCTTAAAGTGTTATCTGTGTTTCTTTGGGTATCTTTTTTGGTAGATATCTTTTTGATGAGAACACTGCTTGGCCCGAAGTGATTACGAATGAAAAATGACCCTAAACGCGCCAACGCGCGTGTTAACCCTTTGCCAAGAAGATTAATTTATTTCGGTTCATCGCGTTGTTGAAAGCGCATTTCCGGTGTGTTTTTCTTTAATTTCAAATGCAGACCTCCATGAATTACTTTTTTAATTCATTGCTGAGTTAAGTGGTTCCTAATTGAACGACTGGCAACCCTTTTGTGTGCTTCTCATTTTATCTTACTAAGTTCTGTGCACGATTCATCATTTTCTTTTATTGTTTTCATACAAACATACTTACGATTATATCTCGATAAGAATAATATTTCCTCAAAACAGTGTTATCAAGTAATGTTTTAAAAAATATGAAAAAAAAATTTCGTACATGTTATGTTTCAGTGCGTGCCAGGCATGTGCGCGCTGATGTCATCGCTAAGTTATGCTCTTTGTCATATTAGATAAGATTCTAAAGTACGAGTTGTTGTAGTTGGTTTTTCTTTTTTTTCCTTTTTTATAAATTATTGCGCAAAATTACAAAGAAAATTGTATTTTTTTTTTTTGATTTTTTATTTCCAATTGGTATACAAATTTGCAATTTTAAAAACACCTTTCCTTTTTTTTATGATTTTTTTTCCCCTCGTATCTAATATAGAAAGAAGTACCGTGGCATCAAGTCTGGACACATATGAAGCGTTTCTCCAGTCATGGCAAAGTCAATACGAGTACATTGACTAAGCCAGAGCAGGGAAATTTAGCCGGTTGCAAGGATAGCATGTCGAAAGTTTGTTTTCAACCCGAAATTATGGTAGGCAGATTAAATCGAAAGAAAAAAAAAACATTAAAACTCAAAATTAATCCTACATTTTAGTTTGCTAAGTTTGAATTGGATGATTGTTGAATTTAGTTCTGGTTGCCGGTTTCTTTAAGTATCTTTAGTTTTTTTTGTTGGTAGATTGGATTTATTATATCTTTTTTTTTTTTCTTTCGGAATGGTGAATTAATTCTATTTTGAGTTTAGCTTGGTTCTGTGGTCTTTAGTTAACGTTAAGTTATGGTTATGGTAGCATATTACATAATCCTTCTTCTTTATTTTTTTTTTAAATTCGAAAATATCAACATTGCAAAGCAACATTAATTTTGGCGAATGGGAAGCATATTTCGTGCACAATTTGTTATAATTTATTTTTCATTCTATTTGTAAGAGCAGTAAGTATGTATTCAATAACCTTGCACAATTTGACATTAAAAATAAATTAATATACAATTTTTTAAATATTCAACAATACCTTCTCTGCAACCCTTAAACTGAATATAACCTTCGATAGCAGTTCCTGAATAAACTGACCAAAGCTGGCCCGATATAGTCCGACAATCAACCTCAAGCAATGACCTTAAAACACTATACAGTTGCCGGTTTCCTGTTTGAGTAGCATCTCTATCACGTTTCTTACAAGTTCATATATGTAGATACCTCATTGCAAAACTACATTTGCAGTATTCGTAATATGTACTCGTCATTGTAAAAGTGTAAATCTTACAACCATGCGGAAAGCAATGCCAAAGCAATCCATATTCGAAGTGAACAATAGTGTCAGCTGAAATTTTGTAGAGTAATTTATAGGCAGGGAATAAACTCCACGGGAATTCGCTCCAAAAGGGATTTTATTTCACTCTTTGTAGGGCATACATTTTTAGAGTGAGTTCCTCTCTTGTTTAGGGCACAGATATAGAGACTCTCGAGAAGACAAGTTATGCCGAATAGGCTGAAAATCACAGAAGACAAGTATAAACCCAACCTAAAAAAGGTGTAATTAATTTGAACAAAATGAAGGATTTATCCTCCTTCGAATCAATTTCTAAAGAACTCCATCCAATTTTAGGTGAAATTATTTCTCACCATTCAGTGAGAATTAACTTCACCCCGACAATGTGTGAGAAATTTTCAAAAAAAAAAATATATATATATAACCCCCATTGCAGAATGAATGCCTACGGCCCCATAGCAGATAAGCTACTGGTCTACGTCTGCTGGTAAAATACTTGTAAAACCAGATTTTTGGTCAAGTTACACTCGTACACCACTAACAGGTCAAATTCAAGAATTGCTTCTACCAGTACGTGTGCTTTCATAATGATGTCATTTTCCCATGAAATTTTTCTGTTAATAGTTGCGATCGCTTCGTGAAATATTGCGCTAAAGACCGTCTTGGTTGTGTAATTATTGAGGTGATGTCTTAGTACCGAAAGAAATCGAAATGAATAACTCCTCCGATATTCAAATATTTTGTGACAGAATAAACCTTGAGAGCGTGCAATACCCTTCTACCCTAGCACATTGATCTGTTTACCAAAATTTATCGAATTATTGGCAATTCCAAGGCTTTTATCACAGCTTGACTATCTTTATAATAATAATAGCGCTTCTCTCAAAATCCAAGTCGAGGTTGCTGTCTCTTCTGCTTGAAGTCGTATGGTGAAAACAAATATCCAGTCCACAGGAGTATACTCCCGCACTCTCACTGTAAGAAGGCCGCATAGGCTATGGCACTGAACTCCTTTCTACCCAAGATTAAGAATATTCCATTCACCACCATGAGTTAAAATAGAGGTGAAAACGACCGAACTTTTTTGTAAAACAGCCCCCCAGCTCAGCGTTTATAAGCCTGTTGTTAGGCTTTTCCTCAATCCAATAGCAAAGTCAAGGAAGGTCCCTCAGTGAAGTCCTTCTTCTCAAATGATTTCTCAATAATTTATATCAACAAGTACAGGGAGGTCTCTACCAATTTTTCAATAGTCATGTTGAGATACCGATAGAAGATTCAGCCTTTTCAGATCATTTAATAGAAAGAAGGATAGGCTGATCAGGCTGTTTAAGCAACTCCTAATAATAATGTGGAGTCAAGGACTTAAGGTATCAAAACTTTGCTCTAGGCCCACTGGGTACATACCATCGAGACCAGGTGATTTGTACGAAAGGAATCTGCACTTTGAAAGTCTCCCAACTGAGGCTTACTTTGTGGATACATACTGGCATCGCCTTTATCCGAATTATGCTTATCTTTGAATATGTAGTTCACGTCCCGAACTCCTAGAGCTTATAGAAGATGTGAAGAGTTTGGCAGTAACAAACCTGATACAAACTTCATTGCTTCGTAAACAACTAAAAACAATTAAGTTGACGCCATTTACAGCGAGTTTAGAACAAAATTCGACAGCAAAAACAGTTTAAGGTTAAGCGAGTAGACTTCACAAACTCCTTCCTACATTCACTATCTTCAAATCTGCGAAATACATTATGTAGATACCAATTCGTAAGTTTTAGCAATACAATTCCAAGTAAAATCAATGTAACTTCTGGGGTCCCTCAAGGAAGCCGCCTTGGTCCTCTTCTGTTTATCTTGTTTGTTAAAGAGATTTCTTCCTAAATATAATATTGTACTGGTTGTGCATGACTTTTAAATTTGCTATAAATGTAGCAATGACGATTTACAGCGCAAGTCTACATGTAATAGATGGAAATACCCATTCAACTCCCAATGCACTTACTAGATCAGACCGGGAGAACGTGCTCACATCGTTACCAACTATCAAGGACTACACAGGAAGTATCTCCGGCTATGTTACGGTTCTTCTGTTTAGCATTAATGCCTAAACTATAATGAATGCTAATTGACAATCGATCAAAGAGACGGCAGGCCTCCCGAGAGCCCTTAATTAAAAAGGCATATCACGAACAAAGCACCTACCTGCCAGCCTACCAATTCAATTCCGTGAATTCTGACAAAATCATTACGAATTTTGAATTCCCCCCCTGAAACCTACAATATACCTATGACGTATCAATTAGCAGTGTATGTCCATAACCTTTATTAGTGCCGCCTCTATCCTATGCCCACTCTCCTGGGCGCGTTGGCCATGGTGGCGACGGCAGTGGCAGTGGCGGCTATAACAATTTCCTTTTGTGTTTGTAATTTTCTATTACCTTTAAGTCCGTTGACCTACTACACACAAGCAGACCACGCAGTGCACAGTGAACCGTCATCCACTTATGAATAATCCGCTAATTAGTTTTGCGAGCGAAAACTCTCCCTTTTTGTCAAAAGAAGAAAATTCTCTTTGTTGTTGTTGCTCTACTGAAGTTCACATCAAAGTGAATTTTTTGCCATACCGCTCGCTCAAGCTAATTTCATTAAAGTCCAAGCCAATTGTAGCAAATGTAATTGCAACCAAAAGGTTGGGCATGGGAAAGCCTATGTACATACCTGTGTAGGTAAATACCTACATAAATACCCGACACAACGAGTCACTAATTAAATTTTTTAAAACTTTTTATTTTTTTTTTTTTTATTTCTTCTTTAATTCACCTCAACTGAGTCTGAGTCTGAGTCTGGTTAACTCGTTTAGTCATCGAAGCGATCTTAAAATGCGGACCACAGCAACTCTAATCGGTTCGCTGGCGATTTAAGTGAGTTTAAGTTGAATTCTTTGCAAAAAAATGAAAAAAAAAAAAATTATATCAACAACCATAACTGTGCAACGGAAAACAAACAACAACCAGCACAGGTATTCTCTCATTCGATGGAGAGGGCACATCAGGAGAGGAATATAAAAAATAAAAAAAAAACTTTGTCGATGATATGGTAAAATTTAACGCGAATACATGCAATGAAAAACCGTATCCGGAGGGTGCAACCATAACAGGCATTAGGGAAATTAGTTCAGTACTCAGATTACTAGAGAAAGATACGAAAAAGACACACCGTGTGCAGGTAGAAGGTATCTGTGTATCTTTTGCGTGGTAATTTCCAGTAAGAGCGCACTACTCCTTCGAGACTTTAGATAATTAAAATTGCATTCGAATTATGCTCGAAGAAGTTCTAACTTATTCTCGTCTAAAGAGAGAGAGATAACGAGAATGTTTTCTGTATTGCACTTTGTTTTTTTCCGATTTTTTCTTTGCAGTGCGATACAACAAATTGAGAACAAATTTTATAGAAGTTCGTAACGAGTATCCGCACAACAAACACTTTACGAGAATAATTATCTTAATGGATTCTTGTTCAAGTAGCTGCAGATACTGATTGGATGCTAGGTCTGTACCTACCTTCCAGTACGATTTGAGTTTGTTTCGTGGGAATAGCAAGTTCGAATTTCAACTGAACCTGTCCCCCGATACGATCTAGTTACCTAATTGTGAGTTCCTACCTGACTCATGGGGTAAAAACAAAAGTATCTACGAAAGCGGCTTCGATGAAATTTGCATCTGAGCACCATGATTTCCATTACCTCTTTGCCGGTTCCTTGTGTAAAAAAAAGATACAAAATTATTCATATCTCACACGCACACAGAACCGGTAACGAGAAATTTCCATTTTTGAACATTTTTGTCTGAACATTTCTTTCATTTTTATGCCCATCAGGTTTCAGTCACAAAAAAACTACAAAAAAAAAACAAAAAAATATAAAAACAAAACGAATTTACGACCAACGCCTGAACCGGTCACACTCGATATATGAAGGTATTTCGAATGGTGCGGCGGCTCACTGCAGCAGCGAACACAAAGTCTGTCCTCTGTTGGACAGACCCTTGAACGTCAACTTATTTACAATTTCATGATTCACCGGTTATGATAATCGGCGGCCGCATAGGCACCGAATGAATACATCAGAGTGCCACGATGGAATTCTATACACAATATGACTTCAACAAAATTCCCAAGCGCGCATAGAATGGGGAAAAAATGAATGAATAGGTAGTATGGAAATTAGTCTATTAACTCGGCGATATTATACGGAACATTAACAGGTTTTAAGGGATTTTTTTTGGTTTATACTAACCAGTGAGCAGGCATGGGAATCCGTGTTGACAGATCCGTTTTGCCTGATAGCTTAAGATACTTCCGGGATGGTTTGCTGAAGGCTTACAGTCGGCTTTGGGGAACTAGACTGATAGACTTGATGTCTACGTTTATTAGGCCAAGACTAAGTGTTTACGTTTAGAAGCTCATATTTAACCGAATGCAATCATTCACTGAACCATTTCTCTTGTAACGTTTCATGTAAGATCTGGTCTAGGCTTGATCTGAAGCTTGAAACTATCACAAATTTCTTACTGGACGCTGTCTGATAGCCCAATATGCCAAGAGGCTACCCCTCTTTTTTCAAATGACTTCTGCAGACACTGTAGAGATGAAGAAGAGAAAGAAATCACTCTTCACCTCCTATTCACGTTCTTAGCTCGGTCCCAAAGAAAAAGACTTCTCCGTCTAGAAGTTCCTTTTGGTGAAAACGTAGGTAAACTGGTGTCAATAGACTTCCCGAGCCTATATAGTGAGCCCCGAGTAGGCTAGTAGTGCAACACAATGGACTTTCGTTGGTCTAAGACTGTCTACTACTCCAACCGAAGTATGATCTGTAGCAAAGGTTAGGCAGTTTGTTTGTTTAGCCAAAATGGCTAAAATGAACTTGTTCAAAACGAATGAGACTCTTTGTCGCTCTTAGCCGTTTCAAAGCCAGCAAGCAACCAACCAACTTTGTCCTGATACTGCGACCTAAAAGATCTATCAAACCATTAGAAACCTGCATTACGTATCTGACCACAAATCAAACTCGTTGAGGTGATACCCCAGGCCACAGTTGGCAGTGACACCTTACCAGCTATCTAAAACACCACAGTGAGGTTCAAGTCCTATACAGGGATCTCTTTGAAGTTTCACCCTGTTATGGGTACTGCATCGTAGCCGCAGTTAACTGACATACCGTTCACTAAATTGGACGCCAGCGCTTTAAGTGATGTCAATCCATTCCAAAACATATAACCTAGTGGTCTTACCCACCTTTACTAAGGTTTAACTTAGCAGAGGTCTCAATGGCGCCGTGTTCAATCTGGAATACGGTGAAATAGGTACAAAGACATCAACTCCTACTTTAGATTCCATTTTCGATCCATCTATGTATCAGATCTAACATCTAGCTTCCAGTACTGGCAGACAAGTATAGTGCCGAAGCAGTGCTCCCTCACCATAATGTCGGGGATATGATGGGAATCTTCACGACAGACCCTAATATATCATAGAAAGGAATGTTAAGAACCGAAGGTTACCAGATTTATCAGAGTATAGTGCTCCACTTTGGATGAGAGATTTAATGATGGCGTTTACTCCCCATGTTACTCACTTTAATCAGTTCCGTAACTGTTACTGGTCATGGTCAGTAGAGACGACAGGAGAGGCACAGTAACTCGTTGGTCAATTGCAAGGTGCAGCTAAATTATGAGAGTTGTTGCCCGGTCCCCTACACGAGGAGACAGTGAGTCTGGATCGTCCATTGGCTTTGCCCAACAGGTACGCACTTCTCCAAGCATGTATTACGGGCGTGGCACTGTGGAGAATTCAATACGAATTCAAAGCTGCCCTGCTCCTTAGACAATTTTTGCTCTCTCGTCAACATTCACGGTCAAAAATGGGCGTGGCCATTGGAGAACATTGGAAAATGCTACATTTTCAGTCGTTCATTTGAAGAATTGCACATAAGCCCTGAGTCTTGTTAATCAATGTTGGCTTTAACTTGCCTATCAACTCCTTTAAACATAACTCGAAACATTGCTCTACATGGGCTGAGACACCAAATATTGCTCTCTCTCTGTTAGCACTGTAGAGTACCAAACGCTAAACCTTCAACAATTGTTGCACTTTTTGCGAATATTAGTCTGAAATACCAGTGACGGTTGAGCTGTAACAGAAAAACCTTAAAACAAATCCGGAACTCACTTCATGAACGGTAGCTTCTCATATTTGAATGCCTCGCAACCGGAAAACCTCTTAAAACTTTCTGATATCACACACGACATCATATTCGAATAATATCTCTCGGTCACTTCCTGTTCGATAAAGAAAGGAAAAAAAAACCAAGTCCCCTTCAATAAACCACACCCAATGGCACTGGTATTCCGTTGTTGCACAGTGGCCATTGTCTGGCAGACCCAATGCCTACAGCACTGCGCTATCTCTCCCTCCTCTTCCTTAGCGCCTCGAATGTAAACTTTTATCAACGCTCCAGGCGGCATACGCACAAAACAACTGCAAGAAGAACTAACAAACACACATAATCAAGCGGCATGTTTAATTAACCGCGCACCACCGTACACATACGACAATTATTATACCAATATGGCAACAAGTCATGTGCATCTATCTGTCAGCAGCGAGTGTTGTTCTTCGCTGGGGCTTTCCTTTCATTATTCGCGCGCCCATTCTATTTGTCTAAAAATATCTCCTTCATCAACTGCCTGACCTCCATATTGGCAGTGGAGAGCATTCACTCCAGACTCACTGTCGGTCGGGGTGAATCCATTCATCCACATGCTGTATGTGCGTTTGTGATAAAGATAAAGTAAAGCGAGACACGAAAGAGAGAGATATTGACAGAAAGTAGAGAAGTGATTGACATTGATATGCCACAGGGGTGGCGGATTGCATCTCATCTATTTTCTTCGAGCTTTCATTTCTGCTGGGTGTGACTAAGTGTGTGTGTGTTTGTGTGCGCACTTGTCGACTAATTGGTGGTTCTTTTCCCATAATCCCTTGTGATGGACGGACTATATCACTGGCATTGACCCCCGACGCTAAACCTTAGCTCTCACTGCTCATTTGCGTCAAAAGAAAGTGTAATGACCATGTGAGGAGGAGATTAAAAATAAAATTGTTGTTCGTCTTCGTCTTCTTCCTCTTAAATGAAACAAAAAGAAATAACATTCCAAGATTTTTGTTGTTTCCCAAAAGCAAAGACATCCTCTATCTCCATTCTAGATTGGAGCTCATCCTCGATTCGATTTTCCATAAAAAGATTCACAAAGCAGTACAGAAAAGCAAAATGTTTTTTTTTGATACTCTTTTTCTCTCTTTCTTTGATTGTACTGCGATCGTATATTTCATTCAATTGCAGTAATGGCATTTGCCCCGGTCTCCTCCCGACCATAAATGGAATCTTCACCGCCGGTAACCAGTTTCCTTTCTCGACATAAACCCACCGACGCCGCACACCCATCTTGAGATACATATGTATATACATTCGTCGAATAGTAAATGGCGTGGAGTTAAATTCATATTTCTCTTACATCTTTTCGTATCTGTCTTTTCGTTTTTGCTGCTTTTTGCAAGGAAATGTAATAAAAAATGAATTTGAGGTGCGGTACGGTTCGATGCGGTTCCTATGCTTCTTTTGCTTCTTTTGCGCTACCGAACCGACCAACACTGGTGATGAGTGTTTTTAGTTTTATTTCCAAAGTGTTTACCATAAAAATTTCGTTGCAATGTATATATTTGTTTATTGAATAATTTATAAATCGCACAAAGCGGAACGGAGGAAGTGCATTGCGTTGGTGATTTCGTATCTAAGCTGGTAGTCACTCGTAAAGTCGAGTTTTTATTTGTATTTAATTTGAAGATTTTCTTGTAGTTTCATGCTAGAGGGGTATATAAGGCAAAGTTATTATACTGGAACTTAGGAGATTAGCTTAAGACTCTAAGTAACGACTTTCGGTAGCAATGAACTTGCTTACAAACTGCATAGGTACACCAAACAACAAACTATAAGTATGTATGTTCATTCTGAATGAAACTGTTGCCTATAACACAGAACGACAAGTCAACAAGTACTTGTTGAACTATGCTTGCTCGACAAGTAAAGATAATTTCTGCAATTGACAACAGAAGCTTATCTCGAATAAGGGAAATATTTGTCGAATCTACAACTGCCATGATAAACCATCTCATACAACAAATTACCCTTCGGAAACGGCAATAAACTGTAGCCTCCTTCCATTCATGTGAAGACTATAACACGCACAATACGAATTGTCATGAGAAGCTACTCCACATGGGTTCCATATACCTGTCGCGCCAAATATTTTGTTGCTTACAATTCTGACAATATGTACTGACAACCGGACCCAAAGCACAATTTCTGTGACAGACTTTCCATAAGGCTACCTGGGACGTGAACATACACATTAGACTAAATTTCGAAATAAATTCTTAATTTAAAGGCAAATTGTTACTAGCTGAATAAATTCTCGATTCTCTCTTTCCCACACAACAATTGTTGTAGTGCCAGCAGACTTGTTGGTACGTGTTACATAAAGGTTCAACAGTTGCTCACTTTTCTTAACAAGTACTTGTTGTATTATGCGCAAAAGTACTACCAGCACCTTAAGAGAAGCCATACGGCATGCTTTTTGAAACAATTAAATCCCACCGACTTAGGAACTGCACTGTACGCAATTAGCTAAGGATCGGGCTAACTGGAGAGGCTTGTTGGTTGAGGCCCAGGTTTACCCCGAACTGTAGTGCCACTGAAGTAAGCAAGTAAATTGCAATCTTCAGGCAACTAGCTAGGAAACAATTGGAGTTGAGAACGAAGTAAAATGTTTTACGGTAGCTTTTCACAAAACTTTCAAAATGGCCTACCTATGGATGTATCTATTAAAGCCAAAGAAACATGAAGAACTCTAGAAAGCAGAAAAAGTAAACAGGAAGGGCTGATACTATACTGCCCCCACTACTACGAATCTTTCTTCCAAGAGAAATAGGAATCGTAGAATCTTTTACTAGAAACCAGTGGATTTCTGTCCTTCAAGTCTTGGGACAACTAAGCTGACAAATATCGAGTCCTCTCGAAGTCGTACTGTGAGAGTGGTACAAAGGTACAGAGTGCACGAAGGTACATTTTACTTTTTCTCTCTTAAAGAGGAAGTATTTTCATACTGCCAGTATTGCCAGTGTGCCGTTTTTTAAGCAGAAAGTCTTGTCTAAAGTTGGTGGGCGCCGTGGCTCAGTGGTTAGTGCGTTGGACTATGGAGCAAGGGGTTCGAGATCGAATCCCAGTCGGGGAACACCTAAAAAGTTTTTCACGGCCCCACCTCTCGCGAGCGTCTGACAAACATCCGAGAGTACAGCTGTTTCGAGAAAGCTTCTCAAATAACAAATTGCCCTTCGCAAACGGCATTAAACAGTAGTAGGCCCCTTCCATTCGTGTAAAGAATACAACATGCACAACACGAATAGTTGTGAGAAGCTAGGCCTTGGGTCCCATCGACCTGTTGCGCCAAGTATTTTTATTTTTTTTTTTTAAGTTGAATGAATGAATGAATGAATGAATGAATTTAATGAATTTCTAAGAACCTACAACAGAAGTTAACATTCTAACATGGATCCTAACTTAAGGACTTCCAGACCTAAGATCGGAGGAACACTTCTGATGGAAAGTACTATTTGACAAAACAATTCTACTATTTGTCGGAATTCACTTCAGATACCCCAGCTCATTAAAACTGTTGTTATACAGGAGAAAAATATCTCATGCAGTAGAGGGTTAAATAATCTATTAAGATCTCAGTGGTAGTGCACCCTGATTTATCTACACCATCATCATCTTCAGATACATATGTATGTAAATATTGTGGTACTTACAACTATCAGGGAAGTAACTAAAAATCTATTAGTCTCCATAAAAAGTTGATCACTCACCTAAAACGAGAGAAAAAGAAAGTAATATGTAATTAAAAAAATGTATTATACAAGTACAAACTTGTACATAATATTATACAAGTACAAACTTGTAAATAAAGACATCTACGACTAGGCTGATGAAAATATTGCCACAAAACTCCATCAAATGTCAAATGAATTGATGAAATTCAACCCCAGATGATCATGGTTACCATTTATCGCCATTAACATGATATTTTATCACCTCACTCCACACCGACCCCCATCAACCAAAACAATAATTAACCTTAACTTAATTGCTTGAAGTTTTTTTTTATTCAAATATTGCTGCCCATTTACACCTTGGGGCACATTTCGTAATCTCCATCAAACTGCATGAATAATTAACATAGAAAATAAATCAATAGAAATATGTATCCACGCCTAAGTCTCACACCTTTTTACCCCGATTAATTTGTATCTTTTTCATTTCTCTGTATTTTTCTTTTTTTGTTCATTTCAGGTGAGTGTATCTCTAAGGTTGCATGGTGCATAGTAAATTTTTGTTTTGTGGTTTCTCCAAGAAAATAAAAACAAACTTTTCCACGGGTGGTGTAGGCGTAAGTACGACAATGATTCGAATCAAAAATGTATAACAATAAATAGAAATTAATATTGGTGTGTGTTAAGATACACAGCATAGATACATACTTACATAGGTGGATATGCATCTTTAGAATGTGTCATATATTTAGAATTTTTATGAGAATGTGAATGCATTTTGTCGAGAGTTTGTCGGTGAATTTATAGGGAGAAACATTCCAAACAGTTGTCTGTCGATAATGCGATGTGTTTTAATTTGTTGCATTTAGAATAGATATGAGACAAATGGTTGTGTAAATCATGACTTAATTATTGAGAAATGTTGGTATTTTTAGCGAGCAGTGTAAAAATATTCCAATCTATCTTAAGTTGGGCAAAGCTGTTCTAGTTTTTTTTTTTTTAAATTTGACTGCTGCCATGCCCAGTTCTTCCTAACTTCACTATTTTATATAAAATCAAATCATTGAGACGAAATATCTAGATATGCAAATTGTCCACAATTCACTTATATATTACATACACACGCCCATTTTTTGGGGGGCGTTTTCCTTACAAAACTTGTTTTGATTATATTTAATGCATCACCATTTCGTAAGACTGATGAAAAGGATGAAGAATAGGGTACCATTCGATCCGTTCTAGACGGATTGTGTCTTTTGTGTATATGCAATATTCTACTAACTAATGACGTAATACTCTTATCCTTAGCGTCATTTAAAGGCCCTTAGAGAGCTACTAAGGTCTAGTTATTTAAAGTGTCAGCGAAAGCTACAAGGCATATTCAAACTAAGCCATATTTACGCCTTCTCAAGACACCAGAGAGGCTTCTAGATATACACTCCAGGGCAAATTAAAACCAGCCTTCACTATAAGAAATGTGCACTAGCTATGTACTTTCTTAGACACAGAAGACTCTTAAAAACATAAAGGAGGATGTCATCAAAAGCGGCCTGGAAATGGTTCCTCGGATATGATTCATTTAGGAAATTCGTCATTAGAACTACTTCGCAGGGAAGTCTTCTATCTCCTTTGTCTACGATCTAGTCATACTAAAGAAATTCACCAACCTTTGGAAAATGACTAGTGGACCCGGACAAAACAGATCTGGTACTCATTAACAGAAAATTCAAGATACCACACTTCAAAATGCCGAAACTGGAAGAGTGACCCAAATCTTGACATTGTTCTGGATAAAAAGCTAAACTAGACATAACATACTTAACTTCTTCATCTGGAAGAGAACAGCCTAAAAAAAAAGTGTGGCCTAAAACTTGCACTGGCTACATATTAGGACAGTCAAACCCATCCCTTCTATTGTATGCTGGAACGCCATTATAAAGAAGAGTACACGCTGGTACAACAACAGCCTACATTGTCATTACTAGTGCTCTGCGCACTATGCCCCCTTGTGATATTTCTGTATTTTTTATCACTTGACCTGCAAATAAAGCTCCTAATGTACGACTCAAGTCTACCAAATATGAGACATTGCTCCATTTTTAGGGAAAGCCTTCCCAACATCTCCGGTGAATCGGGTGACATCCTCGGTATCCTTAACTACGATAAAACATATAAAGTAATGTATCGGGAAAGGGAGGATTGGCAGAAGAAAGTTGTTTCTCGTTGCAAATACGGTTCCAAAACCGATGGGGCACGAACTCAGGTATACATATGCTCTAGAGACATAGACCTACAAGTAGTCCTGAGACTTTCGGATACATGTAGTGTGCTTCAAGTAGAGGTTCGAGCTGTGATCAAAGCTGCGGTATTACTAGAGATGGAATCAATGTCTGACCAAAATATCTGCCATCTTCCCATTAACTATTATAAATGGATATTCAAGTGATTGAACATATTCTTCATGAAGCCGGCACTATGCAATACTTTCATTCTTCGACAAAGTATTTAGAATTAGATCTTCTTTAAGAAAAAAAATCCCGCCTTAAATGAACAGATTAAAACAAGTGAAAGACTATGTTTACAGGGTGTGTGCCCTGTCTACGAAGGTACCTGCATTACCTACATACATACATACGTTATGTATGTGCAACCGAAAATCTCTGCACTAATTCAAGACGCTTAGACAGCGATTCGTTTGTATTTCAAGGCAATTAGATATCAGTCGACTTCGGTTATATTTTCGGCAGCAAATGACACCAACATACGAGTGCGAGTACTCGTACGAGTATCCAACACCAATTGCGTAACTTCCACAAATTCTTCCCTACTACGAACGAGTGTATCTAACTCACGCTTATGTTGTATCTTGCACATAAGTCTCTGTATACAAACAAACCTCACAAAAACTAGTCCTAACCATTTATGGCGGCATAAGCACCTCTTTTTTTTTTTTTTTTGCCCACATTCAACTTCAATAGTAATTATTTAACATTGTTACGCCAGAATATATGTACATAGTGGTTGCTACTTCTGCACACACATTTTTCCCATGAAATTAAAACATTTTCAACTCTTATCTTCCCATAAACATCAACATCCCGAAAAATTTAAGTATCCAACGCAAAAAAAAATAAAAACAAGTTGGTGTTGCCCATATACAGTACTATCACTGCAAGTGGCAGCATCCAACGCATGTGAATTCATTAAAAGAAAAAAAAAACACAACACGTTGTAATAAAAAAATTTAAAAAAAAAATACCATTCCCTCCACAAAAGAGCGATTTTAGTTAAGAGGATTGAACTGGTTGTATCAGTTTTTATCATCGTAAAAAAATTAAAAGAAAAACTGTAAAAGTGGATGAGTTCAGGACTTTGATTGCTTTTTTTTTGTTTTTGTTTATTTTGTTAACTGTCAATAGGATCACTTTCGCTACTCTATGTTTTCGTTTGTCGTGCGTGCGTATGTCGGGTTGTCTGTGCCGTCGTCTGTCTATTTAGTCATTTATTTCTCTCATTGAATTCAACTTTTTACCCCCAAAGCGGGTTGTTGTCACATGGAACTGGTAAATCGAGTTCTTCGTCGTCGTTGACTACACAGAAAAAAAAAACAACATAGTAATGCAATTTCCTTTATTTTTTGTATGGGTTGCCGTTGGTTTTTAAATTGTATCTGTAGATACGTATCTAGAGTCCATTTTGGCGGCTTCGGTATTGCAGGTGAATATGCGGGACACAGGGTTACATACGTGTTCGTATCTGCAACAACATACATAAAATCGAAGAAGAAAGAGCCCCCTGTCTTAAACTACCCCACATATGGTGGTCGTAGTCGTCGCTCGTCGTGGGATGGTAATTCAATATCTTTTTAGTGCACGTGAGTGTGTAGAGGGAATTATGTACTTAGAACTACCGCATTACTGTAACAGTGTAACATAAGGAAATTAAGTTTATTCTCTGAAGTTTTTTTTTTCTTTTTTTTTGGGACAGAAAAATTCTTTCAGGGGCTTGCTCACCTAGTGGTGAGGCAAATTCCTTTTTTTTTCTCTGTTCTGTTCTCTTGTTTGGTGTTCGTGCTGCTTTCAAGCGTTGACAGTAGCAAGCGTACATGTTGACGTGCCGACAGATAGTATGTGTGTGTAGATACGGCTGAAGGAAGTCTTATTTATTTCCAGCCTGGTTTTTTATGTCATTATGAGGGTGGCAATTGAAGGAAAACGACGACGCTCGGAGGGTTAGAGTTGGAAGGAAGCAGATAGGGAACAAACTTTTGCTTAAAGTCTGCTGGAGGAGAGAAAAAGTTTTCACTTCAGTTTTCGGATTGGAAAATTGAACGAGTAAATCGAGTTTATGGTTCTCGTCCTTGTCGAGGGAGGAATGATGGAAGGAAATTAAAAGCAAGATTGAGTTTGAACTTTTATACTAGTGGGGTGCTTTCAGACTTTGACACGACATACAGGTAGCGTAAACAGGCCTACAGAAGGAAGCAAATTAAAAATAAGGGTCAATTTGCCTTTCAAATTTGCGAGTAGCATTCGTAGGAAGTTTTGAAATTGGTAATCGGATTTGGCATTGCTACACATGTAAGCCAATGAGAGAATACTCATTTCATGCGTATCGTATGACTTAGATTAACTGGTGCAGCAGTAGTGCCGAACACCAGAGGCTTCTTGGCTTCTTGGAGGTTGGTCAACCAATTCTGACTAAATTTGTCAACTAGTCTTCGGAAGATGTGGTGCGCTGTTGTAATCCTTTTTTCTTAAAGCTATGACATGCTGTATCCGAAGGAAGGGCAATTGCTACTTCAAAAGCTTTCTTATGACAGATGTACTCTCGGATGTTTGTTAGATGTTCGCGAGAGGTGGGGCCGTGAAAGAAATTTTAGGTGTTATCTAGGGGACTAACCACTTAAACCACGGCGGCACCTACCTATTTCGAGAGTAACTGTTCTACAACTACAAGCTGGGAACGTCCAATTATGTTCAGCTTAGATGGCCTTGTTAAAGGTACTGTTTTCCGTGTTAAGACATGGTTCATCCCATCAGATGGACGCATTCATAGTGCATCTCCTTGCCGAGACCATGCATACGATTGGAAAGCTTGCAAAGAACTGCGGTTCTCCAAGGTGTAAGGTTTTGCCGGTGTGCAACACGCAACTAGCAACGCCTTGGATAGTAAGACAGGATCCAAAAAAGGGAAAGACCACTTACAGACCAAAGCGAGGTTCGAACCACAACACACGACAGCCAAAAACTCATTCGCAGGCGCACACATCTCACAAACATCTGGCAAACATCCAAGGGTATGAGTCTCATGAAAAAACTTCTCAAATAAAGAAATTCTCCTTCGGACTCTTAAACAGCAAGCTTTTTCCATTTTGAGAAAACACCAAAAGTTATGAGAAGCTAGTCCCTGGATTTCAGGATTTCTAACAGTCTACTGATCTTGAGCACAACCTCTCACTACCCTCAAGTCGTGCATCACATACTGAAGAAAACAGCATACAAATATGTACACATCTAGTGCTAGCATATCCGGACTTGATCCATATTCGTCGTTGAATCTTACCATTTTTGGCGCACACAGCACCTGTTCATTTACACAATAAAAACCGTTAATTGACATTAAACAATGTTTTCACATCCCCTTATCGAGCTAATGACTCTGTTTTTCCCAACAAATTAACATCCGAGAAAACACGTGAACTACGAAAACACAGAAAATGTAAATCGAGGTCAAGCGAATACAAAGTGCACACTTCCCGGCGACAGCATTCAGCGCTTCAAATTAATTATCCGCTCTCGTACAGAATTTTTACACATATTTACAAAACCCAATGACGCGGCGTGGTGACCTTTTTCTAATCGTCGCAGATGTACAAAATTGACACATCTGACTATCCCGCCTGGCTGGCTGCTGGCTCCCACTTTAACCAGTCCGCCTTCATGTTTCAACACTGTGAATTGAAATTTATTCTGTTTTGGTATGAATTTGGCGTGAATTACTGCCGCCTTGTCATCGGTGTTATAGCAGTTTCTGTCTGTTTGCTTATTAGCCTTTTTGTGCATAAGACGCATAATTGTGTTAGCTTTTTTCGAGGGTCGTTATATTGTTTTCATTTTATATATATTTTTAGTTGATTTAATGATGAGATGATATACTCTACAGCACCAGCGCTGACGCGTTTTGTCTACAACAATTTTCTCTACTACTACATATAATGAGGCGGATGAGTAATCTTTTGTAAGCTTCTCCGTTGTAAATGAGATGAATAACGGGCGCTGAATGTTTTTGTATGTCACATTAATTTAAACAAATAGACTTAATGTGCCGGGGTGTGTTTCAATGCGCATTTCATTGGTATTTTTTTTTCGCGCACACGATCTTCTGGGAAAAAAATTAATAATTATTATAAGAGGAAGTCGATGAGTTCCTCTTTGTGAGGTTATTGTAAATAGAAAACTTTGTGAAAGTTTCTAGCGATTTCTGTTATTGCATTGTGAGTAACTTGAAATTAAAAGCAAAAATTTCCTGTTTGCTGAATGCGTTCACAGTGGACACAGTATTTGTGAAAATTCCTGCTAAGTTATAGACAAGTTGGGTGTTGCAGAGTAATTAAGAATCACCTCTTTGAACCTCATAGATGAATGAGCAGTTTTTCTTATATGCATTGCATATTCATCGTTACTTCGATCTTGCGGGGTGAGTATTGCTCACTAGTGAGTATCTTGGTGAGGTTTATTCCCCTTCTAAATCCCTTTGTTATGCTCAGAATTATAACTTTACCCTAAAGCATCAGTACCCACCCAAATTCTCTGAAAATCCTATAACACAATGAATGCAACAAGTGCTTGTTCACCAAGGGAAATTTAACAACACGTGACAAGTCTGCGGGTATTACTATAATATTGTTTTGAAATCTTTCCACAAATGGGAGATTTAATGAATCTTTCGTTTTTGTAACTGGAAACAACAAGTGCTGCAAGGAACCAAACTGCACTCGTTTAAGAATTGATGAATTCTGACATATGGTGACAGACTTGTTAGTAAGTCAACAAGCTACAATAGTGTTTACTAAGTAATAATTGATTTATAATCTCTTTTGCTAATAACTCATACATTTCTTCTATTCTTCGCTAGTTCTCCGACTCATCGCGTAAGGCTCTTTGTTGTGTTACGAAAAAAAAACTTAACTTGTTGAACAAGTATAGTTAAACAAGTAATTGTTAACTTGTTGTTCTGTGTTATAGACACCTGTTCTTTCTTGATTTTAACCAAATACCTTATATTACAGTAACCCTATTGAAATATGTAGGACATTTTATAATGTTTGTTACAGTCTATAAGTCTTATCAGGTTACAGCACATTAAGAATTTCTTCGACTCCCTTGGCTCTTGAAAGTTGCTATAGGCTTAAAAGTTCTTCTCAGAGTATTTTTCTGAATTCTTCTTTGGGCTTCTACTTCACTAAGTAATGTAGGCCTAATGAAGGGATCTTTACTTTATTTGTACTTTCTAGCCCTCACACTTGGTCTATAGCCGAGTTCGTAAAATTCTTGCGAACATTTCCTTACAGGTTATGACGAAACAATGTGAACACTCTTTGTATCTGCCAAGGCTTTTACATGTCAAGAGAGTAGAGTTAAGCTTCTCTAGGTCTATGTGATTTCTGGATGAATTTACCCCCAAGGCATAGCCTCAGATACTTAAGTTTTTCGGTAGATAGGTAGGTAGAGGTGGTTGTTGCCAGTAAAACATGCTGAAAGGTTTAAGATACACATTAGAGTGGGATATACCATCAACATTAGCAAAGTGTTCATACAAAACCAGGCTTCACTCTAAGGGCGATAGTACCTAAATAGTACTTCTTCGGGACTTTTGAGTCGTATTCTTATCAATCTTAGAATTCTCACCTTTTCCATTTAGATAGTGAGTGTAAAAAACGTTTAAAGGTACTAGCTTGCCCCTGAAAGTATACACAAAGTAGGAGAAGAAAGTTTCCTTGGGTGCAATGGTTTGAAACTTTGCTGCTTCTTCTGGGTGGTGGTTACATCAGAAAAGAAAGGTTTTTCTTGCAAATTTTTGCATTAGATTTCGGATTTTCTAAAATTGTTTCTGAATATGAATATTTTTGCTTTAGTTACAGTGCAAAAGGAAATGAATTTCATTGAATTTGTCCGGCCTGTAGTTATTGACGAGCATGCAACGGTGTACGAATCCAGATACACTAAGAGTCAAAATCATGTATTTTTTGAATAATACATATGATAAACAAATGCTTTTAAAACCTCTAACATATTTATTTATCATTTTTAACTAAGATTACATAGTCTACAACCGTTTGCTTGACTCACTTCAATCTCATTCTTTAAAAGTAGTTGGTACAGTCGGGATCAACATTTCACTCTGTTAACATTTGTCCGACTCTCCCCTCATTTGTTGTCATTTGTCTGTTTTCTGTTATAAGTATCACAACACGTCCTGAAAATTTAATGAAGACAGAAATAGGATAAATATACACCAGAGAAGAGAGAGAACTAGTTTCGACATTTTCATTTCTAGAACAGATCTCCATGTTGAAAAACCTGCGGCAAATTATACTAGTTTTTTTTTTCAATTGCCAAACATGCGTATTTGCTTCGAGGGGGGGAGGAGAAAATTGTGCGTAGAGAGTGGAAAATGGAAATGAATTAATGCAAAAACAAAAAATTGAGGTTAGTAAAAGTTTTCACTATGCACTCTCAACGGATAATGATGATGATGTGCACGATGTGGTGGAAAATACCGATAACGATAAGTATTGTATACCTGTTGGATGTGTCATTATATTTATTATCTTAAGACTGAGTATCTGCAATGTAAAGAAGAAGAAATGCAAGATTTTTTTCTTTAAGGGTGTGTTAGCATTTTCGTTTTAATGGACTCTTAAAATTTTTTAATTGATGCTAATTAGCGCAAATTAGTAAGTGAACGAGGCGCTCGTTTGGTTGGCAATGAGGGGTTCTTTTTTCCTTGCTCTTGTAAACCGAAAGAGTTCATTAGTCTGAGTCAATTAACTAGTCATTGTTAGATATTAATACTTTGTTGAGTAATTGGTAGGGTTCTTTGCTTTGCGATTGTCTTATTCCCATTCGACGTGATGTCATTCCAGAGTGCTGATAGTTTATTTGTCTTAGACTTGGGACTTCGATTAGATACACTAGTTTGGGAAGTGAGTCATCATTTACAAGGTGGATACTTTTAAATCTCTTGAATTAATAGTGTCAAGTCGCCCCCTAGTAAGCACAGATAAACCTAAATGAAACCTGACACCTTTCGATTTCATTCATCTTCGTTTGCACTTTAAAATTGTATACGTTCCCAATTTCCAACTTTAAGTGATCCCCTCGAGTATAACACCTGCCCGACTGTGTCTGTCTGACTACGCAATGATTTTCACCAGCCTAAAAAGGATTGAGAAATAGGCAACGCAAACAGATGACATATTCGAATCTATATAGATACACATGTAGGTAGGTATATACTGGTACCAGTGAAGTGTCGCTCTAAAGAACGTTGCTAGTTTTCTTCATTTCTGTCTGGTAAAAGGTCTATCTATCTGCCCTCATTCCTCAACTGGATTCGCAATGGAATGACAGCAAATTTAATTGAAAGTTCGAATCGGCACGTACTACTAGACAGGATATACTCTGTGGCAGATGATGACGACGATGAGGAGGATGATGATGATGATGATGATGGTGATGATGATGTTAATGAAAGAGGGTTTGTGAACACATTCTGAAGGCATAAAATGTCACTTTGCTCACCTTATGATGGATGGGTAGTAGAAAAAGAAGTCTCCACTCTCATCTGACAAGTGCTCAGATACTGTGATTGATATTGACACATTCATTCGGTCGTGTAATTCAGCGCCAAAGAACAGTATATACATAGTATAGCATTGCCACCCACATTACGTGACATTAGAGACCATGTCGAAACCACTGTGTCATCTATTGTTACATCGTACAAGATAGTTGATGATGGTTACTGGCATTCTTGTTTGTGGTTTTGGCGGAAACTTCGAGCAATCGTGTCGGTGTGGTTTACCCGAAGTTCGAATTATCAAACTGTCAAGATGTGTGGTGACATTTACCACTAATCGTATAGTGCACCTTAGCGAACTTTGACATTTCTTTTTTTTTTTTACTTTACACACACCAGCAGCGGCATAAACTTTAAAGTGTACTCACTTCGGATGAGAAGAGGTTACACGTTGAAAGAAGTTCATGTGATTAATGGATTCTCGTGAGTTTATATATTTCAGTCAGTGCTGCGTTAATCATTTTAACAATTTAAAAATGCTTTATGCAAAAAAAAAATTGTTTCTCTTCTGTTTTTTGCTTATGTTTGTGCGAAGGGAAAAGCCAGAGTCGTGTGGGCACGATTTCAAGATTTAAGTGAATGTCTTGAAGTTTTTTTTACTGCCTTTTTCGACACAAGAGCTTAAGAGATAAGGAACAGTTGTAAACAGAATCTGACTGATTTGTATTCGCATGAAAAGTAATTGCGTGGGCAATTCATAAATCATGATGTTGTGCGGAAAGGTATGATGGAGCCAATGGAATTGTTTGTACTCGTACTTCTGGACCAATCAAGCACTTAATATCGGTTTAAGAATAAGGACCATTGAGTGGATGCTTTTGGATTGACAGTGAGTGGGTTTTAATTGGGCTTTACTTCAGATTTATATTTATCGATGCAAGAGGATAAGTTCTCAGCTCTCCCTCAAGGAAAAATATGAGATTTGGTAAACTATCAACAGGCTACTAAAGTAGAAATGTGTAAGCTATTAGCGAGATACAAATCCTATTCGCCTTATAAGCTGAGAACACTACTCGTAGAATGAAATTGGATTAAAGGATCAAAGGTTCGAGTTCTGAAAAAAACCTAATTTCGTCAAGTCTCTACGTATTCTTTCTGAAATGCGTAGTATCGATGCCACCGATAGAGATTAAGTGGTCATGTTAGTCATAGGACGAGCAAACATGTTGTGCCATGTGATTAGCCCACCATAGCTCAGTAACTTTGCTTGAGTGCAATCGAAAACATGCCTCCTTTTATCCCTACGCCTAAAGAGAGTCATTTTAGTGCAAAACTCTTGATAAACTGATGTCAGTTATTGTTTCTGGATTTACTACTACTCCTAGCATTTTCGTAGTGTTCCTCCTACAGGCTGACTATCAATGCCATTAGTACACAGTTTGCTATTCCGATAGCAAATAACTTCATGAGAATTCGCTTTACAGCCCAGATGCCAATAAGCTATTAATTCTTAATAGAGTTCCCAGTATGTATAGTTTGGTGTGCAATCCTAAGGAGATACCAGAACCCTATAACACAATATAACAAGTGCTTGTTGAACAAGTGAAATGCAATGTAACACGTAACAACAAGTCTGCAGGCACTATAACAATCGCTTTGGAGTCCTTAAACGAATGGAAAACTTGATGAAGTGTTCACATTTGTGTAACTGGAAACAACAAGGTTTGGGAAATAGGAGACTGTCCCAGTTGAAAAGTTGATAGCTTCTGACTGCGACCGACTTGTTAGAAGTCAACATTTATTTCCTTCTCTGCGACCTATCGCGTAAGATTCATTGTTCAGGTGGTTCACCAAGTCGTGATTTTTTTGAGTTACAGAAACTATATTTACTTGTTAAACAAGTACATGTTGACTTGTTATTATGGGTTATTGGACGGGATCTCAGGAAAATACCAAACAAGACGGGCTGATCTTAGTCCGATATCTTACAAAATAGTGCTCCATAGCACTCTCTTCTCTTACCAAAGGCATATTGATAAACTTTTTCAATTTCCCCTGAGTTCAGAGTTCACTCCGGCCAGAGTCTCCCAGTGAGAAGTCCAATTCTCATGCCCTGCCTCAAGACCAGTGATGTAAGTGCAGTACACACTGAACAGTGATCGGAATCAAAATTTAATGGATATTGGCGGTACAAAATCGCCTCGACTAGTTCGGACACTAACCATAGAGTAATGCAACCTAATAGTGCCCAAGTCTCAAACCACCGAACTGAAAAATGTACACTCTTAGGCGTACAAGGCCAAGTATGCAAGTCAAATGAAAAAATTCTTCAGCCCAATAAGAAAGCAGAAGAAGAAGGTATATTGTACAACCTCGGGAACTTTTTACGATCTATTCTCTGTGCGCCATAAGGCCATGAGTTAAGGTGTGACGCATGTAGGTGCAAAGCTTTGCTTAAATATATGGGACAGGTTTGAATGGCATCTCGGAATTAGGTGTTGCTGCCGAAATATCTTATCTGCCTTCTCTTCCCTTTTCCACTATATGGATTATGTTTTTAATAAAGTAGCCGCCTTGATCTAAACCGAATCGAAAGATCACTCAGTGACTCTACCACACTCTGTTACTCCCTCGGATCGTTATAGCACACATAATTCAACAAGCCACTTGAAGTGACAATTCATGCACATACATGTGTACATACACCATTATTCACATGCCTCATTGCTTCGTCATGGACTGGATCCAAAGTGCGCAGTGTGAAGTGTCGACGCGCCGGCAAATGAAGTATGTTCTCCAAAAGAGAGAAGAGTTCTTCTTCTTCGTCTATGGAACCAACATTCCAGCACCTCACTTTCTCCCCCGCTTCCCAAGTGTCCAAGTGTGTTGTGCACACACAAGACAGTCTCAGTTTTAATTCTCTTAAAGGAAAAATCTCAAGAACGGGTGTAGCATGGAAGAAAAAGAAAATCCAATTATTCTACCGATTAATTTTGTCGCACCATCACAGCACATAGCACACAGCACTGTGTGTTTGTATGCCCCCGCGGAGCCAATTATAGTCCCATTAATTATGTCAACGAGTTGGGAAACTTTTAAAATGGATTCTGAACACACAGTAGCTTTCGCATAGCTGTCACATCTGATTTCGAATAAATGCCAAAAAAAAACTCACAAAAAGTCGAAGGCGACATAGGGCACATAGAAGTTTTAAGGTTGGGCTATCTTTCCACCGCCGCTGCCGCCAGTACTGGGTGGAGTGGTGAAACCTCAGAACTTACAGATAGTATGCATGTAGGTGGTCTTCAACTGGCAACACAGGGGCGCGCCTGTAATTTGTTAATGCAACAGGGAAAGGGAGAAAAAAAAGAAAACGACCGCGACACGAAACAAGTGTCAACTGTGTGGCGAAACATTGAAATGAAAAATGATTCTTTAAGAGTCCACCGCTCTGGTGGGTTGGTTTATGAGCTGCATCATTAATCTTGCGGAAGGATGAACGTTATTAAGATTTCAAGGCACGCAACAGGCAGTGCAAAATTTAATAGGTCGTAAGACGGGTTATTCCAGCTGAGGTCAGGCAATCTCATTAGAGTTCACAACCTTTTTTTTAGTTTAGGTACTATCTGTAGTGCTATACTGACGGGTGCCTGGTAGAATCATTAGCCTTAAAACGCTGGCATTTGCCAAGCATTACATATAGCCTTGCCTTGGCTTGATCCATTTTGGAGATCACGAAGGAAGCCTTGATCACTTAGATATTCCAGTACCTATGTACTGGAGAATATTGTTTGAAAGTACTTTGCCCCGTTGCTGAATACTTGCATTGGGTCGGAATGAAGATCCAGCTCTCCCATTGAAGAAAGCACGAGCTCAAGCTAATCTAGACTTCAAGCTTCTGAATTCTTTCGACGATGAAAACTAAGTCCGTACTCAGTTACAGCGTGGGATGTCAACTCACTAAGCCAACTTTCTAGCCAACACGCATCCTAAACCCTCCTTAAAATTCATAACGAAAACGGGTTAGTTTAGGAGAGCCGCTCGCGCCATGGACTAAGAACGAGTACTATAATTTTGTCTGTTTTCATATTCTTTCAGGTATCGCACACCGGGGAACACAATGGATCCCTCGAGATTCCAGTAAGACTGCATCATCCTCATGGTTTTGCCGTCACCTCCTTAACCTACCTACCTACCTTAACCATATTTCCTTTCTATCCCTGCTACCGGGCACTGTCGTCAAGGATTTTAACTCCGAGGAGGAACTTCAGTCTTAGGCACTCAACTCATTCTCTGCTCCTGATTTATCACAGTTTCGCTAACTGCTTCCTAAGGCTCTTTCCTACTCATCATCTGTCTGGCAAAGTTCCCTGTGCCTAAGTCTTCGTCTAGTTAGTCTAAAATTATGCAAGGAAGCCCTGAAAGGTCCATAGTCTATAGTCTTAGTGGTACTTCAGTACCACTTCGATTCGTCGCTCTTAGCGTTGCCCTACGAGGATAGTACTTATGTCGCCCTTGCTTAACAAGAAGATCTATTGGTACCATGTCAGTCATTGTACATGCCGCGTCGTATAAAGTTGTTCGGAAGGTGCTTTCAACTAGTTTCCACGATTTCGTCTTCATAGCACCATCGTAACTTGCCCGCAACTCTTGCTAAGAGCAATTACTTCTCGTGTTTTGGCATAATCCTTGGCAGATCACCGTTGCCCTTGCTGCCTTCTCAGGTATGTACATATGTCCTGCTTAAAAGTTAGGTTTGCATCTATAGTAATGCTTTGAAAGCTACAACGTGATCCCCCACTCTCAAAGTGGGGCCATGACTCGCCTGCTGCTACACGGACATGGGTACGGACAAGTTTATGTCGGTATACTTCGTAACCAATCTGTGCATCTTTTCCATTTGAAACAAAGCAAAGCAAACCGATCAACCTGAAAAGATGCAAAACTGCATTCGCCGAACCGGAAGTACCACTCCGAACAATACAGGTCTTCTTCGACAACCCAACGCATTCCCAGCGAAGAACACACAAAAGACTTGTAATTGCACATAACCCTCCATCTGTTTTCGTGCTAGAAAGTTTCCTTTTAAAACATCACAAAGAATTTCCCATTTCTACCAATTACTGTCGACGGGGCAGACATTCAATAGCCAGAACTTGTCAGTTAACAATTAAATACTTCAATTACCCCGTAGGCGGTAAGTGTGACTGCATTTTTCATTTCCTTTCTGTCTGAAATGCCGCAAGGCCTGGAAAGGCATTCTTCGAAATGTCATGGGGTTCAAAGATTGCAGTGAACTCTGCAAAACATTCCCACAACAGGTAGCGGGCAATTCCAATTGAATAATACGACTAAATGCACCATTGACAATAGCACTTCTAATTATCTATGTGCGGTACGCATACCCCACTTGCACACTATGTATGTTAAAGCAGACAAAACAACAACAACAACAGATAAACCGAATCCTTTAAGAAATGTGCACATTAGTGCCAACTACATACACAGACGACACACAACTTTGCGCAGAGTTCCTATTGTTAGTCGTTTTTTTTTTTTTTTTTTTATTTAAGTCGTGACAATGGAAGGACATATCAGACATTCAGGCGACAGAGAACACTTGTGTCCTTTTCCCACATTTTGCACAAAAAAACGACAATAAGGACATGGAAAATTTCGCAGAAGGAAGGAAAACAGTGCTGCAGAAAACGTGATGTGTGGGAAAAATGAACTGCACGACAAAACGCGGACTGGGACACACAACACAACACAACATGACAACAAGGGACGACTTGGGCCCAGAAACATTTGTATCCAACCATCTTTTCAAGGATATTACAGGCAAAAAAAAAAAAAAAAAACACAAACACGACAGCATCATCGTCGTAAAATACTCCTTGCACACATCGTTTTCCTCTCGTTGAATGATTTATGAGCGAAACGTAGCAAATCTGACCTCCGGGACAGTTGGGAATTTTTATCCCGCAGATACTTTGCAAAAAAAAAAATACGTACTAGTGTTCTGCTCGTCCCCCCATAGAGCACACAGGATGTGAGAAACATTTTCACACCATATGGCTCTTTGGGTGGGGGGAATTAACATATAAATATATACCACAACCGAGCGGAAGAGAGAGAGGGAGAGATAGGAAAATCACTTAAGCTTCATCCTAGATACATTTCTAAAATTATCCTTCAATTCGTGCAGTAGCGCCTCTGTTTTGATGTATGAGATGAAATAATGGCGAAGAGCAAGCAGATTTTCATGAAGTGTGAAAAATTCTCCACACTCAGTCAGACACAGATACAGATACAACAGCCGCACGGGAAACTAAACTAAAAAGGAACGCGCAACCGACTGGACAGACAGTAATTAAGTGGCGCTATTTAGCGAGAAATGTATGCCATACTGTGTGCGGTATGTTTTCGTAAATGATTGCTGCTGCCGCCTTCTGTGAGTTGTAATTTAATTTTTCCTCGGGAAATGTATAGCAGCCACAACGAACGGTTGTAGTGTCAAATTACTCGTAATAGTCTGGCCCATGGTGCGGGGGAGTCGCACAAGTGAGGTAATCTTTCTTAAAAACACAAAAAAAACATGGGTTTCCCTCTTGAGTATGATGTAATAATTCGAGGGTGGAAACGACTTACGATTCCTAAGATGAGTGGAGGCACCTGTTAAGGAACCTATGGTAATTAATTGGGTAATTGGGATTTATGATGGCTTCATTGCCAAAAGATGTATAGGTTGTTACGTAAGCTTATTTCTTTTGAGTTTAAAAGTTTGGAAACATCTATAGCAAGTTAGCACGCAAAAGCATTATCTGTTCAGGAGTGGAATTCTCTAAGGTGATAGTTGATTGTAGACAGGTACTCTCTTTATAGTGACCATCATACTACAATTGTCGTTTTTCTTTGACAGATTCCACTACTATCCAAGATAAAGATGTTGCTCTTGAAGACATTGCTTTGAGAAACCCCACCAAGCCACTTTATCCCCAAAAACCCGAAAAATTCTTTCGAGAATGCTGCGAACTTCAGGTTACCTTGCCTACTTACTCACACCTTAGCTACGATGGCATACAAGAAATCCGGCAAAGAAGCCAATTACCCTATGTATTCCTCACACAAAAGGATCCAGTGAAGCAAGGAAAGATGAAAAGATTTCATTGCGATACCTCAAGGTCTCCTATTCTTATCTTACAACCAGTAAGAGGCTTTATTAATGAACCAATAGAGAACTACCCCAACTCACTGAAAGTGTACTAAGCTCCCTGCTTATGGCCAAAGCTGGTCACATACAAAGACGATAAAGGATCTTGTCTCATCGTCAAACCACTTAGAGGTATAAACAGGTGGTTCTATGATACCACCTACCATTGTGCTAATATGCATTTCTTTAAGAGAGAGGATAGGGTTCAGTAAGAACTTTGAGTCCCGCATCTTCTCACGTCTAGATTGGGGGGAATGACTTGTGGCTACAAAAGTCGGGTCCGTATCCTTCTATGTGGATGGATCAAAAACAGCGTCAGAAGTAGACAGAGGTGTCCGCCTTTCCAATCACTATAGAGTCCTTCCCACGGAGATCATGGCGATCGATGATACCTTGTCGAGTCTGAAGCATACTTTTTACGAATAATCAAGCCCTGATTAATCCCTGGAATCTTTCACATTCATCTCAAAAATTGGCCTAAATTGTCGGCTGTCTTAACCAAATGGCTGAACCATTTAACAATAACCACATTTGGCTCCCGGAGGGCTTTGACATTCCAGGAAAGGAAATTGTATGCCCGACAAGCTCGCTAAGCAGGTTGCAAGCTGGATCAGAAACACTTCAACTGATTGATTAGGACTCTCTTATGACAATCGTAGGAGGTATCATTAGAGGACACTGCTTTATTTGAAGGTATGCCACTAGCTGGGAGTCCATTTCAAAAGCATTCTTCACCTCCTTTGTACATGCTTTACAGTTTTCGTAAGTGAACTGGCTAAACCCAACATGAACAGCCTACAGCGCTCTCTGGTTCTAAGGGTAGTTCGAAGAGAATCATTGAGGACTCAATGGAAGTGTGGCCACTAATCCGTCCTTCCAGGATGGCCTACCTAGCTACTAGATAGCAGAGTACACGATGCATTTGCTTTCCTCAACCAAAATGACATACGAAGAGAAAAATTGTATTAGAATCCGACCCCTCAGGCGCATGTATGTGTGTACCTAGTATCTAACACCCTTCACAACCTGTAACAATTATCTAACACGTTAAGTTATGCAAGCCAACGACCAGGCGTGAAAAATATTCCATCTCCAAGTGGTAACCAAGTTACCACAATTGATCTATGTACGTAGCTATCCCCTGGTACCTCTCCCTTGGCCAAATGATTAAATTATTTCACTGCCTTCAGAGACTGACTGACTGTACGAAACTAGTCACATTGCCGCCACAGAGTACATATGTATGTACCTACCATAGCAAATCATGTTTTCCCACAGACATGACCCGAACGGTCTCGAAACCCATTTCAATGTTCAGTGCCCGCGGTACTCGTACTCGTACTCGTATATTACTAGTAGGTAACTAAACGCTCCGATTATTTGTTCCTACAAACAAACAACAATTTTCGCATAATTTCCAGGCGAATTTCCATACCAACACACACGTGTGTTCTCTGTACTCTGTGTGCTGTGTGTGTGTGTACCTATCTCATGAAAAATTCACTCAGCAAACACTCAACGCTAATGTAATGTGTACCAGACGAAGCAACGAACGAACGAACGAGGATGTCGTCTTTCTGACACATGTCAAAATGAAAGATATTCCCACACACCTAACACGAAACATATGTTTGTCATTCGGCAACATGTTGAGCAACTTCTTCGGATGTTTGAAAAAAAATATGTAAATCCGTGCAGTTTTCCTTGTAACAGAAATCAGAAGAAACACACGAAAGGAGGTGTGAGTTGGTGGTGCGCGATAAATATTAGAAAAATCAATTAAACGTGATAAATGCGGCTGTTTACTCGGTGATTAGGGCGAAAGATTCGACGAACTTTTATGCGCAACGCTATAAACCAATATTTTCTTACGAGTAAAAGCGTGAAAATTCTTCATCGTTCCTTTTGATCGCGGAACGGTGCGGCCTTCATGTGTGCGAAAATATTTGCCAAATAATCTTTTATTTCATTTCGTGTTGTATCTACGGATAAAATCAAAAGGTAAATATTAGTTTACTCAATGAACAACACACGCTGTGTGCCATAAAGCTTCTCAAGGTATTTTAGGGGTTTTACGTCGCGCCTAGTCTGTGGTAGGTACAAACGTGCCTGTGGTATCTTTAATGAGGAAAAAACAAAACTGTTGTTGTTTTTTTCTGTTAATTTGATTGGGTATCGATAAATTTAATGGTTTCGAAAACCGAGGAAGATTCTGATGCCGCGGAAGATTTGTAGAAACTGCTTGTGATCAATTGTAAACAATACCTAACCTACCTACCTACTTGTATCTCTTTCTTCAACTCAGTAATGATCACAGATTATTCAGATAGTTAACAATCCCATTGCCTGGGTTTGCTACAATTCGTTAGAGATTACAGAATCGAGAGATGAATTTGCCTCTATTTTCGTAAAATTTCCCCAAGGATTGCGAAATCCTTATTCAGATCCACACGCCTTTGGTTTATGTCAATTGATTCATCTTATAGGACTGAATGCAAGACTCCTCTCATTTCCCAGTTTTAGCCATTTCGAATAATAATAAAACAACATAGAATGCTGCAATCCATCTGAAAGGTTTATGGATGTTAAAATTGCATCAACATAATTTTTTTTTAATGAAAACGCCCCCAAAAAGTTGGCGTAGCCGCAAATGATGTATTGGTGAAGTGCAGAGAATGTGAATTTCTAGATGTCTTGTTTGCTAAAATTCTTCGATTTCTTGTAAAATAGTGAAGTTATGAGAAAGTGAAGTGAGCAGCGGTTAGTCTTAAAAATGTTCATCCTTTTCGTTAAAAATTTAAGGACAGATAAACGCAAGGACTTGGCTTATTCGTTTTCCCTATTAGTACTGATCACGAATATCTCCAGGTTTGAGTATAAGCTTTTCGTTGATTTTGGCGGTTCACGATTGAATATGCTCGAGTTCCCATTTAGTATCCCATGCTAGCCAAGCACCAACACATACTTATAATGAATGGCTGACAAAATTATCGGCCTCGAGGGCCGGGAAATAGGTTGACTATCTGTGTAATATATAGTTTGTGGGAATGAAGTTGTTGAACTCTGATAAGGTTGAAACGGTGTGGACTTTGTTGAAGGAAACATATGAAGCACATTCCACCTGCCGCCAATGGTTTCCCTTGAACTAAGGCAACTTTTCATCTAACGACTCTAACGCTTTGTACTTTGTGCCACATAGTAGGACTAGCTCTGAAAATCCAATCCAATTTGGTACTAATTGGTACAATTTGGTCCCGCCACTAGCAAACCTCTAGCAAACATACGAGAATATATTCGTCATGAAAAAGCTTCATAAACAAATAAAAGAGATGAAGATGGTGAACTACTATATTGGTACAGGAATTAAAGGATATGTTGGAAGAAAATCCTTTTTTTAACGAAAACATTTCGTGCATCAGTGAGCCTCATTTTTGGAGCTCAATAGAGTCTTGAATAAGCAAAACTGTCAGTTAGCATCGGCCCTTACTTTATGCTAGATCTAATGTATACAATTCGATTCTCACAGATTGTATGATTTAACACCGTTGGATTATGTTTTGTGAGGACTTGCTTAGTCCTTAGCGCACATGCTAGCAAACCAGCAGCTGTTGTAGATTTCGAAGTCTACATTCAACAAGCTATGACGGAGATAAGATCAGAAAGTTAAAAAACATTGGACTGACAAATGTCAAATGTCATTCCAAAGATTTAGAATTTGATCTAGATCTGTACTTTGGACCGGTCAATCAAAGACTAATATTTACTGCTCTATAAGCGAATGCTTCACAAAGTGTATGATTCCATGTTGTTCTTAAGCATGGTCTCATAGAGGATCTGATGAATCCAGAATGCCATCAATTTTGGTTCAACACTATCTTATAAAATCGTGGTCTATACCATTATGCCTACAAGTTTCACGGTCTCAATGGTGTGCCTGGGACTGTATTCCTGGTTCGTTTGTCTATTCACATATTTTGCCACCCGATTCCAGTCGCAAAACCATTTCTTTTAAGTTTTTGCAAAAGAACGTCTTCTTTTACGAATTTTTTGGGACACAAGATGTTGTTTCCTTACAGTTCGTCATTTAAGGTGGACCCATCAGGCGACGACGCACACTAATGGTTGATATTTTGACACCATACTGTCAATGCCATGCACCATGTCACTACAGATAATCTTTTTATTTTACCAAAGAGGATTAGCTGACGATTGAGTGTCCCATATGACTTTTTTTTTGCACTTTCCATGTACTGTCGCAAGGTGGTAACATTCGGTGTTAGTGTACCTTACTTTATCGGCCCTGATTTTCGTTTTTCATACTGAACTCAAACATTAATAACCCAAGTACCTACATATCGAAATTGTTTCGATGGGTTTCATAATTTCTTAATACATTCCCACTGTAATCCTTGCTTTAAATGAAGATGTTGTAACGGCTTTCCTAAACGGATAACCATCACTCATTTCATCTTATTTTCTCACCTCTTACATCAAACCAGTTAATTAACACCACTAGCGAGAAAGAAAAACAAAAATATCTCGAAAAAGACTGTAATTCACACAGATTATGCAAATACCTTCACATCGCATTCGATTCCACAAGCAGTCAGCCAGCATCCAAAACAATAAACAACAGTTACTCAATTATTTCCCATCGCAATTAGCTCGCCGTTGTTGGCAAAAGAAATATCTTTCAATAAAATTCCATTCGAATGCAGGCATAAACAATGCGATATGCAAATTTCACCACACACATGCCATGGCACCACAATCACACGCGCTTTATGAAATTCCATTCAAATAGATACAAAGATACAAAGACCACAGATTCCAGGGTGAACGAATGACGCCTTGCATTATACCTGCATATCTATACACAAACATATATAACACTCTTATGTACTTTGGATGCGCTGCAATTTTAATAGGCAAGATACTCAAACACATTTTGCAAATAACTTCCACTCCAGTGGTAATCGTTAAAACAAAAGACACGCAAAATAAAAACACGAAAAAAAAAATTCAAAAACAAAAAAAAGTATCTCAACTGAAAAAATGAAAAAAAAATGCGAAAGGAAAACCAACAAAAATCATTAAATCAACGCATCCAACTGGAATTTATTGTGTGAAAAATTATTTTCTTATGCCCCCGCATTTATTGTTATGGAAAAAAATAAAAATACAAAAAAAAACCATAAGCGACTGAAATAAAATCAAACCAAACGAATTGTGAAGCGCCACTGGCTGTCGACGTCGTCGGTGGCCGCTCTATGTTTTTGAATGATGACGACGACGACTACACCAACGACTATTGGGGGTGAAACACAAAAAAAAAAAAATATTTTTTAAACAAAAAAAACACATTACAAAAGAACACCAAGTTAACTATTTGATTGGCAAACCGAAATAACACAAGTGGAACAAAAAAAAATCACATTTAATGGCCAAAATGAAGAAATAAAATGGGTAATCGGACGAAACGAGCAATTTTTCGTTTCAAATTTCCATTTAGCGCAATCAGTGCACACAAGTGAGAAGCTTAATTGTTGGCACCCTGATAGGTTTTTCTTTTTTTCTTTTGGAACGGTCATAGATTTAAGTGTGATTTCGCGATACATTGAGTATCTCGCTTATCGCTGACAATCGAGAGATACAGAAAAAAATGGAGGATCATCCCACAAGAGGTGTCATTTCAAATGTCAAGCACCTACCCAACGAGAGTACCCCGTTGCACGGGATAAGCTGGCTTCAAATCTTGTCCCTCAACTACGCATCTTGTTCCCCAACTAAGCCCTTATAAGCATGAAGGTCAAATCCTGTGATCATTTCGAAGAGGACACAACTGTCGGACGAACACGAGTTGGAGTCTTAACATCACTAACCTGCCGAGACGATCAAATTTATTGAATCAATTCACTGTAACGTTCAAAGGTTACTCTAAATTAGTTTGCATGTTACACAAGGGATGCATTAATGTTCAACCATTCTAAAGGACGTAGCCATCAGAAATTCTTGACTCTCCAAAATTTCCTAACACAAAGTAGATCAAAATTTACTACATGTCGCTTCTCCTTGATAATCCCATCCACTGCTTTAGTCTGGTTGTTTTGAGATAGTCTTTTGGGAGGTTATGTGTGGTAACATAATGGACTTCTCCTGGTCCAAGCAGATCTGTATGCTCATTTAGACAGCTACTCTGAACTCAACCTGGCTCAACACCTCAATGACTGTCACTGTTACGCTGTAAACAGCGCTTAAAAACCGGGAAAACTGGGCTAAATGTTGGCATTAAAGAACAAAATCCGAACTTGTTATCTTTACAAAAAAGAGGAAAATGCCTGACTTCGAGACACCAAGATTGAATGGTAAGCGACTGCAAACCTAGAGTTCGTACAAGATCCAGAACTGAACTGGAAAGCATGACTTGAAACTACAAAAAGGCCTCAAAATCTTTTCATGCCATCCTCACATACGGTTGCCTGTTACTGAAAACCCACAAATCTATGCACCTGTGAGGGTGAGGGGGATTCAATTTCTAGGATTACTAACCGTCACCTTCGTCACAGCAGTAACCTCTAGAAGTGCACTACACCTACACCAAATCTGGATGTGGAAAAATAACCCAATCGCACACTGCACCTTCGCCAAGTGGTTTAATAGTTGATTCGCCTACGGAGTACCTTGCCCTCGGATTTAGACTTAACCTAGAAGCCAGAGAGCTAGACAAACGGAGAAATTATAAACTCCGTTTTCATATCCATTTTCACCATACAGAAAAGCAACCATCCGTCTGGAACGTATCATATGATACTCTGTCCTCCTTCTTAAGCAGTTCTAATAAAGTGGGCGTGGCATATTTCAATTTTTGCTCGAAATTCAACATTGATTTAATGACAACGAATAAGTTCATATCCACCCTCACCAAATTACTTTAATTCACCCTCAACACCCTACGCAAACGGGCAGAATGAAACGATAGCCCCTCGGAAACAGATGTGCTACTCTTTACTAAAAGAGACTCAACAACACAATCTTCCGAATCTCAGATAAGGCGAGAACTCTCTACCTACTCGTACCTAGAAAGAAAACACAACAGAAATGACATTAAGGCATCCATTGGCCTCTATACGTGCACCAAAATCTTTCGCTAGGGATGGAAATTCAAGTCCACCACCATCCAATGTATGCAAACAGTCATCGTCAGATTCATTCCATCTTATAGGAGTGTAGTCTGGTGACCTGCACCAGGTAAGATCACGTATAGCAAAGCACTGACCAGGTTACAAAGATTAGAATGTGTAGAAACTATCGGTTCCATTAGAACAACTCCGTTTGTTGCCCTTGAAAGTTGGATCAGCCGTTGGATCAGCACCTAAAGGAAACAGCTGGAAAGAGTGGCCTACCCTTAAAGCAAGCCAACCTTTGGAAATAGATCGACACGGGCCACCGCACTGTAACGAGATTTAAAACAATTGAAAATCTAAGTGGATTATGTGTCAACATCCCATGACTTCAGTTCAAACAAGAGCGTAGTGGATAAGCGGCAGAGACATCTACTCGAATAATAATTCAATTTTCACAAACTTTTCAAAAACTGACTAAGAAGTGGACTCTAGTGTATACTCATCTGAACCCGAAATTGCTCGCTCACTTAGACTTCCAAACCACAGCATTGTGTTCCAACCGGATATACTAGCAATCGCAGAGCCGACAGATGATCAGCATATACATACATCGACAGTTAAGCCGCTATGAAAGCTATCTCATCCACAGTCGTCAAATCCAAACTTATGAAACGATGCCATGATCTTACAATTCATTGGATTCTAGGACACTCCAATATACTAGGGAACGAACGGGCGGACGATTTAGCAAGAAATAGGTCCGAACAGAACCTGACAATGGTCGGTAACTCTGTTCTACTGGTCTTAGCTACCAATATATCCAATATAGACCAAGCTTTCGCAAAACTAGCTTAAGAGAGTTGGAGCTCACCCTCATCCTGTCGTGTTTCCAGAAAACTCCGAAAAAACATGGCAATAGTACAACCAAACAAATTTTAGCGCTTAACAGACCAAACTTACCGCTCCTCACGGGTATTATTACCGCACTCTCCTGACGGCCCATCGAAGACGAATGCGACTAGATGACCTCTGGCGTGGCTGTGGCGACACAGATACTGAAGAGAGCATATCTCACTTTCTATGCGAATGCCCAAGCATGTGCAGAACTAGGAAATACTTCGAAAAACCGAGCTAACTGTCAGGAGAGCGACCATTAACCATCCTGAAAATTATAATCGTCGGGGTAATTAAGGAAGGCCGCTTAACTGTGCCAAATCTACAAACAAATTTCCCAGCGACAGAGGGTTCACAATGAATCTATTAGGGACCCTAGTGCTGGATACATATGCACCCATCCCTACTAAGTACCTACCTAACTACTCGTACAATATCTGTGAGAAATATTTTTACCATCGTCAACATAGGTTCATATGTAGATACAAAGATTGTTTGCTCGTGAGTCTAATATACCTTGTTTCTTGTGAAAAAAAGTAAAGACGAATACACCCCAATGACTCGGTTGATTGACTTTCACTAATGGATGCGAAATTCATTCATACATTCTAACACGACAGCTACAGACCTGGCCACTTCCATTGTCTTCGAACAAGGCAAATATTTACGTATTCATTCGTCAGCACACTAAAACGAATTCTAAACGTAAACAGAAAAACTAGAACTAATTTCGCCGAAACAGACAAATTAATTATTGCACACTGCAGTCAAACACTAGCCATTCGCCATGAACTAATTTTCATAATCGCAATGGTAAACACTCTCGAATGCGATTGCGAGTGTGTGCGTTTGTGCATTCACGAGGCAAGTATCTCAGTGTCTGTCTAAATATTTAGGCAAAGCGTTTCGCACTCGAAATGCGAACACAAATGCTAAAAACTCAGTCGAGACCAACCAGACAACGACGACGACGACGACAACGCTGCCCACCAAAGTGCTATGAAAATTAATTATTATTCGCCATAAATTTTAGAAAGCGGCTAAGAAATGGTCCAACAACCCGAAGAAGTGTAACTTCAGGCATCCTGCATCTGGTCCAAGTAAACAATGAATCTTCTCTTCTTATCGCATTCAATTAACATGAATTCTTATCTGAAAGTTATTCTTCTGTATTTGCTTCTATGCAAATAGAGGCGGTAGGAAGTAGTATCGTAGAATGTTATAACCATCTTGTTATTGCTGTGTGCTATATTGCCACTTTACTTTACTTTGGTCACACTTCCTGCTCTCGAGCGTAAATGATACCAGGAGCTGAGCTGGTGTGTCTTCCCCCAACCATTGGGGAACAAGTTTTTTGTTGGCTCACTAATTGTGCTGTTCCGTCTCCTCCAAGGCGACTGAATGGCGTTTATTGTAGTTTTTCTCTTTGGAGGACGGAAACTTATTTACTATTTTACCTTCCAATGGCTTGTATACAGTGCCTTGTCTGTTTACACTTTTGGGACTTACAAGTCGGAATGGGGAAAGGTGGGTGTTTGTTGGTTTTAAGTTCGTTATCAATTCGGCGGCGGCGGCGGTGGAGCTTTTTTTCTGTACTTTATTGCACATTTCGAAAATATTTACCTATCGGTGGGGGGACAGAAATAATAGTTAATTAAGATACCAGGTACGAAAAACACGTTGCAACATTAAACGTGACATTATAGTTGGAATAAAAGTGAACTGAATGTGAGGGCCTACTTGAGCAAACAACACGCTCAATTACTTAGATGTTTTATACTTGAATTACATATAAGCTTACAGAATAAGCTATCAAAATATTTACAGAAACAAGAATACGTGCTGAAGATACTTCTTGTCATAGGCTGTATACTCGTACGATACGTGTTTCTTTAGCTGAACAAAAAACTAAGAGTCAACATAAACTAAGAATACATGGCAACTTGACACAATCAATGGTTGAAGGGCCTTCATTTAATTTTCCAGCTTGAGATTCCGATTGCAGCTGAACAAGCTTCATTCAATTGGCAAAAATTTATCGCGGTTCCAGGATCAGTTAGATATGATTATTGACATGTCGATGGACCCGTCCAACCCAATAAAAGTAACAACGGAAAATCTTACACCTTAACGCCAATATCTTAGAGGGGACGACGAACGCTAAGTTGAAGATATAAGAACGTACCTAGCTCTTTGCAAATACACTAGAATTGATAAAAAATAAGCGCAAAGCAGTGCCATCTTTTGGCAATACAGAAACTATGGTTGGTGCACTTGCTAGATCGATCAGAAACGACTCGCTGTAGAAAAATGAATCTTACTCCACATCCCACTCAGCAGCCCACCAGACATTATGCAACTGAAATGAATCAACTTGTACATCAATTACAGCAAAAAAAAACAATTTAATATTCCCAACTGCATTTCTGCGTTGACATGTGTAAGTCTGCATAATTAATTAACTATTCCCCCACGTTCGAGTCCCACCTCACACTCTTCACCCGTTCAGAACTGAAAGACAATCACAACCCAATCAAACACATGTTGGAATAACGATTCTATTTAAATGGAAAATTGTCAATACACCAAGGGATTACCTCATCCTCACTATAATAGCGCAGACGCCTCATGTCGAACCAAGTGAGACACCTTGACGCATACTATACGAACGATACACCACACGCGTTTGAAGTTCTACAACCTATCTATCGGCTTTCGGCCGTCTATTTGAATACATTAATTCAATATTTGTTAACATGCGTAACCGTGTGTTGTTCACAGTTTCCGTCATGAGTACTTTAAAGCGACGCAACGAAAGGAACAAAAAGAAAGACGAAGAAGAAGTTGTGTGCTATTTTTGGTCCGAACATTATGACAGTTAAGCCGGTCTGGTATGGAACGACTTACAACGTCTAACGGAGGACATCCGATGGACAAGCGAAAAAGGGTTATTTCCATTCTGGCCATAATCTGACAACTTGTTATAAACGAATGAAAAATAATAACAATAGCCTCATGGATACCTCTTAATGGCGTCATTGTTTAGCGGCGCGCAGATACAGATGGTGCCTCTGCCATGGCATTTACTTTGCGGCGCGGCAAACCTTTATTTTTTTTTTATATTTTCTGTTCACCGTCCAGATACGTGATAGTTCGCCGCCAAGCACTCTGAACCTCGTTTAGTTGGCATTTAAATGTAACTAAGATACACTGGCGAGATACCCTCCATTTCGAGAGTGGGTAAGGTCTTTATGATCACGTTTTCCTTCTCTGCCTCATCGGCCTCTCATACTACATATTCATCCTCGGAAATAGTGAAATAAATAGCTTACAGTTTATGAGGATTTGCAACAGCTATTAGAACGAATAGTTGTGGTGCTCCTAAAAACGTGACTAGAGATTTCCGATTGTCTTCACCGATACCGGTGTGGTACCTGTGCTTGTGGTGATGACGACCCCAGCTCCTTCTTGGCTCACCAAATCCTCGACTGGCCATTTATTTAATTAAGCCCACATGTACACACCGCTCATTAAAAATCAGTCACACGTACGTAAATGGTTCTTTTTTGAGTCGGTTTTGATCGTTGGAATTGCGTCATCCAACTACAATTCAACACAAAACCTCCTCCTAATGGAAGTGTGATAAATTTTTCACAGAAACCTTCGCGAATGTGAAGTGTGCACGCCTGGGGGTGAATGCAAATATATCGTTTAATTGTACACACACGTCGGCGTTAATTGTTTACTTTTTAGGTGGAGAAAAAAAAACCATTAAAAAGAAGTACAACAATCCGGGAAATAATTACTTTTATATCTTTATTTGGTTTATGTTTGATTTTGGTTTATAGATTCGGTGCTGTGCAAAGTTTAAATGACTGGCCTGACTTGCATAGCAAAGATTTCTATTAAAAGGTGCCTTGAATGGAATACTTTAGCTTTTATTAGTTTAAATTAAGACTAGAGATACACAAACTGCTACCATGAAACAACAGATGTATAGTTCCAACATCCGTATGTACTATAAATAGCTTGTATACCATGCTTGCACTTAACATGATCTTTAAATTATAAAATGCAGAGGCCATATTTTACCCAAGAAACTAGTAAGTACTATGTTGCTACCTCTACCTACGACCTTCTATGAGCTCTAAAGTAATCCAAGAAGTAATTGATTGTTATGGACGAAGAGGCTTTCGAGTTATACAAGTTTATTATGTTTCAAAAGTATACTTAAAAGCCACTCACCCCATGTAGATATGTAAATCACTGGTGACTAAAGCTGTTGTGATGCTGCATCTCCATAAACACTGAATTAACACTGAAAGTTTGCACAAATGAGCTGCTTTTTGAAGCCACTCGCGATATTTTGAGCGAACCGGTCGAAAACCATGATATCGGCGGGATATTGGATACACATTTCCGCATTTACATTGCAATCAACCGGAATGGAACGGAACACGACGGATTCGTTTTTTTACGAATTTGTAAGGAAGGACTGAGAAAGCGAACCGGATATTGGAAAACTGAATCGATACAGACCAAACGAAAGGAGGACCATATCGGTCGGGTAATGAATACACTTTTCTGCATTTATATTGCATCGAAGCTGAACGGAACACGACGAATTCGTTTTTTTTACGAATTTGCAAAGAAGAACTCGGCTTTTTCGAAACTGATTCACGAAACGAAACGAGAACCATACCGGCGGGATGATGGAAACACTTTTATATTGCATCGACGCTGAACGGAACGGAACACGACGGATTCGTATTTTTTTGTAAGACGGGTAAAAGAATGAACCGTATTTTTGAAAACTGCTTTACCACGAACCGAATGAAAGAACTTTTCTGCATTTATTATGCAAGGAAACGGAATGGATCGAAATACGACCGATTCGTATTATTTTTACGACTATGCTAAAAAGAACAAAGAAAGCGAACGGCATATCGTGGAACCGATTCGGCTTCTGTATACATATACCACGTCGGGGGCAGTTTTAAACCGTTACGTGCTCTACTTTACGTGTCCGACCAACTTGTAGAAATTTACAACAAAACGCCTCTTTTTTTCGTAAGAATAGCTACAGTACGGCTTTAAAATCGATCAACATAAACGCTTTCGAAATCGAAACCAAACTAAGCAAAAGAACCGAAACCGACAAAAATTCACTCGCGAGGACAAGCGAAAACCGATTCCCAAAACGGGACACAACGAGAGGAGATATATTCTGAAATTAAACGAAAACACAAAATTTGAAAACCAGTATTTGGGTAAACTGTAAACAATTTGAAAAGTAGGGGCATAATACTTTTAAATTTAGAGTATAAGTACGGCCTGAGTATGTATCTCTGTTGCTAAACCAAAACCCGATATGTCTAAAAATCATTTTTTTTATTTTTATAAGCTTTATGCGAAAACTCAAAAGTTCAATCAGCTTCCAATGAATGTTTATCTCCCTGCTAAGAATTTTCATTCAGAACAACCCCATAAACTTTTGAAATAGTTTCCTATAGAATCACCAATTATCATTTTTGTCTTAGTACAACAGATGTAATCTGCAACCTGATTACTTCATATCAACTTAAAGCATTCATCTACATCATCGTCAGTAATCAGCGGATATTTAGAGCGGAGCACTAGCGGATTGGTTTGAGCTGTTGCGTGTGCTCGCTATGAAATTGATTTTTTTCCTTTCGATTGTGATTAAATTAGGCTTTTTGAATAAATCTTTTTCGAAGCATCATATCACAGATGAACGTGTCTGACCTTGGTTTGGCACGAGTATTTGCACTCAGTTACCGAGTCTTAAATTTCCATCCAATTTCCCCTATTTAAATTCCTCTGATTCAAACAACGTTTCACGCATTTTTGTTTTTTAATACCCTTCTTCTTGAAAAGTCAAAGGGCCCTCGGCATAACACGCCCACTTTACCAATCTAACCACTTTGACGCTGACTCCTCTAAAACATTCGCTGTAATACCCACAAATTACTCAATTTTTATCCTTGTTTAATGACCATACATTATCCTTTCAACATGCGATACCAGCAATTTGCATTTATTTTTCACTAACTAAAAAACCGTTACAAGGATTGATGTTGTTTTTTTTTTGTTCGTCGTCCTCTCAGAGCAGCACGATTTTTTCACCGCTTTCCGCACATTTTTTCAGATTTGAAAGATTTTTTTTTTGTTGTACTCTTGTGTTGTGCTGCGGTACGGTCTCTCCTTTTATGGATAAATAAATGAGCTTCGAGTACATAACAATCTGGGGGACGTCGGGAGTAATGCTCTTCCTTTTGTAACCATTTTAAACCACCAACAGGCAACAGATACAACAATAGAAAGAGCTTGAATTTTGTTTTTGTTCGTTTCTTTTGGCGTGCAGATGAATATAAATTATCTTTTTCCGAGGTTTTCACTCGCTCTTTTCATTGCTTTGTTTTTTTTTTGTTTTACTTTATTCTTATTTTTGACCTACTACTGCTTTACAGCAGGAACGAGGGCGCGCGCGATATTTATGCCCTTTTTAAGAGTTCATGGCCTGGGGGTAGCAGCGTAACAGTATGGTGTACCAAGAGGATATAAAGGATTTAAAAAAAAAAAAAAAATGTTTATATCACATAAAATAAATTTCTAGTTGAACGTGTTTACAGCTTGCGCTTTCTATCTCTCGTTCTGCTTGTGCATATGCTGGGAAGGCTTGTGTATTATAGAAACTTTAGTGCTGATGGCAGCAAAAGTTGATGAGGATATGAAAGGAAACTATGTATACATAGTTTGTTTTTGTGGCTAGAGGCCATCTAAAAATGACTGAAAGGACGTCATAAAGTTAAACAAAATGCGCAAAGAAATTAAATTTTATGGGCAAAGAGCATATGTTGAAGTTGAAGCGTTTGCAGTTATCATGGGGTTGTTGAAAAATGTAGTTAAATGTCAAGTTTTGCCTAGATGTGTTTTTATGATGCATATGTACATACGTACGGTATGACTCTCAAGGAGTTGTAAAAAAACAGAAACGATTCATCAAAAGGTCACGGATAACACTAACTTATTTCTCAAAAAAATAGATGTCTGTGATGTTTGGATTGAAATGGCAATACTTCAAGGATTTCGAACACATATTGTCGTAAATGTCTCATAGGTCCAAGTCCAATGAGACAATATTTGTGGCGCCATGTCTCGGACGTGATAGCCAACATAAATAATCCGTTAACCACCGTGCTGAGTGAATCATTTCTACAGAAACCAAGAAAATAATTACGTAATCTAGTGGATGACGACCGACAACGGTTTGGGTCCCTCTATACTCCCATCAAGAAAAAAGTTGCATTCTGTTCGCAACAAAAATAAGGTGATTACAAAAATTCACCAAAAATTAAAAAAACATAAAAATTTCACTTTTACTTATAAAAATAAACGTCTTGTACAAAAAGTGTGAAGAAGCGGTCAAAAAAGGATCAAAAAAATTATCAGGACATGGTCTATAGTAAAGTTAAGGACCAATCGTATGACAACCTATCCAACGCCCACTTTGTAGGGCGTGGCCGTATTGCATTTTTTTGTTGAAATACAGCAATATATTCAAGCGTTTGTGGATGTTTCGCGCTTGTGGAATTTTCATCCAAATTTTGATAAAACGCCCTTAAAAGTGGGCGTGGCCACACACATGTATGAACAAATTTTAGACAATGTGAATATCTAAATATTTTGCTTAGATAAATTTTTTCGAATTCATGTAAAGTTATGAGAAAGTCGACGCAAAAAGTATGGTCTAGCTCGAGTTACAAACTATGTATCAACCATAATATACCTTTAGGATATGATATACATAATCGATCCAAAATTCAATCGAATACCAGCTTACATATCGGCAACATCTCGATATATTCCAGTGAATCAGTTTAAGCCGATCTTCCCAAAAGAAAAGGAGCAGTTTTTAACACGAGAGACATGATTAACTTGGACGTTGAAAACCCAGTCTTTTTCCGTCGACCAAACTGTTTAAAAGAAGATCTGGTTGGAAGAAAGTACCTCAGCACTTGGTTACCAGTTTCACAAAAAAGAAGGCCATTTAGTTTCTAGTATTATGTCTAGTATTAACTGAACTTCTAAAATCATTTGTTATTGAGCTGAATGGGCCCTATCACTGTGGTTTTAGAACGGATAAGTGCAACACCGACCAAATATTCACCTGGAAAACACTCAAGAAGTACAGGTCCATACATTCACTATCTTTGTCTTGATTTTAAGGCCGCATATGACGGCCTTTATAGGGACGAACGATACAAAGTTATATATCGACATCCCTACCAAACTCGTCAGATTGTGCAAGATGACGATGGAGATCGTTTAGTTCAGAAATCGAAAATAATCAGATAAGGTCTGCCATGTGAATTTTTGAAAACCACACTTGTTTCGATCACCTTTGCTTTGCTTTGACGGGTTTTAAAAGTGGAGGCCTAGGTCCACCCCGGATTGTAGTGCCACCTAAGTAAGTAAATAAGTTATTTTTAACCAAATGGAGAATATACTAAAAATGATAAATGCTTTATATTTGAAAGTCTTTTATCGTTAACATCAGCTACTCTTAAGACACTCTTCATCAGGCTTTTCATCCAAAGTGTGGATCTAAGCTTTCGATGAAAGTAATGGATTTTTGTTTGTGTTTCTAAAAACAAGCATAAAAGGCAATCGAAATATTCAAATTAAATATCCAAAAAATTCCACTTTTCATCTTTCACTTTCAATGCGGATGATTCATCCAGAGTGTGCATCCAAAGTGAACAGGAATGCGTACGTATCTATGAATTTGTAAAAGATGAATTTTTTTAATCTTATTCAAACATTTAAGTACCAAAAACTTGAGAAAAACTCTGGTATACTTTGCGAATGTATAGTACAACCAAATACAAAAAGAATAAAGAGTCTGTCTCAACAACATCCATCCAAGCAACATTTATAACCAGTAATTTCATTCGTGAATTTTTAAGAACCAAATGCCAAATGACTCTCCCCAAAGGTATAAATTTAACTGAAAGCCCCCAGGTTATTTAATTTGCTTACCGGAAATTTACGTCCACTTCGTCGTTCAACAATGTCAACCCCTTAACCCCATTACTGGCGCAATAGCTTCTACTAATGATTATATTTAAAAAAAAAAAAAAAAAACACCGCCCCAACTGAGTGTCCTTTACGCGAAATTCCTTCCTGAATTTCACTCTTCTTGCTGCGCATAAATAAAATTACAGACTATTTTGCATCTCTATAATTACACCCTTTACAAGGCAAGAGGATAGGCCTCACCCAAAGGCTGAGCATTACATTTTCATCAGAAATAAATCGAAATTGAATTTCATATTTATCATTACGAAAATTTGTTTTTGTGTTAATAATAATATTAACTTTTATTTTATGCCTTTTCAGCAATCACTACTGGCAGGACGCATACCAGTCGCATCGATGACAGGACCCATTAAACGTGGCCTATTGTGGCAGCAACGTGATCGGTTATTTTCACGATGGAAAGAAAGGTGAGTGAGCAAGCATAAAAAGTTCAGATACATTTAACTGGAAGTCAACAGAGTAGCACGGCGCACTGAGCGTGGGTGGTTTTAATTGTAGTTCGTTGACGTAATTAGTCGTCAAGGTGGGGAAGAGGGGCACAAAAGAGGGAAAACTTTTAGCCGAAGGATAATTTGCAGGGATAATTTTCGTGAAGCGCGCTCGCTCTTTGGGGAGAGGCGCACGATTTTTAATTGCAAAAGAATTTTAATTTAATGAGATGGAATTTTATAATTGGAGCGAATTTAAGTTTATTTAATCTGCCATCGATTGGGTGTGGAATGACGCGAGAAATACTGATATAATGGCAAGGATTTTTGGGGCGTGATGAGTACACTCGAATAATATTAAGAGGGGGACTTGATTTAGGGTTTAATTAGAGCAATGAAATGGTTGTGGGTTAATAAGGAAACATTTAAGGATGCATTGTGTGAATTTTTTTCAAAATGAAAGATAGATACCGAAGGAGAACCCCATAATGTGGGGTACTATACGATTATCCTACATCTAGGTACATGTCGAGCGGAAGTAGGTACCAAAACACTCCCTCGAGAGCCATTTTTTGCATCCTAAGCCCGAAGTGTTGACCAACATAGTTCTCAGAACCATTACCAGAGAACATGTTCATCTAGCCTATTTGCGATGGCACTACCACGCCAGAGATGTTGCAAAAAAAAACTTAAAATTCATCAAATCCACCGCAAAAGTCCAATTTCATCAAACGACCCTACACCAACTGTCAATAGTCCTTTCAACTGTTGTCCAATTTTTCCATTTCCATCCCTCCATACTGATGGAGGCAAAAAAACAAAAAATTGTCGCACATCTGTTAAGCCTCCGAAAGCCCCATTGTAATCTCTCTGATGGAATAAATAATGAATGGCATAAGTATGCAAGTAGGGATGAAAGTTTGATGCGGAACCTCTGTTCCTCCGATTCTCGTGTGATAGAAGAGATTTCCGAGTAAATCGAGTGGGAATGTGACGAAAAAAAAAAAAAAGAAACAGCAGAAGAAGTAAAACCAAAAGAGAGGTGAGAAGATGAAAAACCTTAATCCATCCACACAACAAGCTTCTAATCTCCCGTCACCTCAAACCAACCACCCACATACAACTATCCCACCCTTGATGGATGGTGTCGTACGAAAATAATGATGGAAGGGAACGAAACATGGTACTTTACTCTCTTCTTCTTCTGCTTCTTCTTTTTGTCAGTCCATTGCATTAGCCTTTGGAGGATTTAAACATTTTTTTTTTGTTGTTGTTTCTCCTTCATTTGGAGCTCGAGTTCAAGCAGGAGGCTTCGTCGTCTCTAGAGATACGAGTAGAACACGAGAATAGCGGTAAAGATGATGATAATAACGCTGATGAGTATGGATTTCAATTTTTTTTTTCTTTTTCATCGCTCTTATGTAACCCCTACCACGCTGTGGATGCAGCAGATAATGCACGATTCATGTGTGGGATGAAGACAACATATTGGGAATGGGAAGAGAAAAGCTGGAAATTGTATGGCAGCTGGCTTAGTTGATGCAACATAAAGTTGCATCCATGTAGCTTGATGGCTTACTGCTGAGTTTTACTCCCTCCGACGATGATTGTAAGGGAATTTATTTTATTTTGTGATTACCTAACTGGTTGTGTGTACAGAAAGACTCAGTACACAGACCATAAATAAGAATAAATATAGTAACAGGGAGCTGGCAGTAAATTTGGAGAGTGGGATATAAAGTTCATCTCTTGAAATTATCTGTTGATTTGAGGTTTGAAACTTTAAATGAAATTAAATTGTGTTATAGAGTTGGAGACTAGCTTGTTGAAATGAGCTTAAAAGGATATCAACACAGTAGATACATCAAAGCCCTAACCTGAGGGGTATAAGTTAGAAAAGTACTTAAAGTTTACTGCTTCCGTGAAAGTTCAATGACTTTCAAATGTGTTAGGTGTTTGAACTGCAGATAGCAACGGAGTTACGGGATATTATCCATCACGACGAATAAGGAATTACCAGAGTGAAAACTTGTGGTGCCTTGGTAATTTCAATATTAAAGCTCGTTCCCCAGGAACTCAACACAGAACAGGAGAACTTGCGCCTTAGAGTATACATCACTTAAATGGTTTTTCAATCACATGACGTATGTACATAATTTGGAAAGAATGTCAAAGCTGGCGATGCTATGATCCTAGGGTCAGACAGTCTATTCAGAAAGAGGACAAAAGGAAAAGGATTACTCCTCTAAAATATAAAATACAACTTCCGCCTAAGAGTATACATCACTTTACTGTAATTTTGTTTCGATTGCATACCCTTAGGGTGGGAACTATGTTAAAAATTGACGATCCGATGATCCCAGGGCCAGAAACGCTAGACAGAGAGAAGACAAAAGGTGAACTCCTTCAAAATATAATTATATTTTGCGCCTTACCCTTAGCCATAAATAATATGTCTATTTGTGCATGATATCGTCGGAGAATGCAAATTGCTTTTTCAAAGTCGGTAGTGAGGATTTATCTTTGCTGTCTGTTACACGAATATTGTCTAGGAAAGTAGGTACAATGTTTCAAAGATCCATACAACTATTTGGTGTGAAAAACTAAAGGCAAGTAGTTCAAGATGGTTAGATCTATCAAAAACAAAAGTAATTAACCGACTCTGACTGTGACTTGAAAGAACAAAGTTTAAGTAATCTGCAAGAGCTAGCTGGAAAATGTACTGAAACTAGCATTGCACGCAATGGGGATTTTAACTAATAGCGTTGTGGTTATATGCATTTATTTGTCAGTGTCAGATCTTAGAGATTAAGAAATCTAGGAATCAAATACTTTTTCGACGGATATACCGATACTATTTAATTTATCAAGAAGTCAAACTCTTTTGTGAATCATTCATAATTGAAATTGGAGTCCAAAAGTACAACATTCATGAAATTATGTTAACCAGGCCTATAGCCTAGCTTTCAGCATATAAGACAATTAAATTGCCATTAAGAAGTCAAGTTCTGATATATCATGCGACGCTAAGAGGACTTAAAAGCACCTTATGAGCTCAGAAGTCTAAAGCTGGATAAAAAAAAGATCATATCAGACTACCAAGCTGGCTTATTAGAAGACGAATTCTTGTGTGACCTCTTAATAATTAAAGTTAGCAACAGCTTCATAAGCTCAATACTCTAGGCTGGGTTAAAACAGGTTTTCTTATAATCAAGCGTCATGTGTGATAGCTCACAGCATCATTTCTATTTTCTACAAGTCTTCCAAAAGTCTTAAAGAAATTAATGTCCTAAAATCTGCGAGTAGTGAATTTTAAAACAGAAAATCATGTCTAAATGAAAGTTCTATTCTATTCTAAAATATCAACATTTTTAAGAAACCTCATTATTTTTCTTTCAGATACTTCGTCCTGACCCGTGATTACCTACACTGTTTCAAGCGTGCATCTGGATCAGCTAATGAACGAGCCTCCGACATGGGACAATTTATTTTTAAGGTAAGTCCATCAATCATCTTTTGTCCATTCTCCAAAGCTCAAAACCAATCAATTCTCTCTGACCTTAGTCACCCACTACTGACATACCATTGCTGGTATAACACTCTGGCCAATCAGCCAGTCGATTTGTCTTCACAATCGTATCAAGTAAATGTTCACAAAAAAAAAAAAACGATTAATAGCGACAACAAACGCGGTCACATTGGATTAAGCCGCATAGCGTAAAAGTGTAAAAAAAAAAGAAAAATATCCATCTATTGTTTAATCCCAGGTGCGGTCAAATTGTTGTCAAGTATTATAGCAGTGTGGCTGCCTTTGGCATTTCATACCACAAAACATGGTCATTATTCAGGTTTTACCACTTTGATGCCGGTTCGTGGAGGCTTTGTCATAACACCACCAGCAGCAACAGCAGTAGTGTTTGTGGGTCTCGGTGCTAAGTGTTTTGCTAACAAATTATGTCCATGTTTTCATTGTTTATTATTTTTTTAGACCATGCACAGATTGACCTTAGGGTTACGCAAAATGGCAGAAAAATTTAGGTTACCAGTGCCAGAAGATAAACAGGTGTTGTGGTCGGAGAAAATTTTTAATGAAAAGGAGATACGATCTCGGGGGCTTGAAAGATGCTCAAGCCTGTACTAAGTCTGCGACTTTTTCCTAATTATATTTTATGTACATTTGTACATTAAAAACCTATAAAACACGATCGTATCTTTGTGAAACAACTCGCGCTTCAAAATTTCTTTACTACCCTTCCAGAAATGAAATACCGAATCCATCAAATTTCCACCAATTAATCTAATTCCAGAGAGCATAAAACATAAATCTATCTTTTCATGCATTTTGTCATCCAACATACTAATAAAAGAAAATCCGTACACATCTTGCCAACACACCCGCCCGTCGTCGCCGCCAACGCCATTGAAACTTTGTAGCATGCCACTAAAAATGGTGGTTGTTGTTTTATTTTACAACATTTTAATGCTAATTCATCATTGTTGGCTAATTAGACGAAATACCATTAAACTTTGACTTTATATTGTTTAAACATGCTTTTAATGGTTTGGCTTCCTGCATAGTACGAACATTTTTACCATTTCTCTTCGTCTGGGCTGTGTTCGTTTGGCTGTCATTACACCATTTGTTGCTGGTTTATCATTTTATGACAGCTACCGTTAAATTTGAGTGGTAGCATTCAATTTCACACTTCTTCTTGTTGGTGTGATATATGAGAATGTGTGTGCGGGAGTACGCCAGAGTGACGTTCATACTCACACATAAAACATAGCTCGTGTTTTTTTTTTTGGCAAATTTCCCATGAGTGCGCCAAGCAGGCGCGTTCAACTGACTGTTGAAATTTTTCATTGCGAAACTGATTTGAATTTCTTCTGCTTTTTAATTTCACTGTCATTATCACAGCGGAGACTACAAGCTGATGGTAAAATTCTCAGGAGGCTAATACGCATGCAAGAAACAAGAGATTTAAATTAGCAGACATTAATTTATTGTTTTCTTTTTTTTTTTTGCTTTTGGTGTGTGAAGACGAAATTTCACGCCAGGGAAAGTAATAAATTTGCAGATTGTTGTTAATTTTAATGAGGATATTAAAATTATAAATACACGTTATTTACGAGAGGAACTGCGTAAGCAAGTAAGCACCGCAGTGTTGATCATTAAAACACGGAAATGTCTTTTTGGTACTCGTACATATATAGTTTTATTTACAAACGTCACTTTGACAGTTAATAGTTGATAATTAAGAAAATTGATTAAAATCTACGCTAGGGCAGTAAAGTTTTTTTTTTCTTGTTTGAATTGTCAATTAATGGCATAATGACAAATTTGTTGTATCTATTGGGACTTTTGCCAGTCCTTGAGATGTCAAGTCGGATTAGGTTTCTTGCCAAGAAAACAGAAAGGCAAAATGTGAAAATTTCTCAACTTTCTGTTGACATTAGGAATTGTTAAATAACTGACACTTAAACAGAAGTACATGCTGTAATCGTTGTGTCAAAGGAAAATATTCGTTTGATGGAGGAAAGCAAAAATGCTTTATGTGAGAAATCGCAGGTAAGGGATGAAAACAAGACTTTATTGTATCATACTAAAGATTATCTTGGCATAATGGACATAAAACTTCATTGATACCTTAGAATTGACACGGTAAAGTTCACATCTTGAGATAAAGTGATATACGGTGGCTTAATGCCAGTGAGTATCACTTGAATTGATAAAAAAATCCTGCTCTACTCTCAAAAATAAAACCACCTAATTGTACTTGAGAATCGGGGCAAAACTGCGCTTAGCAGTCATTGGTGATCACAGAAAACCATCTTGTACCTAGCATCCCTGCCTAATGCCTCTTGTACATGTTCGTACTGCATTCAAATTACTGAAGACACACTCCCTTTGATTTTGACCCTTCTATACGACACCTGATTTCGAATCACGCCTACAAACTCTTATATTCGGGCTTATTTTCCCAGGGGCACAGGTTTCGTTAACGCTTTTAAAATACCTAAGAATTGTTAACCTTTTTAAGCACTTTCCGCTTTGCACTTTTCAAGTTTTCAAAAAAAAATTCTTGTTAAGTGTAAGTGTAATGTGTTTCATTAAAGATTCCAGACTTTTTGAAAAGTGAAAAGTGAAGTGTTTCACAAATTAAAAAATTAAGTTTTCATTTCTAATCGTGTCACACTGTACAAACTGTAAGTAATTTCGCACTGATAAGGAGAATTGAAATTATTTTTGCCTAGTTTCACAACAACTTTAATACAAAAAAATAAAAGCTTGGGACAGGCTACAGAACACCTTCAATTGAGAGCTTTTCTGATTTTAAAAACTTTGCACTTTGCAAAATCATCCATGTCACTTTGCAAATTTCTGTTTGGTGAAACAAGGACGGACAGTTTTCAACTTTTCAAATAAACATTTGTTAAAACGAAGGTTGCGAAGTGAAAAATTGATGTGGAAATAAGACCCGGGTTTTTAAACTTGCGACTGATATCAGCTTGAAGAGCTACTTAACAACTTCCAGCTCTAGCATAAACCTACAGATCTACAGAATTTCTACAAACTACCTAAATTGTGTTCTGGTCTCGTTCTTGAAAAAGAATAGACAAGACGGTTCTGGACAGCTTCTGAAAAAAGAAACGTGCGCTAGATCTTATCTTTTCCTTGTGGTTGGTATGGCTCAAGTGATTAATGCTTTTAACTACAGAGCAGAGGGTTCCAGGTCCAATCCGTACACATTGGCATTGAACAGTAGGCCACTTCCATTCGTTCAAAAAATTTAACACGCACTATACGAATGGTTGTGAAAAACTAGGTCCTGGGTACCATGGACCATGGATCTCTTCTAAGAACATCATAGGACACTCTGAAGCCAAGGGCTCTGACTGCGATTTCTTTGACTTATAATGGCTCTAGCTTTATTTCTAATCTAACATCTGCGGCAGATGAATGCCCTCACCCAAAACCATCCTCCCTGATCTTGACCAAGCAGAATCCGCAAGCTTAATATTTACCACTTCCTGTCCTCGGTCACACATGAAATATTTCATCGCATATTATGAGCTCAAAGTTAATCTTATGGCATGCCACAGTTAATTGCCATTTTGTCAAAAATTCAAATCGAAAAAAAAATACACCTGCGTCACATTCGTCACACTAAAAATAGATCATAGCGGCTGCCACACGCAAGGCGTCATAATCCGTTTATTTATTAAACAAAAGAACATAACTGCGAGCAAAACCTCGCTTCAATTAGCATTTCATTTTTTTTTTCTTTTTTAATTTTTCCAAATCCAAATTTCATGATAATCGACTATTAGACTTGATTCGACGACTCAATGTCGACGAAACTATGTAGCTAAGTAGTCTTAACCCTCAGTTGGTGGTTGGTGGCATGCGGTGTAGTGAATAGTTTTGCTTTCATGTTTTGCATGTGATTCGAAATTTTCACTCAAAACTATTCACAATCGCTGGTTTATAGCAGGTTGGATTTGTTGTGATTCCGATGAAAAATCAATTAAATTTCGGCGGTGCGGCTAAAATTAGAATATGTTTGTTTTCGTATCGCGCCAACCACCCACCCACTTTATGGTGGGGTTATGCGCTCAATGAGATTAGAAATAAAAAGAAAAATGTTCGGAAAGCGAAGTGAAACGATGAAAACTTAATTGTTTGCCGAGGGAAGTTTATTGGTTTTGGGTGTTGAATTTGAAGAGTTGGAGGCATATTAAATGGGATGTGTATGGATGCATGAGGTGGATGGAATTCTGGTGAAAAACAATTATCGATGAGGGATGATTTGATGATTCACAGAATCATGTATCATTCCAGGGAGAAATCAAATGACTAAGAAGCGTCTGTCTTTCGGGAAAATCTGCGAATATCTGCAAGAGTTTCTAAGCAAATGAAATGAGTATGAATTTGTATGAATTTGTCAGAAATTTTAGGTTGAAATTAGCTCTCGAGATATGATCACATTATATATATTTAGAAAGTATCCAATTATACTATGGCTTATGACTGTTTATAGTCATAGCAAAAATGGCACAGGGATATCGGGATATACATAAGCCCAGAGTCAAACATAAATTGCGCCTGTAAATACGAACTCAGTGCTTTACACGTGAATTTCGGTTCCCAAACTTAAAAGTTTTTTTTGACGGTCCCACCTGTCACGAGCATCTGACAAACATTTGAGAGTATAACTTCCAGGCAAAACCTTCTCAAACAAAAAATGCCTTCGTGCTTTAAAATATTGATTGTGAGAAGCTAGGCTTTGGGTCCTAAACCCTTTTTTTTTGGAAATCCTTTAATCTAATACTGAAACAAGAGCAAAATCATTCAAAAACTTATTAAATTTTTGGAGTACTGCATGCTTCCCACAGAATCCATTGAACAAGTAGCAAGGTTGCGTTTCGCCTATGAACAATCATCAACTGACTCACATCCATTCGGTTTCAAGGCTATTTTTAGGGCCACCATGCAATTTTTAAAATCGTCCTTTTCTGACTTGAAACGGACGGACATTCTCTAAATATTCAGAAACCTGAAGTCCGCATGAACATATAATAATATCCTCATCTGTCTGATTTCATATCAATTTCCCTTTCCTATAATGTATGGAGAAAATATTGGTCTCAAACCCAAAAAAGCGCATTTCGCCCTGACACTGTCGCATGGCTCATCAGTAGCAGACACATACCGTCTATATCTTTCCTAAACAGATTGCTTTACACAGGCTTTACAATTCTCACTACAAGAGCAGATGAGAATAATATGCTTAGAACCGTCTTGGGTCGAAATCGAAAACTCAGTTTTCTAATCAAAGTGTAACAATTTATAGAGAAAATAACTCCAAGAAGTGTGTACGCCTGTATTGTTGTAATAAGTACCCGTGCTTATTTTCACGGCGTACTCCAGTAGCAATGGCTTACCTTTTCTACGGTCATATGACGCATATCGTTAGGGATTTTTCAAAACGACTTATACGCAAAATTTCCGATATTCAAACTCTACACTTCACTCACGAAGAATATGCTCGAAATAACAACAAACACGGTTCTACTATGTATCAAAGAATTTGTAAAAAAATACTGTAAACTATAAACGAGTGGAAAATAAAGTGCATGACTAGTTCGTACGTACTTGCACCTTAGCGCTAGTGTAAGTATACAATCTTATGAGGATTGAAATTCAAGTCTTGCTCTTTACATGCATGAGGCCTAATAAAGTACGCGTGGCATTCTGCATTTCTATGGCATTATATTGATAATATCTGGATGATTTAACTTTTTTTTTTATTTATTAAAAATCACAAATTTACAGAGAACTGCAAAGGCTATAACTTTTTTGATTGCAAACAAAAATTTTAAAAACTGGGCGTGTCAGTTCCAAAATTTTGTACACCCGTACTTTGCATTTGTCACATGATCCTGAAATATTACTTGTAATTCCGACCGCTCGAGAAATAACAGATAAAATGCTTAATTTTCAAAAGTAAAAGGTATACATATAGACGTATTGTTACAGAAAAACATACTGTGCCATTTGTTACTATGTATCCCATCCAACCCAAATCCTAAACTTTAGTAAAATCGTGAGAGCCGAACTAGAGAAATTCCATTTTCACTAAAATGAGCTCTTAGTCAAGTACCACTTGTTTAGGCTGCAGTCTATCGTACAGGTAGGTAGAATTGGTGGACCCATGGTGGACGTAGTTCCCTTCCAATTAATTCAAAGACGACCTATGGGCTAACATACGTAGATCAAACCTAAGCTTCGAACCAATAGATCAAACTGTTTCTTTTTATCTATTCGCCATGTTCAATTTGTTTTTTAATTCGAAAATTGCATATAGATCACGCCGATCCTAAATACCGGCTTAGAGTTTCAAAGAGCTTTTATAAAAAAAAGCATCACTGTATGGTTGAAAGACGTAAACATCAGGAATATCTTGAAAATCCCACAACTGTTGAACCCATAGAATGACATAGATATTTCATTCCTCATAGCCACCCAGATCGTAGCTGCATCCGTTGAACAGAGATAATTTCTTTGTTTTGCAAATCATATACTTCTTCTTTTATAATAACATTAATGCCAGTTTAATGATGAAAAATAAACGACAAAGAAATTTCTCTTTATCTCTGCACATTTTCCGCTATTATTCACCGCCAATAAGTGCACTTCATCTGCGAGTTTACTGTTGTTGATTAAAAATCATCAGCAATTCGTTCTGCAATTATCAATCAATCAGTAGACCAAGAACAGAAATTTTCTTCTTTCGCATCTTTTTCTTCTCCTTCAATCGTCATTATCTATGTTTTGGTACAATTTGTGTGCTTTCGTGCAATTTAATTGTAACTGAAGAAGAAAATATTAATAACAAGTGAGTTTCGATTTCTTTTACGCTTAAGAGTTGAGCTTTGTTTATTTTTTTTTTTTGGAAAAAAATTATAAAGCCAACTTAGAAATGATTTATTCTTTAAGATCTTAAGCGTTATTATGTTGTTTTCTATTTAGCGAGGGATTAATATGTTTGATTATCATTATCAATTTGGCGTTTGATTGATTGTCATGAATATTTGGCGTTGATTTTACCCGTAAAGTCTATTGACTGCGGCTGTGAATAATGGTCAAAACGAATAAGCGAACGTAGATAAGCAGTTAAAAGTTATAAGAGACTTGCCACATCAATTATGGTGAAGGTATCATTTACTTAATGGCTTAATGAATTGATAAAACGTGGATGTGAGTTCAATTCGCCGCAATGTATTGGGTTTTACTAAAATTAAGGATCGCACATGTAAACATAAAAATATTTATTAAAGCTTTAGGTTTTATCCATAAAAAAAAATAAAGAAAACCTTGAAAGTATAGTAGTTGCCGACAAAGTTATAACCACTTCGAGGATCCTCAGAAAACTCTAAAGTCACTAAACGTATAATAAACTTCAATGACCTGGACTACATTCCTATCTCTTGTTATAACCACTTATATGTAAGTACCAGACATATCATTATCATTCCCTTCTCAACACACAAAACTTCTACATTTTTGTAGCTCTATTCAAGGATGTCTGCTCTAAAAATCAGTTGAAACTGCCTTCAGTTCTATAAATTCAAATGAAAAATTGGATTCCAAAGCAAATTCAAAATTCACTACCAAATGTAAAGTAGTAACTGAATTTTCTCACCTCATATGTATCTGACTTGCCGCTCAAAAACGGCGTTTCAGGTGTCAATCCTTCAAAAATTTCCAAACAAAACAACAAAGTTTTAGACGAACCAGTCGCAACTGCAGAACAACCAGAATAATCGGAAAATTCAATACAGTCCTATTACTAACTTATTCAGAAAACGTATGTATAGCAACAATAATTCAGAAAGGAATAAAATTTAAATCCACAAGCCAAAGGGAATGATTGACTATCACTCTTGATGAAACTTTTACGAAATTAAAAAATCTTGCACCGGCAGCCACTGCCCACTACCGAACGAAACGGAGACTTGAGCTGGTAACCAAAAGAAACTGATCCGACTTATCCCCTTAGCATTTTAAAACGAAGCAAACTTCGTCCTTATGGAACTGGAAAGAGTACAAGCACTTACACGAGTCGCAGCTCTGAAGAAACACTATTACGAACCGTATGTGCTCTTGTCCGACTCTACTATTTACTTAATCATGAGATCATTTTCAAACTCTATTATTTACATTTACAAAGACTAACCAATATCGTGTGGTATCACAATAGACCCAACTAAAAGCTAAAAAAAGACACACAACAATATACCTTCCACTATCTCTTACCTACATTTGAAGACGATTCACGTCTGAAAGCAACCATAAATGCAAAGGACACCTGCCCCCATAAAAGCTAAGAGAACGTCAACGTTCACTACAAAATAATTTAAAACTTTAAACTCCTTGGAACTTCCCCTGATAGCATCGTAGGCACTTCAAAATGTACCTCAACATATCAGTAGAAACCACTCGTAAAAGACTCGTAGACTCGTTCTTCCCATCCCGTTTGAAATAATTGTATACCTATAGATAACGTTGTTCTTAAATTACCTTACAACATACAACTGAGTATTAAACTAATTTTATCCTCATTTCTGTTCTTTCCCAGGTCAAGCTCGTAGACGTTGAAAAAGTAGAATGGCTTAACCGTCGCTCGTACAGTGCAATTGGTTTACTACTTGGTCGAGAGGGTCGTGTTCTCCTACGCTGTGATGAAGGCCTAGAAGATTGGTTCGAATTACTCGAGGTAAGTTCGTTACCCTTCATTTAAATATGAGCACTATGCTTACTCGAAGAGAACTTGCATTGTAAGAAATTACGCAATCATCCAATAATTACTCACTCCTGTTGTACCTTAGACAAGCAGCATGCAAGCAATGTACTCCTGTCAGTTTCTTCCTGATCTCCTCCTCTCCGTCATGATCATCATCATTAATTATCTTCTTCTTTTTTCTTCTTCTTTTCTCATGTAATCTGTCTAGGAATGCACATTAACATCGAAGGAACGTCGCCGCGCACTTAAGATCACGCAAGGTCCAAGATCGCGTGCATCACTTGCGGCTCCAGTTTCACATGCCTCACTGCAGGCACACCACTTCGGATTAGGTGGTACATACTCGAGCGCCCTAGATGACTGGCTAATGACAAATGGTCGGCAGCACAAGTTGAATGGTAATTCAACGAATCCGTTCCTCTTCTCCGACTCGGTTCCTGATCTGAGTGCGCTGAATAATGAGAACCACAACAGTGGAATGTCAACCAACCATTCGACGCCACAGAAGATTCCCTATTCGAATAATTTGAATCTTAGCCGATACTCCAATGGTTATGCAAGCCAGAATAGTTCATTCTCGAATGGCTTGTATGGATCACCGAGGAGAATCTTTATCAACAGCAGTTTTGGAAGCAATCAGGTGGTAGATGAAGAGGATGAGGAAGTCCAACTGAGACGCCCGAGGATGTTTAGAAACAACAATGAAAATGGGAATGAATTAGATCGGGATTGGTTGTACCGAAAGCCAAGAGCTCCAACAACTGATGTCAGGCATTCAGGTTAGTGCAATACATATACACACCTCGTATATATACTCATTGCTTTTTATATTTCAGTTCAAACAACCGATCTAGATTACACAGCCAACGACAGTGGTCTCGATACTCCGCCCTCCACTCACCGTCCGTCCAGTTATCGTGATGTGAGTCACGCCAGTCCACGTGATTCAACCGAAACCACTGTCAGTTCATCTCGAGGCACACTGTTGCATTCGCCTGGTGGAAGTTTTCGCTCGAAACACATGAATCACATCACCAATCTCAATCAGGTGAACACCCTTAATGGATCCCGCTACAGTGTTCAGGAACGTGTCCTCAAAATTCGCAACGAAGAAGATCGCTGTGCATCAATCAAATCAGTTAACCGTCTCAATCACAATGAACTCTACGATCCCAATCAGAATCGTTACTACAAGATGGCAAATGGAAATCAATCCTTGACACCAACACACATACCAGTGACAGCGGCAGGAATTGGAAATGGTAATGGCAATGGTAACACAACGACCAACAGTGGTTCAGGTATCTTTCGTGAAAGATATCAGCACCCTGCTTTGGCTGCAATCATAAATGAATCGCAAGGCATTAAGTTTAGAGGTAGGAGATTCTAGATTTCATAAAGAAAATCACTTCTAAGTATTCGGTGTTGTTCTTGATGTTTTGTGACTAGAAATGGGATTCTATCTACAAACGCACATGGTTATGAGGAATGTAAATGCACTGCATGTTTTTCCTTATATGTTTGTTATTTATGTTGTAGTTCACCTTTTTTTTATTTGAATAGAATATCATGTTAGGAATGAGATTTAGTCCCAGAAACATTGCTTCGACTCATCGAAAAAGGTTAATGTGTTCCCAGAATACGACTTCTTTTCGTCCATGACTCATATGAATTGAGAGATTGAAATCTCTGCTCTAAAATTATATTGCCGATACTTAGAACATTAGAAAGTACAATGATCATTTGAAAAAGTACCACCAATTGCGCATGATAGAATACAACCAGTGAAAGATTAAAAAGACTAATCAATTTCAACTGGTAAGCAGCAAAATAAATCGTAAAAGCAAAAACGGACTTGAGAGTACTGACTGCATACAGTAATCTGTATATTCAATATATTAAATGAAGTACTGTGTATCCAAATGTGTGTAGATCGTTAGCTCAATGTAAATACGGAAGTAGAGATCCACTTACAGAATTATTATACACATATGTACGTCGTATATATAGCTTTTACATCCTTCAATAAATGCTGAGAAAACGAATGAAGTATGTTCAATACACCTGGTGTTGTTGAATGTAACAAAAGCGCTTGACTGTAAGAACTAAGGAATCCTGGCCAAAATTTGATGATGAATATCTGATACTACTGCTAATAGTCCAGCATTTCCTTAACTGCTTGGAAACGTAATGTGCGAAGAATTCAAAATCAAGTACTAGGAGCCGAACAAAAGAATGTAGATGTGTCTTTTCCTTCCCTTTGCAACTGATGGATTAAAGTGATAATTATGACAAACATTCATAAAATGCAATAGAACCTTGTCGGGTATTTAATCGATATTGGTTAATTCAAGTAAATAACAGCCACAGCTTCAAGCTATCAATTCGTTCGACAGTTTCAGTTCAATCAGTCAAACATATTAGAGGATTAGACTCATTTAAACTAAAATTCATAAGAAAAAGAGTAGAAGATTACGCTAACATGGTCACTTGGGTTCAAACGCAAAAAGATTTTGGATAATCCTCCTGGTGAAGTCTCAATTTTGAACTCAACGCAAGCAGATAACATTCGATCAACCTAACAAATTTTAATCTAAATGGGACTTTGCTTATTTCGCATGAGTATCAGTCAAAAAGAATTTATTTGGTATGCAACTAAGCCGGACTGAGATCTCCGAAGTAACAAATAGCCGAATAACCATTATAACTCCCAGTAAGCATTGATGAGTACTGTGTATCAATCGCTGCTTGACCTGCTTGACTTAGTTAAGTCGTTCAACAGAGAGAATCTATATGTTCTCTCTTCCAAATTAAAACGAGTTGCGAGAGATGAACAACAAGTCCTAAAAGGCTAGAGGCCTTTGATTAATTTCGAACTATTGTTACCGATAGATGGTGGAATCGAAAACGATATAGCCAACAGAATCTACAAAGTTGTTCGAAAAATGGAGAAACAACGTGGTGGCTGGTGAATATGTGCTTTTTTGTGGATTCAGCACCTGTAAAGTGGCTCCTTCTATTAAAAGAAACTCCCAACATTCGTAAACAGGTGGCTGTTAAATCTTTAACGAAACAGATCACGAAGCCAGTAGCCCATAAAACTGGTCGAGAAAGGAATACATAACGCAAAATACTGAATTATGGCACACAGGCAGTGTATCCCAAAAGAAGTATCAAAGTACAAGAATATACAAACGTGTAGCTGAAGAAAATCACTTGCAGTTGCAGCAGCCCCAAGTTGCAAAACTAACTGAACATTGAATTGCAAACATAGAAATATATTAAATCGTTATTATCAGCCAATCTTTATGAAATCAATAAATGGAACACGTTTTTCAAACAATTACCCAACAATTTATCTCCAATTTGGGGAATTTTCACCTCAAATTCACCCACAGAAGCCCCAGCAACAAGTGCCAATTTTAAGGTTGGTGTTCCTTAGGACAGAGGAACCGAGAAACATATTAAATCTTTATTATTTATGTGATATTGATAAAATTGAATAATTGCAATTAATTTTTCAACCACTTACCCATAAATTTATCTCCAATTGGGCCAATTTCCACCCACAGAAGCACCAAGCGACAGCCATTTCTTGCACCCATAGCAATTAGATTGCCTAAACGCTCGTCGAATACTCATAAACCCTAATACGAACACATTTTGCAATAAATAAACTAATTTCACAACATTTACACACTTTTTCAACAATTTACTGCACAAATTTTACATTTTATTCGCGAATCTGAAACTACTTTTAAAACCACCACCGATTGTACTGTAATAATTCACGAACGGTTAAATCGAAGTGGTGTTGCCAAAAGTCGTCTGTAAAAATAAGCATTTTGATTGGTGCGAGAAACGACAGTTGGTGGGTAGGGTGTTTAAATGTGTAACGTATTTATTTAAAAATTGTTAGAAGCAAAGTGAAATGAAGAAAATTTTATTTTTAAATTGTTTACAAAAACGTTTTTCTATAATTCTCGTTGATATGTTAAGTATGTTAAAGTATGAGGAAATGTTTATTTATTCTTTGTATACAGAAATTAGTATATCCATACGTATAATGAATGCCTTGACCTGATCGTTGTTTTGCATGTAACTTTTATTGCACGAAATTTCACTTGATTTTCGAAAAACAACACTTTTTTTTCTAAAAGAGTGTCTTGCTTTTTTATTTTAGATCGTTCCTATTCCGATTGTCAGCAAGGACCACCAAGACGTTCTGTGAATAATAATCCATCGCCAACACCACGTCGAGCTCCGATATTTGGTACACCAACTCGTGTATAGCGATTAAAGATTTAATTTTTATTTGATTTGTTTAATTTTAATTCGTTAAATTATAAAATAAAAATATTATAATAGTTTAAGCGCTAATCTCTGTCAACGATAAGAGTTCTGTGTGTATTGTTTTTTTATAGGAAAAATTGGACTAAAACAGGATATTTTAAAAAACATATTATAATAATCATTCGCGTAGTTGATTTACAAAAAATATATACGTATTATCCATTAAAACAACGTAAAGAAAATAAAACTGTGAAATTAAATAATAATAATAAAAAAAGAACACAATTAAAGCAAACAAATAATGAAAAAAAAAGTATATTAATGTAGCTTAGTAACTAGGGCTAGTAATTATTTAAATTTGTTTACTAGAAGAGTTAGCTTCAAGTTCATTTAAAAAAAAAATAATAATACTATTACAAAACAGTTCATTAGTAGATTTCTTTTGTATTTAAATTGAAAGAAAGGTATAGAACTCCAAAGAATTTTTGCAACGATTTGTACGTAAAATAGAAAAAAAAGGAATATTCTTAAACTAAAAGCTAAATATGTTACTCTAAAAAAAAATTATTAAAATTGAAATATGTACGTAATCCCTGTCACTAAAAATCTTATTAATTTTAACGTTAGATTTGTTGATTTGTTTTTTTTTTAAAGAAAAAGTTTATTAATTAAAAGTTTTCATTGTGTACTCCATTTTGTGGATTTTATTAAAAATTTAAATTTTTGTTTAATGTTAGATCCAAATTAACTGTTACTATTACGATTATGTTTGCAATAAGTTTTTATAAAGTTTTGCTGTTTTCATTTTAAGATTAAATTTAAAAAAAAAGTAAAATATTTTAAACAATAATTGTGTAACAATTTGAATATAAATATGAGATAAATACTATTGATGACATATAATAAACAAAAACGATTTTTATGAAGGTATTTAAAGTTTTTCTTTGACATGGTTTTTGAAGAAAGAAATTTCAGAAAGGTTTTTGTTTGGAGAATAGAGAAATATAGACAGTTGGGATGAAGCGACAATCCACAACTGAGGATTTAGACTGCCTTGGATGTTCCTATCTGTCCAAGAAGTACATTTTATACAATTTTATGTGTCTACTCATATTGGGATGAAATACCCTATAGTTGTAGTGCAAGTCTAGCATTTCGAAAGCCATCCAACAATAAAGCAAGCTAATAGAAGCCAATTTCAATATAAAAATGGCACATTAGTCTGGAGGATACATTATTAATCGACAACTTCTGAGAAAAGAAAAATTATTTAAATCAAAGACAAGCATTAAACGTTGCTGTAATGCAGATTATAAATAGTTAAATATGTTAAGATTAGGAAAGAAAAATTAGAAACTCGAAATTGTACTCGACTCGGTATAATGGTTGGTTGAAGAGAGTAAGCCCTTATTGAGTCCATTTCCCTTGTTTTATTAGCTGTGGAGATTAGTTTTATTGAATGTGGATTTTGCTCTGGATGATGAATGTTGTGGAGATCATGACGACCACCAAGGCTATGATGTGCTTTGTTTTGTTGTGGAAGTGCACCATGTTACTGATTCTGTTAGATCCTCTATTGCGGAGTTACCCAGAGTCTTTACTTTTGAGTTGCTATTGCAGTGTAGGTTTAAAGAAAGATTGTTGTGACGTTCAAATCAAGACTAAGCAAATGTTTGTTGACAGTGATGTATCTCGATTCTGTTTCACCAATTTTTAAAATACAGGCATTTTTTTCATTACTAGTCGGAGACGTACTTATTGACTACTCACATCACTGTTTCAGGCTCCTCTTCAAGCAAAACATTCGCTTTTAATTTCTCTCTTCTCCATGCATCCATATATCCTACCGTTCTGATCTTCATACCATACTTGCCTTCCATCGTTAGGACCTTTTTTCAGTGAAGTGATTTAACTATATCACTCGATTTATTATTATAAGTTCGCCCATAGTTACTATTGGTGGAGGAATTGCTTTAAAGTTGTTAACAAGGATATGTGTGATTTATCAACATAATTTGAACTATCTTTTAATGGTGTCACTTCCTGTGTCAGTGTCCCTGTCGAAGTTATTACGTCGTGCTAGGTGCACTGCTGCAATCGACACATATACTCACTCCTTTAAGGAGTTTATACTTGACTTTTAGAAGCACACTAAATCTGAATAATAGAATAGTGCGCTCTTCTTTCCGTTTAGAAGCACTAACAGTTCATGGCGGTGCTTTTTCAAATAGTTTGCTTTCTGTTTCATATTTAATTTAAGTGTATTCTGTACCAAGACGAATCTGATTTAACATCGGTCTGAATAAGTGACTTTCTGCAGTTTAAACATGCCAGTCAGGCATTGAGTAAGACTTTGACCATAGTTAAGACTTTGACTTAGTTAAGGTGTTCTTGAGTTGAACGTTGAGTTGAACCCAAAATCTACAGCGACTGACCATGAAATTTGGCACGGGCATACATATATCATACGTGTAGCCGATACATACAAGGAAAAATAATGATTTCTCCTACATACCTATTACCTAGCCCAGCTCTAATAAGTATTCCAATGAGAAAACAAAACAAGTACATGATTCACTGAACCCACCCGGTTGTTCTTCAGAATTCATCCAGGCTAATACAGGGTAAAAGCTCTCAAGTTTTTCTCATCCATTCACCAGCCACAAAAGTCCTTAAAGCTTTGCGAAAAATCAAAAGACAACAATCCTCCTTCGCAATTAAAAGCTTTCTCCACCCTCTTCCTAGCGCGCATTATCCTGACTCCTGTCAAAAGCATCAAAACAAAAAAATTCCCCATACAACTTTTCCCAGGCAGACGCTTTAGTTTCCTTATTCACAACTGTGTGTCCTATTTTCTACGTCAGTGCGTCAAAAAACAGGACAAAAAAAGCAAAACAAAGATTAAAACCACCCGGAATCCCAGGTCGAAGTCATGCGAAGTCGCACAGAACTAGTGACCACCACATTCATCGACTCCGAGGATGATTTTACTGAGACAGATGACTCCGAAGAGGATTGGCGCCCATCGGCATCCAATCGAAATGTGAAAAAACGCACCCACGCCACAAAAGGACGAAGTCGTGGCGGCGGAAGTCGCAAAAGAAAATCGTCTGGTACCTCCTCCAGTGGTCCACATAAGAATCCGCGAAGACAGACCGCTCAAGATGCCAACTATCGGACATTCGATGACTCCGATGATGACGATGAGGATGACTATGAATACTATAAGGCACGAACACAGCTGGCGGCAGAGGTGGAGCCGAAGGCTATTATTTTACCGCCAAAGAAAAAGGAGAAGAATTTGAATGGTGCTAGTGGTATATTTCAACTATATTTGTATCGCAAAGACTTGAAAGAGGACTATATGATAAACCCGCATTTGTGCTTGTGGCGAAAGGATGGCTCTAACTTGTTGCAGAAATATATTAGGGTTAAGACTGGAATTCCAGAAGAATTCATATTTACATCGTCCTCTGTGGTGAGTTTTTGGATCTTGTTAAATAGATATGCGTTAACAATGCTACTCTTTTCAGTATTCAACTTGGGATGAGAAGCGACGTCGGGATTTCCTAAATATCGCTGTTAAATGCCTCGAAGAGAACAACCGACGCGTTACATTTGTGGATACGACGGATCTGCATTCATTGGCCAAAACGGAACTAGAAAGAGTATCCTCTGGCTTGGAACAAGCTGAAAATGAAGGTGATGATGAAAATGAACTCGACGCTGATATTGATGCTGATATGGATGGAAGTGAACACAATTCCGGCGGTAGTGAATGTGACGATAACGATGGCTCCTATCATCCAGAAGAGGAGGAAGTCGAGGAAGATGGTGAAGACGATAACAACGATGAAAACGAAGAAGAGGAACAAGTCACCGACGACGATCAGGAGGAGGAAGAATTCGAAGATTATGGACAACTCGAAGAAGATGATGACGAGGAAGCTGAAGAGGAGGACGATAACGTCGATATCGACGATAACGACAATGAAAACGAGGCTGAGCATAATTAAGTTGGAGTTTATATGTTTTTTTTTTATTTAGAATGAGAGCTTTAGACTTTTTTATGGTTTGCATTTATTTTTACGAGGGGTAATGTTTAAACAAGGCTCTTACGAAAATTTTAATTTAATCGAATTTTCGTAAGCGCCCACCCACATTTGTTAACTATTTTAGTTTTAAGCTTAAGTAATAAGTTACCTACTGTTATATGTCTAGCCATAGCTTTATAACACTTTAACTTCTCTCTCAAAACAAATTTGTCAAAAAAAAAAACAAAGATTGGCAGCTCCACTAAAACATCAGCTCGCGCCATCTTATTTCTTCAAAGTTGCGGTACTCGTTTAAACAAAGAAATTCAAGTGGAAAAAAGAAAATTTATTTTTTATTGTTAATTGCTAACTATTACGCTCAAGGAGATGCCAAATGAATTGTAGATCTCGTTAAGAATACTGTAAGCATCACAAAAACTTAATTATTAACTAATATATCAATGAAAATCCTAATCCTAACGTATCCCTAAGTACAACGACAACGTTTGTAACTTAATCTAAGCATATACAAGACAAGAAATGTGATTTAACAGTTAAGTTCGTATAATTAACATTTATTTATTGCTTTATATTGTTTATTGATGTCTGTTAGAAATAGTTTAGTGCCCTAAAATGATGAGAAACAAAAAGTATTAGTAATTTAAACCGAATAACACCATCAACTTAGAATATACTGAAGGTAAGAATCAAAAGTATTTAGTAACTGTAATGTTAACTAAAAATATATGTAATCATGATAATTTAAATTGTTTTTAAATTGTTGTTGTTGTTGGGCTAAGAATTGCAGTCGTAGAAAGTCTTCAAAGATCCATGCAACATAACCTACGTTTAGTTTCTTGAATTTTCTTATCATCAAATTTTCCGTAAAAGTTCCCTTAAGCACCGATAAAGACCACTGGGCTGGACATCACTTCTGCTGTCGGGTTGATTGTTTACTAAAAAATTTTCAAGATGTTCTTGATTCCGTTGTTAGATATCTTTGGGGAGGTTAACGTAGTTGGTCAAGAGAGAACCTCCTACGAAGAGGAACCAATTCCTAACTGACAATTCCATGATTGAAGATCTCTGCAAATAGTACGCATAGCAGTTACATACGTTCATTAAAATCGCGTTAAGTTTGTAATTGGATGGAATGGTTTGGATCAAAACTCTTTAGACCTCGCTTGCCTAAGAAGACTTTCTAGTACCATGTATTGCACTTTGCCTTTTGGCTTGATTGTAGTGGGACCTAGTGGTCTTGATAACTTTGTCTGGTTGGACAAATACCACAATTTAGTAAACTGTAAGATATATCATCTGTTGCAAGGTAGAAAACTAAAAATACAAAACCATAATATGGTTTTAACAGACTCCTGTAACTATTCGAATCTGATTTGAAGTTGGTCCTAGGAGTTATTGCATTCCTTTTTCTGTGCTAAGTGCTAATCCACAGTCTTGGAATAATGAGGCACGATGTAGCTCTTGTGGTTAGTGGTGTAAGCATTTTTAGGCATTATTGGGACTTAGAATTGTCTCTCGTTCTTGATTGGTTCTTTCTCAAGTTGGAAGATGAAGGGGTGAAAGGACAACTTTCAGCGTTGCAGTCGGAATCCTTTTTATTTCGTTCATTGTGTAAACTAATGGTAGTTGAGCAAGTTAATATGTTGAGGCTGTATGATTTTTTCATTTGTATGCCCCCGTACTAGTAAAGCCTAATGATTTTTGCCCTTTTATGCCAAATTATGGCTTGGTGCGCTGTATAAAATAATGTTCTCACAGACTCTGCATACTGTCTGCTGTAGTTAAGAGACATCTTTCTATTGCCCTGAAACTTATGTTACAGTTCTTCTTTTCTACGTGACTATGAGATATTAAACCGGATTTGACCTGCTTTATGACTGGTGCCACTAACCAAAAGCACGCACTGGCTTGCTCATACATACTCGTATATGCCTTTTACTTCTGCTCTGCGTTTAGTCTTCTATCATGACGCTTCAGCTTCATTATTAGAGCTGACGCTGATTTGGTCTCAACTCTCCAAAATGTTTGATATATATGTATTTGTATTTCTGAAATATGACATGTTTGACGTCTTCATTTGTTCTGAGGCTTCAATGGTCTGTTAACATCTGAGTTATAGAAAAGTTGACTTGACCGTGCTGCTCGAAGGCTGACGTTGATAGGCGGGTAGTAAACTTCAGGAGGTTCCAGAAAGTCCACTTTTTTGTTTTGTTTTCATTTACCTGTTGTATGAAGGCGATTTCTCTGCGAAAGATACCAAAAAAACTTTACAAAGAGTTCATATATATGCTAGATCTGGGTTTGTCTTTCTTAGAACTATGGCTGTTCATGGGCTATGGTGCAGTGAAAATTCTTAAGGTTGTCCCGAGCCACAAAAGTATTTCAGTCACTCAAAGAAGAACTTCAGTTTCCTCTCATTGAGCCTTATTAAATCACTTTTCTGATCAGTAAGAACGTGTCACGATTTAAATCGAACTGTCTAGTACAACCCAAACGTCTACAAACCTTTGATGGTACAGCGTTTACATGATTTCTTCTTCTCCAACTAAATATTAAAAACACCCCATGTATCTTAATAACATCGAAGAGAATTACATGAATTTTATTAATCTGCTTTGCTTTTTCCATTTTAATCATAAAACTACACAACAAAAGGAGTGCAAAATGGGAATCGAAAAACAAAAGCAAAACAATCCTTTTGGCTTCATTCTATTGTGTTTTTCTCCAACGGGCTGCTTTATGTGGGGGGTAAGTTGAGGTATCGAACTGAGTTAAGAGAGTTATGGTTTCCTTGAGTGAGGGAAGATATAAATGAATACGATGGCGGGGAGAATGGGAGTTGTAGATTGAATTGGATATCAAGTCGATACCCCGCTACCGACGACGTTCGCCTTTAACGGTCTTACGTTTCTCTTTCTTCTCTTCTTTCAGTTGTTTCTGCTTTTCACGGTCCTCCTTGTCCTTATCCTTCTTTTTCTGGCTATCCAAGCGGGCTTGTTCGCGACGCTCCTTCTGCAGTTGAAGGACATCGTGTGCGTTCGTATTTTTGACCAAACCCCCGCTCGGCTTTTCGTCAGAGACGTCATCATCTTCCTCTTCACTTACTTCAGTCTGAAAGTGGCCGTCCATATAGCAAATGATATTCAATAGAGGAATTGATGTTGATCACATACCTGACTGTATTGAGCTAAAATTTGCTCCCTTACACGCAGCTCATCGGCGGTATACTGTCGCTGAACAGTGGTTTGGAGTTTCTGCGATTCGAGCATTTTTGCCAATTGCTGGTCAACGTCGAGGGTCACCTTTGGTTTTGAATTGTCCTCTTTTGGATGACAATCATTCCATTTGTTTAGGATTTCCTCAATCAGCTCTTGGATGTTGTTGTCCTGGCGAATGAACATTATTTTTTTTAGATTTTTGCCACTACAAACACCCACACGTATACTTACGATGATCTCGCCGAGGATGCCCTCGAGGGCATCTTGTTTCTCTTCGATTGTCTCGTCACCTTCTAGGATTCCAGTGATGTAGGATCCGAATACACTTTCATCTGTGTTTAATTCGCGGAGTTTATCATTTAGCCATTTCGTGAAATTTCCGGCAGGAGGAACAGCACCACCACCACCGGCAATTGCGGCCATGATTTTCCTCTTTTCCACTTCTATTTCGAACACAAAAATTAGAATACTGACAGACGAGGAGCTTTTTCAGTATTTTGACAAGTAATAAATGACAGTAGAGATAAGAGCTTTCGAGGTGAAAAGCTTCTAATAATGTGTGCTTTAAGACGTCGTCAGTGAAAGCATTCAAGGAATTTGTGGGTATTTTATATTTAAATTATTGAAATGCTCAGTTTTGAGTATCATCAAATGTTGGGATTTCTTCTTTCTATCCCTCAATAGGTTGTGGCTCATATCAAATTTGTTGTGACATTGTCAGTTAAACGTTGGCTATTTGTGGAAAGTCAAAAGGTTTTGATTTTCGCAAGTTGACACAGAAGGCATTTAACCTAGTTGAATCGTGTATGAGCAGTCGTTCATCACATTTGAGATAATTTCCAATTGCAATTTTTCTATTAAGCATCGTTTTTTGACTGGTGATCCTTTCAACTTAGTTAGATTGCATGTAGACAAGTCATTTGACTAGTTGGGCTATTTTTTTTGGTAGAAATTGATAGAATTTGTCAACTTAGTTGATGTCAGTCCGCTATCATACGCAGTCTCATGAATCGCGACTCACATCAGAGCAAGAGAGAAAAAAGTTGAGATCGAGTGAGGTGGAAAATAGAGTTCGGGTGAGAAGCGTTTTCTCTTGTTCAGTAATTTTCATTTGACTTCATATCTTGTTCGATTCAGTAGTGCAAAATTTCGAAAGTTTGCGTTTGGACCCGATAACTGACATCGGAACTCGTATATTTATATGAGATGCATCCAAACTTAAGACCGAGTGAAAAGGTCTGATTCCTAGCAAACAAAATTCGATAGTCACAGAAACTGTCAACCTCACTGGATGAAAGTTAATAAAGTGCACGACTGGGTCGTACGTACTTGCACCGTAATGCTATAAGTGTATAATTTTATCAGAATTAAAGTCCAAGTCCTGCTCTTCCCAGTAAAGTAGGCGTGGCATACCGCGTTTCGATGGAATAATAGTCATAACATTGTAGAAGTTTACTCAATGTTTTGTTTTTATATAAATGCCCATAAAAAGTGGGCGTGGCCAGATAAGGTGTTTGAGTGAATTATAGAGAATTTTAAGGCATATTACTTTGCTTAAATAATTTTTTCTCAATTTCTAGTAAAAATTTAAAAAAAAAATAAGTTTTATAAAAGTGGGCGTGGTATTGCAAAATTTGGTATGCCATTATTTTGCACTTGTCTTATAACCTACAAATAATAATTTTTAGCCCAATCGCCGAACAAATACCCGAGAAATAGCTGATTTTCAATATTACCGTTATTCGAATTTTTCGTGAAAAACGTGGTATGCCACCTCATAGCATATGCCCAAACTAACCCACACATCAAATTTTATCGAAATCGTTAGAGCCGTTTTTGAGAAAATCCATTTTAACTGAAATCGGCCTTAAGTAAACTACCCTTAATTTTGAGGTTAGAATGAAAATTCAAATTTCGCCTCTAGCGAATATCCCACAGACCCTATATATGAAGTTCGAAGTAAATCCGTTCAGCCGTTTAGGCTGTAGTCGAATATACAGACAGACAGACAGACAGACTGACAGACAGACAGACAGACAGACAGACAGACAGACTGACAGACAGACAGACAGACAGACGGCATTGGCGGACCTACTTTTTTGGACTTCTCCATTATAGTAATGTCAAGTTTGATTAAAATCTCGAGTTCCAAATTTTGCACGAATACAATACTTGCCCTATAGGTATAGGTGCAAGTAAAAAAGGAAATTAAAAAAGAGCCAGGTCCACGAGAATGAGTGTGATAGCCGACTAGCATGTGGTCAAGTATCACTAGAGTTTGCAATGAAAGCAACAACATTGCGAGTCAACAGCAGTATTTATTTTGAAAGTAATACATACTTGTCTGACTTAATAAATTAGACAGTGGAATTGTTGACATCTATATTGACAATTTAAATCAGAATGCCTAAATAAAAGTTTACGGTATAGGTTTGATTAGGATTTTAAACTACGTTTCGTTTATATCAGAGACTTATGTGTACTTCGTTTGGTCATTTTAAATGGTCAATGAGAATTTTCTTTATTTGTTAGCTAGATATTGTTAAATTGTGACTTCCAAAACATTACTATCTCAGGAAAAACTCGGTTTTCTATACTCTCCATTGTTCAGTGTCATATAGAAGCAAAGAAAGCCTGTTAAGTCGTTCGACACAAATAGCTCTTGCTAAAGTGTTAGCTGTAAATTCTGACTTTCTAAAGCTGTTATGTGGCCTTTTTTTTGACTGGGTTGTTACATCGCTGGTTCATTTTTGTCAATTACGTCAGTATCATTTGCTAGCTAGTGCACAGACTTCAACAATAATTTGTTCAAAAATCAGAAACAACATTGAATCTAATCTAAAAATCAATCTGGTTGGTATGTGCCCATAAAAACTATTTGATTGGATTTACCTAAAACCACCTGATTCTCCAATAAATCTCGAGGAATATACATTCCGCATGCCAATGGAGACACCTTACCTAAATCTAAATCTCATTTCGCTAAGCCAGGAATTTACTTTTTGGTCGAGACATGACATAACCTACTTCGAATCCACTTTCAAGAAACTTCCAATTCTCTACTGTGAATATTCCAATCAGCATTTCAACCCGACCAGATTCTACCTCATAAGAGAACCAAATCGTCCATGTTTTGATGTTGAATAACACACCTGCTCGCTCGCTCTCCCACACACAACTTTGCACCCCATTCGTTCCATCATCTCTCTCCCACTTATCAGCGAAAGTCTTCAGCTACAATCTCCCCACAGCCATACTCAATCGAAAAAAAAAGTTTGACGTGCTGTTCGCTTTTTCGTCGACGTCGTGTTAAAATAAATTTTTATTTAAATATTTTCCGCTATTTTCTTCTCAAAAACTAAAGCGTACATAGCCCCAAAGATTGTTCTTATCATCGCTTGAAAAAAATTCACATCCATCGCGTGCCTATCGACAGTTATAAAGCGTACCACACATCGCAGTGAAACGAGAGATAAAAAAAATACCTCAGCGGTGAAATGTACAAAAACAACTCCTTAATTCGTTTCAAAATATATTTACTTATCTAAAACCTCCGCGGTGCAGGCATATCTTGTAATTTTCATAACAAAAACAAAAATATTGAGAATTCTAGAAAAATACATTGGCTCCGAGCTTTTTTTCAACTTTTTTTTGCTGATTATTATTATTTTTTTCATTTTTCCTTCCATAGGCATCCCCGTGGAGTATAGCCTGTGGTGAATTTCAGAAATACACTTCCCCTGCGACGGAGAAGTTGTGAAGAAGTGAAATGGATCTATACTCTCCATCGTCTGCGTGAAAGCGACAACAATATGTTGGCTACAGTGTTTTTGTTTTGCTTGCACATCAAATGATACAAAAAAAAAAGTAGAAGAAATATATCGATGGTGTAATAGTGGTGTTCGGTGGTAAATTAGTGAAGTGAACCGTCAAAATTATCGAATTTTGTGAAGTGTTTAATTTTGTTAAATTGAATTCAATCAGCAAGAGTAAAGTAGTAAAGTGAGAATAAATATTGTGCAAAGTGCGTGGCTAGTGTATATCTGAGGTTAAAGTGCGCGGCAGCGGTACGCGGTAGAACGGGTCGTCGCGTGTTTCGTTTTGTTTTGGTGTTTCGCGGATTACTGTCTTCATCGCGCCGGTTTCAAGAAAAGAAGCAAATTTCCATCTCCAGTGCGGAATAGTATGATAAACTGTTTTAAAGGTGAGTTTTCATGTCTTTCTATGATGAATTCTATTGCATGTCTGAAAAGTTTAAGGGGCAGACCACAACAACAAATGTCAGGCAAATTGGAATCAATTTTCGTTGTCACCTCGTCGCATCGCATCGCACACGAAAATCGAAAAGCATTGACCTTGCCATAGGTCCTTAACACGAATCCACCGTTCGCTCTCCCGGTCGGTACTCGTCATACACACAGTGTAAGTGTACTCCACTCCACTCTCTCTCAGTTAAGGTCTTGTGTGTTCTTTTTTTTGATTTCGTGTTGATGAGGCGGTGATGGGCATCAGCAGAAGTAGAAGAGACAGAGAATGGGGGATATATTTATAATTATACAACGAAACAAAATTACAGGTAATTATTCACACGTACATACTGTCTGAGTTGGAGCGAGGGAGATGGCTCGATGGTGCGATGGTGCGCTGCGAGAGCTGAGTGTGCATGTCATGCAGTTTTGTGAAGACGAGAATTGATTCCTCGTGAGAGGTGTCACGTTGTGGTGTGTTTTTCCAGGTGAAGGGTGGCGCAAGGTCCTTCGGCTTCATAGCCCACATTGTGATCGATAATGGCATGTACATATGTATGTATGTACATGTACATACGTACATACGAATTTGGCTATGGAAAGGGAGCACGCACTGGTCCAGACAGGTCCAGCTTGAATGTGGGCCGGGGGTTAGCAATTGTTATGTAAGAGCAACAGGTTTTTCGGGAGGCAAATTAACACCCTAATTAGAACTAGACAACTGTGACAGGTTTGACAGCTAGCGCATATTAGAAGAAGAATTTTTGAGTTTGGAATAGTTTTGTGAAGAGCGTCAGCACAACGTTGCTAATGAAATTAGAGATGCTGTTCTTGAATAACCATGAGTTGCCATCGTCAAAGCTGTGCATGTCCACTGAATTTTTGGAGTATGCACTCAGTTTCAGTTCGTGGGATTGTTAACAATTCCCAATTCGGTGAGTTAAGCCGTGAAATCGGACTTTGAAGTCATACCTGAGTTCTAACAGTAGCAGGACAGACAGAACCTTTGTAAACAAATTCATATTAGCCAGCAAAGATGGAGGGAATTTCACGTGGTTCCTAATATGTACTTCCATTTCGTTCTCAAGGTTTCTCTTAGGGCAAATGAAAATGGAGAGGTTAAAGTTAAGTCCTGTGTCCAAAGATTCAAGATTCCACTTTAAGATTCCTTTTCGAATCGTAGGGGACCATGATGGCAGCATGAGTATCTAGGTTAGATTAGGTAGCAGAGGTATACTTGGATCTCCAAAAGATCCATTGGGTCTATTGTCAGGTGCTGTTAAGAATTCTTTTTTATCACCATCAGACTGTATCGTCATGAATTGCTATGAGGGCTGTGCGTTTGAATTTCACAAATCTTGATTCCACAACCGTGTATTTGATGTCTTATATAGAATCTTGACTGTTGATGCAGATTTCGACCACCTTCCTAGAGTGTAGTTTTGAAGATAGTTCTTATGCCACTTCTCACATTCCTAAGACTTCTTGACTGCTTGATGTGACAATTAATGAAAAAGACAAGTCTTTCCTATGTTACATCTACTTGTTACAAGACCTATAGCTCGGGGTTGAATCTTTCTCATTTGCTCAAATAAATTTCTTTCTTTCAAAAAAGTGTCTCGTTTTATCTGCTTTACTACTTTGGGAATTTGTCCAACTTTTGGCATCTAATTTGTTCGTCGAGCTAAGAGTAGTATCAGTTTCTTATCTATGGATACTCTTCTTCAAATTTTCAAGAGCGTATCATAGTGGACTGAGCTGACTGTTTTGGTAAGATTCTAATTGTTGGTGCCAGCTCGTCTTGTCGTCTTTTCCCTAGGTACCTACCGTGACTCCAACTCGTCACATACATACCTCTCGGTCAACCCATTATGACTGATTAGGTCATTGAAGAATACCATTTTCTATTGACAATGCAAAGCGAAATACATCGCCAATCAACAATAAATCGAAGAACGGATGGGTTCCTCTTTTAATTTCAAATATTTGTGACAGCCTTGCTCTATGTAGACATGTGGAGCTATCATAGGTTGTCTTTATAATACCTCTCCTCCGCAGTGGCACGTCAAATAAACTTTCAGTTGGCACTGCCTTTTCAAAATCGATGAACAGCATTGGAGTGACAATCGGTATTCAATGTTTGGCTCAATGATGATCCATCCATCCAGGGTGTTGATATCTTTACAGACACAATCTTAATTCAGTAAACTATGAACATCAGCTCTTGAATACTGTAAGTTATTAGTTTGTGAACTACAGGAAGCATATCGAACTCGTTTTCATCGCATGATATCATCCTTGTATCATGGTTTTGAGCTGACTCCGCACCAGACCCTGATGCACGACTATGTGGTTACGATTAATTCAGTTTTCTGGATGTTGACACCCTGTCCAGTGTATGTCTGCTAGCCATCAGCTGTTTTGCGAAAACGTATTCGCTGTGCATTAATTATCACAAAAGTTTGAATAGCTTGGTATAAGGATGAATGTTCTTGAATGCCCTGGACCTGGTCTTCGTCTAACGAGTCATTTTCCATCTCCAAAACAGAACTAAATCTTGGAATTATGAAATTCGACACTTTACTGCCTATTTAGTGAGCATAAATAGCGATAATCCACTTCCAAATCATTTCTCAGTCATAAAATCTTTACGATCTGCGAAAACTTATCAGCCCTTCACCATTTTGTTTGCATGGTTTTAGTTCCTACACTCCTCCACCCTGACATGAATCCAATTTGCTCCATATGCGCCCTCTCAAAAAAAAAAACCTAATAAACTGAAGCAAACGAAAAACATGAACAGGGAAAAAAAACAAAAAAACCTCCCATCCATCTCCTATTACCACAATGAACACCAGTGCGAACCAAGCCCAGAGCCACCGAGAACATCCAAGCAAAACCAAAGCAAGGCAAAATGTTCTACTCTACCTCTAATGCCATTCTAAGAAATCCACTCGCTCATACATGGTTGTTACTGCTGGTGCTGCGCTGCTCGGGCACAACCACCATAAAATGAAATTATATCGCAACCTATGGAGGAGCCAGCCCCATGAAGCAGCAACAGACAAACAAAAACAAAAAAAAAGTCAGTTGAAAAGCTTCCAATATCAAAATTCACTGCGGAATAGAAGACTCAAGTAAACCGAAAATCAAAAACCCAAACTGGAGAGCTCGAGCTTAAAACTGAACTTGTGCCAGGCGCTCTGATATATACTGACGAACGGAAAACTCTGAAATTTGTGCTGTTTTAGAATTTTTTCGTCAGTCAATCACCTTATGTTTGTCTTTTTTTTTGGTTTTTGTGTTTTTTTATTCCTGCTCTGTTTCTTCTTTTTGTTTCTATTGCTTTGGTTGCTTTTGGTGTGTTGTGTTGTGTTTAGAGAGCGTTCTATGGTCTGGTTGAAACTGCTCTAGTGAGCACATTGTGGTCTCTTACACAATCACAATGACAAATTTTATTCGCTGTATGTCGTTGGTTTTTTTTTTTCGTTTGATTTCACTTTATATTATTACGTGTCGAATACAGCCGCACATGGCTGTATTTTCACACACCACACCGATGCGACGACGGGTACACTTCTACATCTGCTACTCTGCCACAGTTGAGGCGAGGGCTTCAATGTAGACACAGACGTGGTTGATTAGAGCCAGAGAGCAAGAGAGCACCGCTCTTCAAGAATTTGATTTGAGAATTAGTGGACTTAGATAACTCGATTGGTTGTTGACTTTTGTTCAAATTGACAGATAAATGTTGGTTGGCACTACTTGTGATACTTGTGTTTGGAATTTGGACAGTTTTTTTCCTTCGAACTGGGAATTCATTTGTATTCACACGCTTTGGGCTTAAGCCCTTGGGTATGATATGGTCAATGGAATTTTTTTTTGACAGGATATCCTATTTCTAGTAATATTTCTGTTCGCGCACCTTTCCAAAACAGTGAATTTTTACTAATATCTACGAAAATTTACAAAATCCTCATGAGAGACTAAAAAAATTCCCCATGGTGCGAAATTTAGTGCAAGAAATTTCCTTGCACTGATTTATGAAATCTGTCAAAACTGTCAAATGCCTGTACGTGATTTGTTTGACTTATTTCCGGGTCTTCTTCATTTTACGTCTCTCTGAGAGAATCTCACACCCACTCTTTAAAAATTCAAAATCTACGAATCTTGATGCAGAAAGTTAGCGAACAGAGCTAATATCTCGCTCATCCGAATTAATGTATTATAAGAGTTGTTCGGATTATCGACTTATACGGATTGAAGGGTACACAGTAATGGGTTAGAGTAAAGAGTATTCGTATTTAGTATTTCCTTAATATTACAAATCTGGATACAAATGTCTAGGCTTCCTTAAATAATTCGATGATATTTTGCATGTAAAATTCTCAAACATTCGAAGATGTCATTATAATGAATTCAATAAAAAAAAAGCAGTATGCCACGCCTACTTTAGTAGGGCTGATATAAATAAAGAAGAATTATAACTTCTCTGTATGTTTTTGTTCTATTTGGATGGAGTTTTTGAGACTTTTCAATTCAATACAGTACAAAGATTAAAGTTAAGTCAAATCTTCTGAGTCTGAATTTTGATATTGAATTCCCGAAAAATTCTATTTTGCCATTTTGCCATTCATATGTACATTGAAGACCGTGGCCATACAACTATAAGTATTGTGCTTGTAAAATTGAAACTACAACTGCAAATAAAGTATAGACTTGTAGTATTGAATACTATAAACATAATAAAGTCTACAAGTCTGTATCTACAAGTATAAAGCTATTTGCGATGAACTACAAAAGAACCAGAATTTATCTTAGAATGTTCGTAGCACAATGTACAGCAGCACCCTGGCATCATAAGTTTGAATATGAATGTCAAAGAAGGACATTAGGCTTATTAACATAACGTCTTTCATAGTTGTGTGGCTAGAGTTAATTAGTTAAGGGTGACAAAGATCCGACCTTCCCCTAAACATTTAGTTTCCACGTGATAATTGTTTTAACTTTTATCGTTACCCTTGTCGGATATTAGGCGACCCAACTTCCCAAATTGTCAAAGAATTACTTATGTATGTACTTTCCCAGATGTTTAAGTCTACCCGGAGCTATGCTTTGTAACTCGAAGAGTGGATGTGTGATGTACATAATATCTGTACGGCATGCCTCCTCAAAAAGGAATGGACAGAGAGACTTCTAACAACTTTTCGTATTCTTAGTAGTATGCTTAGTTTCATAATTTCCCCAGATTTGCTCCGAACTAACATAGGTCACAAGGCCTCCTAAGTTGGACTATTTCAGGTGAGCCATATCGATGATCCTTTTGAGTATAATCCTCTTAGCCACGAAGATCGGTGGTTTTACATCTTAAATTATATTGCCTTGTATGAGCTCTGATCTGGGTGCCGGGGCTCAGTGGTTAGTGCGTTGGACTATGGAGCAAGGGGTTCGAGATCGAATCCCAGTCGGGGAACACCTAAAAGTTTTTCAAGGCCCCACCTCTCGCGAGCGTCTGACAAACATCCGAGAGTACAACTGTCTCGAGAAAGCTTCTCAAATAACAAATTGCCCTTCGGACACGGCATTAAACAGTAGGTCCCTTCCATTCGTGTAAAGAATATAACACGCACAACACGAATAGTTGTGAGAAGCTAGGCCTTGGGTCCCATCGACCTGTTGCGCCAAGTATTTATTTATTATGAGCTCTGATCCTCTTTTGGCCAATTCATCGACCCTTTCATTCGCCTCAATCTCACAGTGTCCAGGCAACCAGCATAGTCTGACACGGTTCTGCGTAGATAATGTCCTGTGCATTGTGCGGTAAGACGTTGAATTCTAGCGCCTTAACAGCAGCCTGACTATCAATGTAGATAGCGATGTTCTTGTCTGATATGCCATCTCTAGTAAATCCGCTTTGAGCATAAGTGTCCGGAAGTCTTAGGGCTACTAGCAGGTCTATGTTTCTAAATTGATTAGGCAACCCGGAAACGTCCTGTGCGCACCACATGGCTTCCAGTTTCCATCCATCAACTTGGTGCAATAAAAACTCGTACTCATAGACGTGTTACCAACGAAGTAATTATTCTCTTCGGCGATAGTCTAGTTCAAACGGGCACTATGGAGGCTTCCGGGGTCTCTGCCGGCACGTATTGTTCCATTCTCTTCGAGGCGAGCGTCTATACGTTTTAGTGTTTGACCATTTGGAGCTGGAAGGCTGGGAAATCTGCGCCGAAATTCACGTACGAATTATTCCGTAACAGTAAAGTCATAGTATCCCGCACTCTTGAGGTATGTAGCAGTCCATGGCTTGTTGACGTAAATTCTGCATGTTTACTTCTCAAATATCGAACTGTCATAAAAAGTGACAGATGCCGCCATTTGCCAACGTTATACCATCTTCCCATAGGCTGATACATTTTGGGACAACTTGTGTATATGTGTAGGTGCGCTCTTGAACTTAAAAAGCTCCTAGTACGAGTTTCTTTAACTTCTTAAGATAAAGACTCACAAACTTACTTCAAAAATGCACCATCGCATACAGTGGTTTCGTTTGATGGGTCCAAACTATGACCTAGGATTCCCCAAGGTGCTGTTGCCCCTTTTCGTGTCATGCAATATTTAGTCGTATGAATATCCGTGACTAAACGATTAAGTGCCAATGTCTGTCCCCTCCATATCACCTTTACCTTTACCTTTACCTACTTCGTATCGTAGATAATCGCACTTCAATCGCATCTCATTACTTCTCCCCGTTTTATAACCAAATCACTCATTTTTATAGCGTATGTCCACAAAAACCCTCTATCACCGGTTTGCATCTGATTCCATTGGCTTCTGCTGCAACCGGCAGCCGCAGCAGCAGCTGAAACCACTCCTTTTGCACATTTTTTTGTCTTAACTCACTTTCGTACGTGGAAGGCGCCCATCTTACTAGTTTTTTTTTTCTCATTTTTTTCCGTTTCACATTTTCACATTTGATGGAGAAAAAATAAAAAAAAAAATATCCCACATTTATATTTTATCATGCATTTATTATTTTCTTTTATTTCCCACTTTTATTTGAAGAAAACAATGCACAGGACAAAATAAGAGACCAACTGAGAGAGGAGAGATCGAGCGAGCAAGCAAGCGAGAGCAGCAAAACAATACCAAAGTAGAACATAAACTTGTATTTCTTTCTGATGGCGCGGCGTTTCTGCTGCAGCTCGCCAAGTAACCTTCAAGTTTTATGCGATGCTTGCGCATTTTATTCAGTTTTTACTTCTTCCCTGGTCGACGATTATATTCCGTAGTTAGTGTGTGATGGCCACTTATACTCTCATTTCGCTGATTATGAGAGAGATGAAAAATAATTTAAGATGAAGATGATGAAAGAGATCTCACATTAGCATACAAAAGAAGAAGTGTTACTTACCGGTGCGCCGTGCCTTTTGCCTTGCCCTCATCACATGTATTGTGTGTGCCCTCCCTACAAATGAATGCATGGTTGGGCATTTTTGACATTTTTTTGTGCTTTTAAGTAGATGCGGACATTTTTAGTGACCGTAAGGTTGACACTAATGAAGAAATGCATATTTTGGATAACATGTTTATTTCATTCAACTATGGGGTACCGCAGGGGAGACTTGTGGGACCGGTGCTTTTTCAGTTGTAGCATTTTCAATGATTCAAAACGAAATGTGGACAAAGTTGGCTATCATAGTCCAGATACGAGTATCTCTTTAATCATTGAATGGACGGAACGAAAGCAACCAACCCTTCGAATGTGCACAAAAGCGAGAAACACCCTTCAATGCTAAATGAAAATACGTTTTCGATAAACCACTCTACTACCCCTACCCTAGCCCCGGTTGACTTGAGTCCAAAACATTCTGTTGTTAATTTCCCATCCGAAGGACAAATATTTAAAGGATCTGGGAGTGTATTCGCTTGTAACGACTGTGGGTGGCCAGTCAGTGCGCAGCAGTATCAGAAGTATCAACACTTTTGATGCCCTAATGAAACGTGTCCTGCTTATCCCTGCAACGACGCAATACATTAATATGTTTCCCATTCTTTTTCTAATTATGATTGTATGTTTTTGTCGTCCTTTAATAGCAGAAGTAGTAGTTGCAGTAGCAAGCAGCAACAAGGAGAAGAAGAAGAATTCCAGTTTGCAATTTCCAATTATACTTACATACTACATGCTAGCATTGAGAACTTTGCTGCAATTACAATTTGCATGTTTTGAAAGTTGTTCATGTGTCTCGACTCGATTCGACTCTTGATGTTCTGTGTTGCATGCAGCGCGGCAACTGCTGCCGCTGCCATTGGGAATTCATTATAATATCCTTGTGCCTTTGTTAAACTCTCTGTTTTTACTTTCGGGTGAAATCAAAGTCAAATTGTGCATTGTTTGCATTATATATACTTAGGTATATATTGTTTTTTTTCTTTGAAAAGTTATAGTTGTTGCTGTGTTATTGTGGAAAGTAATGGAAACTTGTTAATGGGAAATTTAATCAAAGTCGAATGAAATTGCATGCAACATTGATGAGAGTGAAACACGGTTAAGTGTTGGCCTTTGTGAAGGATGTTCTTTGTTTTCTATACTCTCTCAGGTACATTCGTTTTGACGTGCACTATTTGAAGGAACTTGCTGACTTTATAATTTGAAATCTATTTAAACCTTAACTCCACTACTCATCTTCTCGTTTATGTAAATAGGCGGCGCTGTAATCAAACCTGATTACATAGATCAAACTCGTTGGGGCAATTTATAGATTTAAATCAGCGAGGCCTGACGGCATAATACCTTACACATTTGCCTGTCTTTCAGAAACTTTTAAAAGAGTTTCGGAATCTGGTATACATTCCAAAGGTAGGGAGAGAAGTTGTAAAAGGTAAATGGTCTCATACAAGACCAATCCCTAGAACTATTGACTGATATGCAACAGTATAAATAAAGCACAACCCAATATGCATATTGCACTCTTTAGTGTGTGATTTCGAATATTTACTGCTTCATAAGGAGAACACTATGGCTGGCTTCATGCTTTCAAAATCTCTCCCGAAAACACGAACCCCACGTCTAAAATATCATAAAAACTTTGATGTAACCATCCCTTCCAAATCAGTTTGGAGTGGAGATGCGCTTTTAGATGAGGAGTCGAGCCACTTCCACACTTACGGCTTACAGACTTAGTTCGGTGCTGATGGAGGTGTTTTCTTTGTCAGTCTTAATCTGAAGCCGTTCTTCTATCTAGTAAATCATTATAGAGTGGTGAAAATCATCATCCAGGTGGAAATTAACGCTATTAAAGAAGTCTTATCTTGGTGTAAGCATCTTTTCGGAAAGCAAATCAGCTATCAAATCCTTAAAATTGACGAACGACATTTGTAGAAGTTGAAACAAACCATTCCTCATTGCCTCTGTTTCTGCACAATACTTTTTCTACTGCGTTGTCTCTCCGGGTTGGATTAAAGTACTGTACGAGCCGGAGCAAGTATTATACATATGTATGTATGTATATCCATCGGTATGTGCGATTTTTTGACTAGGTCGATGTCTTTGTTGAATATTCTCCTCCAAGGCCCGTCAACGCAAATGCCACCGAATATCTCGAAGGGGCTAAGGGTATCTTCATCAATTTTAGACAGAGTCCAAGCTTTAACGCCATAAAGCAGTACTGGGATGATCAGGCTTTTATAAAGAATCTCCTCAGTTGTTCGAGATAGGGCTCTACTACTCAATTGCTTTTTCACCCCAAAGAAACAACGATTGGCAAGAGTTATGCTTTGCAGAGAATTAATAATAGAGCCGCGGTAGACAAAGTCCCTTACTACATCAAAGTTATAGTTGCCGTGTGTGACATTCTGCCCGATTCGCTGAAGTTGTTTGCTCCTTCTCTTTGACAGCTTCTGATTCAATACAAGCGAACACACCAGTGACATCTCTCTGTGTTCTGTCAATAATGGCAATACGTTAGCAGTTGCAGACTCTTGAAAGTTTGTCCCTCCGGTGTAGACTTGTGAGTTTCGCACAATCCTTACAAGTACAATGTTGTTGTACAATGAGTTTGGGGGTGTCAAGCCTAGGCATGCTTCTGTATCGAGAAGGTGGAGACCATTGTGGGTGACAATTTTGTCGATTGTAGACTTTCCTGGCCTGAAACTACGCAGAAACTACTCTTCTTGTGGATCGAGAAAACGATGCTGAAATTTCATTCATCAGGCATACACTCGTCTGATGAAACTTAGAGATGACTTGATCTGTGCTCTCTATCAAGTCATTCCCAGCTGTTCTATGGTGGTATCTTGCACAATGAGACTGATTTGACGGAATCAAAATTTTTTCTGGCAATGCGTTGGTTGGGAATAGATTGGGAACTGCTGGCTTGTAAGGATCCACGAATCTAACGTACTTGAAAAAGGAACACGAAAACCCGGTATTTTTCATAGTTGATGTTGATGGGTTGTATGCTTGTACGAGTGACGAGTTCAAAGCCCAGAAAATCAAAATTTGTTAACTATCCCTTGCGTACTTACGTATGTATAGTTGTCACGAGCAAAAACTTTTCTTCTGGACTTATAATAAATTGTAGATCTCCTTTTTAGACCTATTTCCGCCTTTAGAACAACTTTTCAATTATATGGTGATGTCTCTTTCAACTGTGGTCCTTCCACCTACTAGGCCAGATAAGGAAATGGAACTTTTCTTTGGTTAAGAACATAGTGAAACCAATCGATCGAAATTTTGGTATATTACAACGTATGATGGGACTTGTTTTTGCCGAGCGTTATATGAACCCAATTCCAGTTAAATCGATCTAAATCTTGTTTAAAAGAATTCTCTCTACAGCATTCTACATTCCTCAATTTTTTTTAAATGGTTCTCCATTAAACACAAATTTAATATTTCAGTTAAACATCGCTAACCCTTCACAACGCAATGGCTGAAGACAAGCCAACAGCTCTATAGCCTCTTCTGTTTACCTCTTAACATGAAGGCACCTTTTTTTTTTTGTATAATTTCGCAAAACACGCGACAAGCTTCAGCGAATTAATTATAATAAAATAGTTAAGAAAACAAAACGAAAAAAAAGTAGTGATAGGTAAAGTGTACGATTGGGTCGTGCGTACTTGCGTTCGTGGTTTCCGTGCGGTATCCTTAACAAATGTCTATAACTTGGGGCTATATTTCTGCATCCTCCATATAATGTCACATATGGTTAAATAAGTAAACTCTAGTAGAATCGTAGGCAACCTTTCAGATCACCTTTAAACAGGTATGGAGAAATTCCTTATTTGATTTTTTATTTTTTGTTAAGAATGAGAATTAAAATTTTTCTTCTGAATATGGTTCCATGAATCCCAAATATAAAGTCTTAAAGCTGCATACTCTCGGGAAGGAGAATAATTTTCATAAAACCAATACATGTCCTTTGGAAGGTTATAGGTAGGTGGTACAAATAAATAAAAAACAATGTTGGAATAGCAACGCGAAGTAATTTGCAAATTTATTACATTTTCGCGCTTAATTAATTGATAAACTTTTGTGCATATTAAATAGTGGCCAATTAAAATTGCAAAACAAGTACTCTGCAAGCGAATAATATGCAGGAAGTGGAGAGCGCTTAATGTGCATGTTTTTTTTTTTTTCTTTCAATTTTAGACCTGTGTCAGGAAAAAGGAAATACGGGCCGCTTAGGAATTCATTGCGAAAATATATCGTTTATTAATAAGTTATGAGTCATGTTATTCGCCGTTCGATTTATTAGTTGAAAAGTACTGAAGGCATAGTAATTATTGTTGTGGTTTAGCTAGGTTTGGGGGATTGTATCAATTCGCTGATTGATTGGATGGTGAAACTGTTGTGCCGTCCTCCAAAAGTGGGAAGTGTGGGATCCATTTCAAGGTTACTATGTGAGTTCTGCGTCTGCTAATGGTTCTTCGGGGATTTATAACAATATTGGAGGTCACCTTCCAGGTTTTTAAGATTTTCGACAGCAGACCTAAAGTCGCCTTAGTTCCTCCGTGCACCAATCTTCCAATATAGTGAAACTCTTGAACTCTCGCAATCTACTGTCCAGTAAAGCTTTCTTGTTGTTCAGACCGATTGTCTATTTGCATCTCTCACCAAGTTCATGGTCATTTGGTGAAGGCACATTATTCTACGGATTGGAAGGTGCAAAGGTGGGAGCTTATTTTGATTATGGGGATTTTTTCCTTAACAATGTGGTTTCGCAGCAAACTGTTGTACGTTTTCTTAGCTGGTAATTATGATCGTATAATTGGATATACAGTCGCTTCAAACCATATTTTGTTCCTAAAAGATCTAAGAAAGATCCAGGGTAGTCCTGGGCATCAATCTACAAGCCTCTCCAATTTGCCGGATTTTTGGCTCTAGTTGAGTTCACTGTTCTTCTCCTCCAAAGCCGAAAAATTTTGTTTTGAAAAGAATCAAGAATATCTTCATTCGTCCTCGTTAACGACCATGATAAGGATCTCATACAGAGTCTCCTTCTAGACAAGAGTTTGTTACTCAATTGAGTGATTGTGATTTGAGTTTCGAACAATCCTTTCAAGAACTACGAGTTTGTTGAAAAAACCACATGGCAGCGCGTCATCTTGTGAAACTGTTTCCGACCTGTGTGAAGCAACCATCTCAATTTGGTTGATGGTTTGATGAGCTGGTTATTGCTCTTTGATGACTGTGGAATTGAGGCAACCTTACCAGCAGCAAAGTCAATCAACCTAAGTTTGTATTCAGACGTGGTGCCATGTAGGCTATGCCTTCGAATGTTACTACAAATTACCTAGAACGATTTTAACGTCTTACCTAGGATATATGTCTTGTCCAGCAGCTTGTAGAAACACATCTTTTTCCTCTGGGAGGTCGTAAGCACATATCCGCTTGATGTTAGCTTAGAACAAATCCCCAACCAAACAGACGCTGCTTCTGTTTTCTGTACAAATCACCATGATGCATGTCACAGCTTTTCATCCTGCTTTAGTCCAGCCCACTCCACTGTACTTTCTTGAAAGCAGGGATATCTGCTTTATAGCAGTCCAGGGCCTCCGCTGGGATGCCTGGAATCGTTTGTGTATCTTAAATCTTTTGAAATATTTTAGTAAGTGGAGAGCAGTAATGACTATGAATAGGAACTAACGAAAACTATCCGAAACCATGGAACTTGTTTGGGAAATTCAATCAAAATCTGAATGAATCTCTCAGTATTTTTGTTTTTTTTTTTACTGAAACTATGAAAATCAATCTTAACTCTGTTGTTACCCAAAAAAAACCCAACCCAAAAACGGCAGTGTCGAACCTCTTGTTTTGTGACTAGTAGGGCTCACATAACTATCGCTCTTAAGTCTTTAAAAGGCTGTTGTAAAACATTGCCTATTACTAGTTAATCGCTGCACTCATCTCTTTGCAGTTCCTTTGGCATATGTTGGTTCCTTACGGAATTTCCTTTTTCCGACGTCTGGCGTTGGCCTTAATTCTCTACATCTTCAGTGACAGCGCACTTTGCCGATTTTTTTTTCTACTTTCCATCTTTTCCTTTTAAGTAGCATCGTGTCACTCCCCACCGAACCATATAATCCAACAAAGGAAGTGCATGTACACACCCACCATCCATCTCTTTTGCGGGATAGCACAATTTTCCAATTATGTATGTATGTACGAGCACTTGTATATCTGTCTCGGATTCAATGACTTTTATTAGTTAACCGAGAAATTCTTTTCGGGGATCTCTGCTGGACATGAATCTGGTAAATCTTGAAATTATGCAATTTTTATTATTCTCCCCCCCTGCTTGTGCACTCTCTGTGGTGCTAGCCTCCCCTTTGATGGTGTAGCTTGGCTCCCCACATTTCCTTTTATCTTTTAGATACTTTTATTGCAATACAATGCATGCGCCACGAGATCTCTTTCTGTCTCTTACGATGTGTATGTGGCAAATGCTGAGTTTTTTGGTTCTGGGATGATGACTCTTGCTTGCAGGAGTTGCCCTTTTTGTACTGCACCCTGGAGATGGGAATGGATGCGTGCCCCTGTGTGTGTCTTGCTTGCCGGTTGGAGTGGCTCGTGCTACTGTTAAACTGGCAAATTATTAATGGCCTAATGGGGTGCGCATTAACGCAGGAACATCACACTAAAAGCAGTAAAAGTACCAGGGAGCATAAAAATTGTGTGTGTTCGTTTTGCTGGCTCGGGTTTTCGAGTGTGGGAATTGTATGCCTGGCAGTGTTTGTCTTTTTATTATTATTTATTTTTACACTAATTAAATGGTTTTTATACGATGACAGGTTTATGATGTCCTTCTGTACATTAAATAAACGAAATTATGAAATCAATCATCGTGGGTCAGTAGTTTTATTTTTTTTTTCTTCTGGGAATTTATAGGATTCTAAGGGTCTCATTGCAGATGTCTTGAAATGAAGTCTGGTAGATTGTTACCTGGAGGAGGGTTAATGACTGTAATCTTGAATAATTTTGCTAAATTGATACATTTTTGAAGAGTAAGAATGGAGCCACAAGTAATTGTTATAAGTACTTGTTTTCATGTGAGGTAAATTTGGATTACAAGCTTATTTATGACCATGGTTTCAATCAGAAGATCTAAAATCTAATCTGCGATTTTTATGGTCTCAAACCGACCAAATCTCGGAATAGAAGATAACAAAGGGTTCTTGTCATTAGTCAATTGATTGGTTAACCTCCTTCTACCCGTTCGACTAAGGCACACCTAGTATGTTAGATGTGGTCTGACAATGTATGGGTATGTAGATCTTGTTGATAGTGGTATGCCTGAATCCCCATTACTAGCCGATATTCTTTTGCATGTGTATCAACCATTCTCTGGACTTCTGTGGCAGGATTTTGCCGTTTTGTCTGATGCCTTGTAAAGGAAGGAGGGTTACACTACCTTGTAACTATCCAATGTTGCAGAGTTTGCCAGACATTTTGACGAACTATTGTTCTTTAAAGGCGCTTCATATCCGCAATACTTTTTGTTGGCTTATTCCGAATCGGACTTTGTCTTTAACCGACGCAAAGTGGTACTAGCTTGAAGTGTTGGTGGTATATTTAAAGCTTCTACAACGGCTTGCTGAGAAAGTGGAGTCAGGTATTCACAGTCCTCATTGGATTGTTTTTTTCTGGGCTTGCATGGACCCCACACTTTGTGGCAGTTGGTAGCCTAGTTCGGTCTTGGCTTCTTTTTGCAGTTGCATCCTATGTTAACTCATCGTTGGAATTTGTGATTAATGATATCGTGGTAGAGAATTTCTAGCTCCGTTACTCTTTCAAGTATGTACATACATACCTACTGCAGTCCTGCTTAAGCAGATTCTTTTTATACACAACCAGGAAATTTATCAGATGAAAGCACAACTCACTTTCTTTGTTTCTTCCCAGATCCACCTCAGATATAAATTTCGGGCGATAAGCTCTAGCACTCCGCCAAATGTTCTATTTGCGAGCTCCCACATTCTGTGGCCTGTTGTCATAGACCCGCGATTTTTTAAAACCCAAACAAAAAAAAAAGAAATCTGGAGTGGTCAATTTTGGTGGACAGCCCGGAAACGCATCGCTCAAATTATCTATAGAAGCGCGAGCTGTGTATGCGGTTGCACCATCCTATTGGATCCACATGTTCTTCAGTCCCGATTCATCAATTTGTGGCAATAAAAACTCGTCGATCTTGGGTCTGTATCGCTTAGTAGTCATAGTAACTGTGTTACCCACGGCGGCGTCCATCCACACCCACGATATTCTTGTCAGAACGAAGACTACGAAGGCTCTTCTGTCACGTGGCTAAGCGCCTAAATGTCTCAACAGTTGACGTAGGACTGCCGGGAAATCTGCGCCGAAATCACTGACTAATTATTCTGTCAAAAAAAGAAAAAGAAATAGTCAGATAGAGTACTCTGCGATCTTGAGGAGTATAGGGTTCCATGGGTTGTCGGTGCATCTGTTTACTGACAGTTGCCATCATTTGCAAATTAATTGCATCTTCCGATAAGGCGATACTTTTTGGCGCACTTTGTACCTGACCCTGTGATCTCATTAGTTTTAAAAAATAATTATATTTTGGAACGTTTTTCGCTTGATAATCCTTTAGACTACATAGGCTACATTACTCAAGTATGATGCGCTGAAGTTTTCCAGCTTTGACTTCATTAAGCCTTTAAGTCACTTTCTTAGGGACGTTTGGAAACCATTTCTTAAATATGGAACTAAGTATGTCCTACATAGTTTTGAAGAACCCTACCTTAGTGAGGCGAAGTGGACTGTTACGTTCTTGTTTTTTTTTCTTTGGGATCAGTGAGGGGTACAAAAGGTCCTCTAGTCGCGGGTTTAAAGCGCAGTGATGGCAATACCAAAGTAATATCAATGTATCATTATTTCCTGTAAGTTAAGGTTCTAGCCTTCTATCTGCTACCATGCTCATGTACATACATATGTACATATATCACCGTTTTCTGCTCCCTTCTCCTAGCTGTTAAAGGTCCACATTTGTTCGTATTTTTACACTTATATGTGAAGTTTGTAGGTATCTATCATTCCACATTTCCTAACAATTATCGCTGAGTATGTTCAAATTAATTCCCATAAATCTTGGCGTACCCTACTGTGCGGAATAAACTGGTTAAACTTTGAACTTTTTTTCTTCATTATCGGATGTTTAAAAGCGAAAAATAAAGAGACAACAAAAAACCAAAACGAACCCAAGAATCTTTCGATGCTAGAATAAATCACTAGATAGTGCCAAACATAAGGATACCTAGGAAAACGAAAAAAACGAAGAAAAAAAAACATAAGAAACATCCTTAAGACGACGACGATGATCACCGGCGCAGCCAAGATTAATTTCCTAAAAAAACGGATTCAGTTCTTGCAGTCCATTCTGTCCGTCTACCTGCTTCCATTTTGTACCGAAGCTTAGCTGGCTGGACCGACGAAATTCATGTGAAATTTGTTGTCTTAGAATTTTTCGGGTTTTTGGTTTTAATTTTTATTTATTTATTTATTTTTTTTTTTTTTTTTGATTTTTTCAACAAATATCAAGTTCCGCTACAATAGTCCATCAAGATCAGAGCAAAAGAACACACGAGGAAGATGTTGATGAAAATAAGAAGAAGGATTTGTCGCTCCTCGAGAACATTGAATAAAACTTCTAAGGTTGCTGCTGCTGCTGTTGTTGTATAAAATAAAAGGACACTCGAACGGATATGTTATAAAAAAACCCAAAAAAAACAAAAAGAATTAAAAAATAAAAAAAAAAACCAAAAACAAGTTAGAAAACCATCGAAGCAAATAATACCGAGAGAACATGTTTAGAAGACTACGACGCCGATGATGGCGATATGAAATTTCGCCCTGGGAAGTTGTACTCGGTCGTGGTGGTGGTGTTTATTTTCTGCAAAGAAGAGGCGTGGCAAAGATTTTCTGCAGCGTACCAAATATAACACAAAACTTGGCGCAAATTAAAATCCAAAAGTCTACTGAATCTAAGTGCATTAGAATCCAATTAAAGTCGAGTTGTGCATGAGTGGAATACAACTACTTTATGGAAACAATTTTCGCGGTAATTTCTTGACGAAGTACTTTGCAAATGGGTATGTAAATTATGCATACAACGCGACGAGTATCTAAAACACGAGCATTACATTAATTTTGTTCATTTTACAAATTGTTCATTTCAATTTACAAAAAGAAAAAAAAAAAATGGAATGGTATCTTGGGAGAGGAAATGAAACTTGAGTGATAGTGGTTTAGAGATGATGAACGTAAAGCGGAAAAGGGTTTTTTTTCCTTCGTACTTGTCCGTGACAATACAAAACGAATTCCACGAGGGACTCGAAAGCTGCACCTGCTGGTTTCGTTCGGTATTCTTGTTCGTCGTTTTGAAGCATTTATAATACCACTTAGCACTTATAATTAGATGGTTGATTATGTGAATCAATGTGGAACATACGACATACGATGCGTATATCACGCATGTCGAAGATCCCGTTTTTAAACGAATCATCTTGAAATAACTTTCCGGTTAGGTTACCACACAAGACCATTCAAATGGAATGTAAATCAATTAGAGCACGAATGGTTTTTCGGAAGGTCATGTTGTTATTGATGTTTATGTTAACTCAAAGATTGTAGATTGAAGATATTTTGTTTCGAACAAAATGTTGAGATTTGTTGTTTGGTTGTGAAGTCAGAGTAAGTCTGAATAGGTTTTATAGCTAGCTTCACGCATGCGCTGTCCCTCTATCGTTCCCCAGAGAGACAAATCAATTAGTGGTACTTAATTAGTTGTACAAAGTAACTTCTTTTTACAGATATCTATTTTTTGTCTATAGTCAATGGATTCATCTGATCCAATTTTTGTTTGGGCCAATGGAACCAAGGGTTTTTCACTAAGGACGTAACAATTTTGTGTTTTAATACAAACGCACATTTAAACTGTTTTTATGATCTGTCACTATCAAAACGTCAGCCAAGATTTACATTTTGATCATGCTGAAGATCACCATCGAGCAACGTTTGAAAATTATTCAAAATTACTACTGAATCAAACCAGTCGATTCCATGCCATTCATAGGAATTGGAAAGCTCTCAGTCCAAAAGTTCTCCGGTTGGGCTCTGCAGAAGTTTGACAAAATTAAAAAAAAATATATGTATTCTCCGGCAAGATATGTATTTTCGGACATCAACAAAAGCCACATGAGAGGCCATTGAGTCCACAAAACGTGACAGCGTGGGGATTTTATGCCTGAGGTATGATTGAACCATGTACTTCCGCCGATAATAAGATATCGCAGTTTTACCGTCCATAGAGTTCGCTTTCGATTAATATTGAAAGACTATAATTGGCCAGAGTCTCAAGAAATGGTCTGGCGGAATGGCTACCTCGCTCTATGATTTAACGTCCGTCGTTGAACTTCGTTTTATGGCGTAACGTTAAGTCGTTGGTTTATGCCAACAAGCCACCAACGTTAAAGGAGCTCAAGAACAATATCGCGCTAGGACTGACATCCTTAAGGACACCTCTTATTTTCTTAAGTTTGGTCTCCTTTTTTCTGCTAGAAAAGAAAATGGCTCACTCCTTGGTCATCCTAGTACGTAGTATTGAAAAGTGTTGCCTGTTAGAATATGTTGAAGAAATTAAGGCAAGGGAAAAATATTTGCTTAGGAATCCTTATTTGCATTTTAAACCTTTGTTTTGGCTTGGTCTACAGTTTTTTTTTACAAAAGATGCAGTCAAATTTTCTGAGTTGGCTGCGAGAGATGATTAATAACTGGGACTAGCCAGCAGTAGGACTGTCATAGGCCCACAAACACTGCATTGGATCGGCATTTTAAAGGATGGGTTATTTACCAGAAGACTTACTTACTTTTTTTGAACTCAAATTTTGTTGGATAATTTTTCATGGTAGTTATTTCAAGAAGTTTATTTTTAGTTATTTCTAGAGCAATCTCTAAATGAGGAAGACAAAGAGTAACATCCTACCCATGTGATTATACTCATACTGCCCAGTCCTCAAAGTTTGTCAACTCAAAATAATTTGTCTTGTTATTGCTCTCAGGAGCTACAATCCCATTTGGGACTTGGTATATACCTTTTCCTTGAATTACCCTCATCCGATCGGAAAAAATTGCTCGCATATTTTGCATAGTACCACGATCTGCTTGGTGGCATGACATGACATGTTCTGTAGACCTAATTTATCCTACATGTCCTGTAATTGTTGCAGCATTGTCTCTAGCATCCTCACACAAATTTGGCCCAATAACGTCTTCGCCCTAAACGGCACACCATGCAGTTACGACAAGGGTTCTGTGATCTTTGGTGTATCACACTTCAAATTTGAGAAGGTTTTGTACAGTTTAAATGATGTGTCAGTAGCTTCATTGGCCTTCTAAATTTCCTATAAACTATCAGGCTTGCTTTGCAATATTATCACTACAACCCTAGTGGGTTTAAACCACTCTCTTCCAACAACAGTAGACTTTTTCAGATTACACAGCTCCTTGACTGGCACTTCAAATTGGAAGCCGAACAACTAACCAGAAAGAGTTCTCTGAATACACTGAAAAGAAAAATATATAAATTGGGACTACAGTTCCGACAGAGACCCATAGCTCCTCATAATCCTTCATGTTGTACTCAGTATAATTGTCACAAGGAAAGGCTGTACTCTGGCAATTATTGTTTTATGACAGATATATTTACATACTTCAGGATGTTTGTCAGGCTCTCTTAGATTATGAAAGATATGTTGATGCTGGCTGCGAATTAAAACCAGAGCCACTAAGCCGCATCGCTTCTATAACACTAGATTCTACAAATGTTTGAGCAAGGTTTCTGGCTATTATCGAACCATCCTTCAGACTATTGTACTCGTATGTATCGTGTTGATAGTGCGGATTGCCAATATCTCAGCAACTTCCACGTACTTTTTTCTGTCAGAATATTCTACCTACGTTCCTGTGAAGCTAGTTTTACTATGGTTGAGCAAGGTCTTACCTTCAAAATTAAATGGTTAACAGTATTCTATCATGTATCATATCATGTTCTCCATTCCCCGCATTCTATGTACCGTCTCTCTCAAATTCGCCTCTGTATTGATTTCATTTTATTCTCACTTCTTGCATAAAGCGAAATTCTTCTCTCATCTATTTCTAAGAAACCACTTTTCGTTCTGCCCATGTATGTATGTTTGCGAGTCTGTTCTAATGTTCTTAAACATCCATCACTACCTGTTTGCAGCATGTGTCTGCTGAGTCTGAAATAAATTTCAGTTCTTACTTAATAGCTTGAAAATGTGTTTGTCGTACATTATGTAGTACATATATATGATTTATATGTTTGCAGGTGCTATTAAACAAAGCAAGCTTGGCCCACCAATTCGGTCAGAGTAAGAAATAGCTCATTTGCTCATACTTGTGATTTTTTTCTTCTTATAAATATATTGTTCAAACTATTGTAATGGAATTAACAATCGAGAATGACAATGATTAGGAAGTTAAGTATCATTAAGTTGACATTTCGTCAGGCAATAACTAAATACTATGTCATCAGGGTTTCCATAGTCAAAAAAAAAAGCCAACAACACTGGTTTGTACTTAGCCGCAAAACAAAGTCCCATTACTAAAACGACAACATTGTTGAAACCGGCTTAAAGCGGTAATTAGTTGCAAGTTTAAATTTTATCAAATTTCCATATTCCCTGAACCCAAAAAACATTTAGATAAGACAAACCTAAAACCTGCACCGCCAGCATAAAAGATTCATTGCTACGTTGAACATATGACTAACATTATGACCCATGAGTCTAGCTACCTACCTGCCATTGCCGGACTATGGTAGAACACGCAAACTCAATCAGATTCAAGTCCATGAAAAGCTTTATGCTTATTTGACAAAAGCAAAGAAAAATTGGTCAAAAAAAAAAAAAAGAAAAAAACTAGAAGAACAAGAAAATGTCTGGTGTCAGTAGTTTTAATGCAAGAAAATGATACCATTTGGTAGATGTATGCACAGCAGGTGTTAAAGCTTCTAGATTAGGTTGCGATTTTTTCCCAAGCACTCGTAATATATAATTTATTAATGCCAACCACGAATTTTCTTCGAATTTGAATTTTAAATGCGGAAGTTTTCTGGGTGCAACTTAGCCAACGACGAAGGTTGGCGCGGTTAAAATGGTGCAAGATGGGGAAATGAATAGGTAAGGTAATATCTTTTTTTTTTTTTTTAATTAAAGATAATCTTTTTGATATGCGACATACCCTATCCAACAAAGCGCATTAATTAGATAGTTATTCAAGACTTTAAATGCAAGAGGAGATGGAAATTTTCCGATATAAATTCATGGAAATGATGACACGGTGTTCGTTTTGATGATGGTAAAATCACGATAAAAGGTGTAACGATGTCGTTAGAGGCAGTGTGGAATGTGAAAGACAATGCAATTGTGTATGTGATGTGTGGTATTGTCTATTGTTTTGTTTTCATTTTATGCATTGGAAGATAATTAAGAGAGTATACCATCTAATTGCCTTGCATACCATGATTTAGTGAAGAAAGATTAAACAATGATGGGATAAGATACAATCCAGGGTCAAATTCACTTCATTTAGCGATAGCTATAAACTGCACTGGAAGAAAAGGATATTGTTTATCTCTGTCGTAAGTCTTAATCAATTTGTTTTCTACAATTTTTAATGCACGAGAACATGGACCGTACAATGAAGCTTTTTTTTATTAATATCATTTCATCAAACAAGCATTCAGAAATGTTCTTCAGTCGATTACTAGCATTGGTTTGGTTGTGTTTGGTTGAAGTGGCTGGCAGCTTAGAATGCAAACACACTTAGACCAGCAATATGGCTCATGATGATACCAAATGGATCTCTTTCTTATCGTAAAACCATTTGGATGTTCTGATGAATCGAAAGAGGGTCTTGATATCTACGTCATAACAAAAGACTTCTAAGTAAAGCTTCCTTCTGATACAAAAAAGGTGAGAAATGCTTTCTTCCTCTTCATCCATTCAGCTTCTACAAAAGCCATTTGTAAAAATGCCCAGCCTCTCGTGTCATGTTTGCCTATTGGACAGTGTCACTTGATGATACCTATTGTAGTTCTGACCTGTACAACCTGTTAAGAGACATCCGATTTTTAGAGCGTTTCAAACCTAGCTTTGGGCAAATTTATGTTGTCGCTACCCATGTGAGTCCACTATCCATCTAAGATTAGGGCTCTCGATATGGTATTCCATGCATACTTATGTATGTATTTTATTTCAAAAATACTGAATTTTTCCACTCAAGTTCCTTATAAATATCGATTAAATCAAATAAGTACTGAATAAGCGTCTCTTAAGCACCTACTAACTGGTTCATTAAATCCATAATTAACTTTGAGATGTTCGGGGAAAGGAGAAGATTGCATGATCGTATAGATTTTCTTGGGAGTAGTACATACATATTTTACTCTGATTGGCTTGTATCGAGTAAGTCCACTGACTATTAAAAATTAATTTTAATCTAACATGGAAAATCTAACATGGGTGCTATGTTGACGGGAATTGAAAATGGGTAACTTAGAGCAACTTAAAGTACATTATGACCAATGAGACCCCTGAGAACCTAATGTTAGACTTCGACGGCTAAACCAAAGCATCCAGATGAATGCTTACATCTTAGACGTTTGTTCTGCTCAATATACCCTGGATCGTACAGTTCCAATGTATCTCATGAACGTCTTTCATTTTGGTGGCTAACGTTGGAGAATTACATTGTAAATGACGAATAGATTCTATTTCCCCGTCCATACATTTTATGCAGAAGTCATACAGTTTCCTGTCACAACACCAATAGTTGTCGAAATATCCTTACAACTAAATTTCATGAGATCTGTATAGAGTGATTATAACTGTGTGGCTGTAACACATATACATGGAAGATACTATTAACCTACTGTTAACCTCCTCATTAGATTCAATATATTTTTCCCTCTTGAGAGTGCTAAGAGGTGTATTGGCTTTAGGAAGGGACTGCAAGGAATTTAGATGTCACCCTGTCAGTGTCAGTTCATCCACCTCCTTGCTGACTACTTACCACTGATGTGCATCATTCAGTCTTTTGATGCCATTTTAAAGAGTAGACCTAAACGATGAAGTCCGATATTGACCATTTCCTTGTGAGAGCATAACCTTGATTTTCGCTGGATTAACTTTCAGACCCTGTCCTCTGACCCTATCACTCACTAATAGAAGCACATGGTCGAGTTTTTTGGTCATTACATGGAGGAACTTTCCTGATACTAGAACGGCGATATTGTTGGTATAGGCCACTTCGTTCATTACTAAGAGCCACATAAGTGCCGGTAGGACTCCGCCTTGGGATATTCTGGTTGACTCTCAATCTATCACTTGACATGACACATAACAGTGACGTTGGTTAAAATACAAAAACTCGTTCTGCTTAACAATTCATGTTGTGCGTGTTATATTCTTCTTGCAAATGATATGGCTAAACCCGGTCGCAGAACGATTTTTATTGGAGGAGCTTTTCCATGACATTTAAACTCTCGCATATTTGTCGGACGCTGTTTTGTCTAGGATTCTACAGAGCCACGGTGCTTGGGCAGTTGAAGCTTGGGCAATGAAAACCTCATACTGTACGTTTTCCACAATAAGTGACATACATAGTTATGAACAAAAACAGACATGTCTGGATTAGGTGTTCAGGGTTTTTTCAGGATCTTTACTATCTATACTAAGAGTCGGTAGATGAGTAATTTCAAATTTTTCGCTAATCTCTTAACTTGAAGTTCACTTTCTCCGTACTTCGGGGAGTTATCGAATTAAAACATGTATGGACTGTTTGTCCCTTTACCGTCACCGTCAATATGTCGAATAACATTCTAGCTATGAAATGCCAAATGTGGATTTCAATTTCTGATGTAAAAGCCTTCAGCTTTATATACAAGTCAATCTGAGTTGAATGCTCTCAGGAAATGAAAATTATATGATCTAGAAAACTGAACTAGTTCTGGGGCCTAAATTTGAAACTTATGTTCTCAAGCTGTCAAGAAATGCAAAGTATGAAGTGCTAGTAATCTCTTTTTAGACTCAGAGAGCACGTTAGGTTACATAAAGGTTTAATTTGTCATAGTAAGAGCAGTGTCACTGCCATTAAACTATCGAATTTGTGCAGTTTGTTTTTTGGATGAAAATTTTGCACATATTTCAGATGAAGCAATTATCCTGGCAATAATCAATGCATCGCCTAAAATGGCCGAACCTTGTCGTTCAAAGCTTTTATCGGACATGAAAAGCCACACGAACACGTAAAATCAGGTTCGTTGATTTGTGGTCTATAATTTGCAGATTTTACCGATCCGAATGATGAGAAGGACACCACACATATTTTCTATGTAGTTTTCTATAAAAAGGAACAACCTGCCCGTGCATACACAAATGTGGTTTTTCGGAGACATGCATGCACGTAAGCGGGTATTTCAGTTCTGTTACTGTCAATATGTACTGACAAGTGCTGCAATTAAACTTTTTAACTGACATGTATGTATGTAGATACATATGTACTGTACTGTTTAAATGTAGAGCACATTTTTATATGTATACTACAGATAACGTCACATGTTGATTAACATTAAACCCAATACCCTCAGTAAGTTTGGCAAGCGTGAAAACATTTCCTCCTTCCATTTTCGTCTGCCATCGAAACTTTTCTATTTAACACATTTTCACTGACCGGACATTATCGTGAACAAAAGCAAAAAACTTTTGCAATAAAAATTCCATTCCGGATTATACTGTGGTATTCCTTCCTTCTCCGCGTCATCAATCCTAAACAGAGATCTTTTATATCAAACTCCTTTCCGGATGATGTCATCCACCATCATCACAGCCATCATCAACCATCTAAACCAGCAACGTATCCAACTGACCCAACCAACCAAACAGCCGGAGCTCTCGCATTTTGAAGATTTATTGGACTAAAATACTCATTCGCTCTCTCTCTTCCTTCTCATATCACATTTTCGTTGTATTAATCCATAAATTAGAATGTATCTCAAACTAAGAAGTACATTTCGCGTGTAGTTTCCATTGTCCGACGTTAGTTAATGTCCATAATTTACTAGATAGTCTCCCGACTAATTGAGATACTACTTACTTCTTGGTGTTCCGTTCACAATAGCAAAACTCTTTACGTGCAATACCGCCGCGATGTTTTTTTTCCATTTTTTTTTTTTTTGTTGTTGGTTTCAGAACGAACCGTTGCTGCCTCTGGTGGAAGTAGTAGTAGTAGATGAAGGCATAGAGATGGAAGAAAAGGAAGAATCACAGAGACAAGAATCCGAATAACAATCATACCCGAATCTAATCTACCAAAACTGAACCATCCAGTTTTTTCTACTTTTTTTTCTCGCTATCCGCTTCATTTCATGTTCTTCGGGCTCCGACTATAGCCCTTGCCTGCCCACCTTCTTTCGGTGCTAAGAAAACATTTTTGTATTGGGTTTTTCTCTATGGGAGCGCGAGTTGGGCACGAAGACATTAAAAAAAAAAAAATAAACTGACTGAAGAATAATATTAATCCGAGAGCTTTTTGTTGCTACTATTGCGTGATATTCAAGAGAAGAAAAAAAAGTGGAAAAGCTTTCCGTCCATCCACTGACGAACATCTGTTTCGTCATCAACACATAATACAACAAAACAAAGGTTACCCTGCTGCGGAGCTGATGCACACCAAATGATGTTCGTTTGTGTTGGGGAGAGCCCGCGATTAAGGCCGTTTAATGATTGTGTGGGTTTGCCTGCCGAAGTCTCCCTTTCTCGCTCTGTGTTTCTGCGTGGTTGGAAGAAAATATGTTCTTGTTTTTTTTTGTTGCTGTGTTTATTTTCCGCCGCCATTATTGTCGTGCAGTGAATCAATCCATTTTCTCTGAATTATTTTAGTTCCAAAATTATTATTTTTTTTTATAATTACCCCCATTTTTCTATTGATCTTAACTCCCAACTACATTTATTAATTTATTTTTCTTTTTTTCTTTTCCAGGTAAGCGTAATATGATTTTCTTCTAATGCTTCCTGTCATGAAAAGTAATAATATTTGGTGTCAAGAATTCGAAGGTAAATTTAACTTTCGTATTTATATATTGTATGCAGTTATAAATTTGTGTCCCCTGTGAGAGAAAAATTTAAGTTTGAAGCTTGTCAATGTTTGTAGGTAGGTTAATTAGACAATTCAATTTAAGCTGTTAAGGGTTATTGAAAAAGATGAGAACATACTCGAAACATTGGAAAGTCTATGACGATCTTTATAGAAAATATTTTCAACCATATTTTTAAGGACTGCACTCCAGGGAAATTGTCACTTGACCTTTTCGAGGCATTCGATAACTCTAGCTACGTTTCTTAGATATAAACGTGATATCAGTGACACGAAATTCGCTTTATTAAATCTTTTTTTAAATTCCACAATAAAGTGGAGCGTTTCATCAATCATTTGAATTATTCCTTTGCGACGGTGATCAATCCTGGACTTATCATTTCTACTTATAGTCAATATCTCACTATGCACATGATGTCGCACTAAACACGCTTAAAGAAGCTAAAATATAACATCGTACATTTCGATGATTCTGTAACAGAGTATTTTATTTTATAGCTTAGGCTACAATACGCTCAGATGGACGATTATGCCGACCAACATCTGCCCGTAGTCCTCGAAAGGTTCGAACTACAGAATCATTATTTTTGTAGTAATTGTTCATAATTTTAACACGTTAAACGATCCATACTGTCAAATGACAGCTCGGTCGGTTTGACGCACATGTGTGATTGAAACAGGGATGTCAAATCGATCTCGAGTTGGATGATCCTTATAACATCACTAGCGAATCTACTTAAGTAAACTACTTAAGTAAATCCCAATTCTCTACTATCAATATGATGATATTGAAGCACAACTGGAGCAGTGAACCATAGAAATCTGGACTGGTTCTTCAAGAGGATGGAACTTGAAATTGCCGGTGACGCAACTGATGGGTTGTCAAAATTGATTTTACGTTTTCCCTCTACATCATACAATCGAAAATTGTCTCTGTTCTAAACCAGTTTAAACTAAATGTTTTTATATTCAACAAGTTAATTTTGTTGTATGTGGTAGATTTGAATAGATGTCCTTCAAACTTTGTGTCTGGGCTCGTTTGGATCGGGGTGACATAAGAAAAACCGCTGAGAAATCTAAGTCGCATAGTGTCTTGTTTTCTATATCCTCTGTTCTTATACGCGGAGTTGTATTCCCTGGTTGTTATATTAAGTAGTACTTGCTATCAGCGTATTCTAACATTTGCCGCTGTGATTCACTGTATAGTGTTAATAATAACACTTCCAAGAAAAATAATACCTTCTCCCTTTTACACTTGAAATCTATCGTTATTCTCTTCACACCGCAGCATTAATTTCAAGTTGTTCTTTCGCAAGACGCATGCTCGTCTCATTCCATCACTCTAAAGTGAAACGGAACTACTATCCACAGTCAAAACAATCCCACAGATACTCGACACAGTCACTGTAAAAAGTACCTCACCACAAATTCAACAATGGCAGAATTTGTATCTCACAGATGCTTTTTCATCAACCATGCTCGGTTCTCTCTCCGTATCCACATACATACACGCACACATGGACAGTTTGTTGACGACGCAACTTGTTCCTTCATTGTAATGCTGAACTTTTTTAGTTCGAGTTTGTATTTCGTTACGTGTGGATGGGTGGTGCATTGTGTGTCGCGAACTCGCGACTTTGATACATATACATTGTTATATACATATATTTATCCTCGTTTTTTGTTTTTGTTTCTCAATTTAAAACTGAATTTATCCCCGAAAATAAAACCAAATATAGTTTGTTTTCTATCTAATCTGTCAAAAACTGTCGCTGAAAACGCCTAAAAACCTCATCGTCGCGATTCGTCGTCGGTTCGAGAACCAAATCCTGAAATTCTATTTCGAAATCACAGGATAACACCACGAATCTTGGAATATACTCGTACCTCCACTCCGTAATTTGTACGTTTTCGTTTTTTTTTTGAATTTTTGTTATTTGCTGATCAAAGTAAAACTATCAAGTGACTTAGAAAATCGGTTTCAACACTACTCGCTCGAAAAAAGTGTATCTTTCTCTCAAAAATCATAAGTCAGTGGTCGGGAAAAAGAGAAAATTACCATTCAAGTGCTGAATAAAGTGAGAAAATGTTTATCTTATTGGAAATATTGCAAGAATAATTATTTAGTGAATCGGAAATTTTTTTGAGATAGAATTTAACACGAATCGTCGCTGGATGTGTGTGGATTGTGTTGGAATTTGATTTTTTTATTTTCCTATTGCATGGTCTCTCTACTGTCTCTTCTACTTCGTCTTCTTAGGGGGATATAATACTTTTTTTTGAAGGTATATTCAATGGAATTTCGAAACATATACCGATCGATGGGGTTACTTACTGTTTTTTTTTTTTGTTGGATTTTTATATTTCTCTACGATGGCAACCGGCAACCTTCATCTCTTTTTAGCATTCGAGCAACGAATTTCAAGGGAAAGAGATAGGGACTAAATAGATTTTTCTGTGAATGTATAGAGAAGAGAAAATATGAAAAGTTGTATTTTATTTATTGTGTGTGTTTGTGGTGGAAGAAAATAGTGACGTAAACGCGTAGCTAAGTAGAGAGAGGAAAAAAAAAAAAAAAAGAAATCAAAATGAAGAAAATTCATTTCGAAAATGCACTCTGTTGGTATGTGTCAGCAATGAATCAAGTGTCTGGCAACTCTGTGTTAATGAAATCCATATTTTCTGATTTTTTTTTGAATGCATTTTCTTAGATTTTCTTTTTAGTTTTGATTTTGAAAAGAAAATGAAAAAACAAAAATTGGTTTGTTCTTGTTGCAGTTATGTATTTATTGAAACTGCTGTGAAGTATAAATTCAAATTTCGCTTTGTTTTGCTTTGCTGTCACAGTTTAGAGCAACACAGGTTGGGGGTCGGAATTATGTAACAATTTTTTTTTTATTAGAAAGAGACAGAGATGAAAATTTTGTGTTTTGTCAAATTAGAGAATAGTTGTGTTTTCGTAGAGCTTATCGAGGAGGAAAAAGAATTGTTATACGTATAGTATAAACCGCTTATCGTTTCGACAATAATAATATTTTGTTGGCAGCAAAATAAAGTTGAGATTACTTATCTTTTTTCGAAATGGTCAGTTATCAGAGAATTCTTTTTGAGGGTAAAATGATACGTGATAATTGTATATTTGTGGTTGATGTTTCACAATAAGTTAGCTGTCAAATAGGTTGATAATTTGAATTTTTTGAAATTCTACGGATTTGCTTCAATCGTATGGAAATGTCAAATTGGAAATAAGTTTGACAGGTTTGTTGTCTTATAAGAGCAACGTTGAAAATGAATGTAGGTAGCTTGTAATGGGTTTTTTTTCGAATGCGTTAGCTTATGTTAACTTAAGTTTATCTGTAGTTGATTGAACACCTGATTTATTCATGTTTGGTTCATTGGGGTGTATATTTGGATGTGAAATGACGGTACGAACTATTCGGTTCGGTGTTTATATTTGTGACTCGATAACCTTTAGAAACAGGTGGTTTATCAGTTTATCTATGTTATTTGTGTCTCATTGCTGTTGAAGAGCTTAGTATGTAAATTATACTTGAAGTATGCAAACCCCTTTGGACCTTTGGAATAGATATTGATGACAGTTGCGTCATACACATACTTGTCGCATAGAGTAGGACTGAATAAACCAGGCTTAATCCTATTTGTAATAGATTCCATATTGATTCTACAAAGCAGGAGTGATATGTATTCTGTTGGAGAGGGTACAGAGATTTCGGGTATTGTAGTCCATGTCTTTAGCAATAGAGATTCTAGGCGAGGTTATCTGTTGGATATGTGTATAGTTTATTTACTGAACCAGTTCATAATGTGAATGTAATACATTAGATTTCTTACACTAACAGCTTGAGCAATAGTTGTCAAAACCCTTTTATAAGTCGTTACATCAATGTTTAACACTTTAATCTGAAATAAAGCCATTGAAGCTTTTGATTTGGGTCTTATATGGATACATAATCATACATACCAGCTCAAGATTGATCACTGCATTACAATCTGTCTCGATGGTTAAGTGAGAACCGTTTTTTTTTATTCTTCTTTTTTAGTTCTACTCCATTCAAACCAAGGATTATATCGTCTTAATAGTAAATAATGTACTATCACTATACAAATGGTTTTTTTTTTTTTTTTAATAAATCATAAGATTCACTGTATCAGCTATTTATGTTTGTTTCGTGGCATTTTGGTTTTAGTAGCTGGTATTTGGTACCTGTTTTCCAATTCTTTACGATGATTAAATGTTTGCCTTACAAGATTCACGTAAGCTTCGATCCTGGACTAAGTACAAAACAAAAATTTACTAAAAAGCAATCCAACACAATCCACCCAAACTTTGAAAAGTGCGTCCCAAAGAAAAAAAAATATATCAAAAATTTCTTTTATTTTCAGAAAAAAAATATAATATAAATCAAATTTATAATTATAATAAAAAAGAAAGAAAATTAGTGTGCAATGTTTGTGATCTCAGTGTTATTTGTATGATATTGTCAATTTAAGTGAATATTTATGCTATTTGTGCATACATAATAATAAATAAAGAAAAATAATAATAATATTTTTTTTTTTTAAAATGATATTTGTGTATGCAACAGTGCCGTTATTAGTTTACAAAACAGAAAATCTCTTAATTATAGATTTTAAAAAAGTGAAATAAAATTGATAAACCAATTGGATTACATATTACATCGTTTCCACACGTGTGTAATATTATAATCAGATACACGCAGATAATACTCTTCTAAACGGATTAGAACGGATTATTTAACTCTTGGAATACATACACACTCGAAACACATGTACATTTTTCGCACCTAAGATAGAAGAAATAAAAGAAAAATAAATCATATAAAATACGTACAACGATTATAGTATGTATTTCTTTTAATCTTCCAAAACATTGCGTATCGAGAGAAAACAAGAGAGAGAGAGAGAAGAAAAACACAAAGGAAAGCAGCAGATAAGCGTGCGGAAGGGAGAAGATACGAAAGCGATTTTTTTTTTATAAAAAAAAAAAATTGTATATTTTCCTCATCTTAGGGTTTTTAAAAGTGCCTCAAAATTTGGGATTGCTATTCTGAGTTGGTAAGTGTGGATGATGATAGTTATATTTCTTTATGTTTTCTACTCATGTGTCAACGGAACAATTTTGCGATTATATTATGCGATTAGATAAGATCCGCTTTTGTTTGTTTAAATTCTGGTTAAGGTTTTTCCACAAATGTAGGAGAGATAGATAAAATAGAAAAATTTTGTGGTTCAAAGTTGATTTATTATGAAGTTCTTTCGGTCTTATGATTAACTAGGAACAGAATGTCTTCAGAGGATAGGTCGTTCGTGGACGAATACGTTAAACTAGTACTAGTAGTAATACGTTAAAGAAGTTTGTCTATCATTGCGTTCTGACAAGTCTTGTTTGATAATTCAGTAACTTTTAAATGAAAGTGTTTTATATTGGCTTTTCTATTTTGCAATACAGTCGATATATGTATGCACATGGAGCTACTCTACTTAGCAGTTTTCCAAGTCCTTCAAATACCGAGATTTATAGAATATTTAAAAAAAATTCATTTTTCTTTGCTAAACTCGAAGATCTTTATGTTCAGTCATACATGAAACATGAAGTTCAGATCCTCAGGGGTTTTAATTGGGTACAGTGGACTTATTGTTAAGTGAGGTGTTTACAAAATTTCCATTTTGCCCACAAGGACATCCTTTTAACTAACTTAACTTAAATAAGTGATGACTTACGTTTGATGTAAGGTTTTTCAGGAAGGTACTAAAAAGTGCGGTCGAGGGCAATGTAACAGTTTTCATCATGAGAACTGCATTATTTCGCTATACGGCTATTTTTTTCATTACGTCCTTTCAATTCCAGAAAATACGCCATATGTAGATGTCTTTCTATTACCTTTCTGAGATATTTCTTGGATATCTCGCTAACTTTCACTGTCTGATTGACAAACCCACTGCAAATTTAATTGTGAAGTTAAGATCTCCCCACTCCTCTCAATATTCATTCCTCCTCCCAATGCATTCCATGCAGGAGTTGATAATAGTTTAAGGGGACTATTTCCGTATTCCCTGTAAAGGTTTTCATTTGTATATCTTACTACGAAAGCTGGGGAAAGGTGTACCGTGCAGCTACGGCTGTTTTTTAGATTCCACTAATGCGATTTGGTAGCTGGTAGGGGCTTTCTCAGTTCTCTTTATAAGGAACGCTGGACTACGTAAGTTGATCTCAACATGTGCACTGTATATTCTTCCTGGCTTAGACTATCTGGACAAAAAGTAACGTATCCTGTCGAAATAGGTGTAGGTATTATAACGTGTTCGTATTATAACAGTCCAAACACCTACACTTTGTACATATTGTTGTGTAAAGGGCTTGCTTAAACTTCTGTCCAAGCAACCTTTCCTTTTTTCATTTTGATTGAATTGCCTTTTGGGAGCTCATGTCTGTCATGTTATAGATCCTTAACCTCTATACTCTCTCTATCCTCTCGTTCGGCACGATGTCAATAGGAACAGTTCGCGGATTTGAAAAGAGACTTTCGTTCGAAATCGTTCAAGAGCCGCTGATCGTCCTTTATGTACAGTGTTCATATGCTTCATAAGAAAGTGTTACAGTGGAGTAGTCCACTCGTAGTTTTAACTCCATAAGAACATACTTATATACATACAAATGTAGGTTAGCATGTCATGAAAAGTGAAAGATAACAATAAAATCCACTTATACACTAAACTCCGCCTTGTGTCTTCTATTTGGATCCATGCAAGTTGATTGCAATTCCATACATTCTTTTAGGGAAGACAATACAATAGCCGTTTTATTTGTAAAAGGTTTTATAATACAAATTGTAAACTGTATGATGTTCAAGTCTATACATTAGACGCCAACGGTCACCAATTCAATTTTGAAACCTGAGTTGTTTTGAGCATACCACGGGGCAGGTTTTTTCCAGAAGATCTAATCAGGGATATCTACGTATAGTGTTCACCATGATCTCGCTTATGGTGGTGAAACACGTTTTAAATTAAAGTTCATGGATAGGCAGACCAATTACAAGTGCTCTTTACCCTAAGGAGATATTATTTATAAAGCTTCACAAAAAAAGAAAGGCATTGTAACTTTAAACATGTCATCACCCAAGAATTGCATATGACACATCTGCAATTAATTTTATCTCCATAGGCGGTGTTATGCCTTTGGTCATCTGGATTACGTCACCCAATTACTTTGACGTGGACCAATGCCCCAAAATAATAAAAAAAATTGTTAATTGTTTGTTATTATCTGAAGAATTTCTCACAATGACCAATTAAGTTTGAAGAAATGTATTTTCATCTTAAAACGTATTCATCCATAAATTGACACATCCTAAGGTATTATTTACCTACTCCTGTTTCCCAGCACTTTGGCATACTTAGGTTATCGAAAACATCTCAGAGCAAGTTTTCTCATAGGAATGTGATCCGAACTGTTTCGAGTTCGAGCTAGGAACTGCTACTGAAAATAATCCAAATATGTGAGGGAAACAAATAAATTGTCGTTCAATGTACGTGTTCAAAAATTTAACTAAAAAATACGTACATATGAGCCACTTGATCAAAATACAATTTTTCATTATCTTTTTCGTATCGCATTCAAAAGAAAACAAGTTTCTCAAGTCACCAAAAAAATAAAGAAAAAACCGCCCCGTCTACTGCCTACACGTGCTAGACTCCATAAAATTCACCTGAAAACTAATTTTTTATCGTGTGTGTTGAACAAAAAAAAAAAACCCATCCAATTCCCTTCAAATGTCTACTGCAGGATATCCATACGCTCAACTATTCCCCGAAGATCATGTATTATTTTGCTGGTGGTATGAGTACACGGAAATCCTTCGATTTACAAAATATGTCTGGGGCATTATTGTTATTTCTTCTTCTCCTTCTTATTTTTTTGTTTTGCCGACATCTGTTTGTGATCTTCCTGTTGCTGGTAAGAGGTAAATGAACAAAAAAAAAAAAAGTTTAAGTACAAATATTGTTCCTTTTAAGGCTATAATTCCTTTTCTTCGAGAAGGATACGAAGTCCCTAAACAAATGTTTATTGAAAAAATATAAGAAAGGACAGAAATAAAAAGTGGAATCCAAGTGGCGGGCGGATAGGAACCAACTGTGTGCACACTTATCTGACGAAAATTAGGAAGAAAATTTGCTTTGTCTGGCAGGCATTTTCAATTTCAGTGTCGGGTTTCCTCCCTTTTTTTTCATTGCTTTCTTGTTTGTTATTTAAATTTTGAAGGATATACTCGTATATGTTGATGGGGTTTGGTATCTAACATGCTAATTGGAAATTTGATTGCCGTATGTGAACACATAATTTAGCATGTTGTCCTAAACCTTGACCGAAATCAAACACAAGGTATTACTTGATTCCTTAAACCAATAGGAGGAATTTGTTGAGGACGATATTTGTTTTCTATGCCATAATAGTTCGGCATGCAATGGCCCAGAAATGCGATAAAGAATGTAAATAGGTCTGAGTGCCACAGGAGATATAATGTTCTTACTATCGTTGTTCAATTTACAAATGTTTATCATTATGTAATTGGATTATCTTTAGAAGAGGCTACACTAAAGTTGCCCTATTTGAGAGAACCAAATATAAGTCAGTCACGTTGATAAGATGGTTGAAAATGCAATACCTACTTATATCAGTCATTGATTGTTTCTAGAAATCGATTTCCGATAAGAGGTGTTCACAAAAGACTAGATTAACATTTTTTTTTCTATACCTATAACTCCTGTGGGCGCCGTGGCTCAGTGGTTAGTGCGTTGGACTATGGAGCAAGGGGTTCGAGATCGAACACCTAAAACTTTTTCAAGGCCCCACCTCTCGCGAGCGTCTGACAAACATCCGAGAGTACAACTGTCTCGAGAAAGCTTCTCAAATAACAAATTGGCCTTCGGACACGGCATTAAACAGTAGGTTCGTGTAAATAATATAACACGCACAACACGAATAGTTGTGAGAAGCTAGGCCTTGGGTCCCATCGACCTGTTGCGCCAAGTATTTATTTTTTTTTTTTAGTTTTTTATAACTGCTGTGAGCGTAGGAGAGATGTCTCACCGTTAGGTCTATAACAAATATGTAAGTACGGTTTCTGTAACCAAAATAAGAGTTTTTTGGGAAATGGCATGGAGGATACTTGCAAGCGGACTTGCCTAAAGTGATCTGAAATCTGAACCATAATCTTTGTAAAGTAGCGCTTTGAACGTGACTCGGACTTTAATAAGACAATAACAATATTCTACTTCCTAATCGACATGAATTACCTGTCAAAACTGCAGACATACAATAGGACGAATGCAAAAATTATAATCAAAGCACATAATGTGTGATGTATAGGGGAATATAAGGGAAATGTCTGGTATACTAAACTACGTAGGTATTTTAAACTAGTTCAAAGACTGTTTTCAAGCGAATCGATATTTATTTGTTTAGAGTAATTAGAGAAAACGGCTTGCTAGCAAGGTAGATATTAGATGTGTGCCTTTACATTTTACATTTAAATGCGTAAAATCATGACCTTCTAAAATTGGGGGATATTCCTCTCACAGATGGATGGATATTTCAACGAGAATGTTAAGAAACGCATCCAGAAACGCTCATTGTTTAGTGATTTTGACAGATAACACACAACTCTTGCCTATAGAAGTTTGTTAGATAAGAATTCGTAAATTTTGTCACGCACGAGAAGTCTTGTATTCTCTCTTGTAAGATTTTTGTGTGTCAGAGAACGGAGTTGGAGTCGAATTTGTACGAACTTTCGAGTAAGGGAACAGACTATTCTGTTCTTGTAAAGTATAGAGATTTTCTTTGTTGATTTGGACAGCGCTCATACCTGGATAAAGATATGCTTAGTATGTTGTTAATACTTCAATAAAGAAAATGCATATGTTAGTAACCTCTTATCGTGTGATGACTTCGAACTTCTATCGAAACATTAAGACGTCGACATGTTTAGTTCTGAAACACCTCCTGGGGCATTGGTGGTCCACAAACCGTCTGTTTGCTCCATTATTCATAGAACATCCGAGGATTGTCTTCAAAATCTCTAATCTAAGTATTCGAACGTCCTATCTTGTTCTTTGCAAAACTATTGTTTTACTCCTGGTGTCGTTTTAAGTGGATTCTTGTATGAACTGTGGGAATATGTTCAATTGTTGTTTTCGGACTCTAAATTATACTTATAGTCACACGTGTTCCGTTCAGAATCGGATTCCTCAATTAGTTTTTATTTGGTTTCCACATCCACAATCGTATGATTTTGTCAGCTTACTAGCACTCTAAAACGTCCACATAAATACTAATTATTTGTGAATATGTAAGGTATATACTACATACTTTCTCCTATAATATACACTTTTGTAACTCCGGGTCGCCCTAAATATACTTTTCCTCTTCGGCATATCATAGACTATACACTTTGTTGGGTTAAAATAGAAACTATTAATGAAAGACCTTTAATTGACTCTTTGAGTACAATTACCTAAGCTCACTGTTTAATCATTGTTTGTTTCTTATTGCCAGGAAAAAAGCTATCTTTGATAAAACAACAACAAAAAAGACATTTCTAAACTCATAAACATTCAGCTGACCATTACCACACACTCTGCCATATATACACACAAACACAGAGACATAAAAAATAAATAAAAATAAAATTCAGTCCATAAAGCAATCGTCGAACTCGTCGTAGGTCAACTAAAGGTGATTTCCCTCCACATTAGGCAGGGAATTTCACATAAATTGCATCCTGTGTGTCCTCTACCCATCATCCATCTAATTAGCAAAATCTTTTCATTTCGTTGTGATGAGTTCTCGATATTCACATTTAACCGCCACGTTCTAAAAATGTCAGCACTCTACAAACAGATTTTTATTAGCTCAAATATCTATCAACCCCATGGAACGAAACAAAAAAAAAAAATGCAAAAAAGCACGAATTTAAAAAACAATTTAACAACTGTCGGTTTTTGCGTTTTAGAATTTGATTCCTCCTCCTCTATCCACATGACGACGGCGGTGACCGGCATAAAAAGCAAACGAACTTCTCTTCTCTATGCAAAGCAGTTATTTGCAGCGTGTTTTGATTCCTCTACAAGAGATACTGATACTCACAAGACATTCTAAAAAAAAACACAAAAAATAGAAAAAATTATAGAAACTAACCAAATCTGACCTATCTATGTGTGTATCTATATATAAAAAAAATTAGATTGCACAAAAGTTGATTGCACTCAAATTTTAGATAAAGCTTTTTCAAGGTCATCTCCCGAAATTAATAAAAAAAAAAACAAAACGTCAAAATACATAAAATACACACACCGTGCTTTGGTCGTTGTCAAATTTTGGTTTTGTTGTTATTGGAGCGACAACAACGACGCCGACATTTCAACGTGTCGTGGTGGTCGTAGTTAAAGTTCTTCGTTCGTAGATACGTTCTTTTTTTTTCTCACTCGATTTGGTTAGGCCAGTTCTGGCTCTGTTTTGTTTTTGTTTTTTTTTTCTTAAATGGGCGGCGGCAGTAAGAAGGAGGCCGACGAGTTATCGGTGTCTTACATAATGCAAGAGTCCATGTTTTGCCTAAAAATGAAACAGAAATACAAGAAATTGTCGAGACATTCTCGTCAAAAGTCATAAAAAAAAAGAAACATTTTGTGTGTGGTTCGTGCTTATGGTGTTCTTGTTTCCTTTTCTCAAAACAAGAAAAAAAAAATAAATTAAAGCAAACTTTCGGAAGAACAATAAAGCGATTAAAGTGAGTTCTGTGCTTTGTAAGTGCCCGACGACGACGGTGTGCTGACTGATCGGCAGGGCCCCCACATAAACAGAACCGAAAATTCATTATGCAATCTTTGTCGCTTGTTACGCATAAATATTATATACTGTTTTTTTTTTTTTTAAATATTCAAATTTTGTTTTGTTGAAATTTTAATTTTTGCACAAAACAAGATTCCTAATCTAGAAAAATAAAACAATGAATACAAAAAATTAAACTTATTCGCAATGAAGATAAAAATAGAAAACTAATAATGAAAGCTTCGGCTATACTTATAGCTCGTGCCTATTTGGAGGAAGGAATTAGTTTGTTTTGCTTGCCTGCCTGAAAGAGCGTGTTTTCAGTGCTAAAATTGACACACGTTCCGAAAATGGGTTTGTTTTTATTTTTATTTTTTTTTTAATGAAACGCTTTGGTTTGTTTATGTTAAACATATGTATGGTGCAAAAAAAACCACTCACTCTTGGTGAGGTTAATGTAGTTTTTCGAAGATAATTTATGGTCTTCTAATGGTTTTGAAAATAAAGAATTTCGTATTTACTTTGGGACTTTCGGTAATGGTGTTTCGATGTAAATTCATATAAATGTTTATCTGTCATTGCTGATTGAAGAAGTCAATTTTAGCTGTTGAGTCAGAGCTAGACGTAAGATCTTTATAACTTGGGTAAGTGACTTAATTTGAAGATGATCTTAAAAATGTTTGGTCTGATTTTCACTACTCATGGTAGCCTAGGACTAATCCGCTCTATAAACAGAATTGTTTAGCTCAAAAAATCGTAATGGATATTTTGCTCATTCATTGTGAGTACTAAGCATATCCGAGCACCAAACCAGTACATTATTGCTATTACCTAGGGATGGCTTGACAACAATTCCTTACGTAAGAACCTTGAAAATTCTACCCGATACCGGCGCCAGTTCTGCCTACCAAAGGTGCCCTGCTGACCACAATATATGACCACCTAAACCTTTATATTAAGGAAGGTTAGGTTCTTACCTATTTAAAGTTTGAGAATAGCTTTAAGTCACCAGAAGAAGAACTACATACAAACACTACTTTCTAGTTTCAAAAATTTTATGTTTTAATGCAATCTTCTGTTCTTTAGTTTTCAGGAAGGATCTTCCAAAACAAATTATTCCTTACGTCTAAGGTTTTAAGCTCAGTTTCTTCCACAAAATCCGGTTTTAACCGTACGCCCATTTACACTACATAGTTTATGTAAGATTTTCATCCGTCACAAGCCAATTTTGTGGTTGAGAAATGTGCGTTTTGAGTATAATGAATAGTAAACTGTATGTAACTTATTATTTTGGCATTCGGTTTGAACCAATCCAATCAAAACCTGCAGTTCCTGGTTTTCCGCCAAACAATAATTACCTACAATCTTCCATCTTCATATGTAAGGCAATCACTTCAAGGCTTGACGTATAATAGGTACTAGATTCCATAAAACTCAGTGTAAAACGCTCAAAAACATTGCCATAAAATCAATGTTACGCAATGGTATTCAAATAAATTGCATTCCACAAGGTTGCCATGTTGGACCTGATCTCTCTGCATGTACCGATTACAAAGGTATAACTTGTATTTATTTCGTTATTCCTACGTTATCTGCAAGAGCTTCTAATAGGTAGGTATACCTTTGTATGAATCTAAATGCAATTCATCACTTTCACAGCGCAATTCGCCATATAATTCCTTTTGCAAATACCCCATCAAGAAGAATTCCAACAGAAGAATTCCCCATCTTAAACCTCTCTCATTTGAAAGTAAATTTTGTTTTTCAAAAGGCTAAAACATACAATTTTGCCGAGTGCATTCCACTTCAGCAGTCCCGCTGCCCTTACCACACACTACCCTTGCTTGCATTGCAGTGTAGCACCACCACCAAGGCATAAACTGACAAAAACGAGAATTCCATCACACATACATCATTTCTTCTTCATTCTGCTCTCTCACACTACACATAACATTCTCTTGTCGTTCACTCACAAACGGCACACACCACCGGTCCCATACCATACCATGCCACACCATATCATACCACACGTTGGCACTATGTGTGTTTACACTATAGCGGAAGAAGAAACGAAGTGAAATAAATTAAATGTAAATGTGAAGTGAAAATAATGATGAAATGAAAATATGTGCATACAAAGATACGCACGTACACATGTGCACTTTGGGAGAACCCTATAAAGAGAATACACAACAAATGCGTTCGCGGTTCAATCCGACAAAAATTCGTTTTCCTTCTCTCTATTTGATTCTAATTATAATGACGAATTGTGTGTTATAATAATGATATTCGTTCGACACTTTACAGTTACAACAATTCTTAAAATGGTGTACCTATTTGAAAAAAGAGACGAAAAGTGTGATGGTCGTACGGGCGGGGGCTGTATATGCCAATTGAACTTTAAAACCACTATTCAGCTAGGTGCTGGCAAAAAAAAATCCCACTGACCACTGACGTGCCGTGACGATGGGGACTTGTCAACTTGACGCGCTCTGACGTAAGAAGAAAAAAAAGAAGTAAAACACTTCTAAAATCGTATTGGTTCCGGATTTTTAATATGTGGTAGTGTTTTTTTTTCTGTGCTACTGCTGTGACTGTAGCCGCGCGCACAGTGACGATCGCAACAACAGCAGCAGCAGCGGCTAAACGTCAATGTCCTCGAAACCTTGAAAATAAAAAAAAAGTTGTTCACAATTCAGTTTATTTTTTTTTTTAGAATTTTTCTACGTAATTTGTTTAATTGTTGTATGCGCCGTGTGTGTTGTTACTGGTGGCCTTTTCAGTTAAGGTGTGATTTGCTTAGTGTGATACCTACATGCATACAACCTCACAAGAACGAAGAGCTTGAAAATTTAATAACTTTAACCGAGAACAAGACGTGTTCGTTATTGTACGTACATATGTACGTAGTAGTTATTTATTTATTTACTTTCCATCTGTACTGGTACTGGTACTATTGAATTTGGAGGACTACCACCGATCTTGATAAGCATGATCATCGGCCAGACAATTGCTTTGTCGTTTTCCGCATTCGTATAAAAGTGTAAGCGAGTCTGTAATTAGATTTAATAATAATAATGATAAGAATTGGTTTCGCTTTTGATGACTGTGAGAATTGTAATCAAACTGGAATATTTATAGCTGTACGCACATACCTACGAGATATTTTTCGTCTTTTTCAATTCAAATGATATGTTATCACACGCTTGACACTGTGTGTTATACTAAACCAGTTTTCCGTTTCTATTTAAAATATTATTGTTTGGTTATTATTTCGGGCGAAAGAAAATAAACAATTTTTATCTCCAAGTAAATGTGTATATACATATGTATGTATGTAGGTGTATCAAATGGTTTCCTAGGATATTTTTACTTGGAGTATATTAACTACATATATGTAAAAGTATTCAAGTATATGGGAAACACATATTGGTTTCGAGATTTTAATCAAACTTATGAAGACGTTGGAAAAACGTTCAGTGCCCCATTTCTATCTGTCTATCTGACTTCGACTACTGGACAGAAGCAAAATCAAAATTGTCATTCTAACCTCAAAATTAAGCGTAGGTACTTTATTTAAGGCGAACCTAAAAGAAATATTTCCAAAATGTCTGAGGATTTCTATAAACATTCATATTTCGATTAGTTTGGGCATAATTTTTGTTATTTTCAAAATTGGCTATTTTTTCGACGATTGGGCTGAAAATGTACAAAATGCCACGCCCACTTTTTAAAACTGTCTAATGTATTTATATTTTGAATAAAATTGTGAACCTTCTCTGGTCTAAGTGCATCCTCAGCCAGGGCCGGTCTAAACCAAACCTTAACCAACCAAAATTGTTAAAGAATTATTGGAACAAGATTGATAGGCGATTTAATTCTCTTTAACTTGCTTACATATATGAACATTATATAGGGGCACACCCACTTTTGTAGTTATCATATGAAATAAAATGGATGGAATTTCATGCCTCCTATCGTTTGAGACTATAGGCTTATTAGTTTACCTTAACTTCAATTATGAATAATTCATAAAGTTTAGGCAAAAAGGTTGAAATACGCTCTTTATTTTTGGAAAGAGATGACGTTAACGCCTCAATATTGTCGAATCCTTCTTCGACTTTTTTAACTTGGACAAGAAAGCTAAAAATTTTGAGTTAGAAGATAACTTTACTTTCTTTGGGTAATAAAGTCAGTATAAGACCACGCCTATATTTTAGGCCCATATTGCGGACTTTAAAGTATTTACGACTGTGACTTATATTAGTGTGACTATCTGTAACTCGATTCTTTCAAACTTAACTGCCGCAGTACATTCACATTAAACCAAGCGAATAGGACGCATCTGATGTCACTGGTTGGCCTGGATGTTAAGGTTATCAAAGGGAAAACTTTGAACCAATTTTTTTTGACACCATCGATCTTATTTATTTTTTGTACAGAACTCTCGTCCTTTGGCTCACTTTTTTCTCCCTCATGGGTACATATTTTGCTTTGTTGCCTTTGCTCCCTTTCTTAGTCATCCTAATGATTATACCTCTGTATGTTGTGGTAGATCCGGTTCAGTTTGATTTGACCATGTTGATTCCTAGTTAATTCTAAACTCGGAAGCACGATCAGATCGTTTCATATTAATTTACTAGATACATCTGTCTGAAGGTACCCGGTATAGATTTAATGGCTTGTTAATGCAGGAGCAAAATGTGTAAATGCTAGCTAGTGATCTTGAACATTCTGTTGCTACGACAGTTCGACAGTTGGCCCAAGACTGTTGAAAGCACTTCATTCTCTTTGACAAATCAGTCGCTTTCTAAGCCCCTATCTGTGATAGTAAAGATTTTTGTTTAAATAGCTGATTAGGTGGCTCTATCAGCTCCTTGGTGTTTTAGGTTTCTATTGGAACTTCTCTGTGGCCTTACACAGATGGTCATACATCTTCATCACGCTGTCGAGTGGTAATTAAAGAAATCTAAATAGTTCTTAAACGTATTTATTTTCAAAAATGAATACCTATTAGTTTGTCATTTCGAAATTTAAGATCATCGCAATAGATTGCGCGCACACAAGTCAGCCATTTACAATCCCTTGACTTTGAAATAAAAACATTCTCACACTTGTAAATGAAAAAATAAATATCGTGCGTTGATCTAATTTTAACTCTGCCTTCATTTTTCACAGCTTATTACACTCGCCACCAACTTTTTTTTTATATTGTCGTGGTCAGAATCGACAGACACTTGTGAAAAGACATAAAATTTAATTATACACCGAGAGGAGGCTACCTTAGAAATTGTCTGGTTTTGTTTCTATGTCATTTGTCGTATTGCATAATTTTTCCCTTTTGAGCTTATTTTTGTGTGTTTCAACTTGAATGGAGGAACGCAGAGATATACCTACTCTATGATTGTATTTTTTACGTATAGATAGGTACGGTGAGGGAAATAATCGAAAAGTTGAGTGAATTCCTTAAAAAGCTGCTGCATGCGATCAGAGAATGAGCAACAGATAAAGATACATTATATAGATATGTATGCATGTACATTTGCATCTGTATTTCTTCTTATGGGAGATAAACAAAATAAATACATGAACATATGTAAGAAACATGCACGTAATCATGTAGAAAAAGATGAGAATGTGAGTATAACTTTGTATCTCAACTTTAAAGTTGATTAATCCAATGAAACTGACCTCAGAGATTTTTTTTTCTCTTATGCTGTATAAAATGTACACATTTTTATGGTTTCATTGCACATTTGTCTTTGCATTGTCTTTCAGTATATATTTTTTTATCGCTTGTTGCTGTCGTGCTAAAGGGATTTCATTTTATTTCTCTGTTTCTATTTTAAGGCAGTAAATTTTGTTTGCAGTTGTAATCCAATGAAAACATATAAAATAAATTAAATTTGCTAATTAATTGCAATTTTTTGCACTTTATTTTATTTTTTGTTTTACTTTGCTCTTGACTGCCGATGACGGTGAACGCATGCCAACACAGCGGCAATGGGATGGGAATGATGATGACGACTGACGACGCAAGAAATCGAGGGGAATTAGGGGTAAAGTTAGTCGTGCGTGCGTTCTTCTAGTTGCGCTTGAGGTGTAAATTGACATTTTAATTTTTGCACGTGTTTTTTTTTTTTTTTTTTGAAACTAAGGGCTAGAAGAGATAGAATAAATTGGCATACAATAGACACTCTTTCCAAATCGTTTTGTTTTGAGTAGTAAATCATGAGGTTTGATTAAGATCTCTGTCACGACAGGGAGGCTCTGTCTTGCTGTTAGTCATTTGATTTATTGTAGTTTTGTAATTTGCATTTTTTTTATTTCATTTACCATTAACTGATAGTTTGTTAGACGCGATGTGGTATTGTTATGGTCGATGGTAGGTATTCCTAGGGATAGTATTTTTTTTCTGTCAGACATGATTATTCATTTAGAAAATTTAATTGGCAGGTAGTTTTGAAAACTTATGAAAAGGATCACCGCAGTGGAAGAGGATTCAACAGACGTAATCAATGCCGACAGTATGGTATTAAAAGTAACGCACCTTTACATTTCACTAATGTTAGAATTTCTCATTTTAGAGACTGGGACTGCTATCTAACTTAGTCATTACAGTCAAAGCGATAGCATTTGATATGTGTCGCATGACATAAAAGGAGAATTCACCAACCTTTGCCAATTACATCTGGGTATTTCAGATTTCTCCGCGACCCATAATCGTGGAGGGACAAGAAAAAAAAGAATTTGCTTAACGGGGGGTTATTTTTAAGTTAGCTTAGGCAGAGTTCTTGGCTTATTTTAATATCTTGGGTTCAGTTTATACTAGTTAGGCTTAGTTCGAGTTTCATTTGCTCACTTTCTTTAGGTATTGGCCTACGTCCTTGGTCTGTAGAACCTTTGTTAGTACTTTTTTAGTCCAATTAAAGTAGAATTTAGCTTAGTTTTCTACCAGCTTTAGTTTATCCAAAAAATATATATGTACATATATGTATATATGTATATACAGTGTCGGAAAAAAGTTTGGAAACATAGTCTAGAGATTTACAATTTCAGGACTAACATAAAATCCCTTATACCTACGTTTATGAAACTTGGTATAAAAATACATTTTAATATTCTTCTTCAAATTCTAAAAGAACATTGGTGTACGGCAACTAGAAAAAAATATTTACCAAGAATTGAGACAAGACCTCGTAGAACGTACGGAAAAAAGTATGGAAACATGTAGTTTTTCATAGAAATAATGTTTATTTCTCAGTAATAACAAGTGTTTTTGTTAATATTTAGTGCTTCCCCCTTTTGCTTTGAGAACTGCTCTGCATCTCCTTTCCATGGAATCTACCAATTTCTCACAAAATGAAACTGGGATGTTCTGTCATTCATGTACCATTTCTTCATAAAGCGGATTTTTTTTAAAAAAAATTTTGACTCGAACTTGTCTTTTTATGAATTCCCACAAGTGTTCTATAGGATTAAGATCCGGGGATTGAGATGGCCATTCTAAAATATTCAGTTTTTCCTGTTGGAACCACTCTTTTACCAACGTAGAAGAATACTTCGGACCGTTGTCTTGCTGAAAAATCCACTTAATTGGCATTTCATATTCAGCATATTGAAGCATAATGTTTTCTAGTATTTCCAAGTAACGATACCGATCCATTATTCCATCTATCCAAAAAATTGGTCCAACTCCAGATCGTGAAAAACATGCGCAGACCATAACCGAACCTCCACTATTCTTTACGGCTGGTAATTTATACTTTACACTGTATCTTTTACCCTTTGTTGAAAATTTTTCTAAATTATTGGCTTTTAAATAGTAAGCCAACTATTTAGAAGCGATGGAAAACATTATGTGAGGCGACCAAAGGGTGAAAGATACAATGTAAAGTATCAATTACCAACCGTAAGGAATGGTGGAGGTTCGGTTTTGGTCTGCGCATGTTTTTCACGATCTGGAGTTGGACCAATTTTTTGGATAGATGGAATAATGGATCGGTATCGTTACTTGGAAATACTAGAAAACATTATGCTTCAATATGCTGAAGATGAAATGCCAATTAAGTGGATTTTTCAGCAAGACAACGGTCCGAAGTATTCTTCTACGTTGGTAAAAGAGTGGTTCCAACAGGAAAAACTGAATATTTTAGAATGGCCATCTCAATCCCCGGATCTTAATCCTATAGAACACTTGTGGGAATTCATAAAAAAAAAAAAATCGAATCAAAAATTTTTAAAAAAAAATCCGCTTTATGAAGAAATGGTACATGAATGACAGAACATCCCAGTTTCATTTTGTGAGAAATCGGTAGATTCCATGGAAAGGAGATGCAGAGCAGTTCTCAAAGCAAAAGGGGGAAGCACTAAATATTAACAAAAACACTTGTTATTATTGAGAAATAAACATTATTTCTATGAAAAACTCCATGTTTCCATACTTTTTTCCGTACGTTCTACGAAGTCTTGTCTCAATTCTTGGTAAATATTTTTTTCTAGTTGCCGTACACCAATGTTCTTTTAGAATTTGAAGAAGAATATTAAAATGTATTGTTATACCAAGTTTCATAAACGTAGGTATAAGGGATTTTATGTTAGTCCTGAAATTGTAAATCTATAGACTATGTTTCCAAACTTTTTTCCGACACTGTATATATATGTATATTCAAGTCTTCTGATCCAATGTACCTGTTCCTTCCAGTTCTTTCCATTGTCATTCTTAGTAACATTTTGTTTGCGATCTCATTGATGACGAGAATTATCGTGGCAGATGTCCTGATAATAGTTCCTCATTGCCAAACAGAGGCATGACAATCATCGTACTTTACAGTGCAAAATCCCCACAAGCATAACTCAACAATTCTTAGAACGCAAGATACTTACCTATTTATTTGATAACTGAAAAAAACCCACCCATCATGGGTGTTCTACTAGGATGCAATAAGTCTAATTTCTTTTGGAAAATCACTACAAATTAAATCACCATCAACGTACTCACCGTACATTATTGGGTTTTCCTCAAACTCTTTGACACACATGCGAGTAAGCCCGCAATCGTATAACTCTTTTTCATGCTCAAAAATAAAATAAAAAGAATGTTTTTTATTTCAACGTAATCAGGGAAAAAGTCATAAATTTCTTCCCTCTTTTCTAACACATTCAACGCCGCATTACATTCATCAGCAGTATAAGCCGACAACTATTGCATTCTAAGTGAGAGATGATGCGCCAAAGCTTAGGATACACAGAATTACATACCAAAGGCAAAAACAAATGCACGGGAAAATGAAAGAGTTGTAGTGAAAGAAGGAGGAGAACAAAAAAAAAAAAAAAACAAAAAAACATAAATATCTAAACAACTCAATTTGTGCTTGGGTAGAGGAGGAGAAGATACAAGTCTCTTGCGTGTAGATAGTTTTTATCTTTATTTTTTGTTTTACCTCTCACGATTATTACGACATAAAACGCGCGAGCGCGCACGAGTGTGTGTAATATTCTTTTCTTTTTATTTTTTGCACATTTTACCGTTAGTATAATGGTAAAATCACCGTTTAGTATTCATGAAAAAAAACAAAAAAAAAAAAAAAAAACATCATGGAATCAACGATAAGAAAACAAGAGGTGCTAAGTCTGTGCCCTGCGTGGAACCAGAGTTTTCTTCTTCATTTTGCCCTAAGGGCAGTCGGTATCTGCATACAATAAAATCCTTTTTTTCTGCTTGTTGAAAGATTTTATGAAGATTGCCTTAGAAATAAAATTCAACTTGCCTGAAGAAAAAGTTGGCAGGCAAAGGAACTACTACTCCGATGTATGTACATAAGTATCTGAGCACACCATGCGCTTAAATTAGTAATGGTAGTGGTCGTTGTTGCAGCATCGGCATAGAACCGCTAGGTATTTAGCGTTATTCTTCGGTCATTCTACCATCTACTCAATTCGACGGATGTACATAGTCGATACTCGACGAAGAGGTACGAACTCTCATGGAGTAAGTGTGCAAGAAACATCTAAAGCGCAATAGCAGCGAACAACGTACGTACACCGTAGAACGTGCATTTTTAATCGAACGGCTACACTCGCGATCTGACGGTGATGATACGAGTAGTAGAAAACGGTTCTCAGTTTTATTTTGTTTGTAGAATGATATGCATACTAAGCGGCTCATTACAGGTCTCTGCGGTGTGTGCCTCTTTTTTTCATTCAGGCAATTTGTCGTAGTTTTACAGTACAATGCATATAGACGCATGAAAGTGTTGTCGTTTGGTTGTAGGGTGTGCATATGGTAGTCAATAAATTGGAATGTGTAAATTTGATTTTGAAACTCAGTGTTAAACGAAATTGGAACCTTTTCAATAAATCACTGATCGCCTGCATGAAGTATACTTTCAGTCATTAAGTGGGGATCATTTGAATTCCAAAGAAAGCATACTCATTTGAACAAATTCAGCTATATAAGTTCTTTTAGTTGTTTGTAATGTTAACTCCCCATGAAACTGCGGTCTGAAAGTTATAAAAGTCTAGAATGGAGAACTAAAGTTTTGTCCCCCCAAGGTACCGGTTTTGGTTATTAAGAATCAAATTATTGTTCTACAATTGTTTGCATAAAAATAGACCAAGTCGCATAGGAATTTACTAAACTTTGTCACGAAATTAAATTTTAATTGTGACTCTCAGCAGTGTTTACTAGTTTGGCGCCCAACAATAGGCCGCACCTCAAAGACGCAGTGACTACATATTTCTGATACTAATTGATAAATTTGTCAATTGTATCATTTCCACACGTACGTGCTTAGCAAAATAAAAATGGCCTTCTCATGTCAACCCACATGGAATTAGGCACTAGGGTAGACAGGTATGTAGAGGGGGCGGTTCGAAAAGAACCTAATTAGATCCAAGTAGACTTGTCGTTCAAGTGTTAGTGGATAAACAGAGTCATTGTTGTATTTGTATATAAGTAGTTGTGTTGTGGAAACTTGTGGAAGCTTAACTGTTAACTATTTCTAGACGTTGGATGGCTTTGTCTCCAGGATTGTACTATGGACATTGGGCTGCCCAGTCTCCGTAAATGGATGCTGTGGGTAGCTTTTCTTTAAAATTTTGGCCAAAATTTTATTTCACGATTCATTCAGAATTTCGTTACATTTGTAATACCATTTATGGTCTCCATTCTGTTTACATAAGTCTGATTGCTAATTCATTTCTGCCCGACCCACACTCATCGCATGAAAATAAGAAAGTTGGGGGATACCCTTCAATAAACATTGCGTACACCAATGAATTTATGTATGTATGTACAATCTCCAACCTACCACAATTTCAATTATCAGTTAAATAAAAAAAAAATAAAAATCCCACACCCAAAACTTAATGTAGGTAACTTCAGAATCTAGCAACTTAAGTCTCGCTCGAGGGAGAAGAGCGACGAAAACGAAAATAACAAACCTCCAGCCGAATTGTACTGTTTAATTTCGCTATTACTCACTTTTAAATTTTCCATTTACCGAAAATAATAAAACGTCAATACGTTACAATAGCCAATGGACATTTTTTTTATTTTTATTATTTTTTAAACGAGGTCAGGTTTATAACTTTATTTTCCATTGTTCACGGGAAAACAGAATCTCGTTTTTTCCTTTGGAAATTGAGTTGGCGGCTCTGCGGACGATAATAATTCCATTACATACATTATGTGTGTACTCACTTCACTAATCATAAGTAAATACTACAAGTACGTACGGATACGGCCATACGAACAATAACCTATGAAAATTTCTTTCGTATAACTCGCGCAGATGAATCAGTTTGTATGTGGAAGTTGGCGTTCGTCGTCGATGTCAGCGTCATCAATTATTGTTAGTCGTCAAATTGTTGTTGTGTGTAAATTTATAACGGTAAACAAATACGGAGGCAGTAAGGAAAAAAAAACAAAATTATGAATAATCACTTTTGAAGAAAAAAAATACTGACAACACGATGGCAACATGAGGGAGGACGTGCTATTAACTTGAGATCTCTCTTTCTCGGTGGTACGGTGTGTGTTATCACTTCCTTTGGATCTCTCTTTTTGTAAATTTTCATTCATTTTCGTCATGTACCACGCGAAAAGGTGTACAGTAAGTATCGAACAGATCGATGGAGGCTATGCGGTGTGTCACTATGCGAGAGAAAATGCCTTCAGATACATAATAAGATACATTTGTATCTATAATTGTATCTTTGCAAACATAAATGGTATTTTTGTGTAGCTTTTATGCGCAGATAATTTTTCATATAGTATACCTACGTATGTACATTTATATATTTTTTTTATGAGAAAAAAGTTAGCTCAACTGTGTGTTTTGTTTGCAGCAACATGCCTCGGATATGAATTTCAGTACGCGTGGCTACTTAAAAACCCTTCTCGTGCATGTATCTGCATGAAATGTTGTATATTCCAATTGTGCATGCATTATTATTAAATATACTGTGTTTGAAAATACACAGCACGGCTCAGAACGTACAAAAAAAAAAAAAAAATAAAAAGATAGGTACATTATCTACAAAATGAGCATAATTTTCCTTTTTGGATTGCTGCTTGACGTCGTTGTGTTATTGCTGTGGCTGTTGGTTGGTTGGTTGTTTGGTCGGGCTTGGTTTGTGTAATGTGATGTGCGCCAATGCAATGGTGTTGCATTTAATTTGACGTGTTTTATTATACTTTTTTTTTGCTTCTTGTCATACGATGTACATACATATATTACAACAGCATGAGGTAAAGATAGAGAAGGATTGTGTACGGACGACGAGCGGCAGAGGTGCAAAGGAAATGAGTATACAAAAAAAAAATAAAGAAAAACTTGCATTCATGTTCGTAGCCGGCGAATTGCTACTGCATTCCTTTTTCGTATTAATTTTTATTTTTTTTTGGTTGTGTGCGCTAGCTGAAGAAAGAGATATATAGCTATGAAAGTAGACATGTCTCACTTTATGTTTTGTAATTTTGTGCGCAGTCAGCTGTGACGGATGAATGCCAAGTTTACCTTCTTTTGTGGATTGGAACTGAATGCAGAATTGGTGAGATGGATGAGGGATGTTGGGATTACAGAGGAATATGAATTGATTCGGTGTGAAATATATTTTTAATTAGATTTTGTGCAAATAGTAGGGGAAAATGATATGTACATAAGAGTGAGAAGTATTTTTATCATATACAGACGTCTATTATTAATCTTTCTACCGAACGGTCAGCTGATGATTGACGGAATGATTCTGAGACTAAAAGTGTTTCACAAAAAAAATAAAAATAATTTACTTGAGATCGCCATCTGGTTTCGGACGCCGAAATGCACATCGACTATTTATCCGAAAGAAACAAGAACATAACTTTCGATTCTAAGTGGCCAGTCACATAAATTTCAAACCTACATAACTTCCAACTTAATAACTAACATCAACACTATCCTTCCTAAAATTTTAGAGCCCTAAGCCATCGGGGTACATATTTTCTAAAATGTGTCAAGGTGCCATGGAACCAAACCAAAACTAAATCGTTTTGGAACACATTCCATACTTTCAGTATACTTGGCAAAAAAAAATGATAAGTTTTAACAAGTACACGCCCCCGAATTTGGTGAGACTTTAAAAAACAAATAAAATTCTGCCAAACGAATAAATGAAAAAAGGAAGATTTGTCCAGTTTGTCTCTTAGGGTCGTTTTAGATTATTTTTCTGAATGTTAGACTGTTGGGATTGATATTATTTTTGACAGAGATAAACACGAAACTGTACTGTCGAAAATGTGTGCTCTTTTTGGAAACTATAATAGTATGTTTGTACATACAGACGGTAAACCATGCAACACTGTAAATCAAACAATCCAGGTTCTGCAACGAACGAATGGACGTGTGCTGTAAGAAAATGACGACATTGACTGGCCTTTTTTTTGTGGGGTTATTTCAAAAGCAAAGTGTACGCCAGCAAGCCCATGGAAGAGTTCAAGGCAAACATTCGTGCCGAAACCATCGCTGTACCACCCGTGAATGTTGATGTACCTCAAGGTTCCGTTTTTACCATGACTAAGTGGGTTAAAAGAAGGAAAAGGAGTATAGGTCTAAAGTTTTTTTTGAAATCCGCTCACTACATTACTCATTTTTTCATTACTTCATTATTTTACATGAACTCGGAAAACATAATCTAGATCAAATATTTTGAATGCTATTTCAATAAAAAAATTGATTTGATGGTATTTTACTTCTAAGATTCGCAAACTTTCAAAAAAATGAAGTATGCCACGCCTACTTTAGAAGGACTGATACACAGAAAGAGGGGTCTGTTCCAAACGGCTTTTGTGTACATGTCCATTGCCTCATTGCAGCAGAAAATTTGTATAAATGACAATTGTCTGCAACTTCCTGATCAGTGAGTTGTGCCACCATCTTCAGCACCTCTGATTTTAGAGAACGTACCATCCAACTTTTAACATCCTTTTAATTTTCATGCCATCAAACTATAACTTCTATTGCTTATTTTATAGCCACTGTGTTTAATACTGATCATTTCTAACATCAACATCATCATCATGCTGTCCACTCGATGAATTATTCATGTAAATCAGTCCAAAAGGCAAAACAAAATTGTGTCGAAAAAGTGTAAAACGAACAAGCAACCAGCCAGCTAGCTTTGGAACACGCAAATGTACACACTTGGCTTCGGACGGACGTTTTGGCTTCTTTTTGTTGTTTTGTTTTTTTGTTTTATTTTTTGAAAGATTTGTTAAAGATATTTTACTCGATTCCATCTTCAAATTCAATCTATTGTTTGTTTATTGTTGAACGAAGCATTTGAAATGTTAATTGACTACTACATTGCTTTTTTGCTTACGTCCAACTATTTATTTCTTTGCTATTCTATTTCTTATAAGGGAAACACACTGCGCACGTTTTTTTTCTTCTTATTCTTCTGTGTTTAACTGAAATAAAAAAATGAAAAAAAAAAACGAAAAATCTTTTAGAAATGAATTTAAAATAAACACAGAAATTTTGAAGAACAAAAATTAATTCAAATATTTAAATTAAGAAGGTTTTTACGTTTTTTTCGATTTTTTTATTTTTTTTTATTTTCAAAGGAAAGCGCAGATGAATATCTTTATCGAGCTTTTTAATCCGATTGAAGTACGTACTTGGGAGTATTTACAGTGGCTTTGGATTGGAATTGAAGACGTTTTAAGTCCATTGAAATCAGTGGATTATAGGATGGTTGGTTTTATCCATCAAGGCTAAATATTGGCAAAATGAAGACGATGGAATCGTACAGCGATAATAGACTTATGACTTTGTTTGCATAGTCATAGTCAAGCTGAACACGTGTCTCTAGGTTTTAGAGCTAAATTCAGGTACTACCATCTTAGATAGATTTACTTACTCTTCGATGAGAGTATGCGGGTGTTTCCAAAATGAGAACAATTTGTTGGCAAAAGGCGTGACATTAACAAAGACATAACTAAAACTTGGCTGTGTCCAAGTCCCCAATTTTTTTTTTGGGCTCCATAAAAATGAAAAAAGCCCTTAGAAAATAACTATATTTCATACTATGTTCATATACTACGATCGTTAAGTACTCGCTCCGCTGCCGCCCCCCTTCGCTGCTCCTTCATAACCGTCTTAAGAAGTATCATATGTTAGGTCGGACATACGACCACACATTTTTATTTGGATTAAGATCCCATTGGACTGGTTCCCAACATATAAAAATACGAAAATAGATATTGTTGAGAACTTGTTTCCTGAGGCTTAAAAATCTGATCTGAGAACACCTTCAAAGATGTCTGCCTACAAAACGTTCCAATATTTCACAGGAAGTAGCAAACAACACATTCATATGGGACATACACCTAAATGTACATACAGTACTGTGCAAAATATAAGTAACCGTTTCACTCTGATTATTCAATTCAATTTTTTCCTACATTTATCCATAAAAGTAAAAGGAAACACTTGACACAATTGATCTTAGAGTAAGATCTTTTAATTCGCAGAATTTTAAGAAATATTTATTTAGCGCAAAGTTTGTACGTATAATAAAGTAGAAATGGTAGGTCAAAAAGCCTGTGCAAAATATAAGCAACTTATTCAATATTTGAATATTTTCCCTTACTTTTGATTACAGCAGCAAAACTAGATTCATTAAAACAGAATAGGGTATACTGTTCCAACTTTCTTTTAAAGAATTCATAATTCCATTTTGTTCGGAAAGCGCTGAAATGGTACTCTGCGTTTGAGTATCCCGAAATAATTTTCGATAGGATTCAAATCTGGGGATTGTGCTTACCAATCGAGAACATGAATCCCCTTCATCGTGGAGCCACTCTTTTACCAGTTTCGATGTGTGTTTCGGATCGTTATCATGTTGAAACACCCATTGAAGCGGTATTTCCCATTCCTCTTAGGGTAGCATATGGCTTTGAAAGATGTCCCTGTACTTACTGCGGTCCATTATGCTTTCGATTTCTATGAGAGGACCCACTCCATGAGTACAAAAGCAAGTTCTTACCATTATGATGCCACCCCCATGCTTAGCTGTCACCTTAGTAGAGGGAATTTAACCGTACATCCTAGCTTCGCCGCACAGTGCATATGCCTTTTGAATTAAAAATATTAAATTTTGATTCATCGCTGAAAAGTACCGTTTTCTATTTTTCAGCTGTCCAACTAAGGTGTTCTTAAGCAAAATTTAACCTGTTAGTGAGTTATTAAAGCAACCTTTTTTGAATATGTTTCTTCGTTAGCACAGGTTTCTTGCGAGGTCTGTAACTTTTTAAGCGATTTTCAATGGCTCGTCTGCGCACTGTACTTTCATCTATGTTTAAACTAAGAGCTGTTACAATTTCCTTAAAACTGATAAAAGGTTCTTTTTTAGTGCGGGAACATATTTTCCTACCAGTTCAGCATGTGGTTTAGCGGTGGCGACCACTTAAATGTCGGCTGTCGACTATCCCGGTGGCTTTAAACTTTTTTAATAACCAAGAAATAATTGATTTATTAATATTATATGTCTTTGACAAAGAAATTTGTGATTCCCCACTTTTAAAATTTTCGACAATTTTTAGTTTTAAGGGCCTATGATATTGAATACGAGCCATTGGAGCAAGGCTTTGTTTTTATACGGCTGTCTAAACCAAATTGAGGAAAAACATTTGCTGTTTCTAATTTACTTTATTTCGCATGCGATGTTCCCCAAAAAGTCCCGATAATTTTTGTTTTCTTTGAGTAAAGAAAGAGGTTGCTTATATTTTGCACAGGCATTTTCACACGTTTTCTGCAATGACGTTGTATTTGTAACATTTGGAAAAAAATAAGAAATAAAAAAGCTGAAAACTAAAAGCTCACATTATTCAAAGGTAAAAGCCAATGAGGGCGTTGTTTTTAATTTATGAAAAATATATGGAGATATTTGAAATGAAGACGGTGGCTTTTATTTTGCACACTACTGTATCTAGGATAGAAGTCAAATACAATCCATTCAAAACAAAATCAACATAACCAAAAAAAAAATTCCATTTGAATGACAATTTCCTTTTCGTCAAAGTTACATAAGAATTAGCCATTTAAAAACCGCTAGAAAAATGTTAAAAAACAGATCCAGATGTGTATACTATACTCGTATTCACCGAAAAACTCTTTGCTTAGTCAACGCTTTTCATTTTCTTTTGCTTATATTCTGTTTATATCAGCAAAAAAAAAAGAACAAAAAAGACACTACTCACTTTCGTATATAAAAATCCATAAAATTCACTTTAATATGCTCATTTGCTTTCAGTTTTGTTAATATTTTCAAATGGTAATGAAGAAGAACGTCTAAATGACTATGGCTATATTCTGTCTAAGATAAAAATATCATAAACAAGATGATTTTGATATTTTTTTTTTCGTCGTTAGCTGTGTTTTTATAATAGTTTTATGCCTCATTACGAGAAATGGTGAAGGGGCAGGTTTGCGCTGCTACTCTTAGTACTAAGACATAATTTAGAGAAAAATAAATTTAGTGTGGTTGTGTGGATAGTCAAAGCGGTGCGTACTAAGAAAACATCATAATTTAAATGATTTTTACTGAAAGATACACGTTGTTTCCTGAAAATCACAACAAAAAAAATGGGAGAATGAAAAAATATTCATTAATAGCTGAGGTAATGATTAATGGTCAGCAGTTTTTTGCACCCATCCGGGGCTGAGGAAAACCCGTCAATTTTAAAATTATTAACACATATAAATTTTGAAGAAACTGATAATGAGCTGTTGAGTGATGTGGCGAATGGCAGATGCAAACGTACATTAGGATTTGTGTTATGATTGTTTGTTTTTATCGGTTTATCATATCACATGTACATGTGTATGTACTTTTGGTCAAAACTTAGAACACAATAGATGTTGTTGGACGATGTTCTCTTGCCTTAGATAGACCACTTGTTTTCATTTTTCACCAGCAATGTTGTTCTTTTATTGAGAGCAGTCATTTCCTGTTTCAAAATGGAGTTCTTTATTTCCACTAAACCTTGCTTATTAGACTAAATCTCGTTTTCACAATTACAAAACAAGAAAATACAAATATTTGCTGCAACAGGTCGATGGGACCCAGAACCTAGCTAGGATACACAAACTCAACGACGATTACGATCCCCCCATTTTAACGGTTTGTCAGCCTTAGTTTTGAAACAATGTGGAAACCTTCTGACTCAAATGAAATTACTCTTACACTATCCCTATTGGTCTAAGCTAATTCTTGACCCATTCACCTGAACCCAAGCTCTTTGAAAGCACACTGTATGACGCAGAGATTCCTTAAGCACAGACCAAGAATTACCATTGAAGGATTGAAATGGAGTGCTTGTTGCTTTGGTACCCATTATGACAAAATGTCAAACCAACCACTGTTTATTTTATAAGCCCTTATTTAGATCCTCAATTTCTGAGCAGTTTTCTGCAACTTCAGGGGTTCCTTAATTTGCTCTTGATTTAAGTGTAGGTAGGGTACGTAGGTATGTTTTTATGTAAATTACCGTGCAAGCATGTCTAAGTCTTTCCGGATTATCTTCTAGAGGCCACTTCTTGAGTAGGCCACCCGACTATGAACTACCTTAGCCTACTATGCTCCTTAAATAGCAATGTAAACTTCACCTGTTTTTCAAACATTCGAGAGGTGAGACCGTGAATGTTGTCTGGGAATCGAACCTTGAACCTGGGGCACAATCCTCCAATTCGCTAATCACTGAGTCATAGCGCTACTTGTCGTTTCTAAATTGGGATACAGAATCGCTTTTGCTCCAATTATTTCTGAAAATGAAGGATAGACACGTTCTACAAAAAGCTTAACGAATTGATATTAACACTCAAGTTTCGCGTTCCGCCTCTGCACAAAAATTTCTTAAAATAGATTTCCTTAATTTTTATTCCCTCCAGCTAATCATTCCATTTCGATTAATTCTAAAAAGTAGGCATCCTGTTGACTTTTAATTAAATCCTATAAAATATTCCAAAAGCCTTCATCCTCACCATGTGTCATCGTGTTCATTGCTACTCTCTCTCTGTCTCTCTCAGTGTACTCTGCAATTAGGGAAAAAAAGTCGTTAAATTGCCTATGTTGGCAAAATCGTCATGGTAAACCAAACACAGGCACTAAGAATCATTACACGCTCGCTGAAACGATAAGAAATTGTCAAACCAAAAGGAAAAACCAAGAAGACATCAAAGGACTCTCTTTTTCCATCCACTCATCATGTTCCTGGATGAACTATGTATTTAAAAAAAAAAAAAAAATGTGAGAAAAACTAAAAGTAATATGCAGTGAAATCTGTTTTAAACGCATCTCTCTTTAAACGGTGTAATAGTCCATACGGTGTCTTTGAGATACTCACACCAATCTTACATAAGCTCGCTTTACTTGCTCAACTTTGTGGGAGATTCCTCCTCCACACCATCTCCTCTACACTTATTTCTTTTTCCGGTGGGAAGTGATTGTGGAGGCTGTTTTTGGTTTTTTGCATCTTTTGTTTTGTAGAACACACACAACTCCTCGCCATGATTTTGTTTTTACCTTTTTTTTTTGTTGTTTTTTCGAGCTCCAGCAACACACAAGTGGAAATGCATGAAAGTGTGATGAAAGTAATTTTCAGTGAGCTCCTCCATACCTTCTTCTTTTTCTTCTTTTGCTTCTTCCAATTCAATTTTTAAACTAAGAGTGCAGTACGTGTATGTACATGCATAGATATGATTGCCACTTGGTTTCTGTTATGAGATGGCTGCCTGTCAATAAATGAATGGTTGAGGATGAAGACTAAAGCATCCACTAAAAGACAAGAAAGAAAAAAAAAACGAAGAAAAAGACAACAGCGCACCAACGAAAAACGTCGAAATTAATTTTCACAGATGGGTACATTTTTTCGGGGGACAAACAATTCTTGTCTTGCACAAATACAAAAAAAAAGAAATTGTTTGGAAGATACCGCCTTAGGGGTTCTCCTCAATCCGCATCCATCCATCGTTTCTATGCATACATACATATTTACTTAGTTAATGTATCTAGATACTTTGTACACTTCATGTTGGCAGGCAAAGACATCTCATGTAGAGTAGCTAGAGAGATACATCATCTTTTTCGTTTCGTAGATGGTGGTAATGATGGCAGTGAAGTCGTCGGCGGCTGCTGCTATATTCTTCATGTCATTTGATATTTTAGTTTCTGAATTTTTATGTTTTTACATGTTTTTTGGTTGTTCTTCTTTTTTTTTTTGTTTCGGTGGGAGGTAGGATTCTCTGTGTTTTTGTGTTTAGGGTACTATGACGTCGATTTGCATTTATCGTGAAAGTTTGATGAGACAAATATAAAAAAAAACATTGTTTTTGTATTATTTTCAGGTGGCTGGCGTTACAGCGACCACGGAGCGTCCTCCTGCTCCTCAAGCGCCTCCACAGGGCCCATCTACGCTGCAGCTAACAGATGAGCCCCACATGTCAATTGCTGCAGCCGAAAATGCAGGGTAAGTTGTTATTTTTTTGTATTATTATTTTGACTATATAAAAGTTTGTAGATGTTTGATGTGGGTACTTGTATTGTACTGAACAAGGGGTATGAAATTCGATTTCCAAATAACACTAGAAAGTTTTTCAAATCCTCACGAACGTCTGACAATAATCCGTACCGTCATGAAAAAGCTTCTCGAACAAAAATTTTCCTTCGGATACGGTGTTAAACAGAAAAGGCTTTCCTTTCATGTTAGGAATATCGTATGCACAAGACGAATGAAATTAAGAAGCTAAGCCTTTGGCTCTAAGCCTCTGTTGGACCTCTGGCTCGCATAAGTTCGAGCTTGTTCGAGGCTCATTCCTGTAACAGGCAATATACTCAATAGTAGAGTATCGTAGCAAGAGCTTATTTGATGCTTCATAGCACCAGTTCTTTCTGTATGTTACGCAGGTAAGGTACTCTGAATGTTTGTTTTAAAAATCCTCCAGAGCTCATACCTGAACCTAAACTGGATAGTATTGCCATTAATCGATACTTGTCTACTAGCTTTGATTCTTCTTTGTCGTCTTGGACTGTACTTCTTACTCAAAGTGATCTTCAACCTTAGAAGGCTTAAAACGCTCTTACTCGCTGTCTTATGTGGATTTACCAGCTGAGCTTTTAGAAATATTTATAGTATATTAAAAAAATGTATCTAAATGCATATGAATATGTGCGCGAACTATGGTTTATGGGACTATTAAATTCTTCTACATTCAATTGCATGATCGGGTCTTAAATAAATTCAGTTAAAATATTATTGAAATTGAAAGCACCTTTGAAGTGTAAGACATTAGCTCTATGTTATGTTTCTACCTGAACTATTTCATTGAAGCCTTGGGTTTGAGACATCAGTTCAGTCAATAAATTCTATGGTTTCATCTAACCAAAAAGAAATATACATTAATACATACATATGTAGTAAACTTGTATTCCACACTTTTAGAACTTCATTTATTCACACAAAAACTTGTGCTCTAAATCAATTTCCCAACTGATTCACTCCTTGACTACACAGCTATCCATATTGGCCATAGAGACAGAGACTGGCTCATAGTCGTCATAGACAATGCCTGCATAAACACAGGTCTGTTTTATGACTCAATCACGCCAGCTCGACAATACTGTAGCATTAAATTAAAGAATTATACGTACATACATTGAGTACAATGTCACGATCAAACATGCTTCACATGCTGTACAGGCTGGGGGTTGACTCATAAAAAAACATTAAACAAAATGAAATGTAAAATGTTGAGGTTTTTATGTTTTATTTGTACGTGACATTTTTAATAGTTTCCCAACGATTTGATAAATGTCGAAAAAATGGTGTTAATGTACTATTTAATGGGATAAACGTTCTGTATTTATGTAGTACAGTCGTATATGTTTTAACAAATATTTAAACACGATACAAGGAGAATATCTTAAAAGCTCAAATATGTTTTGTAGGCTTGGTTTTCGGGTAGGAATATTTTAAAGTTCACTATTGGAATGTTTTGTGGAGATGTCTAATATCGTATAAGTTTTTCTGCAAATGTATATTCAATAGCTGCCAGTTTGCGTGCCTAAGAATGCTGTAGGTTACAGCAATACTACTCGAGTGTACTAAAGTATTTGATATAAAATTTAATAGATTTGTATTATATATATAATAATGGTTTATATTCATTTAAGGCAAGACCCAATATTAGACCAAAGAAGAGTAGAAATTTTATGCTGAGGTGTGTAGCGCATCGTTAATATGCGGGATAGCCCAATCTTTTCTCTACAGATTTTTACCAAAACTTAAAGAAATAAAAAATTGAAGTCTTTTTTTTTTAACTCAAAATCAGCCAACACCATAAGCACACCTCCTTCGAGTTATATACTCTAGACGTAAATCTCTCCAATATTTCTCTTCCTCATCAGGACCATCAAGATTAAGTTTTTTCTCATCACTAAAAATGCTGTATCTGTCACTCCATTATCCAAAACTGATATTTCTCGGCAAAACCTAGTCTTCCTAAGGGACAAGTTTAGGTGTCGGGCAGCTCTTTGACATATACTTACTTACTTACAGTCCGGGGTGGATCAGGGCCTCAACGAACAAGCCTCTCCAGCCACCTCGATCTTTAGCCAGTTAGCTCCAGTTTCGCACGGCAAGTTGATTGAGGTTTATTTCCACTTGAGCGTGTCACCTTGGCGAGGTCTTTCTCTTCTGCGCTATCCCTTCGGTGTGTATTCGAAGGAGCATTGTTGTCCAACCGCTGAACATGAACCAACCATCTAACCCGTTGTATTTAAACTTATCTGAATAGGTCGATGTCACTATACACCTCGTAAAGCTCGTCGTGGTTGTATCTTCTTCTTCTTCTCCACTCTCCATCTATGCATACGGGACCAAAAATCAACCGAGAGCAACCGCATCCATTTTTAACAAAGTCCATGCCTTTACGGCGTTAAGCAGAACTGGGATGATAAGGGTTGTATACCGAGTTACTTAAGTTGTTTTAAAAAGAGCTTTGCTACATTGCGCTACTGTCAATTTCATCGGCATTTGCAACAGTTGCACGGACTTTTGAAATATTGTCCCTCTGATGTTAGCGTGTGAGTTCTGTACAGTTCTTTTAAAAACGCATGGCAGCACGTCATCCTGTCTAAATCCTTTTTTGACATCAAAGATCCTGGTAGGGTCTTTTCTAACCTTGAAGGAGCAGCGTGCATTTTCCTTCGTCATCCTGCACAACCGGACGAGTTTTGCAGCCAGTGATGCCAAAACTAAACATGGCTCTATATAGCTCCTGTGATAGACGGCTTTCCATTGACATATACATACGTGAAGAATTTGTCGTCCAGTAAAATTTGTTGAACTCTTCTTGTAACAGCCATAACTGGAGGATAATTTAGAAATGGATGATTTGCTGGTCAACGGCTAAAGGTTTCAATTGCCTTTTTTTCATCAAATTTCGGCGGATGACCTTTCTTCCTATAACTTTGTTTCAGAATTTTCTAAGAGATTTGGTCCAGTATCCTTATTTTAATTGACTTTCTACGAAATTTGTTTCATGATGAAAGCATTTCCATTGAATTTAAATTTTTTAACATCTCATGATTGGATACGGCTCTCCTCCTGGGTATTTTCTTTTGATTCCTAAAAAATATGTCTGATATAACATACCATTCCACGAATATTACATTTAAAATTGGTTTGAAACACTTAAAGTTATATAAAAAGTATGTTTTTTTTACTAACGCAAAATTTTCTTTTATTTCTTTTAACTCTATTAAAGCTCTTAATTAAAAATAAAACAAAGCCTTTGAAACCATATTACTAAACATTTGTTTTTCAATAAAATGTTGGGCCACAACGTTTATTTCCACTCATGGCTCCCTGGAATTTTTTCCAGCCATTGGAACATTTGTTTAGGACTTTGACTCATACTTAAAAATAAACTGTAGACGTGTTTTTTTTTTGTTTGAAAATTGATGAAAATAACTGCACCTTTAATTCAAATGGTCACTTTTGTTGCATATTTATTCATACGAATGCCTAAAACTTTATATATTTAAAATTCAAATTCATCGCAAGCAAGCTTAAGTAGTCGTTTTAAAAATATGTATGGCTACCTCATCGTTGAATAAAAATCGTTGCAACCAATAAACCAAAATAAAAGTACCAACAAAAATACATATTTAAAGAAGAAGAGGCGCCATTGGAAGGTTATGTTGTGACAATTTGAATGAATTTCATTACATGCTGCGTGTATATCTGACACAACTCCTCCAATCCCGAAGTCACTTCACGAACTTTTTTGTGCGCATGTAAATTTTCGAGTTTTCTTTTTTCTTGATATTTTGAAAATTGCTACTTAAAATGTTGTAAGCAGTGCATAAATGAATATTAATGAATTTATTATTATCGACTAAATTGTGTACTTAATATTGTTTGTCGTTTTATTGTGATGTTAGAAATATCAAAGAGGTACATATATTGCATATACTTTGGATTTTAAATCTTCAAATCAATTTGTTCTGACTGAATGTACAAGTATTGAGTACCTATTTTTTGGTTGAGTTTATTTTCATCGCCTGTTTTATTATCTAGCGTGTGGCTAACCAGTTTCTTGAACTACTTAGAAGAGCAGAGAGGGATTAGAAAGTTGTCAGGAACTTCAATTGCGTATTAGTCATCTAAATTTAGAATAATCTTCGAGAAACAAACTATTGATTTGAATCGAGACCTGTTTCAGGGTGTCAGCTAATTGTCAACACATATCAGTATTCTTAAAAAGTAGTTAAAAATATAAATACGCACATGCTGATGTCGAGCCTGAGTCATGAATTGGGAGTCATGGTTCTATGACTCATGTACGTATATTACTCGTAAGACATAACCTAGACTTTTTTTGCTTTGTGAAATTTGCACAATACGAATCCGAAAGTTTGTACGTTCAACCTTCTATCAGATAATACTATTCAAAAACATGAATACAATTGTTCCCTTGATTGTTCTTGGTGCGATTTTTAGGGCCTTCATCGTGCTTCCTTATTAGGTAGTACACCATCTCTTAGTTGCTGCAATAACATGGTTTAAGATTGATCAAAGCCATACAAACTGGCTTCAAAGAAAAACACACTTTTAAATTTTCTGTGTTACCTACCTACGTTTTGATGTCAAGTTTGTACACACACTACACCGGAGATATGGACGGATATAGTAAAATCCCGGTGCGCTGAAAAGCACACATGCATGTGTATTTGAACAACTTCTTCAGCATACCTTTTCCACGGCAAAGACAAAAAAAAAGAGAATAAAACCCAACTGACTACCGTAGCCTAATGAGATTGAAACGCGCGCCGACTTATTTTGTTGTTTTTGTGCAACACTTTTTCAAAAGCAATCCAGACTTGCCATAGACAGAAAACTATCAGCAGTCGTTTTCGTTTGCAATGTTAAGTCGTTTTTTCTCCTCTCTTTCTTGGTACATTCCGTTAAATTTGGTAGATTGAGTGCTCACCAACACCACGAAATGGCACCTTAAACTTGAGTTTACCTCTTTTCTCGTTCGATTTGGTTAAAAATAAAAGCTTTATTGTTTCGCTGCTTTGACGTTTCGTTGCAGTTACGAAATCTAACTTCAAAAAATAATTCCTAAAAGGTAAATTTTATAAACCAAAAATATACTATAAGAAATAGAAAAAGAGAGGAAAGGTGGAAAAATGGCTGCCTGGGACTGATGACGTATTGTAATTTATGCCATTTTGTGGACGCGAGAGTGTGTCAAAAACGCGACACATGCCAATCTAGCCATGGTCGTTTAGTTGTGTCTGTGAGACGCAGAATAAGCTTTTTCAATACTTTTTTTTTTTGTTCCTCCTTGGTGTGTTATCACATGTGAATGTGTGGTTGTTTTCGTGCTTTTTTTTTGTTCTTTTTCTCCGGCGTTTTCTTCCGAATGCATACATATGTATGTATGTATGTATTTGTAGGAAATTAATGTTTTGTTTGGGTTTTTAAAAAAAGAAGTCTCGATTTCCTTTGTATTTGTTAAGATTTTTCTATGGGTTTTCTAATGTGGCTTGTGTAGGGCTATTGTGAAACACTGATTTTTGAGAATAAGTTTCGACACTGTGCGTGTGGTAGTGGGTAGCTGAAGGATGGTTATTGTTTGACATGTGTTTGTTGATGCAATGTAATGGCCGTCAAAATCATATGGAATGTTTTATTCGTTTCTTTGCTTGTTTTTGTTTTAAATTTGGGGTTAGAGTAGGGGTTTGATAGGTTATTTATTTGTTTGGGAATTTTATGTGTTTTCATTTTTGGGTTTTTGAATTTCTTTAATGAGGAAATAAATACCTATTTTCAAAACAGTCAATTACAATAACCGCACAATTAAGTTTTTGAACTTCTATAATTAGAAAACAGCTTTACCATGTTTGAAAATGATTTTTGGCTAGTTTTTGAAACATTTGACATTATTGCCTTTCGCATCTGGAGTCTGGAGTGAAAAATCTTGATTAACTCGAAGAGTTGGAGTACTTTAAAATTCCAAATATCTAGCAAAACAAAGTCGTCCAAAGTAGTTGATCCTAGGTTTCTGTTACTAGCTTCTTGAAACCCTTTTCTCATGGAGTGAACTAGTTTGAAGATGCTGTTTGGGACAATCTTTATCGATTCGTGGAATAAACAGAATGAAATCTGATTTTTACTCGTTATGATGTCCTGATGAATTTTTGTGCAGATGGTGTTAAGACACAATAGGGTTTAGATCTTAAAGCAACTATTTCTTCACCAATCTTGAGGTGTGCTTGAAGTCGTTGTCTCGTAGGAACGAAAAATTGGTGGCCAGACTCAACTTATTTGCGTTAGAACTAAGATTTTCCTCCATGATGGTACAATGCCCAAGTCTTTTCGTTTTAATAAAAACCAGATTATGCATGCGATACATCCCCAGGCCATGATATGTTTGAATCTTTACGGATGGAGTAAGGTTCTTCATAAGTGTCATCTCTTTCATTGCCAAGCCTGCATCACAGTGCAACCTTTTCTCCTCCACTCTATAAGAGGTAGGTAATCATTACAGCAGACTCTAGAACTTATCTACTAGATTTCTATACTGATTCAAAGCTACTTAAGTCGGTTTTAGAAAAGTTGTTTTGGGCATACGATGATGTGTTTCACACCTTGAGGACTTGCTGTGCAAATGTAAAGGCCATCAGTCATTTTAACTCTGATTGGTCGTCTAAGTACTATTTTTATGTGATATAGAAACTTTTTGACTTCTTTTAAAAAACATACGCAAGGAAGAAGCCAACCAAACTTCCACAAGACGGGACCAGCTCACTCTGTAATGTTGAAACAGGTCAGATGTTCAAGCTTACACAGTGGACTGTGGAACATATGGACCATTGACTGCACCATGTGTTCGATACGGTCTGGATAGTGTTTATCCAATGTACCCATATTGAACTTAGTCCCATGGTTCTTCTGAACATTTATATCAATCATCATTCTTATGACCTTAAATTTTCGCACCTTTGTATATCTTGTGAATGTGAGTTTTTTGGGTCCATTAGCTTTGTTTCTACGTGTCAATAGATACTAGATGTTAGAAACCCAACTTGTGTTGCTCAGAGACTCTTTCAAAGGGGTAACACAACACAGAGTTTTGTACAAGTCCTTAGATTCATACACTCCCATCAAGAAGTCCTTAGAATTTTGATCACAAAAGAAAATCATTAATAATAATTACATGTTCGAATGCATCATCAAGGTCATAGCCCTCTAGCAAAACAACAATATGTATAACACACCCCCATACAGTGCGCCTGAAAAAAAAAATTAAAAACTCTCTTCAGCCATTTTACTAAACCGATGTCTAATTTTCGACACCTGTTTGTGTTTTTTTCACTTATTTTTACTTTTCACCTTTTGTTTTAAATTGTTCTTTTATTTTTCTTCGCCAACATGAACAAAAATAAATTAAACGAAAAATATCGTTCATGGAAAATTAACTCAGGTGTTGGATGGAAAAAAGTTGTTTATGTGAGCAAGTTGTTTGTCTTCAGTCAGTATAACCACAGACTGAAGGTGGTCTGCCTTTGCACAGATGTTGCGAAATTAATTAATACTAATGGAAGAAGAAGTTCTTCTTTGCATTGAATGGTGTCACTGCAACTAGCTAGACCCAATGTGTGCTGTGGTAGTACTTCTTGAATGTTTGTTGTTTTTTTTCTATTCGAGATGCATATGTTTAACGAAGACCTATTACAAAAAGGTTTGCTAGGTCACATGGGAATTCAATCCGAATTTGAATTCATAAAAAAACATGAAGCAACTTTTCTAATTCTTTGTTGTGGAGGCTCAGGGCCACCCCGACTGGTAGCACCACCTAAGTGAGTAACTTTTCTAATTTCATATATTCATCAGTTGGATATAACAAAGGAGAATTGTAATATCGTATTCGTATCCTAATTTCCAGAGCAAACAAACACAAGTGGTAGAGTCAACAAAATGCCACATGTAATGCATCTTGTGCAATAAAATGCAAAACAAATGCATTGTTAAGTAAATATTTAAATATTCATTTAAAAACAGGGATCGTGCCGCCTTAATAAAACTCTCATTCCTTTTGTTGAGGTACCTACTTTTAATTCAGAGAGAGAGAGAGAATGCGATTCGAATAAAAAGACCAATATGAACTGACTCATCGTTCCTTCTTCGGTCTTACATACGTACACTGATCTTAATTTATACTTCAGATCGTTATTTGTTCAGTATATATACATATGGATGTATATAAGCGTATGGGATTTGTATGCATATAGGGTTGGGTAAAGAATTAAATAAATATATTTAAGACAAGAACGTTTAAAATAAAATTAAAGTGAACAAAAGTGGAGATTGGGTAATCATGTAGTGTCGCACAGTTCTTTTGTTGCGTGAGTTTCTAGTTTAACGTTTTGTTTTCTAATATACATATGTACGTCTTCTTAGTAGTTTTCGTTACCCAAACTATTTAGTTCCTGGTATGTCCATGTTCTGACATACATATGTATATCTGAATTCTGTGGTTCACGAACGAACTAGTTCAAAAAAACAAACCTTTAACATGTGAACTAATTGAACTAAGGCTCAGGTATACTCAGCATACATGTAGCTCAGTAGGAACAGCTGAGCTAAACTGTGCTCTTTTTGGGAATACATTATTGTTTTGGGCTATGTGAAGGAAATTTTACAATTGTGGCCGAAATGCACAAAATCGCATTTTCTGAGCAGTGAACTAAACAGAACGAAATGAACTAAAAGAACTAAACGAACGAACTAGTTCAGCAAACTACCCATCTTATCTATGATCTTTCAGCTTCTCTTTTAGTGACGATATTTATAATGATGCTCTGAGGTACTTACTATGTTTTTATTTCTAGGTAACTCGGCACGCCCTACTAAAAGGTTTTCTTTTCATAATTTAACACTGTATTTTTTGATATTTTGACATTGACACGCCGTTTGACTTTTTTTGTGGGCTACAATTGAAGATCGATACTATACGAACAATTTAGAGATGATTCAGGAACTCAAGAAAATTTTGGCCGAGATATTAGTGAAATAGAAGCCAACACTATCGAAAATGTGTTGTGAAGTTAGGTTGGCAGAATGGGCTACTGGAGGATTTGCCATTAATCAAACGATTGTTGAAAACAGTGTTCTTTAAGCGTTCTTGAAAATAAAACAACAACATTTTTAAAAATTAACCAGCACATTCGTCTTGTTGAACTTAGGTCGCTCATACACCCAGACTGCTTTTGTTATTTTAGTCATCTTGAAGTAATTTTATGAGATGAGTTATTATCAACGGCAGATAAAGCCCGTGATTTCAATAGGAAGGGGTTCCATGATGTTCAATCCGTAGACAAGACCTGAAATTTCTTTCACGGCGCCACCTCTCACATAACAAATTGAGCTTCGGGTTCGACATTAAACAGTAGACCTACATAGAGCCCATATACTTAAAGCCATGTTCGCTTGTTTTTAATCATGGTCAAATAAATTCGTCTTTTTATAGTCCTAGTACTATCTGATTTGCTAAGAGGAACCAAATGTTCTGTATAGTGAGTCTCTGTGTGCTCGCTTTTAAAAAAATACTTGGCGCTACAGGTCGATGGGACCCAGGGCCTAGCTTCTCTTTACTATTCGTGTTGTGAGTGTTATATTCTTTACACGAATGGAAGGGGCCTACTGTTTATTGCCGTGTCCGAAGGGCAATTTATGATTTGAGAACCTTTCTCAGGACAATTGTACTCTCGGATGTTTGTCAGACGCTCGCTAGAGGTGGGGCCATGACAAACTCTTAGGTGTTCCCCTACTGGGATTCGATCTCGAACCCCTTGCTCCATAGTCCAACGCACTAACCACTGAGCCGCGGCGCCCACCGCTTTTAATGTGTCTATAAAAAATCAAAAAGCTAGTAATTTTCATGTTTCTTTTTGAATCACACAAAATACACGCCCAAAGCCGTCGTCAGCCCGTGGAACTAAAATCTTCCAATTAATATAGAGTACCTTAAAGTACCCAGTTGTCAGCTATTTTCTTACAGAACCAACAAACTGCATTCTGCGGGCTGGGATTTAATCTCTCAACATGACAAAGAAAAACATTCTAATAGAATGAAATTCCAAACCATAGACCACCCAACAAACAGAAAAATGACTAAACTTACACACCATTAAGTGATAATTAACTTAATAAGTGGTGCAACACATAACGTGCAGACTGACTACCAGAGGCTACCTCAGAACTTGCTGATGATAATGGTGATGATGTTTGTATACTTGTCGCTTAATTTACTAATGCTCTACCATTTCTATTGCCATTCTTAATAGTCTTAGTATATTTTTTTTATATTTCAAAACCAAAAGGACAACAGTCTCCTCTGACATCACTCACAGAGTGCTGTACTATACCTTACCTTACCATCGATATCAACCTCAAGCCCCCCCACCCTATCTGAATATGTAAACGTCTGCACTATTCTAAGAGAAAGCGCACAAGTAAAATCCCTAAAGTTGTTTGGGCGAAAATGCAATTACAAAATTTAATTGTCTAAGTAATGAGTTGCAATTTAATTGCTTTGTGCTTGGTCTATGCGATGTGAGTACGCGTTGGCTTGGTTGTGATGTCAATGCAATTTCATTATGACGAGATACATAGATGGTTGAATGGAAGTCCTATGCTGAAGTGTTTTGTTTTTTTGTTTTAGTTTGAGAACTCATTTGGATGGATTTGCTTTGTTTGTGTGTCCTTAAGATGGTGCGGGGTCATTAAAAAAAAATTAAAAAAAAAAACCGATCAACCCACTGTTGGAAAATAATCTGAAATAAATTGGATTCCTGAAAAATTAAGAACGTACATCGTCGATTAATGTCGAAAACAAATATTTTAAGTATTTATATGTAGTGCTCGTACTCATTATTATACGCCCACTTTCCATTTAAGAAATTCATTGGATTACCATTATGTTAGATATGGGTGTATTCCTGTAGCCTGCAGTCTTAGCTTTGAATCACTTTCTAAAACGCCGAACTTGGTACATTTGTTTTGCAAATGTTATTAAAAAATGTGGTTGTCTGAATTTTTTATTATTTGGCATCTGCATCGGCATCAAGCAAATAAGCAGCATCAATCAATATGACGTTTGCGAATTCACCCTATCGTACACCGAAATGGTCTAGTGTGACCCACTCTCCAACTCGATGGCGTTGATGGATCCTCCGTTAAATAACACATGGATTTGCAAATTCTGGTGATAGGATGTGATCGATCTCTTGCAATTTATTCCTCACATATGTATGTATCTATTTTAACATTTTTACGTCCATTGCTGAAAGTGCTGATTATCGGTAAGATTTGCTCAGAAAATGTTCGAATTGATGGCCAGACATCCATTATTTGGGTACTAGTTCCAACTCTACGTTTGAGCAGGGTATACGTGGAGTATCTATAAGATTTACACAAAAAAGTTCTTCCTGGTTGTTCGCTATCGAATTCTAGCATTTTTTTCGCCCCTTTTTTAGCCCCAAACCAGTTAAGTTATTTACTTCTTTATATGCATATTTACTTTTTCGAACTGTTCTGCCATGTGCTTTCGATTGAACCATACAACTTGAGCTTCACAAAACCCTAAGTCTATTTTTGGGAAAGCTCTCGATTCCGCTAAGCCACAATTCATTGTTTAAAATGTTGGGAGAGGTCTGTGTCCATAAGTTTTAGGACTTGTGTGTATTAGAACTTAAAGAATTAGTATTTTCTGTAGCCTTTGTTCTTCGAAATCCAGACACTTGGTCTGTAGCCTTTGTTCTTCCAAATCCAGACACTTGGTCTTTAACTGGCTCTGCAGTTCGAGCCAAACCTGACTATTATTCAATATTATTCAACAAGCTCTGCCTCTTGTTATGTATAATTCTTCAAGTTGGTAGAAAATGGTTGTTGGGCTAAAGTATGGAGTGTAGTTCTTAGATTCTCTATTTATAAAGCTGTACGTGACTTTTTTAATCACTTCGTCGACAGCGAGCAGTGGACAGATTCATATTTGTGAATCGACAACATATTTTTGATCTTCTTCTGACTCAGTTTGAATGAAATATCCTCGAGGTTTATTTCAATCCTGTATACTATCTGATCCAGCATCAGATTAATAATGTGCCTTGTAAAAAGGCCTTTTAACTAAAACCAGGTTGTGGGTTTGAGTTCCGAATAAATGTTTGCAAGCTTTGTGTGCCTTCACAACGAGTGTTCAAGCGTTGTGTGAAAGAACGATGAGCCTAGAGCTTTAGCCCAATATCATTTCGCAAAATCTTTCATGTAGTGAACGGACAAAGTTCTATTCCTTGTGGATAGTGTCAAAAATACATATAAATATGCAGAGGTGACATATTCTTTAAAAGCCACAGTTTTCCATGGTTCAGACGGAAATATAAGCAGGGATATTTTCCAAGCCAAATCGATTTGATATTGCAGTTAGTCATCGTTCATTTATTTATTTTCACAACCATGATGATGTGCGCCTTACCAAAACATTTCATATGGCCTACCAAAGGAGTCAGCAGATAATGACAATGACACATCTGCTTACCCAATTTAAACGAATTTTATTGCATTTTATTCATAGCGTATATCAACGAAGATCGTTTTTTTTTTTGTAGGATAGTTTAAACTTGCTTCATTCATATTTTAGTGTTAAAAAAAATTCCCGGATATCATACCCACACTCGATTCAATTCCAGAACTTGTAAATCAATTTCAAAATCACGACAGCAATTGTGACACACCCATTAAATGAGTGGCCTAAGTAAAAGGTAAGACCTACATTAACCCAAAGCACTAAATTACCTCACAACAATGCCAACTGAGTCATTCGTCAAATTGACTCTCCCACCAGAAGTACTAAACTAAAGCGTCTCATAAACTATTTCACCATACAATAGACTGCCTAATTTTTTTTTTTTTTATTTTGTGTATTTGTTGCGTAAGCCACATAAATTACAGTTAACCATTTTTCCGCCTATGTGTTGCTAGGTATTACACACGCAAAAGAAATCACGTTTACGCACTTCATAAGCAGCCAACAAAATCAACTCTACAACAATACTTGTTACTATATTTTTTTTTCTTTGTGGCTGAATTCAAAAATTTTCAAATGTTAATTCGAAACGCCATCAAGAAGAAACGAGAAAAAAAAAGAAATAAAGAGCCCACCTCAACCTCCAAAAAATGAATATCTATCTAATGTAGCAGAGTGTATGAAACAGAAAGTGAAAGCGGGTTTAGGCCTAGTTTCAGTTTAACCTGCGTCGGAGCTTTATTCCACTATTCACTGAATAGATAAATGAATTTAGCTGTAGAATTAGAGATGAGACAAATCAAAATGCAGTCGCAAAGTTGTTTGAGGAAAAAAAGTGAAAGCCTGGCTCCTGGCCCCTCCTTACTGTGGGGTTAAAAATTTTGTAAAATCGTATCTTTCTGAGAATTTCTGACACAGTCCTGTAACTGTGGAAGGAAGCCCATTATGTTTTGATTACTGTGTGTTTAAGTACCATTCGCATAATCATGGGTAATTAAATGTCAGCTTCAACCAAACTACACAAGGGGATGAAAGAGGGTTTGTGTGTAAAACAATACGAAATGCAACCTCCGGTGAATATCATGGATACACCATCATTATCATCGTCATCAACATTGCAAAAGCAGCATCATCAGCGTATTAGATGCGGTCTGATTGTTCACTAATTCGCTTCTGCGCTGCTTTTAAGAGATCTCCTCTACCAGATAAATTTTAATAGTTTGAGATACATTTAGTATATGTATCTCTATGCATACAAGTTGTGTGCTTGTGCTTTTTGTTTTTATGGATACCAATGCGAATGGGGCGTGCAGCTGGTTACACTGTTGTAGGAAATGAGTTTTATTATAGAAGAAATCAACAATGATTTTATTGCTATAATTAATTTGTAAAAAATAAATTTACCATTTAGAATAATTGCTGTCGGAGTGTAGGATTTTGAATTTAATCCGAACTAGGGGTTATCATCATGCGAGTATGCAAAAATGTATTTTTCTAATCATTGATGCTTTGACTTTAGAATATTATTTTAGCGATATCATTGAAAGGACACAGAATCTTTAAATATACTATTAATTGCGATTTAGTGTTAAATGCATTAATTTTGTTTTGGGAATGAAAATTAACTTTGCGTGGGGGAGCTTGGAATACAAATTCTTCGGAGAACGTTTGCCCGTTTCTTGTGAATCTGAACAGTGAACGTTTCGAACTGTAATTTCACAACTTTTTTCATGGAATATGATGATTTTCACAGAAAGTTCGACCCACTATAGATTAGTATATTATTTTATGTTCAAATAGCAAAGTTGAAACAAAGTTGTTCTCTGATCTGACTCACTAGAGACCCCTTGTCTTTGTATTGTAATAGAATAAGGCTTTTGTACAATGAAACTGCAATGTTGACCGAATCTAGGAGAATCTGGTGCTCACACAATCGAAATGAGGCAGGCGGCGGACATTCGCTGAGTTCAGCCCAGTCAATTTGTCTCGATCCTTACCTAAATGCCTCAAGTTTCATGCATCACGTTAGGTGAGTTCTGTTTTCCCGATCGAAGAAGGTGACGACTTCCTCACCTGAGCTGTCAATGAATTATATTCAAAAATTTGCTGTGCCATTGTTGTCGGGTCAACTCACACAACTCATCTTTGAATCTTTTCCTTCGAAGATCCATTGGTGGTCCACTTGGATCGTACTGTTGGAAACATTGTGTCTTCAAGTTGACTGGTTGTTCTGTCGGATTACAAAAATAGTCGTTCCATAATCTTAGAACCGATTGTGACTTTCAGTTTCCACTTCTTGGACTTTGTAACCTAGGTATGATTGTCTAAACACTTCACTATCCACCGTTTTGCATGTCCCTCGCACGACTGCACATCTTCTTGTCGAAATCCAGTGCATGGGAATTGCACCCGAATTACACAGTCGGATCGGTTTTGCCGTGATCTCGAATTGGTCCACCGACTTGTAGAGCTCAAGACGATGAATGTTGCTGAAATATGCGGCTTTGAACTCGACAATGAAATGACAAGTTCAAAATGACATAAAATTCATTAGTCTTTTCCAAAATTTGCTTAAGTCTAAAAATTTGGTCGATCGTTGATATGCCGACCCGGAAGTCATACTAGTACGCGCCATTCAGTGTCCTGTGAAAAGATTTCAGCCGTCCATACACCACGTTACAAAGGATCTTACATGCGACATTGAGCATTTTGCAAGGCATAATCGTCTTTCTTGCAAATAGAGAGCTGTAGTCCTGTTAGTTCAGTCTGCGGAACCAATACTTGGTTGGTAATGTAGTGTATCCACCATATCAAAACATAACCACACTTTTCGAAAGATTCCGCTGGCCAGCTGCCGGTTGCTTGGCTTACCCAAGGGACATTGCTCACATTTCCCTCACTACTTCAAACAAATGCAATAACAAGAAAGAATTACTACTCTCTCGAAATCCCTGCTTCGCATGCGACCATCAATCACTAAGTAATCAAATCACTTGGAAACCCTTTTTTTCAAAAACTTCTTGACAAAAATAATACGCAATCAATAAAGAAGGAATGCTATGCAATTACTCATCCAATATTAAAATACAAACTTCCACTTCAATTCGGCAATTTTTCAATTCCCTTTCCTACACGCCACCACCATACACCACACCATCGGTTTATCTCTTCATATCACATCTCAACCAGCAAATATTATAAAACTTGGTAAATGCTGGATAAGAGGAAAAATAAAAATAAAACCTCAAATGAATTCCGTGAACAATGTGTATAGTATACTCCTATACGTATGTACTATATATACATGTGTGTACAAAAAAAAAACAGAAATAAATAAAAAAGAAAAAAAAGAAAAGTAATGAAAAAATGAGAAAAACTGAAACTCCATTAATCTCACCGCATTTCGCTTCATCCGGGATAGGGTGAAATATGGTGGATCCCACAGTGAAAGAGATATGGAGGCAAAGCGAAGAGAAGACGATTTTTAACCAACAACGTAAAGAAGAAAAATGCACACGACCTACCCCAAGGCGAAATGTATTATTATTATTCTCTCCCTGGTTTCTGTTGCTGCTTCTGCTTGCTGGCTGCTGGCTGGCTGCTGTACCGCACCCCATTTTTCCAAAACATAGTGCAACAGAAGAAAAAGTACAAAAAAAAAAAAAACAGAATGGAAGCAAGAAGAGGATAAATGCAATTGAAAATGAAAAAGAGTGACAGAGAGGGGGGGCCCACCACCAACAAGAGGACAGAAGCAGCAGATTCATATAAAATGCAATAAATTTTTACGACTTCATTTGGGAATTTCTTTTCTTTACCATTTTTTTTTATACATATGCATATACATACATATAGTATACATATATAAATTTTTTTACTTGTTTTGGATGGATTTTTTGGGAATTTCTTATTTCTCAATGGGTGTTGGGTTGTGAGGGGGTCTTTTTTTTGTGTTGATTCCAAAGTCGAACTGCATGAGGGAGCGAACCGAACGGACGTAAAAGTTCCCTGAAATGCAATGAAATTGGAATAAAGTTTGTTTCGGATGGTTGGCGGGACGGGAAGTAATCTTGAAAGTGTCCTAGACAGTCGCCTTGTCGGATCGAACATGCAATAGATACACACACTCCCCACGTCGTAGATACATTACTGGGCAGCTGAAAAGGATGTACGGGTAATTTGCTATGACCAACGGCATCGTTTTTTCGGAAGGATGAGTCGAAAAAGTTTCTTTCACATAATGCATAAAGCATGTTCTACAAAGAGGGACACAAGAAAAGAAAACTAAGTTTACGTACATACATATATATATATATTTTTTTTTTGGTAATTTAAAATTTGTATGGGAAAGTACACTCGATTCGTTTGTTTCTTACTTTTTTTTTGTTTTTTTTTTAGTTGAAAAGCATTTTATTTTAAAATGCGTGAGTGAGCTCCAAAAATGGAAAAACTACACCAAAGCAATATACCCTGTGGCAGACGGATGAAACTGCTCCGCAATGTGTCATTTGTTGCCATTCGTCTTTCAGTGTTGTTTTTATTATTATTTATGTACGAAATGTGTATGTAAAGCGAGCAGCAAGTACTTGGTAGTGTTGTTGGAAACATCTGTTTTAACGCCATCGTGTACAGATAGCAAATTGTACAGATAAATTGTGTATTCATTTTCATTTTCCTTTTTGTTTTTATTTCTTTGTTTACCATTTTTTGCTCATTTTCATTTCGGTTTTTTTTTTGCTATGTGTTTCTTATTGGATTTTCCTTCTCATTTTACCAAAACCTTGCGCTAGATTTTGTAGTGATTTTAATTTTTAGGGCAAACTAAAGTAAAGTATTTCATGTTCATCATGCGAACGAAATACATACATACATACATATGTACGCCTGTGGCAAGTGGGTTGAATTTTAAAGAAAACACTGAAAATTCAAACGCATTGAATCGCATGAACGAACTATTGACTTTGATTGGAGCTTAAAGCTTTGTTTCTTTCCACATTAAGGTGATAACGTTTATTTGGCTCTAAAAGTGCTTATCTGTTATCATTTTGTTTAAGAAGACTTCGCTTATTTCTTCTTCTGAGGTAAAGAAAAACAAGCTACACTAAGTTTATGACTTTATTTCGACCATTTAAACCCCTGATTTGTCGACAGAAAGATATGTTCAATGTAACTATAGTAAAAAGCGATTTTTTAAAGAAATAAGACTGTCGCTAAGGCTTTATCTAGTCTTAGTTTAGTTTAAACGCAGTTGCCATGTTTAGTTTAAGACAACATATTAAGAGCTCAAAATAAGAACTATGAAGTTGTTCTATGGTTAGGTCTACAACCGTATTATTTGACACTTATTATTTATGTTGGTTCTTATTTTAAACTTGTTTATAAAGATTACATTCCAAATTACGTAATAGTTATTCTTAGCTATAGTCTACAAACGTTGACTTCCAATAAACACTTTAGGGTGAAACATCTGATACAAAAAATAAACGATAATACGAAAGTCTTCCAAATACATATCAGAATTATCTTCTCGAATGGTTTACAAATAATGTAGCGTATTGATGTACAAGTCATGAAATCTGAGGTAGGTAACTCGGTACCTATCCTGTGACAAAATTAATTGCTTTCTTGGATTATTAGTTGGAGCTAACTGTTGTCATTTTTGAATAATATGAATGGGGACCCTATAAAGATAGGATCAAGCAAATAAAGGTATGACAGGTAAGGTAGCTCTCATATACCTACAACCATATGCCTATATAACCAAGGTCATTGAAAATTCGGTTGACAACTTCAGGTTCTGCATCCATATCTATTTGGAAGGTCTTAACCAATTCACATGATCCATTTTTATCATTTATGATAGATCCTTTGATTTCTTTATGCGTTCATGGATGTTCACCGTCCAAGTCTGATTAGAACCTAAGATTACCTCAAAGTACTGATCTTAAAGAATTAAGGTAAACTCTCGATTCTTGAACCTTTGCACACGGATTGATCGCGTCTTGAATGATCAACAGACATTAGTTTCTGACCCAATTATTACCTAAAATTACAAAATTCCTACATACAAAATCATGGATAAAAACCTGCCTTGATTGATTCCATTTTCTAACATTCTTTGCGGAGACAGAAGAGTTTATTAGACGTTACTGTTCTGTATTTCAATCCAATGGCAAACGCTGTCACCTTCCACTTTGTGGTGGGATGAAAAGGCAGCTCATTTGCCTCTGAAAAGGTCGAATCAATCGAATTCCCAGCGTTTTCTTATTCGAGTCAGTCTAGGTACCGCCTTTTGATAGAAGACGCTGAATTTGGTGCTGAAAACTAGACTGACTAATTTGACATTTCGTGAATTTAATCTCGTCTTTCTTATAACTTTCCTTTCAAAGCTTGAAACTTAGTTTTATTCTTTGAATAAACTGTTCATGTTCTGCCTGTTTGGATGATTTTCTCTAATTTCGTCTTCTGAACAATATTCAACTGATTAACTCAGTTTTTCTCATTAGATACCTTTGTAGGTTGCTCATGATGAGTGTCCTTAAAACTTCCGACACATGAAGGTCTATCTCCGGTATGGTATAATGCCTTCTAGAAATATTCTAAGTTCACCACGCGATTGTAGCGATTTCACGGTTAATGAACAGAAGTGATGTTCAAATACGGTTTCATGAGCGGGGCGGCTTTAGATAGTCGGAGACAACCTGTAGACTAAAATTGTTTAACTTGCACTATTATGCATGAACGTGAATTTTTCTCTATAATAGGGTCAGACATCTCATGAATTTCGGCTTTCCGGTGCCTGGTTATGTTTCATGGTACCAACGACTCACTCATTATGATGACGAACCCATGATGTGATCCCCCTTAAGGTAGTTGAGGATCTCTTCTGAGATGCCTGGTAACGATTAGACTTTATTGTGCCGATTAAACTAACTCTCACACTTTTTTTCCAAATGATGAAATGTTTTAGAAAAATTGACAGTCGCTGCAATTATTCACTTCAATTCTTAAAAACCATAACTCCTCAACTTGTGGTAAATTTTAGTACTTCTTAAAATTTATTACTTTTTGTAAGTTTTTTCTGTGCAAGAACCATTAATGTTGAGTCATGAGAAATTCTCAAATCAACCCAAGAACTTGATTTTTTTTCTGGCACAGGAATGCCTTTACTTTATGTGGTTTTATACGTTTGTTACCCTTACATACCTGCAGGAGGATGGAGAAGCATACGATTAAAAAAAAAAAAAAAATAACAAAGGTATGGAAGTCCTATAAGGTGCTAAACTGCGATGCTATAAAACCATGCTGACGCCAATGAATATTTGTTTTCGAAAACTGAGAAGTAGCATACAAAATATTTACATTGTGGTAGGGCAGTGGAGACGTTAATAAATTATATGACTCACTTATATAGATCCCATTCCATTGGTTTTTTTTTTTTACTTTACATATAGTACACCTTCTTCATCAAATACATACATATTCTTTCTACTGTATTGTTGTTGACCGAAATGTTATCTGTTGTGCGTGCGGCGACAGAGCGGTGTGTTGCCAAAAGCAACCGTCAAAATATTTGCAAAAGGAATATCGAAAAAAGCGATGGAAAAACAGAAACGAAAATATCAACAAGTATCCTATTATTCTTGTCAAAGTATTTCTCTCTCTTTGGTGATATTTTATGTATTTTTATCACGTGTACATCGGGGAGTTATAATTAGTTCATATTTCATTACTTATTGTTAAAAAAAAAATGAACGAATAACTAAAACATAAACAAACTGAAAAGAGATACTACCGTCGACAAAATATTACGCATATTTTCGCTCTAATTAACACCCAAGGTAAGCCCTGGGATGGCGGCAGACTGAGATACTCGAGTGCTAGAGTTGGGTTTTTTGTGTTCACTAACTTTGGATTTAATTTCCCACTTTCCACTGATGTTTGTTGTGAATACCCGTCATACATACGTGTACATACATATGTTTGTGTATATATTTTTGACAAAATGTTTTGACAACTGCCGCTTCGGTTGGTTTTTCGAGCTGAGCCAAACCGAACCCACCTACCTTCTCGTACTCAAAACGCCAACAGTGGTGATACAATTTTAGCATTATGTTGAACAAGAAATATTTACATAATGAACCAGAATCTGAATGAAATTCATTTTATAGATTGTGAATTAACGGTAATGGATGGTGTCTTGTGTCCTTGCAAGTCTCTTTGATATATGCATGTACATATGATATGACGGGCGTTGTGTGATTTTGTAAGGATTCTGAGAATTTCTTTTATACATACATACATACATACATACATATATTGTCATCGTGTAGGATATTAATTTGTATTGTAGTATATACTTGAGACAGTTCAAAGCTACCTGTATCTTTGGAAGCGTTTAAGACTTTCATTTAGAAAAGATTATACCATGTGTCTTCTGATCCACAATCATGACAAATTTGTGTAGCTGACTGTTTTGTTTTGTAGATTGTTCTGTCAATTGTTTCATTGATTCCCGTCAAATGAACTTTCCCTTGCATTTTCAGTATTAAATCATTTAGAAATGATAGCTATGTTCGATAAAATAACAGTGCATCAGCAAATAATAAAATGAACGCGTTTTGAAAGTCTACTCCATTAATTTAGCCATTAGCCTAAGATTGAATTAAAAAAATAATTAAGTACCTAAGAGAAATGCTAGAAAAGATATTGTTTTCAGCTTCGAATGTGACTTAACTATGCTTCAACATTTTTCATAAAATAGAATAGAATTCGTTACATTTTGGTATCGTTCTAGTAGTATACTTTCCCAAAATATTTAAATATTCAAATTCTCAACAATTCGTTCATACATCAATTTAAGCCACACCCACTTTTCGGGGGCGTTTTAAGCAAAAAACCGATTCTGATGAAATTTAGCATAACACATCAACAAACATTCGACAAAAAAAAAATCCCCCAAACTATCAATCTGCAAACTTCAAACTTAACTCATGGTAGGGTGTGGGAAGGCCTACCTTACCTTTAAAATCTGATCTTCTTTTTTATCGGCCTTGTCATGCTAGAGTCAAATAGTTCAATTTAAGACCAGACAATGTATGGACAGTGTCCAGTAGTCTGTGTCAAAAGGAGAACTTTTCTCGCGTTTTAACGTAGCCTGTAGAAGTTTCTATCTAACTATCACAGTACTAATCTTCAGATTGAAATGAGATAAATGGACCACATTTCGCAATGTTTATCACTTGTTGTATGCACGTACATATACCTTCTTAGCAAGTGGTTTCCGCTGTTTCCCCCCGTTTCCTGGTTGCTGTGCCATAAAATAACATTTCGAATTATTATTCCTTTTCTAACTTCTTCTGAATATATTCGTAGCTTTTGCACAAAATTTTGAAATGAAATCTCACTACTCTTCCCATCAGTGTTTTCCTTGACCAATTTTTGTAAGTTACACAAAGTTTTTTTCTCATAACTTAAAAATTATATAACGAATGCACTCACCTTTAATTGGAAAGAGGAAAAGTTAAAAAAAAAATTCAGATTTCATGTTTGAATTTAACGAAGATCTCACTACACTGCCATGACTAGCACATCTGATTGTCTGGTATGTATTTCTTGTAGGTCTTGTAGGCTCTTGAATGTCGTTTTAATCAATAGTAATAACGTAGTCAGTATTGAAATAGAAAAACCAAATGATTGGCACCCTACGATGAGATGGATGTGTATGGTTGTAATGTATTTTTTGACCAAATTTTCAGTAAAATATCGTTTCGTTGCTTTGTGTCTGAAACAATTTTTGTTGCAGTTCAGGAGAATTTTCTCAAAATCAGCAAATATGTATTTCAAAACCAAAACTATACTAAAAACTAAAATATATTTATATCTTCTATTGCTTTTCATTCCACAAAATGAAACCATAGAACATTTATCAAGATGACGTCCCAATCTACAAGTAAACTTCCACTCCCATGTTCATATGTGCATATACACTATGATAACTTTGTATTTTTAATTACCAAATTGAACTTAAAAGGACCATCAAAACCAACCGCAGACAAAATAAAAACATGACAACAAAGACAAATCCAGCAAAGAGAAAAAGTAAACGTTCACAAAAAAAAAAAGCAAAAAAAAAACAAATAAAGAGAGTCAACCATAAATGAGAAATGAAATAATTCCTCAGTTAAAATTAAGCTCCATAGAAAGAGGCTATAAAATTGCATGTCAAAATGCAATTAAATATATTTTTAGCCAAAGAACAAGTGCAATACCACTCGTTGCAAGCGCACAGATACATATGTATCCACAGAGAGACCACGGTGCATTACTCTGCTGCACGTTCCCGCCTCCAATTTTTGTTGTTTTTTTGTTTTTTTATATTTTAGTGATGTCTCTCTGTCGTCAAAGGAATAAAACTGAAATAATAATAATTATAATGTGAATGACTATGATGATGGTAATGTGGCGAAAAGGAGTGACAATGTTTTTAGTGTCTACAATAATTTTATGTTTGAAAATATTTGGGCGGCTGCTGAGCTAGGCGCGTTTTTATTGTTTTTTATTGCAATTGTTGACAGATCCATCAATTTCAATGAATATAGTCAGTTTAGCATTGAAATAGTGAGACGAAAATGTTTATGTAAATTTATTCCTTTCTACATATGTTTTGGAAAACTTTAGTATATGATGCTATTACAAATTGCCATCGATGAACAAGGTTACAAGTTGGTGAAGAATCCCTTCTTTTTCTTAACATAGTCAACGTGCCATTAAAAATGGCATAACTAGCAAGCCATAAAAAAGAGAAAACATAAATGTGTGCATGGACATATCATAATTTACGATGACGACGATGCAGAGTGGTTCAGTTGTATGGGAGCACGAAACTAATTCTATGACCCTTTAAACCACAATTCACTTTTCACATTTGCTCTCTTTTCGAAAGCTTTATGTTTAAAAATGGCAAATTGTATATGTACATGGACACGCCCACTTTTTGGAGGTATCCATTCTATCCATTTTTTAACGAAATTTCGCATGTACCGTAAATTTGATGTAAATGTTGTGGGTTTACGGCTTAGATTGTGTTGACTGTGTTCCATGATCGAGGAGAATTTGATAGATTATCAACTTTCCGGGCCTTAAATCGCACTTATTGGGGTCAAATCATAGTGTTGGCAAAGATTTTTAGGCAATCACACTATGTGGCTGATAAGATTTTTGACGCGATGTTGAGGAGGGTGATGTTCCTGCATTTGGTACAGTTCATGGTTTCCTAACAATCCTGTCTAATTAAATCTTGAGCTCTTTCCCAAGTTAGCTGCTTGCCGACAAATTGTCAAGTCCAAACAGTCTGCAGAAGATACGGTAATTGATACTATTGTCTATAACACTTCGTCATTAGAAAACCACATTTGTTTCCTTCATCGGCGCAGTTTTGAATATCTAATGTTCAACATTTTAATTAAAGTAGATCGTAATACAATGGTGTGTTTTTTGTGGCTTAAAACCCAGATAGCATTTCCTTGAATTTTGCACGTGATGAACTAGGCCTTAAATAGACTTGTGTAGTTCAGGAACGAAATAGTTCAGAAAAGAGCTCTAACAAGCAAACTAAGTCAACTGTGAGTTTATTTGAGGTAATTCAGTAGTTCATGTAGCTGGGTAGTTCAGCAAGGTCCGATATACTCTGACTACGTGTAGTTCAGTAGGAACAATAAGAACTAAATAACACAGCAGCAGGAGCACGTTGTTGTGTTAGACTAGGTGATAGGAATTTCGCAAACATTTGTGCTTGAATAGCACAAGACTGAATTTGCTGAACAGTGAACTATACTAAACTAAGAGCACGAACTTGTTCAGGAAACCGTTTCCTATTTAAAATTTACGCTCTCGGATCTGAACCAAAATCCACAAGCCTAGTCCTAACCTTTTTAGAAACTATAACATGCTATACATTTTTTGTCTAAAAGCTTCTTTTCACTACTGGTGCCTTACTTACTTTATGATAATTGGTTATGGATGTGCTGCCTGGATTATAAACTAATTAGATATTCTTTTAAGCTTCATATTCCCAAGGAAACAATAAAGAATCTTTTAAAAATAAAAAAAAATGTAAGCAATTGCTGAGTTCTCATCAAACTGAGGATTAAAAATAAAACTTACGCATCGAATGACACCTTATTCAAGCCCATCTACCACCACATTTTAAGATTTATCTTCCCTTTCTCTTGTTCCCTAGCGCTATATCACTAAATTTCTCTCTTTTTCAAAACAACTTAACTTTTAATTGCTTAGCGATTAAAAACTCAAGCGTATACACTCGCTATCGCTCAATCGCTTTGAAGTGGTAACACGAACAAACGCCCTGGAAATTTGTCTCAATTTACCAGCCCTCCTTAGATTCCAACATCCCACCGGTCCTACCACTAATATCATTCTATTTCATGCATCCTCTCCTTAATTAATTCCACGTAAAGTTTTCAAGAGATATGAAATAGACAGAACGAGCACAGATAGGTAGAATAGAAAATAGAGACGATGGCAGAAGCAATTACCTTAGTATCTAACGGATAATAAATTTGAATTGTGTTTCCCTCTAACAAACTAGTGAAAACATCAAGGAATCATTTCGAAAAAACAAAACAAAAAATTGTATTCCAAAAAATCAGCCTTTTTTGTGGAGAGAGCGCAACAAATTGGAAACTCAAGAGTACTTAAAACAACAGCAGCAAGAAGTACGAAAATGGTAATTTGGTAGAATGAGTGGCGAAAACGTGTAACAACGACTGACTACTAGTTGTCATGGGGCGAGGGGGTGGCAGAATTTTATATATTGAAAAGGATACCAACCAAGATGTGTATGAAAATACATTTGTTGTCATTGGTTACACGATCCTTACGATGGGATGGATATGAATATGAAAATTAATGGATGAAGAAGGCGAAATATTTTAAGGATTCCGTTGCTTATTTTCGAGAGATACACGTTGAAATGTAATATTTTTACTAATTACATAAAATAGTTCCATCTTCACACTACGATGTGTGTGTTCCTCCTCGTGTCGTAGCGTCACTGACACGGATTTTAATAATTTCCACCTAAAAAAAAAAAAAAAAACCGCACACAAATACGAAATAATATTCCTCGCCCGTCATTATAACCATCAGCGCAACACTATTACCGTCCGTCCGACCGTATGGTGTGTGTAGATTTTTTTTCCCGCCATTATAATCCACACCATATAATTATAACTTTAAAAACCAAACTCGATGACTAGTTTTTGAGGTAGCAATTAGCTAATTAAATAAGGCGATGTGTTGTGTGTGCAACAGCAGAGAGCGTAACAAAAAGTAAAAGACGGCCAAGTAGAAAATCGCACAAAAGTCGTCCTCCTATTTGTCATATCTCTGGTGGAAGGGAAGACGCTCTAGTCTGGTGCAGTTTTGAGTCCATAATAAAATGATGACGTGCGCGGCTGGTTTGATTTAGTTTCTCCACATCCGAGAGATGCAGTTTGTTTGGCAAATGCAATGAAAAAGATTTTTATTTTCGATGAGGTAGGAGTATCTGCCCGATGTTTTAGTGTGTGGCTGTGTTGTCACTCAGCACATTGGGAAAATATTTTTAATTAGATTCGGTTTCTTGTTTTTTTGAGTATTCTTCTTTGTGCAAATGCAATTAGATACTTCATCGTTCGTCTTGTGCTATCAAAGAACATCACTAAACATGTGGGGAAAATAAATTCATTTTTTCCTGGAAATAACAGCTGCATGCGCAAAATTCTTTGCACACATGATATCCGCTTTTTATTTCAAAGATTGTAAACAATTTTGTTTTTTTTTTGTGTGAATGAATATACTTTTTTTTTTGTTGTTTATATTTTTGCTGATTATGATGAGAAATACCCGAATGATGCACAACCACTGGGGCAATAAACTGAGCGCATCAGCCATTGACCCTACTTGTCGTAGTCAGAGAATACGACGACATTTATCTGCAGCTTTTTGGAAATCATGAAACATGGCGTTTGCATGTGGTGGATGTTGTTTTTGATTCGTCATGTTTGTTTTGAAGTTCTTATGAAATATTTAATTCACTAACTTCGACGATGGTCGATGGAAATAATAAAATATTCTTCAAAGTTTAAAGTGGTTACCGTGGTTTTAACGTGCACTTTCATTTCAGTCGTTTTAATGTTCTAACTATTTTCTAAAATGTGGTAGCCAAAACGAGGCATTGTCGCGTCTTTACTGAAGGCTTCCAAATTTTCTCTCGACGAAAGAAACGTGAGGAACATGATACACACATCAGTTAGTGTACATAGTTCATCAGATCTTGACAATTGCATACAGAATTGGACCACTAGCAGTGTCCAAAGCTTTCTCAACGTCGAAGGTTATCACTTTGCAGTACTTTCTCAAATCTTTCCAATTTCTCTACTTTTTATATTGCAATTCTGTTCCCGATAATATGTTTCAAAAGGCCTTAAAGGATTATGTGTTGCGGTATAAAAGCCAGAATGTCAAAGTAGGTACTTCATTGTGTTCAGTTGCGCCTATGTATACCCAAAGAGAAAGTACTCGTATATGTTAACTGGCCAATTTTGAACTTGAGATTTAATTTTGTCTGTCTATGATTAAGGCGTGTGGTTGAATTTATTTCAAACAATGGTCTGTGGAGTCACGCCCAGTGGCGAAATTGATATTTGTATTCTACCTTTAACCTTTGAAAAGCTTAGAAATGTCTTAAAATTTTTACTTGAAATCGATAAAAATTATTAGATCAAGAGTTACAGGCTTTGAAGTTCTCTAGGACTTTATATGGCCACACGAACTTTCGAGAGACTTTTTAAGAATTGAAAAAAGAAGTGTCATCCTTACAATGTACTCAATTTCATGAAACTGTATGGTGCCACGCCCATTTTTTAGGCTTCATGTTCATTATATATGATAGGAATGACTTGAATTTCAATGTTTAAAAGATTATGTGAACGTAAACGTAAGCTACAATTATGTACGTACGACCTAGTTGTGCGAGAGTTTTCTATCTCCCCAACATGTTTAGTTCACCTTGACGGTTTTAAATGTTAATTTTATTTAATCTCTTCATTAAGCTAAAATCTTAGTCAGTTTGCACAAAAGATTGTTATTTTACTGCATAGCCTAGAGCCTCCGCCTCTGATCTTGTATGAAAGTCCGTATATTATCATTAAGTAGAGCATTGTCGCCTTCTCATACTGTCAACAAAAAAAAACTGTACTCACCGCAGAACCATTGACAAGGATTTTGTCTACTTAAGCATCAGAAATATACTTTCAAGGCAGCAGTGGTTATCAAATAGCTTCCATTACGAATGTCGCACGACTAAATTCAATTCCCTCCTTCTCTTGAAAGTTCGTCAAACCGAAATGATTGCCTCAATTGCTCTGGCATGGATTATTCCATCGCACTAATCCACAGATAACATCATCTTCCGCAGTGGTTGTTCATAAAATTTGAATATTTCTTCACTCTGCCAGCATCATCAAGATTCAATTTCAATAAAACTGATGACAACTTACCATCAACTGTGGCTTCGTACTTTCCTCAATTGTACGAGAAAATGTCAAAATCGCTCCTAGATATGGAAATCAGAAAATAATTCCATTTTCTCGATGTAGCTTGAGTACGATCAACAAAAGGAAAACCACTCTTGCACTGGGAATCCTTGAAACCTTGAAGGGGGATCTATGGTAACAATTTTTTTTTTGTGTGTGTGTACTATATTCTTCTTCTGTGTTGTTGTCTAACAAAACGAAGCCAAACGACAAATTAAACGCTTTATAGAACATCCACCCTCTGGTGTGAATCTATATATAATCTCGACGAAAAAGGAATCCTTTTTCTTCACACTTCACACCCACACACTCTCTCTCTCTCTTTCTCTCTATTTGTGTCGTCTCTTCTACAATCGATGGACATCTTATGTCCCCGGAGTTAATACCAATCAGAGCAACAATTCCTCGTACTTTTTTGTGCTCGCATAGAATGTGAAAATCTTACGAATTAGCAAAATATCATGTTTTATGGAAAATATCAAAATATCACGCACAAATATCGTGCGATGATCCATATTTCAAGTGTAACAATAAGAGAGCGCTCAATGGAACAGAGAGAAAGAGATAGAGAGAGGGAAAAATTGATTGATGTCATGGTGACAAGAAATTAAATGGATTTCACTCTTGTGGGTGGTGGGCGATGGACGATTGTTGGTTGGTTTGGTTAAGGCCTCCTTCTCCTCCTCCGAGAGGTTGAATGGTTTGGTTTGTTTTCAATTATGCGATGGATAAATATAAATTGTTTACCATGAAACGTACTTTGATAAAGTAAAATAAAAATATTGCACATACATACTATTCATTATATTATAATAAATATTTTTTTCTTGTCTCATTCTAGGTAAGTTTGACAGTTTACAATACAATAACCATTGAAATGAGTGAGTACTTCTGAGAATTCCTAAAAGATACTTTTCTATTTTCAATAATTCTATTTAAAATGTTTTTTCCTGATTAACTGCAGACATAAATATATGTCAATTATTGATCGTAATCTAACTGAAAACAATACTGGTCATATCATGCAACCCTGATGGACACAATGTTCGATCTCAAAACTAGTGTGTTTGCCTTCTGGCGACCACTTCGAGAGAATACAACAATATTGCTTCATATACCTTCATAGAGAAGTACACTTATACATCTGTTCCGATGACTTAACCGCTACTTTATCTTCTTAGGGAAGTAGAGCTTGTCAACGTGATTCTCCAATTTCGATTAATATTGACTCATTTTACCCATAAATACTACTTCGATCTACACAAGTAGACAATTGAATAACAGAGCCCACTTACAACTGACCACATAATGACACTTCATCAAGTAATGCATTAAGTTGACGTTTTTAAGTGCTGCAGAGATGACCGTTGAGATGCACTTGATATTTTCGACGAAACTTGAAAATAGGAAGGAAAAATGTTGACTTTTTTTTTGCCTCGAAAGTTGATATTAATATTTTAAATATTTTTTCTCTTACTACTTGCGGATGATTGGAAAAAATAGATACGATTATTTCGGAATTTGTCTATTTCAAGTCTTTCCGGATAGGTAAAGACAGACAAAATGTAATTCTTCCAGTGTTGATTGCGAGCGATCTAGAGTGTCAAAGCCATGACTTGGGTACTGGGATCGTTGTGCTGTAAGCCTACAAACTTTTCAGTATTAAATAAAGATGAAATGGCTACATAACTTCCTAACAACATTAAAAAGTTAATCAATTGGTTCTAAAAACAAACATTAAACAGTGTGCTTTTCCTCCACGTAAAGAATATATTACACACAACGTAAATGGTTGTGAAAAGCCTATTTTTTTTTAGAACTCCCTTTTAAAAGTGTGCGTGGTATTGCATAATGTTCAGTTGAATAATGGAGAATTATAAGGGGTGTACATTTTGGTTTAAAAATTATTTCCATTTGCAGTAAACATTCTTTTAAAAGTTTAAAATAAAGGGGCGTGGCACATTCTTGCATAAAACCAACAAAAATTTGTTCGGCAATGAGGCAAATCTGGTCACCCGATAATGTGAGAGCACAGAGGTATTGTGAAGTCTGTCGACATTATAAGTGTTTATGCAAGTTGAAGCGATTGAGAGAAACGTGATAACCTCTTGCTATACTTTGTTCTATACTGTCATCAAATTTTAAGCAATAAGTCTTCTTAACTTCAGAAGTCTTTTTGTAGTATTCTCAAGTCTTGCTGTTAAAATTCGAGTACTAAACGACTTTCTTACTCTTTTCTTCGAAAATTTCCAGTGCAATACAAACTAACTCCAATTGATCACAATATTAGAATCGAAAATCTATCCGTAGCGATACTATTTTAATTTATTACCTAATATGCGTTGCAAGTACAAAATAGGAACCTCTCTGCCTGGGTATGCACATTCCATAACAAATACCGCCATGAAACCTTTTGACCGACTTCCATGGAAATTTACAATCAATAAAAAGCGAGTGAATTCAAATGTAAATCTCATTTCCTTTTTTTTCTGAATTCAACAAAAATTATTCGTATTTGTTTGCCATTAAAAGAAGTAAAAAAAAAATGCCAATCAAATATATTTTATTCCAAGAAACTAATTAGCTCATAAAAATTAACCAGGCACACCAGACACTCTAACCGTCAGTATGCGAACGAATAAAACAAAATATCTGACACTTCGAGGTCGCAATCACAATTTTCATCTCATTTTTTTTTTTTTTTTGATTTTGTTCATTTGATTTGGTTAGCTGCTTTGTTTCAATTCACCAATATATTCCCTACGCAAATTCAACCATCGAACAATAGGTAAAATTAATTCTAGCATGTAAATGCATGAGCGGTTACATAATCCAACTAAATTGGTTCGTCGATTGTATTATAGATGCGAAACCCTCCACACTGGGTGAAGCTGTATCAAAAATCGATTAACGTAGACTTGTTGACAATTACCCGTGGTCTTTAATTAATGCACCCACATGCGAAAAAAGCGACAAATAATTCGAAATAGAATAAATATCTACTCGTATCTGTTGGTGGCGTATCTCTGAATGGACTTCAGTTTACCTACATACGTTGGAACCACCAGTGTAAAGAGCTAGTGTTCATTTGCAGAAAAAAAAAAAATTAAAATTAAAAAACACGCCTCTCTGTTGGAGCTGTTTTTTTTTGTTGTTGCTTTCATTTCCTCGTCCAGCAAAATGATGATGATGGTGATGAACATGGATGATGATGACGGTAGTGGTGGCGGTGGGTGTGGTGTAGTTATGGAGAAACCGAGAACATTTCAGAAAATTGCGTCGTAGAATTTTTGTACGATGTGTTATGGAATTGGGGATGATTTTTTTTTTGAAGAAAATGATTTCTTTTTTATTATTTAATTCGCAAATGCAGTTGTAAATAGATTGTAAGAGGGTCTACACATAATTTGAGCGAAAACTACATATAAGTATGTATATTACACTTATTGAGTACTCAAAAAGTACGTCAACTGGCATACCACAATGTTCTTAATGTAGACCTACACCTACATATATGTATGTATCTATCAATTTAGGACATTGAATTGCATACAATATCGAAATGCGATGGTAAAGCCTCCGAGTATCCATATAAGACAAGTCATCATCCTTGTTCGACTACAAGATACTTCTTTCAGTCTTTCGATGCCATTCGACATTGACTCTCAGCTGTCAAAGACAGATTGTCCCCAAATCAATACCCTCATGGGAATCTGGGTTGGTAGTCCACGGTATATGATAGTTACTCATAATTGTTACTTAGATGTTAAATAGTTTTAATTTCAGGGTCATTCGGGCTTGCTACTCAGCCATGGAAAAAAACTTGATCTCTATTTCTTGATCTAAGAATGCTAGAATTCTTACTTACTTGACGGGCTCCTGATCCGTGAAGAGTCTCTGCCTGAGACACGGCAGCCTTCCACTCCCTTAGATGATACCGGGTACGCTGCGGCAACTTACCCAGACCAAGCGCTTTGGCATCGGCGATGGCTTGATCCTTAAAACGGAGGATCGATCTTCCTTGTCATCTCTAACCAGGGGACTATGATTAAAAAATCCCCTCCATTCACCCTCCTTCTTTATGGGACAGAACATTCGACAAAGAATCTTTCCCGCAAAAGTGTCCAGTATCTGCTCTGCTTCCCTATTTATTATCCCAGCACTCGGCTCCATTTCGTAGAAGTGGCAGTATAAGTGTTTCATACAGGCATGCGTTTCGTCCTTCGAGGTAGGAGTCTTAAAACCATTTGTTTTGCCAAAGCAAAATAATGGCAAGTCTGCGTCGAATCTCCACTAATGTGTCCTTCGTGGAGTTGATAGTTACTCTGATAAGGCTTGTGTATGTGATAAGGTGCTGTGATCGATCGAGAATATCTTGACCTCCGTGCTCACATCTGGCCTGCACACTATTTGTTTCAGCTCCATTGATTATAGAAATCCTGCTGCAGCGCATATCATTTCTGAAACCCGATGTATGTTTGAAATAGTTCGGAGGAACTGTTCACCAATTTCACATTGCACCTCGTGTTTTCCAGCATCAGTTGGTACAGCTGGATTAGCCCGAATTCGGGCATTGATGATGATTGAAGATGATTGCTGTCATATGTGGATTGGAAGTTGAAAAGGAGATGATGAGTCTCGACTTGTATTGGTCGAGAATTTGCCTTAGTGCGAAAATTTAGTCGATAATCGATGTATTGGGCCGGAACCCACATTGGTACCTGTTGATTACTGTGTTACAGAAAGGTTCAGACATTCACACAGCACGTTGGATATAATTTTATACCTATATATGTACATACATATATGGGATATTAAGCAGGGATATGCCTAGATAGTTCTTGCAAGACTTGGCGTCCTTTTTTTACACGGATGGGCTTTCTTAACCATGAAGCATGCAGATCAGGTAAAAAATGTCTAAAGACCTTATTTCTCATGCAAATACTAGACAGATTCAAAAACTTCCAATAGATAGTAACCAAGAACTAACAGAGTCTTAAGAACTGGGTTTGGGAAATGTCTATGATTTTTCAATCTAAATTGCGTGAATTTGTTCCGCTCATGGTAATGCAGTTGCATTTTATTCAAAACGTATTTTGTATTTCACCTAAAAATAGTACAATGCCACAACTCATTGGTATAAAATATAAATGTACCTAATTTTAAATTTCAAATTTATACCTAAACACACAACGACTTCGTGATTAATTGGAAAATTTTTGAAATTGTTGAAAAATATTTTAAAAACACAACACTGAAAAAAAAACAATCCTCAGATAAGTTTCCCGTGTTTTCACCAACAACACCATCCTGTGCCTTAAATCAAAATATTTAAATATTTTGCAATTTTGTAAGATTTTTCAAATATCAGAACGTGAAATTTCTGTCCAACTAGAGAGACAAATAAACAAAATTACCAAAGAAATTTCAATTTTTTTTGTTTTATAGAATATTTTTCTATTGCTGTCGCGTTCTCTACATGTAATAATCTGTAGCTACTCGGGAGTGAAATTATTGCAAATAAAACTGACCTCCAACCACTAATGAGCCGCGAACTGATAAACTTGTTAAAAAGCAATTGGAATTATTTTCTCAACGTTGTGTTTGGGTTTTTGTTGTGGTTTTTATAGAACAATTTGAGGTAGCGGCAACAGTTAACGAAGAGGTACATAAAAGCAAATCTGTTATTGTTGTTATTTTTAGGTTAAAATGTGCTCGTAAATGGGGTATTGTGGTTCTTAGAAGTCTCTGATAAGAATTTATTTAGGGAAATGTGTTTGCATAGTGTGCGAGAGACACAAAAATGTTTGTATTGTGTAATGTCAGGACACATTAGTCCATTATTAAGACTAGTCAAAGTATGACTAATTGAAAAAGGATCTACATACGTATATAGTTGATCAAATGATTCAGGAGATTTAAATTTGAGCAACAATCACCCTCAGGTAAAGACAAGTTGAAATAATTATAAAAAGAGAGATCCTAGCTTACTCATGAGACAGTTGTCAACCAAAATGACATGACTTGTAGTCTGATCTAGAGCGGATCTTGAATTTAAGACAATGGAATCACATGAGTCAGTGACATGACAGATGTCACATCAGTGTCAAAAGAATGTTACACTTTTTGTAGTCGCTTTGTATGCATGTCAACAGGTTTATATACAGATTCTTCTAAATGACTCTAGTGTGCTTTGAGTCATAGCTAAAACAGCGTCGACGCTTATGTACATTCTTCGTCTTATATCTTACATACATGCATATGTTATTGGCTTTTTCGTGCGAGCGCTTCGAGTCAAGGAAGAATCTCCGAACTAGAATCGTTTTTGTCGACTTTATACTTCACTCAGTTGACGTTGGCTATTAGTAGACCCCTGTTCCTTTCCAAGGTAATCCTATACGGGTAGACCAAAAGAATTTTGGAGTCGGTGGAGCTGATTTTGTAACAACTTGGAAAGAGTATCAGTTTTCCCAACTAAAACTGCAGTTGCAGCCACGAATAGTCGTTAGATTGATTCAAAATCATTCAAGCGCTTCAATACGAGTTTTGAATTTTAATAATTGCTGACAAAATTGGTGGAAGGAGATTGTTTTCAGGGATGAGAGCTAAGATCTAGTTGCTGAGACTGTATTAAACTGATCTAATAAACACTTCTATTTATATGTTGCTCACTTAAACAGCGTATTGGCGGACTCAGCCTTTTGTTTACTTTATTTTATCGTAAATTCTTGTCAAATCTGATCCTATCTTCCAAATACTAATTATGTTTAATAGTATTCAATTTACAGCGAATGCATAGAGCAAGGTATCCTTTTAAAATCTCTCTGTGGGCGATACATAATGTACCTCCACGTCTCGTTGGACAATCATTGAATTTGGTTAGAAGCCAAATAGGCTTTTGAGATATTTTGCTCGATAATAAAAGGCCAACCTCTCTCGGACAATTATACCAACTTTAGTTGCAATAAATTTAGAAAATAAGTACTAATAAAACTTAAAAAAAACAACAACCTAAATATAATAACCGTAATCTCTTGTCTTCGTCAAATAAAATTACAAACCGTAAAGCATTCAATTTGTCATATTTCAAATAGTCATAGTGTTTTGAACACAAATTCACAGTAAAACCGTTCAAAACATCATAAAACTGATTTATTTGCAACGATAAATTGTTACAAAATCTGTGTGAGGAAAAGATTGTGAAAAAAAACTATCTACTCCTTAGACAGACCTAGAGGATGGGAGGAAAAACTAAAAGGAAAACAATACACAAGTTCTATTCGTGTGTGTATGTACATATGTGTGGAGTAAAACTCACCAAAGGACATTGACACTGAACAGAGTCATAACTCTGTGGAGATATGTATATACATATATATAATTCCTGCTCTGCAAAAATTGGAATCGGAATAATAATTTTTCCAACCCAAAATAATCGATCTCTCTCTCCACGAAATAGCAAAAAATAAAAAAAATCAATGGAACGAAGGGCGCAATAAACCCTCCACAGACGACGACGTCTCGGAGCTTTTCTTCCAAAAGACGAAAAACAACAACAAACCAAAAAAAAAACCCTCCTTTCATATGGCAACACTGTATGCCAGAAAAAGGAATAACAACAACTTTTTAATGTTTTGTTTTTGTTTTGAATTTTTTTTCTCTCTTTTTCAAGCATCATTCATAGCACGGATATACCAACACACATTGAACGCGTCGCGCACTGTCGTCCCACTGAACCTCAATGTATTGGAGAGCAGTCGGTCGAGTAACATTTATACAGATTTCTCTGTTCTTCTGAATCTGTGTGTGGTTGATGTATCTCTGACACACAGATGAACGATATGTATCATGCTGGATTCCATTTCCAATTCCAACCCTAGCCCAACCGGCTAAATCGCTCTCACCATTGCGGCAAGCCAAAATTATGCAAACACACTCTGCAAGTAGAGCTTTATGGAACATTTTCGAAACTCAAAGCTTTATTTATTTTTTTTTTAGCCAGCCCTTGCGCTAGATAAAGTTGGGAGTTATTTGCAGTCGAGAACAAAAAAAAAAAAACAAACTAAACTAGGACCGACGTCAACAAGAGAGATTGTGCGCGTTGGGCGCCATTTATTTATTATTTATTTTTTTTATTGTATGTGCAAAAACACTCCCACGTGCGTATGGCATCTGTGAAGCCGGCATAAAGTACAGGACACACTAAGAATGTATCTGGAATATACATATATATCCCATGTTTGGTTAAATCTGTGTCAAGGGATAGAGAGAGGAGGTGTGAAGAAATCATGTGGCGTCCTGGCACAACAGCAATTGCGATAGGAAAGGATTAGAATGGTTCCGATATGAAATGTATCTATTGGTGGGATGGCTCTTATCTCTTGTAAAGATTTTCGCAAGTGTAGTGAGTGCATTACTTGGGTGTGGGATGGTATACACACGCGTTAAATTTCAATAGCGTTATGATAATTTTTTAGCAACTACTGTTGGCAATAGAGTCTTTTGATGATGTAACTGTCTTGAAGCAAGGAAAATTCGCACAAATACCTGTGTATTGTGCAAAATCAGCCCTAAAAAGCATTCGAAATACATGTTTCCAACTCTGAACATCCTGAAAACCTTTCGAATCGAGTTAAAATTCATAGAAATTCTGGTTGACTTCTAAACTCAATTATCATTTCCATCCTTCAACATGCTAACACACTCATTTTTTACAAGTATCTACGAATGAATGTACATATAGACTTGGTATATATTTCAAGTTTGTGTCTTGGGCAATAGTTCATGTGTGTATTTTGTCATTTCCGTTCCGTTTCATAATTTCAAATGCGCTCGGCTCACAATATAAATGAAATAAAAAAAAAATACGTTCAAAGTGACGCCCATTACCTATACGGATTAAGTGTACCTCTGTGCGTTTTCCCCGTAAACTTGTTTAAACTTTCATAGACGCTGAGGTAGGTAATGTAAATGAAAGACCTGCTTTACCCTAATAACCTGTTCCTTCTCCACACTCGGTCTCTCTCCCTATTGCTGCAACAGTAGCAGCATTTTAATGTATTCATTCGACTTGGCATGGCATATACCTACTCGTACCAGATAGGAGAATGAAAAAAACTGAAGAGCTTATGGCGCGAAAGGCCAAGGTATAGGCCAACCAACGTCAACATGTAGGCTCCCTCACATCATCGGCTTGTTCCTATTTTGTTGCCTTCCTACATTGGCGTCGTCATCATCATGACGATGTTGATGATGATAATCATTATGCTGATATTGTTTGCTCTAAAAAGGGTCGTTACATGTGCAATTTACATGAATTGTTATTGCCTGTGTTACACTCAGTTTACTATTTACTGTCGTGTATAGCCAGGTTACAATGGCAGCTCCTCAAAGCTTCGAGCTCCGATGAACGGAAAGATTTGAGTGTTGTGGTGTGTAAAATCATTTAAGTTTAAATTGAACCAGTTACGGAGAGAATCTACATACATTGGACTAGGTCAGGAACGATGATGGTTATGTAGGGGAAGTTTGCCAGTTTGTCAGTACATGTAAAACAGGTGCGCTTCCTATTGTATAGTGCCTATAGAATATGTTACCATGGCAAAAGATCTAGGATACCAAACAAATTTTTGACTTGAAAAGTACTTTGGGTTTCTTCAGGTAAAGCTTCAGATACGAGTATCATATTTGTTTATGATGTTCCTTGGATGGGTTGTCTTGCTAATTAACTATGAGAAGTTTGTCATATTGTAGCAAAATTACTTTTTTTAAGGACCCTTTGCAATATACAATAAGTAAGGGGTTTAGGTTTCAGTCAAAGTCTTTGCTGAATATCTAAACCGGAAATTTTTACACATTAGTTGATATAGTTCATATGCTTATAACTATCATGATTGGTTAATGCGCTGGACCAGGAATTTTAAGACTCGAATCCCAAGCCTATCACAGGTATGGACATAAGGATTTGTTTGAAAAAAATGGTAACATTTCAGACTATGTCTTGGTTAATCCTTGGAGATGCGAAAGTTTTTTTTTGCTTTTTAAATCACACTAAGTTGTACGCCTTCATATAATTGAATTGCGTTGCGTATACTGAAGTATTTTTCTTTCGGCTCAAGTGGCTAATGTAGGTTCGATTTCCCAGGCAACGCCTAAACTCTATAATAGCCCTTCGGACACAGCATTGACCAGTGGGCGCCTTTCATCCGTGTAAAAAATATGTATAACACTGGATCCCATGGAACTGTTGCGCCAGATATTTGTACTTTTTTTTTGTAACGTGCTAAGTATGTAGTAATACTTTTTCATAACTTCCGCTTCGAAACAATAAGAAGTGTAGACAACTTACCTAAATATTTTTTTTTGTTTGACTATCAGTTTCAAACTCTCAATAGAGGAAGAAACTATCAAAAGGCATCCATCATAATTACTGACAGAACAGCGTCAAAAATCACCTGGAAACAAGCCCTCCATGAGTTGGCAGACTTGTTGTGAGACTTTACGTATGTACGTACCTCTGTATATATTCCATGTCTGTAACTATTAATCCTATACTTCTCCCCGAAAATTCATAAATCTCACCTGCTTACATAATTATTGAGGTCTATCACTTCTCGTACTCCACACCTTGCCTCTGCTGGTCTTACCACATTTAATCGGCTTTTGAAAACCGAATGAAACACAAAAATTAGAGGTTTCCCAACACACCACCATTCATCATCCATCATGGTTCATCATCATCGGTTTCGGCGTTTACAAACACCTCTTCCGTGCCTACCCACCGATGGCCGTCACCGAAACCATTATCACGGATGGATAGCTATCCATCTGAGCAATCAGTAAGAAATCTTGAAGTGTGAGGATCGATTGCCAACTAATTATGTTCTAATAATTCCTCATAAATTCTATACAAAAAAAAAAAAGAAGCAAGAAGTAAAGAAAAACCCAAGTCTGACGGGGAGTAATGGTGGACGATGATGGCATGAAGACAGTGAAGTCTGCTCGTCTTTCGCAGGTGGTTGTGACGATGGAATTTACATTAATTGGAAAATAGGATTAGGAAGGTCTACTCTACAGTGAACGCGTGATTTGTTTGATGTTTTAGCGCGTTCATGTTGTGACAGAATGTGGTTTAGGCAAAAGGGGTCGCAGATGGATTTTGTTGTTCCATTTGAAATTTTGATTGTGTACATGGCCGCTGACAGAAGCGACCTTTAGTCATGAACTTCGGTTTTTTAAACGACCATCCCTAGATAAAAGAAACATTTTTTTATGGAAATGAATCTCATGCAGTGCTTTAAATATCTGATGAGTATTTCGCATCTTATGATCATAAAAATGATTCCTTGTAGATATTTTTATTTCGGGGTTGCTCTGGAGGTATTTGGTTTTGAGCCTATTTCTATTATAAGTGAGTAATAGTTTAGCGTTTTTCAATCCGATCGCAAACACCTTATTTGAAAAAAAATTATTTTTCTAGCGTTTTTCACAAAGTCTTGTATTTTAAAAACCTTTATCAAGTTTACTAAGAATCTATAATAATCAACAAGACCGATACATAACCACCAAGCCGTCGAGGTCAATATTTTAGTTCCATTTGAAAATTAGAATAATTCAGATATCGGACTAAAGTGAAATTCAATCTCGTTCATGTGTATTCGCGGTTGTCATACGCACGTTGTACGCACGTTTGCAGCTAATGAATACATGATCAATGGTTTGACCAGGTGTGTGGCACGTAGCATGTTGCACCATCTTGTTAAAACCACATATCACTGATGTCAAGTCTATCCAGTTCTGGATAAAAAAAAATCATTCAAGATGACACGATAGCGTACTCCATTGACGTACTGAATAAGGTGATCATTTTCATCGACGAAAAAATATCCTAATTCTCACACCTCCGGCAATAATGCATATTTTGCTTTTTGATGAGGTCACTAGACCAAAAATGAGCTTCATCTCTGAATTTGATTTTTCCATGAAATTTAGGATATTCTTCAATACTCTTTTGTAGAATCCAATCAAAGAAGTTTCGACACTTCAAATGATGAAAAGGGTTCAGTTCAGCGCAAGATCTTTACGCAAAATTCGCCAAAATGTAGATTGAGTGTTTTCCAATTCTTGTGAACGGCATTTAATCCACGGATTTTACTCATTTTGAGCAGATGCACTTACGACTGCGATATTTTCGGTACTTCGACCGGTGTGTTGGCTCACTGGCACAGGAACATTCAACAGTGATTATTTAAACTCGAATTTATCCACTACAGCACGCAGCGATTGCTACGACTAAAACCGGAGTAAGCGGTCTTAAAGTTGTGAGCACCTAAGTACTCAGAATTTTGGTAATAATTTTGATAAAATTGAAACGTTGCTCGTTCGTGAAAATATGATAAAATGTAAGCCTTGACTGACATTTTGACATTGACAGATAAAATTTAACTGCGCTTGTACTAAAATACAAAATTGTTATGTCCCTATTCAAAAAGCCTTTACTAATCCACGTAGTCATAAGGTGGCGATCTCCTACCGTGCAGATGCCATCTACAATTTTTAGAGCGTTTGTTACAACTAAACCGGCGATATGGTCCGTCGTTGATTGCTTGATCTTTTGCAGCCTGGATGTATGTATATCGTTGACCTAAGTACAAGAGTTTTGGGTTATACGATTAGTTCTGGATAGTTCATACGAATATGTATGATATTATGACCGTTAACTGCATTTCAGTAGCTTTCCGATATCATTGGTCATATTAGCACTTGGACCACGCCTAATAAATTGAATTAGACTAGTCAGATATTGATTTACGTTATTAGATCTTCAGTGTTTTATGATCGGGTTTTGCTAATCAAAAGCCTCGTCCCCATTACAAAAAGAAAAAAAAAATGCAAACACGGGAAGACCAGTTTTTTTTTTATCTTTTATATTCATAACACTGCCACTTTTGTTTATTAAAAAATTAAAATAAAAATAAATAAATGTAAAGAATTTTGAAATCTTACAAATTATCATACTGCGACATTTTTAATTATCGCACTGATGTCAATCACAACCGTTTGTACAGCTTCGATACAAATTTTCGCAATAGAGGATACGAAAGGAAAAACTGGTATCTTCTGGATTTGCTAAAGTATGTGTTGTATTGTACAAGTATTTGTACCCCTATTTATTATTTGTAGAGGTGCAACGAACCTCTCTACTTTTGATGACAACAGTCTCCATAGAGAATCAAATTTAAAAAAATAATAATATTGTGTTAATTAATAATATATATGCACTGCATACACCATTTAATGAGTAATTAAGCAACTCTTACAAGTTGCAAAATAATAATAATAATTGTTGTACACATCATGTGGGTATGTATTGAAATTTTCAATCGATATTTCTGCTTATCTGAGATAATGACATTTTATTTTTCAATTAGATGATCAAATCGTTTCAATCCTTATCAGTATAAAAATAAAAACGCTGACTGCCCACAGGAAGTTCAACTGCGGTCATTTTTGTTTCTGCAAAACAGGTGAAAACATGATTAATTGATTGACTATCGACGTGGTGAAATGTTATTGAACTTTTTATGAAAGTTAACTCGTACTGCTGCTTTAGGGAATTTGACACTGACGAAACAAGCCAGCCATAAGGTGCAATATTGCATTTTTGTTTATTTTTTATTTGCAGCGTACTAAATTTCTATCTGTCAAATCAAAGAAATGAGTGAGTGGAGCTCGAAAATAATTGTCAACCTTGGTTGTTACTTGGTTTCTCGGTGAGAGATATTGCATTAAGCATTGACATTTATGTCTTGCTTCGATATCTCATCAGAAATATACAAATTCTTTAGATTTAATTATAGCAAATTGATTGCGAACTGAACTGATTGATGATTGGAGAAAAAACTTCTGGAAAAACCTCTAACCGTTAAAACCGTTAACATTTTGATTGGAACTAACTAGACTAATCGCGGAGTGTTGCATTTTTTCCTTACATTCTTATTTACTGAACTTTCCCAGTCTAATATAAGATCTAACTAATCAAAGCAAATCAATTGAACATATGAAGTTCTTTGAAAAATTCTGCGGATAGTCTCACTTGCAGTATGCATCTCGGACTTCAACCTTTAAAGTCGTCATTCCCAAACGCAGTTATTTAGATGCACAGAGGTCGAATAGGGTAGGAATAGGACTTTTCGATCCCAACTGCAAATGGTTTGTGTCGTTAGGACACCCTACTGCTATCTCCGAAGCAAAAGTTTTAGCTATCGAGCTCTGTGGCAGAGAGCGTAACCTCTTTAGATCACATGTTAATATTTTATCCGATAGCCAAGCATCTCTAAAAGCTCTCATGAACGGAATTTGTATCAAAACTGCATGAGCCTGGTGGCTCTAGTCCACTTCTTGCTATTTCGACAGTTTTCATATAGCCAGGACGCAACTATAGCTTAAGCTGCATTTCACTTCACAAGCTTTAACTCGGTTTTTGTAGGGGATATGGTCATTCCTTCATGGCAATGCAAAAAGAGATGCCCATGATAATTATTCCTGTGGTTCGGAAGTGTGATTGATTTGGATTAACACAGCCAGTTAGTTAGTCTCTTCATACATTCCTTAAAAATAATCTCACATATTAATGGTTATGGGTTCAATCGTAGCGTATCCTGTCACATTTTTGCCTTCCAGCTAGCACGGGCCTAGCGAAAGAAAGTTTTGGGTGTCCTCGAGTTTGGTGATTCCTATGAACGCAGGCCTTAGGTTGGTGGTTTGCAATCGTATTAGACTGGCGTGGGAGCTTGTCACTATTGCATAGGAATTTCGGTAACTCCTTGTATTTCCTATAATGTTCTGTCAATACCCTAGTACATACGTAGTTGATTTAAAAGATTTTTAAGGTTCTCTTCATTAAAAATTTCTATTATGGATTTGTTGTGTTGAAGATATAGTATGTATTTCTATAACGAGGAACACATATATACCTTGAAAACTTATTGGTGTGAAAACAACCTTGATAACTCTAAATGTGACTAGTATACCGTCGTCGTATAGAAATCGATCCAATGAATTACCATAAAACCCCGATTCCTAATTGAATACTTCCCAAAGTTCTCTAACGTTGGTTCCCTTTTAATAGAAAATTGCCACAAATACATCCCATATATGTAAGCCACCAAAACCGTTCCATGTCTGGCAAATTTTAATCTAAATTTAACCGCATGACTGTTAAAAAAATATTTGAAAAGCATCCCTAAACCCCCAAACGGCAAACTACCAACAAACTTCTAACTCAGAAACTCCAATAAAAATAATTTCCTCTGTGACAACATTCACATAAAATCAAAAAATCTCCTGACAGGCTATTTTTTTTAATTAAAATTTGTTTTCAGCATAAGCCACCAGTTAATTGGCAACGTCAATCATGAAATATAGCAAAAAAAAAGCCCTAAAAGTAAGGCAAACCAAATAGTAGTACTAAAAAGGTATTAACTACATCCTATCTCGGGCAAGTTAAGTAAATCTAAAAACGGGACAACAACCCAGAATTTTTTTTCGGTCTCTTTCTCTCGGAAAATCGCAAAAACAAATGTGGCGTTGTGTGCACGGTTTCACTGCACTCCCCGGTGATTATCTACGGGCAATTAAATTTCATTTCTACGAGAGGAGAATTGGGTAAAATTTTTCTCTTTCCGTAAATCCGTCCTTAAGATATAAAAAGCTCCTCCTGTGTGCCGTACATGGCTGAGAGCTATAATAAAATTGAATATCAATGACGGTATACCCATACCTCTGGTTAAAAGGGGGCTCCTTACGGTCGGAGCGTGCTTGCTTTTGCTTGCTGCTATTATCAGCGACAGCAGCACGCACGCAATATAAGAGAGTATACTCGTATACCGAAAAAAGTGAATGCCCGGAGCCGCTAAGGTCGTTCAACTCTCGGAGGCTCCCCGAAAATTCAAAAAAGCTTTATTTTTCGGGAGGACACCCAGCAAGCAGCAGTAACAACAGTAGCAGCGGCGGAGAAAAGAAAATTGGATACGATAGGCGCTAAGAAAACCCTATTAAAATAAAATCATACCCTTAAGCCTTGATGGGATTGGGAAAGTGTAGGTATACAACGCCCACAGTCCTTCAAGGAGACATTATATATAGAATTTCGGTTTGAGTGGGAAATGTTGAACTTGACATTAGGCGCAGTCACTGAGATGAATGATGGTACAGGGTCGTATATGCTGTAGGTGAACTAACTATAATAACAACAGGATCCGCAATTCCCCAAGAAATACAAAATAAAATGCAAAAACTTTTTTTTATTTTTTTTATTTTTTTGAAAAAATGAGCAATATTTTTCGTTGCGAAGGCGACAATGAACTTTGTTGGGTGTACATTGACCCAGTCAACAGCTCCTCGCTGCTGATTCTCTGTCGGTGCTGTGGTGGTGATGATATTTCTCCTACTCACCCAGATAACAGAGAGAGGGCGGTTTGTGTCGTACACATGTAGAAAGAATTCTACTGTGTGTGTTGATAAAAAAAAAAAAAAAATTATAATAATACAACAAAACACTGTAATGATTACTGATGATGATTGTGTGTGGATATTTTGTTTATATTGGCCTAATGGGAGATTCGTTTCGTTTGGTTTGGGAATCGTTTTCGTGTTGGCCTGGGAATTATATGTTTGAATAGATTCATTATGGGACAGTGGGAGTCCTTTTCTATGCAAAGATGACTGCCTGCTCAAAGGAATTCTGTCAACAAATCATCAAAAAACTGAAATGAAACAAATTACTAATGGCGAAGATGGACTAACAACGACCAACAATGATGACGAACGAACAAACATGATGATTTGTAAGAAGAGATGAGGGCTGACACGTTGATGAATAGAGAGTAGTGTGTTCGTTCTTCGATTCAGATATTAGCCCAGTTGGAGAAGAAATTTCAAGTAATTGACTTGAGTTGGTAGGTAATAGTGTTGGAAATGAGGCTTGAGAATGATTGGATAATGTTTTCTGTTGACATAGGCGACACGTGCATCTACGAGAGATTATCTAAGCGTCAATACATCTATCTATTCTGTGTGTTGATTTGATATTGTAGAGCCTTTGATTACAATCTTTTCCTTTATAGATCTATGAAACAGAAACAGGTTACATACAAATTCAAGTTAAGGCTTTTCGTTGGAGTAAGTAACTTGTTTTTGATTAATTCAAAATGTACTTGAAAGTTTTAAACCTGAAATTCTGTAAATTTGAATTACTGGTTTATAATCATATCTAACAACTAAGGGGTATCTAGGTCCCTCTGTCTACATTCAATATACTTCATATTTATTTAAACTCGTGTTGCCAGACAAACAATCTACGTCAACCGTTAGAAGGACACAAAGGATGAAAAGCTTGTTTTTGAAATTTTGCACAAATATTATAAAGAGATAAAATTTTGTTGTTTAAGAGTCTATTTTATGGAATTTAATATTTGAAGACAAAATATGTATTTTCGAGAGTTTCAATTTTCTACCATTTTTTCGAGTAATTGGGGCAAACGTCTGACAAATGTCCGAGAGTATAACTGTCATTAACAAACTTTTTAAAACAAAAAATATAATGTATATGTTTTTGTGCTTATTTTGCAACTTCTTTCGTATTTTTTATTTACTGCAGTTCTAATATTTCTTAGAGGGTCAGTCAATTCCACTCTCTCCTCTTCGTTTCGTTAGACCTTCGCGTTCAGATACCCATGAATATTTATCACGGCTTGGTGAACAGCTTTATTTTGGATTGGGACACACTTACTAATCGCGATTTTGATTAGCCAGGAGGAGTGGACTTGTGTAGGCTAAGGCTTGTTTTTGAAACATGGTTGTGACAGCTTCTGCTGATGGAAGGCAGGGCATGCGTTGTATATTTGAAAGTTGCATGAGTTAGGCAATCGGGTAGTCACATAAAGAAGGCTTTACCTATGATTACAGAGTGTGGGTTCATAATTTCCGTTTAAACAGATCATTTTCAAATTTCTAGTTCAATAACCTAAAATGGTTTTTCTTTTTTCATTATTTAGCCAAAAAGGTATTGTCACAAACTTTCTCCAAACAAGCAAACATATCAATAAGTATTTACCTATGTTCATCATTTGCAGGGCCCTCCCTTAAAGAAAAATGATTAAATCCCACCCAAAGGTTCAACCTCCCGACAAATCTCTAAACCATAATGACTTTTTCATTAGCAAACCGACCATACAACACATTGAATCCATAAAAGAAGGATTTCACAGATTAGATAATGGATGCCAAATAAAATTGGTTAACACTAAATGTGATGGGCTTAAACGTGCGTTAAAAATTTTATTTCATCAATTTAATGGGTGTAGGTTTAACCACTACTACCCAGAACAAGGGATGCGGCTGTCTGAATTAGTGGGCTATCCCTTCTATCCCTAGGCAGCGATATATGTGTGTATATACTTATATATATACATATGTGGGTTATACTCAAACATGTAGGTCTGGGAGAATTCAAGTTCAATGGAGTATTATCTTACTAAGGACAACAACATCAACCTACATGCTTACGTAAAACTTTATTAATTTTGTATCTTAATTAACTTGAGAAATTGGATGTGTTGATTGGATCTTGCAATCCAAACGACATATATGCAGTTGCAAGCTCAGATTTGGCGACAAAGGTGGTTGGCTTTATGACGTTAGTTTGAAGATTGAAGGAATCTGATATCTGAATAGAGAAGTCAATGTCTGAATCTTTATAATTAACTTCTAAGTCAGAGCTTATTCTGTATAAGGCTCAGTTATTATGTGAATTTGAAAAAACTAACGACCAATTCAAAAACTTTTGAAAAACATAATTTTTCCTCGATTTTACATTTTTTCAAAATTTTCAAAAATTGATCAACCGAAGAGCAGCTAGAATGAAGTGTCTAAATCGTTACCATATTCCTGACGACAAACCCGATGATGAAAACGTAACAAATCAAATCATCAGCAATATAAAAAAAACCGAACGACAGACTTTATGGAATTTTATCCTAGCATCGTGCCTGCGGAGACCATGTTCGATTTTTTTTTTGCCGCCTCGTACTGTACATCTCGTACATCTCTCGTTGTTATCCTGCAACAGAATATAAGACATAAAAAAAGTTGTTGTGGGAGCCGTATTATCGCAGAGGGAGTTTGTTTTTTCTCTTGTTTTTGGAGAGATAACCGGATTTGTGTCCTTTGACAATCAATGACATTTGATTAGTAGATTGCTGGTTTTGAGATTGGTCGGTTGAGTTTTACTTTGCTTGCTTGGTCTGTCGGTGACGATTGGTGTTGTGTGATGTATTTTGGCACTCAAAACGGTTGTAAAAATTGTATGTACATGCATACGTACGTTCCTTAAAGTGGAATGGAAACGATGGGCTATCGAAATAGTTGCTACAGGTCTGGGTGTGAAGTTATATTTTATTGGATAAGCTTTATTGTCAAGATCTGTCTAATGTTAACCATGTCTATTCTAAATGTTGACGTTGAATGGTGGGTGAATGAGTAATGATGTTCTTGAGATAATAAATTATTTATGAGTGTAGGAACGTGTTGTTTATTGTGACTTGTTGAAAGTATCGCCTTTATAACTAATCGATTTTTCTTTTCTTTTTCTTTACAGGTAAGTTTCCAAACTAACAGAGATAATGGATTTAATAAATAAATATGGCATAGAGTAAGTTCGAACTAAGTTATTAGTAAGTAGTTCTAGAAAGATTTGGCTGAGTGGCACAAGAATCAATCTTCTGATACTTATGTAGGTATAAGTGTAATAACATTGTTAGAAGCTAACAAATGTCAAACGTTAAGCGAAATACGTATAGAAAAGCTACAACCCATCTGGAAGGGATCGTATGATACTCTATCCTTTCTTTCCACCCTGCCGAATGTATTCTACTCTTGACCTGAGATTTAATGAAAACCTCGAACAAATGTAGGTGTTATTTGCAAAATATCTTTGAAATTGTTTTTTTTTTTAAATTCACAACAAAAAAAGTGGGCGTGGCCATACATGTCTTGCTGAATTGTAGTTAATTTCAATACCTATGTTTTTTCTTAATGATTTATTTCGATTTTAACTAAAAATTTTAATTTATAAAAATTCTTCACTTGTACTTGGTGCTATTTCATAAAACTACAAGAGTTGTACTTTTAGACCTGCAACTACCAGTCCAAATATAGTATGAAGTTGTATTATATCATTGCCTAAACATCAGCATTTTTAGTGCGGCATATTCAAATTAGAAGTTTATAAATGAAAGTATCAGAAAACAAATTTCTAGTTAGTAATACTTTGGCAATAAAAATGTACTGAAAGTATCTATTACCCCTTCCAACTTGTGCCCTAAGTACAATGTCTTTTCTTAATTAATCTTCTTGTCAAATGGAATTAATTCTTAAATTTTGTAGTCATGCGAATTTTTGTTTTCAAAGATTTATACAAACTTTTGTACCTCTGAACTGCGTCATCATTGAAAATGGTATATGTAAATTTATTAGCCAATTTGTATAAATTGAATGCGGATTCCTAATATTATGAACTTTTCCTGCCTTCAAGTATAAAATTAATTGAGTTGATTTCATGTCGATCAATGGAACGACCTTCAAAGCAAAGTTATATTCGCAAATAAGTCAAATTTGTCCAGTACTATCTGGACTCTCTGCTTTTGTGCGAAAATTTGCTTGTAGTTACAAGGCCATGATATATTTGTTTTAGGATAATTCTTTGAAACAGAAAAGTTCAGAGTTGTTCTAAATTCACTGGTAGCTACGAGTCTGCAATGCTTGTAGTTATTAATCAGTTAGCATTCCTTAGGAAACTACGTAATTTTCTCATAATTTACAAGTTACAAGTGATTTTACAAAAAGTTACAAGTCAGGTTGTTTTATTAAACAGTTCCCTGTACAATAGATTTCGGCCTGGATCACGGACTTTCTGACTTTGAGTGGGAAGTTATACATATGTACTTACATTTATGTCCATATTTGTGTCTTATTTTGCTTTAGGACGTTAAGGACTCTTCTTTTCTCCTAAATAATTCACCTAAGACAATTCTGTGTAAAACAATACAAATAATAAATTTCCTGTTGATGCTTTCTGTCTGTTTTATTGGCTGATTTACAAGAAGGTATTTAAGTTTGGATCTCATTTAGAACAAGAAAAAAAGCGTAAACCTAAGAAAATATTTGTAAAAAAAATGAAAAATACGATGCAGGAAAGCTCTCGATATTGTTAGGTGCTGTACGTGTAAGTAATACTTTCGTTAACCACTGTGAGCTTAGAAGACATATGTATGTATTTTTAATTTTAAATTTTCTTGCCATTGAATTTGTGTAAAAGTTTTCACGAGTATCAGCTAAAAATTATTTGTTCTAGTAACAACTTGCAAGAATAACAGAAATGGTTATAGAGTTTATTTACTTGTATCTCAGTCTTATAAAATCTTATCTTCGTTTAATTAAATTATCAATGTTAACAGCTTTGTGAGCAGGTCTTCCAACTTTAGCTATAATAGAATAAATATAAAAAAGAACTTCTATTACTGCCATAGATAACCGCCTTTGCCGAGTAAAATAACAAAAAAAAAAATTAAACACGTCTTTACAAAACACACTTCGCTCACGCTGACAAACTTGTTTTAATTAAACAACTATTCCAATTGATTGATACTCTCTCTGCTTGATGTCACATTCAATTGTTAATTGTTTTCTTAATTGTAATCATACACACTAGAAGGTGTACGAGTAGGTACTTCACTGTACCACGACCGCCTCCATCTCCGGCAATAATAATCTTCAATTTTCATCTTCACCCACGTGCCAATTGCCACCTTACATACTACATACATAAGGAAAAAAAAGATACATACATTCGTATGTATTTCTTTGCTCATAAACAATAGTATAGTATCAACGAACGTCACCTACAATCGGATACATACATTGTCGTTGTCAACCGTCAAATAATGTTATTTAACGTAATGGAAATTAATTGATTCTTATACGTAATCCTTGGAGATTAATTTTTGCTCTACCTTTTCACATCTCTTTCTGTGCTTCTGTATGACGAATACGATGATGAATGGAATCTGATCTGTAGGCAATTTTTTTTTCTTTGTTCAAAGAATAAAAAAACCAAGTGGACATTTTTAGGCGAAAAAGAAAGAATAGAAAGAAGAAACTCATCTGTCAAAATATAATCCATCACTGCGTGACTTATGTAGACCAAAAATTATAGAAATTATGGCGGATGTCAATGGACTTGAAATATCTGTCATTAGTAATTTGTTGCGTACTTGAAGGAAGTAGATTTTTGTACTACTTCTTTTCTTTATGATGACAGCTGTCAAAAGTTTAATTTTAGAACTATTCTTACTTAAAAGAACAAGTGACTAAGTAGCTTTTAATTTAATCATGAGCAAGATGTGCAATTTCGAAACGAGTTCTTAAAAATAAAAGTTTTTTTTGTTTCCTTTCCATTCTTTACCTGACATTCGCAGTTTAATTATCAGTTTTTCTGGAAATTGCCATAAAGAAAGTGATTGCTTTTTATGTTTCCCTTTATATATGAACTACGAGTATACAATGGGAATAATGCGTCATTGTGAGAAGAGGTGGGTACTGGGTACCTACACTCCGAAATGACAGAACATAAAATAAACCTAACAAGTAATGTAATTCACATAAATAGATATAGAAAAGCTACAATTCGTTTGGAATTTATGGTATAAGGATAGGGTACGTTTTTCGTTGGTATCAGCCCTATGGAAGTGGGTGTGGCATTTGCTTTTTTATTGTACTCTAATAGTGTTTAATATGCAAAATGTCATCAAGGGTCAATCCATTCAAAGTGGAATAAGGAATTGGTATTGAATTTTTCTGATTTCTCTTCAAACAAAAGGAAATATTACTCATACGCCATGTATTACCAAAAGTGCACGTTTTCGCACTTGTGCTGAGGAATTTGTTTCAAATTTACGTTAGTCAAGAAAATATGTATAATTTTTGTACGTCATTATGAGAATATTACCTTTCTCATGCAATTCCAATTTCGAAAAATGATTAAACCTTTCCCGTTTTTGTAAAAACCCCTTCAAGAAGCGCTTCTTTTCGTTTTCTTTAAATTCATTTAAAGTTTCTAGAAACCCTAGAATGGAAATTCCATGTAAACACACAACAACACATAGAGATACATACTTAATCCATTTTTGCTTTTTAAAACTCGTTACCAGAATTACGATTTCATTCTGCTGATTCCACTAGTGCAGCGAAGGGATTCCTATCATAATAACGCACACAATGCTTATCCTCTTTTCTACCTTTTGTATTCAAAACTTAATGCAAACACATACACATGTTGGATGAATGTACATTTGTATGTGCATATGTATACTTAGTAAAAATGAAAACATAAAATTTGCATGAAACGAGAAAACGAAAAAAAAAAAACAAATTTCATTCTATTATTCTTTTTGGATATTTTTCTTTTATTATATGTGCATATGTATGTATGGATATCTATTCAGGAAAAATGAAGGAAAATACACTCTCCACCTCGTACGCTTTATGGGGTTCTGTATTTTTTTTTTCCCTTTAGTTTAAAACTATGGGTGGTTCTCAGAAATTATTTGTTTTTAAACCGAATACCAATTTGAAGCTTACAGCAATTAATCAGATTTTCATTGGGAATACGAGGTTTGAAATAGGTAAAATTAGACTGATTCCATTGTTCACCTTGGTAATCAAAACCTATGGAAATTTAAATAAAATAAATCAACATACAAATGAAAGAACAAATAAAAACGAGATGAAAAACACAGAGAGGTACAATTGTGACCTATCTGCGTCAGAAGCAATTATTATCTTCGTGCACTTTCTTTCCAATTATTGCATTCATTTCTTTGAAATGCATGGAGCTTATAGCCAGGAGGCTGCGAATCCAAAAGATGTCCGTTAACAGTAAGCATAACACCTTAAAGTAGGTTTCTGCTTGACTGATTAATTTGGCGATGTTCATATAGACTCGAAAAGACAGTCAAGAAAGCGTAATAGAACACAGAACAGTGCCATGTAATTGTTCTATAAGGTGCACTAATCATATTTGAGATCACTGGCTCTGACAAACTTATTTTTTCTATTTTCTAAGATTAAATTGTAAGTAAGTATTAGTATCATTTTTCTTCACAAATGTTCATATATTTCTGCGTTCATTTAGTTTTTTTCTATCCACTGAATCTAAACTCATCGCTCAGACTAGACATCACTATGAGAAAGCTACGAATTTTAAGTACAAGTTACATGTACATATGTTCATATTGCTTTATGTTTTAGCGATCCAGATATCCACCTAAACCAATTCTACTAGCCTGTCTAATTCTATTCACAAAATAATTAGGTCACCTACTTGGAAAGCTTGTAAACCCGACTTTGTTATGCTAGAAGTTACAATTGCAATTTTATATACTTTTTACTACTTTAACCTCACTTTCCGTAACATCACTGTACTAGTCGTCCATAAAACCTAACAAGCGTCAACTTAGTTCAGAGGAAAGCATATGTCATTTTTGTACTCAACTGTTGTCTATTTTGCAATAACTTTCAAATGGAATGTTTAAGTTTTTTTTTTTTCATTATTTTTAGAAGATAATATCAAAAGTGGACACCGCTATTGTTCATATCATTGGACCATTTGGGCTCTTTTGACGTATTTTCAGTTAATAAAAACTTCAAGCGATAAGTTCGTGCGGTCTTGTCGAATTTTCTCTTTGGGTGATTCCAGAGTCTGGAGCTTGTTCTCATAGACCCGTGACTTCAAAAAAATCAAATGCATCCGGTCAGTGCAAATCGGTAAAAAGAGACTCGGAGACGCATCCTCAAAAAAGTCCGTAGTCGTGCAAGCTGTATGTGTAGTCTATTGGAACTACTTGTTTTCCAACCCCAATTCATTAACTTACGGCAACAAGAACTTGTTGGTCATTGTTCTGTATTAGCTCACCAGTCGTTGACTCCCCACCCGGACATCTACAACCCTAAAACTACAAGGACTTCTAGCACTTCTGTTAAGTGTTGTTTCAGTCTCTTCAAGGCAACCGGCTTAGCATTTGACCACTTGGTTAACACTATGGCTCATAATTTCTATCTTTCGTATATTCTCAAAAAGTTTAACCAGTCAATGTCGTGATGAAGTTCCTGGTTTGGTAAAAATTTATTTCACTATTTGTAACATTGAATTGATTTGATGTGCATGTTGCTCAAATTTCAAAATGACTTAAATGTGTTGTCATCGACACAACAGTGTAGAGTCGATCATGTATTATTTGCGTTAAGGTTATACATAGTATGTAACTCACCAAATCTCCTGTCTAGCGGTAGCTACGAGAACCGTGTTTCGCTTATTAGTCACTCTTTCAATAATTTTTATAACATGAACAGTTTCATTTTTATTATTACACTCTGTCCTTTTTTTTGGTGTATGGATATCTTTTAGTTTGGAGTATATCCTAAGTTTGAAGTATGGTCTATTTCTTACCTCGAACTGATCCCTTTTGGGAACATAAATTGCCTTAAATTAACACCCGCTTCTAAATTTGTTTCGCATTAATTTATTCATCATGATTTCACTTCGCAATCTAATTCCATCCTGAAAAGTGCATGCAAATGACCCCGTGAGAACTTAGAACATTTCTTGCAACTGACATAAAACACACTCGCACACTTCTCACAAATACACTCACTTAACACAAAAGCGCAATAGAAATACTGCAACGCATTGCTTGCAGCAGTATTGCCAACGGCAGGGGCCAAAAGCATAGCGCGTGTTAAAAAAAAAAGAATAAAAAAGAAAAGAATTTGCATAAAATCACAACATAAATTCACAGAGCCAACTCACAACACACAAAGACACGTTTTATGCAATTCAAACAAACACGAAGAGGTGATGAAGAGAAGGAAGAAGATACAAACAGGCGCATGAAAAGCACAGAATAACAGAGACAAAAGAAAAGGAAAAAAAATAAAAAAACACAAAGCAAAGTTTGTGTGCAAAACGTGTGTTTAAGAAAAAGAAAAAAAAGCAAATGAAGAGCAAAAGATATTGCAATATAACGATGGTGATGATGATGGTGATGACGTAAGAATAAAGGGGGCCAGTAGGAAAGAACAGTTTTGTTGTTTGTTGCTCTAAAGTTTTTGTTTTTCTGCATTCGGCCTGCCCCGCAGAAGTTATCTTCTTAAACATTATGCATTTCTTTATGTTTCTTTTTTGTTCGTCTTCTGTGTATTGCTTTTTGCTTTGTGAAATTTTTTGCAATTTTTTTTTCCTACTACATATTTGCATTGCGTTATGCGTGCGCGCGTACACACGCTCTTCGTGCCCTGATGGCCTCTGGAGTGGAGAAGGTTATTCGCCGAGTTTTGTGTGAAGTTTTACTTTTTTTCGTTGTTTACTTAAGCCGTACGTAGATGTACAGAGATAGAAAAGATGATAAGTATGGAGTAGCAGCGTAACGATGAGTGAATAGTACAGGTTTTTCTCTACGCTGTATGGTATAGAATACTGCAATTGAATTGAATTTTTAATGAAAGAGTTGCAAGCTGCTGATAGAAGGGATGTAGAACACAACTGAGAACTGACAACATAAAAGGGAAATTGAATTCAAGCTAAAACTGGATCACAGTTTGGCTAGGAAAAAACAATCAGTGTGTTCTTCTGTCTATAAAAATGTTAAAAACAGAAATAGTTGTATGATACATATTTGTATAGTACAAATTTAGTAACTAACGAGTGGGCCATCTGTTGGTTTCTTATTGAATCCTATGTTATTTTGACACTGACAGCTCTTATGCGCATAAATAATTGACATAAACTCAGTATATATTATATTTTCACGGTAACCGATTTTGGAAAAATTAATTTTAACTAAAATCGTCCCTAAGTAAAATAACCTTAATTTTGAGGTTAGAATAAAAATTCTGATTTCGCCTCGCGGTGTGAACCCATAGACCACAGATATGAAGTTTGAAGAAAATACGTTCAGCCGTTTAGGCTACTTGTGACCATACAGGAAGACAGGCAGACGTCATAGTAAATTAGGTGCAAGTAAGAATTAGACCATTCCAATGATTAAATGACAACTATAAATGAGTTGAAACTCAAAACAAAAAACCACAGCTAATTTCAAGCGCAATAGGCGAACACTATTCGAAAACCACTTATAAGCTCTTCAACATTAAAGTAGCTGCCTATAGATAGTTCTGAATGATAGTTATGCTTTAATATCGATACCTCACCTCAAACAAACAAAACAAAAATTAACCCCTCTTATCTCTCTTATCTGCATGTTTGGATGGGTTTTCTACAAAAAGAAACTGATTGCAATGATATTTTGCATGTACCATCCTCGAACGTTCAAGATTATCGGCATAAATTATTCAAATTGGAGTATGCCACGCCCACTTTAGTTGGGCAGATGCAAAGAATGAAGGATAAAGTATAATATTATACGTTGTAGTTGGATTGTAGCTTTTTTTTTTTTTAAAAAAAAGTAGCCGAGTTGTTTATTTATTTGAATAAGTTTTTAGTTTTTTTTTTTTTTTTTTCGTTTTATATTTAAACGACAAAAGGGCATCAATTTTTTAGTTGTAGTTAATCTCAGATGCCTGTGAGTTTTGTGAAAGGACAAACTTAAGGGATTCCAATCTTGAACATCTGAACTGCTAAAGAATTATCATTTTAAAATCCGGTTTTCGATATACACATGTTATTGACATATTTTGTAACGGTAACCGACTAACAAATCACATTACCATTCTCTTTTTTCTTTGAAAAAGGCATCTTAATGAAACACGACTATTTATGTCATGCTCGTGTTTATCTTCACTCTAGGTTAACCACCCTTCCTAAGTCTGTTAAAGTGGATAGTGTAGGATTTCGTTTTCCCTTTTACGCGATTTTGCGCATTTGGCATAACTGCATCCAATACAATATCTTCCTTTTGTGTGACAACAATGACGCACACAGACATTTCCTTCTACATTCTATGCACAATGTTGGGGCGGTAAGCATTATTATAAAACCAGTCATGAAGATGAAATGTACACAAAGCCACTAAGAGTAGGAACGATTCCTGTTGGTCCTGTTCTCGCCCTCTCTCTCTCTCTGTGCACTCTCATCTTCACTGTGTACCTAGCTCCTCTGTTTTATCATACTTTTCATCCATTCCACATGACCCATGGGCGCTTCTTCTACATTTTTGTTTTCCTCTTGCTGTGTTTCTTTCGAAAAAGGGTTTCTATAGGTCTCTAGGTTTACGGTTTCACATTTAGTATTTAAAAAAAAAAATTAAACTACGTGATACATAAAACGTACCGCGCCGCAAGAAAAATGAAACAAAAAAAAAAAACACTTACCCTTAGAAGGAATTAAAAAATTCTCTTCGCAACCTTCCACAGAAGTGAACTGAGAAACCTGTTCCATTCGATTATATGAATGCTGTGCTGCTGGAAGATACTACTCCTTGCAAGTCTAAAATAAACAAAAAAAAGAAGAAAACCCCGAAGAATATGAGAAAACTCGACGCGACAGCAGCTAAAATCGTGAATATCTCTTGGTTCTTGAGATTCTTCAGGGTTTTTAGTTTTCCTTTTGTTTGCTTCTCTTGCTTTTGGGGGCACTCTTCTGGTCATCTTTGCAGACTCGAACGATTCTAATCTTTGTGTCTTTCATCTTCTAGTCGTGATTTTTGTTTAGTCTGTTTCAACCTCCGTTACATGTGGAGTGTGGAGAGCCGTCTCCATTGGATTACTTTTAACTTCTATTTCCTGTCTGTTGATGTTTTTTTTTTTCGTTTTTGTAGAATATGCAACCGGTACGAAAAACTTGTTCTCTCAGTTTCTTGTTGCAATGAATTTATATCTCTATTACTGGAGCGCTGAACAGAACGGTTTAAGGAAACTAGAAGTGTTACTACAACTTCTGACTGTTGCGCAACCTTGTTGGTTGGTAAGCGTTTTTTTTTTTAGATCACCTTGTTTTGGGTTAGAACTAGAATTTTGTTTGCCACTAGGTTTTTGTTTTGTGGATTTTTCTGTTATGATTTTCTTTAATTCTAGCTTTTGGTTGGCAAAGTAAACTAGATTGCTAGATATGATAGATTTGTCAAGCAGAGACGGATGAAAAATGAAATGAAAAATATATTTTTAGGGAACCATTATGTTTATTTTGGTACAATCGAATACAACAGATCGTTCATCAGAAGGTGCACTAAGAACAAATCATCAAAAGAATGCTCACATACTGGTTATCTGGTAATTTTCAAGAGAACTAATCTCAGGAATTGAGCGACAATGGGCAGAAGCAGTCATTCAGCTGTAATACTCCCTCTAATGACAAATTCGCAATCAAATACATACATATTGTTATTTATAACATCCACCAAGTAGTTGCGATATTATTTCATCCTTCTTTTGCTCGACTCCATTCAATACAATTCTTGGATGCCTTGTAATAGTTACGGGCTTCTCAGTTCTTTCGAACGTTGCGCGTACAGGTCTGAAAATATGTGCTTTCGTGGAAACGTATTCCAAAGTTCACGCGACCTGTAACAAGAAGGAACTTAGCTCAGTTTGCATGTTGCGCTAGAGTTGTCATGTTACGTCAGAGTTTTCTGTAACTTTTCGATCGGTCACTTGGAATTCATTTTGTTTTCTACTGCAATTTTTTTGTTCTCAAAGCGTTGTATTGGTCACATCTCTGAGGATACATACTTTTTGTGGGGAACGATCAGATCCCTGAGGTACCCCATCAATTACTGCTTAAGCATTGAAACACACATCGACAAATCTTAAATTGATTTCAGGACTATTGTTCCTAGTTGATGTGGTAGTTCGCACGATTTAAGATTTTGACCTCACATGTTCTTCCAAAAATAAGATTCACGTATGACTTACAGCCCTTAAGTTAACAACATTAAGAAAAAGTGTTTGCCACCAAGTGAATATTATTGCTTTCCATTGCAGCTAAGACTTCATAAAACCTTACAACAAACCGATAACGCAGAAAGCCTATTGTCTGCCCTATTAATACGATAACATTGACTTGGAACAAAACCGCAGATAAAAAAAATGCCTTAAGTAAAGCCAAAATGATTAGGTATATACAAAAAAGAACGCATTCAACCTAGAACCCCTATTTTGTCACACAAACACATTGGGTTTTTTTCGTCTACACTTTTTCGTTCCTTTATTTTTTATTCTTTTCGGAAAATAAATTGAAATTTTATGCAAATTTTCCTTAACCTACCGTGAGTTGAAGAGATAAAGATAAACCGCGTACCACCACCGCACACATGTTCATTATTTTAATTTGAAACAAAAATTCTAAGCAGTTTTTCGTTTCTTTCTGACATTCGCAGAATCACTTGAATTACCTTTTTCAGTGAATTTGTTAACTTTTCTTTTTTGTTTTTCTACTTCAAATAAATGTATGCATACGAGTATGTTTTTGTTTTCTTTTTGTTTAATTTTGTTTATCCTATTAGCTTCCGTTCAGTGTGTGTAGAGCGACAATTTTATGTGGAGTCCGTACTTTTTTTTTTTTTGGTTTTTGTTTTTCTCTTTGCAGGAAATGTAAAACAGTGGAAAATGCGATTTCATTAACAGATTATTTGAAAGACTGGTAGCCAATTGGTTGGTTTTAAAAGGTTTGAGTGATAAGAAGGTCGGAAAAATTAGCATAGCTAAAGGTTGATTACAAGTATTCTTTCATCGGGGGAAGCAAGTACAGGAAAAGAGTTTAAGTTATCATATGGATGTCTGTGGGCAATAGATTTCCATACTATACACTCGGGCGATGTAAAGATTTGTAGACTACAAGCTGATTGTTTAAAATAAAATAAATTTCAACAAATAAGTAGGTTCGTCAAACCGAATTTTATTAAGATATTCCAAGACACACAGTTTACGCTCTTCTATAGAGGAACTACATACATACATACATAAAATGTTTGCGAACATTGTTACGTTTTCCTCTCCAACACACCATTCCTCTCGATCTTATCAGACTCTGAAAATGCTTGCGTCCAATTCAAGCTCCAATTTCAGCTCAAGCACTAGTCGAACAGAAATGGTAGCAAGTATCAGTTTTCTTCACAGAAGCCTATTTTCTCTACACATACTCATTTACCGACTGAATACAAGCTCCTCCTACCAAAAACGGGATATTGCCTGTATTGAAAAAATATCCAAGCCAGAGATGCTATTGAGGCGACATTCATTTTTAAGAAAATAATTTACAAGTAATATTCGTTTGAATTATAAAAAAGCAAACGCAATAAATTTAATCTTTTGTACAAAAACATTTAAGCTGATGACAAGAACTTTACCAAATAATCTCCAAGCGTAAAGTGTAACTACTTAATATGTTTTGACATTCATTCATTCATTATTTTATCCCAAATTAACGTGCACTTTCAGCTGAACTACTAGTCGCCCACAAATTGTAGCAAGTATCACCTTTCTTTCTAAAAGTATTTTTTTTTTTGCTTCCGACCTCACGCCGACCAATTCTATGAAACAAATTCATGAACATACCACTTTTTTAAACCTTCGTTCATTAGTTTACACATTTCAAGCTCCATCAGTCTTCAACTGGTGATATTAATATTGTTCTATGTACTTATTTTATCTGGGTAAAGTCTCGGTAAAGACTTAATCAGACTCTATGACCTCTCTCATTCTTTAAAATTCAAAGATGCGGACGATGTAGCACAAACTTCAATTTAATCAGTTCACCTCTTATTTTAAAAAATGGTGCTCAGTTTATCTGTTGACGTATTATCAAGCAAATATGTATTGTATAGTGATGAAGATGCCTCATTTATACATTTGCTATAAATTTTGTGACCTGCCTTTAAGTGAATAATTTACAAGTCATATCCTTTTTAACTACAGGAATGTTTATGTGATAAATTTACTATTTCTTACAAATAGACTTGGTTGGATGTTGCGAAAGAAAAAATAAAAGCATAACACTATCATCTATTTGTTACGTGATCACTTACTCTATTTATAAGCCTGGCTTAGCAACAGCTGAAGAGAAGTGAAAAGTGCAAGAAGCAGAGCACTTTTTTTTTTTTATTTCCAAATTATGCATATATAAGTTACATTTCTTGGAGCAAAGCTATATTACTTGGCACATTTCTAGTTTAGTCAGTCTATATGGAATCGTTACCAAAAATACCAAAAACGACAACATGAACTTTACCAAACAACCAACATTAAGCGTAGAGTGACTGTGTAATAAATTTTGACATTCATTTATTCATTATTTTATCCCAAATTAACATGCATTTTCAGCTGAACTACCAGCCGCCCAGAAATTGTAGCAAGTATCACCTTTCTGTTCAAAAGTATATTTGCGCCTTCGACCTCATCTATTCACAAAGCCTAAGCTCCGCCTTCCAATAACGGGACATACTTACCATTGTCTGCTTTGAAATAACATCAAAACCAGGGTTGCTAGTGACGTTCTTTTCTACATTAAGGAAACAATTTAAAATCAGTTAATGGGGATATGTTGAAATCATTTTTAATACGAGTATGACTATTCAAAATTTCAGTTTCTTTTCCTTTTCGGTCTCAACCTCAAAAATTCGAAAAAACCTTTAGTAATTTCAAAAAACAAAAAAGTCAGCACTGATATTCTTGAGGTTAGACTAATGTCAGTTGCTAATGTAACTCTTCAACTTCGGAATGTAGTTCAGCTCACTTAAATTCTATAAAAGAAAGAATACAAACGTTTTAACCAAACTCGTTGGAACATTTCTACCAAGAAATGTGTACCAGTCTTTATTTTAAAACCGTCTTTCTTTACTCTAAATATTTCAAGTTCCATCGCTGTTCAGTTTTATATGTCCTTGTTTTATTTGTTTTAACCAAGACCTGACCAGCCTCTCTTATAATTAAACGAAAATTCGTCAAACTACGACAAAACCAATTGTTCGTAGCACACTCAGCCTGGTCGATTCAGTCTACTTTTATTCATGAACGAAGTATAATAGATCACTTGCAGGGAAGTTTTAAAAAATCGTAAAATATTATGACAACTTCATCTCTTCCCTCGTGACATCATTCTCCATCACTGGCTGTGATTTCAGCTGAAGTACTAGGCGACCAGAAAACCCAACAAACATTTCCTCAGCTTAGAAGAAAGTTTCTGTTTTCAATTCCTTCTTATCTGTACATCAAATCGAAGCACCTCCCCTCTAATACAGAGTTGTTATTGAGGCAATGTTTGTAACAAGGTATTGTACTTTTTATTTTGGAAATGGTCTGTGAATATGTTGTTTTGAACAAATTTCTTAGGTTTAAGTTCATGGTATCAATATGGTGCTATGATTTTAATAAAGTAGCTCAATTGCAGCAGAGTTGGCAGTCACAGTTACCGACCATCATCTGATAAGCAAAGTGCGAGATCTATAGGATTATAAGTAAAAATTTGTGTGGATTAGTGGATTAGTGAAAATAATTGTCTTGGTCGCAGTGTTCTAGCATTGATTAGGGACGATAATATTTTTCGGAAGAGGGAAGCATCGGAAAAAAAAAGTGGGTGGGTAGGTAGGCTATTAAAAAAGGAATAATTTAAAGAAAGTTAGGAAACATGATAATGCGACGGATTACATGAGTTCTTTTTAATTTTTCATGACCTTTCGCAAGGATTTATCAAAAATTCTAATCAAGAAATCTCCTCAAACGCTGGTAGTAGGGGTTATGAACATATAGTATTGATCCTTAAAAACTTACAAATATTTAAGTTCAGTTTGTTTTTACAAATAATAATAAGTAATATCCTATGCTACTAAGATAATATGGAACAAAAGTCAAGAATTAATTGACTCCACACTGCTTTGTTGACCAATTTTCGTTCCATAATCTGCAAGTTATGTTTCTCTTCAAAAATGTTGAATTTTATTTTAGGAATACATTTTTTTAATTAATAAGATTATACATTGTCTTTCACTTCAGAACTATCACCCATCACCGTCACCAATTTTAAATCTTTTTGTGCAGCAACATGAAAGTGTTGTTAACAAAGGAAAAAGTATAAAAAAAAATTATATGAAGGAGTACCATAAAACATTTTTAATTTCGTTTTCCATTTCAATTTAAATTTTAATCCTTCAAAAGCTTTCACATTGAATCCTTCTACTGTTGTTGCTGCCACTGTTGAAAGAAAAAAAAAAAAAACAGAAAAATGCACCAGGATATGCCACCAATGTTGATGATACTGTTTCTGATACTACTGCTGCTTCTGCTTAGAGGGAAGTTGGCTGATGACGATGATGATGATGGCAAGAGATGGTGATTCACAATCACACAATGCTCCTTCTGATGACGACAACGATTATGGCAACAATGCCAGAAGTTTCAGATTTTTTTTTCAACTTCTACTCCCACACCCGTGATCTGTTTGCTGTTCCTGACTAGGATACTTTTGCAGTATTTGTTCTTTTCTGCCATAACAGATAAAGCGGCGGTGAACACGGGAAAATACTTTTTTCCTTATTTAAAAAAAAAAAAACCAGTAAAAAACTTCTCTGGAAAAAAAAATTAATTAAAACCAAGATGTGCGATTCTGAAAGTTGAAGAATAAAAATAGAACCCCACACCACATGTGGGGTGAGCAATGCAAACCATTTCCCAAAAAAAAAGGATACTGCTGGCTGGTATATGGTTAGCTTGCTGCTATTTCTAGAACAATTCTTCAACAGTAGCACAGAGTTTTGCTTAAATCTAGGGAAATAGTTCTGGGTTTTTAATGCTCAGGACAGAACCTACCCCAATCGGATGCAGCTTGAGAAGCGTAGATACTTTTTTTTTTATTTCTTCTTCTCTCTGTAGGGAGCGTTTATTTCTCATGATGTGATTCAATTTTTCTCCATAAAAAGGAGAAAAAAATAACAAACTGACAAAGCAGTTGAGAAAAGTTTTTTAATATTCATATGCAGAACATGATTTGATGATATTCTGCTTGAAGTTATTTTAATGGGATTTTTTTCCCTCTTGCTGTTACCACACAGATGAAGTTTGTTTGGCAGGACGGTTGTGGAATAAATCAAAGTTGTATGAAGTTGCGTGCGTTGTGAATAGCTTATGAAATGCTGTGGCATACAGCGGGATATATGTATGTATGAACTAAAAATTGCTTGAAATATTTAACGTTCGGGGAACTAATATTTTTTATTAAAGTCAAAGCCAACTTTGTTTATTAGAATGCATTTAGTTCGTTTAGAAATGTTGTGCCATAGGCGCCCCTAGTTGTACATACATATATCCCTATAGTTCTACGTTTGAATAGATGACTTAAAATCTTCCAAGCTATCGCTGGAGTGTATCACCCTATAGTCACAAGTTTTTCTAAAAAGTCTCTCTTTGTATTCCAGTAGGTTAGTAATATTTCCCTGGTCTTGAGTTGGTTTGAACATTATCCTCACGAATTCTGTGCACTTGGAAGATTTTTGTAGTTGGTTATAGCAGTCAGGACTGGCCTCAAATTCGGTCCCAACTAAACGAAATCTTATTACATTTGCGCTGTCATTCTTTCCTTTCTGGTTTGCATTTAAATAAATGCAAATTGAATATCATCCGTAAAAATTGATTATTCGGAACTAGTTTGGTCCCGATCACGCCAGATAAAAGAGGTATATCTGTAGATTTTCAAATTCTCTGTAAAATTTAATGTAAAACGAATCCTTAATTAAATCCACACCAGTGTATCCTCTTTTATCTCTAAATATTATATTAGTTTTCGATTTTACATATTTACATTTGTATATATGTATGTATATGCATTCCTCAACATACGTACATGCATATGTATATGACTGGTTCGCGTAACTCCGGCAATGGGAATACAATAATGCGCACAAAGGAATCCCATTATATCCAGCAAACACCCATCCTTAACCCAACTCAACTTTATCCATGCCACCGTACGAGAATTTTATTCAATCTTCTCATCGTCACCAGAAAAGTCAGTAAGCAGCAAAAAAAAAAAAATAATAAAAACATCCCTTCATCATATAAAGCTCTGTTGGGTAGGTCATTGCCATTTTGTTTCTTTTTTTCAATTTGTATCTAAACCTTTTCTGCGCCACAAACTAATAGTGGGTCTATGGAGCAAAGGAGGAAGGGATACTCGTGTATGTATGTATATACTGTTTCCGGCGTCAACCACGTCGGGTAATATGGAAGCTGGCCGAAGGAGGATAATTATCAAACATGATGATGAGTGATTAGCATTTTTATTTTTTTAATTCTGAATCCTTTCATTCCGTGCTACTCTCTCTCTCTCTCTCTCTCTGCATAGTTATTGATTATACCGAGAACCCAAATTTTCCAGAATCATCAGTGGAGTTGTCAAAGGACAGGGAGGCTTTTGTGGCTCTAGACACCCACCCAGTGATTTAAATGGTGAGGTGGAATACTAAAGGCGTGACTCTATATGAAATAATAAACGACTAAAAGCAGAGGCAGAAAGTTTTTCATTATCCTGCTATGCAGTGGCCGTGCTTTTGAATAGGGAGTTGTTGGTTGGCTGCTAGTGCTGCTTTTGCTGTCTCCCCAGGGGAATTTTCGTTTCGAAAAATGTCTGCCGCAGAGTAATTTTTTTTTGTTCATGTTTAATTGTTGGCATGAAGCAAAGCGCTCCACTGCATCCACTGGGTTGGAAAAATGCTCAACGAATGCACTTTTTTAATCGATTAAGCGCTGATCTAGCTTCGTTTATTGTATTTTTTGGGAAAACTGCATACAGATGATGTAATCAAGCGTGGATTTCTATGTAATAACAGGTCCTTTATATATTCGTATAGTAGTCTATCGAAGAATAAAATCCTTAGGCAAAATACAAACATAAATATGCAATTGGTTTCCATTTTAAGGATGTGCAAGTACGAATAAGTACGCAAAGTGGGGTCTATAAATTCAGATTTAAATTTTTGAATTTATAAATTTAGAGTGGTTATTGTAAATAGTTTATTGTACATATTCTGTAGGTACATACATACATATGCATGTAAATACGTATGTACTATTGGACATCGAGAAAGCCTTTCATTTTATTTGTCCATGGAATGGGTAGTCCTGGTTATCCTCCGTACATGTAATAACTTGTTTAATGTTGTTGTTTTTTTTTTTAAGTTTATGTTAGTGATTATGCTCCCGTCTTACAACAAGTTAACTCAGATGTTCCACAGGGTTCTTTGGTCCAATTCCTTACAATATTTGCAAATCTGTCTTTCCAAAACTATCTACGATGATGGTATGGCTATATTTTTATCGTATGAGCTCGGTTTTGCTATTGGGGATAAGCTACAATATGCGATTAAAGTAGTAACCGAATATTTTAATAAATGGAACATCAAGCTTAATGCTGAAAAAGTACATTCAATGAATCTTTGTTAGCCGAAAAAGAAAAATTGTTTCCTTACAACCAATCAATCTGAGGTCTGAGGTGCAAGAATTAATTAGGAAAAAAACGTGAAAATCTTGGGTTTTTGTTTTGAACAATGATTAACTTTTAAAGTAGATTAAATTTTTGTCTTTAAAACAATTAAAAACGTAGAAATTGCAATTTATGCATTGCTTTATGCATTAAAATCCGAAAACTAGAACCAAGCAATGCGAATATGCATACATATAATCCGTAAAGTAATATTCAAATTAATGCTACTTTATGGGTGTCAAGTGAGCAATTTGGTATTTTAAAAAAGAGTTATACGCAATACAAAATAAGCTGTTTATAGTTTTCCATGTATTTTAATTATCAACTTATTCATTTACTTATTTGTGTATTTATTTATTTTCATTTATCTATTTAGATATTTATGTATTTATTTATCTTTTATGTTGCAATCGCTCTAGTATTTGAATTATCTATGTATTTATCTATGATTTTTACTTATTTATTTATTTATTTATTTATTTATTTATTTGTGAACATTGACGGTTTTTCGAACGCAGTTTTCTTTCAAATTTCCTTTTTTTTCGTAAGAAAAACAACAACCCTAACTAATCTATCTTTTACTTTACGTAATATTATTTTACCTAATTTATTTATTTTCTCTAATTTCAGGTGAGTTGAAAATCATTTTTAATATACGTATTTGATTTTATCTGGATAAGGTATGTGAAACTTATTTTTTCGAAATGTAACATGTCTTTCAATTAAATTTCAATTTGGTTTGAAATTTGGGAAGTTCTGGGAGCGAATGTATTATTTATACTTCATAGTCTTACATTTTTTGTGGTTTTGAGATAAGTATACATATATGTACGTGCTCAGAAAATTGTTATATGTAATTGACGCTTAAGACGCTCTCACAGGACCCTCTGTGTTCGAACTAAGTCAGTCGCATCTTGTCAATTTTTTACGATTAATGGAAGGAAACAAAATGTACAATTGGAACGATTTTCAAACATATGATCAGGCAAAGGGGTACTGTGATCAGTATTAGCTCATTCTACAAGCGAATAAATATATGTACATATGTCTCAGAATCGGTGTCGCGTAGTGACTATTGGGAAATAAACTATTTTTCATTCAAGTTAATTATTTCCCCTAAAGTAATATCCATTAAGTGGAATTAATTCCCCAAGGTGAAATAAATACCTATGGGCTTATGCCTTCGAAGTAGTGGGTAAAGTCTGTCGCACAACATTTGTTTACGTACCTATGATTCTTTTGTTACTGCCAGTAGGATTTCACTATTTTGAGGTATTCACTACTTTCTTTGAATCCACTGTGAGTTGGAAGATACCAATTACACTTAGTGGGGAAATTCTTGTCTAAATTTATGGAACATGTATAGTTTTTCTTTCTCGCAGAAAGGTTTTAGTGTCTCTTTTCTTACAAAAACATTCTCTAGCAGCGTACCAGGAATAAGTGATTGTTTTGTTTCTCTAAGACTAACAACACAAGTTTAGAAAGAGAGTGTTGAATACGTCGATAGCTGATTGACTGTCTAGGGGAGTCATTTTGTTTGGTATCCTTTTAAATGTTTTATGCTACTCTAGACCGTATCTTTCATGGTTTCTCTGATTTGAACCCTGTCAATAGTCAACAGGAATGTCTCGTTTGCAGCTCGTCAATTTGTCACCGGGGTTTCGCAGTCGCAGTCTGGTAGGAGAACCAGGTTTTGGTTTATCGTCGACGTGTTCTTAGCGTGTCACAGCGCTGGGATATGGCATTGTCTACAAAAATACTTCTTAAAGATAGAGTGTATAGATCCATCCCAGTCATAAAAGTACATACATGTATCTGTATATTCGCAAAGCACCCCAGGTAGGTTATGAAATCTGATAGTTATTGTCCCACATTTGCCACAGACTAATTTCACTTCTATGCGAAGAATAAATGCTCCCACACTGTGTAATAGTCAAACGTATATGTGTATGAATGTCGAACCTAATTCCATAAACAATTCCGACATCAACGTCTCCACAAGAAAATTGATTTACCACTTTATCGCCTTTTTGTTTTATGACAACAATGCACAATAACATTCATTAAAATCACACAATAATCATCAACATAAATCAGCCGGTAGCCCTGTGTCACGGCTGCCAGTTTCAACAACACATAGCGTCATCATCAACAGCGCACTACTCATCTAATCATCAAATCTTCGTCGAACTCCCTCGCCATCACACATTGCGCATCTTAAAAAGTGAAATGTGACGTAGTCTCAAAATTTAATCGCACACCACCGATTCGTTCACCTAATGCACAAATTTTCGAACCGCGCAAATTGTCCTAAAAAATAAAATGACAGAAAATCACTCTGGGAAAGAGAAATGGTGGTTAGATCGGTCTGACTAAAGCTGACGTATGCATCGTCGTCGTGAATTTAGACGAGGAGGTATGGACACACTACTAACGTGTGCAATTCATTCCCCCTGTCTGTATACGTTTGCAATTACATTTGAGACATTAAAGAGATATCAAATAATTTCGAAAGCGAAAGCTTTTTTTTTGTTGATTCCTCTGTTCATTTTATTTGTTTTTTTTTTTTTTTTTGCTACTCTCTGCGGCTCCAAAGTCACACACTAATATTACAACATCAACAAGAGAGCAGAGAGCAAGTCATTTGGCTAATACAGCCACACAAAGCAACCGACGAGTCTGGGTCTGGGTTTTGAGGCCGTCAATGATTTGATTTGAGATTTGTTTTTGTTTTTGTGTTGGAGTGACGGGTGGCGATCGCGCGAACGTAAAAAAAGAGAGAGTGAGATTTTAACAAACAAAAAAAAAAAAAAAGAAAAATAATTCATAGTCATAGTCAAGGTGGATTTGCTTTATAGATTTTTATAAATTTAGTTGGTTGAATTTATTCGGCGTATATTTGTTGAGACAATCAAAATAATTTACATTTCGGATGTAAATCGTTTTCTAGTTGAAAAACGCCATCTTCCGGTGACAGAAGTGTTTGTGTACTTATTTAGAAAAGTGCGTGAATTAATCAATTTGTTACTGTTTTTGGAAGTTTATTCTTAAATTAAAACTTGGATCAATGCCACCTGTTGCTGACAGCTGCAATGAATTAAAATAATTTGTTTAAATAAAAAAATTAAAAACGAAAAAGTTAGAAAAATTAATAAATTCCATGAAAATATAAAAAAAAAATTATTCACAAAATGAAGGGCGTTTGGCTTTGTTCGCAAAAACTTACTGACGTAATGGAGAAATTTGATCAATCAGTGACGTAAATGAAATGTTAAATCACGAGAAGAAAAAAACCAAACATCGAAGTGTTGTGAAATAATTTCATCTATTTCTTTCTACTGTTTGTTTTTTTTCAAGGTCAACACCCTGTGTTTGGTGAATTATTTTTATTTTACAAAAAAATCTTTGAAAATATTACGTATTCGTACTTAATATAAGTTTTTCCGTCAAAACCGAAATCTCAAATACAAAATTAAGAAGTTGAACGGAAGTATTTTTTGGAAACCTAATATTGATCTCAAAATGTAAGTTTTTCCTTATATTAAAGACGTAAGTAGTTAATTTATTTGTAGGTTCTAATCTTCGCTGAGCTCAGCTTATTGTTGTTATTTTTAAACTATTTGTAGTATATGAACATGGCAGGACCGGTTTTAGCCATAAACTTTAAAATTCAGGTAGGGAAGTGCCTATGTACTAACCCTTTATATGCCAACTCACACAGTAGCAAGTGTACTTAAAGATCTCAAGCTAAAAGATTGCCCTGGTCCTGATGTTTTTATGTTGTTCTTCCATGCTTGCAAAACCATTGCGTGAACTTTTTAATTGAGATGTTAAGTCTGGCATTGATTATATAAATGTTCCGTTTTATTTCCGATTCGCTTCCTTATTTTTATTAATGATCTTTTGTCTGACACTTTTAATGATACGATAGAATCTTCAGCTTTTCATATAAGGCATACATCCTTTCTTCTTAGCTCAATGATTTTTGCCATGTCTTGCCTTTCATCTCTCTGTACCTACTTGATAAATTGAAAATCGTGGCTTTAAGCTAAATCCTTAACAGTCTACCTTTACCTTAAATTTTGTCACCGATCATCTGCATGCGTGCGACCAATCTTTGTGCTGATCACAAATGCTATAATTTTATTTTATTTTGTGGATACCGACTTAATTGTGACACAAAGATCTTTCCTAGGCGATCATCATAATTTTGCGATCGTTTTTGTGTGACAGCTATTCAGGTGTCACTTTCATACAGTCATTCTGAACTGGAATCATCTGAGGTGATCGTTGATTGTCATATTTTTGATACTCAAACTTTATGGTTCTACTTGTCCACTCTCCGATTGTAAAATCGGTCCAATGATCACCTTAGACAGAGCAAAATGAATGATTGTGAACGTCAATGATCACAGGAAGATTTCACTCCTGTTTTGCTGATCGATGACACATTGAAATCAGTTTTAATGATCACTTTCGACCACATTTGTCTAGTTATACGAGTTTCTTTCTACAGTACTGTGCTCACGGATATTTAAAAAATTTAACGTCACAAATTGACGATCAAAATTACTAAGTAAATGTGCCTCGTAGTTTATGACATTTCCAGCTAACTCCGATGATAATCAAATGATTCAACGATATTTTTTTTTTATTTTGGGAAATTCCTTCCACAATGGTTAAGTCAAGGGCAGGCAATATTTTTATATGTTCATACATACATATTTAAGCCAGATGACTTGGCTGTATTTCAGCTTCTCACAAGATGTTAGGGTAGTATACTAAAAATTATGTAAGTACCTATTTGAACGTACTTTTATTTATGTATAAACTGTATAAACTGAAAAAATTCGTTGACTATGGAACTCAATTTAAGTCTACTATGATGTCCGGAGATTTTCTAACCTACTTCATTTTTTGATGAAAAATATGTAAATCTCTGTTGGATGTCAAAATTTCAAAGATATTGTTTTTTTTTGCAAACTAATATCGAACAGTCGTTATATTTAAAATTGTATTGTTAGCTTCTAATAGCTCAAGCTTTTAAATTTTGTTGGTTTTCTTTAAAAATTGTTCTTTGCATTGTCTAAAATCGCGTTGAGACAATTTTAGTTTCGGTTGACAGATACCCTTTAAGAAGGGATTTCAAAAATTTAATTCATTGATGTTTTGTGGTACGTACAACTATCTATATTCGGTGTGATTTTAAATAAGGAAGGCACATACATATGTTGACTTCACATGAAATGTTAAGACTTAAGTTACAATTTCTTACTCAATTTTATACCAATATTATACCTACTGATAATTGTAGCACCATAAATAACTTCAGTTTGGATTTTCAAGTAAATCTGACATTTATCTCCAATTTCCTACATGACAACTACGTGTGTGTAGATAATCTTCAAAAATCTCTTACGTGACGTACTATCATCGTATGAAACTTAATTGTTGTATTTTACTTGCAACTCTCTCTCTCATCTCTCTCTATCTCTCTCGCTGTTGGTGTCTGTCGGTGTGTGCTTGATTATATTGTAAAATTTGTGTATAGATACAGAGTTTTGTTTCGTACGTAGGAATTAAATGTGCGATGTATGTATGTACGAATGTGGGTCATGGATGAAAGAAAAAGCGAAAAATGTGGGTCATGAATTTCAGTCGATATTGGTACGTTGCTGCTAGTGCTGCTGCTTGCTGTTGCTGTGGGTATTGTGTGTACTTCATCGTTTTTAATGTGCATTTGGGACTTAGTCAGTGTTTCCTTACCTCGTACTTGCTAACCCCTTCTATCAGGCACAGTCAGTCGAGCCAGTCATGCAATGGCAACAACAATATCAGCAACTACTCGTATGACTGTCAATGATGACGTCGATGAAGGCTACTTAAACCGAGATATACTGGCTCGATTCGAGTAGCACGTGAATTCATTATTTTTGTTTTTTGTTTTTATAAAAAATCAGCCTGAATTTGTGAAGATATTTTATTTTTTATTTTTTGCATTACTACATTCTTAAACTAAACTGCAAAGTGTCATCACGGACCATACATCTGTATATGTATCTATCAGATTAATTTTCTTTTTTTTTCCATTCATCTCTCATCTCGCTTGAGATTTATTAGGTCTTGTTTGACAATTGCAATTGAAAAGTGAAACTTTACTTCAATTTGAGTGAAAGTGCAGATTATGAGGGGCTACCTACTTGCTGAGTGATGCTATCGTTTCTCATTTACTTTTGCTGCTCTCAATATTTGTATATTTTTGCTGTACGTACATGTGTACATATAGATATTTTTTTGTTTTTATTGTTTATCGTTTTCATTTGACAATAATGTAAGCACGATGCGATGTGTCGTTCTTTTGTGAGGTGTGATGTCAGCAACAGCATTCGAATTTGGGTTGAGTAAATAAGAAGGAAAAAAATGTTACATTTTTATTTGCTTAGAACAAGCGAAAGCTTATGGATAATGAAGAATTTTTTTTTCTTTTTTTTTTTAGAACAAGGTGATAATATTTCATTTAATACACATTTATTGACAATTTACAATGAAGTCAGGGAAAATATGTGAATTTATTTGTTTTGTGTTTTGACAATGGCAGCAATGAAAAAAAAATCGATTCTAGGGATTGTGTACATATTATGTTGCCCTAATTGGTTTTGGTTATTTAGTTTTTATGGTAAACCTTCAATAGTTGTGTACACACATTGTACTTACCTACCCAACTATATGGGGCGGTTGTGAAAATATTATTATTAGTCTTAGCTAGAACGACCATATACAATGAAGTTGATGGGAGCTCTTGGCAACGTTAATCACTGCTGAATCAGGACAACAGTGGAGTCTATTGTTTAAAACTTTGTGGAAATGTCAATGTATTTAAAAAGTGACATCACTGGTCGATACCTGTCAAAAAATTACAGTCACTCTTGTATGACTTTTCAAAACCATAAAAAGATACCACTGTCAGCAATCATTCAAAATCAATTTTGGATAAAGTATGCTTTAACTTTTTCTATTAAATTGATCTCCACAACTTGCTCAACGACGATTGTGCCCTACACCAAAAAAAGTGGCAAAAAACTTAGCGTTAACTAGTTCTGTTGTATTTTGGCTAACAGATTTCGCTAAGTTCTGATTAAACTAAAGCCAAACTATTGACTGCTAATTCATGTCTGTAATGGTTTGTAGGCTCCATTTTAATCAGGTTTGCGAATTTTCTGATGATTTAGCGTTTTTTCTTCACTATGGTCGCCGCCCCTGGAAGTGTCCCAGAACGATGTTTTTTTTGGTGTGTTCTCCATCTTCTTGTTCCGCATTGCAAACTGGGCATGCTTGTATCTTATTTCTTCTGATACTTAATTGAATAGCACTGTATACTTGTAGCCGTAGTATCAACAGTCTTTATTTACGCCTTTTGCGTGGGCTTGGTGCTTTAGTACTTAGTACGTCGTATTGCTGAATCCGACGGCACCAACGTTTATTTCATTTTTCACGGTCCCATCCATTCGGAGCTGCGTCTGGCAAGGTACAATTTTCTCTGTCATCCAGACTTGTGGATTTTTAAAAAAACAGCATTGATACTAAATAATGAAAATAATATGTATTTTCATACAGCACCACGCCCCGTTTTTACGATGCGGTGGATCAAACGCGATGTTAAAAACACGCTTTGTGGAAAGTAGAATACGCAGGTGATTGACGAGACCTTAAGAGTGTACCCCTACATTATGTTGAATGTTCTTGAGCGGACATGAGTTTGCTGAAAAAGTACAAATCTTTGTTGCATGTTGGTCTAGCAGACAGTATCCTCGGTTTCGGAGTGAAATTATGACAGATTTGTTTCCCAACTGTGTCCTGCCAATAACGTATTGTTCTAGTTTAGACGTTTACAGGTAACGATAGGTATACTCAGGATTGGCTTTTTCTCCAAATCCTTAGGGCCGTACCCCTTGAAGAACTTGAAGGGTTTAAACCCAAGTCTAACCTCCAAACAAACTTCCTCATCATTTGACATTAAGAATATAGTCTGTGGAAGACTTACAAGCGCTCGTACATAGGAATATACACATGTTAGTAGGGATCTTTCATATTCTCAATGGATTGGCACACAGGGGGTGAGACAGACATTTAAGAATATATAGCATCGGATATTATTTGAATAATTATATGAATAATTCTTATTATACTATGTACCTCTCGCAGGTACAGTAGTAACCAAACACGACTGTCATATGATTCCTTTCGAAAAATTGGTTCTGACTGTACAATGATAAACGCCAGATAAACGTTTTGTTTTGATCAATATATAAAAATCGTACAGGTACATACATGTGTATTTTTGTATACTTCACAACAATAATCAGCCATACTACGCAATGACTGACCAAGTTACTCACCACACACCTCACATTGTTTGAATCAATTTCACAACAAGTGCTAATGATACTTGTTTTACATTTTTACTACGCAACCTCTCCGGAAATAACCATTTTATTCATCTACTTAATTGCGTTTATTCTGATCCAGGTTAACAACAGACTGCTTGTGCCAGTACAGTTTCCACAAAAAGCAGAACTACCACCTGTCGTTTTCGTTTTCTTGCGAAGTAATAATGCTCCAGAGTGTATATTCGTCGTGAATGACACTCTAATCAAATTCATTGGAAAGGCAAAATAGAGAGAGAGAAAAAAAACCAATATGCTTGACATTTGATTTTTGGTAAATCAACTGACAAATAACAATTTCGCCACCCTACGTCATTGAAATGTATTTCTTCTTGTTTTTTCGATTTATTTATCGTCATCTCCTGTTTTTCTTAATTTTTCATTCAAGTTAGCCACATTGAGCGATGTAGTTGTGCAGCCTGAAGCTGTTTATTGTGGTAGGTATAATAAAAAAAAAAAAAAACAGTAAATGCTGTTGCTGCCTTCTGACTGAACACGGTTTAGTGCTCAAGGGGGCGGTTGGGGAAATTCTTGGGGCGCGCGCTGGGTTGTATTGTGGGGTATAAGTCTACGGATAGTATTGTATGCAATACCAAATTGGAGCTGCTGGTTAGCCTTACCCCAGTTTGAAAAAAAAACACACATTTTCAAAGTGGTAGTACACTCTGCTGTGAAGCTCTGACTCTGACTCTGACCCACTGGCATCATTTTGCTTTTTGCCTATACTACTGCCGCCACCGACTGTGTTTTATTTTCTGTGTTTGTGTGCACATCATCTCATGGTGAGTTGTTGTTATTATTCAGTCTTACCACTATCCCCTTGAAAAAAAAATTATAGTATCTTATCGTGCGCACTGTGCCGATAAATCGATTTTAATTGTTTCCCCCACTTTTGGGTTGAAGAAAGTTTATTTTTTTTTTTTTGTATCTGCTATCAAATTTAAATTTTGTTTTCTAATTTAAATGCACATAACGAATTTTTTTTAATCAATTTTACGAAAGACAGGAGAGAAAAAGTTTTCCCGGTCGTCGCGTCTCTCTCTTATTAAAAGCTCATTAATAATCTGTGTGCAGTGTCGGTTGGGTAGCCCTAAAGGGTTTTCAACCGTTACGCACGACTGCGTAGGGAATTATAAATAAAGAAAACAACGAAAAAAAAAGGAACATGAGGAAATGTAAAATAATCGACAATCAATAGATATGGAGGGGACGTGTCGGGATAGGCGGAAAAGTGTTTAATGCGGCAGGAAATCGAAAATTACAAACGATGGCAATCAATCGATTTTGAGATGTCGTTAGTTGGATTGGTGTTAAGTAATGAGGTTTTATAAGTCCATGAAATGAGACGGGTAAGGGAAATAGTCTGGTTGAGGTTCAAGCAATATATTTATGTAGTTTGGCATATCGTACACCCTGTTGGCGTCTTAGTATCGAAGTGAAGAACGAAAAAAAGAGATCAATCAATCTAGTTCCCTGGGAGTATCCAATTGTATACATATCTGTGTGCATATGTAACAATTGTATGTTATGTGCTTAAAGCTGTGCCTAGATTTTTCTTTAATAAAAGATAAAACTATTTAGATTTCTTTCTGGTGTTTTTATTTTAAAAAAAAAAAACATGATTCATAACAATTACATAAGTTGTAAGTTATAAAAGGCTCTCATATAAACATCAACATTTTCAAGGACCAATGGTTCCATCAACGTAAAAACCAAACCTAAGAATAATTTTTTGAAAATCTAATAATTTTTTGGAAATTATTCAAAGATTTTCTTCAGCCCAGATGCGAAAATTTTGTATGTTTGTTTGTTGACGAAATACTTCCATCATGTTCTAACAACCAAGTGAAGATAGTTCTGAGTTCTAGCGTGTTTCTATTCATTTGTAAAGTTGTACATGTACATACTATCTACTTCACTGTCAAATATGACATAAAAAAAAGTTGCGTTCAGTTGCAACTGTCGCACCTGACATCTAGGAGCTGTTGCGCCAAATATTTTTTTATGTTTTTTTTATCTGCGACTTTTGAAACATCCTCTACTTATGCAAAATCCAATAAAAGAAAGAAAGAGAAAAGAAAGGTTACGTCACATTTTTGAAAACTTGAAATTTAAAAATAAAAATTGTCGCAGCAAGATTTTGTAGGGTTCCAGGCATAGTTTCCTGCAACAATTTGACTTAAGTGTGTTATTCATTGTAAATTAATGTTTAAAACAGCATTCAAAGCTTTGAATTTGAAGCATTTTCAGAACAGTACAGATGTTGATCCTCCTCAGATTATGATTTCTCTGTACCTTTTTATTTAAGACGAAATTTTGGGTCAGGTTTGTTGCTCCTGTTTGTGTATACTGTTTTGTCAAGACTGATGTGCATGTACGGATACAAAATTCTGTATATGCGAATACTCCTACGTTGGTGCCTTTCACCTGGGATGCAACCATGTAGTATATAAATGCAGAAATTAATTTATTTTAATTAACACTTCTACGTCAATTTTAGAATTTAATAGCTCTAAAAGAATGTTTGAAATCCGGTACATTGATTCATAAAGGACAAAGCGATGACCTGCATGATAAATGACAATAGGCATCGTCGTTTTCAGTCCAAAACAAAACACCTTCTACATCAATTAAATTCAACCTTGTATCATCCTTCCAAAGTAAATGTTGCCATTTATTTCCTAACTTTACATCATGTTTAATATATTTTATTTTGTCTATTTCCCACGCGCTATCATAAACTCCAACAATTTCGAATATTTTGTGAATCTTAACAATTTTGTTCCCATGAATGAAAACACAGAAAAATCCCAAAATGATACATGCCTAATTAAAGTCGCATTATAGTCTCCCCTAATAAAACACCTCAAAAGAAACATTTAAAACATGGCGAATTCTTAATTGAAAATCCATGTTCTCATCTGTTTGAAATAATTAATATGATTTCATTTTTAATTAGAAACGCCGTACCCATAAAAAAAATCGAGGAACGAAAAAAGAAAATAATAAAACAAATAAGACAAGCGCATCGAAATAAAAAAAAGAAATGTATCCCCATATATTATAATCTGTTTTATCATAACCATCGCCTCGTTTTCGAAAATCGTGTTCAACAACGATGGATCATCAGTAGAAAAGAAGCAGCGCACATTGCATGCAATGAACCACGCCCCTCTTCACCGTGGTGCTTTTTCTTGTATTTATCTTTCTTTTTGTTTTAATTTGGAATATTTTTTTTTACCGCCGCCCAAAAGAAAATAACAAAATCCATTATGCTTCTGTCACCTCATGGAACATAATTACAAAAAAAAAATGGCACTACACACCACCACAGGAACCAATGCCAACTTCCCACTGAAACAAGCATAAAATACGAAACAAAGTAAAAAAAAAGAAGAAAATTAAATAAAATTCATCCTAGTATACGAAAGGGTGTACCACCTATAGATGAAGAAAAAACCCCAAAAAAAATAAAAATTTTGCTTTGTTTCCTTGGTGGTTTTGGTTTCATTTTTTTTTTCACTGAATCTAGCCGTGTTTTTGTGATTTTGTTGTACTGGGAGTCAGAGTCTTACCAAAAAAGATCTTATAACTAAAGGTGTGCATTGTGCGCGATACTTGAAAAATGTTTCGTTGAAGTTTGTTTTTTTCATAACTCTTGGTTTTTAATGGAATATGAGATTACACACAGCACAAGAGGAAGGGACCGAATGACGTTGTTCAGGGATTCTATGAGGGTGTTCCTAGGTTGAAGGAGCTTCTTGTCTTTCAATTGACATTGGCTTCTATTTCTCTTATACGCTTTGCTATTTTTTTTTTCTTTACTTTCTCACCAGTACTGTACAAGTAGATTTTGTTTTTGTTTCGGATTTGTAAGATAGGCCCTGAAGGAGTAACCACTCGAAAATTGAGCGCGAAGTTGTGAGTGACTTGCAGGAGCGAAATGGAACATAAATATTTGGCAAGTGGCAGTGACTTCTAGGCAGATATGTACATACATGTAGGGAAATAGGAGAGTTCTGTCTAAGGTAGCAAGTGAGAATTCATGCTTTGTTTTTGTTCGTTTGTTGTTTTAAGGATGAAGCAATTAAAATGCTTGCTCTTGTGCTAAGGTGCAGAAAAAAAGTGAAAACAAATCTTGTGTTTTTATTCTTCAGATTGCAACAACTTAAAAAAAAAACGAGCAAATAGGTTCCAATTAGAAGCTGACATAAATATGACGCAGTAATTAATGGATTTAAAAAAAAAAAAAACAAAATTTTCTTTGTAAATATCTCAATTCAAATGTAACAGACGACGGCTTATAGATACTTTATGTTGACTATGAAACCATTTTTATACCATTCCCCAAGGACTAAGCAAAGATAGCAGAGTAAATATTTTATTTTAAGACTATCAGTGGCTTTAATCAATTCTCTATATTTTTGGGTTTCAGTGCTTTTTTTAAGCTAATTTATCTTCACTAGAATCGTAATCTCCTTCCAAGTCTCAGTTTTTGGACTAACAAGTCCTCACTGTGCGCTTCTAGGATCTTATTAATATCACTTATCTTCAGTTTTTGAAAGCCAGCCAACCTGATTCGGCAAGTTTTCTGGACTTCGTTCAAGAGGTGGGCCTGCAATTCCTTCTACTCGTATGCACTCATAAAGGCTTCGAAATTGCATAAATTTGTTGTTTTCTTTAAATAAAGTTAATTGTTTTTGGAGTATCCTTTATTTTTTATTACTCCATTGCCTCTTTTTGGCAAGGACGCGACTAGCGGGCGGTAAGTGCTTTTCTGTATGGCGTACCAAGCTACTTGAATATTGCTCCACAAATCTTCTTTATTTTTGGGTTTTTTGGCACAAAGAGACTTTTCTACTATTGCCCATATATTTTCCAGAGGATTGAGATCTGATGATTGGGAGGGCCAACGCAACAGATCAATATTATGCTCTTCTAGCCACATTTTTGCTTTGCCCGCTGTTTGCTTCGGCTCATCGTCGTGCATTATCTGCTACTTTAGAAGTATTTCCCATTCAGGGTATGCACGCAAAACCTCAGCCAATATCTTGGCGTATAAATGCTGGTCCATGATATCTTGTATCCGAAATATTGGACACAAATCTTTAGATTGAGACATCCCCTAATAGTTCTGGATGAGATAAGTAAAACATTTGGTGAAATACGAATTCCTAATACACAGTTAGGCAAACACGAATTAAAAGACCGAAATCAGCGATTTTTGAAAAGCACCGCGACTTCGATTAATGTTGTCAAAATAATATTGATTAACCAATTGATCCACTAAGAGTGCTGGCACAAATAGCTTCAAATTTCGCCTTCTCCAATCACATTAGATGTTGTTATAAAATAGTTTTAAAATAAACGAATGGCCCAACAATAATATCCATAAGGCACTTCATTAAACTCCCTTTCTTTTGTTGATGTCTTTCTACAACATTAAACCTTCTAAAATGATTACCCAATCCAAGGCAATTCCCTAAATTGTACTCGAAGCAGTAAAAGTAATGAATATTTCAGTAAAATTAAAATATGGTTGTCATAAATTTCGCAAAGGAAGACAATTTTTCGAAAGACTTCCGTGTGCAATATTATTATGATTTTTTTTTTGTGTTTCAATTCGTTTGCACAAAAACCACAACTCGTCATTATCAACGCTCGTGCTTGGTTTGTCTCTTTCAAATGTGCAAGATAGATGGAAAAGATTACCGATACCCATCACAATGAAAACTCTTTAAGTGGCTATAAAGGTTTCTTTATGTTACTCTTTGGAGATTTGTTTCTTTTTTATATTACAAACATATATATGTATATTTCTCTCTGTTTGCTTCCTCTGTTTCTGACCGCCTCTTTCATACCTAATTAGCCAAAGAGAGGAGGACAACGTCAAGTAAAGGCGAATTCGTTGATGGTTGGTAATGACGAGGCTTAAGACGAAGACAACGACGACGACAAGATGATGGCGATTAAAATGACATGGATATAAATGACAAATATTTTGTTTCCATTTTTGTGTTTTGTTTTTTTAAGTTAATTATAGAATTTAGCGTGGTTGTAGGATTAATTTTTAAAAACTCTACTAAATATGTTTATTTTCTTCTTTTTTTTTTTAAGGCTTGGCCCATGTGACCTACCAGATCCTTGGGTGCCACACACAACACAAACATCAGGCGTTTGCTCACTGCCATTGTCATCGCCAGCAGCTGCGACAGCAGCAGTTGCTGTATCAACAGGTGTAGCCGCTGCTGTCTCATTAGGCGGTGGTAATTACCATTCACCAAACGTAACATTACCAACAACAAATAATAATAGCGCAACAGCAAGTAATAATAATAATAATAATACAAATAATAATAATAAAAATCTTAATATAAATAATCCATTAATTTTGCAACAAAAAGCTGCCACGGCTGCACTGGCTGCCGCTAATTACCTTCAACATTCACCACAAGCGAAAATTATGAATGCTGTTGCATCGCCGATCTCAGCTAATTCAGCGACATCAAATCGTAAAATTCGAAGAAAGACCGATTCGAAGGTGAGTTTAAAATTTAAATAATACTTTCTTTAAAAATGTTTAAATAGTTTAAAAGGATGGGTCATAGTATGGAACGTTGAGGTGTTCCTCTACTAAAGTGTTCTCTTTGTAATCTTTAAAATAACTCGCTTCTTAAAGTTTTGAGTCCTTTTTTGCCTAAAAGTTAACTAAAAACTTAAATTGGTATGTCCTTTTGACTATCAACCTATTTATCTACTGGAAAGTCTCGATATAGAAAGTTTAAAGAGTTATTAAAACGCTGTTCAGTATTTTTTTAACGATTGTTGCTGCCTGGCAGTAGGGTACCCTGTCAACCTAACTTTTCAATATAAAATGTTTGTCGAGTAACTAAAGCCCAAATAGAGAAGTGATAACGAAGCAGGTGGTCATTTTATTTCAATTCCGGAATCTTTATGCAAAATTCTCCTCAGTCTGCTGATTTTTAGTTTCTGAAATCTGTGGCGTTTTGAGAGGTTCGGATTTAGGCGCACTATTTGGGCAACAGCTGTAATAACCAGTCTCACGAACTTTCATACACCAGCTGCTGTTAGTGCATTATTTCGACTGAAATTTATTTTCTAAAATTCGCACTTTGGCGGGAACTGTAATTATTCCCAGCTTTGTTGAAGCGCAAATCGGATCATTTCTGTCAATGTTTCGAGCGCCTAACAACCGTCAGTGTCAAAATATAATATGATTCGGATAGAAACCAACAGATGGCTCACCCGTTATTATAGTAACAGTAGTGTAAATCGACTTGATGCTTAGTTTGGATCTCTCTATAGCCAGCTTAGTTGCCACGGTCTCATACCTTTCTGGTTTTCCATATTCCGAGGAAAGTAGGATTATGTTACTTGTTTTCCTAATCGTTTAGCAGTATTTTTGTTTCTGATTGGGTTTAGTAGTACTTGGACCACGTTAGCAAACATATTCCGCGGGTATAAGAATAATACTGACCAGTTAAAGATGCTTATTCATTTTATTCGTTCCTATTCCTGTATTGTCAGTGAAAATCCAATACAAAGGACCCTATATTATCAAATGGCATAGTTGTAACTAAGTTTAAAATGTTCGCTCTAATGGGCAGGGTAACAAATTACAAAATCATTCGGCGGCTTAAATTTTTTTAGTCAAACCATCACCAAAAAAACCTCGTTTTAATAAATTTAATTCCATTCTGTATTCTGTTCATTTTCTTCTCATTCTCATTCTCGGAAATATTTTTCACCGATATCTTTCTGCCGCATCTTTTTCCACTATACCTATATACTGTGCAAGTTAAACACCCATTCCGATTAATCTAAGATCTTTCTTTTCTTTTACGAAACTCTACCCCCAACAAATCAGCTCCTAACTAGACCGCCTCCGATGTGGCACTAAATCAATTTGAAACTCCTCCACGCCGGTGTTAACAAACCACGCGAGCGCGACAGTAAATAAATAAAATATATTTTATTGTATATTTTATTTTATTGCTTTAATTGTTTATTTACTACGTACACTCAGATACTCTTGAGGAGGTATACTCTGTCGTATCTATAGAAACTGACCGCCAGCACCGGTTTATATCTAAAGTTTTATTTTTATTTAATCTCTTTGCTGCTTATCGTTACCACAAAATCTCTCACTCAGCTCATTTGAGGTTTTCTTCACAATTCGGTCATTAAAAGCGCACAAAACCGGCCTCTACTACCACCCCCTTGTAGGAATAAGGTTTCGAGACGTCTTCGCGGTGGATTTTTACTGCGTTGCCTAGTCTGTGTCGGTCATGAGTTTTTCGATCAAGATTAGAAGAACCAACAGCAGCGAACACAGTAAGTTGGGAAGTGTTTAACTAAACATACAATATAATTGTTTTTAAATACAATGCAATGTTTAAAACAATAAGGGAAAGATAAAAATGCTACGTAATTGCTATGAGAGAGACACGGTACGATTGTTTACGATCTACGGAAGGGGGGTTCGTTGTCAAATTGGTAAAACTTTTGTTTTTGGCCAATTACTGTATGTAAGTTGTACTCCATTTTTTATTTTGGTGGGTGTAATCATGATTTACAACTACACTACACGAAATAATGATAAGACCATGATATTTAATCTATCCTTTTGCGTTTTAAATAAGATATTTGGGAGAGTGTTTGCACAGTTGCTACATTTTCACTGATGCATTTGGAAAAGGGTCATGTTGCCTTGCGTTGTTCGATTACATATTTACATTGTAATGATAATTATCACTTTTTGAGCCCTTTTTTAGTGTTCATTCGAAAAACGAAATATTATTGTTGTGCGAAATAATGATAAGACCAAATGTGTTTTTCGGAAAAGTTTTCAAAATAATAATATATTCGTGAGTTTTTTTGAAAGAGGTTAATGTGCAAATAAACTGGGTACATTTTGTTCTAATTTGAGCTGTTTTATTTGCCAGACTTATGAAAGTTGATTGAAAATGGGTCGTGATAAACAATTATCGGAAAAAGAGAAAGTAGAAAGTGCTATGTATCGCCAATCTGGAATGACAACTAGGGATATTGCTGCTCAAGTGAAGAGAAGCAAAACAGTAGTAGTTAACTGCTTAAAATTAGGCGAAAATAATGTTAAAAAAAAAATACAGGAAGAAAAGCTGTTCTATTTGCAAGGGCTATTCGGGAGATTAACAGATTAGGTACCAACAAATCAAACAGCTCTTCAGAAATCCGACGTTTTCTTAATCTCAATGTATCAGTGAGACGTACTCAACAAGTTTTAAAGGCAGATACGAACTTGGAATACGTTAAACGTATCCCGAAACCTAAGCTGACAATGCGTCACAAAACTGCTAGATTGGAGTTCGCGGAAAAGTACCAATTTTGGAATGAAGAATGGACCAAAGTTATATTTTCGGACGAAAAAATGTTAATCTAGATGATTCTGATGGATGTCGGAGATACTGGCATGATAAGCGCAGAGAAAAAGAGACGCGGATGTCTTGAAACTTTAGTGGAGGAACCGTCATGATTGGGGCCGCTATAGCATACCTTGGAAAGAGTCACATTTACTTTTTTTCGACAAAAATGATCTCTTCCAAGTATGTAGAATTATTGGACGATGTGCTTGTTGACTTTGGTGAAGAGATTGCTGGAGATGAGTGGATATTCTAGCAAGACAACGCGGCAATCCATTCATCTAAGTTCACAAAGGAGTTTTTACAGTCTCAAGGCATTCCGTTGCTGGACTGGCCCGCATGTAGCACGGACCTAAATCCAATTGAAAACCTCTGGAGCATTATGTCCCTGCGAGTTTTCCAAAATGGCCGACAATTCGATGGTGTTTTTCAACTTAAGCAGGAAATCCAGGTTGAGTGGGCTAAAATTGACCAAAACGTGGTCAAAACCTTGAGTGATTCAATGCCAAGACGTCTTCAGCAAGACATTATAAACAGAGGTTCATCAACGTATTATTGATACCCAGAATCCAATAGCTACTTTTTTTTTTATTATTTTATATTATTATTTCGTGTTAATTGGTCCTATCATTATTTCGTTTGACTACATTCTATTTCTTGTTATTTCGTATTTAAATAAAATTTTAATTAAATTTTTTTTTTGGTTTATATACACAAATATTAATAACGTATAAAACTGAGTACAATTTTTCCCTTTTAAAATATCATTTAAAATAAAAATACAATATAATTAATTTGGTCCTATCATTATTTCGGGTAGTGTATGCGTTGTATCAATGGCAGGAAATTTACAGTGAAAAATAATAATAAAGTGTCGGTATTAGAGACTGATTTAATTGGGAATTATTTTGGCACTTTAGTCAGCTTAAGGGTTTTAACAGGTTTTTAGTTGATCTTATGACTCTGTTTATTAAAACATGCAGTTCAGGTTCAGTGCACCCAATTTGAGGCAATACCTTAATGACGCAATATGGAATAGGAAAATGCATCCACACAGGAACCCAAGTTCTAGGAATATAGGAAGTCAAAACCAGGTTTGCAGTTCCGTAAGTCTAGATGTCACTGGTTGCAGGATTTTTTATAAATTTTTAAGTTTTACCAACAAATTGGATTATCACAACCACAGATTATCATTTACAAATCTATTTACATCCACATTTATTTATTTTTGAATATTTATTATATTCTTATCTTTGCAGCCCCAGTCGCAAATAAATAAATGCAACAATGAGAAACGCCGACGGGAAATGGAAAACAATTACATTGAACAATTGGGGGAGTTCTTACAGCTTAATAAACGTGGTGATATGACCTCAACAAAGCCAGATAAAGCAGCAATTTTAAATCAAGTTGTTAAAACGGTGAGTAAATATCATTCATATGTATGTACTTTGATTCTAAACCAACTCTTGGCCCAGATTATCAATCACGAAAATCGCAGAAAAAACGGATTGAATTTGTAGTATCTAAGCAAACAATAGAAATCATTGTGGCCAGTATTTGTCTTTATTGTCACAAGGTTTGTTTAATGGAAGGAAATTAATTGAAATTGAATTTTAACCATGCTGCTGGACAGAGGGTAGGAAAATATGTCACCAGTAAATTTGTGTTTGTGTGTGTGTGTATGTGGAAAAGCAAGGACAGAGGACCAAAACGGCCGAAGGACTCTGTCACATCCCCTGTAACGTTTTGTGTATTCTATATCAATTTCTGCCACTGCTGCTGGGGGGTAGTAATGTGATCAGCAAATTTAATTATCAGATTAAATTTGTCTCTCCTTGTCAACTCGCTCCACATACATATGTACGTATATATACACCCCCTATATATGACGTATCCATCTTTTCTCGTTTTCTCCCTCGAGAAATTCATTCTACAATTCATTCAATTCACTTGACTCAATTTACACAATCGACCCGCTGGCTGATAGGGATACCAAAACCCCTACTCAAGGCATCCAGGGGGTACACATCTTCTGGTGAGTTGGCCAATATGAAAGAGTAGAGTGGTTTTTGTCTTTAGTGTAGCAAGAAAAAAAGGGGAAAACGAACACCCGTTCCACGGGATTCTATTGTGGAACGAAGCCGAACAGTACCCCAAGGAAGAACGTGACGCAATTTATGCAGTTTGAGTAAAACGGATTAGTTTTGGGACTTTATATATCGCACGCAACGAGGATAACTTTGTTTATTTATATTTTTCGTTTACCCCCTACCCCCTAGCGAATACAGTTTCGCTGTGTTGTTTTAGCACCGTGACGTAAATTAGTTGGTGTTATTTTTTTTTCTCCTCACTTCTTCCTTTCGTAATCAATTCACGAGGAAATTGAGATAGATTGGTGGAGATTTAATTACACTATACTTTATAAGATGGAATACGTATTTTTTTTCCTTATTTTTATTTGCTACTGTTGCGATTTGTCCTTGGAGGATTTTTCAGCAAGGACAAAGTTTCCTTGTAAACATTATATTGCAAGTGAGTTTTAATTAATTTGTTGTACGCGAATAGTGTATATATGTAGATTGTATTTAGTTAAAATGAACAAAGTAGACTTTGTCGCAATAAAATGATACATGAATATTGTATTATTAGCTGAAGAAAGTTTAGCACGCTAACGGAAAGGACATCTTATTGTTTGTCAAAGAAAAATGTTGACTCTGTTCTCTCTTAAGATTTGGAGTAGTTGTCAGATTCGCCCAATATAAGAAGTATTTTCATAAGTTTTTCTAATTTCTAAAAAATTACCATCTAACCAGCTCCAAATCCATCTTCGTTTATTGGTTTTATCATTGTCAACGAAAGCGGATGAAATTTCGTATTCAAATTGATCAGTAGGGTTCGTTTACTTAACGTTCAACAGATTATCGCTTAAGTCTTTCCTAAAAAATTTATAAAAAATTCAAAAAACTATTCGTATCCTAGATTTTCGATTTTCAATACACGACACAGAAGACTCGAAAACTGAGTGGAAGGAAACGAGGAAATAAGGTCGTTATAACCATAAGTCGTTATATCTAACTACGTTATATCACACGGAAGTGAACCGACTTGTCATACAAAGCGAAATCGCGACTTCCACTTTATAAATAACAGTGCAAAAAATGAACTTTGTGAAATTAAAAAAAAAAAAAATTATATTTTCTTAATCTATTCAAATTTTTTGCGTTCAATATTTAGTGAACTATCCTTTTGTAGCCGCAATCCTCCTTGGCAAGCTTTATCTAGCCTTTGACAGTTTCTTACATGAATATCTATGAATTGCTGAAATTTCTAATTTGTTTTGCTTTCAAGGTCTTGTTCACATCATTCTCGATGGGAATTAAGTTCGAGCTCTGTGGCATCCAACTTAAGCAAACCCTCATGCTAACGACTCCATATGTTTTGCAATATGTATTTATACTGATATTGATTCCTCCTGCCAGGACCAATACCATGCCTTGAAAACTATGACATTCCCGCAACCGTGTTTGACCATTTTCATCGCATACTTTGGTTTAATATCCAAAGACAATTTTTTTATAAATTGAAGAGGTTGATTGTGATGCTCTTTGGCAAACACCAAACTTTTACTCTTGTTCTTGACTGAAAAAATGGGTTTCTCCTTGCAATCGATTCTTATGTCGATCGTTCAAATGTAAATATTGAATCGTTCATGTTTCGGTTTCAAAAAGGATTCGGTATTTTCCGATATTTTTTAGGCGGACAAGTATTGACGTGTTATTTACGCCATATTGGTCTTAGATTCGGGTCCTTATGTTGTCTCATGTCTCTTCAGCTTGCCACTGTTACTACTCTGTTCATGATTTATGGTATTTTTCAGCCGGGTGTCCTTGTGTCTTGTGATGCTTATCTTGTTAAAGGATTGAAAACCATTTCTTTTTTTGTTGAGTACATCAAGTCGTTTGCAATTTCCAGAATATGCCTTTCATTTTCAAACATATCGAAGATTATCATACTTATTTCAGTCGATTCCCGTCCCATTATTAAACAGTAATATAGTGGTGTTAAATCGCCAGTTTATGTCATCCTTACATCAAATTAATTAAACCTAGAAACCTAGGCCGCAGTAGCTCAATGTGTGACTCGTAGCTGCATCCTGTTGAAAATATATGTAGATCGGTTGTGTCCCATGGTCTTCACTTTGAGGCCACAAAAAGATTTCAATCATTTGTCTATAGCGCTCCTTTCATTTGCATCTTCATTTTTTGTGTATGTAGTGATTTTTCTTGAATTATTCAAAGTTTTTCTTCTTCCCAGATGCGACAATTTCGTTTGTTGACGAATCCATCCATTGTGAGATGAGTTTCATCACTAAAGATGATTTTGCGTGAAAAACAAGCATCAGCATCAGCTAAAATCGATCATTTTTGTTATAAGATTGTTCTAGCGTGTAACTATCCATGTCAATATTTGTATCTACTTCAAAAATGACATAAATATCAGAAATTATTTACTACTGGCGAAAAAAAGGTTATTTTAAGCCACCCATGTTCCTTATGATCTCTCCCTTAGTCAGATATTGCAAAACAAATATTATTTTATAAATAAATAAGTAAATCTAGAAAAATGAATTAATATTTCCATCACAAGAATTAACTTAGAGATCTTATAGATACACAGAGCGCAATATAAAAATAAATATGACAGCACACACGATAAGAATTCAATAAAGAATCTCAGAAATTCAGTATCTATATGTGTAAGATATAGAAAACACGCAGCCAACACATTAGTGGGGCATTCATTCCACGTTAACCAATTAGGCGCCGTGGCTTAGTTGGTTAAAGCGCCTGTCTAGTAAACAGGAGATCGTGAGTTCGAATCTCGCCGGGGCCTTTAGTGTATGGAAGTTTTTTTTTTTTTTTATTATTTTATTTATTCTGTACGTATTGTACTTTTGAGTTAGTTGAACTGTTGTGTCTAACAAATGACGTAATAATGTTTTACAAATTAATTCTTTTGTTCAACATAACGCCAGAAGGGATTAGATACGAGAAACTTATTTGTGTTTGAAATTCATATTTAAATTGCAGATTTCACATGGTTCCATTGGATAGATGGGGGCTCCTTTGTATCTTTCCCGATCATTAGGAGGATGAGCGATAATTAAATATTTAAATTGGAGTTAATTACTTTCGATGAATACCTATAAGTTGCGAAACTTCAGCAGTTGATTTGAAGAAAATTATGCGAATTAAGTGGAGTCTATTGAAATCTGTATTAAATGCCAATTAGACTATTAATGGCAATTTAGAGAAGACTTTGATAGCTGTAATAACAATGTGTTTGCGTTTGAGGCGTCTTTTCCTTAAGGGCTAAATAATTTTACCACTTAAACTTAAATCGCGGATAAACGAATTTCCTCAGATCTGCTGAGGTGAGAATTGAGTTTATGTGTTTTGCTTTTTAAAGTGTGGATGTCTAGGAACTGGCATGACAGAAATAATATGCAATATTCATAGTGCCTCAGTACATGACCTTAGGTTGAAATAGAAAAGTCTCTTTTTAATCAAAAAGGGGCATGTTAATGTTTATTAAAAGCAAATTTAGATTGGGTTGCGTCCATTTGATGCTCATCTATTCCGTTTTTTCTCCATTCTAAATAAATTTGACATTTTCTTTGTCTTTTTGATTGTAAGAAGAAAATGCGTTACTCTTACTTAATAATAAGGTGGCGCTACAGTTCGTGGTAAACCTGGGCCTCACACAACAAGCTTCTCCAGTTAACCCGGTCCTTAGCTAACTGCCTCCAGTTACGCACTCCAAGTCGGTTGAGGTCCCCTTCTACTTGTGCACGCCACCTAAGGCGCGGTCTTCCTGTACTGCGTTGTCCCGCTTTACTCTGACTTGCACTTATTGCCCTTCATTAGCCCTTGTAAGTAGTTCTGTTGATTTCTTTCGGTTAAAATAGTAATAATTTTATTCAGATTCCCAGTCATTGCTTTACAAAATTGAGCTATGAGGAGTGCCCTCATAATGAAACCTCATCACTTACTTTAAATTATTATTTTTTTTACTAAAATGGTGAAAAGAATAGTGTGATGGGCATAGGGCTAGGGTCCTGTTTATCTAAAAGTAGTCAATGACACTGAAGAAATAAAAAAGAAAATATTTAGGAAATATATGTATGTAATATGTCATATCAGGAAATAGAAAAATGTTTGTGTCAGAATATGTCTTAGCTACATTTAGTTGTAACTGGTATTCTAAATTTCCGGTAGTTCTAGTCAGTAGCGTTTGAAATTTCAATGAAAATCTGTCATCCGGTTAGCGTCTTCAATTTATTAGTCGCTCTGTAAGACTCGGCAATTACATAGATATATGTATGTTTGTATATACATATGTATGTACATATGGAAACAATTTAAGCAACCATTACATCATGTTGGTAACAATTACTTTATGAAAATTGGTAAAGGTCTAAAAATATACATCTTCCACTTTGTGTGGTGTTCAATCGCGTTGCCGTCGATGACGACAGCTGGCCGAAAAAAAAACCAGATACATACATTACACTTACTGCAGTAGTGATTTCCCGTGGTAGTAGACAAGACATCAGCAAACAACATCAAGTTAATAAGGGGAACCAGCTGTATTTCTATACCGTAGAGTACCGAACATCGAACGTTGCCTAGTTTCACCTAAAACTTGCCTATTTGCATAATTAATGACGAAATGTTAAATGTTTTCCCCAGAGACAAGTATTTAGTTTACACCGAGAAATAATGGAGTAATAAAGTTTACTATGGAATTTGTACTATTCCTACTAAATAGACAAGTGGATGCGGATTGAGTGGATAATGTGTAGGTAGGTAGATATTGATTTAGTAGTCTTGCGTGTGTAATGTCACTATTTTTTTGTTTGTCCTCATGATGCTGGAACTATGTACTGTTTTTCTTGTTTGCAAACCAACAAGTATATTGTTTATTTGTTAAAAACAAAAGGTACTTATGTTCGAATTTTTCTCCGTTCACTTCACTGTTATTACATTATTAAGTATACGATTGTCATAGGTATGCATTTCGCTGGTTTGTAAAACTTCAATTATAAGAACAAATGAAAAGTGGATATCGAACACTCATTTGCCTTACTAATGACGTAAATTGTTCATCAATTTATACGTAATTAAAAGACCCAACAAGTCCCCTTGTAATACACCTTGCTATTATGTACATATTCCACTTGCAGAAGGCCCCAGGTCTATTCCAAATATTACCACATTTTTGTGTACCCCACATGCACGCGTTGTATTTCCGTCCTGATACAACGACGGCAACCTTAACAATTTATCAACAATCATTTAACCACTTCACAAGTATATTATTAGAGTCCCCCAATTCGGTTGCCTTATCGCGGTTTAGAGCAACTGTCAGTTTATTACTACATGTAAACAATGTCTGTTTGTTCCAATGAAGTACGGTAATAAATACATCAAATAGTTCTCTAATAGTTGTTAAGTATTACCACACTATAATCCAGATATTGATTGTTCGTTAATTTATTTCTATTTCTCATGCGATAGGATAAGTTTTTTTTCTCGTCCATTAAAAGTGTGTAACAATCATCATCAAGTGTGTGTGTGTCAAAAACAAAAAAAGATCGTACAATCCATCCATCGTTTCCTCATCTGACTAAATTTTAATTGCAGATACACATTAGGAAAAAGACAAAACAAAAAAAAAAAAAGTGAAGAAGAATAATTAGCGTGTCTCTTATATCTCCTCTTTATTTTTTCTTAGCAACCTGTGTAATTACTCATGGAAATAATCATCTTTCGTCAGCGTCGTCATCATCTTGGATTCAAGAGACTACGTTGTCAAACAGTAGCCCCGGTATCAGTTTAATTGCATGACATGTCCTAATGGCATTATGCATGCACACAAAAATGAAAGAAGCGTAGTATCTTTTTTTGTATATTTTATAGGTATTATCTTCCAACAGCATTCTTGTTCATGTTCTTCGTCATTGTTTTCAAATTACAATCTTACAATTGTTGCGCGGCTCGATTTTTCTTTTATTCTGATAAGACATGCAAAATGGCGATTTTAATTCATTTCGTCGTCTATATAGCGACTTAATTAGGTAAAAGTGATATTTCTCGATAGAATGGTAGTTGTTTTTCAATAATGAATTTTTGTAAGAATGCATCGGAGGATTTACTGTTTTGTGTTAGGTATTCTAGTTGTATTTTTACGTTTTTACATTTATGGTATTTTTTGTTGGGGCCCATCGTGTGGGTATTTCTCCAATTTATTCCCAAAGACCGTGTTTCCTCAACTGTCCTGCGCCATTCTATTTCCAGCTTGGGTTAATGCAGTCCATTACATGGACATTTTCTACTGCAACTTCCTTCAGATCAGCAATGGTGCTATTGGCGTTTGAAGACATTTTAGCTTTGCCGGTTTTAATTTTCAGTCCCACTCGGTGTGCTGCGGTTCTTCTGGAATACATATGCCCTGCAAACGATTTTAAATAAAATTCGAGATAATGCTGCCCATATACTGTTCTATGATGATCCGCAGGTGGTCGATGCAGGAGGTACAGAAACGGAAGCTTTTTTCGTAGTTTCTATTGGTGCATAACACTTTCAAATGGTGCTTTTCTAATTTGATTTTCAAAACTTGGGACTTTGGTGTGTTAAAAGTGCCAAATACAACCTCACACCGGACTTATATACATATGTATGTATGTATGTATGGGTCTATCTGATTTTCCTCAGAGAATGGTACTCATCCCTGTAAAACCAACTTATCTTAGGCGTTCTGGGAATGAGTCCAGAAGAGTCTTTATCATTCCTAATCCTACCGTTGTATAGCTGAAGGTCGTCATCCGAAGCATTGTAATTCGGTTTTCTAATTCATGAACTATCATATTTGTGAATTTGTTTTTGTTGTGTTAACAGTTCTGTCAGGAAAAGCAACGAACAATATCCCTAATTAATTAACGTTTACAAATATATCTACCGCGGAACATTCTTATCATAAATAATAAATTTAAAGTATAGCCGACAACTCGACCAATTTTTGCACGAGTAACCTTAAATTTTTTTTTCAATGCGCCAAAAAAGACTATCTATCTCCTCTTCTTTATTTCTCACACCAGGTAATTATATCTTTGCACATGAAATTAATGTGCGAAATAACCACTTTATGAAATGGAAATACATAGATTTCATTTAATAGCCTAGAGTTAGTCACTCTAATTTCGTAACCTTCAAACTTAAACCATAATAGGTTAATCAGTAATGAACTAATGTCTTAATACGTATTATGCATACTCAAAGAATAATATTTATTTTAATGCTCGGTTACACTCTAATCCTACCTCGGTATATCCACAGAAAGAATAACAAATTAACCAATATTACAACATCCATCATTATCGTTAGTATCGTTAGCATGTTCTTTTGGGTGAGTAAAATTCACGAAATAGAAAAATGCTACAAAAAAGTGGAATTTTAGTGGTAGATCATGTTTTATTTCGTTCAAAAAATCCCCCTATGACAATGTATAAGTCAGCTGTCGTGTATAGCAAAAATACCAATTCAAATTGTTCCTGTCAAAAAATTATAATGGATTTTATTTTGGAAATAATATTTCGGAATAAATTAAAATTCGTTTGACATATTAGGCAAAACGAATATTCAATAAACTGAGGATAAGCAACCTATTGGAAATTGTTGGTAGCTTTGATTTTATATCTTGAGCAATAGAATAATTTTGTCTTAGACAATTCGCTACCAATTCATATAAGGTCTAACAAAACCTGATGTCAGTGTTTATTGAACGAAAATTCAGTTTTTGAAGGAAAGTGTGCTAGGAACATAAATAATTAGTACTTGTAGTTTGACCTTTTGGTGTCAAAATAGAGTTTTACGCATCAAAATACAAGTTCGCACACAAATTCGTTCACCAATGGCGAAACTTAAGGAAGATTTCTTTGAAATTTAAAATCAATTCCTCTGCGGATGTAGGTTGCATAAAATGTCGATCATAATTTTCTTGAATATGTCTCTGAAAAATGATCTCACCGTTTGGGTCATTTAATAAAACAGATCTTGCTCTCATCTGTCAAGTTGGTAATTCTTCTTTTGTCATTTCTAATTCGAGTTGGTCTGCTTGAATTATTGCTGCTATTTTAACAGCAATTAATTCTTTTTGCGGGTTTGTGGCTTAGGAATTATATTCTTAGAATTTAATTATAATTAATAAATATTATATATACCTCTCTCTCTTTACAGTATCGCGATATATGCGATAAGGGGCAGTCTCGTGATATTTCCTCGTCGTCATCTTCCGCAACAACAACATCTTCTTTATCTGGAGCATCTCCCTCACTAACAGTCCCGGGTTCAACAACTCCCAGCGCTTCGTCCACTGGCTTGAATCGTTGTGCCCGCTGTGCAACAGACAATTGCACTATTCATCCAGTTCAACAGGGTGAGGTTTCATCGACAGAGCCTCCGCTACCAGAGCCTTCATTGAATGGTCAAGCGCCCGAAATATCGGCTTACTTCGAGGCAATCGAATTTTATATTTCCTCAGTGGGTTGGGTGCTGCTGCAAATCAATTCGGACGGTTGCATTGAGACGTGCACTCAAAACGTACGCGATCTCTTTGGTTATGAGAAGTCAGAGCTGCATAAGCAACCAATTTACTCGTACCTGCATAGCGCTGATCATGCCAAATTGAATCCAATTCTAAATACTATGTCATACGGCCAGAATAGTAACAGTAACAGCGGTGGCAGCAATAGCAACAGTAACTCGCTGGCCCTTGGCTGGGGAGACCAAGATGATACTCAGTCACAGCAGCAGCAGTCGCAACAGAAGGGTAGACGTAGTATTTCGACAAAAGTACGAATGCTGGTGAAAGACAGGGCCAATGATGCTATGGACCAAAAAAGTGGCGTGCGTGGAGAAAAATACGAGGAGGTGGTGCTGATTGCAGCGCCAGTAAAGGGTGAGTATTTGTATTTTACCCATAGCTTTTGTTGATTTAATGTGTTTTTTTTTTTCATCCACAGATGATGGAGACGACTCGTCATCTCTCCTCTGTTTGATCACCCGCCCCGAAGATGAATCCCCCCTCGAGATGAACATTCAGCAGCATGTGGTGCAGCGGTCCCTCGAGCAACTAACTTTCAAGCTCGATGTGCATGGAAAAATCCTTCTGACAGACACTTCGGCACTGCGCGATGCATTCGCTGATTACATATCTAAATGCCGTGGAAGTCTCATTCAGGACTTGTGTCATATTCAGGATCTCCACCATCTGAAAAATCACATGAAGGACGTGCAAGATTCAGGCGGCAATGCGAATATGAATAGTTTTACCTCGAGGCCATTTCGGCTGCGCTTGGGTTCGCCCGACGTTTATATGCACGTTAAGGCGAATTCGAGACTTTTTCTCAACAGTACTCCAGGGGAAACCGATTACATTATGTCCTGGCAGACTTTGCTGAGTCAAAATGATGACATGAACACCAACACAACAGCGGGCACATCGATGGTATCGTCAATAGTTTCCTCAATGTGTCCCTCGTCGATTGACTCATCTTCCTCATCGTCTCAGGCGATGATGCCTTGTACAAGCCATCATCATACCACGACGACGAATGTGGGAGGACCGCTAATGACGTCGGTGGTAAATGGCGGCGGTCAAGTGCAAGCTTCACCTCGAACCGGTATGGTGACATCGTTTTCCAATTCGCCATCGGGTCCTGAAAACACAACAACCTCGTTCTTTGTGCCAGACACTTTCGAATTTGATTTTCAACATTCCTCCTTTGAAATGGACTCAGTGGCGTGGCCTGACTCAAGACCGAATTCGCGGACAAGTGTTGCGACGCCAGTGAGTACACCTCGACCGCCATCGGTGCAGGCATTCAGTCCTGCGGCACATGGTGTATGCCAGTCTCCATCGACGCCATATCAAATGTCGTCGCAGCATAGTGTTGCCAGTCAGCCAAGTCCTCAGCAGAATAACAACAGTAGTAACATAAACAACAACAACAGTAGCTACCATGGCTTTATGTTTCCCAATTTTGACGATAAAGATCCAATGGGTAAAGATCACCACATGCTACATAACAACAACGGCAGTGTGAACAGCAACAACACAAATAGCACCAATGGACCGAACAATGGGAATGGTGGAGTCAATCCAAGTGGGTCTAGTGGAAGTGGAAATAGTACGGATTCAGAGCGATTGAGGCATCTGCTGACTTTGAAGCCAAATCAACCGGCAACAGGTCAATCCGTCGGAATACATGGATCTGGAATGGTGAACGATGAGCCAGAGAATGAAAATCATATCCTTAAGGTGAGTTCTTAGATAGCATGTGATGGTAGTGTTGTACAGTTGTTTTTAATATTTTTGTAAAATTTTAGGGCTTGTTGAACTCTGAAGAAGATAAGGACAATATTGCCGCTGGTGGCGGTATATTCAATCGCAACCATAATACAACCACATTGGCTAGAACGTATGGCAATGCTCTACCAAAAAATACAAGTAACAACCGCATGTTGCTCTCGGTAAGTGTATAAATATAACTAGAACTAAGACATGGTAAATGACAGATTACCTCGTTACAGCTGTTGAATGAAAAAAGCGAAGATGATGAGGCTCAATCGAAGGCACGACCCAGTAGCGAACTCATGCGACAGTTGCAAAAAGACGACGGACCCAAAGACCATCATCATCATCTCAACCACCAAAATCCGAACAATATGAGCTCTGAGGATCTTAAGCGTTTTCTCAAGATTCAGTTGGAAGAGCCCGGTAAGCGAAAACGCCCCTCTAATGAACCAGACGATGGGAAAGCAGCCAAACGATCTGATGATAAACCATCGAAGTTACGTGAAAGCAATCGAATGCTGGCCTCATTGTTGGAGAAATCAACAAAGATGCCAGTGCTCTCCGCATCACCAGTGGTGAAGATCATTCCCGATATAACATCGTCGACAGTGAACCGTGTAAGCAGTTCATCTGGCTTGAGCGGCCTACAACTGAAAGGACCTCCAACTAATACGGCTAACGTAGTCACCCAACAACAGCAACAACATCAACAACAGTCAGCAGTGTTGGCAGCAGCAGCTGCGGCAGCTGCAGCGGCTGCTGCAAATAATTCGCATGCGAATTCCACCAGTGGACGTGGAACTCTTCGCAAGCAGCCTTCCGATGCCTACCTCACACAACAACAACAACAGCAGCAAGCTGCCCAACAGCAGCAGCAGCAGCAACAGCACCAAGATCAAGCCAAAAACTCCTCGCTCCAGTCACCATCTGCGACCTCATCAATACAACGACCTCAATCATCGAGTGGGGGTGCCGGAGCATCTGCCTATCAAATGGACCATCATGGCTCCCCATTCGGTCCAGCTACCTCATCTACATCATCTGTTTCGGCCACATCGGCGGCGGCAGCAGCAGCTGCTGCGTCCGCCTCAGTTTCACTGTCCTCATTTAGTGGCAGCATCGCTTCGGTAACGTCTGCACCTACCTCAGCGGCCATGGTGGGTGTCAATGTTGGGGGTGGTGGTGTTACAATTTCTACAAATAGTCAAATGCATGCCATGCAACAGCACCAGCAGCAACAACAACAAAACTCTGAATTCGATCCAGAGCTTGCGAACATTCTAAATTATGTGATCGATTGCGTTCCGGACTGTAATATTGCGGAACAGACGTTCGGAAACACAACGCATGTACTCTCACAACAGGAAATCAACGAGAAGATTGCCATCAATGAAATTCAAAAGTCTTTGATGCAGGTGGAAGCAGCGGCATTTAACAGTCGACCACCGCCGCCGTACTCCCAACAGTTGGGTGTGGGCGCTGGTGGTCCCAGTGGAATCACGCAGCAGCAGCAACAACAATTGCAAAACATGCAATCCAACCAGGTTAATCAATTGAATAGAACCCTAATACATGTGCGTTTTGAAAATTTTTTAAATGTTTTTTTTGTTTGTTTTTTAGGGATTCCCACATCCACCACCAATGTATCAAGCGCCGAGAAATCTACGCTTCCAGCTACCGAATGGAAATATCACAATTCCAGGGCGAATGCATCGAGAGCGAATGTTGCAAGCTCAACAGAAGGAAAGGTTATTGCAACAGCAACAGAAGCAACATTTGTTGGTTCCAGAGAGTGCTACAGCACGTAGGGATCAATTGTGTAAGTAGCGTCATAAAAACCGTTTGAAAACATCGCTTCATCTTCAAATTCCAGGTCTTAATCCAGGTCCTAATAACATTGGTTCACTGTTGAACAACTCCGTAGCACCAAATGTCTCACTTTCCTGTAATAACGTGCAACCGGACTCCCAACTAAGTCCGAACTTCGCCCTGAGCATGGTTCAACAACAGTTAAGTCCCGGTCAACGCGGTGCTCCATTTAGTCCTCAGGCGAATACAGGTAAGACAACCAAATACATTGTTTTCCAGTTGAGTTTTATTACAGAATACTGTTCTATAGGTTATCAACCACAATTTACCAACAACGGTCAGCGATTGTCGCCACAACAGCAGCAACAACTCTCACAAGTCCAACAACAACAACAGCAGCAGCAACAACAACAGCAACAAATGGCGTTTCAGAACGTCGTTGGGAATAACACAGCCGCTCAGTTGTCACCCCGTCTACCTCCATTCAATGTGAACGCTCAATCAGTGGCCACTGGTGCTGGTGGAGTTACACCCCAGCAATGGAATACATCAGCTGCTGGTGCCAATAGTGGTGGAAACACCAATTCAAGGATCTCCCTGCAGCAGCAGCACAACCCCATGCTGAGTGCTCAGTTGCAGGTGGGACAGAAGGTGGCATTTTAATTTGAAATTCAACTGGTATTAATCTTGTCGTTTTTTTTCTTTTTTTTTTTTTCAAATTGCATCACAGGGCGTAAGTCCATATCGGCAATTCCAGACACAGAGACGTTCTCTAAACTCACCCGGCGCTGGAGGTATTCAACGGCAAAATTCATTTCCAAATACGCCAGATGGCTTTCCAGGACCCGCCTCACCAAGTCCACAATCACCGTACGGACCCGCCGGAAACGTGTTTAATAGTCAGCAACTCCAGCGAATGCAACGGCAAACGAGCGTACCTCAAGCGACTCAACACTTGCCAGGTATGTTGGGGGCGACAATGTATTCATGAATTTTCTTCTTCGCGGAAAATTATGGGAACTTTGGTAAAGACAGAGCATAGTTTAGTTAAAGTTAGGCGAGCCCACACGATGGGGATTACTATTCTTGTGATTATATCAAAATCAAGTCAAGGAACAGCGTTGCTGAGACTGGTGTTATTAAAGTTTATACTTAATAATATCATGAATTTATACTTCGTTTACTAGGAAGCACGCTATAAAAACTAGAACCTTTTTTTCTAAATTTTTCGATTCGTTGAGACCAATTTCTTCCCCGTTACGTATAATTGTCAATGTAAAGGATTTCCCAAGGCACTTCTTTTATACGATATCAGTACAATCTTTGTAAATTATACATTTAAATTTGGTGCTTCTTCGCTTTCTAGGATCAGTAAATGGTTTTTAGTTCATTTTATTAATAGAATACAAACTACAAATTAAAGATACGTAATGATTGTAATGATAGAGTGCGTCTCGAAATTTTGCTGAAAACTTTCTGATTCATTAGTTTAAAAGAGTGTACTTTGGAGTTAAATCATAATACTTCAATTTCTTAGTAAGGTTTTTTTTTTATAGTATTTATAGATGATCGATAGTTAGTCTAAATTATGTTTTGAATCTAAACTGTGCTCAGTCATATACAAGCTAATTTAAAATGAAAATAAACCTTGAACCTACCTATTACAACCGATAGCTTCTGATTGGAAAATTAAGTCATTTATTTCCCTGAAAACAAATTATAGTAAAAACAAAAACCGCAAAGGCATATAAAAAAATCCATTGAACAACCTAATAACAAATAAATCCAAAAATACATGAAAAATATTAAAAAACAAAAAAAAAAAACATTTCTAACAAAATGCAATTGTTAAACAACACAGGCTCGCCCCGTTCTTTTGGTGGATCGGATGGTACTGGCGGCGGCGGCTATGGCATGATGTTCAACAGTATGCAACATGCTGGACAAGGGCCACCGCCAAATGATTTCTATGGTCGCACGCAGACCGGTAAGGCCGTCTCTCCATGTTTGGTCACTCAATTAAAAAAAAAACTGTCCACCCTCAATTGCTCTCTCTTTCTCTCTCCTAAGCCCGCCCTTTCGTACACACAAAAGCCTTCACAAATTTACACTACTATCCCCTCCACAGTCACCCACCCAAAGCACAAATTCCCAACACACTACATGCACACAAACACTTCATTTATATCCCAAGCATTTTTTTTTAGTCCAAATTATAGACGGAAGAAGAGTAATTGATTTTTGTTAATAACTCATAGTGCACATAAATAACACCACATAAATCCCATTCTTTTTTCTTTTTTTTTATATACATGTTCCATTTAACCACCCGGAAGAAGAAGAGGCATCCTCAATATGTACAAATAAATCATTTAAAGTTCACAATTCATTCGTTTATAATGTTTAATTGGGTGTGCGAAAAAAATTTATATGTTTTGAAAAAAATCAGTTCAGATACTGATATTTATTTGGATGTATTCCTTTTTTGTTGTTGTTGTTGTTTCTAAATTGGTATTCTAAATTGTGGGGGGAGAGGGCGTGTGTAAACACAACTATTGGCGGAATAAAACACGACTTTAAGTTTTATTAATTTCTTGATAGTGGTGTACAATTGTACTGCAAAGGTAATCATGTGTATTCAGTGAATTGTTTAAATCGAATACTTGTTTATGTTGTTGTTGTGAGAATCAAGAAGGCTCTAAGAAAATATAATGTGATGCGTTATAAAATACGGTTACTGGTTTACGAATGAGTATATATCCTATGTATATGTATGTATTGCTGTGCACGTTCATAAATATGTATGTACATATATACATACATACTATACCTATGTTTTGTGATAAATGACTCGAGACTTTAATCAAACTTGGCACTACTATCATGAATAATCCCAAAAAAATTAGTCAGACACTTCCATCTGTTTGTCTGTCTGTATGATCGATTGCAACCTAAACGGCTAGACGAATTAAAACGTCATACCTAGATTCAGATATGTTAAGTTGTAGCTAATATCTCAAGATTTGCACTTTATGTAGTCCTGAAAGAGAACTGCTTTTCGCGGTAGGAACTGTTCTATTGTGTGAATACACGACTATTTTAATTTCTTGTTGCAAATTGTTGTCCTTAATTTCCGAAATGAACCAAAATCATCATCATAGTGACTTTTAGAGCACATTTCGATCTACCACTGAATACATTTGATTACAAAGGTTATCTTAGAGGCCCGCATATTAGTTTTATTTTTGTATCACCTTCTCTTGGGTTTTTTACTTGTTTTATTATGTTTTCAAAATTGTAAATATTATTCTCCATGTCATTGGGATCTTTGTATTTACGTCATTTATCATTTCTCCATGTTTACCACGATCCGCTTAGGTTGCACTTTCGGTTCTATAAGAAATCCATCCACTCCACATTACATCTATATGTTTGTTTATATGCATATTAGTATTTATTATAAAATAAAATAAATACAACTAGAATATATCTAAACACATTCAATCCACCATCTAGTTGCATCTATTCATTCACCAATAAAAATAAAAAAAACTCATTTATGTTATAATCGTTTATTAATTGGAATTAGAAAATAATTTGTAAATTATGTAACCTTAATGTGGCTAACAAAAGTACATAACTGTTTAAATGTTTACTACCATCAGGGTGTATCAGAATGGCTTTAGGTATTCTATTAAATTAATTTTAGTTTTTGATTTCCTTCTTCCAGCTGGTAATGGTTCAAACTCATCAGAGTTTGTCCGACAAGAACTACGAGCTGTGGTCAGTGGTCGAGCGCAACAGCAAACAGCGTCTACTGGCAATAATGGTGTTCCTGGTGGTGGTGGAGGCGGTAGTGTCAACAATCCAAGTAATGCTGGTGCCGGTGGTGGCTTAAGAACTCCGCAGAGCCCCCTCGGTTTAGGCCAAGTACCGATGGTGGGCGCGAATAGTACAAATCCACTTGGTATGTCACAAACCTCACAGCAACAACAAGGAGGAGTGACGGTGCAGCAACAACAACAACAGCAGCAGCAACAACAGCTGACAGGGAATTCATTATTGAATACACCACCAGACCCGACATTGAACTTCAATTTCGATATGCCACAGACACGTAAGTTAAACCGAATTTAAAGGATTCTTTTTAGCATTACGCCCCTGAATTACCCACAGGCCCAGACCAGAGATATACAGAGAGACGGCTAAAGTCAAAGATCAGATGAATTTTTCATGTTATCACGAATATGTAAAGAGGTGTGTTTATTTTGGTTTCGAATTGTTAGATGACATTGCTACTGTAAAGGGCGTACGTGTTATATTCGTTGATCGTAAAAAGCAAATTATTGATATAACTTTTTTTTGTGTGTTGTCTTCCTATGTGTACAGTCTTGTCCAATAAGTATTAGCGATATAAAATACAACTCCTTATATTAATGGTATTATATAACAAAATACAACTTCGCTTCAGCTAACATAACTTGTTGTGAGCTAGCTTGCTCCTTATTGAACTATCTTTAGTTAGGTTCATTACAAATTAGGTGCCTTTTTTTAGTGGTAGACTCAAACACATTTTATGGTGGAGTGTTAATGCAGTATTGTAGTGATCCTTTTACGATATTTTGAACATAGGTCACTTTTTCCATGCAGCAATATCCACTTTGTCTGGTATATTCTATAATAGATTAATATTCAAGTAGTTGATGTAACATAGTTCCATGTGGTCTAATCAGAATTATCTGGAATTTATTTTTTTAATCTTTCCCAATCAATTTGGAATAAAAAAAAATACAATTATGTGAGGCTTTCTAATATTTGTGTTCAAGACTGTACATGTTTTTAGAAATAATGGTAGATTAATGACCCTTTTGTAACTATTTGATTGAAAAAGAAAAAAAAAAAACAATTATATTCTTAATTTCAGCCGATTTCTTTGGAAGCAGCACAACGAGGTGACCCTAATAAACAAAACGAATCCTTGCTCCTACACCAGCTGCTATCACCAAACTAACACAAGTTAGTTGTATAATTTATTATTAACAAAAAAAGAGAAAAAACACAAAAAAATCGTTATCGATAGTAGTTGAATTTTAAAAGATAAAAAAAAATGAAAAAAAAGCAACTAACGTAATTACAAGGATACAGTTGACCAATACAAAAGATGAAATCGGAAATAATGGGATACAAATGTTTAAGAATTTAAATATCTATATATATACATATATATGTATGTAAAACAAATAGTAATCTGTGGTTTGGTGGCATTGCGACATAAAAAAAAAACATATATATATATATAAATATAAATTTATACATAAAGGAAAACATTTTAATTGAGATAAAAAAAAAAAACTTTAGCTTATTTAATTTAACTATTGAAAAAAGAAAACAAAAATAACATATTTAATAATTAAACGTATACCAAGGGTTGGATATCTATGTCCGTTTTTTGTGTATAAAGAAAGTAATTCTGAAAAAAAATATAAAAATAAAAAAAAAAATCATAGTTTCTAAGATTTCTTGTATAAGTTTACTAAACCCGACAAAAAACAAAAACAAAAAAAAAATCTAGATAAAAACTAAACAACAAAAAGAAAAATTAATTTTAAACAAATTATTAACTGAAGATGAAAAGAAGTGTGAAAAAATAGATTTTTTCAGTGTGATAAGTGAATGAGAGTATAAAAAGGTTTAAACAAATTATCCCATTTTTTTTTATAGAAAATTTAACACTTTATTTAATAACTATGTGTCTACATCCATATATGTACATGTATCAGAATTACTGACAAATTATGACAAACAAAAGGCCAAATTAAAAAGAAATGAAACAGAAAAACAGCACGTTGTAGCAGCAATAGGAGGGAATTGAACTTAGGAGGTCTCCTGAATTTACTGAAAGAGGTAAATGAGATGATTGAACATTTTACCGTGTTTTTATTTGAAATGCTTTATTTTCTACCTTTTTTGAATTTCTAATTGAATGTTTTACTCGATACCAATCAAAATTGCGTACGTGAAGTTAGGAAACTTTTCAACGTGATAATCAAATCAACGTTTATCACTCTGCGTGTTTTCATCATCAGAGATGTTCAGAAAATGTACATTATGTAACCGAGTGATTTTTTTCTGCATTGACCTACTTATCTAATTTTATTGAAAACAGAATTAAAATGGTTTTTTTTAGTCTATTTTATAATGGACTGTATAAATCATATTTACAACTTTTACGTCTTCGGATCAACGTCTTACGTCTTCGGACAAACAAGATTTGTCTATGAAATTTATTTGAGTTTTCTCAAACGTCTTAAAGGTTAAACACGTATACTTTTTACGGTTGTACGCTCTTTATTTTTTTTTTCTGACTAAAGAGCGTTGAAGTCAGCTGACTAATATGATCTGCTGGTTGTAGAAAACTGATATATCTTCTACAAGTTTTGCGAGGTTTTGAATGTTCTAATACTTTGAGAAAGCTACGAAGATTAGTCGTAACAGTTTACACCATAGTTTCATTACATAAATGTTTATTTTATATATTAAATTCAATTCAAATATTAAAATTTCTATTATCCTAAATCGCCACGTTCAGTTTCTTCTTACCGGTGCTGTTACATAATTGACACAGCTATTTTCCTGCAATGTTTGTTCGCTGTTTTTATTTTGTATTTCAAGCTTTTACTTTAGTCTGTTTTATCCCCTAAACCTGTTTTTTTTTTACGGCAGAAAGAACCTTTATTTTCTAACTATTTTCTTCATTTTCTATTTTCCAATTAATGAATTAATGGAAACAATATAAATGTGATGAAAGGTAAAACAAACAAAAGAAAAATATTTATAAATATTACATATATTTGTAAATAATTGGATAATTCAATACAAAGAAAATGAAAAAAAATAAATATATATATATCTACATATATATGTATATATAATAATTTTTTTTTATACACATATAATTATATTTTATAACTATATGTAACTAGTTTAATAATTTGTATACAAATAGTTATTGGTTTTAAAATTTGCTTTATTACTATTAATTATTAAACAAGAAAAAAAAATTATACATACCTGTGTGGGACACCATGATTTTTGTTAACATAAACATAGTTGACTAATAGAGTTTCTTTTATCTTTTTGTAAATATTGTCGCAATTTTTTCTCTAAAAATTAAGCAGAAAATAAAATATAAACTGTTTTCTTAGATGTAAGTTAAACAAAATTGTTTAAATATTAACAAAAGAAATTAGCATATAAGCCACTAAATAATTCAAACAAAGAGAAGTTTATTTGGTTTTAATTTTTGTTTTCTAATTTGTACACAGGAAAATAGTTAATTTTTGTATCCTTGTTAAGTAATATGAATACATACATTTATAGACGCAGTAAAAATTATGTTATATACACACTACACATGGAATTGTAAATTAATTTGTTTTAATTCCTAAAAAGAAAATAAACTTATTTTTATTATTTTTTTTAGTTGTAAGTTCAAATCAAGTTAATATTTGTTCTTCAGTTTGAACAGAAGATAATTTACGCAAAGTTATAATGAAACAAATTTAGTTCATCGTTAAGTAATTGCGTTAATGAAAAGAAGAAATATTAAAAGATATACCATATAAATATTTTTGTTTTTTTTTTCTTTCTTTTCTTTTAACTTTTAAACAAATGTTGAATGTTTTTTTTTATTATTATTAATATATTACGATAATTTTTAAGTTTATAGTTATTTTTTTTTCTTAATATAAAAATATTTTATCGGTTTTAAAAGTATGAAGTTGTGTTTTAATTTGATTGTTTTGGACGGTTTTTTTTGTATTTTATTTTTGATTTTTATTTTTTGAAACTGTTAATATTTTTTGTGATAGATTCGGACCGTAGATAAGTAAAACACCAAATTGTTTTAATATGCTGTTGTTTCTAATGTCGAACTTCAGTTAAATCAATTGGTTATATTAATGCGATAAGGTGCAAATAGTCTGACAAATATCTTGTGCTGATGAGTGTAATAATCGACGTATACCAGTGAATGAACGGAGGACCAGTCTCCAAGGAAGGTAATCCGCTTTGTTATTTTAATTAGATCAATACTTAGATTGTTTGGTGTGAATAATAGACGAACCTGAATTACAACCAAGAAAATTTTCTTATTGAGGGTCGTGTGTTAAGACATAATGTCTGTTTGATTGTGCGTCCTTCGAGAGATGTCTTAAAGATTCTATAGGACACACGGTTTCTTCCTACATTGCTATCTTATTAATACTTACATCGTAAAAAATAATTTACTGTTACATCGCGGCCTTACAACCGACTTTTCTTCTTTTCGCTCTTAAGCAGCACATACTGTCAGCTTATACAGAACCGTAAAGTGTACTTTTGTATTAGTTGCTTGAAAGACATAAGGGGCCTTCTAGTTTTAGGTTATTACAATGGATTTCTACATCAATCAGAATATGGACGAATCATTGTCCATGGTAAGAAAAGTAAGGCTTCATTAGATTGTCAATCCTTAATGTCACTAAAATTCAAAATTATTTGAACTTTAATGATAATCTACAACAAGTGAGAGTGATTCATGAAACGAGGTAGACCTTAGCATTCGGAAACTAATACTTTTACTTTAAACAGTTTCAACATTTTCAGAGGAAGGCGAATTTAATTTTTAATTTTATATTTTGTTCATTCCATTTTTTAATTGTTTATCATTTTTTATTATTGAAAAAATAACAAATTATACAAAAAACAAATATATTCATAACAAATTCAGATATGGAAAAAATAATAAAAAAAATACAATGCTATGCAACACGGAGATGGTAACAAAACACTTGGGAAAATAGAAATACCTCTATTTAAGTTCAAAGTAAATAAATAATACAAATTAAAATTAAATATATTATATATATATATATATAAAATAAAACAAAAGTCTATATTATATTATATAAACAAATTGCAACCCAAAATAAAATTATATATATATACACATATAACTTGAATAATTATATATATATTATATACTTTGCAGAATTATAAAACAAAAGTATAAGAAATATATATATATAGATAACTGCTATTATTCGTGCAACATAAAAACAATAATCGTAAATAAATGATTAAGCAAAGTATTAAATTTACATTTACATAATAAATACATTTTAAAGAGAAACAAAAAAGTGCACATGAAAATATTTATTCAAAATTGAATGAAAATAACGAATTAAAATTTTAATAAAGGTTTGATGTGAAATGTGATGTGTAAGCAAACAAAAAAGTGCAGATAAATAATTGGTCGATTCTAAAAGGAAATGAATTTATTTTCTTTTTTTTTTAAATAAATAAAAACCAAATTTCTTTTTTATAAAAAAAAGTAACAAAAATTCTATATACAATTCAAATTTACATAGTACATTTATAAAGTGCATTACCGGCTTTAATACCAAAATTATATAAACAAATTATGAATTATCACTTAAACCAACAAACCAAGAACCCCATTTTAAATAGTTAAATTAAACGAAACATGTAGTATACTAAACGAACAGAATTTGAAATATGTATTGACAAAACCTGATTGATGAAAACATAATAACAAACCTTATTCGGTAGATACCTTAAACGCATAACCTCCAGATAAGGAAAAAAATACACAAATTTATATAGAAACTTAAACTGGCATTCAATTTAAAATTCAAATTATTTTTTATTTGACCCTTCAATTTATGTTTACTTAACAAGAAAAATGGAAGTGTTGTTTCTTCGTTAATTTCTTTAAACGCTGTGCATTGCATAGTCGAACAAATTGACTAAATGGATGCAGAACAGAAACGTTTGGATTGATTCAAACTCTCAGCGGAAGGTATGTGAACAAATGAATTTTAGTCATTTTTGATTTAGTAGTATAGTTATTGCGATTGTATGTTACTGATATTTTCATGAGATACATAATTCACGATAATGAACAGTAGAAACCGGCCTTAGCCGTATAACAGAGGCATTTTTGAATGTATTTAAATGGCTTTATTCACTGTTTTTATTGTCTGCATTCCCAGTCAGATTTTTGCTCCAATTTTGAATGTTCAACCTCAGAAAGAATTAGTATTTCAAAACTTATCCTTTTTCCTTTTACTTCTATTTAACTGACTCAAATTGATTTATACATTCCTTCGTTCCATAGAGTGGACTTTGTAATTTATATGACTCTGGAATCTCTTTTTGCTATAGAGAAACGTAGTTGAAATTCAGTTCAAAATGTTGCGGTCGTAAAAATAGATTTTATTTGAGTTGGTTATCCTCCCTGTATGGCGCCCGATCGTTTTATTCGCGAATGAGTGACTCGTTATCAAAAATTGTGTCTTTGACATTTCCTCAATTTGGAGTGTATTAAGTATTAAACGATTTTTCCTTTATAATTAAAAATTATATAAAATAATAACATACTTAGTCCTATGCTTCCCTTTACATTTTATTCACCGAGAAGCAGCCTGATTAAAAATGTGTACCTATTGTTGGTATTACATAGGTTTCAAGCTTTAATTCAATGAATTTTTAACTCCCTTTTCTTTTTTACATGTCACTTTACATTACTCAAAACTAAATTCATTAATATTTTCTCAATTATGCCGACAATAGCACATAAAAAAGAATCACAAGTTTTCACTGACTACGCATTTTCCGCTGAAGGAAACTAGTTTTTTCCCCGCAGAACTATTCCCTTTATAAATTGAAATAAAGTGTAATACTTACTCGTAATCTACCAAAGTTTATTTATTGGCTACTGTAGTCATACTTTCCTCCTTTTTTTTTTTAAATTTCATTCAGTTAAACACAATTCGATTAAAACAAAAAAACAATCGCCTCAATATAAATTAAAAATGTACAGAAAAAACAAAATTAAATACAAACAAATAATAAAATAGCTCTAAGAAATTGTATATTCCAAAACAAAAATATAAATATATTTTCACACCACGATGCAGTTAAAAAAAATTACAAAAAGTAGAACATTATTCAAATTAAATCAACAAAATAGTTAAAGTTTACAAAAAAAAGCGGTATTTTTCTATTACAAAACCAAAAAAAAAAACATAGCTACGAAAATATTAAATAACATTTCCAAATATACAAATAAAAATTTATAGTGCAGTTGTAAAAAAAAATACGTTTAAAAATTAATCTGAAGTAAAGCACTATAATTTAGAAAAGAATTTCAAAAATATTGAAACACCAAATCAGCACCTTCAAATTATAAGAAAAACAAAAAAAAAATCGTTGAATGTAAGAAATAGTAAATTCAAATCCACTGCCGATATTTTCATACCGTATACAAAGCGCATATATTAAATATAAAATCAAATAGTTAAAGTCACACAATACACAGAAGAAAAAACCTTAAAAAAAATATGAATCAACTTAATGATAGTTTTTTAAGAACGTTTCAAAGATGAACAAACACCCAGTTACAGATGTAAATACAAAAGGAGTTTTCTTTCGCCTCAATTGTATCGAACAGTTTCAGTCTCTCTTTTCTCAAAACCAAGCGGGAATGATTATATGTAAGTGCGAAAATTTGGTACCGAGTGATTGGAAACAAACACTCAAATGATTGGCTGTGTACAAAATATAGAATTTTGTTCAACTGCTAAGTATTTTTTATTTTATTGTTTCTTAAGTATAAGTACATTTCTAATTCCTCTTTTCTGTAAAAAAAAAAACGCAAACAAAAACAAATAGTACACCATTAAATACAAACCATATACATATAGTTATTCAGAAAAAGAAAATATCTTCAATGTTTTGTTTCTTTATTTTTTAATATCCGTTGATTCTTTTTTAAAATATTACAAAGAAAAAAATTATTAAAGAGAAATATCTTACAAATACATAAAAAGATGTCCCTATCAATTGTTAAAACGAAAATAATTAAGATTTACTTAGTTATTCAGTAAAATAAAAATAAACAAAATGCATTGTTCTTACTATAAGTTGCTGTACCTTTGAATCTATATATTCACATAAATTATTAACCAAAAAACAAAAAAAACAAAATATTTATACGTTAAGAAAAAAACAAAAAACAAAAAAAAACAGGTAATTTTTAATTTGCTGTCGTATTTTTTGTAATTACTTCAAAATAATATATACATTTATATACATATATTCTATATTTAAAAAAAAAAACACAAAAATAATGTATGATATATATATTTATTTAATTATTAAAATTAAACTGTATAAGAGAACGATTTTTTGTATAAAGTTATTAACAAATTACACAACATATTAAGTATAAAATAAAAACGAAAAGAAAAATTGTAATTGTATGAATAACATTACACACAAGTTTTGTTTAGTGTTTAAGTGTATACATTTATTAAAAACAAACAAAAATATTGTATTGTAATTGAAATTATTTCAACAGGAAAAAAAAAAGAAAAAAAACAACAAAAAAATACAAAAAAGGCAGATGAAAATTACAAAAAAAAACAAGAAATATATATATACACACATAATAAAAGAAGACTAAAATATTGATGAATTGGTTTTATTTGAAGTTTTTAGGTCTTGACTAACGTCCCCTTTAACCCTGAATCCTGGGTTACCTGAGACTTTACAAATTCAAATCAATCTCGAAACCTTCCCTTGAGGCCATTCTGTCGTTGGGAATTCATTCCTAACCTCAGATAATAAGTATTCGACTAATTTCTACGTCACACGAAAAAAAAAATTAAAATCACGAATCCAACGAAAAATTTGAGAATGTCCACAAAATACTAGTCGCCCAGAAATGGCAGTAGGTATCCGACAAAATTCGCACTCAGGCTGAGATTAGACACAAACCCATTACCATTAGCACCTATTGGTATGCAACAATTATTCTACCATGTTTACCGGATGGTGCTCCTGAAAGTATACTACATTTTTTGCAAACATTATACATAGCGCTGGTAAGTATGCATCGGTAAATTCAAACAACTAAACCGGATGTAGCTCGCTGATAATTTTCATTGCATAACATTTGGTGCGAATTTTTTTTGGATACCTACTATGATTTCTGGGCGACTAGTACTTTATGAATTTTTTCGCAACTTTTTGTTTTGATGCAATTTTTTTATTATTGATGATTTTTTGAATTTTAACGACTTTTTCTTTGAATTATTTTGCATTGAGGAAAGGCGTTATGGGCAGATTGGATTTGAAGTAGTCTCTTAGGGTTTAAAGAGACATTTTGAAAGGTAATCAGTAAGTAGCTTACCTGATGAATATATTATGAGTTATTATTTAGTCAAGGGAAATGGGTAAAGCTTACCTGATAAACATACAAGATGTTATTTGGTCAAAGGAAATGGACAAAGCTTACCTGACAGACAACATATGTAACTGAAATTGACGCAACCTACAAAATGCTTTTAAATTAAGTAATGTAAGATCTTACCATGTTTTCAACTAAAATAAATACATTTTACAAAGTGTTACACCTAAAATAAAACTTATCAACCATTTTTTTCTCTCCGCTAGTTAGAGATTTAAGTAATGTTCTTTATTTTTTTTTTATTTTGATAATTTCATCATTTTCAATGTTTTTTTTGGTTTGTTTTATTTGCTGTAATACGAAATCATAGTATTTTTTTACTATGCATCAAATGTTATAATAATTTTTTTGTTTTTAATATATTCTTAAGGAAAATATTTTGTTTTTTTATTCATTTTGCCACTCCACTTAAAATTCATTTTTGCCAGGCTACCTTAAACGTGTTTGTTTTTGTTTGTTTATGTATGTTCTTAATGTTTTATGCATCATCTTATAATTTATATAATTGTTAATAACAGTTTGTTTATGTATAAGTATAATATAGAGAATACATATATTGTTTCGAGAGAAAAAGAACTCTTTGTTTTGTTCGTTTTCCCAACTTACAATTAAATATATATGATTTCCAACTACAATTTGTTGGATTTGGTTTGATAAACTTTTTGTAATGTAAATTTATTCTTTTCTTTTGTTTGTTTTTTAAACTTTTAAAGAATGCACAAGTTTAATTTCTAATAGACTTTCCTCAAAGTTTTTGTTAACGTTAACGTTATCTATGTTTTTTTTTCTTTGTTTCATCTAAATATTTTGATTTGTTTCTTAAGTCTAAGGTTATATATGGTTGTTAATAAGATTAAATCGTTGATAACACACAAGTTATATAGATTTGTTAACATTGTTTTTTTTTTGTTAAATTTTTTGTGTTATAAGGAAATTAAAATTTTCTTCATAAATATTGTTAAGATATATTAATAATATTGTTGTTGGTTTTTTTCTTCTTTTTCAGTAATATTTTAAAATTTTACTTAAATTTCTAGGTAATTATATATATATATTTAAGTTTTATAAGTAATATTATAAACTAATTTCTTTTCGGGCGATACTTATCTTTTGCTTAACTGATAACTAATGGTCTTAAGTCGCCGATAGAACTTTTTGATGAGTGCGTAAAATCAAGATTATGTGGCAGCATCAACGATGGTGGTTAGCTACGCATTTGACTCTTCTCGTTCGTGGTAGGGAAAGCAATTATATGGTTTATCTTCTTCTCGTTGGATGTTGGGTGAAAAAAGTCCAAACGCTCAACGTCGATTTGACGCAGTCACGAAAATGACGACGCTGTTCATCGGTGAGATAAGACCTTAATAATATAGTTTTGTTTTTGTTTTTTGATAGATATAACAAGAAAAAACATTTAATTTTCAATGATTTAACTAGAATTCTACTTGTTAGTACATAATAAATATTTTTGTTGGTTTAATGCAATAATATTTGTTTATAACTTTTGAATAAGATAATATATATATGTATATATAATTTGATTAAATATGTTTTTTAGTATATAATATGAGTTGATTTGATTTTACTGTGTCGACAACTTGTTTCTAGTTTTCTTCTCCTGATACCTTGAAGTATCTTAATCTAAATTGGATAATCATATAAGTTATTTTTGTTTTGAAAATAACATCGCTGCGGGAAGTGCTTTGATGTTTGAATATTGAGTATATCGATTTTCATATATAAAGACTTAAACACTATTTATGGCCATTTACTCATTGGCATATACATGTATTTGTATATATATTCTTTTTTTTTTTCTAATACCACTCAATAAATCAAGCAAATATTTCAAGAGTATATTTATAAGAATATATCGAGAATTCATATCGTAACTTATATCCAACCCTTGTTTGTTCGAGTAATAACTGAAGACTCCCACGTAAAGTAAGAGAGTGTATGTTGTTGTTGTTTTTTTTTTTAACTTACAATTTGAGTAGCATCTTACCGGTGTCGTGTACAGCATACCAAATCCAAGGTGAGACTGTTAAAGACGACAGCTACCAGGTAAATTTATATTCGTTTAGTTTTAGGAATTAGGAATAAAAGCGAAATTCATACCTTTTCTAGCCAAAAGCCACAAGTGTAGAAATTGTGACGCCTTCTTCCTTCTGGACTTTGACAAAATGTACCAAGTTGAGATATATAGTAGACCAAATTTTTGTTGAATGAAATCTGGCAGACTGCAAAAGCGATGTGCAAACATTTGACAGGCGAGAGGTTATCAATAGCAAATTAGTAGAATATTTCGCTTGAGAAAAATATTAACGCCTTCTTCTCTCCGGACTTGACATGTGTCTAAGCCCTGGGATGTAGGAATCTGCCGTCGATTTTTCTTGAAGTTCTTGAAAAAAGTTGCCATTTTATTGATTTAGCGCTGGATGTTGAGTCCTTCGAGTGTCATCCAGGTTTTGAGCTCAATTCCGATTAGAGATCTATCGTTTCCTTGATATTTTCATTTATTGAAATTTGAGCCGAGCTACAGGAATCCGCCTTGGGTGGATACATGTATCAATGATAATCCTCCGGATGTCTGCTCTAGCAAATGATGGACCTATCTTGACTTTGAACATTTTTCCTTCATACTTGCTGTTAACCAATCTTGTGATCGTTGTTACTTCTTGATTTGTCTTCAGTTTTTTAGTTTGTTTTGTTGTCTTCATGTTGAAAGTTTTGCATTTCATCATTTTTTTTGTAATATTTTATGTACTTTATATTTAAAATTGAAAGTAATATATAACTGTACTTAATATAAATTTGTTCTTTTCATATTTTTTGTTTTACTTTTTTCAAACTGCTACCTTACATAAGTTTATTTTCTTTGGTTAAATAATATTTTTCTTTTTATGAGTTAAACCTCTACATTTCGACTCTCTAAGTAATGTGTTCATGTTTCATATTTACTTTTGGTATTTTTTTGTTTTTTTGTTTTTTCATTTGACTTAAACTTAACCTTAATCGAAAACAAAAAATCGATTCTTCAGTTTTTTTGCTTTACTTTAATGAATTGTTGATTTTTCTTAGATGAATGACTGATGACTTAACCTCATTTTGGGCATGTTGTCTTTTTTTTAAACAAAAAATAAATTAAATCATTTTGAAATTTTAACATAAAGATTAAATATTTAACTTAAGTTTATATTTTGTTATAGTTGTTTTTATTCTTTCGCTATATAATTTTCTTTATATTAAATATAGTTCCCACTACTGGAAAAAAAGTTGTATAATACCTTTTTTCGTTTTGCATATTTTTTGTTTTTTTAAATAACATTATGTGGTTTTTCTTTACGCATTTTTTTGTTTTTTGAAAATAAATTTTAATTTGATTCTACTTTAAGAATGTTTTTGCAATATGTTTTCTCTAATTTTGTTAGCTCAAGCGAAAACTAAAGGATGCTAATTTTTGTTTTTACTTGCAAAGTGGTTAGGGGAGGTGAAATGTTTGCTTCTAAGGTTTCACGCATTTTTAAGTGGGAAGTTTAAATTTAAATATACAAATGAAAATCAAATAAAAAAAAATCTAAGAAGGACACACTTTTTTCTTATAAAAGGCGGTGTTGGTGAAATAGCGTTTTTGTTTTTTGTATAAATACTTTTTTTTGTTTTCATCTTTTTCTAAGTTGTTTTTGTTTTTTATCAAAAATTCGCTAAAAAATCATTTGTTTTTCAGGAGAGCATTGTTTGTTTTTTTGTCTTTTTTTTCTTTTGATCTGTGGAAAAAAAAATTGTTGCCTACTGCGTTTTCTTTTTCGTATTTGTGTGCTCTTGGTTGTTGTTTCTTTTTTGGAAAATATTGTTTTGTAAAAATTCTTATATAGAGGTTTACAGGGTGGTATAAAGAGTGCGTTTCGGTTTAGTTGTTAGTTCTTCGTTTATTTTTGTTTTTTTTTTCGTCTGAAAGTAGCAGTCTACTTTAAGAAAAAAAATAAAAAAGTAGTTTGTTCATTTTTTCTTTGAAATAAGAAACCGTCAAAATTTGTAGCTCGTTCATCGTCTACATTTTGCTTGGGTTGGTTGAGGTAAAGAAAAGAAATAAAAAGTTAAAACTAAAAACGTAGGAAAACATTTGTTTTAGTTGAAATAAGAAAACATGGTGTTTTTTTTTTTGGTGTAAAATGTTTTAGGATATTTTTTTTTTACGTTTTTATTTCTAATTTTTATGGATGTTTCAATTAAAGATTTTATCCGATTTTACATTATGGACATAGATTGTTGTTGGTTTGTCCGATTTTTTTTTTATTTTTATATTTTTTTTATAGTTATTGCAACCGCCTTGGTATGGTATTATAGAGCATTGCACGAAATTTTGTGAATATCCATAGAATTAATGTGACTAATTGAATTAAAATTGGTCGATGGTGGAGTTCTTGAAATGTTCTACGTTTCACGTTATGCAAAAAGATGCTTTTACTATTGTGGTAGTTATAGTTGTTGTTATAGTAGTAGTATTGTGTTTTAGCTTTTAAGTTCTTATTGTTAGTACTGATCGTGTTGTTATTGTTGTTAAAATTTTGAATGTTATTGTTATTAATGGTGTTGATGTTGTTGTTACTATTACTGTGTTGGCTGTTGCTTTTCGAGTTGGTGTAATATTACATGATTACACATTTGCCTTTCTCGGCCCATGGATTATTTTTCTTATCCGGGGCATTGATTAGAGGATCATTTTTTTCGTTCTCCTCGATGAACGAGCGCATTCTGAAAAGCAAACAAGAAAATACTGGAATTAGGTACATATCGTAGAGGTAGAGACAGGTACATACATGTAATAGAATGGAAACTTTAGTGAAATGTCGGGTACAATAAAAGTTCTCGTTTGAAGTTGAAAAAAAGATCTATTATGTTGGAAAAGTACAGAAATATTTGTAAGGAGTACAGGGCATAGTTCCACCTTAAGGAAGGTACATAACTCTGATTAAAAATACCAAGGATTGAAGGAAAATTGAAAGAAAACAAAAGAGTGCACATCCGCATCCGACTTTAGGACCTGCTTTCACTTGTTCTTAAGACCTCTGCAATCAGCTAAAGACATACAGTATGCGGCAATGTTTTAAAAAAGTGCAGAAATTACATGTCGAGTAAATACCATCAGAGGCAAAATTAAATAACACCCAAGGCGAAGACAGGATTCCGTATAAGTTTCTTGAATCCTCTGGGCATGTTAATTTCTGGAACTGTATTGCTAAACCTATGAGAAGAATACTAAATAAACGCTTGTCTACCTTTGCCGAAAACCACAATACTTTAACAGAATATCAGACTGGTTTTAGGAAAAAATATTCAACTGTCGGCAACATCTACTGAATGTCGCGTATAAGATCCTATACAATGCAATGTGTTCGGTTTGGCTAAGCAAATGGGTTCAACGCTTTTAACTCGGAAGACGAAATGCATGCTCTACAAAACATCCTGTCAGTTCTGCTATATGGATCCGAATGCTGGACGATAAACAGGAAACCAGAGCAGACACTTTCGAAATAAAAATTCGTCGAAATTTCGGTCCCGTATACGACGAGGGCAAACGGAGGAGAAGATATAACCGCGAGCTCTATGAACTGTACCAAGATGCGGATGTAGTCCAAAAAGCCAAAATACGTCGAAACACTGGCTCGGCCTCATTCGAGCGACTATAGTGCTAAAAAAAAAGGATCTTCAAATTACAGCCTTGTCTAGACGACAAGGAAGACCGAACCGACCGAGTTTCTAGGGCCAAGCTTGCCCGGAATCGAAGGGAATGGAATACCGCCATATCTCAGGCAGGGACTCTTCTAGGGTCGGAAGCCAGTTAAGTAAGTAAGTCGGAGAATGTCTATTACAGACCAAATGACAGGCAATTCTTTTAGTGAAATTAAACAAGGATATCCATTCTATTCCTCGTCCATTTAAAAGATCTACGTGAAGAATATAAAAAAAATAAAAAAATATATTGTACTCGTAATTAAATTTTCAACACAGAAAAATGTTCCACAAAACACGCAAATTCAAAAGAATTTCGACTGGAACCTTAATTTTCTCCTATTTACTCCTATACTCCCAGCTGGATTAAAGCGAAATACATATGTATGTACACAAATTCCCATTAAATTAAGAACCAAAAGTCAATGGTAAGACCATTCTCTCTAAGACAAATAAAATACTTTTAGTCCATACACGTGACAATAGACATCGTAACCTAATTCTCTTTTGCCAGTTCAGGCTCATACATGGTCGCACTCTGTATTCACTTCTGCCAAGGCAACAATAAAACAAGTGTCACTTTTACACTCAGCCGCTCTTGTAGCACAAAAAAGGGATACATGTCACGAAAGGAAAACAAACCAAAAATCTGACACCAGTCTACAGCAACATAACCTATAAAAATTATATTCAAACGAAAGTAATTTGGGCTTTTTTCCACTTAAATTCCACATACCGTTTGCGAAATGGGATTGGTTAGATGGTTTAGCGCCTGCTCGTGTCATAATCGTATGCTACTTCTGCATATGACATGAACAGGACTCGTAATACAATACATAATGCACATACAGAATACCATTGGAAACACTATACCAACAAAAGCTAAACGAGGAGCATCACCAGAATAGCAGTGGCAGCAGTGACTGTCATCAAAGATTCATTAAGCAATTGTTTTCGAACTCATTTTCGACATTTGTACATACGGGGACGTATGGATGCTGCACGAGTACATAGGAATAAATAATAAAATATCCTTTATTCTGAACACGGGAAATGATTTGAATTCGTGATTACTCCCCTCGGGTTGGTAGATACCTTGGTAATATTTTTTCGTTATGCAATGCGCCGCAGAACCAGGAAGGATAACGTGGAGAGCGCTTGACTATGGGCATACGTTCTATATATGTATGTATAATGAGCTTTTTTGTCTGCATAATCGAATTACTGAAATTGAGATGATACTCGTAATAAAAACAGAATTGAACCGTAATGGAAAATTTAGATATTTCGTATGGTTTTGAAATCTAATTAAGCACGTCAACTCTGACAGTAGCAGAACTAAGGCGGTTTTCAATAGTGGTCGTGAATGTGACAGGCAAATAAAACAAAAATACGCAAATCGGATGATTTAGACTTGTGGCTCTGTGGCATTTGGGAAATGAAGGGGTATTTCTCAAACAAGAGTGCCCAAAGCTTGAAACAATCAAACATTTGGACAAAGGGCGATACGGATGACCTGGCGAATACTGTTAGTGCTAAACCCAGCACGACTAATAGTGACGGTCTGTCCATTAATCCTAGCAAAACCATTCTACTGCCTTTTACTCGAAGACAATTGGTAAATCTGGGACCGATCACCAAAGCAGCATCACATTAGTTTATTCCAGTGAAGTCAAATATCTCGGAGTCATCCTTGATAAACGGCTTAACTGGAACTCTCCGCCATTGAACGCGCCACTAGGGCCATCTCAGGTATCTTAGGTGCCATGCGTACCTGCCTTACTACAGCTTTAAAAGTCATTGTTCCGCTCACAACTCCTTTATTAGGAAGACGGCTGCTAGATGTGCTATCAAGTTGCGACTAGAATACCAGTTTAAGGCAGGTTTAACTCAATCACTCAAAGAGACATGTTCTGCACTATCCCCGACATTATGGTCAGGGAATACTGTTTCGGTAGGTTATTTGAGGTTAAAATATTAGACCGTGCGGACTGGCACTGGACCCTAGAGGTCTGCTTAACTGACGAATCAAATATGGACTCTGGAGTGGGTGCTGCTGTCTTTGAAGATAAGATCAAAGTCTCGATACTTATGGAAATGTGTCTAAGGGGTTTTCCAGGTTGAACTCCATGCTGTTGAGATTTGCGCTAGGTTAAACCTTAGTAACCTTAGGCCGCTAGGATTTATATGTATCTTTTCAGATAGTCAGGTAGGGCTGGTTTTATCCCACTGGGAAAATGTCTCGGGACTACGACAGTCCAAAAGATTAATGAATTCTTGTTCCTACAAGAAAATTCTTAGCTTGGACAAAGATAGTATAAGAAAGCTGGTGAGCTCTCAACAAACTCAATCTGTGTAGGTTCTGCTCGGAAGATGACGAATCATCTGAGCACATTCTTTGTAAATGCCCTCTGCATTTGTTAAGGTGGCGTATTTTCCACAAGGTAACATGCTCGCAGATATTAAGAACTCTGCGACTAAGGACGTGCTTTCCTTTATTAGGGAGGTGGTACGACTCTTAGAGTAAAATGCACCCTAAGATACAATAGATCTTTTTAGGTCGCAGTATCAGGCATATAGGCAGAGTCACATGGGCACCGCGAAGGATTATACGTCACCATCACCATAAAACAATCTTCCTCTTAGGGGAGGATTAAATCAATGGTAGGGCTATCAAACAGAATAATATTTTGACAAAATTGACTAAGGGGATCTGGTAGATACTCAGCTGAGCCGAGAGTGCTCGCTTTCTACCAATTCCTAACCATGGTAGCTCCAAGTAGAAGTTTTAGCAGCAGCAATATGAGAAGTGTCCTGCCGACATATCGACATTGGGTTACCTAACAGAGATTCATAATAGTTCCAACGACTATTCAAGTGCTAACTACAAATAAAGCTTCCTTGCTACTTACTTCCCTACCTAAGTAGTCTGCTAGTTTAAGCTCTGTATATATGTACATGTATAAGTACATACGCAAGTTCATGAACACAAGAAACCCAAAACAAGACACACCATCCTTCGATGTTGCAAATTAAAACCCACAACTTCCCTTGAAAGTTATAAGTTATAATAAATCAACTCTAGTACTTCCCTTTCAGAACCAGGTACTTTCAAAGCGCCTTGTAACCCATTGAACGCCTCTTCAACGTTACCACCGTACTACCAATTTTATTTTGAATTCCCAAGACCCCAATTCAATTTCAATCAAAATGCCTAAACCCTCAGGAGACCAGAGGAAGAGTGCGAGCAAATCGCAGAGATTTCGCCGACGTGTATTTATCCAATTAAAATCTCTTGGCGCTCCTACCCAGTTTCATTCCAACTTAGGAGCACAAATTTTAAACCAATTTCAATTCCCCGGGCAAAAATAACAGAATCTAGTTAGAATGGCGAAACCTATCTATATTTCCAGTAGATACCGTGAAATCTAAAAAATACGACTACGAGTATAGTAAAAGTTTGCCAATTCTGAACTGCTTACGGGTCAATGAATAGTTACATTTCGGTCAGCAGAATCCAGCTGGCGAATTTCTATATCTAACACAAGTTGGAAAGGTACTCGACAACAATAATGCCAATTAGACTGAAATGCCTGGCAACAGAAGGTAACTACCTCTTCAAACCCCTCCAGTTTGCACCCAGGATAATTGAGAATTATTTTCGGGTATTCCCTGGACAACACAAAATCGATTTTTACTCTCTTATCATACATGTGTACCCTTACATATGATCCAGGTGACCTTTTGAGTGTTGGATACACTGTCTTGATACGATGCTTTTTTTCTGTCTTGTTGAACCTTACCTTATATACGTGGACCACCTACCAATTTACTTTCTTGTTGCCCTTTTCTCCTATTCCTCCGAAGTGGAAAAAAAGAAAGAATATGAACGATATCTCCTGGGAATTAGATAATGGGCAATCTCTTCTCCTAGCAACCATTCTCTCGCTTCCTAATGGAATATCTAAAGGAAGAATGAAGGCACTTCGAGGGATCATTTATCACCTGATGTTAGTTGTGGTGGCCCCCTTCGCATTGGGCTCAGCAAATATGCCTGTTTGAGCATTCCAGAGGCTTTCCGGACACTCGTTCTTTTTTGGCTAACCAAGTATGAAATTGTGCTACGAAGAAATGTTGACTTAAAAATTATGACTGACAAAGTGGTCATGGGGAATACGAGTGTTTTCAATTTTGGTTAGTTGGATTTTTCCACTTATTTCGAGGGCACGAACTGGCGGATGGTTGGGGGAAAAAAAAACCTTCTTCGTGTGGGTGAAGGATATGCGATTTAAGAGAACGCGCCTAGAACGAGCCTTTGAGGAAAAATAATTGGAACATAAAGTGCAATGTAGCAGACTAATTGGAGAAGGTAATGTGGTGCGACATATTATTAAGAAATCTGGCACAAACCCATGCTACCCTACAGCATGGGTATAATTTCTAATTTTGCGTGAGTAAGCAAGTAATCGTTGTGTGAAAGACGTTTAAGTTCTCTGCCAACGTATTTCGATTGAACGAAAGTTAAATGGAGGAGCTATGCTCTGGTAATGACTAGGATGTATAAAATGTATAACAAGCAAAGAAATAACTAGAAAAAGATAACCATCTTCAGAAAATATTTGCAGGCCTGCAAGGAGGATGCAAGAGATAAAGAATTTTGAATTAACTCCCTAAGTCTTCTGAATCTTCAGGTTGGTTTTCCGAAGAAGTCCTTCTAGTTTTTTTCTCAATGTTTTTTGTGAGCTCTACTACTTGTGAGAAGGTACTACGTACATTCCCTCTTCATTATCTCCATCGACCCAAAACCTAATTGCATATGTGCCAGAGTTTAGCAGGCAAATCCTGTAGATGGGGTCCAACCAACCTCAGATGGATGATGTATATTGAAATACCTACGGAGGAAGTGGTTAGAAAAAAAACTAATTTGGTCACCACGAGGGAGACACTGAATAAGATGCAAAGACAGGGATGCCCTTTTGTAAAAAACCATGCCAACTTGGTCATAGTTATAATTTCAGATAGCCAAGCTGTTATTATGGCTATCAACCTATTTTATTAAGTTCTAATTTGTGTGGGAATGTCTGCAAAAATTTAATGAACTAGGTAGAAGGAACAAAGTGACCCTCTGTTTGATACCTGTCCATGTGGCAACAGAGGGAATCGAAATGGCCAACTCTCAAGCAAGACGGGGTGCATCTTAAGCCTTGAAATGTTCTGAATCATTTTGTGGACTAGGGGCTTATAGAAAGAAGAATTCAGGAAACTAGAGAAGGAAATTAGTACAAGAACCTGGAATAACGTTCAAGGCATGAGGCAAGTCAAGAAACTTGAAAGTATCACAATGGGCAAGAAAAACCTTCGAACACATTGGGAATCTAGGCATATCCGAAGAAAGTCTTGTGGGGTACTGGACCTTATAAAAGACTGAAATATCAATAATACAATTACTAGACTCAACTTTTATCCCAAGATTCTTAAAGGAAACTGCATTGCTAAGAGTGTTTTAGGACAGATTTCTTCCGCAAATCTTATGCGAGTGGAACACTAATGAAAGCACTTATCTCCCCAAGGTGTTAGTAGAATTCACAATAGACCAAAAGTGCGCAGTGCAGGACGTCAAGCCATAGGAACTAAATGCAATCGTACTCCATGCATCAGACAAGACAAAACACCTAGGGCCCATAGTAGATCGAAAATTGAACTGAAAAGACCATCTTCTTAAACGCACAAAAAAGGACTTTATAGCCATTTGGGCATGCAATAGAATTTCCGGTAAACGATGGAAGCCAAAACCTACCCATATCATTGCAAGACCCATCCTCACATAGATATACCTTCTTTAGTGACAAATCAAAGCACCCTCACATGGATCCAACGTCTAGGGTGCACAACGATCGTTATTAGAACAACGCCGAAGGCCGCTTTCGAAGTCATGCTTTAGCTATGCCCATGTCGCCTTGGGAGTGCCTTATTTCCACACGGACCTCGGTTGCAGAATTTTCCTCTCGAGAGAGCTGAAAAAACGATCCAGTCATATACATAGTTTCCATCTCCCATTTCACTGATTGGACAAAAAGGAAGGACTGACTCAGAACAGGTGGATGCCGTGACTCAAGTGGCCAGTGCGGTAGACTGCGGAGCAAGGTGTTCCATGTTTAATCCCTAGACAACACCTCAAATTTCTTTCATGACTCCACCTCTCGCGACCGTCTGCCAAATACCCAAAGTAGTACTGTCATGAGAAGGCTTCTCAAATAACAAATTGATGCAAAGATAAACTTAAATCAGAGCCTGTGGCAAGACACGTGTAGAAAAAACTCAACATATTTGCTTTCGAAAGTAGAAATTGCCTTGAATTCTGAGCGAAGCTGCACTCCTGTAGATGCAGAATAATTCAATACCAGAATTCCTAACGAAAACACCTAAATCACCACTTAGTGCTAAGTAGTTTGTCTTCTTTAAGTTCTGCAAACTATTGCTACATATATTAAAGCAAATTATTGCTGTATTTTTTTACTTAAGCTCTTATTTAGGTTACTAAAAAATTAATCGAAGATTACTATGTAGGCGGGAAATTGAAGTCACGAACTGTTAACGCAAGGCTATTGAAACACTGCAAACAGCAACTAATCAAGATAACATGGAACAATGCAAAGCCACTGGATTGAAACATATGGCATCACTTCACTTCCTTTCCTGTCTTTTGAAGAACACCTACTTGTGGGCATGGAGCCCAAAGCTTAAAACATTGGTATTCTACTTCCTTTCGACATTTTTGCGAATTAAGTCATATTAAACCCTTCAGTGAAAAATGCAAACTTCCAACACCCTAATTTGCCATTCATCCTGGAGACTCCTTCATCCTCTGCCACGACACTATCTATATTTATTTTTACACAAACGTACATACATCTGTTCGTATGTACAGAATTCCATTTGAAATTCCTGAACATAAAAAAAAACGGAAAATGAAAAAAAGAAGTACATGAAAACTGTTGAGAAACTTTTCGAACAGCAAAAACAAGGATCAACGCCGCAAGGCAGTCTGATGCAAATTGCCCGGAAATATATTTTCATGCCTCCCTCCTCTCCGTGCGGCTCAGACAAAGAGAAAGAGAAACTTTTTCACCACCACTGCTAAATTTAGAGGAAAAACCCATGTGACAAGTTGTAGTACCGACATCTTGTCGTATACAACGGCAATGAGACAGCCCGAAGCCCTTTTCAAGTCGCCACCGCATCCAGATGTGTAAAATTTGATAAATATGCTTTTTGAGTGGGCCTCTCTCATCTTCCCAACGCCATATTTCAGGCCACTTGATAGTTTGGCATAATTAATTATTTCTGCTAAATAAAATACGGGTGCTGTGGTGAGTGGGCCATTTACTTACCACACGTATGCGAGTTTAGACATTTATCCGGGCCTGGTGGAAAAATTCATAGTAGATTCGTGTCCTGGCGGATGCCAAACAGGATACGTTTTTCACAGATATAAATGAGCTATTATCAGGCTCTTATTTAGTTGATTACCGAGCTATTATTTTGATTGCTTTCCTCAGTGTGACTCAGCGGAGGAGTGGAGAATAATTTAGAGGTCGTAATGATGATGGCGGAGGATGATTTCAATTTGTTTTTTGTTAATTGCAATTTGAGAGGACGTAATTGGAAAGCTCTGAATAGAGGTAGATGAATGTGGGTATGGATAAGTTTATGGCTGGCTTGACAGACATTTTCACGCAGACTTGATTGGAAAGACTGGGAATCTCCCAAAGCAAGGTGTTAATTTCTATGAGATAAATGTTGTTGTCATTTGTTCTTTAACAACTTCGTCCAAACATTTCTGTAGTTTAAGACAAATTCGACTAGGACTCAACTCACATGGGCTTACACGAATAACAGAATGCTTTAAGGATTGTTGCAATTACCGCTCTAAGAACTGGTATGTTCAGTTTTAGGTTTGGATTAGGGTAGGTCTGTACCACTTAAAAAAACGAAATACAAAAAAATGGGAGAAAACAGAAAGAGGAAGAGAAACGCGCAATCGAGATAGTCGAGAGGTACTACTCGAGCAACAATGTTTTGAAGTTTTACAAAAAGGTAAAGAGAACCAATCAAATTAGCAAATCCCGAACAGACCCCTAAAGGGGTGACCAAGAAAATCTCATAATTGAGTCACAGTCAGTGTTGAGGATATGAAGACACCGCTTTGCCAGACTGTTAAACAGAGGTCACCCAAAACTCCGCTGTAAAGCAGAACGTACCATTCAATCTGGGCGGCGAAAACATAGACTTCTGTCCACCCGACCACAGTAAAGTGAGGATAGCAATAACCAAACTTAAGTTCAACAAGGCTGCTGGGCCGGATGGCCTTCAGCCCGAACTGTTTAAGGCACTCATTTACAAGATCTGGTTGGAGGAAAGTATGCCAAATGAGTAGAATGGAACCACAAGAAATGAGACCCTTTAAACTGCGTCGTCTTTGAAGTATTGCATAGAAGATCCTGTCCGTATTGTGTAATTTCTAAACCCATTTGTTAATGAGCTGATTAGCCCTTATCAGTGGGGTTTTAGACCGGGTAAGTCCACATTCGTGGACACACACACAAATGTACGCAAGAAGTCCAGATTGATACTCACAATTTTTTTATCGACCTTAAGGCCGAATGTGACTGGATTTATAAAGAAGAACGTTCGCTGATCCATAAAGCTTAGCAATGTTAATACCGAGCCCAATATCATATTTGTGTAAAATTCACAAGCTAACAATAGAGGTATAATTTTCTATGCGATTACTATATTACCCTGATGACATTGATATTGATATCATCGACACGATAGATAGCGAGCTGTCCTGTTGGGTTTGTGAATATTGGAACAGAAGTGGCTAAAATGGGTTTAGCTGTGAATGGGCCAAAACAAGAAGATAAAGGCAACTTCGATGAATCGAACACAACGTCACAATAGATAGTTTTGAGGTACTAATGAACTTTGTCTTCCTCGGCTCCGCTATTAGCTCTGACAACAACCTAACTTTAGAAGTCAAACGAAGGGTTACTCTTGCCAATCACTGTTTCTCTGGTCTTAGAGGTAATTGAATATCAATGCCTTTTCAGTCTCTCTATATGAGTGCTGCTCTATGGCACACAAGCATGGATCCTAGGTTGAGGCCCAACAGGTCCATGAGACCTAGGGGATAGTTTCTTTCAACCATTTGTGTTGTGAGTGTTATATTCTTGAACATAAGTGTAAGGTGCCTACTGTTTAATGCCGTAATACCGCGTATATTTAACTTATACTCTCGAGGGTTTTTATCTGTTGTGTGTGGATCGAATCTTGATAAAATAATTAAAACAGCCGTAGCCCTTAATAGAGTATAAGAAACTTGTAAGTCAGCTTGCTTAGGTTGGCATAGAAGAGCCAGATGGAGTAGTCTTTTTTGGGACAGAGCTGGACGTCACTACAGGTCTTCCAGAAGTTACATATCTGTGGTCCCTTCAATAAAGGCTCTTTCGACCTTAGATTTCAGTTCAGGCCTAGGCCAGAATTGCTTGAAATAGTGCAAGTAGAGAGGTATTCCCATCTACAGCTGGTTGTGCTGAATTAATTAATGATGTGATGAATGTAAGTGATATTCAAAATTAACAAAAAAAAAAAAAATGGCACTCATTAAGTAATACTCAGTTAAAAATATATTTAAAGTGAGTATTTAATGAAATGGGGGCAGTTAACCAGCTTGTGTATTGCTTGGGATTGACGCACTAAATCTTGATTAATTAAATCGAATAACTATCTTATTTCCATCACCAATTATGTATTCCTATTCCGCGAGTTTTCCAATTCCATGACCGGAAGCACATCCAGCTTCTTTCCAGTTGATTAAATTATAACAACTGTAGGCAGCTCTATTGTTGCCAGTGGAGAATAGAAAAGAAACTGCAGGAGAAAAATGAATTTCCAACTCTATCCCATCACCACCCCCGGAGCATGAGGCGTGTGTAGAGGGAAGGATATCGAGTACGATAGTGTCAATAAAGAGAACCCGCCGCCAATCCCCGTGGATTACAGTGATTTCTTTTTTTTTTATGTTTGCATGGATGACAATCTATTTCCTGCAGAAATGCCTCATGTCCTTTGGCCATTATAGTGCAGAGTACGGTCATTCTTCGATTCTTATCGCTTCCCCATGAATTGGTTTCTCTGTTCTTCGATCGAATGGAATCAATAGAAACGTCAGTCACTTTTCCCATGAGGTGTCACCGAAACGGTGACATTCTTTGGATATCACACAGGTGAACACGCCCCCTCTTGAGACATGTCCGGTGAAACCCACATCTTGTTTCTGTGTTTATTTTTTCTTTTGCAAAACAACTTCATTAGGATCTCGTGTTTGTGTGTTACACGCCACGCGGGAAGCAAAAGAAAAAATAAATGTAAATAAAATCAAACTTGACATAATCCCATTATAACGCTACACCAATACTCTCGCTCTCTCTCTATCTCTCTCTCGGTGGAGTTAAGGTGTGAAGTGAATGACAAAAACAGAGAAAGTTCAAAACAAAAATAAATACAAGAACGAAAGAAAAATTCCTTAACATTATCAGGAGCGGAATCAGCTTGAAGGATATGCGAGTAGAAACAAAAATAATACAGTGGGCGGGATGGGAGGTAGAGCTAATATTCCAGTGAATGACTCGAAGGCACGACTTGATTATCGAAAGTGAGACCATGGATCGTATACGTAATGTTATACGGTCTGAGAGCCGGGGGCGGCAAGGGAACAAGAAAACGCCATTAAAGTAATAGCTATAGCAGCATGATAATGATGTTGTTGGTGTTCCGAGTTGTTTTGTTTCTTTTTCTTCGTTGCCACGCCACGTTTAAGCAAGTTATCAAGGATTTGAAGTAATTTTAAGACGGATGTAATTTATTTCATAAAAAATAAAGAAAGTTCACTTAAAACAAGGGACAGCAGTAAAGTGGATCAGTTTTTGACGGGATTAGAAGGAAACTGCAATCGCTTTCCTTTACAGATATGTCCTGACTTGTAGTTAAAAGCTTTGACAGTTGCCGTCAATAGTAACCCGCTCATTGATGGTTGTACTTTTTTTCAATGTTATGTACTTATACTTTGAAAAATGTACTTAAAAGCGCTACAAAGTTTTTTAGACAGCCATTCTAACCCAAAAGTACCGTGTTGCCTGTCGACGTGGGTGCACGCGCTTCTTCCACCCGCAGCCTGTCTCACACTAATTTACAAACAAACAAATAAACAGAAAAACAACACATCAAAAAACAATAGATTCCAAAAAAAAAAAAAAAAAAAAACCAATAGATCAAACAAAATAAAAAAAAAAAAAAACAACAGACTACGATCGCGCGCGCCTAACAAATATCAGTGCAGTGTAGTGCAAAAAAAAAAAAAAAAACAAAAACAAAAACAGTGCCGGGTCATCCATCTCTCCCTCCCCACTCACTCGCTGTTGTGCTTTCCAAGTAACGCAACTGTCTCATGTACCATACATTATCACAGTTGCGTTGATTGAGAGAGCGTAACATCTGATGCATAGCGGGCCGTGAGTGTTTATCTGTATAGCGGACAACAGCTGACTGTCGTTTGGGCATAACACCTGCGACAGTTTGCTGTGGAAAACTATTATTAGGATCTACACTTCGCGGCTTCGCTTAGTTTCGTCAGAGTTGTGTCTTTTTGTGTTTTTATGTTTTAGTGATGAGGGAATTTAGGGTGGATATTTCCAACATACGTGGGCTTCGAACGAATTTCTTCGATGTGTACGCCCACACCCAATCCCATAAACCAGCTATTCTGGCACTTAGCGAAACACAGGTAGTAGAAGAATCTTCTGATTTGCAACTGCCTGGATATAGCTTAGTGCCATTATTCTTTCCCCACCGCGGCCTCGCCATTTTTATCCGTAGTGATATTGCTTACCAAATTCCCACACAGTATGGCCACTGTTCCAATCCGGAATTCAATTTTAAATGGCTAAAGTTCACCGTCCGTAAGCAAATTATTCACTACTGCTTTATCTATAGAAGCCCTAGTGCTGACAGCAACTCAACTTTTAACGAGTTTGATGCGCTGTCAGATTCCATCACTCGAATTGTCTCCCTGTATCCTTATACTGAAATCGTTATTGCTGGCGATTTCAATATACACAATTCGGATTGGCTTCGGCACTCTGGCCAGACAACACCTGAAGGAAGGTATGTTGAACTTTTCGCTGAGGTAAACAACTTGACCCAGCTTGTAAATGAGCCGACACGTATACCTGACATTGCAAGTCACTCAGCCAACACCCTTGACTTGTTTCTTACTTCGCACCCTGATAAATACACCATTGATGTACTAGCGCCCCTAGGCCGGTCTGACCATAACATCATATCAGCTAAATTCTCGTACTCCGACCACGCAGTTAAAGAACAAACTCCCAGAAGAAAAGTATGGCAATACGAGCAAGCCAACTGGGACGGCCTTAATAGCTTCTTCAGGAGTTTTAACTGGTCGCTATGCTTCCTCGATAGTGACGTGGATGCCGCCGCTGATATGATTACCGACACGATTCTCTTAGGTATGAATGATTTTATTCCTAACAGAATAAAGAGCATTAAACCTAAGATAAACTCATGGTTCGACTTGAGCTGTAAAGAGGCAATCAGGTTGAAAGAAGTAAGTTTTCGGTATTATAAAGCCAACAAATCTGAGGAAAACCGAAAGAAGTTTAAACAAGCCAGAAAAGACTGCAATGCCCATATTAAACGTGCAAAATACCTATACGACCAAAAATTGAGGCAAAAAATTCTACAGTGTCCCAAAGGTAGTAAAAATTTTTGGTCATTCGTAAAAAACATTAAAAATTCTGCCTCATCTGCCATCCCAACGCTCATTTACAATGACATTCCAGCTGTCAGCTCCTTAGACAAAGCTAATCTTCTTGCTGCACAGTTTGCAGCTAATTCCACGCTGCAAGATAGTGCTTTGTCTGTCCCTGTGCTTGAGAGCGTCGAATCCTCCATGGGACAAATACACTTTCGCACTCGCACAGTTGCAGGAGTTCTCAAAGGTCTTAACATACACAAATCCGCTGGCCCAGACGGTATTCCCCCTATAGTTCTGAAGAGGTGTTCTTCCTCGCTGGCAAAACCTCTGCGTAAGCTTTTCTGTCTGTCCTACTCTTTTGGGCTCTTCCCGAGAAGATGGAAAACAGCATTTGTCCAGCCTATCCCTAAAAAAGGCGATTCTTCCTCTCCGACCAATTACCGACCCATTGCACTTACGTCCCTTCTTTCCAAGGTCATGGAAACGCTGATAAATCGTCAGCTTATGAAATATCTTGAATCACGAAAACTCATTAATGACCGGCAGTATGGTTTTCGTAGCAACAGGTCCACTGGTGATTTGATGGCATATCTCACCGAGAAGTGGAACCATTCTCTCCATCACTTTGGCGAAACAAAGATGGTTGCACTCGATATTTCAAAGGCATTTGACAGAGTTTGGCACCAAGCTCTTTTGTCTAAAATGCGTGCATTTGGCATCGATGAAACTCTTCTTCAATGGATTAGAAATTACCTTTCGGGGCGTTCAATACAAGTTGTGTTGGATGGCTTCAAGTCTGATATTCACCACACAAATGCTGGTGTTCCCCAGGGCTCAGTTTTGTCTCCGACTCTTTTTCTCATTTTTATAAATGATCTCTTGTCTGCAACCTCTAATCCAATCCATTCCTTCGCTGATGATAGTACCCTCAGTTTTTCATATTCGTTCCCTAACTCACGTCCCTGCTCTTCGGCCGTAGAAGAGGAACGACAGCGTATGTTAAACTCATTAAATTCCGATCTCGACAGCATTATCAAATGGGGTTCAACCAACAGAGTGGAATTTAATGCTTCCAAAACGCAATGCTGTCTTCTATCTCTCAAGCGAAACCAAAACCCCCAACCATTATCCATGAATGGTACTTACATCGCGGAAACCGAAAGACTTGCCACTCTCGGTATGTGTATTAATAACCATCTTCGATGGAACGATCACATATTCGAGGTCGCCAAAAATGCTGCAAAGTGTCTAGGATTCCTTAAGCGGTGCAAGAAATACTTCACCCCATCTGATCTGGCCTCAATTTATAAGGCATTTATCCGCCCAAAACTGGAATATAACGCCCATATCTGGTCTGGTGCACCCAAGACCGTTCTGCACATTCTAGACAGGGTCCAAAATAGCGCGTTAAAACTTATAGGTGATAGAGACATTGTACGCTCCATAGCGCCTCTAGAACATCGGAGAAATGTAGCATGTCTCTCCCTGTTTTATCGCTTTTTCCATAAAAAATGCTCCAGTGAAATAGCCAGTTGCATTCCTCCCCTTCAAAATTTCACCCGCAATACGCGTCACGCTAAGAATGCACATCAGTTCACCCTCAAGCCCAATTTCGGACGTACTGTCAAATACAGAGATTCGTTTATAAGCCGAACGACACGTATGTGGAATGATCTCCCATGCTCTGTATTTCCTCATCACTTCAACCTCGAAACATTCAAAGCCAACGTGCACCGGTACCTCCTCTGTTCCTCTCTCCCCTTTTCCCAACGCCCGCGCCCTGAATCAGTATAAGGGTATTCATATCCCCTTTGGCGCGCGCAATTTATAAAAAAAAAAAAAAAAAAAAAAACGTTATTAAAAGTGGTGAACCGTTTAAGAGCTAAAAACCAGAAGCAAAGAAAAAAATCAAACTCAATGTTCATCTCAGAAAAATATATCCAGACAGCCTAGAACTTCTTATAAAGTTGGTGCCACTTTGGTGGAAACTAAAACAAATCTCTGATTCAATACAGGAAGAGCAAGATCAATTTTTACAAGAAATATTACAAACAACGAAACAAAATAATCTAAAACGAGTGGATTAGAGAACCTTAAAGACGAGCTTGTGGATACATAACAAGTACATGGAAATTCATCCCTGGTCTTTCAGGTTTTTGTCTACGCTACATGCTTTGCACTGATGACTAATACACTAAATGTACGAACGATTACCAAGCAAAATTGAGTCCAAGTTACAACTTAAAATAACAGAACAAATCCACAATATGATCAGAAAGAAATGGTCAGAGACGTACCTACTTATGTATGCACAAGGTGCGTTAGTAGTATTAGGCAAAACTTTTTAAAAATAAGAACGAGAAAAAAATTGTTTATTTCGACTCAATATGCACAGCGATTTGCAAGGTCTAAATCCATTTACAATAGGTGTTTTAGATGGTCGGCCGGAATGTCATTCAGGTTGTCGGTACAAACCTTTTGGATTGCTTCTACTTACTCGAGACGCTCACCTCTCATCAATAAATGCATTTTCACGAAAGGATAAAAGTTGCACGATCTCAAATCAGTCAAAAACGGGAAGAGGTTGATAGTTAAAATGCGAATTCTAGTACAGAAACACTAGAAACAGCAATTTTTTAAAAGTCAGATTTACTTTGGTGCATACACTTTTCGGAAGCGCAAATTTTTGGTCAAAAATAAATTGATACTATGGAAATGGTCAATTTCAGTTCCATGAATTTCAATGCAGATTTTGGCTGATCTTTCATGGATTCAAGGACAGTTTTGATGGTCAACATGTTGCTTAAAATGTATGTTCTCACGACCCTCTCACTCTTTCTTCTAAACACACAATCATCATTATAAACTTGGTTTGAAACGTTTCAGTAACAGTTTTACCAAGTTAAATACCGAGATACAGTCACTTTGGACGTAATGATTCCGCCTCTGTTCGTCTAAATGTAATGAAATTTTGACAGTACATTAATGGCGTATCTTATTATTGGACGCATATGGACTTATACTTATTCTTAAAACGTCCTTTTCTCTTTGGATAGTACCTTATTTTCACAACGAAAAAGTACGAGCCTTCTCTCCAATAGCATTAGGATACTGAAAAAATATCCAAACTAACTGCTTACATCGCATGATACAGCATGATACAGGGAGCATGAGGTTATATATGTAGCCCAAAACCACTTCATGACAAATTTACTAGCCAGGAAAGGAGTTACATTTAATAAATAATGCTAGGACAACCAAGATTCCGCATTACAAAGAGTTAATGAAAATCATTCGCAACGGATCTGGAATGGGTCGTATGATATCGTAATATAGATTCTATAAAGTGGCCGTGGTCGTTCTGTAGTTTTTTTTGTTGAATCACACCGATGTTTTCAAACGTTTGTAGATGTTTCATGCAAGATCTCATCAAAATCGGTTTTTTGATGAACACACCTTCGCAAAGTAGGCGAGGTCACATATGATGATAAAAATTTTAATTCATGTAAAGTAGTGAAGTTATGAGAAAGTGGGTATGGCAATGTCCTGCTTCTCTTTCTCAAGCGCCTAGATATGAAATTTCATTCTACTACTTTACAATTTAAGATACAAAACCTGGTGACATACGGACACATGGACAAACATGGCTCAATCGCTTTCTATATTATTACTGAACAGGAATATATGTGTATATTTCGGAGGGTCTACCTCGATCATACATACATAGATCGAACATAGAGAGAAATGTTAAAAAATGTATCAAACTTAATATGCCCTTAGGATGTCGTGTAAACAAAGCACTTCTATTGGAGAGGCTGAAACCTTCCTACGAATAGTCACAGCAATTTGAACAGTATTTTCAAATATGAAGAATCAGCAGATTATACTATTTCGAGTTCCTGTAATTCTTTAATCAGGATAAGGTATCGTATTTGAAACAAATGACATAAGGAACCAAACTCACACAAATGGAAAAGGTTGTTTGGTGCAAAGGAGAATTTTTTTTAATATCCGAGGGACAAAAGCTTTTTCGTGACAGGTATGCTCTGAAAATATTATTAAATGCAAAGTTTAAAGATATTTCAAAATAATTTCCTTTCATTTAAACGTCCATTCACTTTATGCAATGGCTTAGTCGAAAAGTAGAGGTAGAGTCAAATGAAATTGAAAAACTTTATAGTGGGAGTAATGATTTTAATATGACTCTGTCTGATGGCAAACGGAAAACATGGTCCAAAAATCCTTTCTCTCTATGCAGCATAATTCTTCTACTCTAGCAAACCATTAGTTAATTGAAATATTCCATCAGATATGCAAACTACTTACACTACCCACCAGGCACATCCGCAGTAATGTCATGCAGCATCCAGAACAAACGAATCTAAAAAAAAGAAATCATAATTCTATACACGCTCCTCGAATCTCCCTCCAACCTAATCCACTCCATTCGGACGAAAGGTCAGGATTGAAATCAGAAAAAAGAGAAAACCTAATGGAAACCTATTTCCAAGCACAAAAGGTCAGACATCATATGCAGTCTGGGTCATCAGCAGGAGGCCATGAAATGAAATGAATAAAATTCAAATGAACGTCAAATGCAATATATGTTTGTCCTTTTTTTTATATCCTTGAACGAAAAAAAGATCAACACAGAAACAAAAATGTGCCACCAACAGCTGCACAAGCACCCATGGGACAAATGTCGAAAACATGTGAAGGAACATTTGTTTAATGTTCTCTGAAAATAGAGGAAGCAAGTCCATGAGGCCCCCAGGACTACTGTAGCGCTGTCACCTTTCCAAACCAAACAACATAGATACCTTGAAATCACAAACAAAAAGTACTGGTAATCCCCACCCCCAAAACAAGACAATAATCCCTGTCCAATCTTCCCTATACATGGGCTGAGCATAGACGACGTCTGCAGTTGCATCGCAAATGGATTAAAGTCATGAATATCCTGCAAAATCATCGGTCATTTTCCTTGTGCTTACTCCTTTAGTCTATTTCTATTTTTTATATTTTCTATTAATAGGATAAGAGAGAGGGAGATACAAAAAGGAAGTTCTTCTCTCAGGACATCATAGCGTTTCGAAAAATTTGTGGAACATCACCAAGCTGTTCGGAATTTTTCAGCCTCGACCAGGATATGAAACATGTAAGTGGATGTGTGTATGTATCCAGGATGGCGTCAGAATGGCGGGCATAACATAGAAAAGGATTTTCAAAAAAAAAAAAGGGCGAAGAGAAACCGGCACAAAAATAACATCCACAGAAGTGATAGAGAAAAACTTTCCGTATGTGGATCTGTGGAAAAGTGAGAGATAAAAGATTAAAGCCAATGGCACTGGGATTTCAATTCCGATTGTATGTTTATATGTATCTCGCCAGCCGAGGCTATAAAAGGACATCCAACGTTTTACCTAAAAATAGTCAGTCATTCACTTTTTCGCTTCTTCACATATTTTCCTTCCCATTAAAGGAACGAACTGGGGCGTGTGCAGAAAAGAAAAATGTACTCATACTCGGGCGTATGAGTGATGTTTTTGGCTGAAGTGTATTCAAAGGGACACGCGGGGAGAAAGGATTCAGCGTTTGTGTATTTTTTTTTTACGTTTTATTTACATGGAAATTAAAGGGATAGGAGATGAAAGCCAGGGCAAGCTAGCATCAGCCGAAGGGACAAAAAGACAAAACGAGAACCCAAAAAGAAATGAATGAATGAATGAATGAGATGTAGCGAAATAAAATCAAAGCACTCGAGCGGGGACATATCCTTGGTGAAGGCTGGTTAAGTAGTTCAAAAAACATCAGACGTATACGAGCGGAGGCTGAGCGAACTGAAAAGGGATCCTTTTTTTTTTAAATGGTCGTGGTAGCGGTTTTCATCTCATTATCTAAATGAGAATGTAATCGGGTTAGCTGGATAATAGGGGTAGCCAAATTGAATTAATAAAGAGATTCCTCGGCGAGATTTGGGGAATAAAATGCGAGTCCTTTCTAAGATTCATATCTTTGATGTTCATTTTAAGTGATCAGATTGAACTTAAGGATAAGCGTTAAAATGGAAGCCTGGAATACCCTCGGCTTTGAGTAGGGAACATGGTCAACAACGCGACAGACGTAACAGCATTCATATATTATCAGACCATGAAATTTTGTGCTCCAGAAGCTGCATTTGACTCGCTTAAGGTCAAAATAGAAGTTATTTTATTTACAACAATAATTTTAGCAGGGCATGCATCAGCAGACGTAAGTACATATGTGACTAAGACTCAACTTGTGTCATACTTGGCAATAGTCATGTCGATCGTTCTTTTTGACAAAAATCACACACTGTGGTACTTTCTCCCCTTCTATTGAATGTAAGGATATACCATTCGCAGATTACATACAGTTTGTATTGACTCCAAATCGGAAGCTGTGATTTTTGTCTTCAAATGTAAAATCCCTTATGTTATCCTACTAGAAACCAATAGTCCAGGAATTTGCTTTTATAAGAAGGGTTTTAGTACGAAAGCCACAAATTTATTTATTAGACGTACATTAGGCCCTCTTAATGGACTAACCACATGGCAAACCGAGCTGGTCGTTTTCACAAGAAAGTGTAAAAAAACTACCTCAAATACGACCAAGTATAGGAATCATGACGATAAATGTAGCTTGTCAATGTGCACCATCTGCCCTATCAGGAAAGAACATTTGGCATAAGATGGATCTCAACCGCTCCAACAGTCTAATAAGACTAAAGGGATCCTTAATTAGTCCAAAAGTGGGTGTCATTACGAGACGATGTATCACTATAAGCCATGCCTTTCAAAAGCTGAGTGTATAAGGAAGAGAAGGTGACTATTCTTTACCTCCGACATAGGAGAATACTTATTCAACAAGCATCAGTCACCTTCAGTGCTTAATACTAGGCTCCTGTGGTACACCAAAGGACCTATTTTGGAGCTAAGTGAAACTGCACTTACTGCAATTTGTCAATCTACATTGCGATTGTAAGAATAGGTTGCCATTTTAGAATGGGGAGGAAGATTAAAACAAAATTAGAACAAAAGTATCCAAAGTTAGAGAATCACAACAAAGTCCAAAAGTACCCGAGAAAACCCATACTACATCCAGATAGGTCAGTTCAAACTGACTGATAGCCTATCGTGGTCTATGTACATACATATATTATTCGTTAGGAAGTATGTGAGGATTTGGCTTATTTAAAAACTAGTTCTATATATCATATGGGTTTTAAGCAATGTCCTGACTACAAAATCGTCTGCTATGTGGCTTTAGTGTGCTCGGAGGATATCTCAGTTGAAAGAAAAGAGAGATCTGGTAAAAAAAAAAAAAAACAATTTTTAAACAAAATTTGGAAAAAAGTAGATTGTTCGAATTTTTTGGTTCACAAAATAAAAAAAAAGCTTCAGACTTAAAAACATACAAAGTTCAAAAAATTCAAGATAGGAACGTGAACTAAAATCTCGAGAAAACTTTTGCAAAAAAATTGTTGACCAAATTTTCATACACTACAATGGACGACGAAGCATATGTTTTTTCTGATTTTAATCAGCTTTCGGGGCAGGCATTTATACTACCGAAGCAAGGTTTCGAACCCCACCAAAAAATTCTGATTTTGCAAGCAATTTGTTCTTGTGAACTCAGAAACCAAACATTCACAATTACTGGCTCAATAAATGGGGAAATTTACTTGAATGAGTGCCTGCAGAAGCGTTTAAGGAATTTTAATAACAGTCATCAAGAACGCCGTGGGTCAGTGGTTAGTGCGTTGGACTATGAAACAAGGAGTTCGAGATCGAGTCCCAGTTCGAGAAGAACACCTAAAAGTTCTTCACGGCCCCACCTCTCTCGAGCGTCTGACAAACATCCGAGAGTACAACTGTCCTGAGAAAACTTCTTAAATAACAAATTGCCCTTCGGACACGGCATTAAACAGTAGGCCCCTTCCATTCGCGTAAAGAATATAACACGCACAACACGAATGGTTGTGAGAAGCTAGGCCCTGGGCCCCATCGACCTGAAGCGCCAAGTATTTTTTTATTTATTTTTATCAAGAAGGCTTCATATTTTGGCCTGGTCTTGCATCATGTCACTATGGAAAGAAGGCGATGGATTGCTATGAGTACTTCGCCAAAACTTAGGTCAATTGAACGACTTTGAGCTCTGCTCAAAAGCGAATAAAGGGCCACTAAAAAATGATTAGCACCATGGAGGATTTCAAAACATTTAAAAAATTCAGATGTCACAATAAACACAATTTTGGAAGCTGTTCCGGAAAAAGTTCGGAAATTTGTTAAAAATAAGGATTAATCTATCATTTAGACGCGAGAGAAAGACCCTTCAGCCACGCCCACTTCCGAAATATAATCCTTCTTAAATTTTTATTAGAAATTGAAAAAATGTGTCAATATAAAATTGATTGTCCTGCAAGTCCTTCCATTCATAACTACATCGATTTTATGCACTGTTTGAACGATATTTTGTTACCTATTGCAGTAAGACACCTTAGGTGCTACAAATTCGAAGAAATGCCACCCAAAAGAGTACAAAATTCTTCAAACATCACTATAAGTCTAAGCTCATATTTTTAATGAATGTCATTCAAATCTTTTCCCGTCACAAGCCATTACCTCAAAACGTATCTACTTGAATATAACTCTTGACAAAACACTATCAAGAGGGATTTACAAATCAAATACTGACTTAAATCTATTACAACCCTTGCACCTCCATGAACGTTAAACCTAATCCATTCAACTTAAAAAGAAAAAAAACCTCTTCCCAAAGAAAGTACATCTCATAACTTCACATCCAACAAATAAGTACTATGTCTAGGTCCACCGACACGCCTCATCCTTCACAAAAACGGAAACCTCTTCTTAAAATATATCTTCCGATTTATTTTTTTCCCCTTGTTCCCTAATAAATTTGAAAAGTTGTATCACAAAAAAAAGGCCATCAAGTCTCCTCCAACTACATGCATCCCTATACCAGATGAGAAAATCCAATTTGCGCCATAATTTAACCGCCAAAAACCCATTCGAACAACTTAAAGGATACGACGACACGGCGAGATAGAGGGCACGAGAGTAGAAGCAAAAAATACCTACTATCCTACTATGTGTGTGTGAACATAAATAATAAACTTATCCTCAGCACACATGTCTGCCTGACATCCATAAACTTCCTTTCTCGCCCCCAAACCACCAATGCAATTCCAAACGAATCCTTTTCCTTCATTCTCTCCTCATTTCTCTCTATTTTTTGGTTTATTGAGATTGAACAAAAAGGATAACTCACACCCACCGTAAAAAATTGAATCCAATGTGTTAGAATATAATTATGGCAGCAGCAGCAGCACCACCACCAGCAGTAGGAAAAAACAAGAAACGAGGAAAGTGAAAGAAGGATGAAAAAGCGTGGCGCGAAAACGAGGATTTCACAGCTAGATTATGGCTTTTGCCGGTAGATGATGAATTAAAGCGCTTTTTACAGGTACATGCACTCACTGACGTATGCACATACGGATAGCTGTGTGTAGAATGCGAAGGCTCCTGTTGTTTCGTTATGTAATCAAGGGAAGTGTGAGTAAGTGAGTGGAAATGCGCCCGTTTAAGGACGTTTGATGGTCAAAGCCACATGGTCGTTAAATAAATTTAGCACGCTGTGTGTACAATAAATGACAGGCTATTATGTGCTCTCAAATCACTTTAGAAGATGGGCCGCCGCCAGTACGAAGGATCGGACTTCGTCTGACCTTTACCATTAATGTCAGTATTTCAGTAATGGGTCATAATGCACCTGTAGGATCCTTGAAGATTTATGGGCGGTAGCACACAGTTCGCTATATCCGTGTTTGATATATAAAGTCCGCAGTAGGTGCCAGCTACATACGAATAGGTAGGTGTGGGGGATAATTTTGATGGAGTCCTGGTTTTCTTGAACTAATGTGGGGCTGTTTTACGAGGAAATAAATCTTCAATCGAAAGTGGAGGTATAGGGACATTGACATTACGAAGGTCGTATTTCCACATTCGATTAGTCTTTTGATTCCCTTTTGAGTTTGTGAATCCTTGGAAATCGCTTCTTGTGAGATTTATTTATGATTGGTGTCAACTTTAACACTTAATTCCACTGAATCCTCTTCCCCCAAGCTATGCAATGAAACAATCAACGTTCAAAGCTGATCTGATTGAGAAACCTCCACAGCACTCCGTCAAACTTTAGCTCTAACAACAAAAATCCACAATTGTTCAGAAATTGTTTGTTTTGCACGTACTGCCACTGCTTGCGAATCCTTGATATTTCCAAACCCACTCAACGCTCGCAATCCACTACGAAACGAAAAATGCAGACGTCTACTCAATTCGTGTTTCAAAATAAAAAACTTATTCCGAATGCATCTCTCTGTTGTATTTACTCAAGAGGAAGTATTTACTCAGATTTTTTGAAAAAAAACGAAACAGTTTCTATTCCTTAATAGAACAACTCACTTCGAAAATATACTTTGCCTCGTTTCTTTTGATTTTTTTCTTATTTCGTTATTTGTCTTTCACGTCGTCCTCTCGCGGAATAGGAATACTGAACTTATCTCTGTTTGTTTGTACTCCTCAGGCTCCAGGCTCTTCCCAAATCCATAGAGCTGAAAGAACAACTTTAAGATTCTTTTTTTTTTTTGGTCTACTCTTGTCCCGTAAGAAATTTTATTCAACTCCTACTCAGCAAGTTTTAATGAAATTTCATAAGAGTGTCCTTGCGCACAGGATAATAATCAGACAGGAGGAGGGAATATAATACAACAAACCGAAAAATAAATAAATTCCATAACCATACCGAACGGAATATATAAATTATTGCCCTGTGCAATAAATCATAACACAGAAGCACCGAAGAAGAAGAATTAGTCCTTTGCCCTGGAAAACTGTTTGCTCCAGGAGCCAGAATGTGGGGGACGTTACGCGCGCACAATAGGGGAGGCCGAGCACGTCTCAGCGGGCCACAAATTAAATAAAAAAAAACAAAAAAAACAAAAAAATAAACACAAATATATAATAAAAATAGAAAATGAATGAGGAGAACTCTCGAGTGTCCTGGGAAAATGCCTTAAGGAAGGAACCGTCCTCCTCCATCTCTAGGATGTGTAATACATGTATGAAACGCAAGCAGACATGGGGATTTTACAAATGTTGATGTTGTCACGTGCTTTTGTCTCCCTCCCGCACACAGCCCGTCATTGTTCCGCAGGATATGATACAAGGTGCTCATGCAGAAGGACATGGGGTTTCCTTCCTTGTCAATAACGAGCATTATGGTTGGGATTTTCTTCGTATTTTTTTGTTGTTTTTTTTTTTGCAATCGCTCATCGTTCCCGCGTGCATGAAAATCGAAATGAAAATTGCCAATTCGGTTCTGGGAATTCTCCCGTTTTCGATTTAATCTTTTGCACTGGTCCGGGGGTCGAGCTGTAACCCCGCGTTATTTTAGGGAATTACATTATTCCGAGGATGTGAGACTTTGATGTTTCAATTGCTGGAGGGAATAAGCGCGAGAAATGGGTTTCGAATAACAAATGGCACGGCACGTTGCAGTAATTTGCGAAGTACTTGGCAGAATACTTAAAAGTGATTGTGCCCTGGGTGTGGCCATTCAAGAGTATTTAAATTATTGCCAGTCCGTCTGGGAGCCGTGGGGGATTAGTTGAGAAGAGAAACTCTCTTTGCCCAGCCTTATGTCTGATTTGTGGTGGTAATGGACAATGAATATGCTTTTGAAGAGGGCAGATGTAAATGGAATCTGGGGAGGTAGAGGTAGAAGATAAACCTGTCATAGAAAAACGAAGGAGAGTTGCATGGTTGTAACATAAATAGGAAACTACGGACAGTTGGGACAGCTTCTCACATTCATCCATTTTATGTATTTTTTAAAAAGTGATGCAAATTTATTCTATTTTTACCAAAAGTTTCGAGAAATGTGTAGTTTTTGAAGTGGGCTTGGCTGTTCCAAGACTTTGTGCGAAATATCTTTACATTCGCTGAATGTAATACCTGAGTTAAGCCAATTTTGACAACATTTGTAGTACAAACTCAACTTATTACTTTTTGAGAAACTCGATTTGAATTAAAATCGACTTAAGGTAAAGTAGCCTTAATTTTGAGGTTAAGTTTCGGGACATGAGGCCACACACCACAGATATGAAGTTTGATGCAAATCCTTCCAACAGTGTAGGGTGTGGTCTTAATCGCTCGCAGACAGACAGATAGAATTGGCGGATCGCAATATAGTTATGTCAAGTTTGATTAAAATCTGGGGCTCGAAATTTTTCCAGAATTACATAGCCATTAGGCAAGGACCTGCGAAACAAATTGACAATTTGGCAGGGAGCCTATGTAAGCTCATCGCAATCGACTTGGAGTGCACAACTGGAAGGAGTTACCTAAAGACCGGGCTGATGAGAGAGGTTTATTGGATGAGCCACACGCTGAACAAGATGAATGACCTGTTTGTAGACAAACATTTCACTCTTAGCTGAAGGACCTGCAGTTATTTTTATTATTACCTAAGATCTAGGAGGAGTTTATATGTTCAGATTTAAGATTTTACGAAAGGTTGTAGTGAGTCTATATTGTTATGTTATAGGAATTATTGCCTCTGACCTGAGCTGTGCAACTTAGAGCCGAAATGAGTAACAAAAATTAATTCCATCAAGCCATGTAAAAAAAAAAAAAAGAAACCGCCCGGCAGGTCGACAAATCCTGGTAAAAATCAAATACCAAAATGTCCAAAAAGTCGAAACCCGTCGACAATCAGGTGAATGGGCAATAATCCTCCAGTAAAGAGGATCTTTGAATCACAACATCGCCGAGAGACCGGAACTCCGTTTTAGGGATAAAGCAATCGCGGATTCCAGAGTGCAAGCAGAGGTTTTTTACCGGTCAGAACCTCGCTAAGTGGCTAAGTAAGAACGCAAATTTACTTGGCTTGGATGGTTCTATAATCTCCTTTGTACAAATACATTTATAAGGGGAGTTCACACTGATAAGATTTTTTATATAATGAGTATCAAGACCCTAATTTTCCTGATCGTGAACACAAGGAAAGATTTTCTTTTAGTCTGTTGGACAGTTTTTCAACTATTTACATACTTCGGAGATCGGCCCATTTATGACTCACTCAAATTCACTTTCCTTTACTTCATGTTTGGCACAACTCCAATAGAAAATCCAAGTTACAAACTTTCATTTCAAATGGAAGGTCAGCAAAACTGTGGGCCGAAACCTGAATCTTGGCTATGGAGCTACAGTGGACCTACGACTCCAAAATCCAGGAACCCCTTGCTCCAGTCAAAGGTATTAAGCTGACAGAAAGACAGCGAAGCATGAGAACATGGCAGGAAAGATGGAATCAGTCAACGAAGGGAAGATGGACCTATCGACTTATACCGGATATACATAAATGGATGGACCTGCATCACGGAGAAGTGGATTTTTATCTCACCCAGCTCTTAACCGGACACGGCTGCTTCAGAGCTTATCTAAACAGGTTTGGGCTTGATGAATCTCCAAATTGCTCAAACTGTGGAGAGGCCAGAGAGGATGCAGAGCATGTGCTCTTTCAGTGTCCACATTTTCGCTTGGAACGTAGAGGTCTTGAGGAAATAATTGGAGAAATACCAACTCCGGAGAACATTGTAAACCATATGTTGACATCGAACGCAGTATGGAATACTGTGAAACAAACAGTAGCGGTGATCATAAAGGAACTTCGGCGGCTGGAAAGGCTCAGGGAGAGCAACCAAACCCAAACGGAAGTCCCCTCAGAACAAGAAACGTCGTACAGGTTAAGAAGAGCATAAAGTGCTAACCAGCCCCGCGAAGTAATACTTAACGGTAGTTCCGCGGGGAGAGTGGTTGAAGTGTATAGGGTGTGGGTTAGTACGTAGGCGCATTTCTGGCATCGAGCATTCAGGTTTGCGAATCGTGGATGCCAGTAGCCCGAGTTACTGGTATCTTTAGAAGATTACACATCCGTTGGCGCTACCAAAAAAAAAAAAAAAAATAATTAAAGTAAAGTAGAGATCAAACACACTATCAGTTGTGGGCCATCAGTTTTCGTGGACTGATTCGAAAACAGATAGTGTGTACCTTGAACTTATGAATCATTTGTGGAATAATGCCACGATTGAAGTGCTAACACATTTTCTCTGGGTTTCACTGTAGCGACGGATGCACAAGGAATGAAAATGAGCAGGCAAGGACCGATAGGAAATTGGGTATCGCAACACAATAGAATTTTAAGAAAACTTATGAATTTGGAATGTGAGTGCTTAGTCTGCACTGATGCGTTGAAAACTGATGGTCCTGGACTGATTGCCCAAAAATGTAAACCTAGCCTATTTTGGAGTGGTATACACTGTCGGTCGATCGATTTCGATGAACATTTTTATTTTATTTTAAAAACCGCATTCCATCAAGTCGTTTGATAGATTTCAAAATATTTTGATATTTGTTGTTCTTTCTTTTTTTTTTTCTTGTAAATTCCAGAACACATTTGAATTTGTAGAATGGTATCTCCCTTGTGCGGTTTGAATTTGAATGGTCTAAGTTTCGTCATGAGTTCTTCACACTTTTCTGTGCCCATCCTTAGAAAATTCTGAATATCATCAGAAAAACTCTATTTTATTTATGCCAGCAGGATGACAGAAGACAATTTTGTATACTTTTGCGTTCATTCTTTCGACTAAAATGGTATTTATGAGGACTGCCAATGGGTCTATAAATACAAACATTTGGAGCGGCTTACTCCGAACCCAGGACTAGCCCCGCAAGTGTTATATTGTTTACCCAATTGGGACAGTTTTTTTTTTATTTAAGAAGGTTTTAATGATAGTTGTACTTTGGAATGCTTGCGAGAAGTGATATAGTTTGAGGAATAAACCTCGAAGCCACCGCAGCAGAACGTCTACCCTATTGGAAATTAACAATTGAAGTAGTAAAGGTCACAATCGACCATGTTTATTTTTGTTTCTTCTGCCAGTCCACCAAGTGGATGTTAACTCGAGGTTGTACTGCTTGTTGGACGGAGAATTTTGTAAACATTTTCAAACTTTGGTTTTTGTCAAGCCGCTCCTCGAACAGATTTAATGAAAAATTTAATCAGTGTGAGCCCCTCTATTCCGAACTCTTTCTAAGCGAATGCCAGATAGAGAAATTGCAATTTTCCATACCAAAACGTTTACTTAACAAAGTAATTAGCAAATCAACACATTTCTCGACATAGACGATCGAAAGCTTTATTTTAAAACGCACGCTACTATCCTGTCAACCTATCTCTATTTGTTTGCAGATTTATTTTACTAGCCACTGCAATTAAAAATTGCGGAATAAACAATGTTTTCCGTTTCCTAAAATATTGACTCTAAAAGATAAAAAAGAAAATCCAATAAATTACGCACCGTCACGTGGTGGTGGTGTATACAACCAACGCGTACATACTACGTATCACTAATTAATTAAACCACGAGTGTGCGTCAAACCACAGTATATTCAGATGGCACTCGTCGCAGGGACTATCGATTAATTTCATCTAATTATCCCATAAAAGTGGAACATCCTGTTATATCAGGACATTCATTTTCCTTTTTTTTCCCACCACCTCTCCACCCCTTTTCATGCGCCGCTGCCGCTGCCACTCTTCTAACTATAATAATCCACTGATGTGGATTTTTTTAATTCGCAAATGGGTTTTTCAGCCGCAAAAAACTATAAAATTATTTTTTAATTAATCCCTTAATTAAATAATTAATCATATCAAAAAGGCACTGTTCCCCCTCCCCCCTCCCACCGGGTGGTGAGAGAATTTCTTGTAAAACCGCTCTAATTAAATTGAATTGAAAATTATGCTGATCTCATTTGTGTCCGGAGTGACGAGGAATTTTTCTCATTCGTTGTACGATTTGAGTTTTCTTGAAAATTTCATGAACTTGTCCTTGCATTTCTCGCACTGAGGCAGAGTGAGAGGGTACAACAAGCCCTACTTCAAAAAAGGGTTGTAAAAGATTCAGAGCACCTTTTCTTCCTCCAACAAGAGACTTCCAGGAAAAACCGGAAATTATCATATATATATATGTACATACTATGGAATTAAATTCTGCTCTGCCATGAAGAAAGGGGCTTCCTCTGATGATGACATCCTTGTGGGGAACGTTTATGACATGAAGTAGCACTACCATGTGTTACTAAACGTAGCCGGAAGGACAACATGTATGTACATATACCTTTGTGAAAGTGAAGCATACGCTAAACGGTGGGAAGGAGAACAATTTTCTGCTCACCCTAAAACTAAGTATACCACCCCTGCCACTTGGATACTTAATTCTATGCTAGTGTTAAGGTTCAAGCTGTTCCTTTAGCGCACCCACGCAAAACTGTTGTAAAACAGCTCCTCTTTGTAAGGGTTAAGTAAGTGTACGAGGGCAAGTTGTCGTCCACCATGTTAAGTAGGGACACTGCAAGGTCAATACAGTGTAGTTACTTTTTTCGCTTCAAGTAAACACACCGTTTATGCTGGTTTCGAAAGAAAACATAAAGTTGTGTACGAATGGTGGCGTTGACGCATTTTTTTAATCCTTAAAATAAAACAGAGACTGTGACAAATTGTCGTGCAGTGGAGGAGTGAAAAGAAGTTAGAGAGTTGCTCTTCTAGGCACACAGTTGTAAAAGGATTTATAAAAATAACTTAGTTTGCTTACGAATGCGGTGATTAAGTTACATTTCTTGGGAGTACTCACCTGAAAAGAAAAAGAGAAGAAAATATTTAATACATCGTGCATAATATTCATAAATTTAATTTTAGTTATGAGAAGATATCGAAGCTGTTTTAACCTCTCTGCTTGATATAGAATACCTTCGGAAAAGTGATCCGAATGGCCTACTTCCCAACATCTTCAATATCATATTCAAAAGATATCGGTTTTACACATAATTGGGGGTTGACAAGGGTCGCCGCTACAATTGAAGAAGTAAGGGTGTTTTGACATTGCTCAGATTTTAAGATGTGGTTTGGGTCATACCTACTCGCCCCTAGATCCTATAAGTTGATAATCTTATAGGTATTGACATTTTTTCAAGACTTGTTCCTCTTGAACAAATTTTTTTTTTTTATTTTTTTTAACATCCTCAATAAGTGGGCGTGACAATATATGGTATTCAAGTGAATTGCAGAGAATTTCGAGACCCATAAATTGTGTTTTGGCAACATTTTTTAGATATCTAGTACAAATTTTGGAATAGTAGACAGGTTCGAAACTCATACCTATGCATAAGATATACATCCCTTTAATAGAAATTTTAAGCCCAAACACTTGAAAAATAGTCAATCTCAAAAAGTACAGTATTTTTAGCGGAATACCAGGTAAAACTCATCCAAATGTTATCAAAATAGTTAAAGCCATCTTAGTGAAAATCCATTTTTACTGAGATCAGCAGGAAAATTCTAATTTCACCACGAATTTTGGTTATACAGGTATGGTATGGGTATTGACGTAGTAAGTACATTAGGCCGTTGAGGCACCAATTGAACTTCTAGACAAATGGATAGACTTATAGGAAGACTTTAGAAGAAAAACAATGAAGAACACTATGCAATGTTTGAGGTCTAAGAGTGGTGCACTTTTGAGTCAAACCGTGGAGTATAACGATCAAAGACTTAGCTGTTCTGTTTCTAGCAAAAATATAAAGTTTAGGAAAAGTGTGCCTGGCGGAAGTTAAGATATGAAAATTTAATGTCTTAGCTCAGAATTTAAAACTTAAAATATAGTGATACACAGAAAAAGGCTGAGGCTTAGGGCTGACGCAAAAGTAGAAGGAAAGGATATCATACAATCCGTTTTAAATGAATTGTAACTTTTCATTAATAAATGCTATGTATGTAGTTATCCGACTTTAACAAAACACTGCAGGTTCCTAAAGGTAGTAATTTTTTCTGTCTTTTGCCAAAAGAATCTAAGGTTTTACGTCATCATCTATTCCAGCTCTTCTCCACAATAAACAAAATATCAGTGACTACCAATAGAAAGTCAATCTTCTTCTTAACATACTTCTCAACTACAAGCATTACTAAATTTACTTCAATAAAACTTAAGGCACATATTGTTCCAATCTCTGCCAGTAGCTCGAGTCCTAACAGGTCTCAAAAGCAACCAATTTTTAGGTCCAAATGAGATCTCTTTCTTTGTTATGAAGAGGTGTTGTTCTAGCCTGACTTAACGTAAGCTCTTTTACCTGTCATACGTCCTACAGACATCCATCCAACCAAAGACGATAAAACATAACCCTAACATCTGTGCTTCCTAAGGTTATGCAAAGCATTATTAATTTCCATCTCACAACGAATCTTGTATGAAACTCTCTGTGAAATGACCATCAGTACGATTTCCATCAAAAACGTTCCACAGGGGACCTTATATTGCATAAGTATGGGTAGAGTACCTTCTTAAAAAAAATGCATGCTTACAGTGTTGATAGAATCTTTGCATCATGGATTATAAGTTTTCTAAGAAATCAGCCAATACAAGTCCTATTGGTCGGATATACATACATACTTCTACATCAGTTTCAACCAATTCTGGTGTACCTTAGGGTACTTAGGTGATTCTCAGTTCTTTCTTCAATCCTGTTTTTCACACATTTTTTAACGATTCCCCGACTGAAACCCCAAGTTCTGGAGTGAATGTCTACTGATGTCTGTCAAAGTCATCAACAGGGGTACGAAAAGGGGTACATGAGTTCAATTCATAAAAAAGCCACTGAATGTCTCTTATCGTTGAAGGGGGACATATATAAGTGTAGCCAAACTAATGATATTGAGGAACCTAATGGCTTGACAGTTCTTGGCTAATAAGTTGCTCCAGACCTTAGTTGGAGTTATCAGATGTGTGAAGTTGCGAAAGTGCCGTAAAATGGTCTGAAATTCATATACAAGTCAAATCTTTAAGCGGGAGCTCCCAGAACTTGTTTGAGTTTATTAGATGCTGTCCAGCGTCAGGCGTGTAGATTGATCAGTGATCTGTCAATTTACAACCAAATACCTTTGCTAGAGCATCACACGAATGTATTTCCACCACAGTTCGAATGAATATATCTAACAAATTAAAGATTTAGACTTACTGGCAATCGTCTTACCCTTTCTCTTACTTTCACTTCATCACTGGATTTATAGCTTTAAAAGACTGTCAAAAGCGGAAATGGAAAATATTCAGTACAATGCAGCTGCCACGGTGTTCGTGAATAGTGAACTAAACCTGTACGTTGTTGGAGCAGATATATAATTTACTTGTTCCTGAACATGGAAAAATGTATGTACATAAGACGTTCTCCACCTATCATCGCTAAATGCACTTACAGTGCGCTTTACTGCCAACGAAAATAATTCAATTTGATGCGAAAGTGATGGAGTTCGGCTACAATACGTCAACGTCTGGAGCTGTAAACAAATATTTTGTTGGTACGTATGCATAAATATTTATAAACCACAATCTATTAATACAGAGTGGCAGGCATCAATCGAAAATAGTTTTATGGCGAAAATATTAACTGTCGATGGAGGTGGAGGCATGAAACTTTCACGGAATATATCTTGAAATAGCTACAATCACCATCAGCAAATCCACTGATAATAAAACGCTTGATCACGTCCAATTACTATCCTAAACTACTGGTCCATTTTTTCGCTCACCATTAAGCCTGTATAATCCTTCGACTATGTGAACACAACCGAACACTATAACTCTGTCAAAATGGTATTTCTCCTACGAAATCCCTTGACAGTGGTACATCCTTTTTGTTTTATTAATAGAACCAACATACACCCAGATACAGATAGTGATTCACACTCGGCGGCGTTTCAAGGAATATTCGTATACATCGCAAGGACATTAGATGTACGTATCTGTGAAACATCGACTCCCCTCTTCTCTATCTGTTCTTTTATTACACAACTATAATGTTCATTCGATAGAAAAATTTGTTTTCTTCAGTCTGAAAAAGGGACTTGAGGACATTCAAGTGATTCCTTTTTATCGGCAGGCTATTTTCCTGAGGGCTCCTTTTCTTCTTCTTCTTCTTCTTCTTTTTTTCTTGCTTTCATATTTCGTTTCCAATTTTTACGGACACTATGGCGACAGTGACAACTATGACGACTACAAACAAATGTTTGATTAAACTAATTGGACTGCGCGAGTGTGGTAGTAGGAAAAATGAGGGACCATACATTTTATTCAACGAGGCGTATACGTAATTTTTTATGATTTTAACTGCGTGTGCTTCGTGTGGGTTTGTTTGTTTTTTCTTTTCTTCTTTCTGTTATAATGGTGAGAAATTTTTGTTCGTTTCGAGTTTGTCTTTGGAGAAGGGTCAGTGAATTCGATATCGAAAAAGCCATGAAGTGTTTAAGTGAACAATTTAAACGGATATCGGAGGAAGTTTAACCTGGAAAATATTATGGCTTTAATTCACAGGTTAAATGTGTAAGAGAAACTTTTGATTTAGATTTTTCAACACATCAAAGTGGTATACATATATTGAAAGTCGCTTCAGAGAATATCTTCATATGATATTTAGTCCCATTTGGGTTGACAAGTATTGGCAACGGAAAATATACAGCGACATATGCCTTGCTCCTCCACAAAAAGTCTGCTGGTTGAGGCCTAAACTGTACACGAACTGATACGGTTCTATTTTATCGAAAACGCTTGGGAAAATTTAAGTAAAGTTTTTGGTTTCAAGATGGCAATCGAATTTTGTTTTCTATGACAATTGCGAAAAGTGGGTTCATGAAAAATCAAAAAGAACTATGGTATTGTCTGGGAATCGAAAGTAGTTCATCGCATTAACAACTAAAGTATAGCTTTAATCCTTACCCATCGACAATATACATTTATCTCAGATCACTGTCTATAACTTCCCCCAAATTATTCTCAAATTATTAGGATTGCTTTGATTGATTAGATTAGGACCTGTACTCACACGTCAGCTACCTACGAGTTTTTACCAATATTATCGCTCCTAATCAGACCTGGAACTAAACTAAACAACATGATGTCCTTAAGGGATCACGAATCTTCACGATTTTTACTTGAATATAATGCTAGAATATATTATTACTTATTACCGTAAATATCTAGTTCAAATTCCGACTTTACTTATATTCGGTAACAATGATTGCCCATACTTTGAATGCCGCAATAAACTTAGGGATCTTCCTCTTAAATCAAGGACCACAAAAAGGAATACAAAAAAAATAAAATACTTTATTACGAATATTGCCTCGATAACAACTCTGCTCTAGATGGGAGGTGCTTAGATTTGGTGTATCGATAAGAAGGAATTGAAAACAAAAGTTTTCTTCTGAGTTTTGGTGATGCTTGTTGCGTTTTCTGTGCGCCTATTACTTCAGCTGAAATACCAGTCAGTGATGGATGAAGAAGAAAACACAGTATGACGAGGGAAGAGCTGAAGTTCTTTTAATATTTTGTTATGGAAGTGTACCAACATACAACAACCTTCCAAAGAAAGTGATTTATTATATTTCTTTTGTGAATTAAAGTAGAATAAACTGGCTAGGCTAAGAATGTGCACTTTGGTTGAGGCCAGAGAGTCTGGCCAATTCTCTGTTAAAGGAGGTAAAACAATACTATAGCATTTCGAACAGTGATTTAACATAAAATAGGTAAAGTAATGGAATGTTGATGACTTTGTTTTATATCATTTTAGTAAGCTAAAGAACATACCAACATTGAAGACTCAAGAGTAGCAGTATTGACTATTTTGTTTTATATATGATCGATAGGTTTTTCGAATTTTTAAAGTTAAAGCGAAAAAGGAAAGAAACTGAACTATTTCTCAGAATTCAGGAAGTAGGGTTAAAAAAAACTAGGAAATTTTAAGTAAAAACACATTTGTATTAAAAAGGGTACACTGGCTTTTTAATTTCTTTTCAAAACTTTTTAAAGTTGTACAAAATACTAAAGTCAACATATCCCCACCCCATTAATGCATTTTAAAAAGTTTGCTTAAATTAGCGAAGTACCTCATTAGCATCCCTGGCTTGGTTGTTTTTCAATTCCGACGATGGTAGTTATGTTCCGTTATTGACAGGCGGAGCTTAGACTTTGCAAGTAGATAAGGACAAAAGCAGAAAATGTGCTTTTGAAAACAAAGAAGGAAAGGCGACTAGTAGTTCAGCCGAAATAGCACGATAATTTGGCCAAAAATGATGAATGGAAACATATTTTTCAATCATTTTACGCATACAGCTGGTTCAGTAGAGTTTTTTTGTGACGAAAGGATTCATTAACTGGTCTATTTTTTTTTGTGGATGGGAGTAATAGACAGACTAGGCTAGCAATTTGTCAAGTAAAATTGTCTTTTTCGAAAAACACATGAATTACATATGCATATTTAAAAATTAAAAAAAAGAAGTGCTTCGCTTGTTACACTTTTCATTTTTCTTCAGTTGTGTCATAAAATCGTTGGTAAGCCAGACTTAGAGATAGAGTAAGTGTTCACTTAGCAAGTCGAACAACTATTGGTGTTACTATAGAGTAGCGTACAAGACAGTTTTATGCTTTTATTTTTTCTTCTCCAAAATCCAACCAAAATGTTTTACCCTTAAATCTTTTAGCAGAAAATAGTAAATTTTTGCAATTCAAACAAATATTACTTGTAATATGAACTTAATGAACTTTTTCAATATAGGCAATGTCCCGTTTTCGGTAGGAGGAGCTTGTATTAATTCAGTATTAGTACGAGCACGAATGTAATGACTTTTGTGAAGAAAACTGATACTTGCTACCATTTCTGTTTGACTAGTGCTTGAGCTGAAATTTCAGTCAGTTTTGGAAAAATAAACACAGTGTCTCCAGGGAAGCGGTGAAGATGTCATCATATTTTATGAGTTCTTCTCTTCGTGAATAGAAGTAAACTGATCAGGCCAAGTGTGCCAAGAACAATTGCTCGAGAGTGTGGCCTTAAAAAAGACTAGTACGTAGATAGAGGCAGAAATTTGTTGATTGAAAATGATTTTGCTTCACACGTATGTCAATCAATTTGTTTTATACAATTTTAGTAAACTGAAGTAATAATTCACGACTGTTTGGAAAATGATTATATTCCCAAGCTAAAGTCTTTAAACTTAAAAATAGAATTCGAACAGTATTGACTCTTATGTTTTTTTGAATAAATTTTAAATTTTAATTTTTTTTTTTTAAATAAATTGAAATATTTCTCAGGAGGCAGGGTTAAAATTGTTTTATTTTCGAAAATTTTTAATGTAAAATATTCCCTTTAACGCATTTTTAAATGTTTGCTTAAAATAGAAAAGTTCCTCATTAGCACCCCTGGTTTAGATGTTTTTCAACGCAGGCAATGTCCCGTTTTTGGTAGGAGGAGCGTATATTCATTCAGTAAATGAGTATGTGTAGAGAAAATAGGCTTCTGTGAAGAAACTGATACTTGCTACAATTTCTGGGCGACTAGTGCTTGAGTTGAAATTGAACGCCAACTTGAGACAATTTGGAGAGTCTTACAACGCCGAGAAGAATGGGTGTGTGATGGAAAGGAAAGTACATGGACGTGTGTATGGAGGTAGTTCTTACGTAAGAATGTTCAATAAGCAAGCATTTTATCTACTACGTCGGTAAAAGAACTAGACTCTCTCTCTGTCTTGGAATGTCTTAAGTAAACTCGGTTTGTAAACATGATTTGAATATAATTTTGTTTAACAGTCGGCTTGTAGTCTATCAATTTTTAGAATGCCTGGCATTCCTTCCTTGAGCTATGTAGGGTAGCTTTAAGGCGATTGAATCCACTTGCCATTATATGCTTGCTAAACATATCAACGGGTATCAAAAGAAACATGATGCCCCAGCGGACGATGTACGTAATGATCCGGCTAGGTGCAAGATGTATGCTATACCTTGCTTAGTTTTTTTTAAAGACTATCCACCAGACACCACCAGATGTAGGGTCAGTGAGTTATTCAAGGTTGTAGACCCCACTGTGGTTTCTTCTTGAATGTTTGGTGTCAAACTTAACTTCCTAACCAGGATCAGATCTAACTATTTTGCTTTGGCAGATAAAGCTAAACCCACACAATTTAGAAAAAGAAGAAGAAGGAACGCGTCTTTGCAGAGTGCCTCTACTAACAGATCTTTTAGTGGAGATCCTACCCAGCGTGGAGTTGATAATCCAAACACTTCGCAAAGTTAGCTGTCGACTTTCTGAACTAAAAATGCATCTGCTATCTCTGATGTTCTGAAAGCATCCCGTATTGCATTCCTTTACAATACACATCTTGGGTCTCTGACAGTGTGTTCACGTTAGATACATACAAAAAGTCACCACTTTTCATAAAAATGTTGAGTCTTTGTATTGACTTAAACTGACACCTCTTGATGGATTCCCTAAATGTCGAACTAAGGTGTAAAAACAGCTAACATCCCTTTTCGAAGTACTTAAAACAATTACCAAACTCACTCTGAACATGTTCCCAAGTTGCTTCCCCTAAATCGATGCAACCATAAAGTAGGCTCATGTTTCCCTGACCATTTCAGGGTGGTTAAACCGAAGTGCATACCCTGCTTTCCATATCGAACCCCTGCCACCACGGTGCCCATGATTACAGGAAGATATCATGGCTCGCTTAAAGTTTATTGTTGACTGCACAAAAACCGATTAAAAGTTTTCGCTCCTTGCAAACTATGTACACACCCACTTTCGTGGTCCAAAATGAGCACTGCAAAGATTGTATTGCTGGTTTTCGTGTTTGCATTTGCGTCTGTGTCTCTGTAAAGCGTTACAACCTCATAAGACGATTATTTTCAAATTTATTACACACTGGGTGTCATCGGTGTTTGTGTTTGTATCTCCATTTCGTATCTCCTTTTAACTATGGATCTCCACTCTTTGGTTTGGGTGTTAAATCTTTGGTTTACGACGATTACCAAGCTAATTGCCGACACTATGTTCTGTGTTTTGTTTGTACACCCACACACGTAGATATAAAATCTGTCCTTGTTCGTATGTTTACAGTCATCATCTGTCTTTGGCTAATTCGGATTCCAGATAAATTATTTACGAATTGAGAAAGAATTTGTTTGTTCGTCTACCCGTTTACAGATAACATTAGAGACGGGACTCTATAGCAGTTAATTGGATCCGGGAATTTTTTAATCTGGTTTGTGATTCGCAGGAGCGGCGATAAGACAAACGGGAGCGTGCGGGAGGAAAAAGGATTTGCTGTTTACGATACTTAAGGGGGGATAATGCTCTTGAAAACATGGCTAAGCAGGCTAGAAGCTTTTAGTTGCGACGAAGTAATTACATTAAAAAAGTTATCCTTTAATGTGGTAATTAAGTTAGGAGGACGTCTTAAAATCTCTTTGCGCATAACAAAGGACTGTTTGTAAAGTTTTCCTAATGCTATTTAGGAATGGTGTTCACAGTGGATGGTGTGAAGTTGGACATCCCTTCAAGAGGGGCAGTCTCTTGCTGTAAATGGCAAGTTGGACGTAAGCCAAGTCAAGAGTGTCCAAGGGCTAGTTATACAGATGTATACTATGTCGTAAGGCAAGTGATAAAACATTGTACAAAAGAAGGTTGTTAACAATGAAGGGTCGCGTTGATAGTGTAAGATTTGCAACTAAGTCCAAAGCCCCTGTAATCTTTGCACTGACGTACCGCCTCTCAATCCACATAATTGAATAATTAAATTATGTAAATCCTTACAGCGATTCTCCGAGTTACTCTCCATCGATACACATATTTGCATACTGAGTGGGGAATAACTGAAATCCGAAACCAACATAAATAACCTAAATACCATCGAATTGATTCCAGCGAATCCACATACAAGGATACCATCCATTCCGTCCCTGATGTGAATCACGAAATCGAAATTAAATTATGCAATCGAATAAAATCATTCGATATGCCCCACCTGACAGTGTCAATTCCATTGAGAAGCCATTCATACCGACCGATTCAGCTGAATTGAGTAGCAAAATCCTTTTAGCCACAAACGCAGAAAAAAAAAACGCCACAAACGAATGGATTGCATTGTTATTTCTATCGCGGAATGACGAATGTGTCGTTACGGTAATGTACTGTACTAACAAGAAAAAGTACTTTGTGCTATAGTGAATAAAACATGAAAGCCAACATCGTTTCGTATCAAATCTAATTAAATGTGCCGAGGAAAACAAAGCAAAAATCAACACCTGCTCTTGTCCCTCATTTAAACAGCTGCTAGTGTCCTTAAATAGTCCCACGTGACCAGACTCATTCCTCCCACAAAACTCACATATGACATGTATGCTGGCCTTGCTGTCGCTCTTGTGCCAAATTAAATGCCACATCGGCCTCCTTAGTGTCGTCCCAAGTGCGAGTGTAGGCGCCAACACCACACAAAATCCTACATCTCATCCTTTTACATTCAATTTTTTTTTTTGTCACCAAATAGTGTTTTTATTTTTGTTTTTGTTTTTTTTTTTTTGCTCCTTACTGCCATTTTACATAAGCTGTGTAAGTGTGCGGTTGTGTGTTTGATTACGTGCCCATGTGACAAATAAAACAGGATACAATTAATTACATCCACAAAGCACCATGAAGCATAAATACAAACCAAGTGCTGATGGGAACAATGTGTGGGGGCGTATATATGCACATACACCTATGAATGTACATATGTGTATGCCCTAAGTTACTCGACACTTATTAAGGTGTGAACTTCCATATCTGAGTTTCTGCGGGTACAGTACAGTGTGTACCCGGCCCCAAGGCATCCGACGATGAAACTCATTAACTTCGTGGAGATGTGTGTAATTTGTGTCATTAGGCCTCGTGACGACAGCCTTATTAGGGATTCTGGTTAAGTCTAATGCCACAACAACACACAGATACCAACGTACATGGTGCTGTTGTGATTCTGGCTTTATCTGCAATTTGATTTTCAAGGGGATTATATCGAGATACAATACGCTTATTAAATTTATAAAACAAAAAAGAGGGAAATAGACGTATCTACGAGCAGGGCTGAGTGACAGCAGTGAAGTAATTGTGCAGACATCTGATTAAGTGTGCTCTTGAGACAATGGAGGGATTTCGTCAACTGAAGGGGGCCTCTTGTAGTGAGGAATAATTGATGACATAACGAGATATTTGTGCAGTTTATTGGTTCTCTGTAGAGTACTCTCGAGCAAATAATCTGCTGAAGAACGGGATCGGTGGATTTTTTTTTATTGCTAACTCCCGATGGTTAGAGCTTTGATTTGCTTAGTCTTCAAGTCTTTGCATTATATGTTAAGAGTAATTAATGAAAGATATATGTAAGCACATACACATGTACATAGGTGGGAGGGTGAATTGATGGGGGAACGATAGATGTGTTTCATAATTAATGGGAATGTTTGCTCTTACTAATAAAGCCATTGAACATGGAACACATTTAATTTTGTTCATTTCATTGCATTTTTAAAAAGAAACTCGTATTTGGCCCACCCTGTAGACTCACGAGTTCACTAACTAGCAATGGTGTAGGTGGAAATGTTTTCAATGAATCTCAGTATCTCCGTCGGCCGAATTAATGAGGTTTACGGAACTTCTATCTTGGGTCAAGAAAAAAGTGATATCCACTACAGACATCCGCATCTTTTGAGACAGGCAAACAGCTATCAAATCTATGGCAACTTCCACTAATAATTCGAACGTTATTTTAGACTGCAGTATGTTCCTCTAAGATACCTTCACCTTCACCTTTGTTGGGTGTCGCCGACGTGTCATTCCTGGTAAAAGATATTTGGCCTAAGCTAGACCTGAAATGAACTAAGATTTTGATCTCTCTTACCATATTCATCATCAGTGGAATGCACTGAATTGACTTTGTCAACTGTAAAGATAAAGAGGAGAAGGAGTCTATCTAGCAGCTGGATTCCTGCATATTCCCTCCCCTCTTTGACGAAAGAAGATTTCATTTGAGTGCTTTCTCCTTTAATGATCATGATGGTGTTATGAACACTGAAAGTAGGAGTCTACTATGCTTCATTAGAAGCTCCAATTGGTTCCACTAATAGGTATGGAGGATTATATGACCCAGGTGGTATCACGTCACCCCTATAATTGGTGTTGGCGATAGCCGCCAGCCTCTATAAGCCTAAATCTAGGATCTGTGTATGCCCTTCGTGTTTTAAGTTAAACCCGATTGGTTGAGTTATCCTCAAGAAACTATTGCCAGCAGAGTTCTGCATGTTAGGTTTGGTAGTGACCCAATTGTCAACAAAGTTCTTACAAGCATCTATACATGCAAGCCTTTGTATTTCAATTACTCAGAAGTTTTTCACAGATAACTAGAACCCTCTCAAGGGAGAGACGACTCTTTATTTTGCGTGTCTCTGGATATAGTGACCTTTCAATGGATATCACACAGTAACGCATTAATATACCTTTTGTTGGGCAAAGTGTGCCAGCTAAACAACGATTATTCAATTTTTCTTGAAACCTTTAAGAGATACACACTGTCCAACACAATATATTCAAATTTGTATAAAAATTGTATGAACTCTCTTCTCATTTATAAACGATGTCCCTTATCTTAAGATCCTGTCATAGCCTGGCATCTTAAATTTCATCCATGAAGAAACCGTGACCTTTGTGAACTTGATATACATATATTTGTTTATAAATTTGTTGGATTTTCACCAAAGTTATGCTAAAAGCCAAGCTCTTTTACAGCTAAAGAAACTCTCACACCTTTGTCTATATATTATAATTTCTCCTTCCAAAAATCCAAAACTACTTTTCTCACTTAAAATTTTTGAAAAACTTTGCATTACGAAGATTTATTTAAAAAACATAATTCAAAATCGCAACTTTGGCACTTTGGTAACTTTTTTCCATTAGCAACTCTCTTGATCTTTGCACACAACTCTTGGATGTTAAGTCGTTATCCTTAACATATTAATGTTATATCCTTCCTAATCGCACTCGACGGAGCCAACTATAATGAGTTCTTCTTGTACTGGAAATTCATTAAGGAATCTTAATTTATGTACATCATGCGGAAAGTTTCGCACCACATCTCCCCTTTCGTTGGTCCTTATGCATGGATGTACATCCTGACGATACTTTAAACAACACTTATGCATTATCCTGGCGCGCGAAGCAATCATTAACATATTTAACTAATTAAAATTCATGGTGAACCATTATAATGATACGGTTTTCGGGTGTGCTTCCAATCTTTCAGGAGCTACTCTCAGCTACTCTTCGGATGGAAGGTACCTATACACGGCGCCCTTTAAGTAAGCTGTCCTGTTTTAATTGTTTCCATCGTGCGTCTGTGTAATGGTGGATCGATTTTTATGGTTATCGCCGGTGTGTGTATAAAATGACGAGGACATCACCTCGTAAACGTTTATCTCTTATTCATAAAACGGAGCGCATAATGTGTTTTCTTTTTCTATTTCGCGATGGTAGGGTCGGGTTCCTGTTTGTCTGTGTACGTAGATACATGGCCAGTGTGTATATGACTATAAAATTTTAGACTCAACACCAAGGTGAAGCACTGCCATTTTTTGTAAAATGGCTCATATCATAGAAAAAGTTTTTTTTTTTTACAAAAGTTGACAGTCGCCGGAAAAATTAGGGGAAGTCTATCTTCAAAGGAAGCGTCGCTTTGTCTGAGCCTTCCATTGGGGTATCTTTTTTTGTGTCCTTGGCCTAAGCAGTTGGCGCCAGTTTTTCTTTTAATTATTCAGCTCTTGAGGCAGCACGACAACTACAAATGCAAATTGTTTAACTTTCGCGCAGGAAGTAAAGAAGATTCAACAATTTTTTTTGAAATACAAAAAATGAGGGTGAAAATGGAATCAGTTTTTAATTATGAGGGTAAAATGTAATGGGTGGGGGGTTTTAGAAAATTAAATTTTGAATGGGAAGAGAAAACGGGATATGTCCGCCCTTTGTATAATTTTTTCAGCTCTCTATGTTTAATGATAATGGCACGTGCCTTATGTTTACTTACTAAAATTCTACAAACTTCCTAAAATCTTGTTTTTCGAATTGTAAGCGTAAGTCAGTGTAACCATAAACATCTACATATGTATAAGTGAAAACCAGAAAACCCCCGAATGATAAAACGTCTCATAGACCAATCTCACTTCTTCCAGTTATTTCTAAAGTAATCGAAAGAATTTTACTCAGGCGAATACACTCAGTTATGGAAGAATTACACTACATGACGGATCAGGTATTCGGATTCAGCAGCAAGCATTCTGAAATTGAACAAGTACATAGAATAACATATGTAATCAAGCGTATTTCTCGACGTCTCCCAACCTTTTGACAACGTCTGGCATGAAGGCATAAAGTTCAAATTAAGACAAGCACTGGCCCAGCATTTGTACAATATTTTGGAGACTTGCCTTACGAATAGACTATTCCACTTTGAATGCGGAAACGATTGTTCAGAGTTTAAGTAAATAATGTCTGGGGTCCCGCAAGGAAGCCTTCTTGGTCCAACGCACTTAACGAAACCAATTTTTTTTCAAAAGAATCAAACTATATAGACTAGACGCGTCTGACTTGCGGAGCGTACAAAATGTTCTTATTTCGTGAAACAAAAACTGAAAAACTGCTTGATATGACAAACTTAAGTAGTTGTAGCAAAAGGATTGTGTTGAAGGGAGGTCTTTTAGTGGCTAAAAACTCCACACTACTATAAGCACACGCTGACGAGTCTCAAAGTTTCTTCTTGAAGATTAGTCTTAGAGACGTACCTCTCTCCCCAGTAAGTTGTAAAAAGTTGCTGGTTACTATTCAAAATTTTTACAAATAGAAATCATGTAATATTTGCGGAAGTTTGTAGAAAAACTATAATATAGTAAATGAACTCCTTAAGTAAGGACCAAATATGACAATAGGAAGTACCATCTATTGATTTCATTCTTAAAAGACTGTACAAAAAGCACTGTTAAATATTTTTGGATGATTGTTGGTTTATTGAAAAGAGTAAACCTTCCTATTAAATGCCGCTGGCTTGGCAGTAGACCATGGTTACTGAGAAAATTGAGCGCATAAGAGCTGTCAGTGACCAAAATAACCTGTGATATGCACTTACTGAGGCAACGGCTCTTTGTATAGTTCCAAAAGCATGGATGAAAATAGTATAACTTGTTGGTGGGTTTTAAAGGACTGTACCTAGGTACCCATACAATGATACCGTCAACTACATCGTCGAGAAGTTTCGTTTTACTTTCGTTTACATTTTGTTGGTAGAAGGACAGTCGGTAGAGTTTTTTGAGGGAAGTTTGGTATTAGAATTGCATCTGGTTTTTGTACGATGTAGGCATTAATCTTGCCAATCGGTGTTTCTTTAGCCTAAGAAGGCAATTGAATAGAAAGGTCTTATCGAGGCACACCAAGGAGACTCTACATAATACCCTCATCAACCCAGTCTGGCTTTATGACGCAGAAGTTTCTACGTATACAAAGATAGATGAAGATATCCCATTTTTGGTAACGGGCTTTGGAAAAGGAGATTTACCAGCGAACTCTACGAGTTGTGCAGCGCCATCGAGCTGGTCAGAAATCTAAGATAGATAGGACATGTGGAACGAATGTAAAACAACGCTCCAACCCAAAGAGTCCTTGATTTAAACCTGAAGAGACCACCCCGCAGAGGAGGAACTCGTCTTAGGTAGGTCGCAGAAGTGAAGAGGACCTCCACCAACTTGGAGTGGGCAATTAGAGGCACTTAGCCAAAGACCGAGCTTACTGGAGTGGTTTGTCGCATGAGGTTCAGGTCCACTGCGGACTGTAGCGCCACCTGTGTAAGTAAGTAAGAATACTTTAACGATGGTATTAGGGTTCACGAGTTACAACGAGTTACAAGTTACATGTTTCTACGAAAATGTCAAATCATTTTAAGGACTCGCAGTAAATGAAACAAAGCAGTCATCTTCTTTTTCCTTAAATAAAGAAACCAACACCATGAAAACAATTACTTAAGCTTAACGACATTAAAGAGACCAACTTCAGGTCAGTAAATGGTGTCCGCCTAAGCTGGATTATAAGAGCTCAGATTTAGTCACAAATATACATAAATTATACAGATGAAATATTAACACAATAATAAGTAAGAAAAAAAGAAGAGAAAATATTTCATAAAAACGATTTAGAAAAGGTGACGAATGTAAACGCCAGAAACCTTTGTTCATCAAGGATATCAACACCAACGGCAGCTGGATTAAGTCTTGGAGAAGCGGATGCCAACAGGGGCATCTGACCAGACAAAACAAAAGAAAATTCTTAACTCAACTCGTATCATGATGAAGATGTTCTTCAAAAGCAAACTCATTAAAGATACTATTACTGTGTTCACGAGTTTATTTGAATGCAAGTTCACAGGTTTGCGACGAAAAAGAAAGACAGACTTCCACTTCCAGCTAGATTCACCTAAAAATTCGTAAATCGTATGATAAAGTTTTTGAATAACAACATTTTTAGTACGTTTCTTCGAGCTCATTAGTAAAATTTGTTTTTTAGAAAAATGTATCAAAGCATAAAAACCTGCAAACTGTGAGTCAGAAACTCATCAACGACGTCACCATTCACTTGTCTTCACTTTTCTGCATTGAAAAACGTTTCTGGGAAAACTTTAATCGTGAATGTGGGTATTTTTTGATGAGTTACCTCCCGGCCGTCATTATTATCAAACAATGCAACCTTCAGACAACAGAAAATTCAAAATTCCTTAAAAAAGAAAATTGACTTCATCTCTGTGTAATGTACCCTGTCACTTCCTTTGCGGTTAGAGTTCCGCGATTTTATCTCTTTTTCATCAGAGACACAAAGTTTAATGAAAAAACCGCAACACACATCTACCTCTCCTTGCAGGGTGGTTCAATTAAATGCGTTTGTCTCTGACGGAAATGTTCATAAAAGGTATAAGGTTCCTTCCGTCTTCTCGTGAATTCATTTGTCGCAGGTAGTACGTGTGTGTCGTAAAAAATTTAATATAACCTAAAATATTCAAATGCGAGCAATGAGGTTATAAAACCCGTCATTCCTAGGTTTTACAACTTTCGAATTGAGAACATTTAAGGGACCGTTAACGTTTTAACCAGATGTATAATAGAATAGAAAACTCTTTGGTCCCCACCCATCCTTAAGACTGACTTAAAATCACCAAACCGAAAACATGTCGTCTCCTAATAGGACCAAGTTTTTTTGTTCATCCCCTCAAAGGGTCGGTTTTTCCTTCCTGGCCAAGGCGATAAAACTACATTAAAAGTGCATTAAAAGGCGGACCTTCTAACAAGAGAAAAACAAGCAAAAATCTGTTGCCACAACAATAAAAACAAAACAAAATACACCATACACCGCACCCCAGCAGCAACAGCGGTGTGGTGGTGGTGGTGGTCCTTTCATACGAAAAAAAAAGAAGCAAAAGGACTTGAAAATCCCCTTAATTTTCGTATAAAAGTCAGAGTTTCCTCAATGGGAAATGTGCATACAACATAAAGCCCACAATGTAGCAAAGTTATGTTTGTGTTTTTCTTTTTCTTATTGGTATGTATGTATGCGAGTAGGTGGGTATCCTTAGGAGGTCATGTAACTTTTATTGCTATATGCTTCCTCTCTTTCCGCCGCCTCCTTTGCCTGATAACACTATTCTCTTATGCTCGGTTGACTTCTTGTGCGTTTCATGGACCGCGAAATTATACGAGTATACCTCTTCTAGTGGAGTTCATATACTATGAGCAGAAAACTTTTATGAATATTACACATGTGCGGGGAATAATTTTATTAAGAGCTCTTGTCTGTGAAATTCTTACGAAAATAAATATTTTTACTTCTCGCTGTTACCTTTCAAAAACGAAAAACCCATATCCGGTTACCTCAGCCGGAATACACTCAAGTACTTTGTAATTTGCTATACAATATCCAATTAAATCGATGTTGGTGGCATGAATTAATTAATTAAAACTCTTCATTACAAATTTATTGTGCTGTCAATATAATTGGGTCAATAATTAAAATGAAAAAAAAAAAAAAATAAAATATTTCGGATTTTCGAGCGGTTACTCGTAAAAATTCTGATAATTAACCAGGCTGACGCTGACAGAGATGCTATTTTCGCTGATAATTGAATTTATTCAGATCTGAATTGGGTATCATTCTGCGCATAAAAGGATGGAAGTGCACATGTCTACAGAAGTGTTTGCGAAAATTCATTGTAAATAGCGTGTACTTCGCACTTAGAGTGGGTAATCTTTAGTCTTGTTATTGAATGGTAAGGTGAATAATATAATTTTCTATATTTCTTGCAGAAGGCTAGTAGGTCCTAACACCAAAAGCAATAACTACAGTGTGTCGTGACTTTTTAATTTCATTTTGACCATAACTATGTACGGGTAATCCTGAGAGGAGAGGTTTCTGGAAGTCATACCAATAAAATTGAATTCAAGCCAAAGACTTTAACTTGACCAAACCAATCAACATTTGAAAAAGTGGAAAAAAAATTGTAGTTTTATTGAATTCAGGCAAGTGATCAACGCCCTTGATGACATTAAAGCTATTGAAGTCAATGAAGTGATTAAAGTCTTTGAAGTCTTTGAAGCCTATGAAGTCATTGCAATCATTGAAGTCAATTCGTCTGTGTCCTATTTCATTTTATCGATAGTACAAGTGACAGTTGTAAGAACTACGAATGAATTTCAATTTTAAAAAACAGATATATACAATTATGTATGCAGATAAGCCGTCTTGGCATTTCAATCAAACTCTGTCCGACTTGGATTGATATCAGTGGAAATGCCAACCTCCAAAATGATATGGTGATCAATAAAAAAAAAAAAAAATACTTGGGGCAACAGGTCGATGGGACCCAGAGCCTAGCTTCTCACAACCATTTGTGTTGTGCGTGTTGTATTCTCTACACGAATGGAAGGGGCCTACTGTTTCATGCTGTATCCGAAGGGCAATTTGTTATTTGAGAAGCTTTTTCATGACAATTGTACTCTCGGATGTTTGTCAGACACTCGCGAGAGGTGGGGCCATGAAAAACTTTTTTGGTGTTCCGACTGGGATTCGAACCTCGAACCACTTGCTCCATAGTCCAACGCACTAACCACAGAGCCACGGCGCTCACATTTGGTGATCAATAGAAAAGTAAAAATGTATGTAAAAGATCCTCTAATATTTAAGCCAAATCTGAGAGTTTTTAAAATATTACAAAAAAAGTGTCAAACCTTGTTCTATTGCCACGGCTTTAATAAAAGTGGGAATCTTCCACAGAACAGTATTGCTCCAGGGTCTGATATTTCAGCTGTTAGGGCTTTCTCTACGATTTGCTCTGTTGCAGGTCCTATGGGTGTCATTTGTTACCTTTGGTTTGGAAAATAAAAATAGGTGTCTTTGAAAAATACCCCTGAACATTCCTTACTCAGTATGGTTCTTTTTTCATTCGATTCGGGTACTAAAGGAATTGTTGTTCATTCATTTAAATATCAATTGAAGGGAGTCTTGTCATTATACTATAGATGTACCGAAAACATGTACCATTTGTTCCACTCAGTCTTCATGACAGCAGCCCAGATCCAAGAAGCTTGAAAGGTGTAACGAATCTGGGTGAAAGAAATCCTCCACTATGCAGTAAGCCTCTTCCTTTCAAATGCTCCTTTAAAGAGTGAATTTATTATGACACCAAGACACTTAGGCCATTTGTATTAGGCTAGATAAAGTAAGCCACTGCCAGCACCAAGGATATCTTATCTCACTTTATTCGTTTCAAAGGAATTATGTGCCCTGGAAAGGGCAAGCCAAGAAAACGTAACACTTTTAGAAGTTATTACACTTAAACTTGAACAACGTTTTCCGCCTGGATTGATATAGATATGAACATAGGGTCACCTTAGAAGGTCGTCTAACAACGCCTTTTCTTTGTCTTAATTAAGCCGAAAATACGGCTATACCATGGCCGAAATCTTTGGTCTCACAATCAAACACATCCTTCTGTGTATTATAACGATATCCTTTTCATCTCCAGGTAGGTTATTTTTCAAAGAAATACTTTTCAATATAAAAATGGAGCAGCAAGTTAGATCACAATATAAACTTGTCAGAAATATCAGGTACAGGTACATACCTCCTTTCATACACTTTCTACTGCAAACTAAGCTGCATTCACTCTGTTGCCATACCGGCTCCAGGGATGTTATACACTCAAAATAAACGATTAGTTTGTGGCTTTGGTATTTGACAAAAATTGGTCAAAAGCCTGAACCCATAGTAAACATGAAAATTTCCTTTCAATTAGCCACAACTTTTCTCCCAAGTCTAACACCACAAAGGCCATAATATACAAAATAAAAACCGCATTTCATTCATCCCTGTACACATTGTTTTTAATTATTTGCATAGAGAGGGAACTTTAAAATTTCATTGTGGTCAGACTGGCTTCCATTCCTTCATTAAAACATAAAACAAAAGGCAATGGAAAAGCAAAACAAGCTAAAAAAAAGGAGAAATACCAAAACCAACATATGGTTGGTAGTCTGTGTTTATTTTTTGCACAATATTCCAAGCAATGCAGTCTCTCGATCTAGCTATTCCTTCAAAATTCTTTTGAATTTAAATTAAAGGCAGCTTTATAACGTATGTTGCAGCTGCCATTGTTGAGGAAATTATATTTCGGGTTATACGCCACTCCCGGTGGGTGGACCCTCCATCTCAGCCTCTTCCAACAATAGGCCATATCTTGGTGTGTAACTCTTATCCTTTTCAGTTTCTCAGCAGCTGTGTGTAGAAGGTTAGGAGAGTCGTTCGGGGTTTGAGGTGGGAGTATGAATGAGTGCGCATAAACTTTTGACCCATAGTTTACTTTTTCCGCCAGGATATCACCAGCAGAGCACGAACTTTCTATTCACTTTTGTGGACATTTCTCCTACTCTCTTTGTGAACAAGGATGTGTCTGTGTATTCTAAAGAGGACGACTGGAGGTAAGAATAGTTTTGAATAATTTTCCATTTTGGGTTTGGATTCGTAGACATTGAGAGACTCAGCAATATTTCGAGAGAAATGGAGAAATTTTCAATTCACGACTCAAATCCTTGCAGAATACGAGTAAGTTCGAATAGAGTCATAACCAAACACAAATGAATACGCAGTCCTTATTTAAAAGACCACAATGGTGGCATTTGCTATTAAACTAAGCACAGCTCGATTGTAATCTTCTAATAAATGGGAAAAGGAATCGAAACGAAGAAAAAAAAAGGGGGAAGTTTCGAAAATTATTGAAAAACTTTGACCACTTCAAACATTTGTGTTCGGGATTTTGCTGGCAAATTCTCAAGAGCACTCATTAGCATGCAAATGGACAAGGTATTCAATTCGGTTAAGCAACAGAGAGAGAGAGAAAGAGAGTTTATCTGAACTGATTTGGCAGGCAAATGTGTTCAAGTGGTGAATTGGTAGACTTGGAGTGATTTTCTTCTTTTCATTTGGCTGAGAGTGGAAACAATGTAGGTCCCACCACTAGGGTTGTGGATGATGTAACGAGGGAGTTCCTTCAATTGTCTTATTAAAAATGTATACATGTATATAATAAGGGGATGGAAAGCTTAACAGCGACTTCTGAAAGGAATTGTGCAATGAGAGTCTGCTTCTGGCAGACTATCACAATGCAATACGATTCGAATCCTCGTAGAACATTTTATTCAAACTGAAACCTCTTTACCTTCCTCGGAGTTACTGCAGGATCGGTGTTCCAATGAAGTCATCAACCGCGGGACAATAGAGCGTAGAATAGAATCATGATTCCTTTCCATAGAACACAGTTGGCAAAATTCATGATAAAACAGAACCAAAGAACACCAACTTCGAATGAAACTTATTTCAGTGATATTCATGTTAATCTTATAAAAAGCTATTCACCTTGAAACCAACCTCAACCATAAATCACTCACCAAGGAGCACATATTTTTATTAAGCGCTTCATTCATGGCCAACATGATTTATGTACTGACCACCATGGCACACTAATAGAACTTAATTTAAATATCCTTTTTGCATCATTTTTCAATACCACTTCACCACAAAAGGCGACCCCTACTAAACCTTCTGAAAAAGAAAAAAATTATCATTAGATTCCCTTAATTCGTATGCCAACATCCTTTTGTGTTCGGCCAGTCATGAAAGGGATCCCCCACAAAACTGTGCGATATACCCTTCCGTCGCGCGTCCAACTACATTAAATCCGCAAATTATTTACGCAAGGCTTAGCTCTGACAAAAGACCATCCTTGAGGCGATTTGTCACCCAGGGTCCTCCATACTGGCCTTCTTTAAACCATAAAAGGTCACCTTCCTAACGTGCACCAACCACCACCTACTCGTGGTGATGAATGACTCCTTCTTCTATCGCAGCTCTCGTGTCCCAAATTAGAGTTAATATTTCACGAAAACATCGAAAAACATGAAAATCTCTTCACTACGGAACTTAATGCCTGATCGTTAGTCATATACAAAGTTTCCCCCGGTAAGTGGGGGGGGACAGTGTGGTGTGGAAGATTTGTCTTAGGCGAGATAAAGGTTCGTAATGAGGGGATACTGCCCATAGATACGCAGGCACATTGGACACCCTGAGTGGACGTTAGAGATATAATTTTAGGGTTTCTTTTCCCCCCCCTATTTTATCCTTTTATATTTATTATGCGGTTTTATGCGAAGGTTTTGTTGTTAATTAATGAGAGCCTATAACAACAATCATTGTGTCTCGAGTTGGGGAGATTTTATTAGACACTTTTGTAGGAATATTCCATCCGATATTGTCGCACTTAAGTGCAGGTTTTAATGGAATGGAAGACGTAAAGAGCTAATGAAGGAATGAAGTAGCATTAGGTGGTTTTGTGATGGTAGATACGGCCATTTGGAATCCTGGTTCAAACACTTACAGTACCAGTGCATTCGATTAATACAAGAAAGATTACTGACTTACTACGATTTCCATCGGAACTACGTAGAGAGACTTCCAACATCTATCCTTGACGAGAATGTGTGTACTTATATACTTCACTTATCCAGTAACGAGCCTACAATTCAGGACATAAGAAAACTACCTAATATTAACCAATAGATATCAAAAACGGGTCAATTAAGTCGGTGTTCCATAGGGCTTTATCCTCGGACCACTACTTTGGAATTATAGGTTTCGCTGATGACATAGTTGCAGTTATGACGAAACATACCATTTAGGTTTAGGCCATAGTACATAACAAGGGTACAGACACACTTAGACCAACAAAGGTCGATTGTGATGCTATGGATCGCACCATTTGGGTAAACTGGACTAATCAAATCAACAGGGGCTTGAAATAGGTTGTCACAGAAAGGAGCTCCTAGATGAACAGAGCTGAGCATGAACTTTGGTTCAGTCATCTCCAGGAGAGACAACCACCAGTTTAAACCTGTCTTCAAGGTCTCTTGACTGTCAGTGAAAATGTTAATATCACTATGACAGATATTGTATTATATTTCAGTCAGGATAAGCCTCACTTGATGGTCAAGATTTTCATCTCAAAAACACTACAAGATCTGGGAGGCGAAAAGACATGCTCAGATTGAACTTGTCGGAAAAATCCCGCAACAAACCTTTTTACTTTTGGAGCCGTTCATGTAGATGGACTGTCTCGTAAGCAGTGACCCAGTCCTTCCGGTCGGGTATGCTCGCACGGAAGTTTAGGTGAAGTAATAGGGTCTGTGGCTATATTCGCTAACTTCTAGGTTAAACTCAGAAGATCAAACAGTGGCCCTCATGATAGCCAAATCATTGAGAAGAGACTTGGAGTCAAATGGTTGTATTAGTAGCCAGTTACTTGGGTAATGTGTAGCGCCGCTGAGCACATATATGCAGATCTTTCGTTCTTAAATAGGAGATAGAGCTGAATCTGGAAGAATACAACTGTCTAGTGAACTCAACAATGCTCTACGTATCTCCAGTCTGGTCAGAGGCACTAAAAGCTAAGCACAATCTGATGCGAATAAACAGTAAAGTATTGATTGACGAAGTTAAAATAATTCGAGACAGAAGAGCAGCTTACATACATAAATCTTAAAGAAGAAAAAAGACAAGAAGAAGATGTTTGTCCTGAACCCTAAGCGAATGTTTAAAAATGTCGGGTGTCTCCCCAAGCACTTCAAAGGCTGATGATGACTGATGACTACCTTGCACGAATGTCAGTTAAAATCTCAGCATTCAAGCACTGCCAATTGGGATCACCTAGGCTTCTCACTGAACAATCGAAAAACGTTAGACAAACAATCAATATTGATAGCGACAAATGTCACCTCCAATTTCACAGCACCTCCCGTAATGTTATCCTTCCACTACCACTCAAGTAAAACAAAACATTCCATAGCATGACCTCCTATACTCTGCCATTTGAGAAAGTTACTTTCAGTAATCCTTCATTTCCTTCATCCTTTCAATCCAACGAAGCATAATTCACATTGATCTGTGCGAAGTAAGCTTGTCATTCGCTATTCACAGCGGAAGGGAAAAATTTCCTTCTCGATGCAGCACTTCGAGTTGGGGGGAAGGATAAAAATAAAAGGATTCTTCTTCTGGTAGTTTTTTGTGTAGCTTCCATCCAACCAACCGCTCGCACCCCCTACAAGAAGAAGTCATTGAAAGGTGGGTAGTACGAGTACATGTTCAAATATCCTTGTCGAAAAGTCTTCCACAGATTCAGCCAACTACATCGGTACCAAATGCAAACAGGACTCTTCTTCACACATACTCGTCCATAAGACCAGCTACAGCTACGTGGATGTAAGAAAGAGATATAAAGAAAAGAAGACAAACGGACTTAAATGTTCGCTTGAATTGGAATTGTGTGCAATTTTTTGAAAAGTAAAGTTACTCTCGTTCGTTCGTGTCCTGAATACCGGATCTGCCAGAGTGACTTCGAATTTGAATATGCAACGAAGCAAGAAAAGGGAATTTTGTCGTTTTTTTTTTCGTTTTTCTTGTTTTGCAATCTGCCTCTAGGTTTGACTTGGATCAATATGTGAACATGGAGAAGCTCATCAAGCTCCAGGCGAGGCCGAGAAATTGGGGTTACAGAAAAAACAAAAAAACACAAAAAAACAGGAAACAGTGCCACTAGAAAGTAGAAACAGCAACAAGTCAGTTAAATTCCATTCATGTGCCCTACGTGGCTGGTTAATGCTCCGAAGGATTCGTCTATCTCACCCCATGTACATATGTATGCACGAAGTTATGGATGCCATTCAATTCGCCTGGGACACTTGAAGGCGATTACAGTGGGGGCGGGTTTGGGGTAAGAAACTAAAGATTGTTAGGCAAAATGGGCACATTTCACATTCCTCGTGGAAAATTTAAGTGGTGCGTTTTGCTATTAAACTGTTATTCACACGTCATTAAGTTTGAATGACTCAGGTACCTACCTACCTACCTATCCACATACATATATACATTAGGTACTAAGGGTGGATGTATTCACGGCGCTATTCCAACCAGTTCGAGTCCTCCCTCTTCGAACTCAACTGGATGAGAAAGATCCTTAGAATTCAGGTCATAACTGTGCGCAGGAAAAAAACAAAAAAACTTTTTCCTTTTCGAGTGTTTTGTTTTTTTTTTTCTGTTTTCAATAGGAACTTCCCTAAAATTGGAAGCAAAAAACAAAAAAAAAAGAAAACACGTTAAGTGAATGTTAATGTGTAAAGGTGCCCATCGACCTGCAGATTATACGAACCGCACTGGTTCACTCGAATTTATGGAATAAATCCTGCAATTTATCCTTGTTATGAATTTCCATCGAAAAGGGAACTAAGCACTAAAGCAGATTATAAAAACCTCTGACTGGATTAAAAGCTCATTTCAAACAGATTTTTGTGTTTCTGTTTTTCCATTTCTTTTTTTTTTTTAAGCTCGTCAAAGGAATAAATTAATGCAAAAGGATTCAAATTACATAGTACATACATATTCTAAAAATACGAGTACCCTCTCTTTCTTTTTTATTTATGGATACTTATGTATTTTCAAAAAAAAAAAAAAAACTCCTTCATTGCCCTTTAAACGGGTAAAGTGGATTTCAGTTCACTTTCCAAGATAAACGACATGGTTTTCTTGTAATAATTTGTGTACATAAATATGTATCTCCATGTGGGCGAAGTAAAATACGAAACCTACAAGATACTCCCAGCAGGATGAGTGCAATTTAATTAGAAGCATTGTTATCTTCCGGTTTGCCTTAGGAAGTGCGCATTTCGCTAGAGTTTTGCTTTCAAATCGAAGAATCATGTTTAGGGTTTGGAAAAGTCCTATCAAAGCAAATGACCCCAAGGGTTGTAAACAATCTACTTAAAAAAAATATCTGTATCGCCCTAAATTTTCCTCTTCTTTGAGATGTCTGGTATGGTCGGTCTATCGTGATTTGAAATTTAACCTCCAGGGAAATAGAACCTTTCGATATTCTAATACCAACTCGATACTCTTCAATAGTACAACAAACATATGCATAGAAGTACAAAAATGTACAAGTTGAAGTTCACTGTTTTTATCTCCTCAACCGTGTCGAACCGGTGTTCCTGGAGCGGTCTCTTGAGCTTAGGGAATAGTCAGAAGTCACAAGGTTCAAAATCAGGCAAATAAGGTAGTTCCATAAATTTGAATGTTTTTTGGAACTAAACGAGATTTGACTTTTTCTCATCTGGACTGATCCAATTGCAATTTTAACAATATCAGTAAGGTCAGTGAGGATAGTCATTCGACGATCTTGGAATACCAAATCTTGGATTTCCCCTTACTTGTTGTTCATCAGTTGATGTTGATGGCCTTCCTGAGCAATCTTTGTCTTCAACGCCTTTTGTGGCATAGGTTGGACACCAAAGCAGCAGAAATTTCATTCCGTGCACAGAATTGAATCCATTGCTCAAGAAAAGCAGCAACTTTTTGTTGTTCACAAAACACTATCCATAGAAGAAATCCATATTTTGACATGAAATGCGACAGACGTCAGTACTACCAACTTAAGAAAATAATAGGTTTGTTTGTTTGAGAGCACAAGAGAGAGTAAGATATTTTCACTTAGTGACAAAACTTACGCCGTGACTCAAGTGGCTAGTGCGTTGGACTACGTGCCAAAAAAAAAAATGTCCACTGTTGTAACTGCCATGAAAAAGTTTCTCAAATATCAAATTGCTCTTCAGACCCGGCATTAAACAGTAGGGCCATTCCATTCGTGCAAAGAAACACACACAACAGAAATGGTTGTGCAAAGCTAGGCCCAGCGCCAAAAATTTGTATTTTTCGCTTGACAAACCTTGTACTTTTTACCCCAAAAATTTCTGTTGGTATATGCTGTACGTTCTGTCTAACTCATTATGAAATCTGCCAGAGTTGACCTTTGCTTTTTTTGTTGGTTATCAATTTTTCAGAGTTCTTTACTGTCACTCTTAGAAATTTAACTATCAGTGAATTTTGGTGCTGGACGATAAGCAGGAAAGCAGAGCACATTTTGGGCACATTTGAAAGAAAAATTCTTCGTCGAATTTTCGGTCCTGTATGTTAGGAAGGCACATGAAGGAGAAGATGTAACCGCGAATTTTATGAGGTGACGCCAGAGCGCTTGGTCTGGACAACTGGAAGCAGCGTGCCCTGGTTCGAAGGGAATGGAAGGCTATCGTGTCTCAGGCAGGGACTCTTCACGGGTCGGGAGCCCGTTAATCTAAGAGCCCGAGTATTTTAAAATTAAAATGTCACCTTATTGTTTGATCACAGGAGACTTACTTAACATAGCTAAGCGTATCAAACAGAACTTAGACGTCGGAGTACAGGAAGCTCAAATGTGGAAGAAAGCCAAATTTTATACGTTTTATGGATCCTATTATCCACATAGTAGATGTAAGTCACAATCGCTGGATAACAGGGTTGACTTGAAGTACCTAACAGGTAAGAGTTCAATACTAAAACAGTTGTGCAGATATTAAAATACGAGAAAAAACAAAATTCTACGAAAAATCTCCCAAAGATACATTTACAAACTTAGTCCGAAGTAAATCAATGGGCGGTTTTCCGTTGCTTTTCTACTCATTTATGACATACAGTGAGTTGTACTCCTTTCCAAAAAACCGACACATTATCATGGGAATAATAGAATCAATTTTTTTGTTGAAAAATCTTTTAATACTACATAACATATTAAATGTCAAATTTCCTTTGGCGTATTTCATTGAAGTTCAATATTAACAATGCGCCACAAATCAACACGAACAAAGCCCGTGATCCCCAAACACCACAAAGGTTGGGTAAGCTATAATCCAACCTAAAAGCAAATACACAACAAAATAAATACATGGACTTAACTATGCAACACGACTTCAATGACCCAATTTTATTATTTCAGATAGCTGATTGCACCCCGCTGCGCACGAAAACACACAAAAATACAAAAATACCGATACCATCTTCCTTATTGATCCTTCAGACGCTGCTGTTGACATTCATTTAAATTCTGCTCTCATAATCCGGCGTGGCGATACCGGCCACCCTCATCCTTTCGCCATATACTCCGATATACGCCGATGTGCAGCGCACTGACCATTCCAATTATATTCACATGTCCTTTATTTTTTGTTTTCATTTTGTCGGCCTTACGTGTGCTGTGTGAATGGTTTTTTGTTTGTTTGTTTTCGGCTGTCCACTGTCACATTCAATTTTAAACAGGGACGACATTCGGAAGTGAGAATAAAATGAAATTTATTTCATATGTATGTATATGGCCGGCAGTAAATAAATACTGAAAGCCAGCCAGCAGTTTCCATAAAACTGAATAAATAAAATGGAAAATATTTTTATTTTTCTGTTCAATAACTGATGCGGGTTGTGCACCATTTTGCCGCAAACGAAAGTCAGGTGAAACGAAGGAAAACCCCAATGACCATCCGGTTGGTTGAATATTTAAGGAAGATGCAATTTATTGTTAAATGCTAAATAATATATGTAGATACGTTTTATTGAACGCCATTCCTTGAGTCGAAGAAAGGGATTTGAGAGAGATGTCAATTGAGACCAATTACTGGTGTCAATCAATTGCAAAATCGAAACTAACAAGCTAATTGGATGATTGTATGAATGTCCTTGAAAAAATTCTACACTTCCAACAATACACATACTCAGTTCAATATCTGAATTTGAACGGCACACCGATGGTTCAAAAAAGGCCGACTAGGGAAGGTGTCGGGGTTTTCGGTCACAAATACAAAATGTTTGAGTCCTACTTCCCATCCAGCTCCAGAAAGAGAGAATTAGAAGAAGCGTCCAAAGAAACACTAGGTCACCTCTCGTGACTTTGAGTCTGAGATGGTTTGGAACCTTCTACAGCCAGCTGGGCACAATCGATTGACTCTAACTTGGGTTCCAGGACATACAATTATTTCTGACAATGAGTTTTCTGATGAACTTGCCCGATGCGGTGTTCGATCTTCATAAATTGGCCCTGAACCTATCAGTCAGATCAAGATAGACAAAAATCAGTGGAAACCAAAAGGAAAAGCTCAAATTCACAAACTGACTTAAAAGGTACTAGCAATGGCCTAAGATCTTGACGGACTTTCTATCTGATCATTCCTTTCTCAAATATCGACTAAGAACTGTGAACAGTAAATGTAGGGAATAGTAGATGTTTTTAAGGAGCATTTCCAGCTGCTACTAAATGGGCATCAAATAGAGAGAGTGATAGGGCAAGAAGAGAACCCACGTCCAATCAATGAAGAAGCCATCCCCCTCCCCAGTTTTGAAGAAGTTGACTCAGCTATCAAAAAGCTGAAGAACAACAAAGCCGCTGGCTCTGATGGTCTACCAGCAAAGCTTTTCAAACATGGTGGTGGTGTTTTGGTAGGGTGCATCCACCAAATCATCAACCAAGTATGGGTGGATGAAGCCTTGCCCGATGACTGGACTATCAGCTCTATATCTTCAAGAAAGACGAAATGTATGCTCTACAAAACTTTGATCCTGCCAGTTCTGTTATATGGAGCCGAGTGCTAGACGATAAGCAGGGAAGCAGAGCACATATTGGGCACTTTCGAGAGAAAAATTCTTCGTCGAATTTTCGGTCCCGTATGCTAGGAGGGCGAATGGAGGAGAAGATATAACCACGAACTCTATGAGCTGTACCATGATGTGGATTTAGTCCAAAAAGCAAAAATACGTAGACTACACTTGCTCGGCCACATCGAGCGAATGGAAAATAATGCTCCAGCAAAGAGGATCTTCGACTCACAGCCCGCAGGTTCGAGACGACAAGGAAGACCGAACCTCCGTTTAAAAGACCAAGCTATCGCGGATGCCAGAGCGCTTGGTCTGGACAACTGGAAGCAGCGGGCCCGGGATCGAAGAGAATGGAAGGCCACTGTGTCTCAGGCAGGGACTTTTCACGGGTCGGGTGCCCGTTAAGTAAGTAAGTAAGTATTGATGGAATCTGCTTGGTCACCATCTTACTCAGCATTTATATCCGCACGACCATTCTGAAGTATATATAGCTGTGTACGAACGGAAGGTCATTGATTGGGATGCAACAATTATAAAACTGTTTCCTAAATTGAAAAAATAAAGGAAAGCTAAGACCGACTTTGAACCATTGACAAACCATTGGCAAAGCCAAAAACTGATAATTGAAATTCATTCGTTGCTCTATTCGACTATCACTTGTACTTTCGATAGAATAGATTAGGATACAGATGAATTGACTTCAATGACTTCAAAGACTTTAATCACTTCATTGACTTCAATTGCTTCAAAGGCTTTGATAACGTTTCTGGATTTATTTCAAATAAAATATTTCTTCTGCTTCTTCAATGTTAATTGTTTTATTCAAGTTCAAGTCTTTGGTTTGAATTCAATATGATGTGACTTCAAATAGCCTCTCCACCCGTAAGTGGTCAAAACGACGACACATTTTAAGAACGAAAGTTCTCTGAAAATTTTTGAAATTCAGCTCGAAGGACCAAAAATACAATTTACTTCGTTGTTTTTGAACAAATACCCTTTTGTTTCATGAAACTTAAAACTTATTTGAAAAATTCATAGAGAATGGGAAGACATTTATGACAAAGTAAACTTTTCGAAAGCGTGTAACACACATAATAACTATTCAGACTCATTCAGTTCCAAAAAATATCCCAACGGTCACAAGCATCTGAAAATAAATGCCTATCCATTCGTGCAGAAAAATATAACACGAATTGTTCACAGAGGCAAGGCTTTTGGGCCAAAATTTGGTGTACTTCTCATGATTACTTTAATACCACCTCTTCAGCCGATTATATGAAATGGATACTATCATCATCTATACACTTACATATGTAGGTATATTTCCACCAAATTTCAATGTAAACCACATCAGTCTCGACAACTTGTTATAAAAAAAAGTTTCATTCCCGGTAAGCCTTCGGCACATTTTCGTAAACAAGCTTCTCTTCCTGATTGCCTCCAGGTATTGATACTTCCAAAAACATTGGCAAAAATGTTTACGAAAATCCCCTTTCGACATAATTACCATGAGCATTACTGTGTAGATACAATCCTGCAGGAAGGAGGAAAAGAAACAAAAATAAAATCTGCATAAATCCTCGAAATTTACTGGCCCTACCTTCCGGACTGAAAGTCAATCCCCGAACTCCATCAAAATGATTCATGCGAATTGAACTTGAATAAATCAAGCAGACAGACGGTAGTGGCCGGCGCCATGGAACACGGCGTCAGATCTGTCATTCCGGCCAAAAGTTGGGCATATTAAATGTCAAACCCATGCAAAGATACCTAATCCTCAACAGTTATTTGCATTTGTACCCGCTCGTCACGTGTCGCCAATCTCATCGTCGTAATAGTCGTAGTCGTAGTCGTAGTCGTCGTCCTCCGCTGTCATTTCAAATGCATGACTAAAGTGTACTCGGTTCGTATCCTTTTTTTTATATCATCCTGCCTCCTCTCTTGCTTTGCATAACAAGGAGTCACGCAGTAATAATTTCATGCAAAATTCATAATTATTCACTTCCTGACTGTGTTTGTGTGTATACGTTTCCGGCTGGGCGAAGCGAAATGGATTTGCCTGTCGCTGTGTGTCGCTCTGAGTTTGTGTTTCTCTCCTTTGTTCGGTTGAGCTGTGTGATTTAGTGGACGACTGTCCCTAGATTCCCTTTTAAATTATTTACTAAGTCACTTTTAGTAGTTTTACTGTTGCCCCTGGCATATTTGATAGTTTTTTTGTTTTGTTTTCTTCTTGTCTTTGGGGTAACCAACCACAAAGGGTCCATAGTATGTAGCCTCAGGCTCAGGGGAGTGGAAAGGATATTTGTTGCTGCTATGTTTCGTTAGGATTGTGTTCTACCTCTTAGTGTCTTTCTTTCGGGATTAGGGTAAATGTATATTTATTACCATGGCTAAGGGTTAGGGAAGTGTGGCTTAGTGTAGGTGTAGATAACGTATTTACAGTGAATGTTTTCATTTTCATTTACATTTACATTCGGCAAGTTCAGTTTCAAGGTGTGCTTTTTTTTTTTGTTCGTTTTAATTATTCTTAAATTGTTTGCGTTACATTTTGAAGAAGCCAACCCCCTGGGGATGGTGGAAACGGCCACGTGGAACCTTAATGAAGAGAAAAGGTGACATTTGGGAAGGCAATAAAAATTATTATTTCAAATGAAGAGTGAAGGCAGCACTTTTGTAAATGAAAATGGATTGCGAATGGGTGATGGATTAGAGCTTGCCAAGGATTAGGGACACGAACAGGAAGCCTTGGCTATTGTGTTGAGTTTAACTTGTTTTACAGGTCATTAAAAACAAAATTAAAATTATCGATTAAGTTGTGAATTTTATGTGTTTAGGTAGGACGGACTATTGACGTACATCGAGATCGATTTTTATACATTCCCACTTCTGACACGCTCTTCTTGGTCACACTTCTGACACCTCTTTTTGACAGAATTTTTAAGATCAAAAAGCAAGGCGAATTGTTTACCCAAAGTTAACGTCATACATATGTACAACCTACTTTGTCTGTCATTCTGTCATTCTGTCATTTGTCTGATATACTGAGCTAAAGTACTACACGCCTCGTCTGATGCCCCAACAAATGAAAAACTTTTTTTGGAAGAATTTATCATTGCAATACGAGTACCAAACTAACTTTATGGTGTGAGAACTTCTTTGTCTTATGTGACACCATGCTTGTCGTACGTGACAAACTAGCAATATCCAGGTGATGGCTTAAAAGTTTAATTCAAGTGCCAATGCAGATGATTTTGTAATTGTGTGATGTGATTAGCTTAAAGACTACAAAAAGAAGTTAGTAGCTGATATTTGAACATTGTATTCTCAAGAAGTTTTTGGATCCTTCAAGAATACCTAATGGAGTATAAGTTGAATATTGATTACGTGAACAGAGAGTTTATCTAGTTGGCTTGCAGTAGATACATTTTCCTATACACTAGAAGCTATTGTCCAGACAACTTATGGTAAACCTATGCATCACATCATGTCTAGAGCCAAACTGTCAGCAGAGTTCTAAATCCAAACTGATATGAGGCAAGGTTGCACATACTCGCCAATATTGTTTTATACGCGATTACTGATTGTGGATTGGAAGGACAAACTTAGAACAGCTAAGATAAATAATTCAATGTGACATCGGAAACATGGATATAAACGTTACAATCTGTCTAGAACTGATGGTATAATGACTATCATGTGAGAGTTCATTGACAACGTTACGATGATATACCATAATCCAGAACAGACATGGACATGTGCTACTGAAAATCACAGGGAAATGTTAACTATGTCGAAATAAATGTATACGGCTAGACCAAGGGAAGACTAACAGAAGTCCTGTGAACTGAAAGAAAATGCTTTCAGTCGTAAAACTTTGGCATCCAGTATTTTCAAAAGATTTTTACCTATTACCAAAAAAAACTCATAGATCCTCAATAAATGGTAACAAACATAGAAAAAGAAGTTAAACTCGTGGGACTAATGGTTAGTACTCTTTTATTTAAACATACCGTTTCATATCAATTGAGATTAGAGAAGACCCCTAAATGTCTCGGAAGTATCCGATTCGGAAAATATCAAAGCTGAACAGGATATTACCAACTGAATTACTGGTTCCCCTGGTGTTAAACAAATGTTTATGTGAAGTTGTTTTTCAATGAATGTAGGAGATAATAACACTTCCTGGTGACAACTCACCCAACGTTAAAAAAATTTAATCGCTCGGCTAAGGAACAAGAATTGTCAGTTCATAGAAACCCATGACAAGCCACATTCCAAAAGAGGTGGATCACTAGGACCTAGAAGCTGATACAGGACATAAGTAAGAATACCTGGAATGGTCACAGGATTTGAAAGCCAAAACACCTATGATGTCGGAAAGATTTTGAAATTTGTTGAAAGAGCACACATCTAGAAAGCAATACTTGCTTTAAACCAGCAATTGAGTATTGTTTCTTACATGAAAAGCATTAGTTTTCCAAGCTTTCTATATAAAATATATAAAAACTTATTTTTTTTGAAGATTATTAGAGTAAAACATGATGAGTAGTAGTCAGTACTAAAGGAAGAACAAGCTGAAGTACCCCAAGGAAGCGTACTAGGACCTGTTTTATTCCTCTTATATACAAATGTCTTTCCATTAAGTCTAGAAGCTACCCTACTCATTCTTACAGACGATAGAACAGCGTTTGCCACGTTGGAAATGAAGCAGAACGTGACAGAAATACTGTAAAGACGGAATACTTCATGGACGGAATAATGGCAAATAAAATATGTCAAACTGAAGTATGTTCAGAAGGCAGTGCCATCTATACTATACTCAAACACAGCAAAATATTCGGATCTTGGCATATGTATATGTATAAAGACGGTCCTTCCTTAGAATGAATTATAAAATACTGCAGTACAAACAAATTCCGAAACCAGTATGGGCCTATGGGCTCCAACTGACTGTCAAAACAATCTTATAGGAGTGTAGGCCAAAATCTTTTCATAAAATATCCCTGCTTAGCGCAGACACCAGTGAAGGATTGTAAAATACAATGATTACAAAATGATTATATAAAGTTACAGAACCTTGAGGAACTTCGCCCTTAATGCTGTACTGCTTTGTGTAAGACTAAGTTTAGACCATCTATCTTTCAATAGTCCATCAGTACTATTCTGGCAGTACATGCCAGCAAAATCAACGTTCACTTTCAGAGTCTACTCAAAGCGGTTCGAGATATCCTTGGTCGTTTCAAGGGACAAAATGTCAATCAGGGATCGACAATGTCATTCAAAATTGTTCACTATTTAGATACAGTAACCCGAACATGCTGGCTTAACATAATTCTATTCTTGTCCTTGCCACCTTAGACATTTCAAAAGAATACTAAATAACAGCCAGGAACGACACTTGCAGTAACTTTAATTAAAAAATAAACTAAAACAAACAAGTAACCTGTTAATAAATTACCTGAAATGAGCCCTCAAAAGTTTCGCTGCCTCACTTCTGCTACAGAAAGATTAAATTTCCTCGTGTCGTCTTAATAGTTTTCATCACGCGATACGATATTGCCTCCACAAATAACACAAAACGCCAGAGAAGGAAACAATATTTTTAGTAATTACAAACTTTTCCCGGCCCTCTGTATGAAGAGGATAAAAGACAAACTATACCCAACCACCAGAATAGATCAAAAGAGGAATTTCCTCTTCGAGCTCTGCATTTTGAATGAACCTTCAGACACAAAGACTGGGATAAGGTCCTACATCTATCCCGAAATATTATATACGTACTCGTGAGCATATTTCAAAAATGAAGTGTTAACTAGGGTAGGGAACCGTTCATTTAAAATTCCCTACTTATCGTAGATGTAAATCCTGGTGGGTATATCCCCTTTTAGAGTAACGAAGATTTTGGTTTACGAGCCAAAGGATATCTAACACATATCCCCAGAGAGGATATCGTAAAATAAAGCAAAAATAAGAAAGGACGGACACCGAGCGTGTGGGAGGAGGAGGATACAACTTTTCAAATTTTGATAATCGAAAAAGTGTGCAGGAAGTGTAAGTCAAAACCGTTGATGCGGATATATAGAGAATCCGTCTGCCCGACACGAGGCAGAGAGACGACCAGAAAGAGATAGAGAGAACGAGTTTAATTAAAGTGATACACTTTGCAATGGTTGCGGAAAAACTCTAACCGAGCACCGAGGATGGGAGCAAAGATGAAGATACAGCAGTTAAGCACATCCGAGGAACATTAAAATTTCACATCAATAAACGGAATCAAATATTAAGCCCGAGAGGATTGTGCTCCAGGATACCAGGAGAGGAGCAGAATTTTGCAAATGCAATCGGTTTTGAACGAGCATATTTTTTTTCTTTATTGGGTAATAAAACGTAAATATTTGATAGAGTTGGCGGAGTGTGCATGTCGTTCGGTGGATGTCTCAATTCGGAAAGATGGAACACATTCGTATGTATCAGGGACAGGTGAAGCGGCAGATGTCGTTCTCTCTAGTTGTATAGTTTAATGATATTGTTTTTTTTAAGAGAGAATGGATGTCTATAAAAGTGGAATGGTACACTTAAGTTGACAAGTCAGGCATGAAGCGCAGCTGTATTAGTTTTGTATGAACAATCAAAACAACACCCACAAACCATCAATTTTTACTTTCAGCAATACGGCTTAAATATAGTTGGCGCAGCATGTCTATGGGACCCAGGACCTATCTTTTGACAACCATACGTGTTGTGCGTGTTGTTTTCTCTACACGAATGGAAGGGGCCTACTGTTTCATACCGTATCCGAAGAGCAAATTGTTATTTGAGAAGCTTTTTCATGACAGTTGTACTCTCGGATGTTTGTCAGACGATCGCAAGAGGTGGAGCAGTGAAAGAAATTTTAGGTGTAATAATATACCCTTACCACTTGAGCCATGGCGCCCGCCTATAGGGCTTGTGTTTGCTAAATTCAGGAATATAAACTCAAATTGGGTGAGTTCCAAAATGTTAGCAAAATTGTGAAGGGTCTACGTGTTGATTATCCATCGTGCTAAGCCTCTCACGTAACTCATTTAGCCGGGTAAAAAAGTGGGCTTGCCTAAGCAAACATGAGACCCACTTTAACATCAGCTTTGGATATGTTATTTCACTGGTTACCTTCTGATGTCTACAGCAAATAAGTGGATACTACTGCAGTTTATCGTTTGAAGGTTACATACTTCCACAGCTCCTGTTCGATAAGGACTGGCTGAACGATTCACACACTCATCTCATTTTTGATACCGGTACTCTGTGACATTCCAAGGAATTGTATAATTAAAGCTCATGAAGCTTTCTGGTTTTAGTTAAAGAACTACTTGAGCTTCACTCTGTGAATTTAATTTAGATCGGCAGATGGTACTTTGTGCCTGATTACTACACTGTTCTGACCTGGATTGAATCGAATACACTCCAAAGGTCCGATCAGACAGAAAATTTCGCTCATAGTATAATCACAGCACATGTCCTTATTTTACATTACATTATCGATAGACACGGCATTAGCCTGGGTCTCCTTATTAATGACTTCTGTACAAGCTGCATGGACGAAGAAGAGGAAGAGCCTATAGTCCACGTTCTCTGTAAGTCCCAAATTCTTTCTACAGGCATTCTTCAAACACTTTCAAACTCCAGAAAATTGCTCTTATGTAAGTGCCTACGTCTTCGAACTGGTGAACTGGGTAATGCCAACAGTAGGCTTCAACGCTTTATGCTAACCCCCTTCTACTTCCAAGGGTTAAAGGGTTAGAGGTTACTTAGGAGGCTACCGCATAGTACCGCAAGAATCGAAAATTGAAGAAAATGCATTGTCAGCAGGTATGTGGCAAGCTCGATGGGACAATACAATGGAAGCAGATGGACCTACAAATTCATACCGAGAATCCAAGCTGAGATTGCAACTACAACCTCATGCAGTTTCTGTCTGCTCACGGTGGCAGCTCATGACAGCTAATGAAGATGAGGATACGGAACACACTGTGTTTTATTGCAGACGCTTCAAGGCAAGGCCTTCGCTATTCCTTGACAACATGCTGTAATCGCGAAAGCAACATAGTGCAAAGTTTCGAAATATGGCTTTATGTCATATGAACTTACATAGGTCACGGCATACATGTGTTTTCAAAAAATGAACTACGAAGACTAGAGAGGCTAAAAATAGCAACAGGAACAACAGAAGAAGGACAAGATACAGAAGGAGCAGAATCAACAGACTTAACAGAAACAGTCAAATTAGCAGAAGTAGCAGAAGCCAAGAAGAAACATGACGAATAGCTTGATTTGCTAACCAGTAGTACCTAACGACAGTCCCGCGACGGAAATGATTGAATATATCGGCTGACATTCTCTGTCACGGTGCGGTATATGAATAGTGCGTACCACTAGCGCAGACTATTGACAACTTTAGAAGATTCCCCATTTCACTAGCGTAACCAAAAACAAACCACGAAAGGCTTTGATCGCCCGTTCAATGGTTCTGTCCAGATGAGGTTTCTAATAAATGTTTTATAAAGATGTAGTTGTACACTATTTAGAGTTAGAGTCTGGAAGAGTAAGTTTCTCCTCTTGGAGGATAGTATTATGACCGTTTATGTTGGGTGAACTTCTAGCCCTTCTAATTGGGATTCATTAATTCTGTTTGCACAATAATACTAGATTCTTCATTGTCCCTCACTAACTCATCTGTGTAGTCTTGAGTTAGGTATACGAAATTATTTAGGTCGTTAATAAGACTATCTACTACGACGTACCATAATAAGAGGGACCTAGTTTAAATGTAAATCGAGAAATTTGTAAACTGGACAGAGATCATTCGGCTGCTGAGTATGAAGTGTATCCATCCGGTTGCCTAGAGCTTGAATGACAGTGTTTATTCAATGCTGTGTGAATGCAGCCCATTCCCTTCGCAAGCTTTGTATAGCTTCTGTGTGGAAATGGCCCATCTGCGAGAATTGGTGGCAAAAGATTCTCTTTGAAATGATCACAATTCCATAACAATGGTTCTTTCGAAAAGACTAACAGATCGTTAATCCTTTCGGAAAATGATCTTCCTGTCAGTCTTTCTGATTGCCCTATACTCTTATAGGTCCTACGAGCTATTTTACATTAATTCCAGGAATTAGAGCGTCTGGCCTTATTGAATAGCACCCTCTAACCTTTCCTTGGTTTGGATCACCATATTCCCAAATCGATTTCTAATCTTCCCATAAATAACTGAAAAGGAAATCCTGCTCTCGCAGTCACGTCCCCAGAAATTACCCAGTGCCGTGCAGGCGTCACATATCGAATTCTTTGTTTGACCTCATTTTTTCGCAATAATCCTCGTCTTATAGTATATAATTGACTACATTATAATTATTATGATTATACTGCCTCTTTGATTATATCACATCGTATCTGCAACCTCTTTAAGGGTTCATTCAGCTATTGAAGTGGTTAGAGGCTTCATAAACGCCCACTTCTGAGAGCGCTTTGTCCTTATACAATGCAGCACAATGTGTGTAGTGTGTATGGTGGCAATCCCTAACATACCTTGCCTCTCTCTTCATAAAGGATCAATTATAATTCTTTTTTTTTTTTATTTTTTCATTTTTGCTTAGGCATTAACCTAATGTGCACATGCTCAAGTGGAATGTTTCTGAGAACGTGTTCGTGTGTGGGTTTTTGTTTTTTTTTTTTTTGTGTAGGAAGAGTGTCGATTAAGGACATCTCATCCATACCTGCAATGCTCGCTGTTTCGATTTTTGTTTTTTTTTTTTTGTTTTTATGGCTTTAACCTTGTAAGCCAAGTATAATATATAAAAGGAGGTCATTATATCGTGCAGGTAAATAATTTGCCCTAAATAATGCAACAAATGAGGTTAGGTTCGCTTGGCGTTATGACCCAAGGCCTCAAGACAAAAAGGACGAAGTTATAAAAAATCACATTTCATTGCATCATATTTGAGATTTTTTGGTTAACGCCATAAAGATAACCATCTCATTAATTTTAATTAAAAACAAAAAAACGAAAAAAAAAAACAGCGAACAGGAACAGCCTTTCATCAGGTGGGTGGGTGGTCTTAGGAGATGAGAGCGGTTGGCGAAGGGTTCTTCTTTTTTCGGTTGCGCATACACTTATGCGGTAAATTTTAATTTAAGTTGGGAATTGGTGTTCAGGTGTTAAATTGGATTAGAATTAATTGTTTCGAAAGGAGCACGGGAGAGTTATAAATGAACAGGCATTCCTCAAACACTTTTCACGAATTAAGTACCTCCCGAATTTGCAAGACAAAAAAATACTCAAAATTTGGTACGTAACGATGATGAAGGTGGTAGGCAGAAGGTGGGGAGTGTTTTTTTACGTTCACTGCGTCGAAATAAATCTTGTTAATTGAAGAAACGAAGTTTTGCAGCACAATAATTTGGGCCAAGAACTTTTTCGACTTTCTACAACAAGTGGTATACGTAAAGAAGCACCCGTCAAAAAAACGTCAACTAATTATAATAACTTAGTCAATGGAAGGACACGGAAGGAGTCAACACACATACTGTGGTTGAATAACCACAAGTTTTGTGCTCCAAGATAAGCGCTAATACATAGCGAAAGAGACCGATTGGAAGGGAATATAACATTTAAGGACTTGAAGGCAATATGCTGCTATAAGAAATAAGTATACAGTGAATAAAAGTCAGGTTGGAACGTTTCCGGAACTACAAGTGGATTCAACTCAATCTTGGATCTACTGTCAATACTAGAAGTTTTTTTTTTCAGAAAATCGTCCAAAAATATAGTATATGCGACCAACCAGAATAGAAACACACAAACTACCAGCCCCTAGATCGGACTCTGTCTAGTTAAGGACTCCATCTACATAGGCTCAGAAAGTCCTCATATCGTGACAGCTCTGATGTGGTCGAATAAGAATTCTGCTCACTTTAAATGAACAGCTTTGTAAGACATCAGAAGGGATTCCAAGAGGGCAGAACCACCATGGTGGAACAGGTAAATAGACATCGAGTCCAATGAGGAGATTTACTGGCGATGGTACCTACTACATACATGTCCAAAAATTATAGCCAGTCTGTGATAAAAAGAAAATCCTGGAAACAACTGCAAGTTCTAGTGAGGACGCTAGACTCTCGAAGATGCTGGCCAAAGAGCTGGCAATTTCCAATTTCATCAAGAAATTTGATGGCTCATGGGCGGAAAGTATCAAGTCTATACTCTCTTTCCAGAAAGTACCACAACAGTGGATTCTGTAAGGAATCAGAACTTTGATACTGCTTGTCTGTCTCTGATAGGGGGAAGGTAGCGAACCTCAATACATGAAAAAACTTGTGTCCGGCCATTATGTCATTCGCACCGTTCTAAGCGCTCGATCCTGACTGTATTTACAAAAGAACTGGCTAAAGGCGGATCAGAGCTTCCACAAAACAGCAGACCGGCGGCATGTGTGATTAAGACGATTATTCTAAAGAGCGTGATCAATATGCCTGACCTAAATGGTACAACTTAGAAAGGCATAGATTGTCTAAGGCTTTGTGCCTTATGTTAGATTAGAGGGAATCTGGCGAAACTAAGCAGGTCGCAGTAAAGTATAACGATACCGATGCTCTCTCCTAGGGCTTACCTCAGAGTAGACTTACACAGCAATGACAATGTAGAGGAAGTTGCGTCTATAATCCAAATCAGTCAAGAGATGGTCTTGATTTAGGTTTGTTATAGGGACAGCGAAAGGCGTGTCATAATGGCAAGACTCTTATGGTAAACTCAAGAAATGTATTCGACACATAATATGGCAAAAGCAATGGATGTGGATTCGTCACAATCCAACGTTGTAAAGAAAACTTCAATGGATTAAAAGATACGTCAGAAAATGAGTCTGATAAAACAGTGAAGAAAGTGGAGAATATTGCATCAATAAAGCGTGAAAGTAATCAATTTCTTTGACCAGGAATTCGCTACAATCAGGCCAAAGAGCTGTTCAGTTTGATTCCAAAAACTAATGAACCTTAGGAGGTGCGTCGATTTTATGTTGTAACGAGTTGATTTCATCTTGAATCATAGGTGTGTTTTGAGATTTTGAGACTGACAGCTCTCATGAACTCAGACAGAAACACAGTTTGTTTCATATGTTCGCGGTACGAAATGGAGATCGACCTACATTTGAACAACTTTGAGAAACAAAGCGAATTTTATAAATAAATTTTGGTCGAAATAATGAACCGACTATAGCTGGTGTATGCAAATTTGTGAAGAAAGTTCATGAAACTGGTTTGCTGATTGCTAAATCAAATTGAACACACTATTGTAGCTGTTGCCAAAAGTGTGCGCCTAAACCCAAAAACCTTAATTCAAAGATGTCTACAACTAAAAACATCAGTCGCGCTAGCCTGAGGAGAATTTTGCCTACCATTCGATCAATAGAGTCAGGAATTGAAACAAAAAGATCCTCCTGGCCTTTAGACCAGCTCAAAACTAGCAACAATTTTGTTCAAAAATCAAATTTTTGGATGAGGCGCACTTTCATCTGGAAACAAGCACTTGCAGTATTTGGGGCTCAGAAAACCTACACATAGTCATAGGGAAGCCTATGCATCATGCATGTTTGACTGTTGGGTGTGGTTTTTAAAGTGGTGGCATTATTGGCCATCTTTTTTTTTCAAGCCGTAGTGCTACATTTAATGAAGAGCTCTACCAAGGCATGATAACAATAAATTCAGGATTCGGACTTGAACAAGCCATCCAACAATCGACACTAAGTTCGATACAGCTAAAGTGTGAACTCTAACTGAAGTGGATGAAATTATCCTCAGTCGCTTCGAGAGAATGATTCTTCGTAAGAGTTTTGGATCCTTTTGCCTTGAGGGGTTTGGAGTAGAAGATGCAACAACTTAGTGCGCAGCGACATCGATCTGGCTCAGTGGTTAGTGCGTTGGACTATGCAGCAAGGGGTTCGAGATCGAATCCCAGTTGGGAAACACCTAAAAGTTTTTCACGGCCCACCTCTCGCGAGCGTCTGACAAACATCCGAGAGTACAAATGTCCTGAGAAAGGTTCTCAAATAACAAACTGCCCTTCGGACACGGCATTAAACAGTAGGCCCCTTCCATTCATGTAAAGAATACAACACGCACAACACGAATGGTTGTGAGAAGCTAGACCCTAGGTCCCATCGACCTGTAGCGCCAAGTATTTTTTTTTTTTTTGTAGTCGTTTAAGATGGGTAGGACATGTATAGCCCCCCAAAACCTTTAAATCAAACTCGGAGGGACATCTCAGTAGAGGAAGGCTTCACCGTTGATGGCGTGCACAAGTGGAAGAGCTCCTCAATGATTTGGAGTGTGCTTTACGCGCTTCCTCCAGAAAACAATATTGGTTAAGGTATTTGTGACATAGGAGCTTGAACCATCGTAAAATTGGGTTGACAGGCAGTCACTTAAAGTCACTTTTCTATTTTAAATAAACCAACAGATAACCCAATCTTGAGAAACATCGAGGAAACCTTTTTTCTCCTTAATGGTTTCTTTAAACTTTGAAAAATATTACATTACAGCACATATCCCCCCCGCCCCCCCCCCCCCCCCCTTTACAAGTATATCTACACAGGTTATCCGATATGAGAAAGGAAATATTCCCAAGACCTGTCTGTACAGAATGAAGCAATTCTTGACCAACGTCGTTATCGATTAAACGGATGCTGAAACAATTTACTCATGTCACTATTATACTCACAAAACCCACAAAACTGGGACAAAAGTAGGTCAAAAAACTTGCGGTACTCACCTGAAAAGAGACAAGAAAAAAAAGGTAAACCATAGATTAGCAGAATGTCTTTGTTTTAACATAAATTTCAGAACAAATTAACATTTTACAAAGTGAAAAAGTGAACCCTTCGAAGCTCTGTCGATTTCCTAGGCAAACACGAAACCAAAAAAAAACACATTAATATCTCCCATAATTTTAAATAACTTTTGTATAGGTACTCGTACATATGTATGCGTACATGTATCGATTGCAATTGACAGTCTAACTCAAATGAGGCAATATGTCCCCGAAAGACAAAACACCACCACCCACCACCCACCACCCACCACCCACCACCCACTTGATGTGTCCTAAGCAAATAAATTCCAATTTTAAATTCGCTTCTGAATTTATTCTCTCTTTACTGTGTGTATGTGTCGGTGTAACAACTCCCACTTTCATGAGTAAATGTGAAAAAGGACACCAAAAGCATCGCACATGATTCTGTTTATTTTTTCGATTTGTTTGATTTGACTTGACAAGGTTTTTTGGTTTTTTTTTTTTTTGCGCTTTTTTGTGTTCGCCTCTCACTTATCTTAGAAAAGTCAACAGAAAATAAGATTTAATCAATGTTATAGCCCCCTTAAGGGAGGTCTCACAGGTGTTGGTGGAGCACATCCTTATCGGGTTTGGTAGTACCTATAAATATGCAAATAAAAATGAAAATATTGCTGTCAGATTGAAATAAAATGACAGGACGTGTGTGCGCGATTGTCAGAAGCAATTTTTGAATACGTAAAGCACGAGCGCAAATCTCGAGTTGATTTGATAATTTTTGTGTCAAGATGTTCGCCTTAATTTTCCAATTCCCATCTGTGCTGTGCTAAAAAACAGAAATGAATCAAAAATCGGAGTCCTCGTCGGAATTATTATTTTTTTTTTTCATTATTCCATCAATAATCCAATCGATTTTATAAATTCGACTTCTATCGAAGGACGAAGCAATAAAGTTGGGCATTTTCCTTATGAAATGAAATTTTATGATTCTACGATAATTGAGGACATTTCAATTATTGACTACGACATCCACATCAGCCCGATGCGACAGATAGCAATCACAAATCCTTTGCGACTCAACTCCGTCCGTCGGTGTTGGTAAGGCAAGACAGGGAGAGAAAATACTTGAAATCCTGCCAATGCATTGGCCTACCAGACAGGAGGGATTATATTGATATCCAGTTGCCGGCGGCCAAAGGACGAAAACAATGAATGTAGAAAACCGGATGTGTAGCATGGAGACGACACCTCCAAAGGTTATTGATACTTGAGTGACTGCCAAAAAATTACGGCGGCGGAGAATATTAGAAAATGTTGAGTTGTCGCAGTGCAGTTTGGGTCTGTAATCTATGTCTTATGAAATTTTGTTTGGTAAACTACACAAGTTCAGTAAATCGCCATAAGCATCTAATCACTCTCGCGACAACCAACAATGAACCATGATTACATACAAACAAGTATAAGGCATTACCTACATATTCCCAAACCTTTATGGTCAATCGATCGTAAGACCGTAAAAGGGACGAAACGGCGATTTGAATTTTATTGCGGCTTCCAACAATTTTTATGGTAAAATTTATACGTTTGACTTTATAGTCTAATGTCAAAGGACCCTTCGGGCTTTTCTTTATGCGACTTATCACCGATAATCATACACCAGATGACGAAACATGAGATCATTTTCAGGGATTTCCTTTCAGTCGTATATCACTTATAGCCTGTAAAGGATTTATGGACGGATGACAAAAATCGAATTTAGGAAATACTTTAGCATTTATAAAGGGTTTTCAATAAGGCCATGACAATTTTGAATTTTCATAAATAAAACACAAAATAATTGAGATATCGCGATGAAATTTATTCCAGGTACGCGTAGCTGGTACACGTGTTAAATTTAAGTATAGAGTTCGATCTCGTTCATACGGCCACTGTGAGTACGTTTAGACCCAGTTTTCCATCACTCTTTCATGAGCGGAATGTTGACAATCTTACGTTCGATATTTTTTCTGAAGTCCTCTGTCGTTGTTGGCTTGTTGCCATAAACCAACGACTTAACGTAATCCCATAAAAAGAGGAGGCCATTTGACTGGTCAATTTCTCGAGGTTACACGATTACCGAACTTCGTCTTCAGTAGATTAATTGGATGACTAGATGTGCAGCATGTGGCACCAATTTGTGGGAACCACATATCACCGTATCAAATCCGTCCAATGCTGGCCAAAAATAGTCGTCTAACATGGCGCGGTAGCGAACTCCATTGATGGAAAAATACGGCCACACCTCCGGCGTGAGATCTACACTATACGGTCACAGTTTGTGGATGCAATGGAGTTTATTGAAGAACATATGGGCTTCAGTTTACGAGATAACTGATCTTGCAAAGGTATAAGCCAAGGGTGCTCAACTTGTTTTGTTTTGCTAGCTCATTGGGTTACAATTCTTGGTCTGGATTTGACATCCCTGTTTCAATGACATATGTCAAACTGAACTGTCATTGCAGATTGTATGAAAGTAAAATGGTGAAAACGTAGGTATGGTTGCGCTTTACGACCAGATTATGGTTGTCTGAGCGCATTTTAGGTACAAAAATTATAAGAAACTGACTCTGTTGCAGATGCCTTAAGGCCTATCCATCATCGAAATGCACGCTTTAAAAAAATATGGCTGCTCTTAGTGAAAGTGTTGAAGAAGATCCAAATCAATCCATCACAGCATCTGGGCTTATCTTACTCACATTATGGCGTATTTTGCATTTGGATTTGGATTTGATAAAGATTAACTTAATTAGGATTGGCAGCCAACTGACCAGTTGTCCATACTTCTTCGAAAATATTAATTTTTTGGCCTCAAATCGTAGATATAGATGTGGAAGACATGTGGTTTCAACAAGACGACGCCACATCTCACACAACATGCGCCGTTTCGGCTTAGTTTCTGGAAGACTTACTTCGCGTTTTAGTGGTATAAATTGGCCACCAAGATCGTGTGATTTGCGCCGTTGGATTTATTTTTGTGAGCCAAACTCTTGATGCTTTGAAAACGAATTTTTATGAAGTTAAGGGCAAGCTATTGCCCTATATGTGTCGAAAAGTCGTCGTCAAATTATTTTGTCACAACCAAGTTTGGCAAGAACTCCTGTGAATGACATTTCAACGATGTTATACTCCATTGAAAGGATGATTCACATTGCATATCAGTGAATTTCGGCCTGCAAGACTGTAACTTAGTCTAAAGATAGCTACCTCATAACGCACAAAGTCGTTTAAAGTTTAGCTAAAGGAATCAGACACGTTCATACTCAAAGGGTCCCCTTTCTTCACAAAAAGCCTCAACTTTTTTAAAACCTAACCATGTATGAGTTCATTATCACATTTTATAGTTTCGAACGGTCAAGGAGAACCTAACTCCATTTTGCTTTTCTTCTGCATAGTCATGGGTAAGCCAAAAGCCATATTTCACCGACATATCTCTAACATGAGACTCATTAGGACCAACATTTTGTTGAACAAATTCGCCTTTTTTTTTTTAATTTAAATTTCTCCCACACGTGCAACACGAAAACCATTTAAAATTCACCCTCGTTCCATGGCGTATTCTTCTCGTCCCTCGCATCCTTTTTTTCATCATTTTGTTTACTTCATTATTTCACTGTCCAAATACGAACAAGTAACAGATGCAAGTCCTTAGAAATACGAAATATGTAGACCCCTCGCACTTGAATACATTAACCCAAATCCATCGGAAGCCAGTGCTACGAAAATAATTATCTATGTCGACTGTTTCGAATTGAAAACGCTCTAGGAAACAGAAAACAAGTCTCTCCACCAACCCTTCTAAACGACTCAATGCTGTGCCCAACACCCTCTCTCATTTGCAATTGCAACATGACAACGTTGAATGTACATTACATACACACAGATAGGATATACCCCAAAGCAAGCTTGCCCCCTTTACACACACCTTACAGCAGATTGTACCCGACAGAAGGGTGTGACAACAAGGGGGGAGTTTTTATGTGTTTTTGAATGCTCAGAGCTCTTAATACAATGTCATCAATGTGAAGGTTTGAAACAGACTCTGCCAACAGAAAGTGTAGAAGAACCCGAAAAGGACTAACAAAAAAAATACGCGCGAGATGAAAAACAATCGCTTAAGTGTGCACACTTCCTTTTTGAAAGAGCATTTGAAAGCAAAGAAAAGAGGTGGAGAGAGGGAGAGGAAAATAAAAAACAAAACCCGCCCACAGTTTAGCAGGATACAACCACTTTTAATCTGAAGTGGACTATATTGTCCTTTCTTCTTTTTCAAATGCGGTATAGTTTCAAGAAATAATCCCCACACAGATACACACTGATGTGAACAATAAAGCTAAACAACTACACCTACTATATGTACATCCCATACATCCATCCTCGTACTCGTACATCGCCATCGACAGTGAAATGCACTTTAGCAGCAGAAGATTTCAATCAGAGGTCATAAAGTAGCTTTCGCCGAGAGGAAGAACTAGATTTTCTTCGCCATCCTGTGTATCTTAAGCTATTATTACGAGAACTGCACACAAGGATGTTAACTGGATTACAAAGTGAGCAATACAATATACTGCTCCTTCAATCTTACGAGTAGTATCCTTTTTTTTTCTTTTCTTTTTCTGCGTATATCCATCGCATCCATGTATGCACCTCGAGGATTCTTGTAATCTCTTCTTTTTTTTCCTTCTTCTGCTCCTCTGTGTTGCACTCGGCGAGTAGTTCTGTTTTGAATGTAAGTTACTCGTATCTAGGACATTTTTGAAAAGATTGCATTTTCATTCTCCTTTGTCATTACAATCGTAGTCAGAGTTTTTTTTTCCTTCTTTTCTAATTTTTCTCAGTGAAAATGTTTTTTTTTTTTCGACGAAAAAGGTCAAAGATATGCAAAAAATAACCGTTTTCTGGGACAGAACGATGAGATTCAATTCAGTATGCTGACAGATTTTCTGTGCAACAATAGAGCGAAGTGGCGAGTGAAAGGATAACGACTAGACTAGCGTATGCATGCAGAGCTCCTTATTTTTTTTTTTTTGTGCCACAAAATTGCAATTTGCCTGAGGAATTTCATTTAATTTTGAGCAACGCTTGATAAGCGGATGCGTTCGTTAAGTCTTATAGAGGAAAGCATGCTTAGAGGGGGAATTAAATGAAATGACACAAAAGGCACTTCTTTTTTACTTCATTTCCCTCGCTCTTCGCATTCGTAATCATTAGAGTGCTGCAGCAAGGATTAAACACTGTTTTTAAGTGTGATTGCGTTGTAATCGCTTATGAACTGTTACGGAAGAACGAGAGGTCTTAAACATTGATTGAAGTGATTATTATCGTCAATTGAATTTGGGTTAATGAATTTATTTTTTTTATGCAGGAATTACTTACATCCCTACATATGTAGGTGGCGCTACAGTCCAGCGACCTCAACCAACAAGAGACGACGTCTCTAACTACCTCAAAGTTGTACATATATGTTTATTGTCATGTTCAGTCCAATTTGTCGACGTTGTGTGTCCATTCTTGCTGACAGCATATAAAGGCTTTTTCAATAGGGACATAACAATTTTGTACTTTAGTGCAAACACATCCTTAAACTTTTTTTCTGATCTGTCAATGTCAAAACGTCAGACAAGGTTTACATTTGTATTTTGATGACATACACGAACAAGGAACTTTCCAAAATTAATACAAATTACTAACGAAATTCTGAGTCGTTGGTGGCAACTATAAGAGCGCTTATTCCGATTTCGATCTTAAAAATCGTCACAACTATACAGGTTGTGAGTGATTTAGTGGATAAATTCGAGTCAGGATCATTCACTATTAAATGTTTTGACCAAAAATATCGCAGGTGTAAGTGCTTCAGTTCAAAATGACCCAAATCAGTCGATTCCATGGTGGCATTCGCAGGAATTGGGAATATCTCAGTTCAAATTGTGGCAAATTTTTGTAAAGATCTTGGCCTACACCAAGTAGTATGTATGCAACTCAAGAACTGAAGTCCCTTGATCATTTGAAGTGCCGAAACTTCTCCCAGAAATTTGAAAAAAATCCTAGATTTCATCAAAAAATGTCCAAAACTACATATATTCAGCGATGGAACTCATTTTTGGCTTGATGGCTTTGTCAATACCAAAATAAACGTTATTGGACACCAACAAACCCACATATGCTTCAAGAGACTCCATTGCATACACGAGAAGTGACCATGTGCTATGGATTTCATGTCGGAGGTGTGAGTCCAATTGTCGTCCTTGAAAGTGATCGCCTTGTTACGGTCAATGGAGTTCAAAATCATGCCATTTTGGAAGACAATTTTTGGCCACAATTGAATGAACTTAATGTGATATATGTGGTTTCAACAAGGTAGTGCCACATGCCACAGAGCGGGTCAAACAATTGATCTATTAAAGAAGAGCAGCTAAAGGATAGTGATGCGAATATATTGGACCACATCCAAGAAGTGCGATGGGATGGGTCGGACAAAAGGAGGATAAAAAACTGTGACGCATACTTTAATTATTGCTATATGGAGCAGAAGCAACGTCTATTCGGATGTGGATTCGTCATACGCGACAGTCTTCGGTAAGAAGTCGACGTAAGCAAGCACCTTATGACGGCTAAATTCATCAAAATAAGCCTCATATGCGCTCATGCCCCCACAGAGGACGACGCCAGAATGTTTCTACGAGGTCCTCGATAAATCTTACGAGGAATGCCCTAAATATGACGTTAAAATCGTCTTAGGCGAGTTAAGAAAGATGGACATCTTTGGTAGGACCGCTGGCAAGCATAGTCTACGCAACACCATGTATAGCAACAGACTTAGGCTTATTGAGTTTGGTAGTATTGAAACGGAAGCTACCAAAACGGGTTTAGCAATGAATGAGGACAAAAGTAGTTACTTATATGCTGTCAACAAGAAGGGACATAAAACATCGACGAATTGGGCAGAACATCACTGTCGACCGCCTCGGCTCTGCTAAAAGCAACACCTTAGCAGAAAGAAGACGAAGAATAACCCCTGTCAATCGCTGTTTCTTTAGGCTGAGAGCGTAATTGAGTAGTAGAGACATATCTCGAAGACTATATAAGACCTTGATCATCTTAGTCCTGCTTTATGGCGCTGAAGCGTGGACTCTATCTTAAGCGGATGAAGATATCCTCAGTGGCTTCGGGAGAAAGATTCTTGGTATAATTTTCGGTCCCGTTAGCATAGCTGGGCCTTGAAAGAGGAGATTCAACGACGAACTATACGATCTGTACAGCGACATCGACCTGGTAAAAAAACTGCACGTTAGTCGTTTGAGATGGGTAGGACATGTAGAGCAAATGGATACCAATGATCCGGCCCGCAGAGGAACAATGCAGTATAGGAAGACCTTGTCTTAGGTGACGCGCAAGAGTAGAAAAGGACCTCAACCAAGCAACGAACTTGGAGTACACAACTGGAGACAGTTAAATGAGTACCAGCCTAACTGGAGAGGTTTCTTTGTTGAGGCTCAGGTTCAGCCCGAACTGTAGCGCAACCTTAGTAAGTAAGTAAAGAGGAAAAAGTGTAATCTCGAGAAATAGTACTGTCGAAGGGCTACATCGTCCTTGCCATTGAATTTCTTTTAATGAAATAACGTTAAGTCGTTAGTTTATGTCAACAAGCCAACAACGTAGACTGATGTGTGTGGAAGAGTGGTGGAAATTTGGCTTCAAGGAATCGATCGCTGCAAACGTGCTTGTGGTGGTCAAGTGAACGACAGCAAATAAATTTAATATGTGTACTACACCTAGAATAAATGTCAGTTATTCTGTGTTTCATTTAAATTCAGATTAAGCAACGTTTCACACCGGATAATACTTTCATCGGAGGAAGCTTGGAACAAAGGGTATATGAGTTTGGCTACAGTAAAATGATTCAAACACAGGTTCTCCCCGTTCAAACGAGCCACAATATTATATTTTATTACAGAAATTCCTCATTTTGCTTCTGGCGACTACAATGGCAGCATATACATAGAAACATTTGTATATGTAGTACTGTATTGCAATTTATATTAAAAATTAAAGTAAAATTCCCGTGGAATCAAAAAAGTTGTGATTGTTTCATTAAATTATGACATTTCCTTAAATTCTGAAACAATCCGCCAAGAGCTATTCCCCCATCATCGTCAGGACCAAGCACACATTTCCATTTTTTTTCTTTATTTCAACATATTTGGCAGAACAAAACGAAATTCATTCAAAACTTTTGCATCTCATATTAATTCTTCTTTTTTTCTTTTCAAAAGGGAAAAAGTATAAAAAATTTAAACTAAACTACATTTCCATTTGGAATCTCTAAATATCTGTCCGGAGCGGAAACCGCCACCGCCATCGCCACCATGACCATAGCCACAACCACATCGTAACCGCTGATATGGTTCAAGTGCCTTGAAGCGAACATAATATGCAAATTGAAGTGAAGCCAAAAACTACCATTCACCCCATTTTGGCTGCCACCTTCTCACCACACCACGCACACATACGAGCATTGTAGAGAAGAATATCCACCACAGTTCTCGAAAAAAAAAACTAAACCTGGCCACATCAAAGTTTACAGATACTTTTCTTCTCCCTCGCTCTCTCCCCATTCCTTTTTTTTGTCTGAAAATTTATTTAAATTTCTTAAATTCCACGCCATGGATACAGACCCAATTTGTCCGCGCGGTTATCATCGTGCGGTATAAACACATTTTGGTTACGTCAAATGAAAAGGAGGAAAAAAAATGTCCCTCCTTGAAAGTTCCTTTTTATGTGGTACAAGCTACTATGTGTGTGTGTGTGCGGGGCTGTGTTCATTACCCTCTTTCAATTAGTTGTGGAAGGTGAAAAATTGCTTCGCGAAAAATGCTCCACTCCCACCTAGTCCTGCAGCACTCGTACTCGTCGTACTCCTATTCCTGTTTGTTGTTGCATATAGGCCCGGCGAAATAATATTAAAATCCCAACGGTATTTCTATGTTTACGCTGGCTGTCTCCGCGCCGAAAAAGAAAATTATTTCGTCAGGAATCGTTAACTATAGAGAGCCGGATGAAAAATTCATGTAATCTGCGGCTAGGTTATCACAACGAATAACCTTGAGGGTTTTTTTTCCTGATTTTTCTTCTTTCTTTTTTTTTTTTAATTATTTTTAATCTTTCAGCATGAAACGGATTTAAGGTAAGGGAAACAAACAACCATAACGGGGGAGTTCTCCTCTGTTAAAGAGATGATGGGTTTTTAACTTCCTTCAGGACCCAAGCAGCATGAACGAAGGATTTGTGATGGCTTGTGGTTTGGTTGGTCTGTTGACAGGTCGGTCGGTTGCAAAAACAAAAATGTCATGAAGCAAGGGAGAAGGAGGGAAAAGACCTTCAAGTGATGCTTATAGTTCTTTTTTTTTTTGAAGTACACAAAAAAGTATTGTAGTTTAGAAAACGATGCTTTTGTTCGGCGAAAGGGTAATTTTTTTATTCAGAAGTCAAGTACTCTGTTGAGAGATGACAAATTGGAAGCTTCAAGGGGAATGTGACTTTTCTCTTTTTTTTTTCAGATTTTTAGTGGTTTGAAGGAATGGAATCCAAACTCTCAAAAAAAAGGTGGTTTGCTATACCTATGTATGATATGTATGTAACTTCCTAATCAACGAAGGAAATATGGCCTAGTTATCCATGAAACTATGACTTTGTGATTTTTAGAGATTTGTGTCTTAATGATTCAACATTAAGAAGAAGGATATGAGCACACATATGAATCCAATATCTTTGTTTAACGATACACAGCATTTATCTTGAACGTCTACGAGATTGGTAGCCATTTCTTCCATTTGTCTATAACCCCTTGGAGATCAATACCGAATCCGGTAAGGACTGGGTTGTGTGGACCAGGATATGTCCATGACCGATTTAAATAAACTCTACTGTCAAATAGAAAGACACAACAGCCTACTCTGAAATGAAGTCTCATCATTACAAACCTAAGTACCAATCAGCGCAAAAACTTTTACAAAGAAAATCAGCTGCACGTTTGCAAAAAATTGAAAAGCTTTTTCAATAGTCTCTAAGTGCAATTAACAAAACAAAGAACATGTCCCAAGCAAACCTACATTTCCAAGAAATTATCAAGGATATATCCAACGAAGAGATATCAGTAAATAACTGGATCCCAAAATGCGCAAAAGATACCAAATACAGATACCAAATCAGAGTGCAACGGTTGTTTATATTTTATTTTATTTCATAACATTGCATAGGATCGCTATGGAACAATACTTTCATAAAAATATCGTCCAAGGAAAAGATTTTATGAAAAGATTCGATTTTAGAATGGATCAACTCATAATTAACAGTCTAACAGTCTAACAGTCTAACAGTAGACAAATGGAAACCAAATGTATCATTGGTGTCATTTCATTTAAATCTGAACCCAAATTCGAAATTGTAGAGCAGCATTTGTATGATTTCAGCGCTGAGGGCTGTTGCATTGAAGGTACCATTGAAGGTTACAAAGCCAACGCCAAAGCCAAAGCTAGAGCTAGAGCTAGAGCTAGAGTCTGATCCAAAGCCAAACCCAAAGCCGAAGCCAAAACCAAAGCCAAACCCAATGCCAAAGCCAAAGCTAAATCCAAAGCCAAAGCCAAGGCCAAAGCCAAAGCCAAAGCCAAAGCCAAAGCCAAAGCCAAAGCCAAAGTCAAAGCCAAAGTTACTGACAGTCATGATTTAATTACTATCAAGCCGGTCCTATTGAATCAATTTTTTAAAATTTCATGGGACATGCCCGTACATGTTTTAAAAAATAAATACTTGCCGCAACAAGTCGATGGGACCCAAGGCCTAGGTTATCACAACGTGTTGTGCAAGTTATATTCTTTACACGAATAGAACGGACCTACTGTTTAATGCCGTGTCCGAAGGGCAATTCGTTATTTGAGAAGCTTTCTCAGGACGGTTGTACTCTCGGATGTTTGTCAGATGGTCGCGAGAGGTGGGCCCATTTAAATTCTTTTTTGTGTTCCGACTGGGATTCGAACCTTGAACCCCTTGCTCCATAGTACAACACACTAACCACTGAGCCACGGCGCCCGTACATGTTGTAACCAAACAAATAAGTGCACATGTGTTCGGTAGTAAATTATCAGAACAATTAAATTAAGCGGTATAGTCCGATGTATAGAAATTCGTTGGCCTAGTTTAGAGAAGGATTCTCTAATAAAAAGGTTAAACAAGGGTACTAATAAATTGTCATCGGAGCCATCAAAATATGGCTAAGTGCGAATGCGACAAATCCAAGCCGAAATCAGATCAAAACCTCCATATTTTCAAACTTTTGATTCTGGAAAAACAGATCTACTGACATTTGATTTTCTTAACCTCGCAGAACTTTAAGATATGTAATGAACTTAGGTTAGGTTAGGTATATGGGTAGGCGACTAGAACACGTCGCCACACTCAAGTCAATACAGACCCATTGTAATACCCAAAGGGGAAAAAGTCCCTTGCCCATTGGTAAAGCCTAGTACTGATTTGTATCTTGTGAATCACCAAACCATCCTGTTGATTTGATGAACCTAAAAATTATATAATGAGCTTACTAGCTACCTCGGGGTAAAAGAAAAATCCTAATGACCACTTGGCAGAGATACTTTAAGAAACTAATCCTCTTCTGCCTATGGAATGAAAGACTTTTGAATGAAAGCTTCAACCTTTTATAGTCGCAAACCGTCAACTAAACTACGGCTACCACACATACAGACAAGTGGATCAAAAGGCTTCCACTGCACTTGTCCATTACTAGCCGGAAGCCTAGTAACGTAATAGACCATCCTACGATCCTAAAGAGGTATGTACAGTCCAAAAGCAATGAGAACTGAATACACATCACTTTTTGGAAAAATTTGGGAAATCCTTTTCTGAGTACATTTCTTAAAAGACATTTTTCCCAGAACTCGTTCAATCTGACTTACAGAAATGCCATATATGCGGTCTATGGTCTATAAGGGACAAGATAGTTTGTACTCTAATGAAACAAAGCAACATTTCTTGGGTAAAGCATAGTTTTTTTACCCACATGGGTATCACAGTGAGTCTTAACTGATCTTAGGGTGTCAAAAAGAGTCTTTATCCACATACGTATGTGGTCTGTGGACAGACAATGAAGAACAGAAGCAATTCTGTAAATAAACAAACACAAATGCAATTTAAAGTTCGAATAACTAAACTTGTGCATATTAGTTCAGTTCAGAGAGCAGTCAGTTCAATTAAAATCGGTTTACTGAACTAGTTCGTTATTTTAGTTCAGTTTAGTTCACTGAGGAGGATTCGGGCACATACAGCTGTGAACACGAAAATATGAACATTTAAATAATTCCTTTCACAGAGACCAGCACAGCACAGCACAGAGGTTAAATAAAAACAACTCTTTTCAGATCTGGCAATACCCACATGCTCAGCAAAAAGCTCTAAATTTAGGATACTTGTTCTTTCAGAACCTCATGCATGCAGAATATATCTGAGCTTGTTCAAGTACTGAACTAAATGAACTAGAAAACAGTGACATTGAGAACTAGTTACCTCGTTATAGCTCTTTGTGTAACTAGTTCGTTCGTAAACTACATAAGCCTACAAAGAACGCAACAAATACATTCAAATACTTCCATTTAAGTGAACCATAAAATCATTTCGAAAAGATCTTCAACTTAAATATTCTTAAGACTTAAGAGGCCTCTAACTAAAAGTTCTAACTCAGAGTCGAATATATACGGAGTTTGGAGAACAACCAATAGCAGATTTTAAATAGTTCGTCTTACTTGCGAGTAAAAGCTCATGAGCATACACTCTTTACGCCCTTATAAGTATTTCAATCTTTAGCTAGTATTCAACCATTAGTTTTCCAAAAATTAGGTGACTTTAGAGTCGAATTAGAAACTGAAACTGCATATTTCCAGTTTCAAATGCATTCTCTTACTCGCGAGGAAAAACTCTTCATGAGTACGAGTAAATGTCATCTCTTTTGAATTGTAGCCAAGTGTAACCTCCTACCCACTTTCAGATATTTCTTAATTTCTCAGATTTTTAATCTAAATGCCTTTACAACCATTTTGTGGTACAGTATCCACTAAAAATTTAAGTATTCCAAGTCGCAGAGTCACGAAGTTGATACTCTTTCGAATATCCATTGACTCGCCGACGACAATTCCCTCTAACATCCCATCCATGTACTCAGTTTAAAAACTGGTTAGATATTTATTTAGCATATACAAACGAAGATGGTATTTCCCCATGGATTCCAATACATACATACCCTTGAACACCCCTGGAAAAGAAATCCTTCAATCCCCATAGCTATGATAAAACAAATGTCACGGAGGAGATATTAAACAAAGAAATAAATGGGTTCTATGTTAATGGAGATACTATTCCTATGAAAACAGAAAAAAAGGGGGGGAAAAGTTCGCAACGTACCGGAGATGAAGTAGACTAATCACCTGTGTAGTGTGAATACAAATTGGATATTGAAACGATGGTCAAACGAATGCACACTTTAACGTGTACGTGACGAAACGGTAGCTGATTGGATGACATACATAAATACAATATGCAGATAGAAAGATACAAAGATACGACACAAGGGTAAAGAAATTTGCATAAAAGCAAACAAAGTTTCTATCGCAGAAAGTAAATTAAAATCTAAGCCAAGGGGAAGTTCCCATCTTGAAATAGAAGGTTTAGAGGTACATGTTAGAATAGAAGCAACTAAACATTTAACTCGATTAACAACAGAAGGTCGGATAGATAGTTTCCATCAGAGTAAGGCGTTCGGTTCCAACTTGATCTTGTAGCTCATTAAAACCAGTCGAGTAGCTAGGAAACAAATTAACATTTCTAACACTTCTCTTATCTACCTCGGTTGCATGGACTACACAGTCACCCATCTAAGTTTTATTAGACCATTCGTTGCCCCCTTTCTAGCAGAGAAGAATGACTCCAAAAACGATTATCAGACTACGAAACCCATTTATACAGATGGCTCCAAGATGGACATTGGTATTGGCATTCGCTTTTGCTCCTGAGCTCTTGGACTATTCAGTTCAATCGGACTTCCTTACTGCTCAGGCATTTTCCAAACTGAGATCCTGGTCTCGTATGGGTATTACCACTGGACACAACATACTGAGATATCTTGCAACGAAAATGACACTTAATGTGGTGACGAGGATGTTCATGAGGATATCACACGTTTTCTTTATCACTAAGCACCAGCAATCTGGGACATTAGAAACAGAATGCTTGAAAGTTACTTTTCCATAACCTGGAATCATCGTGAGGCAACTCTTCACAAATAACTTCCACAAATTCATAAATGCCTCGGAATGCAATGAGACACCTTAGTATGGGAATTTTTCAGCAGCATGTTTCGGTTTTTCAAGCTATCCTAATGGCTGTCGACTATATTGTTAAGAATAGGTTAATGAGTCGGAGTATCTGCCCTTAATGCCTTATTTGAATTCAGTTGCAAGCCCGAACTCTTTGACTACTGAATTCTCGGCTTCCTACAAAAGTCAACAAAAAAGTCAGTTAAATGCATAATTTGGGTTCAAAGTAGTACAATGGACCAGTTGCATCTGACTGCTCTAGTAGTGCGATTCCCAATTCGCCACGAAAAGGGTATTCTTCACATTTAAGGGATCACAGAGGATTTCCATTCATCTAAGTGTGTTGAAAGCTAAATTCTTTTTATCCGAGTCAACCCATAATCTATCCTAATCTAAGCATATAACATCTTTCATTAAAACTTCGAAACAGAAAACACCAAATCCTTGCAGCTTCACTCAATCCTAATAGGGGCGTCTACACTCATCAAACTTTTCATCATTCCGACATATGAGTGTGAACAGGCCTAATTTTAAATTGTTTACATCACCATTTGAAACACATCAATTTAAAGATAGCCTAAGACCGTTCCATAGGCTCAACCCAAGAGCAAACAATGTGCCAAGGCAAGACTACAGTGATAGTGCACACCCACCTTAAATTCCTCAACAATTCGCATGACAATCCAGCATTAAATCTAAGCCCTAACACACACACAAACACAAACACGCTCTGTATGGAATTGAAAACCACCCAAAAACCCTCTTCAAAAATCAATAAACCTTCAACACTTTACTGCCTTATCGGTACCGCCCACACCATATCACATGAAGATATGTTTCTCAAGTACATTGTAAACATTGTATCCTTCAGAATTCCTGCATTTAATGGCAAATATGTTCATCAATCTCTTTGAGGGCATATTCAAATTTATATATGTATACCCGGTCTTCTCACCCCCAACCCTCAAATTAATGCCAATATCCCTTTATTCGCACACACTTTCAATTGCCTGCCCTTAGGCAATTTTCATCCAGATTACAATCGAGGGTAGAACCTACCAACTAGATTCCTAGAAAGCATTTATTTATCTTATCTTTACAAAGGCAAACACAATTATAGCCAAAAAGAGAAATATTTTTTCTTGGCGCCGGTACTTAATCAATCATCTTCCCCCATTTTCTCTTTCTTTTTTTTTTTTTTAATTTTGACGTCATCGCACCCTAAAATAGAAAACCTATTTGTCATATAGCAAAAAATAACTTGGCCTATTGATTTAATAAAACGACAAGGAGTCCATTGAGGAAAACAAAACATAGAAGAAAAAACAAAAGTCCTTTTAACTTCCTCGTTTGCCACGCTTTGGTTTGGTTCTTATATTACAACAGCCAGCAGCTTCCTGTGTTACAAAACGTGGCTAATGAAATTATCATAACCAATTTTGGATCTAATAAAAATGTCACATATAGCTGGCAGTATTTCTTTTTGTTCTTTCTTCCTCCATCAGCAGTAATAATCATTAAACCCAGAGAACGGAGGAAAGAAGGAAATAAAATGAAATGAAATTCTTAATACCAGCTAATAATGGCGCCCAATGCGGAGCTCAAAAGAACAGAAAGTAAGGCAAACGACTCATGAAGCCCTGCACTGGCAGCTTGGCAACTTAGCAGCTTGGCAGCTATTCTAATTTTGTGAGGTAGCGCCAACCCTCCTGCGAGTATACTCGTATGCAACTCAAACGTAACGTTAATCAAATTAATATTTCATCTATTTTACACACACACACACAGCGAACGCAGCGGAAGAGTACCACTTTTATTCGCGTTTCCCTCCAGCAGACGACACAGCCAAGATAGGGTAGGTAAAGTGCTTTCACCTCAATAACAAGGGGTGGTGACTCTAAATTAAAGGGAGCAATGGAAAGGATAGATTTTTTATTGCATACTTATCGTAATAACGTAAATTATAATCGACAGAGAATTACTCTCTATTTGCTGTTGTGCTCTTGGCCATATTAAGATGAAAGATGAACGAACTTCAAAGCGATACTTTATGGCCTGGAGAGGATTTTTCAGAGTAAAGTGGATTAAATGCTTTTGAACTGTTTTGGGGGAAGTTTAGTGCCTCTAAACTCGCTGACAAGTTCACAAACACCAAATTACCCTCTCTCTCTCTCTGTACAGGAGAGGGAGAGAAAAACAACACCAATATCGTATGTCCTTTGACTTGATCTATGGCCACGGTTAGCGCACAACTCCATTTTTTTTTCGTTTGTATTCTCTCCCCACTTCCTTGATTCGATTCCATCCATCGTTTCATTTCCCATTGTATGCGCCTTAGTTAAAGGATAATCGATTGATTGAAGCTTCAAATAAGCAATTCCGTTGATTCCTGTTCAATGTATTTTTATGTTGCAAGTCCTAAATCGATTGTTTGGATTTCTCTGCTGGTGAATGGAATACAATTTAGTGTCGGTTTGGTCGAAGATATATGTGTGTATGGCCGTTCATTTAACCGAGTATGTGAAATACGACTGGAAGGGTATTGACGATATACATAAAACAGGGTCAGACGAATGCCAAGAACTCCTGGGTAAATGGATGACAAAAAAACAAAACAAAATACCTGTCAAGGAAGGTCGCTTGTCCCACATTTTGATAAATTGATTTTCAGAGTTAAGTAGAAATTCAATCTAATCAGAATCCGTTGTTAAAGACCTTTTCTGGAAGTTAAGGGCAAATGAAGCTGATGGTACGAGAATGTGATTCAGAAGACCAAGCAGATCTGAAGGCCACAGTCACATTCTATCATGGCTGTGAAAGTAATTTGTATAGCAGCTCCATGAAGTCAAAAAATCATAAAGCCTTTAAAATCTGGTTAAAGGCAGATTTAAGAGGGGTATAGCCAGGTCCTAAGCTCTACGGTGTTGCAAGTTAACATATCGCGAGTACGACCGCAATTAATCTCGAGTTCACGGCACACAGCGGAAAGTCACTAAGCTGAACGATAAAAAGGTCCTTATCGATTTGTTGTCATCAATGCTTAGCTCCTTTGCCGAAGGCTGGTGATGTCGTATTTTGACCCAACACCAGCAAGGTATATAAAAATACCGATGAGTCCGATTTGAACACAGTTGCCTCTCTAGGTTGAATCCGACTCCGTATCGTAAAGGACAGAAAAGATATAGTATTGGTATCAGTGTATTTCATGACGACAACATGGACTCTCCTTTAGGATTTTAACTTGGAAAGCCTGATCGCAGATCCACGGCGGCAGAAAACTGGCCTTATCTGTGATGCTTTCGACTGCATTCTTAGTACGAACCTAATTTTGTCCAATATGGGTTACAAACCTACTTTCTTCGCTAGATATAGCCAAGGAGTGATGGACATCACTTTCCTCCAACAACATCGTTTAAAGCTTATGCAACTGGAAGGTGATTCAGTAGAACATAATTTTAGAGGTAGTGAATCGAGTGTGGTTTGTTCGATACTTGAAAACACTTGAACACTGCATGAACTTTAGGGAAAAAAATCATCTTATATTGACTAATAAGTATTATGTGACCAGCTAAGTTGTTTCGCTTAAAACTGCAGGAGTTCTAAAAGTAATTTGCAAAACCTTTTGCGGATTCCTGCTCAATATGTACATACATATGTACTACTACGATGGCAATAGGAGGAAGTTTTCCACTAAGATAAGACAAGATCATTATTGGTTCTAATAACCAACAGAAAAGGGGAACAAGAAAGTCAATAGGTGTAGAGCCCCATGTGTAGCTAGTGTAGGTCTCAAACGAACTGGTTTGATACATAAAGTCATGTTTTTTCTAAACCTCGCCAACCAGTACATTTGGCAGGATGGTCGTAAGTACGAAAGTAAATGCAGTATGCCACGCCCACTTTATTAGGACTGATACAAAGGAAATAGGGATTATACCATTTAGTTGCTAATTACTAGAATGGAATGCACGCTTGACAAGATAGAATACGATATGTGCCCTCATAGAGGGCGCCCTCTACAATGTCCTCGACATACTGGCTAAAGGAACTGACTACTAAAGGAACTTTGATGAGTAGAACTTTGTTTGTAGAAGCGAACTATGGCCCCAATGTTCTGTCAGGTATTAACGAAGGCTGCGGACCCTTTTAGCAAGACATGAGGCTTATCACTGAAAAATCACTTATATGTGTCAGTTGTTTGGTCTTTCGCATATGCATGTGACTGGCTTTTCCACAAAACTACAAAGCAAACAAACAATCTCGGCTTCCAACTACGCCTGTGTTATGCTTGATTTACCTCCCCTTGATACTTTTACCATGGGCTGTACTATCAAAGCAATTTACCATTGTAGACGGGGTTGCTTTTGGTATCATCCGCACTGGAGCTTCGGAGTTCGATTGCAACTCTGAATTCGATGACACTTGGCTAAGTCACAGGTCACAGTGGGATTGTGGTAAATGCGGATCATTTCTCAGAACCTGAACCTGGTTTGGTTTTTTCTGCACCCTTGGTCAGGGTCTCCACAATTGGCCATCCTACGAGTACAAATGTATATGACACGACTCTCCAGGATGCAGGGAGACTAAATGTATGTTAATACGCAATCAGCGGCATCCTTCTCGTCCCTCAACAGAAAAAGACTATAGACTATCCTTTCCAACGGGTCACATACCTTTTGCCAAGCGTCTTAGTGTGTTATGCTTGAAGTTCCGCTCATGCGAAAAATCACTTTACGACTTGATAGTAGGACAGTGTCCAAATTGTAATGCAGAAAGTACACGTATATCATCTCATACTATATGAAAATCTAAGAACTCGCAGAGAGTTTTTGAAGCCCCTAGTGATGGTGATGACACGAACTAGATAACCCATCAATTTACATATCCGAATCCAATCGAGAAACCATTTCATGAATATATTTACTCACAGCAAAACCCATCAACCTGTTAAATGAATAGGAAACCATTTAAATTTTCTCCGAAATTACATTTAACCAATAAATTGATTGACGATTTGATAGCCTTTCGGGGCAGAGAGGAGCGAATTCACATACATACGTGTACCGACAATATTGAATCAAAATCAAAACCACACACACCTGTCATTTTTCGGGATGAATCCTAAGAATTAAATTATCACCTTCTTAGAGGATACACCTATGAGTATTCCCCAAAGCCAGCGTACTATGCAAGAGTACAATGCATGAAACCTTTTAAAAGCACCCCTCTGGGGATTGAACAATTAGGGCCCAGCAGCGAGCACAAAGGATTGGATATATTGCTTTCACAGAGATAGTATTCTAGCAAAATGTATAGTGTATCCAAGGAGAACACACAATTGGCCAGGGTATACCAGACACAAACGGATGTTAGTGCTGTCAGGCTCTCTCGGAAATAGATGAAATGCATCGGGTTTAGTGCATGCAGATACCTCCCCATGGTACCGGCAGTGTGGAAAATCTATTATTCTTCAAAGTGCTTGAACAATCATGCCACGAGGCACCATCCATCCATCCCCCTGCCGCCACTCGATTTCAGTTCAAAACTATTCTCAAATAGCTTGAATATTTTACACACAAAAGATGCTGCTTACTGCTGATGCGATGAATCCAGAGCTGTAGTGCCTTATCTTTCCTCAGTGCTGTTGGCCGGATAACAAGCACATCGAGGACGCCATCACTCTTGTCACTTGAAATATATGTCAATGGAGTTCGATTTCTCCTCCCAATTGTGTCGTGTCTCCCCGACTAAGAGAATAGGAAGTGTAAACTGTATCAGTGCACACCTGATTTATTCTTCGTTTGGGAAGAGAGTGGAAACACCAGGCACCTAGGTATCCACCATCAATTTGTCTCTCATTTGTGCAAAACACGCTGTCTTTCACACTTTGTGAAATATTTCCAGTTCATTGAATTTTTCCAGCACCTATGTACCCACTCACTCACTCACTCACTCACTCACTCACTCACTCACTCACTCACTCACTCACTCACTCTCTCTCTCTATTCCGCCGCAATGGACAGAGTAGTTTGGGACGCAACAGACAAAAGGATTTATCGCTCCATCGCTGGTGGAACTTTCGGTAAACAGTTCAAGACCTTAAAGTTTGACATCTGTCGATTAGCTGTCGATATTCCGCAATTGATGCGACTTCAAAAAGTATATCGATACTTTTGTATTTCTTTGAAGGAGCCTTCATGCAAAAGCGGTGGTGGCGTGGGGGATTAAGGACCAAAACGTCGTAAAAGTGTGCTCGACTCGTGCCCTGATGGAGTACGTGTATGCCTCATCAATCAAATGGGCAATTGACTTAAAAGGCTGGAGAAGTAATTCTGGGAACGATGCCAATCTGTGCAACGATAGAGGGTTAGCGAACGTGTCTAATACAATGGAATTGAAAAATAATGTAAAAACAGCCTGCGATACCTACTGGACAGGACATAATGACCGAGTGTACTTGAAAGGTTCATTTGCTGGTTGTTCTGATATTTTGGATATTCTCTTCATCAGCAGAAATCGAGATCAGAATGTTGGTCGAAGGTGTAGCATTCTTTGGAATTCGTGCTGCTGATAGTTAATGAAAAATAAGGTCTAGATAGAAATATTTTCCAAGCCTTCATTTGCCCTGGTAGCACTAACTTCACTTCAACCAACTGGACGAAAAAGGCAAATTTAAACAACATCAGCACTTTTTACAACCCTTGAGAGACCATTGCTAAACAGAAAGAATAGAAATGGTCCTATTATAGATCCCTGCGGGACACCTTTATTAAAGAGATTTGGGTCTGAAAGTCTCTTATACGTGAACACAGTTTGCTTGAAATTATTTAGATACTCCTATAGTACGAAAGATGATGCAAAAATGAATTTGGTTTTTAGTTTCGAAAGTAGTACTTAGGAATCCAGTCAAGTACTTTTGAAAACAAAATCCAAAGCCCGGCGTAGAGCATCTGTACTACAAAAACTACTACCATTTTGACAGCTGGTGGCGTTGTAGCTTATTTGACAGTATCTTCTCAAATATTTTTGACAGAAAACAGTCTGAATGACTGAAATTTGAAGTATTTTGGGAACTAACAAAGATAATGTGAGCAGATTTCCACTGCTCAGTAAATTGGCAACTGTGTAAGCTGTGTAGTTGATAGGAACAGAAGAAAATTCATCGAAATATGGCAATAAATTCGACTCTCATTGATGAACTGCCGAACTGCCGAACTGCAATATAGGACGCATATGGTCAACTTACGTTTAAGAGGGGTTCTGGCTGTTCGACGATCGACTACTGGCTCGCGTAAGTGGAAAGTGAGTGAAAAGCGTGATAAACCCAACCAAACATGGATGAACAGATCTTTTTGGAAGCAAGAAGAAATTCTTGGCACGTCTATGAAACAAATATGAGTCTCATGCTCCATTATCAGGAAGATACATAAAAAATAAGCATGGTATGACTGGGAGTACGTAGCATCGTCGTAGTTCAGTCAGGGAAACAGCCAAAAGCTCTGCTAAAACTATGTACCAGGAGGCAAATAAGGAATGCATACACATCAGCTGATGAGGCCTCCAGAGCATATTAATGATAGTCGGTAATTTTGGAAACCAGCAAGACTTCTTAACATGAAACCTAGGTTCTAGACGACCATTTGGAACATTTTTCAAACCTAAGTTGTACTGCAACTTAAATGAGTTATGCTATGCTTTACGCAACAGTGGACCAATTAGACAGAATGATCACCATCGAGGATATCTTTATGGTACTGTACAGGTGCAATCTAAATATAGCTCCAGGAGACGATCGTACCCTAACGTAGTCCTAGGAAACAGTTACTCTAGCATACAGCTTTCGACAAAAGTGAACTTCTCACCAATCGAGGATTTGAAAATGATTTGTTGACTGAGTTCTAAGCTAGACGATATCTTCTCAGTAACGAGCATCATTCAGTCCTACCTGACCAACGAAAGCAGCTCTACGCGCCCTTAGTGGACTTTACAGCGGCCTTGGTAAATTGACTATTAACGAAAGTTATTAACTCAATTCAAAGCACTTATGGGGAAACCGATCTTCGGTGAACGTTGGTAAAAACGTGCATCCAGTTAAGCAGGGTTGCCTATTGGGTCCACTTCTCTTTTTTTTTATACTTAAATGACCTTACAATATTTTTATCAACTGGAATTGTATTTAAAGGACTTCTACAAGTTAACGTACATGACTACTGTTTGTTGTGGAAGAACAAAGTCAACATAAGCAAGTCTAAAGTACTGGCGTTCCGAGAGGGATGGGTTTTACGTGGTAATAAATATATAAGAAATAAATAAGAAAGGACAATAAATTGGAACTGAAATGGTCTAATTAAGTAAAAATACGGTCCATCTGAGAGCTAGGTTTAAAAATCTTCGAAATCACCAGGCGGTCGTACTACAAGTCAGGTCGACTGCAAAGGTTATCGATTGCTATCGCTCTACCCGAGTGAGTTTTAGACATAAAGTACAACAAAGTAAACCTAAATTTACATATGGAATGCCACACCACAACCATAATAGGTTGCATAAAATTTCAACGATTTTCAAGGCTGTGAGAGCGTTCTGGAGAATAAAATAGTGTACCCGCCATAATCTGACCTGGCAAGAAGCTATAATTCACTTGATCGGAATCTGTTCAACTTTAAAGACTTTTAGATGGGTTCACTGGGGAAAACGTATACCCTCCCAAAATGAAGTAATCATAATCCCGAATGACGAAGATTGCAGAGTACTGAAAAACTATCTGCAAATAGTTTAGGAATGCCGACAGCAAACAAATAAATACACAAAGTGACTTTAGTCTGACTGTGTTAATTCTGTTCCATCTGGTCCGCAGTACTTGACTTTATCAAAAGAATTGTCGTAAGGACATCATGTTCTTCAAAAGAAAAAAATCGATTTTCGACTTGAATAGATAATTCCTAATTGAACATTGGATTCCGCAAACCAACTAGACGATGTTTTTGGATGAAAGGGAATATCCAAGTTGAATCTATTAAACTACAAATCAGGTTGTAATGGTTTTTTCCATAGAAACTCGTTAGAGTTGAATGAAAACTTATATTTTTTTTGATACCAGAGTATATTCAAGCTGTAGATAGAACAATCTCACACCACTATTTTTTCCTTCCAAATTCGCTGTTGACTACATGTCTTGATAGAAAGAGAATCATTAAATTTTTATGGAACAATGCCAGCTTAGTCATCGGCAATTCAAAGTCCATCTAACTAACTAACCAACAGAGCGGAGGACAAAGGAGAAAACAATAAAAACTAGACCCTCGTGCTGAGTAGCTGAATTTCTAAGAATCCATTAATGTTAACTATTTCACTTTCTTTTTGCACACATATCTACATATGTATGCATGTTTGAAAAAACACAAATAAACACCAATTAGCCTAACAACATCGTGCTGTGAGGTTTAGTGGTTAAAATGATGGCAAAGCACAAAGGACTTTCGTATAATCACAACTCTGGCATAATAATTAGAATTACGCTTAATGCTTTACCCATTTATTGGCGATAATAAACTCTGCTAGTTGCCACACCCATAATCCAATAATGAATCAATCAAGAACTGGGCCATCTTCTCTGGCCTCAGAACTCCCTCCACAGATCAATATATTTCTTTACCATTCACTGAACTAATTCAAACTATAGTTGCACTTCCTCCTCCTTTTACGCAAAACCTAATTAAAACTTTATCGAAATTTTTAAAATAGACCAAATGGAAGAAGAACGGTTAAGAGTGACCTCCGAGTGATGTCCAAAAATAGAATAATTGCCAAACGGCGAGAACGCACACTACGAGTACAGAGAGTTCCATACTATTTATTTTTGGAAAGGCGATAGCATGCTAATTCCAACTGGCTTCAACCCACATTGCAACCGCAAACTACTGGTGAACACGAGTACATTTTTTTTTTCAATTTCTTATTTTATCGAAGAAGGATAATTACAGTCAGCTGTAAGGATATTGAGTTAAGTTATTGGGTTTTCCCAGAATTGTTATTTACACTATGTCGATGGAAGAATATTCACATTCATTAATTAAAGTCCACTTAGAGGTGGATCGATGCGAGGGTAATTGTCCCTGTCGAATACGAAATGTCGTTTCATGGTTGTCCAACTTAGTTGGGTAAAGGTCTGCAGACCACAAAAAGTTAAGGGATACTTTGGGATACATTAACCTTTGTCACTAGTTAAGGGAAGACGAGAAGATATTTCTTATTGATTCGTCCTATAAGGGGATAGAGATACATATACTTGATAACTAGTTACAAAGATTTAAAAATTGTATTTTTACAAAACGATCTAATCACATTCAAGCCAATTTGACTGGCATTTATTTATTTGACTGACATTTTACAGGAATGTATGTACATTGTATTGAAAACAAGCACTTTAGAGTGTAAGGGTCCTGGAAATCCTTAGAGTTACGCCACATAAACCACATACCAACAACATATTCAAAATGAAATGAAAATTTAGTTCATGACTCCAGAGTCTGTTTGAGCTTTCACTTCAGTACAGAATGGAAAATTCTGTCTTGAAACCTTAACCTCCTGAAAGTTGCAACCGCACAGTATATGCGATTGAAACTACCGCATTTCAGTATCAGATACAGGTTTTACTATCATCAGCATACATATAAGAGCAATTTAAAGCCCGAAATAGTGGAAAACAAATCACTGATGAAAAGTAGAATAAGAAGTGGACCGAAATGACTACCCTGAGGAACTCCAAAAAAATTCCATATTACTTTCTGTTGACCACGTAAAACATACTCCACTTCAAGATAGAAGAATGAAAACCAAGTAACTTCAACTTTTTGATCAAAACACTCTGTTCCACTCGGTCAAAGGTTTTAGACAAGTCGGTGTACATTGAATTGACTTAAAGACGCTTTTTCTTTTTCATTTTGAGAAGACAGTGCTTCGTAAATTTTAAAAACAGCGACAGGAACAATAATAGAAATTTCGAAATGGAAGCTTTACAATCTATTCATTCAAAATCTTAGTCGAAACAGTCGGTAAGACGATGCTGACTCCAACAAATAATGTAGGAACTATGAATACTTCTAAATAGCACGAACAATGGGCTTGTAAGGAGTAAAGCGTGACTTATGCTATGCTATAGGAATCCGAATGGGGATGTGGTTCTTAATACCCGAGAATTCAACAACAATAGAAGGTTTTGCTGATGACATCGCTAATGTAGTTGCAGCCAAAAGAAGAGGTAGAACAGATTGCCAACTCAGCCATAGAAATTGTCCGGAAAACAGAGCAAAGACTACTCTCACAATTGTTGGAACACTCCAAACTATATGTCTACGAGTCCAGAGTCAAAACTAAGTACTGTCCACAAAGAAGAATGTCCACGATCGATGTCTTAAGCAAAATATCAAAACATACTCGTATAGCCAATACATGGGTAGACTGTTGACCTGTCTCATTGGCACTAGTATTGGTTTGTCCCATTGCTCTTCTTAGGACCAGCTACAAACTATTGATACGAGTTGTTTCTCATAGAACCAACATACATGTACGGACTAGACACTAGCGCTGTGGTGCTTACAGGCAGTATGGACAATCGCATATGACACGATCTGAAGTCAGGGTTAAACCTACAAACTCCTGAAGATAATACCCTGTCAAAAGACAGAGGATATGCCAGGTGTTGCTCAACGATGCTAAGTATGATATGAAAATGCTTAACAAAGGGCTACCGCAAGGGTCAGTACTGGCACCAACTCTATTCAACTTGTACATCTATGATTCTACTGTGTCGAGACCATTTACATAGCCAGCCAACTTCAGAACCTCTCAGTAAGGGACCGTGCTTTGATGCAATTATCTTACCCAACTTCATCATGAACGATACATGAGAAAGGGAATCTATGGATAGCCATACTACTGGCCTGATCCAGGCTCGAAACAGCTCAACCACATACGTTTCAACTGCGTCGTTGGTAGTGACACAATCGCCAAGGAGGGCATTTCAAATTCATCATCCGACTCTATGGGGTCAAGCGATGGACTACAGGAAACTTTCGAGAACTCTCTGACTTCATGACTATAGGTGGTGTCATTAGGACGCTATGTACCGTCGTTCGAATACGATTTTCTTGATTCCCATAATTACCACGAGAAAGTGGTCTGAGAGGCGAAAAAAGACTCTGAGATAGAACAGACATCACCACCCATCCTGCTTTCGTTCTTGGACTGGTCTATGTACAAGTGAACTGGATGATTCAACAAGATGGCATTTCATCACTGCAAGAATAGATCCTCGTTCTGCAGTTACATACAAATTTTAGTTTCGGTGATTTGTAATGGAAGTCTCTCAAGGTTCGAGAAGTGGCCTGCGCTATAACTGGCACCACTGCGACGAAACTCGAAGCCATCTGTTTGGTAAGCAGCAGATGAAAAATGAATACCTCTTCAGAAAGACGCATAGGCTCGAGTAACCAAGGAACTTTTAAAAGATTATAGAAGGACTGGACATTCGTTTTCTTTTTGTTTGATCCGCATTTGGATATAGGAACACCTAAAGGCATAGAACGTCTTCCAATCAAATAAGCAATGAAGGATTAAATTCAAAGGAGACAATGTCTCACCCTTGAACGTTTAAGTAGCGAAAAATAGTGAGCATCTCCATCCCCAGAACAGATCGAGTAAAATGTGTCGAATTTCAGAGAAGCTGTATGGGGCTCCCATTTACAAGGATTTCAATAAACAGGACACAGGACCTTACTAAGTTTTTTGTGCATTTATAGAATTGCATTGAAACTGGTCCTTGCTGCTTGTGTGAGGAGAGAACAGAGATCCTTCAATTTTATGAATAATTTCTTCGATATTTACAATTTATAATTCGTTTTTGACACATTGAAAAATTACCGACCCCATCAAATCTTCGCCGTCATTAACTCTCGTGAAAGGCATCCATCCATCCGTTCTGTATCCATCGTTCTCCTTTTGCAACGAGAGCGGGTTCCTGGCAAGGCAACCGATTCAATAACTCATTTTTTCCCAGCATGCGGTGCTATAATGGCAACAAATCATCATTATCCCTCCCATGGTAGTGTAATAAATTGCATTCAACCGCCAACTGCATCACTGCCAGCGAGACCCTTTAGTCTGGAGCTGCTGCTTCAGTGGAGACCAACTACGTCGACGACAAACAATTACCCAGACTGCTTTGCCAATAGTCCTTCCCTATTTCTTTTTTTCTCTCTCTCTCTCTCTCTATGGTCGCTCATTCAATGACTCCCTAGTGCATCTGGTAGATACATGTTGAAGCCATTTTACACGTTATGGTAATCAAACCAGAAAAGTCACCCCGTCAAGACGTTTTCTTTTTTTTCGGACGAATAGCTTGTTCCTTCCTTTATTTTGATTTCTATTCTCCTTTTTTTCTCCCCATTTCCAATCAACCACAGACTAGGGAGGAGAGGGTATACGTTTTTTGTCATCTTGCGGTTGAAGGTGAGGTCGCAAGGCCCGGCCAATGCCATGCAATACGGGGACAACAAAAGCGGGTACATATCAAACTGAGTTGAGTTATTGGGGATGACAGGTAGCAGGAACCCACTTTTAACATCCTATTTGTCATCCGACCTCTTTTAGTGTTTTTTTTTTTTTTGTTTTTTGAGCAAATACGGTCACGGGGAACAAATATTGGGGCTTCAGGGCCACAAAGGAACAGCAGCCAAAGTGGAACTTGTTAATCACAGTTTTCATTACATGCAGACCCATTTCGGAGTGAAATAGGATGGATGTCCCTGTCAGGCCGAAGGTGTTCCACAAAAAATAACAAAACAATGGATAAAGGTCAGACCACGCGCGATTATAATTCCTTCAATTTATATGCAAATTCCTTTGTGTTTGTGTTTTGGACTCAATTTTTTGGTTCAAAAACAGGTCATTAGAATTGATTTTGATGTTATTACGGAGGAGGGGGCTTCCCCGGCTCCCTCTGTTCACCACGATGTGAAAGTAGAAATAAATCCAATTAGTTTTACGTGGCAATTGGGGCGTAAAAAAGGAAAAAAAAAAAAGAAACAGAGGAAGACACCGCAGCGTAACCTTCGTTCAAAATTAAAATATCACAAGTCATCCCCTAAGACAACAACACAACGGCAAACCTTTCAGGAGATATTCGATGGAAAAAGGGGTGAAAATTTGAAAATTTCAAAATCGATTGGGCGTTCAGTTGTTGTTGTTGTTGATTTAGGACTAAACTGGGAACGGAAACGTATTATTGAATATTCACAATAAGGTTCGAGTTCATTGAGGGTTGAAAAGATTGGTTTGGGCATAATTAAAAGGTTCACTTGTGTGGGGACTATCAAATCAACGGAAAGTCGTGGATTTTGTATCGAAAGGTTAGGTTTGGGAGTTTAAGTGGAAAAGGTGTACCAAGAACCATATAGAACATCAATCAAAACTAATTGAAAGCAGATGCATTGTCTCTTTCAAAGAGGCCTTGTTCCGCAGCCTTAGCAACCTTTCCAGACTCTGTGGTGTTACACGCTTGAATAGCAAAGGAAGTAGTGGATTCATAACAGGACAGAAAGAACATGTCGGAAAAGTGCAACAGAACGCAGCAACTGGCAGAATTATATAGCCACCTACCAAGTGAAGGAAGAACTGAACCAGCCACAAAACATATCCTGTTTAATACACCATACAGTCGCTTCCACGGTATAACAGTTGAACAGAACTAGAGCCAGCTTTTTAGAACCACATTCATACCAGACCAACTCCATGTAGTGATCAGTCTAGTTTTCTAAATTGCACCATTATTTGAGGAAATTATACAACGGGTTATACAAAACAGATAAGTCTAAAAAGCTGAACGCAGCTAGGCTCTAGATAATTCTTTCAAAGGTATCCAAAGTTCCAGGTTTGATAAGAAAAAAAGAGACAAAGCCTGGACAAGATCGTACTCCGAGATCTCAGAAGTCTTCTGCAGGACACATTGGGTGCGTAGCGCCACGAAACAGAACAGCTCACACAACTCTCTTCCTGGCAACCAGATTGTAAGCGAAAATGAATTCAACTGGGCAATTGACTCTTTCACCCTCTGAGGGTATCGTCTCTATGACGAGAAGTACAACTTCATCAAAACCAGGCCTTGAAACCGTACTACCACTGATTCCATTAGACCAACATCTTAAAGAAACAGAATCCACACGGGCCACCATACTATTTATTGTAAGATGGGTACACTTCGCTACCAACACTGACTATACATCACAAGCCTATGCCTTCAGTCGAAACATCAATCTTGAACTACAAGAGGGGATAGAATAAACAGTAGAGCCGAATAATAGCTTAATTTTTCAACAGCAGTGTCAACAGCTGACTAAGGAGTTTCTCTCCCGAACCCGATGCTCATTAAGACGTCCATACCACGGCAGTATGCCAAGTGGATGTATTTAGCAACCACAGAGGCGGGACAAAAACTGTCCACGAAACTGCACCCCTGTAAGATAATTGTCATATTCATCGACAGTCAAGCCACGATGAAGGCCATTTCTTCTACAGTCGTCAAATTCGAATTTGCAAAATGATGCCGTGAAGAACTTACCCTCTCACAGCTCACAGGAAATCCTTTGGGTTCCAGGAAACAGGGATATTCAAATGAAAAAACTTGGACTACAGCTCCTAGCTTTTGTAAAATTCAATACTGAACAAGCCTTCATGAAACTATGTAATGTCTAGTTCATCTTCGGTATAAGACCCGACAATGCTAAAGCCAAGCAAATTCTAGTGCTTAACAGACACAACCTAGGACCCTTCAAAGGCACTACTTTCGACCACAACTGAAGAGCAAAGCCTCACAAATGACTAGCTCACTTCCGATGCGAAAACTTATTCCGCTTAGCTAACCTAAAGCTATGAACCAACTTTTGTCTTCTTTTTAGATGACTCCACGACAGGGATTCACATTGGATCCATTATTGATTCGAATAATAGCTCTGTACGTAACTTTCACAAAACCGTTACCTTGAGTTCAAGTAGTGATTTGCAAAGACAAACTCTTGAGACTCGCCGAGTTCATTCTGGTTCGTAAACTACTCCTTTCCAACTATTATGCACATGAACATGGAATTTTAATTACGCTCCAAGAGTACATGCAATAAGAGCTCCTTCTGTTAAGTAGGCCACGACAGAGGTAAGCATTCAGGAGATGACACATTCTTCCTTGTCGAATGCGTCAAAGGAAATTACATCGTTAATGATCTCCTCGAAGGGCATTCATTTAAATACTACTTTCACCTGCAACAGGCTTACCAAGACGTAAAGTATTCAAAGAGTCACCCTACTCCATGGGTCAAACAAAAAACTAAGAAACCATTTCAAAAGAGAACAACCAGACCAAATCAGAGAAAAAATAAAACGGCTCATCAAATGATTTCACGTTGCTTACAGCTCCTGAAGAGCACGAAAGACGACATGTTTGTCCTAAAATTGTCGAGAGACGATGAAATCTTTTCCAGAAGCCCACATATGTCTCTACACATCATCAACATCTGGATAGAATTACAGGCAGCTTCTGAACTCGTAAGGCATTCAAGTAATCTTTTAAGCATCTTCCTGGCAAACATTTTCGCAATACCGAATGAACTCTGTATTGGAACCGAAAGCTCTAGCTGAGAAGACTCAACCAACCGAAATTGGTAAAGAAATGCAAGGAAAAACTTAATATCCTGGCAACCTTCTTTATAATCACTGAAGCAGCAGATCAACTGGCGGAAAATATAGATACGCCTACAACTATAGTAGTTGTCTCCTAAAACCATATACAGCAGTTCGTTCAGAAAACAACACTAAAACAAAGCTGCCAAAGCCATGATCGAACGCCATGTTCGGGAAGACAGCTTCTGTCTGGGTTGAGCTACCTTAGACGTTTCAGTTTCTGGGAAATTCTAGACTTCATTAGAACTTACATCCTCGCTTTAACCTTCATCAGACACACAGTTGATCTAGCGAAGACAACGAGCCTGATCAGCGGTCTATACAATACCCTTCCGAAACCAACCTACCAGCCAGAAATGAGTTGTGGAATTCACTCCACAAATATCTTTCCTTCAAGACGTCACGCGGGATAATTTTCAGGAAACTACCTAGGCTATCCTCCAGAGGATACTTTCAAAAGAAGCACTAAATAATCCGAATATTAAAAGGAGCCTAACTTGATGAAAATTTAGTGTCTCATAATAAAAAATTCTTTAAAGACCCGCAGCCTTGAGGTGTGGACTCAAAATGACATTGGGGCTCTGTTCAGAACAAAAAATAGGATTCTGCTGTCCAAGGTGAGTATAGATCATCCTTCTTCCTGGACTCTACCAACTTTGAGAAATTGTTAGTCGCCTTGAAACTGATTGCTATTAAGAAGCACATTGTCTACAGCGGCATACCACAAGGCTAGATTCTTTCACCGCTGCGCTCAGTACATCCAGTCGTTAAAATTGACATTTTTCGGCCTGCATCAGCTGGTATATTCTATCTCAAAATTTTGATCAACTTTAAAGGTGTAAGAAGGCTTTCAACAAGACAGGACAACACCTGTCCCACTCTGTACTTATAAGGCCAATGAGATCTCCTCCTCCGAGCAGTTTGACGACTGTCCTTGACAAATTTGATAAAGCACTTAAAATCGACCACCAAGCAAAGCATCCATCTTATCAGGCAAACCCAATAAATTACCCCAAAGCAATTACTTTCATTAAAAGTTTCAAAATGCTCGCGTAAAATCTGCGAGGAAAAAAACTGTCCCATATGTCAAGATTTTACAAACTTCCCGAATGAATTCATTAAAATTGAATAATGTCCCCAAGATAGGATCGTAAATTTGATTACCTTGTGGCTATGATTTATGTCCGAAATGAAAATTTCCCCAAAAACAATCTCTCAACTTCTGAGAAGCACACACCAAACGTCACTGTCATTGTTCCCTACGAACAGGACTGACAACAAAACAAAATCGCATCATTTCATACTCTCTATCGTTCAAGTCTAACTACACATCCCTTGCGAGAAGGGATAGATTTTCGACAAAATGGTCGCCTTCAATTGTCAGTTTGACATTAATAGGCATTTTATTTGCACACATTGTCTACTCACTGCTGACGATGATGATGATGATGATGGTACTTGTATTGTGCTTGGCTCGTTGTATTTTTGACATAAATGACAGATGGCCACAATTTTATAGATCCATTCTCTACAATCTATTTTCAGAGCAACGTGTCGCACAATACCAAATGTCAAACCCCTTTGACATCTCTGGGGTCAACCCCTGAATGGAATTACCTCAATTACTTTCGAATAATTGCGTAATTAACTGAGCACTCTTGGGCTGGTTGTTTAAAAATAAATCATTTACCCATTTAACGGTGTTTGAGACATTCAAAGGTCGAAAGATAGCGTGATACAGATAATAATAACACCTTAAGGTGGAAGCAGCATCCGTAATGCGAAATGAGCCAATTTGCACATCGTTAGGCGGTGAATAGATGAATGGAAATGAATATCTATAACTGTGCGTCGATAACGAATTCATAATGTATTGTTAAATGCTAATAGAAGGTTAGGTATTCTTTAATTTTTTTCCCCCCATAACGGTGGTGCGCTGAAACTTCACAACACACACAAACATCTGACAGCTTTCCCACCGTTAGCTCGAATGTGAGTTTTTGTTGTTTCTTTTCATTCTTTTGTTCGAAAACTATTTTGTATTGATCGATAAACGATTCGAGCTGTGCAATGTATTGTGCAATGTATTGTGCTGCTGTCCGTGTCCGGCAGTCCACAAAGTTTTGTGTAACTCTGTTCTTTGTTGTCATTTGTTTTCGAAATGAAAAATAAAATGTTCCGGGAATAGCTGGCGTAAATGAGTAAAACTTTTCTCGCCCAGACATTGAATGATGTAATATTGGAAGTGTTTGGGCCAAGAAATCCAAAGATAAATTCTCCTCCATGGACTGTACACAAACTGACCTGGTCTGGTGAAACACGTTCCAAAAAAAAAGTTAGACAGTGTTTAAGTAAGTTGTTGTTGATTCCTATTGAACTTCAGATGCCAACTGTGAGTTCTATTTTTGACTTATGTACCTCCCGAGAGGGATTGCTTCCAAATTGAGAAGCCAAACAAATTATCCTAACGAAACGCCTTGGAAGTTACTTGCCCTGTCAGAGCGGCAGAAATCATCCACACTGATACAACCCGAAGACATAGCTGGAAGCTCGCCAAGGAGGAAACTATTGAGTGGTCAACACATAAAGAAAACGTCAAACATCCTCAAAAAGTAGATCAAATTCGCTAAGAAAAACTCTTGGAGAACTCTATTGAATGCTCTAAGGAGGCAGCTCGTTTGAGAAATGTCGTCAAAAGGACAGCGTCACAGGTTTCATCTATTAAGAAATGTGAATGTAGCTGCGCTGACTCCTATGAGAACATGTTAGACGCTCTCCTGAAATGTCACTTCTCTGGATGTGTAGACGCAGAGATCTACTATCCGATAGGCATACATATGCCAAAGATTATGATGATCGAAAAAAACTGACAAGATAGTTGACGATCAGAAAATTGTTTAAGATTAGCACCAAGGAGATGTAAGTGGCGGAATAAGACTCAACCGGGGAACGCTAAAGACGGAGTCCTATCGAAATTAATGGCTTCAACTCCTACGCCCATGACGTTCCCGTTCTAGTATCGGGAAAGTTCCTTCCTGTAATCAGCGAAAGTCTAAACTACTTCTATTAGTGAGTGATTGAGTTAGAGGACGGGGTATGGAACTTAACCCAGCAAAAAGTTAGGTTAAGCTTTTCTCATGGAAAAGGTCCATCTGGACTACAAACACCCACTTATGAGCGGAACTCGGGAAGAAGCATCATCTTGAAAATGTGTTAAGTATTGCATGGACAGGCTGTAGCAGGTAGCAGGATCGATAAGATCAATGTCCATAGCAGCAAAGGAACAATACTGAAACAGCGGCTACTCGATAGCTAAAACGGCGCTAAATGCCTTAATTCTAAGCTGGTAAAGATCTATCCAGTCTCTAGACGGAAGAGACTACATCATCTCACTATCAAACTGTAGTCGGAGAATCGCTATAAGGGCTCCCAGCAGAGAGGAGTGGGATGACGATTCAGTCTATACAAAGGAAGGCTTAATATAGATGGAGGTACTGAGGGTACCGTCTATGCCAGTCTTTGAAAAAAAGAGACCTGGAGATCTCATGAAAGTCGCAGGACAGGACACTATGTGGCAGGGAATTATACAGCATGGTCAGGATTACCCCAGGACCCAACTTGCTCTTTACTGTGACGTCAAAACTATGATTCTTATTATGAGTGCTTGTAAATCAGAATAGATCTCAAAGGAATCTGTGTTATACAGATAAATCAGGAATAGCCTCTGAAACAGGTCCCCTCTGTAGAAACTATAGAGACGAAAAAAGGGGAAACCCTGACACATTTCCAGTATACCTATCGGTTTTGACAAGGAAAACCCTAGACAAATGCTTCTTCGAAGATTTGAAGGACCTAGTCGGTCTTGACTCAAGCTAAATTAAATGGTTCCGGTAACGTGAAACAGCCTAAACGGCAAGCCGTACTTTTTCGGAATAGATCCTTACTGAAACCGGTTACTCTGCCTCCTACTCAATATGGGAAGTCTCCATATAGGTCTTTGGTGGTGGTAAGCCGGTTTTTCCAAGGTCGTATCACAATGGACCTCTCTTTGGTATAAATATGTCTCTACTTAGCGAGGAGAACGACCCAACTCAACTCAACTCCACTAAGCTTTGATATTGCATCACGACACAGCGGCTGTTCAAAAAACAAAGTCAGGAAAATTTGCCTGATTCCATAGCAGCTGAAGATAGGACCTCTAATGTTTATGAGGAGAAGGCTTACACTAAGTCACAACTTAAAAACCTCAAAGACAGTTCGTTAAATCGAAAAATGGACGCTTTAAGGCTTAACGCTTTGACACTAGACTAGATAAGCTGAGTTCAAAGGTTTCGTGCACCGCTTTGTAGAGTCACGGACAAATCAAGTTCGGGAAGCCGCTTTGACAACCATTTCTTTGGACCATTTGTTCGTTAACAGCATGCGGAACAACAGCTTTATCGATAAAAAATTGGCATTGCTCTCTAGGAACTATGCAACTCAGTAGAGTATTGGGTGTAAGGTTTGGTCTAGCACAGATTTTCCTATTGCCAGGCCACATAAAATGCAGTAATTTCTAGGCCAGAATAGACCCATGTGGAAGCTGTTAATGCTTGTGTTAGCGAGTTCGCAGAGAAAATCAAAGAAAAATTCTCCTAGGAGCAGTTTTGTTCTTAAGTTTAGCCCCAACTTCTGCAAGAAATCATTTGGCGAGAGGCACACCCTGAGGACCTTTCAATGACGTAACGTTATGTCATCTATTATTGTACTGAAGACGGATCTCTTTAGACTCTGGGAGGGCATGTGATCCAACATAGCCCTGAAGTGCAATTTATGTGCATTTTGTTTAGTTAGGAGTTTGCTAGTAGCGAAAAGCACCCAAATGAAGTGAACTTTAAGCTCCGTGGCTATAACCGTGGCCTGACTTGATTTTACTTCCTTTTTCTGTGTGCCCCTGACAAGTACAAGCAACACGACTCCAGATAAAACTGTGAGTTCCTGCACTCGAAGTGTAATCAGACGATAAGAACTTCCATTGCTAAAAAAAAACCTTCTCGTCTGCCTAGTAATCTATTCCAGTCTATCGTTTAAGCGATAAGCTTGGTCAATACCTATCCAAGACACCAACAATTCACACCATTTGCATTCCCTCACTGTAGTGCAAAAGACCGTCCCAATTCGAGGAAATATCAATTCGATTGTTTACCGACTTTTTTGTGTGCGTTCGCGTAGAATATTGTCAAATTTTCAACACGAGCAGAGACGTACGAGTATCTGTCAAGTGCTTTCTATTGAACTTCTGTTCGATAATACATTCTGATTGCTGCAGATACCGCCTAATCTAATCTATTTATACGAGACATGTTATGCGTGTTTGTATCTTCGTTGAAGGGTCTGGTCATAAATCTATGCATCCCCCCGGGCGTTTCACAAATGACTTCGCAAAAGAATGTACACATTGGTGTGTCAAATAGACATATTATTGACCAAACAACATGTCAGGTTTGATTAGAACAGCAATAAACAGCACAAAAGGTGTGAAAATGTTCATTTATTTTCGATCCATCACTCTTTGTTTGCTTCAGGGTGTTATTCAACTTGTGTTCTTCGTATTCTACTTCGTGAAATGATGCAACAATTATTGCGAAACTGTGTTTGAAGCCTTGAAATGCAAGAAAAAACCTAGTTAATCCGCCGGCAGCGGTTGGTCTTTCATTCAAGTGCGCCTAGGAGGGTATTGTTATAAGCCATTTGAATCGATTTTTAATCTAAAATTATTCATCAATTTAAATGATAAACGCTGTGCACCTAAATAGGTTGGTTTCAAATTGATGAATGGAAAAATGAAAGCTTAAAAGGGTTACGTACTGGTAAAAAGTGCAGACTGTGTCGACTAGATGATCCTATTCATTCGTCATCATCGGTTATGTCATCCTTCGGAAACAAAAGGAGACAGATCATCCTTAAAAATGGAACTAGAGGCTTGCAACTCTGCACGTCCATCATCTATATTCCGTGTAGCACGTTCCGCGTTTGAAAAAAAAACTATCTTACTAACTTTTTTAATTCGCTGAAACCTTATTTCATTATTGCCAGTGATTCGAAACACACATTCAGTGCTTCAATATACACCTCGCTTAAAGGTAGTATGCTCTATGGCGGATGCATTTCCACTCGACTGATGTTTCGAAAATACCTGACATGACAAATTTTTCATAATGAAAGAAATATCTTCCAAACACCTAAGAGTTTACAAGAGATCTGACATCTGACTTATTTTGGTTTTTTAGACGAGAGTAGGACTAAAAAGACAACTAACTGGGAAGGCCTTAGGAAGCGTTCCACTTACGATACACCCAGTAAACTTGAGTTTGAAATTGACCCCTCGCCTCCAGAAAAAATAATCCAAAGAAAACGCTAGACAAATACGACTTATCCACCGGAAATAAAAAAGTTGGTTCAGGAAAAAAGGAAAACGCTTGAAAAATGGCAACAGAGCCATGCTCCACCGCATAAAGCCAGGCTGTGTAATTTTTTGAAGAAGACTATTACTGTTTTCTTAAGAAACGTGCGACAGCCTAAGACCTTTAAAGTCTAAGAGAAAAAAAGGCACACAAAGTCCCGAACAAAATGAAAGGACAAGGGAAGATGAAGAAAACACGAAGTTTTTAACCTTAGCGATAGGACGGAATAAGTATAAAAACGATTGAAGTTTTACAAGTCCAACACTTGAAAAGCTGAACACATGATCCGGGATCTTAAAATTATGGAAGATCCTGGTTATGATTTGATCATTGGAGGAGTTCTCAAAGTTCTTCCAAGAAAAGCATTGTTTAACCTTATCCGTGCCGAACTAATCAAAAGTTGTGGAAGTCATAATGATTTTAACCCCAGAAAAACACCAAAAACCGTGCAATCATATCCAACATTTTTGGGAGGATATTACTAAGACATCTACAGCCGGCTATAGAAATTAATAATCTTACTCCTGACCACCAGTTGGACTTCAGAAGTAATCATCCAACGCTTCACCGGATGCATAGAATTATTAACGTAATCCAAATTGATATGCTGCAGCGTATTTCTTCATGTTTCACAGGATAAAGTGTGGCTCGATGAAATTCCTACACATGATGTTGGAATTTTGGAATCATATCTCAGGAAGGGACTCTTCCGTGTTAGACATGTAAAGGAATACTCAGAGCTCGAAGACATACAAGCTGACGTACCACAAGGAAGCATTCTTGGGCCGCTACTTTGCCTATTGTTTTTTGTTTTATTTTACGCTCGTGATATACCAACGGAAAAAAGCTCTATCCGTGCTGCATTTGCCAATGACACATATATCTTAGCACAAAGTAAAACAATCCATGAAGCGAGTTGAAAACCTACTGAAAAAATAAATGAATGGACGAAGGGCTATCGGATCTCTCTCAACGAAACTACATATGTTCATGTGAACTTCACCTTTAAAAACGAAGCCAAATATCACATGAAAATGAAACGCAAAGAACTCAAAATCAAATAAAGGGCAATGTACTGGTTATTTGGAAAACGTTCCCAACTCAGTACCGAGAAGTTCCTGAGCTAAGCCCGCCGTAGACCCATGATATAAACACTTTCAAAATAAAGTGCATAAAAAAATTATCCAAGCACCGTGATAGAGATTTCGAAATTTCTACTAATGATGCGAAATCATAAAAAAGTCTTAAAAATGTTGGACTAGACAAATTTATTACAGAGAACGAATCCTTTCGATTTGGCGACGAGACATGTAGGCTATTTCATGGGAAAGTAATCTGTCGAAACTGTACCAAACAATTCTGTTCTAAATACAGAGGGTTCGGGATAGAAAAATCTGAAAGAGTCAAAGTCACTTTCATTTTTTTTGGGAGATGGTATCCGGATTGGTAGAGTCCGCGTAGACTTCCATGAACCTTGCCTACAGCTCTTGTAACATGATCCTCCCAGGTTAGATATTGGTTGAAGTACAATCCTAGATTCCTAACCCTTGGAAAGTACAAACCTGAAAACCATTTACCTTCAAAAGGGAGAACGTAAGACGTGTCTAATGTTGTACGGCTTACTGCTATAGCTTGGCTCTTATCAGAATTAAGTTTAAAATAATTTTTGTCGGCCCGGTGAACAACTGATTTCAAATTTTCTTTAACGCATATAGTAGAATCTTTAATCATACAGAAAGCACATCTGAACCTTAGTTCTTAGAATTGAAAGTAGATAGTTAATTGAAAAAGAGAAGAGTAATGGTCCCTGAATACATCCCTGAGGGACACCAGTCTCAATTTCAAGAAAACCCTTCGAAAAGTCAGTCGGAATCAGGGAATTTATGTCACCTCGTTTCATTGCAATGTAAAACTCAGATTTAACCAGTTTTAACAGCCCGATCAAAACGGTGAAATAAGATGGAAACGGTTTAGGTATGAATATATCTGAAAACTCAATAGCTTATCAAACACAGGAATGATTTTCGAAACCTTCCAAGATTTCCGACAAGTTAAGTAACCCAGAACATTGTATATTCGGGAACCAATACTTTGATTTGACTCCAAATACAGTTTTGGAGACGTCCGGTGAATATACTCTACTAAACTCAAAATCAAAGGGCGTATCCGGAGTAACAGTGGATTTATGGCTGTTTCATCGCATGCTATAGTCGATGCAGCAGAAAATTTAGCATTAAAGTCTCTGAAGTTCAAAAATATCAATTTTCCAACACTTATTCAAATCGAAAAGAACGTATTTTTGAATAGAGTGAATTCTCCTAAAAACGGATACAACCCTACTCTACCTACTTAGCAAGCCATGCGTGACCAAGGGATAGTTGAGTTACGTCATTCGTATTTCCCGCTTGGAAAAGTACAACCCTCCGTCACATGCATAGGTATCTATTTTTGGACGAAAAAACAAGAATGTAAATTTTGACTTATTGCAAATTTATTGTGCAATTTCCGTCAAATTCATTTCACAACACCAATCCCTCGATCAAGATCGATCCGACATGTAAAATAAATAACCGCTAAAAGAAAACATTCCGCACATCGGTTGCAGTTGCAGACCACCCACCCATCACGCTCCTCACAGCTCTCGTTACTCATACCCATACTCATATTTTCACCCCGCGCTTATTTTTAAAACAGAACTCACATTCCACCCTGAAATAGGACAACTTCTATGCACGTACAAACAACCCTCGTCCCCCTCAGTGTTTTGCTAATTAAAAGAAAAATCCGCTCGAGACCAGTTTAGAAAATAATAAACAAAATATTCTTCCCGCGTCTGATAGAAAAAAAAAAAACAAATTTTTGTCGCTCCCGATTCACCGATTCACCGATCCACCTCGACTGCTGCCGCTACTGATGCTGGATGCAATTAAAACAAATCCCCAATCGAGATGAGAAATAATAAAAAGGAAAATATTTCGAAAAGAAAACTAGACTCTGTTCACTTGACATTTCAAAGTAGAGCGCTGTGTTCCACTTCTCTATTTTTGACACATAAAACACAGAAAGTGGCGCGCGAGGGGTTCTTTTTCACACCACCCACCAACCCCTGGTTGGGGTGTACCTAGTCATAAATTCACACAAGAATTCTCTGACTGACCGCGTACAGGCGGCAGAACCAATAGAAATTTTCATTAAAAACGACTAAAAGTTTGACATTTTTCCACACACATTCGCCCGGGCCAAGGCAGATTGGCCCTAACAGCCATCATTACCAATCCCCGGGGCGAGAAGGGGTCGCAGCAAACACTTTCGCTCATGTATACATCGATTTTTTTACAACAAAGGGAGTAGTTACCGTCGTCGTAGACAGTCTTGTGCAAGGATGAGGTTCTAAGTTTTATCAATATGACAGGATGGTCTTGGGTCGCGTACGAATGTCATCCAAATTACACAAATTACAAACAAACAAATGAAACATCGACCAAAAATTGTTTCTAAATTTATGACAGTAATCAATGACAGGGAGGGGTTTCCTTCTTTTTTTTTTAGCAGGACTCTCTCTTTTGGTCGTAAACACAATTTTCCACCTTTCACTTTGCATTCTAATCGAACTTCACTTGAGAGAATATTTGAAATTTTATGCACTTTTTCACTTTTTTTTTGTTGGTTTTGTTAATAATATTAAAGAAAAGGTAAGAAAAAGTAAGTATTACTCACTCTGCAATGCTCTTAGATAGCGGCCATCTCTCCATGGATGCCTGATACTTCATATTCTCGATTTGCTTCTTTAATGCGTCCCGGTCCATATTTGCTAGAGCACTGGGATCCATGGCGGTTAAAGTTTATCCACATACCACCCCTGCAAGATGGAGAGAAGCGTCGCGTTAGTAATGTGTGTAAATGCGAGAGCGAGAGAGAGCGGCAAAATATACATAGTTAAGCTTTTAGTAAACGAATCGAGTAAGTATTGGTGTGCATTTTTTGGAGGTGGTACGAGTAGAGTTGGGACTGGGAGTCTTTGGATTTGCTCACTGCGATATGCTTGACACGGATTGGGTTGGGGTGGATGGTTGGTGAGCTTGTGTTGGTTTGGTTTTCGGTGTATGGGAATGGGATGAAAAAGGACATTTTTAGGTTAAAGATGTTTTCTCTGTGCATGGGGTACCTTGCTCGGGTGGAATTATGGCAAATGTCAGGCTGATGCCTTTGGGCGGGGAATTGGCCAAATTGGGAAACAGGGTGATTGTGTAGCTTTAGAAAACTTTCAACATTAATCCCGCTTTACTTCGAAAATAAAGAAATTCGTGCAAACATTTTCATTTCAATACGCTTTATCCTTTACTTCCTACCCGTAGCATACCTCAAGAAGTATTTCTTTGATATTTTTGAGATCTTAGTGCAATAATTAAAAAAAAAATTGGGTGTAGCTCTCACTATTTGAAATGAAAACTCAGGGTATCCTCGTTAGAATTGGGTGTAACACATTATACATTAGCCCATAGCTAACTTTTGAGATAAAGGTGGGCGTAACCTTATTTTTTTTTTTATCAAAATCATAAATTTTGGTTGTGAAGAACTTTCTCCAAAGAGCTTATCTCGTTCCTTAAAGTAATCGTAGTCCTGTGGATGACTTAAAGAAACTTTTGTGGTTGTCTTTTCGTAAAAAGTGGGCGTGGAACATACAAGTCCATGCAGGTTCTAATTCTAACGATAAATTCACCAAAAGTGGATTCATAGGTTCTATTTTTAAAAAAACCAAATATGATTTTCTAAAGAAGAGGGTAGATGTTACTCTTTATAGACACAAATATATGTAGATCCGACTGTTATAAGAAAACTGATATTGGAATATAAGTGTTCGTTGTAAGTGGGCGTGGGTTTACTTTTTTTTATCCAAAATTCATGGAATCTGGTACTCTGAAGCAAACTATATTGGATACCGCTTCTTAAAATACTTTGACCTTATTTTTGAATAAAGTGAAAGTAGCAAGAAAAGATTGTCAAAACAGACTAACCCGAAGAAACCTTCTGTCACTTCCAAAAACAAACTCTAAACCATCTAAGACGTATTTAATTACATTTATTTTGACTACAAGCACGAAGTGATGAGAGTGTACTATCGCAAACACTCTCGCTCTAAAGAAGAGCTGAACAGAAACCCAACTAATCGACAGCTAAAAACTTCGAATGCATTCCTTTGTACAATATGTTCTCTGCCTTTCAAGAGCCACGTTTACGATGTGCCAGCCTACTAGATTTTTCGAAATAGTTAGGATGCGGTTTGCAACATAACTCATGATTATTTCGACGCTCCTCAGTCAAGAAAGAACAGCGTTATGATTTTTTAGCTACCCGTCCCCTTCCAAATGAACAAATGAAGCGCAAATAACAAAAACCTCGCTAAAATGTGCTCCACTTTCTGCAGCTATCTTAGCTTTTCTTTACGAATACTTTCCAAGCACGTAGCCATGTGAACGAATTCCAACCACACAACCAAAACAGCGAAACAGAAATGAGCCATAGAGCCGGCAAACCACTTTAAAGCACGAGAACATGTAGTAAATTAATTAGCATTCAATTAATATAAGCTATTTCACGTTTTTTTGTTTTTGTTTGTTTATTTGTGTATTTTGTACTAGATCAAGTGTATGCGGGTGTGTACAGATATTAATTTAACTTCAAAGCGTCAATTCGCGTCTTGAATTAGCACTTTCGACGTTCCGGCCATAAGTTATAGACTCAAGATGAGCGATGTGATATGATAAAAGTATTTGGAGCATGACCGCTGGTCGTTCGTCTTATGGATAAGGATTACGACATGTAATTTTGTTTTTACTTTTTTTTTTTGTTGTTTAAATTGCTTTTAGACGTGCGGATACTGATGTCTCGTGTTTGGGTTTTTATGGCCTAAACAGCTGTCAAAGTTGTTAGGTGATAAATTAACAGTGATCGTCTTCGTTTTTTTTTGTTTTGTTTTTTAGTAGAATTAATTGCTGGACGTTTGGGTTTATTTTCAAAAAAATTAAAATCGGAAGTGTGAGTAGTTGGAAGTGACTAATTTATGATTTGAACTGATTGGTCATTGACCTTGTTGCTTTAATACAGTTTGGTTGGTTTTGTTTACGGAAGCGGCTTGAAAGAATCTGCACAAAACTGAGATTCTCTTGTACAGAGACACCGATTAGAAAAGCATTTTAAGAGACATATAATGGATAGGGATAGACAAGTCATTTTCTGGCCATGAACTCGATCAGGTATTAAAACAAACCGAGAGAATAATCCGTCAACGGATGGTGTATTAGCTGACCCTTCTTCCTACTAAAGACGTCCCGATTTACTACATTTTTGTATTGAATTTCTAGGGTAACTTCGAACTTTCGGTACATTTTTTAATGAAAATTCTCTCAAAAAGTGGGCGTGACTGTAGACAGTGTATGGATAAATTAATACAATAGAAAAAAAAAGAACTTCAAATAAATGTTTGCCGAAAACTTAAATTGATGGTCTACATCCGCTTAAGACTTTTTGGTAAAGATTTGGTCTCCAGGCGTGTCGATACAAAGCTGGTACCGAAAGTCCTGCGAAAAACAGACCTCATTGACATTGCGAAAGACATGACAGGCTGAGTCCGACCACACAATCATCAAATGCATAACTACTGGAAACAAGAAGTGGGATGTTGAGTAACGAAAAGCAAATGAAGCATCAGGCAAGTGAATGGGATACACCGGATGAGTGTACTTTTGGTAGAGAGTAGCGTAGCCAGAGTCTGCGGAGAACGGCTGAGGGAGAGACTCTGTGCATTTAGCATCACCACGATGTCATCAAAGAGGTAGCCCAGACCACCACAGGTTACCAATCACCACCTAATAATAGCCCTTGCTATGATGATGAATGCGTATATTTGTTAGAAAGGGTGACAGAAACAAACGCTGAAGCAAGAGAAGAGTAGATAAAGACCCAAAGGAAAGGAAAAGAAAAAAAAGTCTCCCAACTTAAGACTATCGAAGAGTCCCGCGATAGGAACATCCGAGTATTGTTTTTTAGAAGAGCCCATGAAACTAGCAGCCAGCTTGAAGTCCGAAACGCGCCGCTTTCGAAATAGTGAAGGAAACCTAATCACCGAAGTTCAGGGACTATTAGATGCACATTAGTAGCTATTTACTGGACCCTTCCCATTTTTATAAAGGCTAGCTCGTTTACCAAAATGAAAAACCGCCGGGTCTGATGGCTTATTATAAGGGCTTTTCAAATATGTGAAGTTTTTGAAAGGTGCGTGCACCAAATCTTCAACCAAGCATGGGTGGATGAAGCCATGCCACGAATGACCCCTTACTGAAGATTCCGCGAAATATTATGCTAGGAAACCGCTCCTCCTGCCGCCGATGCCAGAGCACTTGGTCTGGACAGCTGGAAGCTACGTGCCCTTAGATCGAAGGAAATGGACCTGAGACTCTTCACGAGTCGGGAGCCCGTTAAGTAAGTAAGTCTTAAAAGTGAGATCACCAAATCTCTAAGGATTGTACAAAGGATCAGATAAAACACCAGATATAGTTTCAAAAAGTGTTACCGTACTCTTTACCTTCTGCAAAGAAACGACTAACCAGCTGTATCTGTACAAAGTCCACGCTACACAGCAACAACAGCATTTCCAACTGCGTTATACCAGCAGTATACTTTTTACCTGTTCAATTTTTAATTTTATTTCTAATCGATATTTGGCATCACTCTGTGCTATAAAAAAAAATATTCCTATAACAATCCTTTGTGTGTGTTATCCTGCAGAGAACTATTAAAAACAACCGCATGCGCTCTCCTAATCGATCAATAAGCGCACAATACACACTCAACATTCGTTGAGAGCTGGAGCGGCAAAAACATGTCCTGGAAAATGTGCGGGACAACAACTGAGGTACACGCTCACCCTCTAAAAGTGGAACAGCAGCTCGTAAATGCCGGGCTTTCCATACTGAAAATACACATCCACCCTAAAATAAAAGGATTCGCTGCCTTCACACATAAAACGAGGGTGGAACTCGGGCTAATGAATGTGCATAAGAACATTCTGGTCGCACATCTCTCATGCGACAAAGGAGCCTACTATCACGAGAGCATAGGCGACAACCCCTTTGATGTTTTGCAAATAAACCCCGAAAAGACGGTATCATAGTTTTTTTTTTCTTTTCTTTTTGTTTTCTCATGGACTTGGTTTTCTTTTCAAAACAAATCAGGAATACATTCATATGTATGTTGCATACATATATACAGAGATATTGTCGGAAGTTTTATCATTCATCCCCTGGGTTAGCACATCCATGCGATGGTTATTGGCTACAGTTGCCAAAGGACGTTTTTCTTTTCGTCGGAATGGTAGGCAGGCTGGAGACAAAAAGTTTCCTTAAAACACGTGTTCTGTTCCACCTATGTTATGAATTGAGAATATATCAGGCTAACGACCTGGAAAGGTAGCCTTTTACTGAAAATGCCCACGGCATAGTGGGTGGGTGGCTGCAGATTAAGGGTGGTTTTGGGGTATGATTAGTTTTCATCACGCGGCTGCGGCGGCTCGTTGAAGGGTATTAAACTCTTGAAGACCGTTTGTATTTATCAATCCCAACATCCGCTAATCAGATTAATATTGCATGGAATTGTGATTTCGAAATGCTTGCTCATGGTGAGGTGGGGCGAGAAATTTACAAATCATTGTCGGGACATTAATTAGGGCCAATATCGACGTCAATAAAATGATGTTCTTGTGCGGCATTAGTGGTTTAATAATAAATAAGATTAATGGTTGTCCCTTGAGGAACATGCTCGTTGGCGTGCTTGGCGAGGATGGCTTTGTGCGGAAATGATTTGCTGGTAAGAAAAAAATATTTGTAACGTGAAAGCCTTGTGTGAGTTTGTTGAAATGTCGTAACACATGGGTGTAAGGTCTTAATCTACTATCGGCTTCATGGGGATTATAGAATCGGTATCGAATATGGGCTAAGGGTTTGGCCTTAAGGGGCACTGATGGATACCTCTTTTGTGCTAATCTTCGGAGTAATACCCCCAAACTGATGACAATGAAGTGATCCTTTGATATTTCCAAAGGCTCTACTAGTAAATACGGCTCTAATTAAAGAAAAAAGACTACCTAGTCTGGTGGCCTGCAGCAGATAAGAATACGTACCTCAAAGCACTGACCAGGTTACGAAGATTAGCACGTATAGGAATTGCTGGTGCCATCAGGCCTTAAAACCCCTGGTCCTGCACCTAAACGAAACAGCTTTAAAGAGTATCCTACACCTAAAACAACATTTGGAAAAAGGACGGTACGGGGCACCACACTATAGCGAGATGGACATACTTGGGTATATGCCCGAAATTGATCACCCCTTAGACTTTCAAACCATTCAGTGTATTCCACGCGGAATTACGTGCAAATACTACCTCATCCACAGCCAAACTTGTTTAACGATTCCATGAAGAACTCATTGCGGTTACACGAAACTACAACGTTCCAGGACACAGCAGACTAATCACAGCCACTATGAATCACTTAGAGCATACACAGAAAACCACTACAGTCCCAAATAGGAAATAAATGGAGTCTGCAGCTACAGCTTACATATTGGTCCTATATGTATGTTTATCTCTCATCAGGCGTGACTTGCGGTGACTTCAGGGCAAGCTTATCACCTAACTTATCTGAGCCCTGCGCAGCTGCCCTACGTTCCAATGGAGCACTAAAAACTACCCCCACAGCGACTCTGGATACTTTGTTTGACTTCTTATCATATAGAAGACAAGTGGGACTCTGTACAGCTCCTTATTCGAAGGGTATTTCTAAGTGGTTTAGTCTTCATAACTTCTGTTCGCCAAAACTATCCCCCTCAAGAGAGAATCTGGTCTAAACTGAATCAGAAATATTTCAACTTTCTAATTAGGCAGATAAGTGTGACCAGATAGCAATGATACTTTGTCCAATTGTTATGTTTCGCTAGCTTTCAAAGATACCAATGACATTCACCTGTCAAAATATTTAGGAAGGTTTGGCATTTTATTATGCATAGCGTGCCGAATGTGCAGAACACCGTCATGAGGTCGGTCCTTACACGGCTTCAGTATGTAGGCAATTTGTTGCACAGTAGAAAAGTTTGAGTGTAAATGCCCTCTTTTAGACCTTAACTCACCAACGAGACATAGATTGGTGTGAAATGAATAAAACATAGTAGCCGTAGCGGCCAGTATCGAAGAAGACCCAGAAATGTCAATCAGCTGAATTGGACATCGCCAGAGAGTCAACCCGATTTATTTTGCGATTGGATTACGGGCTACATCCGTATTAGATTGTGCTGACTCAAGAATTGAAGCCGCACGACCATAGACAACGCCCTTAGTTCGCTAGAAACATTGCCCGGAGATGCGGACTTTGACCAAAAATTCATCTTCTCGGACAAAGCCTATTTTTGGCTCAGAGGCTGTATCAACACAATCTACAAGTGTTGTACCATGCTTAAATGCATCCACAAAGATTGACAGTTTAAGGGGTTTATGGCATGGCGGCATCAATGGTCTTAGGTATAGAGCAATGTTAACTGACTTTCTGTGGCCAAAACTCGATAACATCGATATATCTGAACTGTGGTTCCAACAATACAGCGCTACATGCCATACAAGCGACGCAACGCTTAAAGTTGGGAAGGAACGTTCATCAATTGCCCGCCGCGTTCATGCGACTTGACACCACTCGATTATTTTCTGTGGGGCTATGTCTTTAGTCTTTAGTCTACGCTAACAAGTCAAGCACTTTGGACTTTGGCTCTTGGGCAACATTTGATCCATTATTAGCAGAATAATGCCGCACGTATTGGATCGAGTCATCAAAATTGGACCGACCGACCGCTTGAAGCACTGGCTGTAAAGCCGAGGCGGTCTTCTTTTGTTTTTTCTTATCGCTCTTTTCTGTTCACCCTATACATTGAGGCAGTGGAGGTTTTTTCATTAACTACGAGTTCTGTTGAAATTCTTTTATTTTTTAAAAGAAGTAACACCTCTGAAACACTCGATTTGAGAAACTTGTTTTATTCAACAAAAATTAGGAAACACCAAAGTGTGCACCAACTTGTCCCCGTCACTGTATTGCTGAGGCTGACCACAATTCCATCAATAATTTACCAAAGCTTAAAGAACAAATTGGTTTTTTTCGACAAATAGAAACCAGACTACGACTAAAATGTTAATCAAACATGAAATTTGGAATTCAATTGCATGGAACATTTGAGAGAGAATGCTTCGCAATTTAATTACCTATGCAAATCGAAGTGCATAAATCATTGTCCCAACATCCAATTTACTATTCAACATGAGTAATTGGAAATTCCAATTTTTTTTGTGTGCCTTTTTTTGTGTACCTGACCTAACGCATCAGAAGATTGAAGAACATGTCAAAATCTGTGCATGATCAACGTACAACAGTGCTAGTTAGTAGTAGCCACCCAGTTCGGGACATCTGGGGCCTGAAGCTGGTAATAACTAAGTGGAAATGAATTTATCGATTAAATTTGATTACAGCCAATTGGCAGGCAAATTTCTGATCTCAATTCTATTGGATTCAAAATTCATCAAGGGGTGTTCGTGCGTTCGGTACGAGGAGGTTTTGGTTAACAGAATATAATCCCTTGGGTTCGGTTCAGCTGTGGGTGGATTGAGAATGGATTTAATTGAGCGCGTTGCAGCGGAAATTGCACAGTTGGAAATTTTCGGATCTATCAGGTATGAGCCGGTCAGGTCCCGACGTCGTTGTTTACTAACACTCGAGAGCTGGTGAATAATGAAATGTTGCGGATTAATTATTCACGTTAATGGAACTAATAACGTTGAGGTTAGAGAGTCGGGAATGGGAAATCGAAAAACGGATGAAATTAGATTAACATCGGGTTGGGTGGGTTCTCGAGTGAATTTTCAAACATTAAATTGGTTTTGCAATTGAGTGGAAATTTAAACCGGACAGCTGGGGGGTAGGCGGGGGAGGGTAGTAGTATGACCTTTTCAATTTCGCAAATTAGAATAGAGATGCGTTTGGAAATTGAATTTGATAGCTGTTAAATGAGCTGGATGATGGGATGGCGTATAGTCGTAGCTGAGAGCTTAATTAAGGTGAAGTCACGCCCAGACCCTGTCGTGTACCGGGGCTTGGGAATATCATAGTATACAAATGAATTCATTAAATGACAAGGGGTGATACCAGGCGATGAGGAGGAGGCTGATGGAGCAAACATCTTAATAGGAATCATTTCCACACTCAAACCAGTTTATACCGACATACATACATACGTATCTGAATCAGTTTAAAGAAAATCTGAAAACAAGTTACAGTATTTTATTCCTAATAAGGTAGGCGTAGTATTATAGGCTCTATTTTATTACTTAGAGAGTGCTTGTTGAAGAAAGTAATATCAAGGAAAACATACAGAAAGGCTATAGTCCGCTGAAATTTGTATACTTGTCGTGCTTCTATTTCTCAAAAGTCCACACAAAATGTCATTTCCTTGGCTAAATATTTAAGGCGCAGACAGATATGAACAAGACCTAAAGAACATCGCGAAGGTACAATAGCTAACGTGCATTGGTACTACCAGTGCAATGAGAACGACTCCAATGACAGGACTCGAGCTCATCATAAACCTACGTCAATTAGATATTTTTATACAAGTGTGAGACAACTGAAAGTCGAACCCATTGGAAAATCCTTCAAAAGTATGTCTGTGTGGGGGGAATGGACCAACAACAGATTACATGAGCTCCTTATCTTGGCTTTTTACAACTCTCTTCCAAGTAGAATGGAAAACATAGAAATACCAACACCAGACGCTATAGAAATTTATACTGATGGATCCAAAATGAATATCGGTGTACGAGGAGATACATACATATATTTTCTGATGCACTCGGCATATCTATGCAATCAGTCAGACGCCTGGACTACTGCCACATCTTCCAAGCAGAGGTCCTTGGAATGCCAAAAGCTGCCCGTGAGACTGCGATAAAGGCAAAGACTATGTGAGGATATCTCCTGTTTCGTCGACACCCAAGCGATATCTCCTACAGGAATAAATTAAAAGCTTGTGAAGTACTGTCGCGAAGCAGGTAAGACTCTGCTGAATACCTGGTCATGGAGGTATACCATTGAACGAAGGAACTGATGAACTATCTAGGAAAGATTTGGTACTTGACCTGAAACAAGCCGACCAAACTGTGAACATCCCCGCCTTGCACACTTAGTAACAAAGTGGAAAATAAAAATCTAAGCCAGAATCAGAAAAACAAAAAAAGGAAAGGAATTCGCAATCTGGACAAATTTTATCAGAAAAACATCTGACAGTACAGATCTTAGCTTAATGCTTTTACACGGTGGCTCAGATTTTAGACTGCGATGACTTTATAGGGCGGTGATCCAATCTTGAATGTATGAACAAAGATGCACACATGGATCGCATGACATGAAAATTTCAAAGATAATGAACTGATAGACAGCCTGGCAAGGAGAGCCGCTTGTCATCCACTCGTTGATTCTGGATCCTATTTTGAGGTACCACCGAACAATCGATAGCTCTGGGTGCAGTCAACTGCTGTCAATCAAAGGTTGCGTTCCAATGTGGGTATCATTCAATACACATATACCGCCTAACATCGATCGTTTTAAGACAGATAATACTTTAAAAAAAAAGATCAAGCAGGTTCTATTGCACGCATGGCGTAAGCAAAGCATTATTTTGACTAGTACAGCTACCGACAATAGACGTGCTTTGATTCTTCTCAAAGAAGGTGGTTAAGAGAAACGCAAGATATTTTAGGGTGAAGGAACCATCCAAATGATAAGTAGCTCATGGCCAGTATAAGTATGGGGAGGGTTGACAATCTTTAAACCTTTACAAAACAAGAACAGACCATACCAACCATTAGGTTACATAAAATTTAGATGGGATCTACTACTGATACAAAGTGAAGTACGTTAGGGCTCCACATTGTCGCCACTATTGTTCTTGGTGGTTACCAGTGATGTACTCCATGCAGAATTCACGGAAAGTAACTACGAAATTCGTTTAACCATGATATCTTTTGTTAAACACGATGTTTGTCTATTTTCACATCGGATGGTGAACATTCATCTTATGGCCTACAATCTAAAAACTTAAAACAAACAAATCAGGCTCAAAATAAACATTACCACAACGAACGCCCTGAGCACTTCAAACATCAGCATTCAACTCAACCTTGCCGGACAGGCCGTCGTGAAAGTGAACGACTTTCTACATCTAGGAAGTGTGATCTGTGCTCACCGCAGTGGCATCGAACTAGATGTGCTCAGCATAATGGGGAAACCTAAAGTTGCGTTCGGAATGCTACCTTAAGTCTGGAGAAGAAATGATATTAGCTTAAGGACTAAGCTGTGACTGTTACAATTCAACGTAGAATCAGTATTGCTTTATGGGTCCAGCACACGCAAGCTGCAAAAATGTTGGTAAATAGAGTCTACGAATCATCGTCAGGATTTTTTGGCTCGAACGACCAACTTTATCGGAAAACGACCCAGGAACCTATAGACACAACTACACAGAGAAGAAAGTGGCAGTAGATCTAGCACAACCCACGCCGCGAAGACAACTGCATTGCAAAGTGCACCATGCAATGGAATCCGCTCACTCAAGCAGGCAGAACAGCGCAACGCCCTAGGCAAACGTGGCGCAGAATCTCTAATGGGTATTCAAACATTTCCAAACCCAAACTTTATTATTCAAAGCATTACTCAACAGGATCAAGCCGACAACAAAGGCAGCATAACAAAAGTTGGGGAAGCTGGTGTAAGAAAATTTACTCGATTGATTCCATTCACATTTGAACTGGAAGCTCCAATAATGGGTCTAGCGATAAATGAAGGCAAAACCAAGTATACAAATACTGTCAACAAAAAGAGACTCACAAGATCAGCGAAATAGACAAAAAAACCTCTTACCAATCAGGGTTGAGAAAGAAATTGACCAGTAAACCCCTACCCCGAACAGCTAAGGAGATTCTTATAAAACCCAGATCATCTCTGTCTTCTTTTAAGTACATTGACGGGCTTTGGAGGAGGAGATTCAACGACAAACGATCTGTACAGCGACATTGACAAAAAATTGCGTAGGAGGCATTTAGGGACATGTAGAGCGGATGAGTACAAATGCTCGGAGTCTTCGAGACCAAACCGGAGGGACAATGCAGTAAATGGAAACCTCGCCTTAGGTGACACGCACAGAAAGAAGGTGATGTCAACCGACATGAAGTGTGCAACTGGATACAGTTAGCTAAATACCAAGCTAACACGAGAAAATACCTCACAACAGGTCCCACTAATACTGTGAGCTAAAAAGGATTGTCAGTGGAATGGACAACCCCAGAGGCCTAGTCGAAAGTTTAGGAACTAAGGAATGAATTGCCTTAGGACTCGTCACCTAACTTCTCAGATTGACTATGACATTTCCAACTTTATATGGAAATTGAAAACTTCATTTGTACCACAAGCAACATACGCTCCTTGACTATAATTCAATCCTGAGAGCGAAAATGAACCTCCAATGTGTGGACACAACTTTATGCCAGTTGTTTTCATCCAATGACCTTAAATTTATCGCTACTCCATGACCGCCTCTGTAAGGACAAATGAAAAGGATAACTTTGGGTAAAATGTCCCTCTTTTCAACCAATTTCAACCAACTTCTGCATGGTATCCTCTGAGCGCATTGTGTCGCCACATAAAGAGATGCATCTAGATGGTAACACATGATAGTCACGTGTACAGTAGATGTAATGAACACTACAATTGACCACACATAATCATTAATTTATCTGGTTAATTAAATCCCTATAATGCGACCACGCAAACACGAAACCACGCATTATGAACTGAACAATGCATCACATGCATGTATGTACTCATATGTACCTACTCGTAGGGATAAAGGAGGACATGCGTCCCTTGAATGTTATCTGTTAAAGGTTTAAAATCAACAAAAGCCAACCAATCTTCTCAGCCTTTCGGGGCAATAAAGCACAAAACGTTGTAATCCTTCTTTAATCGGTCTCCTTCAAGCGGTACGGTACGGTACCAGTATGCTAACTCCTGATGCCATCCACACAGTAGGGTATGCTATTAACAGCGACTATTACTCACTGTCCAATAAATAATGGTCATTGGGAGTTTCAAGTCTATAAGTCTTCATGTGAGTGTGTTCTATGTTCTTGCAACCTGTTCTTGCATCCTCAAAAAAGGATGTGAAAGGAAGCACCAAAGGAGTACACAACACAAAGGTTGCTGTTCTGAAGGACACAAACCCCCCCGAAGGAAGGGTGACAACGTTTTCAACAGTTTCCAGCAACGATTTACGATTGCAAACCATTTTCACTGAGGTCATGTACGATTGCTTTTCGGGCAAAAACTCTACAAGGCCTGACCCAAGACCAAAGGATCGGCGTTAAGGTAGGAAAGAAATTTGCCTGTTCAGGGATAATTAATTGGGAAAAGTTCGATGTCTCCACGACGATGGAGGTGGGCTCTTTCATTTTGTCTCCCTTTTTTCTGGTCTCATAAATTACGAGAGTAATTGTGTTTGATGAACAAAAGGACTTTTTCGAGTTTTCAAGGATTTTGTCTAGCGACTTTGTGAAGTGAAATTTCACAAGCACGCAAGTTGGGTGATTCTGCTCCGATTTTCAAAAGAACAAACTTCCAACAAAGTGGCTTTTTAGCTACTTTATGCTTTGGCGCAACTCCTTACCAAGAAGAATGGGACAGAGGGTAAATATGGTCTTCACGGCCAACTTTTACTCTACACTTCTATGTTGGTAGTTACTGTGTGCCTTAGTTCTTCGACTGGAGATTGGGTTGCTAATCCCTTTGAAAGGCCGTTGGTGGTAGCGTACGAGCGAGGGAGAGGAGTGCTTTCCCATTAAGGCAATCCCTCTTGTTTTAAGAGGCAGCGAAAGAATTCCCCAGATGGAACCAATAGTGGCGTCTACCAGTTCCAGTCATGGGACCATTATCCCCATATGACCTGTCTTGACACATTTGAATCCTAGGTCTATAGCGATCTCCGATACTGGGTCAGAGTGGTGAAAAAGAGTTGGTCAACGAGGAACTCTTAAAGACCCAACGGCATAGATAATATCTACAGGGCGGACCACTGACCCTGACGTCTTGTCCTAGGAGTATGAAAGAGATTTTGATTCGGATTTTTTATTGGAGGCCGACTTACGCAAGATTAGGCCAATACTAGCCTGATGTGCACTCATGATGTTCAGAGGGACAAATGAAGATACCAAAAATAACTTCTACGAGCTCTTGGACAAGATTCTACTGGCCGATCTCGACAGCGTCCCTTTAGTAATACTGTCGGAAAGCTTTGGTGTATACGGTTCTCAGATCTAAACAATCGCAAAGGAACATAGGAATCTCCTGATCAGTCGACCGTAAGGCAAATAAAATTCTGAGGAGCGAACACTTTGCTGTAGCAAAGGTACGAATACGGTTAGAAGACTACAATCGCAAGAGATCGCCCGAGTCTTTTCCTATCGAATATCCTTTAATGTGTTTTCTGTCTGGCCATGGAAGGCTGCCTTATTTTAGGCAGAGACCCTTCACGGATCAGAAGTAAGTAAGTATCCTTGAATCTTTTAAGAAGTTCTATCCCGCTAGCATCAAGTCCTAAAGGTACGCTGTCAAGTAGAAACACCGAAATATTGGATAGAACTTCGCCCTCGCCATATAAGTAGAGGTAGTTAGGATAGACAATGACACCAGAACGTTGAGATCGAACGAAAATGAATCCTTTCCAGTCTTTGAAATAAGAAGGCAGTTGTGTAGCAGAGCCCTCTCTCGAATATCCCAGTTCTCGTTTACGAACCAGAGGCATCGGCTTTAACAAGAACAGATTAGGACGTTCTCGGTTGCTGTGACAAAAATTTTTTTCGGGAAATGGTATGGAAAAGAAGACTACACATCCATGAGGTGTACGAGGTATATATAGCCTCGTCAACTTAGTTAGAAGAGGTTAAATAGAAAGACTGAGAAGTGTGGGTGATTCAGAGCGGATAGATAACAGTGCTCCTCGCCTAATGTGGCACACTGAAGTTTAAGTGAAGGTGTCGCAATCAACATGGTGTGCGGAAGTGGAGGCAGAGAGATTTTTTGGTTGAAACCCAAGTCCACTGTAGTGCAACTTCCTATGGAATAACCTTTTCACTTTACACCGCAATCACTTCACTGATGAGGAATCCATCACATTCTGTACAACCTACAACACTTTCAAAACTGTCTCCATTTAATCCAATCCTAAGCCAACGAAATCCCGTTCCCAAATCTGTGTCACTAAAACGTTTTACTTTTAATCACGAAACTTTAAATAAACTTAATCCCCAACCCGCTTAGATAGTTACATCGAAAAGTATTTTAATCCGGACGATTGGTGGATACCCTCGTCGAGTAGACCAGTTACTATCTCTGTGACCCCCCCGCCAAAGCAATAAATAAACAAATCAGTGCAAAGCATCCTGTGTCAGCAGTCTGCTGTTTGTTTTCTTCTTTTGTTGATTGTAATGGCAACAAGGACGGAACGTGTAGAATGTAGATAAATTATGGTTTCGTTATATGAAACGCTTTGTAACATAGTTTCACTAAGCAGATTAGTTTTGGAATCAACGAGGACGGAATGGTTTTAATGGTCTGCGGGGAAAGGCTTTTTATTCTGGAAATGAGTGAAAGCAAGGAAATGTAGATAGATTAGACATCGTTCGTTGGCCGGGAGTGATTAGGGTTTCCATGTTGGGCAGACAATAGGGCACCATGAGTGTGCAACCTGCACACCCATATGCATTCAGCTCATTTCTAGTAATGGATATGCAACCAATGATAAGTGGTTAAAAAATAGTTAACAACTTAAAGTGGTTCTCCCCGGGCGCTGTAGATCCTTATATGCTGTAAGTAAATAGCAAGAACTAGGTTGTCCACAGTCACAAATCTAGACAAAGTAACTTCGACTACCAGTCCGCGTTAACAAAATAAAAGGTGCAACTGAATACAACACGTTAACGACTATTGGTTCTCATATCCTGACAAAGACTTTCTACAATCGGTAAGACACCATCAGCCGCCTTTTTAAAAGTAGTCTCCTAGACGTTCAGTGACTACTATATCAAAGGAAGCAACAAGTAGCTGCGACAGCATAACCATTTATAAAATCATCAGAGGACCAATGGGTAGACGCACCACTACTCTGCACCCAATGAAATGTTTAGACGGTTCTTTGGTTGGGTCGGATGAGTATCGATTAAAGAGATGAGTTCAGGTTTTATATACACCGAAGTCAAACTGAGGTCTTCGAGACAAGAAATAACCTACTACCACTATTCCCATTAAGAATGGGGATTACGTATAACTCCCTGATCTATTCCCAGAAGCCCCAACTGATTTGTTCGAACTACTGCATCCATTTGTTGAGAGAGCCTAGGAGGTCGAAAACTTTCCATGACACATTAGAACAAGAGTATAAGGGGTTTTGAGATCCCAACAAACAAGGCGAGATCATAGTGAAATTTAAAGCAGTAATTGTCAACACATTTTTCTAAAAGAAAACACATCACCTCTTATCATACAAAAATGCTGGAAGTCCATCACAGATAAAATTCACATTGCCCAACATTAGTGAATTACTTAGGAGGCGTTATAGTCCGGAGTGGACTTGGGCACAAATCAAGGCATGTGAAAGGTGCTAAAGAGTAACAAACTTACAAGAGAAGATCTATTAAAATTTGGCATGCATTCGGGATCAACACTATGCCCTCTTCTTTTTCAACATAATTATGGACATCCTAACTTAACGAAAACCTATTCCTTGGAATATACTACATGCCGATCAGAAAGTATTGTTCAGAGATGATATCCAGGAGCTAGAATGTAAGCTAAGTGCATAGCAAATGGCCCTCAAGAATAATAGCCTTAAAATTTATGTGCAATATCTGGGGACTCACATCCGGGACAATAAATTCTGATGAAGCATTGCTGGAGATATGTTTAAAACAACAAAAATTATACTTGACGGCAATGGGCAAGGTCAGATGGTAACACAAAAACACATGAAGACCACAAAATTGAATGAGTATCCAGGACCCTACGAGGGGGAAGTGGACAACAACTCTTCACATGGGATATATAACCTCGTAACAGATACATCCCAGGATAGAATTTTGGTTTCTTCATTTAATGAAAGCCAACCTCGGGTACTAAATAAACATTCTCATCGAGATTATACTAAGAGGTGTTCACATAACCTTCGGTTTTGTAAAAATATTTTCTGTTTTATTAAAAAAATTTTTGAAAATTTTGACAAGATAGTAATTTATACAATTTATCAAGTATAAAGATGAGAAAGGCCGAATTGCTTGATACCAGCACACAGAGCCAAAAAACTGTGGCAAGGAAAGAACACAAAATTTTCAGAAAAGCTCCTGATAAAGGTCATACGGGACACTCAATCGTCAGCTAAAACTCAGGAAAAATTTGCAGAATTACAACCGGATTTGAGTGTAGTAATCGTTATTGGACATTCAGTGATATGAAAGAGCAATAGGGTGGCCAGCATGATGTGCAAATATCACTCATGACTTATGAAGGCCAGCTCAACAGAATTGCTGAAAAACAATGTCTCGTCCACAAAAATATCTCAAAAGGAGACTTTCTTTTGCAACAACTCACAAGGACAAGTTTCTGTCCTTTTAAAAAGAAAAAGATTTTGTGGATCGAGAAAAGTAAGACTTACCGGCTGGAATCGGATGGCGAAAATTATATGCTGAGAACAACGTACCGGGAATACCATCTCAAGTACACCATTAAGACCGTAAAACAATTAAAAATTGATGGCATTCTGTAAAACCATGGCACAAATATACAACAATTTGGAAGAACTATATAGAGGTGTATGCCTCTATGGCTGTATCATGAACCTTCATGGATGGTAATGACTTGTGAAGACTTAACTTTCAAAGAAACAGTGATTTACTGTCAGCTTAAGGTCCCGATCAAATTAAGAAAAAGAAAGTAACACACACTTTACGAAGACCTAAACAATGAAAGACATAAAAATAAATTACATCTCCTAGCAAAAGTCCAGGGTCAATGGAAATTAATATGGCTCCAGGATTGGATGCCATTCCAAATTATGTCCTTAAGGAAACCATTACAATGCAACCAGAGGTGCTTCCGAATCTCTATACAAGCACCTGATAAAAAAAGGTCTCTTTGGAATGGAAACGATAGAGGCTAGTACTATTCTCGAAAGGTGATAACCTCCCAGAGATACCATCGACAGACCTGCATTATCCGCGACAAACTTGACCAGTACCAGGAATACGATTTCAGAAAAAACCCCAGCACTACTCATGCGAAACAAGCCATTTGCGAAATAGCAGGCGAAGCCACATCTGGAACCAGGTAGAAAGGGGGACAAAGAGAGTACTACGCTGTAGTTACGTATGTATATTCGGACAGTTGGAACTTCATTACGAAAGCGCCGAGGAAGATTTGAGTGCCGAACTACCTGTTGCGAATATTTACAAATTATTCTGCACACAGAATCCTCTTCTACGACAGGGATAAAACCCCGAAAAGATACAAAATTACTGAAGGGGTCCCACAGGGATCTAGGTCCTACTTTATGGAACATTTTGTATGATTAAGTCAACGGAGACTAGGAAGAGCAAACTTAATTGGATAGTAGCTAACCCCAGAGAAGGCAACCCAAAACTGCAAGGTCATCATAATGGACTTGAAGACATGGCTTCGGTCAACAGGTCTGGAATTATCGAGCTAAAAAACTGCAGCTGTCCTCATAACTAGCTGCAGAACACTCTATAGAGTCAAAGCCTTACATAAAGTGTCAGACTATGGAATAAACCTTAGAAAGCCTAGGGAGAGGTCAAGGTAGCAGAAAATCTAAAGAGAAGAGGCATCCTCTGATGCTGACAGTTGCTGACAGAATGGCAACACATAGAACAAATCACGACGAAGTCAACTTTCTAAGCTTCGAGAATTTCTTTTTAAGTACTATATCGCAAAGAAAATTATCAAAATACCGAGCAAGATCTAGTGAAACACAAAAAAACTAAAACAGTCAGACCTGGATCATAAGAAGGACAAGACATGATGATAAAACCTGCCTTGACCTAAAGAAAATAAAGGAAAACCAATGAATGCCTTGACAGAGTTATGTTTCATCCACATACATAGAGCATAGAGTCTGGTATCATTCGTACCAAGGAGTACCACTTTTCCAGCCCATCAAAAGAAAGTATCACAGTCCACTGTGTCCACTCTATAGTCAGCTGTAAAACCACCTAGGAAAAGAATCACCTACATCATCCTCATTAGTCTCACAAACTCCTTAAAGCCCTCCTACTTCGATGAGATGTGCAGTAACACGGACGCAAGATCCATCTCTTGCAAACCATCGAACCAAAAGGGAGCACAAAAAACTTTTCTCCCCAATCAGCAGATAATTTACAAAAAATAACTCCCTTCCAACAACTTCATGTCCCTTTAATTACTCGTACAGAGTACAGTTAAAACTTCTCCTCCCCACAACCATTAGTAATTAAAATAACCATTCACATCCAAATGTCATCTCATCGGGCGAATGCATCCAGAATTAAGTATCCACAACCAGCAATATCTCTTCACCCGAATAAAGTGGATAACACTTTTCAAATAGATAAAGTTACCATTTACCACCTCTCCCTATACCCAACGTCAATTCCAGGAGTAGTTAGTGTGCAACAACTACTTCAAAAGCCAAAGAGACGAAAAAATAAAAAATAAAAAAAGTTCGTTGGTTGGTTGGTTGGTTGGTTGGAGTATGGAACACAGAAAAACAGAAAAAAAAAAAAAAGAAACTCTGATCCAATTAGGAGGCAGTTCGTTCTGATGGAATGATAGTTACATGACACAGCAACTGCGTGCGATCCTTCACCGTTCTAAATACGCCTCGGTGACTCTTTGGAATTTTAAAACGAGTAAACGTGAAATGTGAGAGTCCTGGCTGTGGAAAGCTCTCATCAGAACAGAGAGTCGGAACGAAGAGTCTAATCCAATTGGATTAGTTTGTGGTTACAAGGGGGCTTGTGTGACTGTTTGTTTTTTTTGTATTATTTGTTTGTTAGATACTCTCACAGACATTATCACACGAAAACCATCCATCCACCTGTAATTAGTTTGTTTTTGAAAAACAGTCCCCCAGTGGGCAGTGTAATTGAATTAGCCAGCCCAACAAAGCAATTTGTTAAGCCAATGACAGACAGCGTGTGCTATGGGCATTAGGTTAACTTTTAGAATTTGAGGTCACGCGCCCAAAAATCAATGAAGTCGTTGAGAGGCTTCGATATTCAATAGACCCAGTGCTAGAGGATGTAGAGGATTACTTAAGAGAGACAACAATTGACGCAGTACATATAGTTTTTCATCGTTTTTGGGGTTGTAGATACTAAGAGTGATGAACACTTGTATGAAAAATCCTTCCTAATGACCATTGCGACTTCTTTGCATCTGTTTCACCAATGAGCTAATGAGGCGCCCACTAAAAACGACCAACCAAATCCAATGAGACCACTTAATTTCCGATACACAGCAGAATTATACAAGCAAAAGATACACTCCATCCGTTCATCGCAACAACAGAACGTCCTTCATCTCTTTTTAGTTCGCACAATGAACTTCCGTACCCCACAGTCAAGTATTACACAAAATTTGTAAAACAAAGAACGTCTCTATTCCATCGACAACAACAACAACAGTAGGGAAAATAATAACATCAACGATTACAAACACTCTCAAGAAACATTTATTTGATTTAAATAACACTCCACCGGCCCTCTCTGCCGCCGCCGTTACCATGGTAGTGGTAGAGATACTCCACAGCGAGCCGCTCAACCGACCGACCGGCGAGAAACTTTCATCCTACCATTAAAATTCCATGCATTTCCGTTTTCAAAACACGAAAGACCCATCTTCATCACCATCATCACCAGCATCAACATCGCAACCTGCCTCAATATATTCCTTGCGGAACAAAAAGGACATCATCATCATCACCGACAGACATTTGGGACTGGCAAGGGGGACTACACTTGTACATACTTCACAGGATTTACAGGATAAGCCTCGAAATGAGATTCACAAGGATGTTTCAATGAAAGATGATTCCGAAAAACGGATGATACCAGGATATGGTGATGAGTACATTTCCATTCCTTCAAGCCTCTCCATTGATATGTAAATTTTTCCGCTTCGCTCCAGTTGGAAAATTAATTAAAAACTTGTCCTGGAGGCAAGGATTTCTCATTTCTTTCACCCCGAGTGAAGGCCAAAAAGAAAACTCACCTCAAAAAGCAATTTTTGAATTTTTCTCGTTGTTTTTTTTTTCTTTAAAAAAAAAATTCCGTCCAACTCCAAGGATCAGGAAATTGAAACACACACTACACGGGCACACTGGATAAAAACGTTTAAAAATTTTTATTTTTATTTTTTTTATTTTTACTCTTGTACTTCCGATCGGTTTGTCCGAACGTTTCACGACCACGAAGCCGTCTAACCACGCAGCATTCGTAATCGCACTGCGAGCCGGTGTACAAAATATTTAGCAGTCCTCAAACGAGCAAGTTGTTGCTCGGCCGCAGCTTATAAACTTATTGAGCCGACTCAATCGTCAGATTCATTTGAATACCCAACAGAGACTCCGACACCGGCTACCACCGTACCAACCCTCACCCCCTCAACACTGGTACACACACTTTCCGGGCTCTCGGTCTCTTCGGTACGAGTAGTCATCGTCGGTGTGATGCCGACCCAACTTTGGAAGAAATATTCAACTATTGCCATGCCATGCCATGCCATGCCACATGCACCTCGGATTCATCGTGTCGTCGTCTACGTCCTCCTGTCGCACCTTCCTACATAACACACGTACATACATACACAGAAGAGAGAAATCCGATGAAAGGTAACCCGCAATAACTGTGTACACCAGCAGCAACAAACAGCAACAGAGTAGCAAAACGAAAAAACAAGAAGAAAAAAAAAAACAGAAAATACAGAAAATAAACGAAACCAAAACTGAAAACTACCCTCGGTGTAGTTACACGTTGGGCTTGCCTGTACCTGTACCCGGTATTCTTCCCTTAATCACGGATGGGCGGGAGGTGGGGGAGGAAAATTAACACAGCGATTGTGGCGGCGCTGTCCACCTATCCCAACACCAGCCAACCTACACCATCAAAACCACTACTACTACCATCGCCATGATGATGATGATGATGATGTAAAACAAGAATAGTGTTTGGTGCTTCCGCCACCTATCGTGGACCAACAATTTACATGGAGCATGGTCCAAATCGGCCCTCGTCCTTTGGGCCAACCGCACCGCACAACACCACACCTATGTACCTACCTACCGTACTTACTCATACCCCGGGTAGCCTATAATGAAAATACAATGGATGCAACAGTAGTAGCTTTGGCATTTGCAACAGCAGCACCGGTTAGTTAACGTGCATAAGGATTCAATTTATGGTCAGGCTTCTACAACATTACCAGTCACCGCCTGCCTGCCTGCGTATCGAACCCCTAGGATGTAGGGGTAGTTTACATATCACCATTGTGTGTGCATTTTCGGACAAAGTGGTATTGTTGCGTTTAAATTCTTCTGGCGAAATTGGTTGTCTAATTTCGTTGGTTGGAACTGTTAAATTCGAAGGTATTTTGCGTGAAAAGAAGTGAACGGAAACACGAATTCAATAAAGCAAAGGATTGCGTGTATATGGTACATACATATCTAAGCTGAATTCCTGGGCACCGAAAATGCCAACTACTCCAGGATTGCAGCACCTGTTTCGTGACATGATTTTCCATAGAAATTTCAACCTGGCAGTTTTCCCAGCACAAATAATAGCACCAGGACCAACATACCCAAAACTTCGGAAAAAGAACTGAAAACTGGCGACAGAGGTCATTTTTGTCACATGATGGACATGGGAAGTCAAATTTTGAGGAAACTACCCGGAGGTTTAGGAGCGGAACCCGTAGAATTTTGATTGGCAGATTCCAGGTTCAAGATTCAAAGTAATAATTTTAGGATGACAGAAACTACTTCTATGATCAGAGAGCCACCATATCAGAACTAATGGCGAAGGCAGTTGTCGCCTAACGAATCCTTCGTATAGTCAGAAACGTATTACAAAACAGGCTTTGAGTGTACTTAACGATATACCTAACCCAAGGATGCGTATTAAGTTTTAAGTTAGATGGCTACCCTCCGATCACGGTGGGATACACTTGGACTATCATATACCTAGGTGTGATGATCGAGAGACGGGAGACGAGAGACTCGCCTAGCACTCTTAAAGAACATCCGACAAAAAAAAAATACTTGGCGCAACAGGTCGATGGGACCCAAGGCCTAGCTTCTCACAACCATTCGTGTTGTGCGTGTTATATTCTTTACACGAATGGAAGGGGCCTACTGTTCAATGCCGTATCCGAAGGGCAATTTGTGAGCAATTTGAGAAGCTTTCTCGAGACAGTTATACTCTCGGATGTTTGTCAGACGCTCGCGAGAGGTGGGGCCGTGAAAAACTTTTAGGTGTTCGCCGACTAGGATTCGAACTTCGAACCCCTTGCTCCATAGCCCAACGCACTAACCACTGAGCCACGGCGCCCACATCCGACAAAGCTATTCAAAATAATGACTAGACTTGGAGGACCTACATAACAACAAAGGAGACTATGTTTGTCAAGTTAAGTCGTACGTAAGAAGGATTGACTCAGTGAACCGACTATGTGCACAGAGGGTTTGCTGTGTATATCGGACAATGTCAGAGGATGCAATATACATACATACATATGTGTCATCGCGGGAATGCTATCAGCGGATATCTTGGTCAGCGATCTACGATACCAAAATTCAAAGAGAAGATGGACTCATCGACTTATACCGAATGGAGTTTCATGCCTCAAAGCATGTACAATAAACCCGTCAGTATTCCGAAAAGGGTACCCATGCTTTGCCTGCTGATAAGTACCAAATATGGTGTCTTAAACCCGATAACCATGGCCTTCGCTTATAATATAGGGAAAAAGTTTGGTAGGAGAGACTAAAAAACAGTCTGGTTCCTCGCCCTGCTTTGGTCTAACATTGAAAACATGATGGCTAATCGGTTTCAAAAGATTTTCTAGTCAAATGTATCACATATCCAGTAGCCGCTCCCCAAAGGTCGCTTAACACGTGCAATTGGTTCCTTTCACTTTTCAGGGTGGATACTATTATAACAGGGGTGGGAGAAACTACATCCATCTGGCAAGGATATTAAAAAGCACTCTAATGGACAATATAAACGGACAGGTAGTGTTCATTCCGAAAATGCGGAGAACGACCCAAGTTTGCCGAAGTCCTACAGACCAACCAGTTGGAAATCGTTCATTCTCCAAAACGATGGAGAGTTGTCGATAACCATTCAAGAGAAGATGTAGCAAGTACATATACCTCCTCTAGATCAGCGTCAGCATACATACCTACACAGAGACTGCTCTGTATCAGGTAAGTGCAAATATTCAAAGTGTGCTTGAAGCAAAAAAGATAGAACTGTGCGCCTTCTTTGATGTCGAAGGAACAATCGATAACCCATCGCAAGAAGCAATTGTACGAGTTCTAGATAGAAAAGCACAAGATCAGCGAGACTCATACTTCAAAAGGTATCAACAAAGATCGATAACACTGGCTACGATCAATTCAATAGCAAGGGCTATTAGTAGCAGAAGTATCGAAGCTTCGACCAACCAATGTTCTTTAGTCGATCTTCTAATGCTAAACACAGCATAACCATTTTAAGCGTCATGTCCGAGAAGGAATGTCCATTAATCCTTGCAAAACCATTCTCTTTACAAAAAGAAGATTGATTAATGTAGGACCTCATCATCATCCTCCAACCATCTAGGTGTCACCCTTGACAAACGACTTAAATGGAATTTTTTAATCAAGTCCGACTCCAAGCGCACCACTAGGCCAATGTGGGCCAATAGACGCCTTTAGGTAAGAACTTGAGGTCTAAGTCCAAAAATGATACATTGGATCTATGCGGCCAAAAGTCCTCAAACGAAGAAGGGCAACTAAGCTTTAGAAACTACAGAGAATTGCGTCAGTATTTCAAATGCCATGCTTGCAACCCCTACGGCAAGCTATGGTTGGGGTTGTACCCTTCATTGGGGAAACGGCCACTAAGCTTCATAAAAATAGTGTTTCAACACTGGGCAATAAGGGTATGATCAAGTTTAAAGCCTAATCGAAGACGGGATCTCGATTTGGATTTAGTGTCTTTGGACCCAATACCAAAGCCTCGGTACTTATGGAAATGTGTCCCACGGTATTCCAGGCTGAACTCCATGCCATTGAAATCTGCGCTGGGTTAAACCTTAGTAAAAGTATTAAGCGCACTAAGATTCACTGACTTTTTGCATAATCAGGCAGTCATCCAATTTAATGGACTCTACATCAAATAACAGGGTGATGAGCCATAAGTCATCGAGGAACTAGTTAGGGCTGTCTTAGAATCTGGGTAGGTAAAACCTACTATGATGCTGGCGCCACAGCGCCGTATAATGATTCAAAACACAAACTTCGTCTGGCCCACTGGAAACGTATCCCGAAGTTAAGACAATCCAAATGATTAATCAAGCCTTATTCCTGCAAGGGAACCCTTAACTTAGGTAAGAATAGAATTAGGAAGCTGGTCAGCAGTCTGAAGTTTCAGCTGAACAATCCTTATCTGCGTCCGGACACAGAATGTGGGTTCTGCTCTGAAGATGACGAATCATGCACCGACGTAGTCTTTCATTAGAAATGTGGTACGACTCTTGAACTAAATCGCACCCAAAGATATAATAGATCCTTTCAAATCACCATATAGGCGTGGATCTTCAAAAAAAATTATCAAAGATGCCCTAATGTGAAACCTGGGAATTTAATGCTATCACTATGTATTTTGGTATTGCAAGACCAATGATAGCATATTGAACGATTGCATGAATAAACAGGACTAATCTACTCACCACAAGAGAAACACTCAACAAGATCCAAAGACTGGATCTCTGTATTACAGGGGACGAGTTTACTTGCCCAATTGAAAACTGGAGGAACTCTGCACTGCTCTGTAGTTGAGAAATCTGTGAAGGAATACGAAAATGTGAGTCCCTTTCTTAAGAGTAACTATGGCAACTGTGACATAGCCAGCTATCATGCAGATAGCAAAGTGCTAGCATGCCACTTGATGCTTGTCATTACGTGCAAACTTGTGTGAGACTGCCTGGAAAATCTTAATGAACTGAGAATCAAGGGGTCTCTCTGTTGGATACCTGCTCATGTGGGCGGATCTGCCACCCACAGAAGAATTCAGGAAAATAAGGAGGAAAAACATCCCTTGAATGTTGAGGGCATAAGACAAGCCAAAAAACTTCTAGGCCAACATAATCAAAAAAATTTTGAAGCATGCATCAGCATAACCAAGAACAACCTTCGTACATTAAAGGGGTTGGAAGGAAACTGGATTGGAAAAAGTGCTCTAAGACCAATTTCTTCCGGCAAGGTGTAGCAATAGTACGTGACCCTCATAAATGATTCCAAAAGGTACCTTAATGCGAAGCGAACTCTAATTAGAAAACATAGCTCTCCCAAGTGTTAGTAGGGCCCACAATAGGTCGAAAGGATACAATGTATGTGTATGTATATCTGCAACTCTCTGCATTTTTCTACCACCTCCACACGATCAACTTGAATTTTGTTGCAACTATGCACCTTCGAAGCTTATCTTTAATTTAAACTTTAATGTCCTTAACTACACTTTCAATCTGATAACCATCTAACCAAACTGATGACCTACCTACCCACTACCGAACGATGTGCTAATTGACATAATTAAATTTCCACCCAAAGTCCATGATTCACAATCACTTAACTCTGTCACCATATGTGCCAAGACCTATCCACCCTAGGTAAACCAACGTCAGTGTCAGAGACAACCCATGCAAAGCCCCGAGCTGTGCAATCTCTTCCAAGTTTATACTCAACGCTGCTTGCTACACCTTCGTCCGTTCGAGAACATTTCAATAAATTCCCAAAAGCCTGAAATTTATTAACAGTAAAATCCTACTTCGCCCAATCGAAGCACTGGTGAGGGTAGGGAGCGAGAGAGACAATTTCCCAAAATTTTGCGCTCGAAAATATTCAACTTCAGAAACCCCTTGAAAGTCATGAAATATTGTCAATTGGAAGAGGTTCCTATCTGCAATTTACCAAACATTCAGCACGTCGCCGAGTGAGTGCGGTGTACGTGTGGACTTTGCCGGAGGAGCACAGGAAGAAACTTTGCCTTCCCGCTGTGAGTGCGAACAAATTCAGAATTTCATTATCACGTCCAGTGAAATTGGCTTAGATAAGATGGTTGCTGGTCGCAGGAGGAGAAATTTCCAAAATCGAAGCGGAACGGGGCGAGGATATTCAGTCAAATGGGCTTGGTGGGGGTATAGATGAAATTGGCATAAACAAATTTATCAGGAAAATTGTCAGGTCCGGATTCGAAGCTGAGGCTGGGAAATTATGTTTTGATATCCGGGGTATCTCCGTGGTAGGTATGGAAACGAATAGCGACAGGATACGTCCTTGATAGAGAAACATGAGCATTATGCGTAAAACACAAGAATAAGTCACAAAACAATCTTTAGAGGTAGTTTTGAGAAGGTCGTTTACAGTGTTCACCCATTGAGGCATGATCTAAGATAAAGAAGCGGCTGCTAGAGATAAGTAACCTATAACCCTGAATACCTGCACGTCTAGGAATATGTTGAAGAATAATTCATATCCTTGCAAACATCTCGACAAAGTTAGGCAGTCCAACCGTAAGGGCATTGCCTCCCAGCTTACACAGCAGTCCCTTGCTAGGGTAAAGCAACTACCTCAAAACCTTAAGCCAGCCTATATTTAGACTACACTGTACTGTATATGGTACTAGAGGGACATGAAACATTAACAGCTTTCTAAGCTGCAGTTGTGTGTACTGCCTTATCCAGAATAATGACAAACATTGGAGGACCCAGACAACCAAGGAGACTAATTTTGTCAAGAGTGGCGCAGTCAATAATAATGTATGCGTCACCAATATGGGCAAAGGCAGTGAAAATTAAGTCCCACTCAAGAAGAGTTAATTCCGTCAACAGACTGTGCGCGCTGAGAGTATGTTGCGCTTTTCGGACGGTATCCGATGATGCTATATGTGTTATTGCGGGAATGCTACCAGCGGATATCTTGGCTATTGAGCTACAGAGGACCTATGACGCCAAAATCCAGGAACCCCTTGCTCCAGTCAAAGATATTAAGCTGGCAGAAAGACAGCGAAGCATGAGAACATGGCAGGAAAGATGGAATCAGTCAACGAAGGGAAGATGGACCCATCGACTTATACCTGATATAGATAAATGGATGGACCGGCATCACGGAGAAGTGGATTTTTATCTCACCCAGTTCTTAACCGGACACGGCTGCTTCAGAGCTTATCTAAACAAGTTTGGGCTTGATGAATCTCCAAACTGCTCAAACTGTGGAGAGGCCAGAGAGGATGCAGAGCATGTGCTTTTTCAGTGCCCACATTTTCGCTTGGAACGCAGAGGTCTTGAGGAAATAATTGGAGAAATACCAACTCCGGAGAACATCGTAAAACATATACTGACATCGAACGCAGTATGGAATACTGTGAAACAAACAGCAGCGGTGATCATAAAGGAACTTCGGCGGCTGGAAAGGCTCAGGGAGAGCAACCAAACCCTCAGAACAAGAAACGCCGAACAGGTCAAGAAGAGCATAAAGTGCTAACCAGACCCGCGAAGTAATACTTAACGGTAGTTCCGCGGGGAGAGTGGTTGAAGTGTGTAGGGTGTGGGTTAGTACGTAGGCGTATTCCTGGCATCGAGTATTCAGGTTTGCGAATCGTGCATGCCAGTAGCCCGGGTTACTGGTATCTTTAGAAGATTACACATCCGTTGGCGCAACCAAAAAAAAAAAAAAAAAAAGCTGCAGTTGGAAGATTTGAGTAAATTTAAATAAAATATGACGGATGACCTGATTTCGTAACCCAACTGGCATCTAATAGTATCATTTGCAACAAAAGCAAATTCTTAGAATGTTGAACAGTAGAAGATTGATTTACAACAAGTATAACCTCTTGGAATATCTATCATCCAAAAAATTAGAACTTTAGGTTGGATGAGTAGGTGTTGGATTGGGATGGGTGGTTGTCCCCACTCATCAGGAACCCATTTAGATCAGAGAAAAGTCCATGGCAAATAACCGGATTACCAGCACCAGAGACGCTCTACTTGGGATAGAAAGCAGGGAAACCGGTTTCGATGTAAACGCATGCCGAAGGCGTATGTTTCGCACTTTAGGCATTGAACCAGTTTTGTGAAGAAGTACTCGCTTAGGGTTCTTCTTCTCAAAACCGATAGGGGATGATAGGTGCATAGGAGATGTGTCATGAAATCGTTGAAGGGGCACCAAGCCTCCCGGCATATCTGTGTACCATACAGTGCCCCGTGAAGGCACATACTCTTCTTCTTCCCTACCAACTACCCAACTATTGGACCTGAAGCTTGGAACAAATTTGTAACAAGCCTAGCTGTAATGCTGCCTGCACGAATGCATTAAAACAGACGGAAAAATTAACGTACCTAGCCACAATGATAAAGATAGTCAATAAAGTGTAAAAATTGGCATTCGTTTATATGGCTGAGGTCATGAACCTTTTCCTATTCGTGGCTATGGAGGTCCTATGGAAATAATTTCATCAGAGTTTGTCCTCGAGGAAGGTGGAAGCGATGCATTAGTCAAGAAACTACAACTACTAGTACTTCCTACAATATTTTCAGACGGTTCTTTCAATAGAACATTGTTATGAAGCTCACCAATAAAAAGAGTTGAACCAATGCATACACAATCTGCACATAGAGCAACCAAATAATAAAATGCCACACTGACGTGTCAAGAACTGGTGCAGTCCAAAAGCACCATCATCTTTCAGTCAAGTCAAGCCTGTGTCGACCAAAATCTCGACCAATAATATCAGATAGACAGGCTAGTTTGAACTAATGAAACATTGTGGAGTTAGGGTGCGTCTGCAGATTATGCATGTGGTGAAATATTGTAGGGCATTGAGACTCAAAAGATAGAAATATTTGGCCATGTACCAATTACCAAAACCCAAAATCAATCTATCTATCAAATAGTATAGAACAATATTCCAAGATCTCACTACAATATTTTTTTTCCTCTGTCGACTAAGTGGAGGCTCTAGACTATTCAAAGAACACAAGTTAGGATAAGTCTATTTCCACTCTAGACTGATCCAACTTATCATTAAGGAGGTAAAAGTGGATCCGATAATGCTGTCTGTCTATCTCTGACTGCAATCTAAACGACTGATCGGATTTGCTTCCAATCATATCTTGGGTATGTGGGTCAAGTGGCGTGCGGTGAAATTTTAAAATAGGGTACAGGAAAAATTAAAGTGTCCCGCCTCCATAAAAAAAAACATCCTTTACTCGTATTGAATTTTGTCACACAATGTTTTGTTAACTGCCATCGTTGCATCCATATGGTAAAGAAAATGGAAATATACCCGAAAATTAAGGACAAATTGTTGCATACGAATAATGTGCTGAAGAATATTCTTAACCGTGTACACGAGCGAATACTCCACACTTTCGACATTCACATCTGGGATTCGAGTATTTCTAATTTTCATGATGCGTTTACGGGAATTCATAAGAATTAAGGAAAAAACAAATTGGTCATTCCTTTCTCTACGCACCTTAATAAACAAGTAATTGGAAACGAATTGTAACTGTTATTTTATATTAAAAGGAACTATACGCAACAAGTTTTGAGCAAACTTTAAACTCCGTTCGATCCTCTACATCACCCTATAACCCGATTTTCTTTGGCTTATTTTATTGAATGCATTCCATAAAAAAACTTCCCTCCAACAAAAAAAAATGTCTCCTTCAACTTACACATATGTATAATCACCAAAAATTCATTGTCCAGAAAATTGTCCAAAACATATCGAAAAATAAGCGAAGGGATGTTAGACAAAGAAACTGTGAGGAAAATTTTGCTCAATTTCAAAATGGAAGTCGAAAGTTATCGGCTTGTATGGACCGCACGCCACTTGTAGGGTCACACCTTGAGGCGAAATCGTAATTTTCATTTTGACCTCCAAATTAAGGGTACTTTACTTAAGGACAATATTAGGACAAACTGATTTTCTCAAAACAAAAAATTTAGTATTTGGTGATACATACAATATCATAATTTTTTTTAAATTACGTAAAAGTTATGACAAATGCAAGGTACTAACGTACCAAATTTCGGAATTCCCAAAACCACTTTTAAGAAAATTTTTTACAACTTTTGCTAGAAAACGAAAAATTTGTTGAAGCAAAATTTATAGCCTTTGCAGTTTTCATCAGCTTTTTCATGGCCACGCCCATAAAATTGTTTGAAATCGTTTTTTTTTAAACAATATACATATGTATTTGTGTTTTAAATTATCCCAGGAAACATATGTAAGTAGGTACGAGATGATATCAATATGATTCCATCAAAAATGCAGTGCCCCTCATTTTTGGATAAAAGAAACCATGGACCAGAATTTAAACGGCAAGATTTTAGGTGAGATTTTGTAACCCATATGGTGATTGAGAAATGTGTCTAAAGGGGCAATTTATGCACGACAATGAGCCGAAGCAAAAGGTGGGCAGATTTCAATCCCCTGGAAAATATGTAAGCAATAGTAAAAGAGTCTTTTTGCACCGAAAAATCAAAAAATAAAGAAGATTCGTGGAGCAGCATTCAAGTAGCTTAGTCCGCCATATCGACGAGCACTTTCCGTCCACTAGTCGCGTCCTTGACAAAAAGAGCCCGTAGAGTGATAAAAAATAAAGGTTACTCCACAAACAATTAAGTTTATTTAAAGAAAACAATAAATTAATACAAGATTCCTAACATTTTGTATAGTGGTCCTTTTGTTTTGTCCGTTTTTTTAAATGTCTTTTGACTACTTTCTGTTTTTTTTTTTTTAAATTTAATTTTTCTTTAGGTTTTTGTGAATAAAACTGATGTTGATGAACTTTACAAAGAAATGCCGTTCAGTCACGACCTCTTCATAAGAGCTGCATACGAAAGAGGATATGTAGATTTACAACATTTAGACATTTCGGAAGGAATAGACAAGGCAGATACTATCTACAGTTGGCAAGAAGAGGCTCTGAATCTACATCGCAACAGATAGACACCTCGGTGTTCAACCCGCCTTGCACATTGAAGCAAAAGGCATGGATCTTGGCCAAAAGTGAGGCCAATAGTAGATGGACCTCCCTGGACACCTGTGTGATCACCAGAGCCTATGGCCTTGCTTTGACAAGAGTAGGACCGACCGAATAATGCTAAAGGATAGGAAGTCGCTTTCTGTCCTTATAGGAACTATTACGGGGCATAACTCTCTTCGGTACCACATGAGAAAGTTAAAACTCACGGATGAAGATTTATGTCGGGGATGTGGATACGAGGAAGCTAATGAGGATACAACCCACTTTCTCTGTCACTGCCCTGGGCTTATCCACCTTAGATTCAAATTTCTAAGGCGACACTTTTTCTGTGACTTTTCTGTGAAGAATTAGCAAACAGACAATCAATGAAATTTTTAGGTTCATCAAATCAACAGGATGGTTTGGTGATCCACAAGATGTGGAATTAATACGAAGGTTTACCAATGGGCAAGGGACTTTTTCCCCTTTGGGTATCACTGGGTCTGTATTGACCTGAGTGTGGCGACGTGATATTTATCTCATCGCCTACCCACATACCTAACCTAACCTATCTACAGTTTCCTAAAATTTGTCTACCTCCTATCCATTAACTTTCCAAATTTTAATAGTTTATATTTATTTTTGCAAAACACATCCCATGGTGTAACCTCAAACAACCCATCGATCGGCGCATTCAAACCCCCCCCCCCCCCCCCCCCTCCCTACTCCGGGTAACGCAACAGTTTCCCTTCTTTGTAAAGCCCATTAAAAATGACAAAGACTCAACTTCGATGGCTTCTTTTCATTATTTTTTACCCTGGAAACATGGAAACACAGAAGAAACAGAAGAAAACAAGAAATAAGTGCACAGGTGTCGATTGCTGGTTGGTTACGCTCAGTCTGGCATACATACTCGTATGCAAGCGGGTAATGTAACTTCTTTCGACCCACCACTGTGTCAACTTTAATTGAAATCGATGAATGGTTTGCCTCTTCTCTAATTTGAATTTATTTGCTTTTCATTTATTTCACTTTAATTGCGTTGCAGCAGCAGGTGAGGAATTATCTCACCATGGTTTGCAGACAAAAGCTCATGAAAGGGTCGCTCTAACAAGAAAGCAATCCTTACTGATGGATATATCAGTCCCCTTGTAATCAAGTCAACTGCAACGATGACATGGATGTAAAATACTCCTATTAAGCCACCTGTCCCTAACTACCTGTGTGTGTCTGTGAATGCAGTCATTGAAAATCTCGCTCCAACAAAAGGATTCACAAGAATCAAACAAACACACAAAGGCACCCACACAAATCCTTCAGATGCATTGCTCGACAACAATGACAATGAAATTGTAGCTTGATAATGACTTAAGGATAGTAACATGTTTGCTTTGAAGGACATACATAAGTATATCTATATATCTGTATGTATGTTATTGTTGGAGGAGGCATTGGCAACAGGAAATATTGCCATGAATGGAAATAGGATATAGCATATAGCATTTGTGGCTTGCGTGTGCACTAGTCGTATGAAGGTACGTAGGTAAAGGGGAGATTTTCAAGTGTGCCTTTGAAAATTTGGCATATCCTCGAATGCACATACTATACATACATACGTATGCACATGTTTTAAGGACCACTACAGAGTCCCTAGAAGATGACGTGTGAAGTGCACACTGGAGATTATTGTAGAGGCCGAGTACTTAAAGCAATTGCTTAGGGTTGGCAGATGTGTTGTTGCTCATACGCCCCAGTTAATAATCGGCTTAGAAAATGTTCCCTTGTTGTTCTGGGCACAAAATGAATAATGAAAAGATGTTTGTACATGTGTATGTGTACTTAGTGGTGCGAACAATGTTAAGTGTATGCATGTTAAGGACAAAACGAAAAATAGAGCATTCACAGCATTTTATGTTGCTAGATGGAGTTGCAAATCGCGTTCATATTTAAAAGGACCTTTCTGTTATTCAGAATTTGATTATTTACCTGGGCTGATAGTTAGTGTATTGAACTATGGGGCGAACGCAACGAGATTCGATCCCCAGGCAGCACCTAAAACACTGTCACACCTCTCGCGATCATGCAAAAAATATTCCAAAATTCAATTTTCATGAAAAAGCTTCTTAAATAACAAATTGCCCTTCGAACACTCCCTTTAACAGTAGGCCGCTTCCATTCGTGTAAAGAATACAACACGAATGATTGTGAGAAGCTAGCCTCTGAGTTCCACGGACCCGTTGCGCCAAATGTTTGTCCTTTCATTTGTAACCGTTAACAACAATGTACATATCTATTCCAAGAAATATGACGAGTGAATTTTTCAATACATACATAAGTAGATCTGAAAGTAAAAGCCCTTCTAGCATCTCAAAAGCATCACAGAGTCTTTTAACACGAGAATCGAGGAATCAAAGGCAAAGCCAAAGTCCCAAGGCTCATAAAATTTCTGTAAAGAAACCTTCACCACGCCTAAGCGGTTACCACAAGAGGCAGTTCTATAAAAAAAAACCTGGACAGTGTTCTAATTTAGGAACCATAAATCTGAGACATAATGACACCAAGCCACTCATTCCCCGAGCTGTATTAACACAGTACAGAACTCATCTCTCACTGACCCAATTCCCAATTGACATGTCTCAAAAGGACTCTCATTGTCAGACCATTTGTACACAACGTCTGACCTTGAGGACGCAACCAAATCTTTCACAATAGGATGCCCAAATGAAACAACTAAAGCATCTACACAGAGACTCTAAGGTGTGAATTTGAACAGTCCTATTGACCTATGTATGTGTACACTCTCCGCACTTACTAGAATCTAAGCTAAGAAACTTAAAGCCAAAGGCTCTAGTTCCTAAAGTGCATATAAGATAGCTTTTGCGACCAATAACTAACTCTGCTATTAGGAATAATCTTTTGCGAAATATTCACATCTCGCAGCTGTTAGGATTTAAAAAATCCTCTCCAAAGACAATAAAAATGAAATTGCTGGCTAACATAATCCCGGTGCATTCTCAGGAGTCGAATCAGGCGCACCTACTATCATTTATCGTAGCAGATTCTCTATTCAAGTCTATGCAGATAAGTTACTCATAAATGTAATGGACAAGAAGAGTACTGTACTATTGGACAAATGCCCAAAACAAAATTAAAAACTGGTACCAATCAGAAGGCCTAAAAACTAATTCAACATCATCAGTCATCATCCCACCAATTCACCAAGAGGAGACACTTACAACTCCAGATAATAACTCTGAATGGTTCACAATAGGATTTCTATAAAGAAACAGAATGCTTCGGTTACCCCGAGACCTAAGACCATAAACTTAAGTGGAAACCTCATCTAACCGGTTGTATACAATAAAATCACTTTTATATGGGCTTCAGGACAGATTGGTATTTCTGGCAATAAGACTGCTGGCGAACTTATCTCATCTCCTTCCCAATTCCCAAATATTGGCCCTGAACCCCTCAGTCAAGCTTAATCAGTGAAACTTAAACGAAAACCACTCTTACTGGAACTCACAGCTTTCTTAAGATATAGCAAAAAACACAAAAAACAAGAGGTTCCACGACTGGCTATGGTCCACACTAAATTGCAACCCCATGGAGAGTGGAGTAAGTAAACATATATTCACTCCACCACAAAGAATTCACGCCAGCGACTAGCACTGGACCAACTTACCAGAGAGCCAGTCATCTCAAATTTGGTTGAATACGAGCACATGCTCAGAACGAGACACATCAGTTCAGAACTTGGTGACTGCCAAGTACATTCACTGGTCCTTAGAAGCACCCCATCAAGCCCTTGAAATTCAAATAAAGCAAGATACTTAGACCTACACCTTAATGAAATAGGTCCAAAGAGTGTTTTACATCTGACACAACACTATCTTTCGAAAGATGACGAGGGTGGGGCAAACTATATATCTCCATCCCAGGACTTCGGCCTAAGCATTAAAAGAGGAGAGAATCGGATAAACAGTAGAGTAAAAAAAAAAACTGACAAGCAGGAGGCTTTGGCATGTTCTGAATCCGAACATTGTCGCTAACTTAGATTAAAAAACCACGGTAACGACCATCTAAATATTTTCTATCTCCAAAATTACTTCCGATTTTTGCAACATGATATCCTCACAGGCCACAACCCAATGACAACCCACTTTAGAAAAATGAGAATCAGCAACGCAGAGGCTGCGGCTGTGAAGAAGAAAACAAAACACATTTCCTCTGTGAATACCCAAACCTCAACAGAACCAACTGCATAACCCTTGGAAATGCGTTTGCTACCACGCCATCCAATATCACCCTAATATTCATTATGAATCCACCATAAATTATTAGTTGGACTAATTACCTTGTTCTTTTATTTCACGTATTTCACATTGTTGGACTCTATAATTGCGACCATACCTATCTAACCTGATCTCTCAATAGCCTCTTCCTAAGTGCAATGTACCCGATCACTTTGCAAACATTTTTGATTACCCCACAGACGCATCGTCTCCCATCTACGACTCATATCCCTACTTTAGCGGCCATAAAGCAGAATAAACCCAAACGCACTTAAATCCAAACACCGAGAAGTAGTTCCTGGTTGTGAGGGACTAGATCAGAAGGCGATCTCACACCTACTTGACTGGCTCAGGCAAAACATACTTTTTGGTATGAAATTCCAAAAAATTTGCAGACAGAATACAAGAATATTCATTTCTTCAACAAACTGATACCGACACCCACGTTTTAGACTGCAGCACACAGCTAAATTGTAAGTTTAGAAAACTTAACTAGCGCTTCTTATCAGGAATGTGTCCTTGAGCGTATCTCACTGCTTCAGATTCATGCAACATACCTTACATCCCTTAACAATTCAAGCGTCAACGACGGCCTCTGATCTGCAATTTGAAACATGTACCAACATGCTTCTGTAAAAAATGCAAACAGGTACATTCCCCTGAACAAAAACAGAAAAAATTAGAAATTTGGTGATCGCCCACATACGTACATGTATTTATATCTTGAATTTTGAATTCCCATAGCCACCCACCTCCGCGGTTTATACGAGAAGGTACATAATTAGAAGAAACAGCCCCAACTCCCTGGAATCAACTAACAACTGCTTTAACATTTTATACGAACTCTCAAAGCCATCACAAAATGCAAGAAAATGCTCATCAACCTGTCGGAACAAGAGAATCATCTGCAGATCAACCGATTTAGGAATCCATAACTCTCAAAACTAAGTAATTATAAAATTTAAAATGAAATATTAAATAAATTTTTTCCTTCACAATGGAGAACATTTACCGTTTCATGGAAGTGCACTTACCTGCAGAACATTTTCATTGATATTTGCATCAATTCTTCACTAAACACTTCTTCAATGGTATAAACATATTCTTGAGCACTTCACATTTCACTATTTAATAATATTTACTAACTACACTGCTTAAAAAATATTAAAAATCAAATTTAAAAATTCACCACACAGCAGAACTTCTAAGTGCAGCGCGCACAAAACCACAAAACACTATGACATACAGATGTCGCGCAAAACGATCTAAATGACAATGAAAAAGAGACGATGAAATGAAGGCTGCGTTCAAAGATCCAAGACCAAGCAGTGAATGTACATATAAAAATAGAAATTCATATTTCGTCCAATTTGAATTTTTCAAGTTTTTTTTTAATAAATGGAGGCGTATGAGTAATAAAAAAAGAAACACCCCACAAACATTTCGACTCAATAGATTTTTTTAATGTTTATTTTTCTTTAAATTTAAATGAATCTCATGTCATATTTACCTTTTGCAATAAATTTGTTCATCATTTTTTTATGAAATTCAATTGTAATAATTGTAATTGTAATAATGATAATAATAAATATTTCTTTTTGTTTTTCATTAATATGTTTTTTTTTTTTAATTTTTAGTTGGTTGCTTGATTTTTTTTTTGTTTTCATTGATGCATATGAGATTGATAGAGACATTAACTAATTAATTTAAAGTTTATATAAAGATAGTTTCATTGCTCAAGGAGAATAGTTTGGTTTTTCATATCTTAATAATTTAAATTGTGATTTTTGTTTTCTTTTTGTTATAATCAATAGACATCCACAGACACAATATTTAATAAGTTGATTTTTTTATATATACGTTTTTAACGCTTTCTTCTTTTTTTGTAATAATAATTGTAGTAATAATTATAAAGATATTGTTAATGTTACCAAATATACGTATTTTAATTATTGTTTAATATATTCTTCATTTTTTTTTCACGTTACATAGATATTTTTCTTCTTTTGCTATAAATTTATGCTGCAATTATGGTTTACTTTATTTTTGTAATAACTTTAATAAAATGCTGTAATATATGTTGTTTGTAATAAGTAGTGTTATTGGGGGAGACATTTGAATGGTGGACACTGTAACTGTAGGCGGGTAGATGGTGGAAAAGAATAGTGCCTGTGAAACTATGTTCAGCAATTTAAGAAATAGGGTTTCTAAGGAATGCAAGAGCATCTTTGGTAATTACCAAGAGATGGATAATTTTCTATTTGGATTATTTACAGGAATACCAACTGAAATGGACTTATGTATATGCAAAACCCGTCCGTTTTAAGGTCGAAGTGTACAAGATCACAAAAACGGGTATAGAAATAGGTCTGCTGCTTCAATTTTCTGAATACTACTTTGTCCTAAGTATATACATCTTCGCCGTTTGATTGACTAATCTAGACTTCTTCAGAGTAGACAGCCTGTCCAAATGGACTCGGTGCAATCCTTCCCGCATTAGACGACGGTACACCGTACTAAACTTTGTATTCTATAAAATAGGCATACAATAACTATTACCGAAACGAAAGACGTACGTTTCCTCGAGTAGCAATATATGCTTAAGACTGTAGAAGTATATATTTAAAACAAAATTCAAGAAGAATATCTCTATCTACCTTGATAGACAAACTGCTCTGAGACTTGATATCATCACATTGGAAGTAGTAGCAGTTACCCAACATTAATCAAGATATTAGGTACGCAAAACATAGCGTTGCGAGTCATACTTAATACTATAAACTTTCTTTATACTAATGTTTAAAGCTTAGCACCCGTGATGGATCAACCACCCCTACCACCCTTCATATACAGCAAACCCCATATAAATGAAACCCCTTTGTATTTCAATTTAGTTTAAAGTTATTTTCTATGCCAAAGAGATTGTTTTGTTATTCACAAAATAGCACTAAATAAACTGTACAAAGCAGGAGTTGGAAATAAAAAAATCAATAAAAAACAAACTAACAAAAACAAGTAATTTTGTTTGTTTTGTTTTTTTTTTTTTTTTTAATAACTCCATCACTGGAATTAGCACAACCGTTTAAATTTATCATTTATCTTTAAGTGTTTTGTTTAAGTTCTTTAAAAATATCATTTTATTTTCAACAACGTACGATGTATGTTTTTCAATTTGATTTCTCTATAGATAATACTGACATTTAGTTATATTTTTTTATATATCTTTTTTCAGTGTAAAAGTACAAAAGAACATTCAATTTATTTATTTTTTTTTTTTTTATTTTACTTTTCCTTAAATTGGGATATGCGCGTTCTATGTTAACATTTATAGCCTTACGTTTTTTTCTTTATCATTGTTTTTTTTTTTTTAAATTCTTCATCTTCGATTTGTTACTCCATTTTTTGTGGTTTGTTTTTTTTTTCTATTTGATAAATATATTATTGTGCTTTCTTTTCAATTGAATTTTTTTTTCTTTACCCCTAAATATAATATACTAGAGTAAAAAAAAAATGTTGTATGAATCAATTGTATTTTGTATTCAACACGATTGCTTTTTCAATTTGTTTCATCAAGATTGAGTTTATTTTTTTGTCACTTGTTTGTATTTTCGAGTGGATGATTAGGTTTTCTTTCTTTTGTTTATATATGTATGTATATATTTATAAAAACAAAGAAACATTGTGAGCTTGAAAATAATTTATGAATCTATATTAGTTAATATTTTTGTAATGTAATTTTATAATTTTTGTTTATGTACTAGATGCTAAGTCATATTCTTTAATAATTTATAATTTCAAACAATTTTTTTTTTATTTTTAATGTTTTTCTTTTACTTTTGCATGCATTTTGAACACATTTTTTTTGTAGCGATATACTACGCTTTGGCTTTCTAGGACGTTAAGCAGTGACTAAGGATTCAAAAGATAAAAAGAGGAAACAACAGAAAGAAAAATGTTTGCAGTAGACTATTCTCACTGAGATCCAAAGAGCATTCACGTCGCTTATAGAATGTACATATGAAAATAGCCCTTTACTTTCAATCTATAACTAAAGAAAACTGTCTGTCTCCAATTTGATCTGTGCGTACACCTGGTAAATACAAATTTTAAATTTATATACATTATAATTGGTATCAAAAACTGTGCATATAATAACACGAAAATTACTCAATCTTGTTTATAACGTCATCGGCCATATATGTGTGTGTGGGTGGATTCTTTGAGCTACTGACGGCATCAGCAATCCTTGGTAGATGTCTCCAACTTAACAACTTTCAACAGAGTGATACCAGGAGTTCGTACATGATCGTATTTTTTATTTTATTATTACTCATCAATGCATTTGCTGATTTTTCTCTTAGTAAACTGTATCAACGCCTGGATTATTACAAAAATATGGTTTACGTTCTTTCTGGCTCTCGTTCAATTGTAACGCCATCATAAGTAAACATAAGTAAAAATGTCTGGAAATGCCCAATTGTTTGCCTCGCCTTCCTGTGGTTGATTTTATTTAATCAAAAAAAGAGAAATTTCAGAACAACATGTTTGAGTTTATGAAGCACAGTATTTCTGAAGGAAGCTCGCACTAATCTTGCGCTTATAACACGATTAACGATGTTCAGCGAATGGAAATTATTCACAAATCCTGACGTTTATGAACTTGGTTAGAGTTAAATGTTATACTAAGCAATAGGTATTAATATTAAGTGTTCTTTTCCAATATAAATTTGAATTACATCCATAAAGCTCTTTATACGAATATTACCATTAATCCATCCATTTCCCTTGCTCTTCCCATGGTCAGTTGCTCGCCCCAGGTGTACATACAGAATTGATCATCACAAATTGTTGCAGGCCATTTGAAATGAATCCGCACAAAATGAATTTAACATACAAAAATGAATTCAATAATGTTTAAAATTGATTTTATCAAACTTAACATTTACCACCGTCAGTCACTGCACATTTTCTACCATTTTTTTCTTTAAGTATTTCATAAATAATTTCTACATCTTTAATAATAATTTCTATCATATCTTTTTTTATTTAAAATACCATCAAGGAAAATATTTTAAGCACCATTTGTTTTTCTCATTAACTTTATTTTTTTATTTTTAAGTGAGTGTTTCATTTAGATAAATTTAATTTATTCTGTAACCACTTGCATTGCTTGTGTGGTTTGGGATTAATTGTTATAAAAATTAATAACAAGAAAAGCAAATAATACCTACCACTTTTCTGAAAATTCATTATATGTATTTTAAAGCAAAAAAAAAATATGTGTACATTTTTTTTCAACTTTTATTTAACTAAACAAAATCATATAATCACATGACATCAAAAGAACAGAGAAAAAACAAAAGACATACTTAAATAATTACAATAACAACAGGCAACACAAAGAACAATTAAAGAATAAACATAATTATAACATTTATTGAACGCATAAGTAAATAAATAATAGTTTCTAAATCATAGACAAAGATTTATGAATCGTTTACAGACAGACTTCACAAATGAAACGAACAGAAAAAAAATACAGACACAGAGAAAGACATAACAAAACATAAAATTCGTTCATGCATTTAAGGAACTTTAAAAAAAAACAAAGAATATACATTTAAGTGTATAAAGTATTGCTATGTGATTATTTTTTTTTTCGCGTAAAACAATAATTTGTGCTGAAGAAATCATTCTTAAAACAAAGGAAAATGAAATATTTGTATTAATTTTGTTTTTCTTGTTTTTCTTGAAACCACATAACAAAATAGATTTTATATTATTCGTTGTTTAACGTTTACGTAGTTTATATACTTGAAACTTCCTTTCTCATTTTTCTACTTATGCGATTTGTTTTTATTTTTCACTAATTTTAAGCGACTTTTGCATTTCTTTTTAAAAAATAAATTGCTTTAAAATAATTTGTCTAGTTTAACCGAAACTTACTGGAAGTGTTAATAAAGTGGTTCATATTACAAGAATAAGGTCGTAAGGTAAAGAATAGCTAAGCCAGACAATGAAAATAATTTCAATTTGGTTTGAAAAGAAAACTTATACCCCTTTTCATTTCGCTGCACAGAGTGTGTACTGTGAGCAAACCGTTGAAAGCTGTTCTACACCGATTTCACTAATTCTTCCAAAGCAAAGCCCATTAAAGGGACAAATAATGTGAATGTTTATAAATCTATCTTATTTTTCGAACTTTGTGGTACACTCTCAGCTATAATTCGAATAAGAATAGCCTTTTACGAATACAAGCAATTTTTTTTTTTAATTTCAAAGCGAGTTAGTTAGATTGACATCCAATCGGAAATATTCACTAGCAAGATTTTTTTCCTTTCTTACGACCTCGTCCCAGAATAGTTACCAAAAGAAAATACTATGACATGTCTATAAATTCTATAGTTATAAACTACACACTTTCCTTTGTTCGTATTCAAATAGTATTCTTTTTCAAATTAATTTTGTTTTTTTGTATATTTTGTGTATTTTTTTTTTTTTTTGTTAGGAGGGACATAGAAGTAGATAGGTTTACGATTTTTCCTTTTTATTTTAATTAGTTAAAAACAATTTGAAAAATGTTCCTTTCTATGAAAACAAAATGCTTTAAGGAGAAAAAAAACACCATAAACAAAGAATTGTTTTACGAAATTTTTCCTACAATTATTTTAATTTACTACAATAACGTTCTTTTTTTTCTTTTCAGTAATTAATAATAATGTTTTGTTGGAGTTTTTTTTAGATTTTTATTTATATCTACAAAATTCATATATGTATATATATATACTTTTTGTTGTTTTTAATTTATTGTAATATTAATTGTATACGTTTCTCTCACATATGTGTTTCGTTATTTTTTTGTTTTTACTTGGAATTAAATGTATAAATTTATGTATTTGTGAAAATCATGATTTTGTTTTTTTTTCTTTTTGTTTAGGTTTGTTGTTTTGTCTCAATTGTAGATTAAATATATAATATAATATTTTATATAAATGTATATATAATAATATTAATAATAATATAGTAAGGTGTATAATATTCATTTTTTTTTTTGTTTTGTTTTTTTTTTTTACTTTTAAAAGTGGTGTTTTATCTCAATATCTCATTTCTCTGCATTATTATTTTTATTTCTTGTTTTTTTTGTTTTGCTTTTGCATTTTTTCCTACGTGCATCAAATTATACAAAAAGAAATCAGTTCGAAAGAAAGTAGTAAAAGAAAAAATCAAATCAAGCACATTTTCGACCGTAGGAAAAAAAAAACATTATGAAATAAATTTTTACCAAAAAGAACATAATTTATTCAAACCTATAGAGACTTGTAAAAAAATTAAGAAAGCTGTAAAAAATACAATAATCATGGAATTCAGTACAAGTTGTCAAAACTACATTTTTTTCAATTACTTTTTGTTTTGTATAATCAGTTACTTTAAGTTGTGTATACGTATATTGCATAATAATAAACATTTAATTCCATAGGTAATTAGAGAATGAAAGAAAAACTTAACCAAAATAATACGAAACAAAACATATTAGACCGCAATAAATTAAATTAAATTGAAAGGAACACGAAAAAAAAAACAAACTTAAGACTCTTCACACTTAAGAATTGATGGTAATATTGAAATGAATAAAATATGGGACGTAATAAAATTTAACGTAAAAGTAAATTTAAAAACGCAAACAATTGATTTCGATTGAATATTTGTAAAAATTACGTTTGCTTTTGTTTGTTCGTTTTGAAACTGACTTGTAGGACCCGATTGCCCAGTGTATAACCATTTAGTGATTGTATAGCAACAACAGCTTCTTCGTAGTTGGTCATTGTAACGAAGCCAAATCCTTTGCATTTATTCGTCTGGAGATCACGAATTACCTAAAATTTAGGAAAGAGGTCGTTATTTTTTTTTTTGTTTACACCTCAGCGAGGGAATTAAAACAGATATCGTTATCCTCTAAAGACAACTTGAATCAAGTCACGAGCTTTGATTTGAAATGAAAGGAGATATAAAAATATAAAGATATGACGCAAAAAATACATTCTACATATGTGTTACACTAGATGCGAAGACAATTAAGCGTCGATCTGCCCGAATTAAACAACATGAAATGCCAACAGATGAAGGGCATTGTTGTAGGCCGCAAAGAAATTGTTGTTTCTCGATGAGCTCTATGGCAAAATGTTATTTATTACCCACTGAAACCATCAACAAGGAAATTATGAACCTATTATATTCCAAATCTCTGGCTAGTAAGGCCATGATGAATAAGAAACTCAGAGTTCAGTATTAACAAGGAGAGCACTTGCTGTAGGCATGTAGTACACGTAATGTATGTTCAAGTTGCGATCGAAAATTACTCTTTTAATGGGGAATGACATCATTCTTGTGTAGTCTTTGGCTTTCATTACTTTGAAAATAATTCTGATAAATAGTTAAACTTCCATTCTTTTTCCCTGCGAAACCTTCGATATATGAAGCAGTAGAGTTCGTCTTTTCAAATTTAAAGTGGACACCTTTTGCCTACTATATATTTCAAGAACTCTAAATAGAAACAGCAATAAGATTAAAGATAACCCTCATGTTCTACATCGTTTACCTACGATAGGAACATTTAACGCTTATAGGAAAAAACAATTGTGAGCATAACTGCAAATCAATGTAACCACAAAACCGAATAAGGCGGGAAATGAATGTAAACATCCATTGAACTAAATAGACGACAAATATAAGACTGAGCTTATTTATTAATTGACTTTATCTCACTACTGGCTTAGTATAAAGCGCCTAGCTATATTTAACCTTTAGCCAGAATTCAATACGTATAATATTAACATAACCCCTTAACTCACCTTAACCGATTGCACAGCACCAAACGGTCCAAACAATTGCCACAACACATTCTCCTCAGTCTCTGGAGCCAAATTATAAACAAATATACACCAACCAGATCCATTAATAGTATTCCCCGGAATCATTGTGTTGGCTAAGAGATCACCAGTCAGTGGGGAATATCTGGGAATCACCGAACTACCAAAATAAATTGGAAGAAAGAAAAAAACAAAAAACAAAAACAAAATATAACCGGCTTAGCACAATAATTAGATAAATTCCATCAACCACCTATAACGTCCAGCGGCGGTAGGATGATGTATGGCAGCAGCAGCTGCAGCCGCAGCAGCTCCACCTGGAAATCTCGCTCTTGGATTCTGTGGTGCTATATATGCGGCGGCCAGCGGTGCCAACGCTTTGCTGCTACTCGGGTTGTTGGCGAATTTCACTGTAATTGGATCGGTGGCGTTTTTCGGTACGGTTCCGTTCAGCTCCTTGATGGCACGATCTGCCTCATGGCGTTGATCGAACCGAATGAAGCCGACACCTTTTGAAAGACCTGTAGTTAGATATATTTTGGATAGTATACATCAATTTAGTTTTTAGCTTAAGGCGGTCTGAGAGAGATCAGATATCTCGATTTGGTTTTTCGTTTTTTTTATTATTTTGCAACTAAACAAACAAAGTAATTGAATTAATGAGCTAATGGAAAAAGAGATAAGCGGGATAGTTTGGTAATGCAGTTAATGAGCATAAAAGAAAGAGAGAAAGAGAGAGGGAAAGTTTGTTTCTTTTTTGTTATCGTTTTGCTATACATCATTAATGTCTGGATTTTTATTTAAACAATTTATTTTGACTTATGCGTTATGGCGAACAATAATAAATTTCTGGCGAATTGGTTAAGAAAAACAAATGAATGAAAAAAAGAAGTATTAAATGAATGACACATCGAATTCCAATTACAAACAAAATTAAACATATAAAACAAACACAACACCACAGTGTGTTATAACAAACACAAATCGTATTACAAAAAAAATTATTCGATTACCTACCGGAATCACTAGCTCCACCTGAAGGTACAAAATATTTGTTAAAACGAAATGTATTAAATTTATTCTCTAAATTTTGTATCTTAAATTTAAAACTAAAAAAAAATTGATTTTGTTAATTTTGATTTTGTTTTTGTTTCTTTTTTTTTTTTTTTTTTGCTATAAAAATCCAGAACTTGTTTATTAAGTTTTTGTTTTATTTTGTCAGAAAATTTTCTTCTTAAGGGTTAGTTAAAAAAATAAAATAAAATAAAACTATATTTGGTATTTTTAAGTAGAGATTCACTCACCTGTGATATTGTCGCATAAAATTCTTGAGGTAATAATTTTTCCATATGGACTGAATAGTACTTCTAGATCTGGTTGGGTCATATTCTTTGGAAGACCAGATACGTATAGATTTGCTCCCTTAATTGATTCTGAGCTAGGACGGGCGATTGACACCTACAAATAGAAATTACAATTTTAATTCATAATATAATAATTTAGGAATGAGAAACTCACTTTAATTGTTTTATTTTGCAAACGAAGACCATTTAAGGAGTTTATTGCTTTTTCGGCATCTTCCTGCTTTATGTAGTTGACGAAGCCATAGCCGAGGCTTTGACCTTTAAAAAGAAAACAAAAAATTGCACAATTGAACCAATACAAATTATTTTTTAATTAATCGCTTAGGTTTGCATTAAGATGTACTAAAAAGTAAATAGTATTATAAAAAAAATTAACAAATAGTTGGAAAACATGCACAACCACAACTTTTTGACGTGACAACGTCTAGAAATTCATCTTCTCTGCAGCGATGCAACTATATTTTAAGGAGGATAGTCAATTTGAGCAGGGCCTGTGATTATTAGATGATGAGATAGAATAAACGATATCCGTTTTCTAAATAAGTTTTGAGGCATCTCAGCATAGTACGAGAGAAACTTCTCACAATCATTCGTGTTGTACGTGTATTATGTTCACGAATGAAAACCGCCTACTTATTTAAGCCGTGTTCATGACCGTTATACTCTCGGATATTTGTAAAATGACTGCGAGAGGTGGAATCGTGAAAAAAACTTTTAGGAGTTATCGAAGACATGTCATCCTTTCAGATATTCTATATTAAGAGAAGTTGCAGATCTGCTTATTCAAAGACTTATGTCAGAACTCACTGGAAATCACTCTAACATCAGACCACAGCTTGATGTTTTCAACAATTTATCACTGACTTGAGTTTCTGAGCATCAAAAGATTTAATTCTCAAGATTTTGAAGTCCAAATCAATTCGCAATCATTCCAAGTCTGAGCTCTAGCTAGCTACGTATCACTTTTTTTAGGACATAAAATAGTCTGACTCGAACCTCACGGTTGAAAGTCCAACGCACTAACCACTAAAGCCACAGTGCGCACTACGCAAAAATAAGTAAAAGTGAAAAAGTATGTAAAGGCAGGCGGGGTATGGAATATCTGGAGCCAAAATTGGCAAATTTTAAGCACATTTGTACGTTCTGCAACCCTAACCAACATGTTGAAACAACAATTTGGAAAATCTTACAGTCTAAGGTTTCTTATGTTTAGTAAAGCAGATTGAATTTATTTAAAGTTTATAGTTTTGTCTAAAAGCTGAGTTTATATTGGCAGTCAAAATATATTTGAAGAAAGAAAGATCTATAAACTTATTAACTCACCTGTAACTTTATCACGAATGAGCTTACAACTCTCAACCTCACCAACACTGACAAACAACGATCGAATGTCCTCCTGTGACATTGTCTGTGGCAGATAATTAACAATTAAATTAGTTTTCGGATCCTCGGACGTACTGCCGCCATTTTGCTGCTGCTGCTGTTGTTGCTGTCCCTCAACCATTCCGCTGGTCATCATTTAGATTGGATTAATTTTTTTTTTTATTTAACACGGGAAGGAGGATGCGGGTGTAGCCGAAAGAAAATTGTGTTTGTTTTATTTACAAAGCAAATTACAGTATATATACGTATATAAAAATTGTTCACTAAGAGAAGTTTCTTTTTTTTTCTGTTCTAGTTAAAAGAAAGTCAAATATTCTATAGCTAATAATACTGATACAATTGTTTTATGTTTCTTTTTATTTTTTAAATGTATTATGATTGTAAATTAAACACACAAACGAACGTTTACGCAGAAAAAATTGTCCTGAAAAGGTAGAATAAAGCATTATTAAAAAACTTATTGAAAATAAGGAATTGTGTTCTATTTACTTGGCCTAAATTGTTGATGCTAAATTTACCAAATTAGTTAGTGTGTACGTTGTTCGGTTTAGATTTGTTAAAGCAGTTCTCTGTTTTTGTGTTTTTTATTTATATTTTTTTTTTTGTAAAATCGATCACAATATGTTTAAAAAAAAGCTTCTTCTTCTTCTTATACTCTCTTATTTGTAATTTAATTGAACATTAAGAACGATCAAAATAAAACTGCAACGAAAAAAAAAAAAGAATAAAGAAAATTTTTAAATTCGGTTCGTTTTAGATTAATCGGATTCAATTGATTTAGTCGATTGGAATGTATAACATTAAGGTGAGAGAGAATAAGGCTTTGGGGGTGTTAAATTAATTTGGAATTTGTAGGCCAACATTGTAAGCATATAATGTCCAGCCAGTGTCCGCATTCAAATGAAATCCGGAAACCATAAAAGTGGATACTAATTCGCTAATTAGATAAGGTTAAGCATTTGGTGAATGTATAGTAGATATGTTCAAGGATGACCGTTGAACTAGTTGTGGATTGTTACAGTGTGTTTTTCAGACTACCTGTTGGTTTCCTAGTTGCTGTTTGCAGCTACTATGTACATAATATGGTTCAAATTATTGACATGATTAATCTACCCTTTGGAGCTCAGTGGTTCCACTTTGAACAGTCCTATCAAACATTTTTTTCAACAGCAAAAGCTGGAACCATCGATAGCAGTTTATGTATAGTATTACCAAATAAATAAAATAAAAAAATAAATACTTGGCGCTACAGGTCGATGGGACCCAAGGGCCAAGCTTCTTACAACCATTAGTGTTGTGCGTGTTATATGCTGTACACGAATGGAAGGGGCCTACTGTTTAATGACGTATACGAAGGGCAGATTGTTATTTGAGAAGCTTTCTCAGGACAACTGTACTCTCGGATGTTTGTCAGACGCTCGTGAGAGGTGGGGCTGTGAAAAACTTATTAGTTGTTCCCCGACTGGGATTCGATCTCGAACCCCTTGCTCCATAGTCCAACGCACTAACCACTGAGCCACGGCGCCCACAGTATAGTATTACTCGTTAGCCAATTATTTGTTGCAGGTGGATTTTGATCGCCCGCAAAGTATCAAAAAAGAGGATTATTTCTAAAAGGCTGCGAAGAAAAGAACTCTTTTCAAAAAGTTATCAATATGTAGACAAATTCTTATCACTAAGGTCCTCGATCCTTGACATAAACGTAACATTTCAGTTTTCAACTACTTCCAACAAAATATCTAAAAACTTTTAAAAAGTTAAAAAGTTTTTTGGTTGCCGTACGTAACCATAACTAGTGTGTCACAGCAGGCGCTACAAGGAAGGATCAAAACAGGTATATGACGTGAGGAATTATTTTTACCACAAAAAAAATATGTCAAAGGATATAAAAAATTGCAATGATCTCAGTGATCGTTATAAATATCAGTAAACATGGGATCTACGGAACGCTTCTCTTCATTCGCAAACTGATCCTCAGTTGTACACTGGTAACGTCGTTCGGGATTCGGTACTTGTACATATTATATCTAAATTACTCAGGATTAGGAACTATTTTCAAAAAAAAATCCTTCAAAAACTAGGCATGGTCCATTATATAAGGACCTGGTGAACTATAAGGCCTAGACAAGTTACCCTAACATTTCTAAGACCTATTTCTAAAACTAAGGGTTATGACGATTAGTCTCTTGATGGAAAAACTGGATGGAAAGAATGAGAGCTTCCTTCTACATAAAATGGAAGTACATATATACATATGTATGTATGCACAAAGACTTGATGCAAAATAGACTTCACATCAGCTCTTAGATAATTAAAATAATTGAGGTATGAATGTCAAACTAATATGAAAAGTGCCAAGTGACAACGCATCTACTATAAGCAGTCTATTGTCACATTTGAGTTGTCAATGGATGTTAGGTTTCTGTCACAAGTTAACCTAGAAAAATATCTTAAAACTTAAAGTTCAAAATTCAGGTATGTATGGTTTGAAACGCTTCTCGCTATTCATTACCTCAAAAAAGAGATAACATAAGTTTCTACGTAAAATGGGATCAACGCATAAATTATAAACACGAGTTTTCCCCAATATGCCGGAATAAAAACAATTCAAATCCCACACACATTTCTGTAACCATTTCGTTCACATTAGAAAAAATAAATCACATATCTGCCACTAACATAGCCGGGAATATCTCCTATCCAACAGAGGTATGTATGTCTCTGCATCTATCTGCAAATTGTAAATTGCAATGAATTTTTGAATCAACGAAGAAAAAAATGGATCAAGTGTTATTCGCAGAGCTTTTCGGCAGTACAAATACATTTCTAATAATAATGTCGGAAAAAAAATATTGAAAATATTGTAAAAATCCATTGTAGGTCAGAAAGTTCAATACAAACGAGCAGAATGGTCAGAAACTACCCAGAGAACCGAAAGAGAACACAGATAAGTGTGTTCACAGACAAAATTTATTTGTATACATAGGTTTCATTTGAAAAGAAATTTTGTATTTGAAATATTTTTAGAATTTTCAAAAATAACTTTCGAAGAACATTATCAAAACGGCAGCGGGAAATTAGTTTTTCTACTTTTTTTTTCTTTTTACTTGTGTCTCTCTTCTAATTTATCAGTCAGTGTAGCGTATGGAAATGTGGAAGAGAGGAAGAAGAGGATTTCAATTTTTTTGGAACTTTTTTTAACGATATTCAAATGGTATGTATGAATTGGTTGTCAAAAGAAAATGTAAATCTTTAGGTACCTTCAATAAGTAAACCGCACACAGGTGCCCCTCAGAAAAAAAAACCTGCTGTGCCTCTCAAAAACACATAATTTCCAATAATAGATGCACTTAGAAAATATGTATATGTGTTTGGCGATTACGAAACGATAAATAAATTTAATTAAATTAAGTTCCGAAACGAAAAATATGGAAACTCAACAACACATAAAAGTTTACTTATTTTTTTTTTTTATTTAAAATTAAGATTAACTTAGAAAATGCACTTTTTTTCAAATAAAAATTTTTTGGCCTTTAATCTTTTTTTTTTTTTTTGAAATGAAAAAACAATTTTTTTTTGTTGTATAATTTAACAAAAAAAGTAACTCAACAGAAACGAACGTAAAGAAACCGAACGAAGAAATTAAGTTAACAAAAAAAAAATAAAATAATAACTAAAACGCAAATGAAAAAAATTAAATTAGGAGAAAAATAAATTAAATCAACTGAAAGAAGAACAAAACCACGTTCCTTCAACTGAATAGAACCGAAATAAACTGAAAGACCACGTCGTGGTAAAATCGGTTTCTCGGTTTGGGGAAAACTTTTTAGTGGAACTGAATGGAGAGCCGGTGCATTTTTCCTACGGTTCTCTTAGTTTTCCCGAGAGGGTTACTTCTTTGGTCTCTCTTACAGCTGAGGGTGGTACCTAGTGATGCCGATGAGTAAAATTATTTACGGAGCGTACTAATAGGAGGAGATGGTACTGAAAAAAAAGTTCTTATGACTGTTCTCAGTAAGATAAAAAATACTTTAACGATACTCGGATTTATTTAGATATTTAAGAATGCATCACAAGATCTTGTCATCCAAAAAAAAGAAGTGTAGGTTTAAAATATGTACCTTCTGGTCCACAGAAAGGATTCACGGTACTATAATTTGCCGCATACACACGAATATATCAAGAGAAAATGCCTTTAAGAACAATCACACACAGCTGCAAATTTTTAAATGATAGAAACACAAACTTTAGAAAACTAGCACAGACTAGGTTGTATGTGTTTTATCTAATAGACCTTACAACGGCGAGTGAAACCTTAAGCCACTGCTATTGGCCATCGAATCCAGTCTAATCTACTACAATGGTAGTGAATTGGCAGCCCTGGTGGTAGGTGAACAAAAACAAAAGGTGTTAAGGATAAGATCGTTATCGGAATGAATTTATCTGATATACGAGTACATATGGGGCGCGTAGGTGTTAAATGCGTCATCGTGTCGATTACCTTCTTTTTTATAATATATACATATATACATACATACATATGTACATATGTGGGTCGAAAAATACTTGTTGGGTAACAAATGAACAATATTACTTGAGGATATGTGAATGATGGTGGAGAAACACATTTTAGATAGAATTTCTGAAAAGAAATTTGACTACAAGTTTACATTCCGTTTAAGGCCGAATAATGTACAATTTGTTTGAAATCTTACAGCCATCCCAAATTTAGAAAACGAGCTTGGAGGCAGTTTAGTTGGTTCTCATACATCTGTTTTTTGAGTTTTTTTTAATGAAAAAAGCCTAAAAATATTTTTCCAAACAAAATTGTACAAATTGGTGCAACACTCACTTCGGGTTAATAGAGCAGCCTGTCAGGGTTACATATTCCTTTTAAAAGAGGAAAAAAAAATAATGGAAATAATGCCAGAAATTCGACAAAATTGTAGGAATGTGTTGTCCTTTATTGACCTTGACGAAAATAGTCAAATTTTGCTTTGCGACTACAACTTGGTTAAAGTATGGTCTACTTAAAATGACATAAAAATTTAACCAAAACAACCATTTCAAAACCGCTTTCATAAATACCCAAAAGCAAAACATAAGTATAGCTAAGTCTTGTAAATATGTATGGCTTGTTTTATGATCTAGAGCTGTGAACTTTGACCGAGTTTAGTAAACATGAAACCATTTAATATGATTTTAACTACGTCGATTTTAAAGGGAAGTAATTAAAACAAGGCAAAAAACAAAATCGATCAGGTCCTCTCAGACAGATAAAATACTATGAATCCTACATATTACACTTTTACATGAATACGTATAATGTTAAGGAGGCAGGAAAACTAACGTGACGCCACAGGTCCAAGCTATCCCAACGCAGTTTCGCAATCGAGGTTTTAAAAAAAAAAGATAATGCTGTACTACCTCGAAGCTTTGAAATGTGTACTTAAAACCAATTCACGATACTTGAATATGTGATTTTTCTCTTTGGAAAGTCATTACTTTTGCATCTGTTTCCGTACAAAAATCTGAGAAAGAAAAACATTATGCAATTGATACCATGGATCATATACAATCGAGTTTTATCGATACAATCGAGGATTGCTTATCGTCTGGGGGAATTTTGTTTGAAAAAATGGAACCTATACAACTTATGTCCATTACCAAAAAACAGGCTGAGATTTTGACCATTTTTATGAGTAGTCATCAAGACTTAGCACAATGGATATTTAAATCTTTCAAAGGAAGAAAAACCAGCAGTTTTCTCTATAATATTTGTATAACATATCGACTTGCAAAATGACTTACGATTGAAAATTACCCATTTGACACTCACACTATACTTCACAATGACATTTGTAAGTACAAATCACAATCCAACTCGACGATCATCCATCCTCGATTGTATCAAGTTACATGCTGGCAGCCAAGTACAAGTACAAACGGAGGTGAAAGACTCAAAAATCTTTGGGGTTTTTATAAAAATACGGAATCGAACAATAAAAGAAGGAAAACTGTCAGACCATACGAAATGTCCAACATGGAACCTACTCTTCTTGGATAGCTAAAAAGAAATAGCTTAAGAAAACAAACCCGTTTCAACTTATTTATTGAAATTTATCGATATTTATAAATTCAATTGATGAATTGAAAAGTGTTGCGGTATTCGGTGGAAAAATGTATGCGAATTAGGAAAATGTTCCACTATAAGTTTTCTACATACTTGAAGGAACAATAAATAAAGCACTAATGAAAAGTTTTTCAATACCACGAACCCTCTAAAATGTGACCTGGGCATATTTTAATTAGTTCACATTATCCCGATAGTACTGTAGGTATCCGTATAGCAGTAATCCAAAAGTTCAGGAAATATATAAAGAAGAACCTTTGAAAAGAATATATATCTAGAGCAGTCAGCATTTTTTAAAAAATTGTCCCTCTATAGAATATGATGGACTATACATGTATGCGCCGCCTATTCCCAATTAACGTTTGCCTAAGAAATAGTCCTCATGAAGCTTAATTATTCACAAAATAATGAAAAAGAAATTAAACACTGTAGGTAGCCAGGTGCTACTCCGTGCTATCATCAACAACAATTCATTCTCGTATCGATTTATTAACTAGATATCTTATCAGCGATCGAATTGAGTCACAAACAAACAGAAAAATAAATTCAAAAGAGATCTCATCGACTTCATATTTTCGATAAAACTCTTCCGGTGCTATAAGTATGCAAATTGTATTTCTCTATAACCGCCATAAGTCAAGCCAAAATGATTGCAATTCAATTGTCAATATCCGTCTATACACATTATAAGCAATTTGTGTATAAACAAACTGCCCACAAATTTTGTGAGAAAAATATAACCCACCCCAATAATGGAAGAGAGTTTCGAAACACTCAATTCTCTTGAAACCAACTCTCTCTTTTTTTACTGAATGAAACTTCTTTGAAAAAATGCTGCATGTGTACATGCCCGCCCTTCCTTTCCGTTAGCCCTTCAACACAATATAGAGGAAAAAAAAAATAACAAAAAATAAAATCCCCATTAACCCTTACCACCCTCAATAAAATAGTAAAAGCTGCCGGAAGAATAGTACACAGAGAGAAAAAAGAAAAATAAACAACAGGACGAACGACGACGCGACACGGTTCTTAAGGAAACGACTCTCATCAAACCAAACTGATACAACCTCAGCCAAAGCTTTTTATTGCATTTCAAAGCTTGTCCGAGTAAAAGAGACAAACAATGACACAGATGCAATGACAATAACAATACGACAAAAAAAAGGATTGCATACATCTCCCATCTAAATCGATTAATTCTCCCACATAAATGAGGGTAAAATAAGGATATATCCAGAATTACACTATGAAACGTAAAAATCTAGGCAAAACAAATACCAATCGAGCTGCAGTAGAAGAGAGGAGGATGCGGTTTTAAATTGTTTTTTTTTTTTTTTTGTTTGGGAAAAATATACAAACCACTCCTTGTGTCCTTTTTTTAATTTTTTTTTGTTTTTTTTTGGTATTGGAAGAACTGCTGTGGCAAAATAGGAGATAAATGCAGAATCCTTGTAGAGAGGAGAAATATCCAGTGTTTCACACTAATTTGAGCGATTTAATTCATTTAAAGAAATTAATCCTTTATCACGACACTGCACTACTGAAAGAAGGAATTTTGCTTCCTTGATTATCCTACTGCACTAGAAATTACAAATTAAAAAAAATAAATACACAAATAAGAAACACACACAACCACCCACTGCACTATGACGTGACTCTATGAGTAGTAAAAATATACAACAAAAACTCTAGGGTGGGAGTAGTATATCCTTTTTTTCTCAATTTAAATTGCTCGCGAGATATATCCTTTTATCGCTTTTAATTCCTTGTCACAATTTTTGGGCGTTTTTTTTTTTTTTGCTTTTTCTTCCAAATTACGGCTGGTGTTCCTTTTACTGGTTTTCTTAATTTTGTGCTTGTAGTATTAGGTGCGTTTTAAATTTCGTCCTTTTGCCTCTGCGATTGCAACTGCTGCTCCTGCTGCTGGCTGCTGCAACTTCGGTTGTTTCTGCTGCCTCTTTTCACTACGCTCTCCCCTGCACATATGCTTCTGTGCAACGCGATGTGTAGAGTAGTTTTCTTCTCTTGGGTGTATATACACTATTTTAAGGTGCGGCAATAATTGTATTATTATGCGGCTCGTAACGTAACAAAAATAGTGCAATAATTATCCTTTTTCTCCTTTTTATTTTGCACTCCGCGCGGTAGTGAGTTCTTTTTCTCTTGATTTAAAATAGATACGAGTAATAGGTGGGGTTATAGAGGGTGGATTCGAAGAACTACAACTCTGTAAAGAAGATGCACAAAATGAAGCGAATTGTGTTCAATAAAATATATTCGTTTGCCTAAATTACAAATCTATTTATCGTTTTTTTTTTGTTGTAATTAAATCGAAGGTATGTGAGTGTATTTGTTGTATGACAGCAAATAGTGAATACGGATAATTATATATGTATGTATATTTGATTGTTTTTTTTTTTTTTGTTTAAATGAAAAACACAACTTGCGTTCAGAGAGTGCAAGAACTAAATGGGGGTAGAAACAGAAAAAAGTCAGAGGATCCCTTCGTTCGTTGGTAGTACACACGAGACGAACATCTTTTCCTCCCTCTCTGTGTGTCAAATGGGTTTCTACGAACGAACTTAAGACAGGGTGCTTTTATAGGTTCCTGGTTTGATGTTGCAGTCGCATTAGGGGGGTTGGTTTCTGTGTGTATTGACGTATGCACATAGCATATATGCATTTGTTTTGAAATTTAACGCAATAGTGGGTTAGGAAGCAGGTCAGTGGGGGTGGTTTGAGAGGTGCAATTTTTTTGCAAAATTTATAGGCAACATAGGTAGAGAAAAAGGATAAGTAGCAGGCTGTAGAGAGAAGTGTTCAATTATGCGTAAGGGTGTTGCATATGCACTTGTTGTTGCATTTACCGAGAAGAAATTACCAAAAGTGCATGTAAACAAATTATGTGAAATATTGCCAGGTGAAGGGGTAAATATTATTAAAACGAATCACATTTTCTGGTAAAACTAGTACATACATATGCATGTCTACTAAATAGAAAAATATATGATAAACAAACGTTTAAACAGTGCACAATCTAAGCAGAATATGGTTACTGAATAATTTTTAAACATTTAGTCAAGTGCAAATGTTTCTTCAATTTGTTCATTGTATCCGACTTTTCCTTATTGAAAAGTTTTTTGAAAAAAAATGGTTAATTTGTTCCACATACGCCCCCGAAACTGACGTGTATGTCTGGAAGCTAGATACAGAAGGCTCGGGTAAACTGCCTATTTACGTTGAACTCAAACGAGCCTGTTGGTATTTCTGTTACAAATGTTTTCATGATGTAGCATTATAAAAAGTTAAGGAATTACACAGCGGCGGTAGAAGGATATGTCTTCGAAACCCCTATTTTAAAGATGTTTCACTTTTCAAAAATACTGGATGAACGTTTAACAAAGGAAGAAGGTGGTATTAACTAGCTGACAGACGTAACATAAGCTTGTGACTCTTGGAAAAAATTACTCTTGTTAACTTATATCCAAATATTTCTTTCGAATTGCGGAGAGCTGATTATCCAAACAGTTGTGGTACTAGCAAAGCAATCTAACAAGATTTTAATGGAAATTTGAAATATATCATCATTAAGGAGCAACGAAGCCGAGCGTAATTTCGGACTCTTATTTAGACAATCTTTTAGCAGTCCTATTCTAGTGAACTGGAGACAAGACCCTTAACAGTCGGGCGACACACAGTTATTTAAGAACTTATAGAAAGGAATGGGGACTTTTTTACCGATTTTTCTAACCTTCAAATAGAAAGTCCTATTCCAAATCTTAGCAACTATTTTCACCTACATATGGAGTTCCAATCATCATTTAAATGCAAAACGTCTGGCAACACCACCGTGCTCCGCCGTTTCTCCTCCTCGGTTTCTCATAAACAATCCCCACACCAACTTCTTCTAACACAAACATATGTACATAAGTACCTATGCCTACCAGTCGTAGTTGAAAAAAAAAAAACAAAAATTAGAATTCATTAACAAAAACTAGTCTTACAAATTTTTCCATTCTCAGGTCAGGTGATCGAAGACCACGCATGAAAGGAAACTACCACCCCCGCCAGAGCATGCGTCAATCGAACATTGTAGTTGCAACGTGCAAAATCTAAAACATAATACAAAATCCGAGAGGAACCGAAATTTTATCCTTGCAACCTAATATGGAGGGAGGCATCGCCATGTGGCTTCCCCAAAAAAAAAAAAAAACCAAATCAAACCAAAAACCGAGAAAACAAATCCGCAAGACAGACATGGAAGCTTTTCCCATATCTCACAACTCATTGTGTAACATCTTTTCTGGAGCTTTTGGTCAAAAACACATTGGGATAGGTTCCTTGAAAGCATCACGCAAGAATCTCTACCCCGCTCCTCACTACCACTTGACTCGTAGGACGTCGTGTCAAAAGACCATTGAACTCTGTACAGGGGCGCTCTGCTACTCGTATTGCTGCTGGTTCTGCGCTGCCTGCTGCTGCCGGTGCTACACGGCTGCTGTTAATGTGAATTTTAAAGGATAACAAAATTCCACTTAACCTAATGACTGAGTAGCAGAGAGAAGGGATTATTATTTTCATTGGATAATTGAAGGAAGATTGACTGGGGTTACCGAGAGTTTGGACTTGAGACTTGTTAAGCGGTGCTCAGTTGATGTTCAAGAATAGAAATATAAGTTTCAATGGATATGTAAGTGTGTAGTTGCCTATTTAGAGGACTGTGCAGTAAATGAAGGGGTTTCTTGGTAAAAAAAAAAAAAAACAGAAATGAATGAATCGTTCCATTCATAAATAACCCAGAATCGGAATTAATGAGAATGAAAGGCAACGGCGTGTAAAGCTCGTACATATATGTAGATATGCATGTAGGTAGGATTTGGTTCCTGTCAAGCGATTTGAATTCGTCCTTAATTTTACACAGCCAACCTTTAGTGAGTCATATTAGTCGGGTGTTATTCAACCTACATCATGTACCTCGACTTAGTGAGTATGAGGGATTCAGCAGTTATAGATTGGGCACTGGATTTTGTGTATTAAAGGCATTATTTTGCGAATTCCATTCCTTAGTACATACATATTTCAACCATGGATGTATTTTGTGTTTAATTCAATGATGCGATCTATCGATATGGTACACATGTAGATTCTTCGAATATCCAGATCCTAGTTAAAATCTGAATGTGACTTAATAAGTTCTTCTATGTCTGCAGCAGTTGGTATGTCCTCAAGAACTTTGAATAGTTTAAGGAGCTGATGCTAGCTCTGTGTCCCGTATATTTGTAGAAATTGAACAAACAAGCTTTCACTGAAATAAGGTGTAACAACTAATTGGGATAGCAGTGCAGACATCAATGCAGGAATAACTTCTTACAGTCAATTCTTTGGCGCCTGATCATAGCAGTCCTGTTCTACGACACAAAGGCATGGCATCCGGTCAAATGGGCACAAGATGAACGAAAAGACACAACATTTTTAACATTTTTGTGTTACAAGAATTTTGTTGTGATATTTTGAATTTGTCCTAAGAATCATATCGTATGGATAGGTAATAAACATGTGAAAATTGCAATTTTTGAGACACCTAAGGTTTTATTGTAAAGTGTTAAAAACAGAGTTTCTGTTTAGAAGAAATGACCTGATGGAATCGCCATTATCGTCCGTGGCAGCTCCCAGGTTTTCATCCAATAAAACGACTTGTTACACTCTATACCTCTATAAATCGTCATTAGTTCACTAATTATGTCGTGATAGTTTACTGCTTTGTATAAAATGGTTTCATTAAAATGGTAATTTTGTTTTTTAGGAGTAAATGTGTACGTTTGGCAATAACCTTCAATAAATGATTCCATTACAGAAAATTCAACAGAGGGCATAACCTGATATCAGAATGAAGTAAATTTCAGGCCTTCAGTGACGTACCAACTCATTTAAGTCATCTTGTGTTATGTAGGGCAAGTGATGAGATTAATCTTGAAAAGTTGCATCATTCTTTAAGTATTCTTGACTAAATTCGGTGACATATGTATGTACTTTTCTTTTTCTTTTCTTTTGTGGACGATTGTTTCCATACTTGATTGTATGTTTCGATTTATAAATGATACTTTCAATTTCAGTTAGGCACAACCTTTTATACAATTATTGTTTAACAAATAAACAAGTCTCAATGCGTATTCTCAAAGATTTTGAATTAAAAATAAATACTTGGCGCAACAAGTCGATGGGACTCAGAGCCTAGCTTCTCACAACCATTCGTGTTGTGCGTGTTATATTCTTTGCACGAATGGAAGGGGCCTACTGTTTAATGCCGTGTCCGAAGGGCAGTTTGTTATTTGAGAAGCTTTCTCAGGACAGTTGTACTCTCGGATGTTTGTCAGATGCTCGCGAGAGGTGGGGCCGTAAAAAGGTGGGGCCTTTTTAGGTGTTCCCCTACTGGGATTTGATTTCGAACCCCTTGCACTAACCACTGAGCCGGCGTTCACGATTTTGAATTAATAACCGAAATTTATGCAATTCATTTTTATAACAAAACTGAAAGTAATGAGACGAAATCTTTGACTGATAGGTAGGGTATCACATACACCCATTACTAAGAAATCCCACAAGAGCTTAGAAAGAAAACAATTTTTTAAGGAACAATCTGACAGAACTCCTACAGTCTTTACTAACTCTGATTTTTTGTTTACTTTTATCACTGTTTAACTGTTGGTTCAAAAATTTTGCTCGTCCGTTTATAGGGAAAAATTGTAGTAACATGTATTAACATGTGTAGCACCCTCCGCTAACCGAGTTAATGCTCAACCATAATAGTCGAATAGGTTCCGACGCCATCCTAAGTAACTGTGAGAACCCAAGGAATTTGTATTCTACATTCTTCTTGCTCAGATTCGTCTAGTTTTCCTTAACTTTAGCTCAGTTCCCCAGGAAGGAGGGGTATGTCTAGGTTTATTAGGAGACCAAAATCCTTTATTATAAATTTTCCAAAATCCCACTAACAGATCGATCACAAAAGTCATCGCAATCAAACACCATCGCAAGAACATCTGGAATTGTTAGGTTCAGAAAACGAGAAAAAAAGTGGCGAAATATTCTTTACTCCAGTGAAACAAAAATAAACTTGGTCGGATCAGATGGCAAGAGATGGCTCATACATCCAGAGAATGCAGCGCTAGTACCCTAGCATAAGCATCAAACATTATTATTGAAAGAAATTGTGTATAGTATGTCATATGTTCAATATTTTGGATAAAAGAAAATATAGACTAGGATTTGTATACCAAAATATTAGAAGAGATCGTACTTCCTTAAGCTGTATAACAACACCCACTAAAGGGGCAATTTTTGCATGATAACAACCATGGCTGGAAGAGGATAATAACGATCATAAACGAGATGCAATCTTGAAAGGTTAAAAAATCGAAAATTTGATGGCGAAAGACTTAAAAGTAGAACATAGTTGCGAGACAGAATCCAAGAAACTTGGTAGGTCACCGAAAACTTGCCACACTGGTCGATTTCCAGACAACTTGATGACGAATTTGTAACATTTTATGCAGTGATCTTATTGTTATTCATAAACATTTTAGTTTTGCTTAATTTTTCTTATGAATGTTGTTCATTTTCCCATAAATAAAAATTAAATGAAAGAAAATTTCAGCCAAAGCATTAAATATTTAAGTTTTATAATAAAACTTAAAGCAATATTCAGTGGTCATATTGTTTTGTTTGTGACTCTATGTATGGGAGATCATAGCTAAGTCTGCATAAGAACAATCAATTACTGAACAATCAACAGCTCAACTTCCTCATTTTTGACTTCGTTTTTTGAATCTGTCGCTCAGAGTGTATGTATGACTCACAGAAGAGCAAAAACTTATTGTTATAAATTGTAATATACACTTTTGGTATTTACCTAGGTATGTGGCTCGAAGTCCTCCACATCCCGGCGCCAAACCGTAATAATTTCCAACAGAAGTGCGTAACATTTAGGCAATATTTGGGGCAAGAAATTGTATCTGACTACATCTTGCCATATTTGGTCGTTCCGAGACCACGAGATGTACATTTTAACACACCTATTATCCTGAAAGGGTGATTTGAACCAATTATGAAGTAATACTCAACGGTACAGTAAATAAAACAAAATGCAGTCTTAAACAAACGCAAATACACTATAAAAGTTTAACACTTATTAGAAACAGAATCTAAGAAAAATGTCATTGAACTCGATAGGAACGAAAAAAAAAAGTCAACACCCCAGACACATCGACATCATACCATTGCCTCGCCAAAACTACACGACAGCCGATGTTCGGATTTCAATTCATTATTAAAACACACACATGATCACCTGGAATTCACTGGATTTATCACTCAACTTCCCCTCAACAGACGAACACAACTAAAGTTAAATACAACCCGGATTCAAACAATCCACACACACATATCACCGAAACTTTGTAGACTTGCAGACGACAAAAATGGCGGCGTGTTGTTGTCCCACAAAGCGTATAACAAATATAAAATGTTGCTAAATCTACAGAAAACCATGACTTTTTAGGGATTTTTTCAACCACAATTCATGAGATTCTTTTCAAAACTTAACGGCTATCCACTTTTCAATCACTTACCTTACCCAACGATCGCTTCTAGCTCTTCATTTGGCCTGGTACTCATTGTCACGTTGTTCTTCTCGGTCAATGGCACTACGTATGACGGGCTAACTGGAGACCAACCGACAATTGGCTGCTGATTATTGAAGGTCGCAAAATGTGGAACACACTCGGTGATGGGCCTTTGCAGATTAGCGCCTCCTTGCAACTCAGACCGTGGCAAATAGTCGATTTGCTTCAGAACACTAATTGCGAGATGACACTGTGGGTTACGCTGTTGATAATGGAATTGCTCACTGTTCATGATTAAATCTATTTTCTTTTCTTTTATCAACAACTGGTCTCACTTTGAAATGCTATAAATCTAGCGTAGTTTTTAAAATCAAGTAAAATATACGCGATTACACGAGAGATAACACGGCCAAGATGAGAAAACACGACACACTTTAACCTAAGAAAATCGAACAAACGCGAACGGCAGTGGAGGTGTACTGAGTATGTGAAACCGTTACGCTCCTTCACATCGTCTAGGACTTTATTTATGAAATACACACCGAACGGACTCGAAGAGAAAACGATCGTGAAAATGGTTGCAGATTCATTTTTGTTCATTTGCAGACTAAGTTTGAGTGGTTTTAGGTACAACTTGTAGGAAAGAGCGAACGAAAAAGAATTGTCAAACTTGTGAATAATCGGCAAGCTGCAAACGTTAGGCATTGCCAGATGGGCATTTAACAAGTGAGTTTGAGCTTTTAAGCGATTGTTAGTTGAAGAAATTCGTTCTGTGCTTTAACAGAAGAACAAAACCAACGTTCAATCCACTCTACCCATGCACCATGTAGATCGAGAAATCGTCCATGTTAACACAAATTGAAGTTTGAACTTCAAAAGAAAAGACCAAACTTGTTTTTTTTTTCAATTTTTTCTCATTAATAATGATAATATATATTTCTTTTTTCTCAAACATTTAACTTACTTAAATAAAATAAAATTAATTTATAAAAACAAAAAAAAAAACATAAAGAAAGAAAAAAATTATTTAAATGTTATACTAAAATAGTTACAAAAAGAAAACAAGAGGAGTAATTATACATATATATTCATAAAAAAATAAGATTAGAAACATTTCCCTTCCATAAACAAAACAAAAAAAAAATAGTTGTGAAAAATACCATTCTTCTTTAATGCATAAAAAAAAGTCCTATTTTATGCATTAGAGAAAAATTTAATCTTAACGATTAAAATAAAGAGTTAAAAGATTAACTAATCATACGATGCATAAAGTATTTAACAAATTTAAGGTTATAGGATATCCAAGAATGCAAATAAACCTCGAGAAACAACAGAGCATAAAAGACAAAATGATAATAAAAAACAAAAAAATAAACATATTACAAAGAATTCTTTTTTGTTTTTATGTTTAATTCAGTAGAATTGTGTAATAAAAAACAGGATTTGATTGGATTTTCTTTTCACTTTTTTTATCTTTGTTGGTTTCTTTCGTTTCTTAAATTTTTACGTTTGTTTTTATGTATAATTTATGTATAATATAAAATTGTATAATAGAATAATCATATATATGTATATATAGATATATACTTTTGTTTTACTTAATTTAACAATTTTTTTTTGTTTCTCTTTCTTAATTTTTTGAGTTTTGCTATAATTTTGTTGTTTATGTTGGTTTTCTTCACTTAGTACTTAAGTTAATAATATTGTTGTAGTATTAAAATATTTTACTTTTTTTTATTTTTCTATTCCCTTACTTAAATGTTATGTTTTGTTTTTTTTTCTTGTTAATAGTATTTACAAAATAGTTTCTTGGTTATTTCTGTTAATTTTCAGTTATTCTTATTCCGTGTAAATTTTAGAAATTTACTTTAAAAAAAATAATAAATGTGAAGTTCAATTTTTTTTTTCATTTTTTTTTATGTTAACGTAGTACCTTATGAGGGTAAAGGGAAGGAATCTAAGTCCGCAATTAGAGCTGCAAATAATTTATTTATCTAGTTAAGACAAATCAAGATTGTTCTGGAGTATTTGTAGATATTAGACGTTTGTTTAGGGGAAAGGGGGTTTGTTGTATTGAAATCAGTCTATGGAGGCTTATTTGCTTAATTGAGTGATGTTTTTTTTTTGTTTATAAAATGCTACACCTTTCAGTTTATTGTTTGCGATGTAGTGGAAAGAAATTGGCAGAGTTTAGGAGAAACAGAATGTAGGTGTAGTTCTGGAAGCGCATATATGTATGTCTTATCAAATTAAAGGTTCACATAATTGACTTTTGACTATTGAAAGGAATGTTGAAAGAAAAGAGAAATTAATTTAACATTTTTTCTACATAATGAATGCCCGCTCAAGAATTAAGGACCAGCCTTATAATGTTCTACACACGGTGCGGGTAAAAGATTTGTTGTAAAATAATAAGGAACAATCAGTTGAAACAAAACACCTCATATCCGTATTGCAAAGCTCTTGATTTTTTTTTTTATGATTTGCATGGTTGCGTCTTTGCGCCATCTATAACCAAACGAGTAAAGGTTTATGAACATGAACGGGCAGTAGCCTTGGAATTGAGTTATGCTTATTCGATCATAAAGAAACGCATCAAAAGTACAACATTGTGTCTTAAGAAGTGTAGGAATAATGAAGATTATTGACCGATAGTTATGTTTCCTTTCTTTAAATGGTGTTTGTTTTTACAATGGTATACGATAATTACAACTAATATAACATAACGCCATGATATTTACATCTTCATATTATATTACTCCTACTTAAAGACGTGTTTTCCACCAACTAGGAGAGAGCAACCTAATAGTCGAGTTGATTAAAAAGGTTTTTTTTAGGTGAGGCCTAGATTCACGTCGCACTGTAGAAGCATTCCAAATTTATCGTGAGTAAATCAAGTGTATCTTTCAACACAAATTTTTATTTTATTAACTAAGGTATGGAATCAAAACCTAATTCATGCAATTATAAAAGCACCACAAGTATTAAATCGTCTGCCATGAATATAATACGAAAACATTTTAATGTTACTTAGATGATATGATAAATTTAAAAGTATCATCAAAATAAACTTTATAAAACAGGAAGTGAACATAGTTCAAGAACTAAGACTCGATGTTTTTCTTTTGCTATTTGTGGCACAGAAACCCGATTACTAAGTATTTGTTACAGGTGGAATGTAATATTTTGCTGGATATGAGGTGAATACATATTTTTTACTTAACTGTGTGGGTTCTATAGCAGTGCATCTAACATTTCTTTTAGAAGTATTGCCTTAAATCGTTTTGTCAATCATAATAAACTTTGCATCACTTTTCTATAACATAATATAAAATCGAATTAAAAGAAGGAATCATTTTGAATCGTTAAAGGCAAACTTATATGCTTAAAAAGAGTATCAGTCAGATTTTGTAGTATTATTGTTACCGGATACTGATGTTTTTTTTTTTTAACAATAACGGATAAACAAATTACAATTTCTTTGATTTCCTAACTAGTCTTCCATACATATTTAACTGAAGACATAAATTCCTTTCCTAAACGCACACTCATCCATTGATTCTAAATATTCTACAAGTTTTGGATTTGTTGTTTGCTTTTTATCTTTTTCTAATTATAATTGATGTTTTTAGTTACTGTGTATGCTTTGTTTTATATAATTCCTTATGATTTGAGTGGTTTAATTTAAAAAAAAAAAAAAAAAAAGTTTTTGGTTTTTCATCTACAAGTGTTCTTCAATTTTTGTTTCCTTCATATTTATTTCTAAACTTAATCAATAAGTAATGAGTTGTACAATTACAATATATGTACATATACAATTTTAATACGCGCATATGCGTATATAAAATAATAACTAATCAATAATCAAAAAATATACATATACGGTAAAAAATCTCACCTATACAATGTTTTTGTTTTAAATTAAATTAAATATTTTTTTTAAGAAACAACAAATTTGTATTTTGCTTTCCCTAAAGGTGTATGTGTGTGTGATTTTTTTTTTCATTTTTTGTATAATTAAATTATCGATAATTTTGTTTCTCTGTTTGATTTTTAAAGTACATAGTAGTATTTATCTGTTTTTGTATTATAATTACCTAAAATTTTAATTTTTATTAAATATACTTTTTTTTTTATTTAATTTGATTTGTTTTTTCCGTATCGCTGGATAAATGTTGTAATTGATTAGTCAATTTATCGTTACATAACTATACACAATCAATAAGTAATAATAATATAGGTATACCCACTAAATGATTTTTCTTTAGATTAAATAGCTTTTAGTGTTTTTTTTCTTCAGCTACTTAAATCAAAATTAAATTGTGATTACATTTTTTTTTTCTTAGTTTTGTGAAAACATTTTTTTTTATTAACAATATTTTATTTTTAAATATAATAAACGACTTCTATTCAGTTTCGTCTTTGTTATAGAACTAAAAAAATAAACTTCTTCATAAAAAACAAATTTTTTTTCAAAACGTAAACAATTAGATTTAATAATTATGTCTAAAAAAATTAAATATATATATTTATATAATAGAAAAAAGTATCATTATTAATAATCGTAATAAAAATTACGATGATGATGTTGGGGTGATTGTGAAATTAAAAATAACAAGTAAAATATTATTAGTTGTTTAATCTAATTTTTTCATCTCTTTGAGTTTCTTGAGTCCAGCTTGGACATACTTGAAGACATCATAAATTGTGCTATGTAGTGTTAGAGGACCATGGTCATGGTCGAGGCGGATAAAAAAATCTGTAAAAAACAAACAAAAATATGGGTAAGAAAAAAATGCCCATAATAAACAACTGTTTTCAGACTTACCAGTATGATTTCCTTTTTTCACCAATGTATCTGCTTGATCCCATAATTCGTGACAGCTTACAAAATAATTAAAAAACTGTGATTGCTTTTGAAGAGCGATATGCACATTTAGTGGTACCATCTGACCAGGTGGCGTATTTGATCCAGAACCCTTTAAAAAAAAAGAAAATATTATTAGATATTGTTTATTTTTAGTTTGTTATATTTTAAAAACTTACTTGTGAGCACACCGAATTAGTTGGTGATATCGATGATGGAGTGTTCCCATTGACGATCTCCGTATTCCCTTTAGCAAAGAAGTCATTGCAAACTTTTAGCACTTCACAACAATCTGTACGTTTCATTTTGTAGAGTTTAAGCGAGATCAGCGATTGGCATCGAAGGCTGTAATTGAAATAAAATTAGATTGTTAATTGGTTCTAATTAAAGTGAATCAATGTAAAACTTACCTTAGTATTGCAACTTTATTGTGGTTGTCAGCTTGACCATTTGGCGCAGTTTGCTGACTACGAATTTTAGTCGAAATAAATCTGCAAAAAGAAAAGAAAAACGATTGTGTTAATTTAAGTTCATTACTTTTACAATAAATTTCCTTATCCGTCCATACTCACTTAATTAAGGCTAACGTATCCTTGTACATGGTCCAAGCGGCCTTCTCTGTACGCTTGTCTTGCTCCATTTCTGCTGCAGATAAGAGAAAATATAGCACCGCTTCTAAATATAATGTGACTTGATCGAAAGAATTGGTCTCTTTATCGGCAGCATGTTTTCGACGTACCGCTTCGTCAAGAAGTTTGGCATCACTAGAAGAAGAATTAAAAAAAAACGATTTAGGACCTAATCAGAAAATTTAAACAATTGTTTTACTTACCAATGACCCTCACCCATGCCATCGTCATTTCGTTCAAAGTACGATCGATAAACTTTCGATACGATACCACTTCCTTGCTGCTGCTGCTGTTGTAATGGCGGGACACTTGCAGATTGGAGAGGCGGCAATAAGTTAGATGGAGGCACAACTGTCGATGTTGTTGCAGGTGGTAGTAGCAGTTGTTGTTGTTGCTGTGAGGGAGGTAAGTTTGGCATGGCAGTAGCACCTAAAACGACTGCTCCGACTACCATCGGCTTATCCATTAACCGATCGTGATTGGTTGGCGGTAGATGTTCAAGCATATCCTTCTAAAAAATAAACAAAAACTTTTAAATACATGTTTTTCCTTAATGATAAAGGGGTCATCATTACCTGTACAAGTCCTACATCCTTGTCCTTCTTCCGTTTCTTATCCTTGAACGGACTAGAGCTTGAACTAGAACTTCTTTTCCTTCGCGGTTTGGTCGTCGCATATTCATCCTTTCCGCTGCTATTGCTTAATGAAGAAGGCGATATCGGTCGTTGTTTTTCTTCCATCATCAATTGTGGTGATACACCAATTATTGTTCCATCTGCACCAAGGCCGCTTCCATTGCCTGACTTATACTCGTTTTTGATTTGTTGCTCTTGTTTGACACCCAACTTGTACACGTTGTACTTTTCATTGTACTCATCCTGCTCGTACTTGATGTTCTCGTGTTTGATATCACCGGTTGGTGGCACTCGTCCCAGCAGGTAACCATTGTTTGTCTGATGATGATGCGGTGGCAGGGCTTTCTCGGAGAAATCAGCAGGCTTTGGTGGTGTTCCACCTCCACGATCCGTACCATCAATACTTTTCGCTAAATTCACATTTTCGCACTCACTCAAACCGCCGTTTGTGGTAATTACCTTAGCACCGGATAAAATACCTGTTCCCAATAGAGTCGTTGGGGTATTAACCCCGCCAGCAGTTCTCGCCTTCAGTCTGTTGCTTGCTGCCAAATCAGCGGCTAGTATCGCATCTCCAGCTACTGGGCTACTAATGCGAGGACTCAGTCCGTATAGCCGATATGGATTATGTTGCCAGTCCGAACTGACGCGTACCAGGCGGGACAAATCAATTTTACATATCAACGATTGATGTGGGAGCACCGGTCCGCCAGCGACTGCTGCTGCTGGAGATAAATGCGGTGAAGTGATGGTGGCGAGGGTGGTTGGCGTTGGAGTGCGTGTCGGCGTTCGAGTTGGTGTTCTCGTTGGTGTTCGTGTCGGAGTCGTAATTCGCGTACTGAGCTTACGCTCCGTGGAACTTCTTTCAGGCGTTATCGCCAGGATCCCCATTGCTGTGGGTGTCATCACTGATGCCAGCTGTTGCGTTGGTGTCATTATCCTTGGTGACTTCAGCCGAGGTTGCTGTTGCTCTTGCTGCAGCTGCGATTGTTGTAGATTGCTGTTTGTTGTTATATTGATGTTTGTATTGCTATTGTTACTATGATTAGAATTATTAATGCTAATAGAACTAGAATTATTAAGAATATGACTGTTGCTGTTGTTGCTTCCATTATTCAAATTTGTGTAATTTAGAATAGATTGCTGCTGTATAAGACTTTCAGTACTATTACTATTACTACATTTAAAGGCTTTTGGTGATAAGAGTTTCTCATGGTGATGAGATGTTGCTGTCGCTACCATTGCATTTGGGGTAGCCACAGTTGACTGCTGCTGATGCTGATGATGGTGGAGCTGTTGTTCCTTGGCTTGATTTTGTGATTCTTCGGACTGGTCAACGATGAGGACTTGACCATTGTTCTTCACCACACCATCTTTCAAATTGAAGAGTTTTCTTAAGGTATCACTTTTGTTTTTATCACTTTTTGTTTTATCACGAATTTTCTGCAAAGAAATTGGGAAACACCATATAAGATTTTTATTTAACAATGAATATTATTACTCATAACCTACCTTATCTTTTCTAGATTCTTCACTTTCGCTGTCGGAATGATCATCACTGCAAGACGATGATGAAACTTTGTTTTTGCTGGAGGGCTTTTTTATTGGAGAGTATTGATGTCGATGGGAGCTATTGCTGCCTCCAGGACCCACAGCACCAGTCCGGTGTGTAATATTATCATTGGCAATACGTGATGGTGATAGCCGGCTGCAAAATATATAAAATAAAAACTCAATAATATAATCCACCAACAGGAGTCGTAAAATAAAAACTTACTCATCAATGGAAGTATCCGACGTTGAGGACGATGAAGATGATGAGTCCTTATCATCATCGCTCTTGTCATCATCATCGTCTGAAGATGACTTCTCCACCGGTGTCCGCTTGTTTATCTGCTTAACTATTCTCCGATTTGACAACGGATGAACAGGCAAAGGCACTACCACATTATTTTTCACTGGCGGTGGTATTGCTACAGGGCGACTTGTCATCACTGGCACATTTACCTTCTTAGCTGCTTTGGTTGTTAGTCCCCGGCCGGCCTTATTTTTGCTCTCGTCTTCTGAAGAACTTGGATCTGATGTTTCGATAATAGCTCTACTCTTGATATTCATATTTTTCTGTATGGAATTCTGTCGAGACACCCTTCGTCTTGCGGTTGTTTTCTTGACAACACCTCCAACTTCCTTCTTTGCTGTTAGTGTTGGTCCTTTAGTCGATGATGATGCCGAGCTAATGTTGCCACTAGGAGTGGTTTTTCGGGGTCGCCCAGGTCGTTTCTTCTCGGGATCATCGCCAGCAGATTTTGCAGGCGACACCGCACTAGAATATTCGCCTTCCTCCTCATCACTGGAGCAATCAATACCGGATTGTTTCTTATCTTTGGGAAGTCTTTTCCGCCTCTTCTTGCCGGCTGCGAGAGGAGAATTTTTAAATTTTGGTGAAGGCTTTTGTACATTTGCGACAATGGCTGGCGCAATAATCGGCGGTGGAGGAGAAGGTGGGGCCAAGACTGGTGTCGACAGCTTTACCGGCTCGATAACAGTTTCACAGCTACTACTATCACTGAGGCCAGACAGTGGCTTGATTCCTTCATACTCAGCGGCAGCTTCAAAGATCGCTGATGATTGATCCGATTCCACGGTATACATCTGCTTTTCATCTTGAATAGGACTCGATGAGGGACTTTTTTCAAAAGATTCATTCTTAATCTGTTCTGGCTGAATGGTTATGAAATCCTCTTGTGATATTATTTTCCCTGGATTTGGGAATAGGGCATCGCTTTCCTTTTTTATCTCCTCGATGGCAGGCAACGTGTGATTCATTATGGGCGACAGCGGCTGCGTATGGAGGCTTAAAATCGGTGGCTCTCGTAGCGGAGAAATTGATGATACGCCCACATGCTCATCATCAATTGGTAGCGATGGCTCATTTTTTATGCTTGGCTCAGGAATTTGTGTTGGTGGCATCGGACCACCGTTACCACCAGCACCATGAGGTGATGCATCATTTTGCGCCTGTGTCGCTTGTTGCTTGTTAAAAAAATTGCTCAGATTCCAGTTGTACTGATTAGAGGGTGGTGGTGGTGGTGCTTCGCCTTTGGTGCCATTGGATTCTTCACTGCCCGATTCACTGGATCCCGATTCTGAGCTTTCACTAGAGTTTTGTGGGGAGATCCTACAAAAAAAATAGTAAAAACAAACATTAAATTAAGTTCGAATTGTGGGAGAATTTTTGTAACTTACTGGTCAACAGAAGTTTGCTTTTTGCGTTCATCATCACTCTCGGAAAGTTCTAAATCATGTTCGAGTACACTGAAAGAAATAAATAAAATCTAAGTTTAGTTTGAATTCAAAAAATAGTTTTAAATTTAAACTTACGTTGAATTTGGCACCATCAATTTCTCTTTCGCCGCTAAAATTGAAAATAAAGAGATAAAAGGTGGGTTAGTGGGTTTGAAGTTCGAATTTAGCAACTCACGTTTGACCGGAGATTCCTTTGGCGGTTTGGGCATTGGCGGAGCTATCGAATATTTATGCCTATTCGGCCCGTTCAAGTCATAATTCTCGATTTGCATTCTTGGCGTTGCGCCGATTCCGGTTAAAGGCTTGACCGAAGTCGTCATCTCGTTTAGAATGTAATGGATGTCATTTTCCTGTGGAATCTTGTGTATATTTGATGGCTGCGAGAAATGACCATTGTGTAACGGTGGGCCGTGAAGACCACTGCTAATTTTACTACTTCCTCCTTGGCGCCCATTGGGCATTATCGATGTTGCCGGCGGTGGCAATAGATTAGAAGAAGATGACGACGATGATGAAGATGATAGCGCTGGAGGTCCTCTAGGTGGTGCCATGCCACTACTTGAACGAATATCATTCTTTACCGGCTGCCCTGGATAACCTCCACGTCCATTATATGGTGGTTTATTGTCCGCCTGTTTCATATAGGGCAAACGCGATTGCGGTGGATGCGTTTGCTGTTGCTGTTGCTGGTAGTGATGTGAGGGCGGTGGTAGTGGTAAACGATTATTACTACTGCTACTCGCTTGTGGTTGAAGTGGTGGCATCGGTTGGGGCGGTGGTTGCATTGGATGTGGTCTTCGATTTGAGGTGATTCCAATGAAACACTTCTGCTCGATAAGTGGCTTGGCCATAGCGAATTCACCCAGTTTACTCGTAATAATATGATCACCTTCAGATGGCTCAACCTGAGATAAAACAAAAAAATTTGTTTAATTTTATATGCTCACTTTGTTAGTGATTTTTGGTAAGTACTTACCCTAACCGGTTCCCGAAACAACGATTGCTCCCGATCAGAGTTTTGCACTTGTTGCCGAGCCAACTTATCGCGTTCCCTACGTTCCCTGCGTTCGTAGTCTTCCATTCTGTAAAAAAAGAAAAGTCATTAGTTAAGAAATAAGGAAGTTTATTTTTTGCATGCAATGTTAAAAAAAAGTAACAAAATTAAGCGAGCAAGTGTGGCTTATAAAAAACAACCAAGAAAATGTAATAATTAATTGCATTTTTAATGACTCAAGCTGGTCATATGTATAGTATGTATCACGAAGTATGATGTAATGATTGTGAAAATTTGTGGTTGAATTAAATACTATATTCAAAATACACGTTTTTCTTCATATTCATGAGATATGAAGGCGACCATGAAACGATCACAATACACAAAGGATCAAGTTGGACCTTAAATATACATTTTAAACAAATACTAAGTACTATTTGAATATATGTATGTATGTTTAACTCTTAAAACAAATTGATTTTTAATTTTATTTACCTCCTATACATGATAATTGATGGTTACTTGTCAGAATTGTTACTATTCAAAAATATTTCAACTCTCAAGTCGGTTGTCACTTTAAATGCACACAGAATTTTCTATGCTGTCCAGAGTCAAAGATTTGACTGCGAGTTTTACTAAACACTGTCCAAAGATCTTTCAACTCTTAAGTCGATTGTTAATTAAAATACACACAGAATTTTCTATGATGTCCAAAGTCTAAGATTTAACTACTAGTTTAACTAAACACTGTCCAAAGATATCTCAACTCTTAAGTCGATTGTCACACAGAATGATCTATGTTGTCCAAAATCAAATAATTGACTACTGATCTCCTCGAAAAGGACCTCCTTATATAAGTAGGTCACAAAATGATGTCATCAACATTGGCTCCACCTTTTTTTAAGGATTAGTTTTTTATTCTACCTGCGAACATTTTATAGACCAATGTAATTAACCTTTCTTCCAATAATTACGCATACATACAATACACACATAGATGTGTGTTAATTTCCAGACACCGTTAGATGTCAAATTTAATTTTCCCCAAAAAAACTGGGGATTTAATTACATTTTAGGTTTTTCCGTACAATCCTTTTACTTTTGGAGCCAATAAATTTCTAACGGTACATGTAAAATGAAGGTAATTATCGAATACGTTCATACAAGTTAAATTACATTTTAAAATAGAGCTCAAAAGATGCTTTTATGATCCATTCAATACGATCATTATTATGAAGTTAAAGCATAGAATTTTTTGTCCAAGCTCTAAGAGCATGGTCGTTTTGGTTCCCCTCTGCAAGGATTAGGCATCAATAATTCAATCTTCGGGAACGTAAACTTAGTAAGCTAACAAAGAACCTAAAATTCATGCGCCAAACCGTTATGGCCAGTCTCCGACAACAAGAGATCTTCAGATTTCGTGAAACTGAGTCGCAGGGTTATTCGGATAACTGTTGACGTTGTAACCGACTACCCCATAACGACTTCTGTAGAATCTACAACGTTAAAGAGGAAATGGCATCCATTCGTGCTGGGAGGTACTTCTTTGCGGAACTGGACGATCTCAAAAACATCGAGCTGAACAAATTCCTGAGACCCATACACTTATCTGCGTGGTTTAGTGTAGCCATAAAAAACTGAAATTTGGTTCTTAGAGGTCTTATAATTAGGCATTGACTCGGTGATAGTCTAAGTGAGCCGTAGGCAAATCTTTTTTTTTCTTCAACAAGTTCACCTATTTATCTAATCTAAGTTATTTAGCTTTGACACTTCACAATGTTCAAAATCATATCGTTGGCCAAGGTTATAAATCATTGCCACCTGAGAACTGTGCGCGTCAAAGGTAGAATAGGACCTCAATCGACTTGGAGTGCAAAACTGGAGGCAGTTAGCTAAGGACCGGGCTAACTGGAGAGGCTTGTTGAGGCCCAGGTTCTCCCCGAACTGTGGCGCCATCTAAGTAAGTAAAGAATGTCATCTTCTGCTGGAATTGCTTGAATATATGAATCTTTGGCTATACATTACGGCTACTGCCATCATTTAGCATCTGGTGCTGATTAGAAGTTAGTCATTGTTCCAAATCTGTAGCATCTCAAATCCAGTACTGGATTAACAAATGGAGATGAGGATACTACATTGCAGGAACATTTAAAAGGTTCTTTGATTTAGCGTAAAGTTTAAACCATATCCCTTTGAACGTCATTCCAACTTTTATTGGTTATTGTATTTGGGGAGTGCTCCGACTTAATGAGATTTCACACGGATCCCTGTTCGCTACATCATTACAAACAATAATTCTACTCTTAAAATGCATTTAAACATATAGACCTTAAAAAAAGCTTTAGACAGATGGCACGAAACTAGGGGCATCTACTCTGCGGTAAAAGTGGTTAAGCTTAAGAACTATGTCCTACACTAAGCCCTAGAATTTATACTGCTCCTTGCATACATATTAGATCGATCACAAGGCAGAATGTTACCTAAATCCTAAATTAAGCCTAAAAATCTCAAAACCCCTTTGAATGATGATCATAAAGTATTCAAAGGCTTTAAAAAGAAATTATGAAATAATAACAAAATTACGAAACAATGACATGACATACGAATGTATAAAATTAGTGTGCAAACATGAGATCAACAAAAAGGACACCGAAATGCGCGTACCTTAAGTTGAAAAATAAAGAATGTATGCAAAATGAATGACACGAAACGCAACGTGGTGGTGGTGGTGATATGTTAAAAAATGAATAACAAAACAACAACATACACATACTCATATGGGGGTGGAATAAAAAAAAAAAAACAGTAAAAACAAACAGCACAAACAAGGACAAGGACACAAACACATTCAACTGTGTTACTTACTTGTCTGCTGATTATTGCTGTTTTTCTATCAAGCTACCTGTGTATATGCGTGAGTTAAAAAGAAGCCTCCGCAATTAAGTATAAAGTCACGGCGATGAATTTGATTCTCTTAAATTATGTGGAAATAATATTTGTTTCTTGAAAATTACTTCTTTTTTGTTTTTCAGCTGTTTTTTTTTTTGGTTTTGTTTTTTTGTTTTTTGTTTTTTGTTTTTTGAAAAATCAAACAAAAATCAAGAACAAAAACAAGAGAGAGAAAGAAATTAAGGAGAAACAAAAATTTCCCTCTCTCGTAACGTTGTATTTTAGTTTTCTTTTGTTTTGTCTTGTTATTGTTGCTTAGTTTTCCTTATTTGCTTATTTACTTCCTTTCGGAATAGAATACAAGTTTGGTCAGAGTTTGCAGAAAGTCATTTTGTTTGTTCGTTTTTGTTTAATTAGCACCCCCCGACTTTAAGTGGGTGTTTGTTTTGAGGCTTTGTTCTTTTGATTCGCATAGAATAGAAAATTGTTTACGGTGAGCATTTGGGCTGCACTCTTAGGCCTCTATTTGTTTTTGATAAATGCACTGGTATCATTATTTTGATTTAAGTTTCTTTTATTTCTTCGCAATTAATTATTTCAATTAAAGCTTGTAGTACCTGTAATTAAAATAAGAAATACACAAAATAGAGATATCTTTTTTTTTTCTAGCCACAGGAATGAAAAAATATAGCGAGAAAAATAATTCACCCAGGAGATTTTTCTTATTTTTTTGTTTCTTAATTAAATAAAGTTTTTCTGTTTACGGAAAAGAGGAAATTTTTATACAATTCAGCATCCTTTGCCCTCGCAGTTTATGTCTTTTTACTGCAAGAAAAAAACTGGAGTGAAAAACGATTAGATAACCAACGCAACCTCTTGTTGCTGTAACGAACAAGACAAAAAAAAATAGTCCAAGAAAAACTGGGAGAAAAACAAACTCCAAACTGTATGTAAACTTTACGCTTTTCTCGTTATTCGTGTGTAATCAAATTCCAAGGACGCGGGTCTTGATTTCAACGAGCGCATCAAAAAAAAAAAGTAACCACAAACAAATACAGAACTTCAAAGGCAAAGACGAGAGGGAGCTTACAAGGAGGATAGAAAAAATTGCGATCCAATGGAAAAAAAGAAGGACGGAAGTCTTTTCGGTCAATTAGAGCGAGAGCAAACGCAGACTGGGTAGTATCCGTTTCACCATGGAACCGCTGCAGTTGGAGATGCAAGTTGGTTTTTCTTAAACTTAATCAATTTTTGTTTTTTTTTTCGCATTGACTCTGACTCTGTCCTTAGAGACTTTAGAAAATGAGACCAGGGGATGAACTAACGAAAAAAAAAAAAGCAAAACCAAAGTGAAAAGAAAAATGGAGAACATGTCGGGTTAATGTGAAGCCAAGACATTCTGTCTCGTCCTCAGGAAATGAAAAACAAATAAAACGCAAAAAAAAAAAACAAAACGAATCAGGAAAACAAAGGACATGACGATCGCCCTTGTTTTGATAATTTGCTAAATGCTCCCTTTTGTGTATTCAGGGGAATGAGATTTTGTCTTTGTTTTTGGGAAGCGAAATTTACATAGTTTTTTTTTTAATACATACATACATGCTTGGAGTTGAATTTTTTATGACAGAATGTTGAGTTAAACTTGTGTAATTACAACAAATGTACATGGGTGTACACCTGCTTGCTTTCCTGGTCATAAAATTGCATTTGAATAACCTAGCTACCGGTACTTGTACTTTTAATTTTACAAAATTCTCCCTTGTAAAGGGTTTGTTTTTGTAATGATTAGTATTACAAAAAGATAAAAGTCATTTATTTATCAAACAAGACATTTTCGAACCATTTATTACAGTAATAAATAAATGATTTATTAACTAAGTTCATATGTAATAAATTACGTAATTATCCACACTTCCGACCCTCCCTGAGATGGCGACAGAATTCAAAATTTATTAATCACTTTTTAGTTATTAACAAGGAAAGCAGGTAGAGATCCTGAAGGCGTAGAAAAATCCCTATTTTCTTTTTAGGACTAACTCAGGACATATGGCGAAGCGTTTAAGATGCTAGGTGGCGCTACGATTCGGGTCTAATTAGGGCTTCCACTAACTGGACTGGCTGGCAACTGGCTTTAGTTGCACACTCTTAGTCAGTTGAGGTCCTCTAGAGCATTTACATCCATCCGCTCTACATGTTCTATCTATACCAGACGACTGATGAAGAATTTCTTGACTAGGTCAATGTCACCCCTCAACGGGAACAGGACCGAATATTATAGGAAGAACCTTTCTCTCGAAGCGACCGAGGATGTCGTAATCCGCTTTAGATAGAGTTCAAGTTTAAGCGCCATAGAGAAGGACTTGGTTGATATAGGTTCTATAAAGAATCTCATTAGTTGTTCGGGATAGGGCTTTATTATTCAATTGCCTTATCAGTCCCAACAATCAATCGTTTAATTTCTACAGAGATGTCATTGTCAAAATGACATGTGAAAATGAAAATGAAAATGAGTTTTCATAAGACTTTGTTTTTATAAAAACGCCCTTAAAAAGTGGGCGTGGCCATATAGCACCTTTGGGTGAATTGTAGAAAATTTTTTTTATAAAAGTGGGCGTGGCAATTCCAAAATTTGGTTCGCCATTTTTTTTCCTTTGTCTTGTAACCTAGAAATATTAATTTTTAGCCCAATCGCAGAACAAATACCCGAAAAACAGCTGATTTTCAATATTACCGTTATTCGAATTTTTCGTGAAAAACGTGGTATGCCACCTCATATCATATGCCCAAACTAACCCACACATCCAATTTTATCGAAATCGTTAGAGCCGTTTTCAAGAAAATCCATTTTAACTGAAATCGGCCTTAAGTAAACTACCCTTAATTTTGAAGTTAGAATGAAAATTCCAATTTCGCCTCTAGGGAATATCCCACAGACCCTATATATAAAGTTTGAAGCAAATCCGTCCAGCCGCTTCGGTTGCAGTCGAATATACAGACAGACAGACAGACGGAATTGCCGGACCTACTTTTTTGGACTTCTCCATCATAGTAATGTCAAGTTTGATTAAAATCTCGAGTTCGATTTTTTTCACGATTGCAATACTTGCCCTATAGGTAGGTGCAAGTAAAAAAGTCAGTAACTGAAAGAAAGTTACAGACCCCTGTCCTCTGCCAATTATGTCAATACCGTCGGCATACTTTTGAAATACTGTGCCTCCGGTACAGACATGTGAGTTTCGCACAATGTTTCCAATTACATTCATACATATGGAGCTTTTCTAAGTGCTTTTTTGACAACCTTGCCGACCTTGATGAGGCAGCGAGAGTTCTCCATTATCATCCATGGATGTTAAGGCTAGACAGTGCTATGTACAGCTCGTCTTTATAGATTCTGTCATATGTCCTTTTAAAATCGATGAAAAGGTGGTAGTTATCGCTTTGGACTGTTTGGATTTTTTCCAGGATCAATCGAAGTGTGAAAATTTGATCGACTGTGGGCTTTCTTGGCCTGAAACCGCTTTAGTAGGGATCAAAATATTGACGAAGGCTTCACACTGTAGCCAAATAAGATCTTGTGTCCGATGGGACCAATTCGTCTGTAATCAAAGCAATTCAAGTCATTTCCCTTCTTGTGACCCTTACAACTGTTATTCTTTATTTTTGCAAAAAATGTACCGAAATGTATGTTAATGCAACAAAGAATGTCTACATGACTTCTAATTTTCAAGAACACTTGTTAAGTGACCTTCAAGGACAATGGCAGTGCCCCTTAGGGCTTTCTTGGCCCTGACGCATGAAACAATGTCAACAATACCAAATAAGTTTTTCATTGTCTTGATAATAGAAGGTTTAACATCCTCTTACTTAATCTGTTCCTAACATATTGGGTTCGTTCTCCTACCAATATCTACTTAAAAGGAAAAGACCTCTATTACTCACATCCACAACCTGACCAGTAACCATCTATCAACTTTTGTGTCTTGGCAACGTAGTAAATACCAAAGCAACAAAAAAAATTCGAAACAGAAGTAGAAATCGCCCTTAAAAGTGACAATACTAAGCCTAAAGGTTCAAACATCCTGTTCACGTTGTCCCACCGGTTAAAAAGCTTTTAAGCTACACAAAATAACTATAAAACAAAATCTTCCCCTATACCTTAAACCCTTCTATTTACAAATGTAATAGAAAAACAAAAAAAAAAACTGCACAAAACAGAGAAAGTGAATTTGAGATTACATCACCCCCCATTCAACCGATTTAGGTACATTTATTCATCGTCCCCCACCGCCGCATACTATACCACAGCGAGCAACAGCCGCAGGTGGGAAGACAAAATAGAAAGACATTAAGACAAAACAAAGCAAAAAACTAGTAAAACAAAAGAAAAAGCAGCATCAGCAGGAGAAAAAAAAACTCTCCCCCTATCATCTCATTTGGACATAACCTTAATTCTCTTGAAGTTATTTTCCAATGTAGAAACAAGAAAAATTCAAATTCAACATATGGAACGAAGAGGACCAAAAAGAAAGAAGCAACAAAATAAAACAAAAAAAAAATAAATAACAGAAAAAGAAATAAATCAGAAGTGGTGTAGATTTCATGAGATAAAAGGGTGAATGCCAAAAGGATATGAATCCTGATACTACTGCTGCTATTTCTGCGACGCGCAGGACATGACACAACAACAACAAAGGCTACACCAAAACGAAATCCAAAAAAGGCGGCAAAAATAGAAACAAAAAACCAAAAAAGAAAGCAAAAGAAAATGACAGAGAAAGAGTAAAAAAAAAAAAACAAAGTTTTAATTTTGCGTTTGTCGGTGAAGTGGATGCCGAGGAGAACACAGCACCGAATAAGTGAATGTGTATCTTCTGTTTATGGGTGGATAGACAGCATCTGATGACGAGGATGACTCCGATGAAAGGATAAACCACCCAAGCACACCACCTACCCTCTCTTCTTTCATGTACAATAAGAAATAAAATTAAAGAGAAAAGCAACAAATCCGATTCAGACAACGACAACGACACGACGACGTTCAGAAATATGTATGTTTTGTATGTATGTGCATGCGACTACGCGCCGACTTCTAGGACTCTTTTGGAGTCCTTCAGTTTACAGTCATCCTACCAACAACCTACAGTGTTCTGTTTTATTCTGAATAGAGAAAACATGTGAGATACATATACAAACTCACATGTAGGGGGTCGCATTAATGGGGATATGGCTACAAGTAGACGAAAGATGACAGGCGGCAGGCCCTAGGGGGTAAATAGTTCAACTTGAAGTAAAGTTTTTAAGTCCTTTTCGGCTTCCTGTGTGTATCGTCATCGTGTAAGTGAATGTGTGTTTTTTTATGCCAAAGCAGTTGAACATTATGAATAGTGAATAAGTATCTTTTTTTTTCTAGGGTCTATCCCTCTGTTTAACCCTTTTTCATTTGAGGAAAGAGTCCTTTTCTATTTTGCATGGTTATGGGCGTGGAAATTTTGTTTAAAAAAAAACATTATAACACTTTAAAAACAACTTGATTGAATCATAACTGGTGTCACACTATGTGGTGCAGTCATGCAGTTTCAGGAAATGTCAATCGGATGCATGGAGTGAGTATAATATTATTTTGTTTCTTTAACGATAACTTTTGTCACATTATTCACTTTGGTGCAGTAAGTGTTACTTTCATGCGTGATGTGTCAAAGTTTTGACTGATTAAAGGTGTTTCAAAAGTCGCGGGTAAATGTCAGTGGTGAATAGGTTCTGGACGCTTCCCTTTTTCTGTGTCATTTTTGACATTTGTCTCATAGTCTAGTCTCTGGTTTTTTTTTTTACATTTAGTAGATATGTAAAATATGTATGTATTGGTTTTTGACTCAGAAAAACCTGTATGAATCCCTACTTGAAATGGATTCAGGATAAACTTACTGGAAATACGTCGTCAACCTGTCATCAATACCCTAATCACCACACCTTCGCTAAATCAATATTATACCTGTCAAAAAAACAACAACTACTATAATTAGTTTAATTCCATCCACACTGACAGTCATGTTGTGTATCGCCAATGCACCTTGAAACAATTCTATTTCCATTACTCTTATTCGAGAGCACTTTTCCCGAAAAAAATTCCCCACATTCCTCAACACCCACAGTTTTGTGTTTATTTATGTCAAAAAAAAAAATCATAGAATTGACAATCTGAACACTTGGAACACGTCACAGGTTATTTTTTTCGTTATCTCATCCACTTATGGGAAACAATTAAATAGCCCAAGCAAGGATTATAAATATATTTTAAATGTTTCGTGAGGATTCAACGAAAAAATAAATCGCTTTGGTGTAAATGGCTTCTTTAAACTCACATTAAATTAAATCAACGCCATCGAGTGAATGATTTATGAGTTACAGAACTGCACAAGTGAGGCGTAAGAGAGATTGATGGCGAATTGCACTAATTATTCTGTTGAAAGTGTACGCAGCTAAACGAGGGAATATTGCACCAATTCGTGAATTTATATTTGAAACTGTGTCGGACTGTTGTATGATTTGCGTGAATGAGGAGTTTTCATGTTAATTAGTCGTGGAATGTCAAACTATGGGGACTAAAACCAATAAAACAGGAACTGACTTTCGTTTGGAAATACGTATTGGACATCAGAAGTTAAATTTCGTTGGCGCGATAATCGAGAAGGTCCTTGTTTTTGCCAGGATTTTGTTCAATATTATATACATACATATGTACATACAGAATACATGGATGCATGTTCTTCTTTAGGAAATTTGTTTATTGATTTAAGATTAAGTAAACAATGTTAATTGTGGCAAAGTACCTAGCTTTGGCTTGTCGAAATATTAATCGTCAGTAGATTTATAAAAACGTTTTTAGACAACAGAGAATAGTGTAATACCATATCCATCTACATATATATGTAGCTTTGTTAAAGTGTACGTGGCCACTGTATTATTTTGTTAAATTACATCGAACGTTTATGGATGTTACATAAAAGCCTGTGTAATGCCTTGCATACACTGATGACATTAATATCACCGACAGGACACATCGATGTGTCACTGCACTTTGAAGGAGAAGATCGACCTAGTCAGAAAAATACACATCAGAACATCTACGCTGCTACTCAAACAGTGCTCGATTTCAAACCGGAGGGTCAAGGCAGTTGAGGCACACTTCGTCTTAGTGCAGCCCACAAGTGTAAAAGGACATCAGCCAATTTGGAGTGCGCAAAGTCCGCCCTACCTGGATAGGCTTGTTTGTTGAGGCCCAGATCCACCCCGGACTGTAGCGTCACCTATGTATGTTAGTAAGTTAATTCCATCCCCAAACCGTCTGCTTCCCTGACTCATATATTAAGAAATCCTTGAGGTTAAATTTGTTGACAAAAAATGGAATGAGCAGTTCGAAGGAGGGCAGAAGGCCTGTCAAGAAGCAAACTTTAAGTGATGGAGCCCTATCTGTAGTTAAAAAAAATCCAACTTCAAAACATGTACATATGTAATACATACGTTAATACCAAAGTTTTTTTGAAAATGAATGGAGAAACCTACGCAGTAAATAAGAGCCCTTGCTTACCACAAATTCACCATGTAGTTCCATATCTATTCTCCCCCATCCGTTCATTAATATTTCATTGACCACCTACTATCATGCACAATGAAAATAAAATATAACAACCCACCTCAAAGTTATTTTCTGTCTGACTGCTATCAGTTATTTCTTTTTTTGTTTTTTTTTTTGAAAATAAGAACTCTTCAGTCACACGCAAATGGGAAAACACAAAAGACCTTCTGTCCCCCACCAGCCCCCCAACGTCGAGCAATGTATAACAATTTCCCTTGCTTTTCCCTCAGTCTCGTCAATTTTACATAGAGAATAAAAAAACAACAAAATTTGTTGAAATACAACAACAACATGACCATTAATGGAAAACAACACCGAGCCACACACAAGTCAGCCAGAAAACGCAGAGAAAAGACAGCCCGGACCAAGTGCAACCACGTTTTACGCCAATCATGGCTAAAACGAATGTTGTTGTCGTTGTTGTTTTGTTTGGTTTTTTTTGTTAATTTTTCACAATTGCCAAGAGGAGTAGAGTAACGAAGCATCATCAGGGAAGGCTTTGGTGGTGAGGGGAAATTGTATTTAGCCATAGAGAGATAGAGAACGAATATCCATCTCTAGACGGAAAGTCCGAACAAAGTTCCGAATTGACGCGAGCTACGACTATGAACAACAGTAGACAGTGCAGCATACAGGGAGGAATACACTGGATGCCATGACAATGTTGGCGTGTGGCGTTGGTTTGGTAATCAAATGGAAACGCAAACGTGCAGCAGCAGCAGCAGCACCAGCGATAGCCTCAGAAGCAGTGGTTCACAAGAAAAGCTGGACTGTTGGTGTGGATTTATCCCGGTATACCAACGGGATTTGGTTTTCTTTTTTTTAGTTTACCTGACTTTCTGCTACCAGGTTCTACATACTCGAATTTTTTCCATTCCATTTGAGAATTAAGTGAGATTTTTGGTCTTTATTGCATGAAGTACATACAAAATGTTCATAGAGAAGTGTTTTTTTTTTTTTTGGGATTCTGTCTGTTCTCGGTATAATGAGTAACAATTAGTGAGTATAAAGGAAAAACATTTTAATTTACGGCGAAATAATCCTTTTATAACTTAAAAAAAAAAGTTGAAGAGTGGAACACGAGATGACACTTAAATGTCACTTGAAGTGCTTGTTTGGAAGTACCATTAGAATAGGTAGATAGATGGATAGTGTAGACTATGAGATTACCATAAGCCACTAGGCTTCTTACTAGGCACATTGGATTCGCTAGAGAATCATTATGGTAACAAACCTTAACATAATTTAACTACTTCATTGATTTGGTTCGCAGACCCATCTTCCCCTAATCTGTCAAAGAAATACGTTGAAGTCTACTCCCGTCTATGCTGACATTCACATAGGAAATGTGTGATGTCTTTCAGTATCTGAATACATCAGTAATTTACAGTCCTAGGTCATGGTGTTACTTCTCAGAAGGCCAGAAACATTTCCCCAGATTTCCTCTGATCCAACATAGGCCACAAGCCCTTAGACTTCTTTTCTCCTCATAGGTTGGACTATTTTAAGTCACTCATATTAATGAACCTTCTTGGCCACACGGATCAGTGATTTTATACCTCTACCTTTCTGGAAGCTCTGACTAAATGATGTTGGATTCTAACGCCTTCAGCGCAGCTTGTTGATACTTAGATAGTAGACAGCGATATTCTTGTCAGATATTCATCCCATCTCTAGTAATTCCGCAGCTTCGAGTACACCCAGGACTTCTACTTGGTATACACTGCATGTGTTCATAAGTCTCAGGGCTACATCAGCAAACTGTGCGTATTCCATTCCGGGTATATTACTTTGCATAGTGTATCGAAGTCCAGGGTACCGGGAATGTCGCTTGAATTATTAAGGATGTCCGAAAGTCAGACATCCTAAGTCCAGGCGTAGGGGTAGTGCACAATGCATCCTGTACTTTGTACCTTGGCCAACATATCCCACGTCATTCTTAAAATGACCTTTCACCATACAAGACCCCCATATGCAAGGAGGGGTCTGACTATCATAATGTATAGCCAGTGGAGCATTGCAGTTGAAGAGAGCGTTATAAGCCCTGCGGACTCATTCTTGTTTGTTAAGCTTCCAAACTGGTCTCTTGTCCAGTACAATGCCGAGATAGTTTTTGAGAACCGAAAGGGTCAATTCCACCCCATCCAATTTCGGGATTTTGAAGGGCGATATCTGGCATTTTCTACTGAGTGGTATCAAATCTGTTTTATTCCCTACTCTTGTTTATCTACTAATATTTCTTACTAATCCATTTTATGTACAGATTTGTATGGATTTTGTTTCCCCAAAATGGTGGAATTAGAACTGTGATTCTATTTCAAGTTCCGCCTGCTAAAAGCATTCCAATAGCGTCATTCGTCATCGAAATCTGTCATAAAAATGTCTGCTCTTTGCTCCGTATCGTTAGGTAAATGGTTGTCCTTAATAAATAATTTATAGATCTAAACGTTGCAAATTTAATTTACAACATCTCATGTCACACACACTCACATACGCTATATCTTTCTCAATACATTAAGTATTACCAATCCAATCGGTTGCTACAATTCGCTTTGTAATCATAATCTTTTTATTTTTTTGCGAGCAATTGCTCCCCTCGGTCCCAATAATTGGTTTCTCTATCTCCCTCTTACATTCTCAATCCAATAAATGTCAGCAGAATTATTTATTTATTTATTTGTTTATGTTTCTTTGTTCGTTTTTGTGCACACAATCATCGCTTAGAACTATAATCATAGGGCTAGTAGCTTATTTATCCTCCTTATTCGTCTAATTGTATCTAAGAGGAGCAATACGACGAAAATTGATTGCTCGAGCAAGTCAGTTTCTTATCTACAAAGTTTATTTTGTTAAAACACACGGGGTAAACTTTTCCTCTCTCTCTCTGTGTCTCTGATGCGTGTGCTATTTGTTTAAAAGCGCTTTCTTTTTTTTTTTATGTCGGCGACGAGCTCCAATCAATATTGACATACCGCTTAGGTGGTAGATGATAAAGTTTCGGTATTTGTTTTTTTTTGCACTTTGAATTGTTTTTGCGTAGAGCTGACGTAGAGAGTGTCAACAGTTGACGTATTGTCAGTCAAGTTGCGTCAATTTGTTGGATATGTCATACTTGCACCTATCCTTCTACGTTTCGTTTAGTTTTTGTACATTTTTTCAGAAAAATATTTGACACAGTGGGTCCTATGTATAAACTTCAGTTGTAGTGTCACTTAAACTTTGTGTATGTACAATACAGGCATTGTGTTTAAAACTGATATCAGTAAAACCTTTTCTTCAAATTCGTTACTTGGTTTAGTAAAGACATAAACTATCAGACGGAGTGACAGGTTTTTGATAAAAAAAAGGTGTAAAGGCATATGTAGGTGCAAACGAACACCATCTACTTACAATAACGTACAACCCAGCTATGTGTCTAATTTGTTCACTTTGCACACTAATTCTATTATTGGTGTGTATTCTGACGTCTTGTTTAAAACTGTAAGCAATTGACTGTTTATTTTTTTATTTTTAATGTTATGCAATTTTGTCGACGGTGTTTTTCATTGTTTTTTACCCTGTGAAGTGTATTTTGTAAACAAAATTCGTTGTACTGTTGTTTTATTGAATTAGAGAAGAGGATTGACGTGATTTTATGAATTTAAAATGACTAAATGTGTCGTGCATCAAATGACTCTTAACCTTTTGTTGAAATCTTGAAAATAGAAGATTTACTCAATGTGTTCATTCAAATTTTCGTCAATTTTTACTGCACATTAATCTAAAGACATACTGCAGGCCGATTTTCTTAAGTTTTCTGAATTAGTTGATGGATAGCGATGGAATTTCTCTGTTGGCTTTTACTCTGACAGTCACTCTCATTTTGGAGGCTTTTCTAATTAAACTAATGTATGTACATAGGTCGTCAGTTTTAAGATATTGGAGCCACATTAAGATCTGTTTCGGACGCAGTAGTTCACGACTATGTCATTTAGTTTAATATTTCTGTCTATGGGAAGTTCCTTTCTCTTGACTTAGCTAACTCCACTTTGACATAGTGGATGATCGGATTATTTAACCTCTTCGTATTACCAAACTATTTTTTGATGGAATTTCAAGGAGTGAGACAAAAAGGGATTCAAAATTCTATAAATTTTACCATTCATTAAAATTCTTCCCTTTAAAGATATATTTCGGTGACCTGGTTATTCTTTTTAATGTATAAAAGAGAGAAAAAAACACTTAGGTCGATAAAGGTTCCACCACTAGACCGCGACGAAGTGTTTTCCAAACTGTTAAGAAATTTCACGACGGTTTTGTGCGAAGCATATAAAGGAGATATTTTCGCTTTTTATGGCGTTGTCGTGTGCCACGAAAGCACTGAAACAGCTTTTGAAAAAAATTAACTCCACCCACAACCCGGAAAGATTTAATCTAATTTGGAATCGGTTGTCACTGAAAATCAGAAAAGAAGCGGCACGGTGTTGAGCACCTCGTGAATATTTTCTCAATTCCTTGGCAGTTGTGAACCGCATGGTGAAAGAACGATGTGGGCCCAATAGCGTCGCCAAAATCGATTGCAAAAAGATTATAATCCTGACGAATCCAAATGTACATAGTTTGATTGGAAATGATAGAAAGTAAACAGTACGAAGGAAAGATACAGAGTTTAAACGAATATGTGTGTCCTACCGTTGAGCATTAGCAATATGTCATGATTTAGTGATGCATGACAAATTGTGGTCTTGGGTATATTTTGCTTGTGAAAGGTTTCTCAAATGCAGGGAGATATTATTCCATAATCATGGCTGACTGTGTTGTTGCTGCAATATTCTCTTTTAACAGAAAACCCAATGCAACGTAGATACTGGCCTTGAATCTCTAAATTGGCCAGGAATAAGGTTTGACCTAAATATAATATACAATATACGGTCAATTATGGGTCAGAAAGTACACAGTAAACAGCTCAATAGAGTCATAAAAGATGTTTGGACTAAAGATATGTTTAACGATAAATGAAATACCACGAAATACAAAATGACTAATTAGTGGTAAACAATGTTTATGAAAAAATCAACATTAATAGCTATGGAACCGATATTTTGCCTCACAATTGCATGAAAATTTTTCAAAAAATTTGCTCCGACATCCAATCCATTTCCAATCACTGGGTTAACTCCTAGCACAAGTAAGCTCCTGACATGTATTAGAACGTAATCGATGTTTTATTATTATTGTCCGTTGGTCACTTGAAGTACTATACACTCCCAGTTGCCAGCACTAACCTTACCACATTCAGAGCACATCAAGTATCCTTCGATTAGCCAATCTTTTTCCTCTTCACAAAACTCAAAACCAACCCTCATGAGGGCGATATAAGGCACATACCTTTAGATATGTACACAGACATATGTATCTTGAAAACAACTTCTTCCCTAAAAGCCTCTCAAGCGAAACGAATTTTTGACATTTCTATGACATTCATAGAATATTCAAAATAGTGTTTTCATGTTGATCTTGTTTAACCTCTTACTTCTCTTTCTCAAAATGAACCCACTCAACAAAATAAAAAAAAAAATAAAAAGAGGCGACACAGTTCTCTCCTAACAAAACTTTTTTTTTCCCTACCTACTCCATTATAAACTCGGCGTCCTCGTATCCACAACAACAGTAACAACCCCCTGGCGAGTTTCAACTTTCACCCTATCAATAAATTTAGTCTCGGCACCGCACACCACCTCCTTCGTAGCCTTGCAAGACATGTCCTTCGATATTCGTTTAAACTTGAATAAATCACCATCTTGTTTCTAGTTTCTTTTCTTTTTCATATTCTTCGTTGATTTTTTTTTTTCTTTTCTCACTGTTTACCTACCGATAAGTGTAAACGGGGTATAGGTGGATTCGATGGAGGTAGTGGGTGCTAAATGGTGCCGGAGAACGAAGGCAGGCAGATCGGAAACTGTAAATAAATAAAATGGATATAAAATATTGTTCGAGTGGCCATTGTATGAGGTCGTAAATCGATTTCCAGTGGAGTATTTCTTTTCACTTTTCGTTCGTCCCCCCCCCTATCACATGTGAGTGATACATTTGCCACTTAAATAGGACGAAAAGGAGAAGGTAAGTAGAGATGAGAAAGAGGGGCGATATGAGAAGGGTGTGAAAATTACAATCTATTCTTTTTTTTTTCTTTTTCTTAATGTTTCCTTATGTGTGTCTTCTTCCGTATTGTCGTTCTTATCAACGTCACTTGACCTGGTTTTTAACCATTTTTTGTCTTCTAAGCCTTCTAGAACAGAATGGAAGGACATGCGGGAGGAAGAGGCAAAGCGTGTGCTGGAATGAATGGTGTGAATGACACGTTCGCGTGATGTGTCATCTGCTGTCATTTGTCCGTATTCATTTAATACTTATTATTTTCTAAACAATGAGATTGTGGGAGTAGTAGTTAAGGTGTAGCCTTTACGTGAGTGGTATCTACGTTGTTGTAAGGATAAGACACAATGAATGGTTCATTCTGTCAAGGATGTTGAAACAAAATTAAATAAATTATAACAGCCGATGCGGTACACACACACACGTAGTAAAAGTAATTATTAGTTCATTATACAGGACTGTGATTGATTTGTACGCATTTATTGCATAGATTCTCTTTGAAGTGTTTGTTCTTTAATAATCTTACGCTGCCACTGTGATGCCCCCATGTAGAACCAACGCAAGTGAAGCCCCAAAGGTAATAACGCAACAAACGCATTCATGAATTCTTCCCTTTTGTGTTCTGACGTAATAAAAAAAAAGCATGCATTTTGCATACTTACGGTTCTTGCCGTTACCTACTAACAAGTCAATAAAAATACCATAAATACCTGTGACTACCTGATCTGCATTAAATTAACCATCAAAATAAAACCATAGACATCGATACATACACACATGTGGAGTAACCATCGTAACGATGTCGTCTAACTACGCGGTGACATTTCACTGCCCGTTTAACATACATAAAATAACAGTAAATACCCCCAAGAACAGGAAGTACACAAACATAACCACAATGAATACATTCTCGTCCACACTAGGTAGTACCTACTTCAGAGAGCAGAGCGTAACTTCACATTCATTCAGCTTTCTGCTAAACCATTGGAAGCCATTAGTTTAATGAGCTAGAACTGTCAAGTTGACGTTGTTCAACAAAGACTATGAAGACGACGAACAACGACGACAGAGGGCCAATGGGTGAAGGGCGAACGTAACCATAAAGACAAAATATGAAAGAGACAGGAAATTGGGAAAATAAAGAAACACACAATTTGTATCTTTTCCTTACATAATTCATCTTTTGCAAAGAATAATAGTACTAGTCGCAACCGAGACGATGCGAAAGGTCAATAACTTTTAATAACTGAAAGTGGGAGGAGGAAGTAGAACAAACAGTGCGTGCGAATGGTGATAGTAAAACACGCGCTTACCGTTGAATACAAAAAAAAAAATATGAAAAGGAAAAGGAGAAGAAGAAACGAATAATAAATCATTTTTCACTTCGTCCTTCCCAACATGTCAACATACACAGCAACCGCTAGCTAACCGGATGTATGATAGTAAGGGCAAGGGACTTCACTTCTTTTCTTTTCTTTTTTTTCTGTTTTGTCACCTCAAATCCACCCCTAACCGTCAGAGTTGACCCAATCTTTTCATTCTCTCCGGGGGTAGGTTATCGTAACACATTTACCATTGACTGTGGGGTATAATTATTATCACCACTCACCCCGAAAGCAGAAAACACACAAATTGCACACTTTGTGGTGAAATAGAAGATTTGAGCACACACACGCAGGACAAGAGAGGTACTAGTGCGGCAAATGTACTGTGGAATTTTATTTAATCGCCGATTTTCGATAGTTGCTTTGAATATTGATTTGGGGCGGTTATGTGCACCGGCTGGAATGGGTAGGTGTGTGCTTAGATATAAAATTGGCACACTTTAGCCGTGGAGGATTTATTCGTGTAAACATGATTCTCAGCGGCGGCGGCACTACAGATCAGATATGATGGCAGCAGTTGTGACCAAGCAAACCGCAAATTAATTAATGAATTCGGTGGAAATCGTTGGCGCAGCGGTTATATGGAATATTTAAAACGATTTTTGTATTAAAGTTTGGTGGTATCATAGACTATGTGAAAATAAATTGTTTTGGAAAGTTGATAAGTGGGACCGATTTAAATGGCGTCACTGCAATCAGGGGCAGTACTGCGGCTTGTAAGCTGTTTTCATTTTACAAATGTGCATTGACTTCTTTATCAATTTGGAAAAAAATCTTCTATTCTTAAGAAATCCACAACCAAATGTGGGATCACATGTTGACCAAATCTTGATTGTAGAGTTTAAGCTGTTCCTATTACTCTCAAAGTACCTACACAGCTCCGGGCAGTAGAGCCCTTTTATATATTTTCAATACTTTGATGTTGACTGCGAGTTCTTGGTCTTAATGGATTGCGAATCCGAGTAAGGTTATCAACAAGGGTAAGTACCTCCAAAGGAGTGTATATAGAGGTATCAAGACGCGGGCTTAAGCCCGTCAATATTCACTGGTTGGTTACAGTCATTGTCAGACCAATTCTGTCATAAGGGTGCCTAGTCTAGTGACCCTTAGCAAATAAGGTCAATCACCTTAGGCAACTTATCAGGATAGAGACTACAAACCCGTTCAGACCACGCAAACTGCAGGTCTCAAGACCATTCTGGCACTGTTTCCATTGGATTTATTCCTAAAAGAAACCTCTGCATAGAGTACCAGGTTTGAAATAATCTTATCTTTGGAAAGAAGCTGACACGGGCATATGCGCTTTACGAGATGTACACGCTTGTACATGAGAAATGAATTAGCGCAAAGGCGGCACATAACCCGAATTGAACCTTGATTTTTACGGACGGGACAGGGAAAAAACTGGCGGAGAACTTACATAGTAAGAAAGCAAGCCGAACAGGACCTGACAATGGTATGCACAACAAATCTTCGTGTGATTAGCTAAAAAAGAGATGGAACCCACTTTCATCTTACCATGTTTCCAGAAAACTGAAAACACGACAATGCCAAAATGAAGCAAATTCTAACGCTTAACGGAACTGACTTATCGCTTTTCACTCTTCTACACAACCTCCTGGCAGCCCACCAAAGAACAATCCAACTGAACACAGAGGACATATTTCGCTTTCCATGCAAATGGCCAACCCTGTGCAAAACTACTGCAGGAAAGCTACAGATCATCTTCTGTCTACGTTTTAGGTTACACCACGTCAGTGGATCCATTGTTGATTCGAGTGCTTGGTCTCTATGCAGTTACCCTCTTCTACCTACCTACCTAACTGTTGGTTAACCATAAGACCGGACTTTTGCAGCGTCTTCCAGACGGACGTTCTTGCTGTACGGAAAGCCTGCCATATACTAAGTCAAAACAGCATAGCCACCCTCCGTGTAATATCGAAGGAAATACACAAGCGGATGAACTAATAGCCCGGGGAATGGGATCTGCTCGATGGTTTCTTTACGGAGGTGCTGAACGTCCCACTCAGAAGCTGGGGGGATCTGTGTCAAATCCTGGCAGTTATGGCCTAAATACAATTGAAATAGAACCCAAGAACTATTGAACCGAAACCGGACAGATACTAGAGTTCGGGATCCATCCCTGTCTCTCATCATTCTACATTTGATAGGTCACTAGAGTTGTGGTACTAAAACGACGCTTTCGCGCTAATGCTGAAAAGCTTGCTGACACATCTATCTGGCTACCGTCTGATTCTTGATCAGGCATAGACGACATTCTCAAGAGTTGCTCAACATCTGATATACAAGAGGATAAAAGTCTGTGAGGATGAGAACTTGTACGCCGGCATTAAGTCACCCACCCACCACCAGCACAAGGTTAAGGTTAAAGATCTTAGATTACTCTCACACTTCACCACTTCACCATTGAGAGCTTTCCAAGAATGACGATAATAATAAAAATTTATAATTTCCAATTCATTTTACGACACGCGAAATGGTTTTATTTTTCTAAGGTAATTGTTGAAAATTTATATTTCCACGATACATTTTCAGGTGATGAAAGCATTTTAACAACCGACCAACCAACCGTCTTCATAACTCAAATCAAATTCTAATAAAATAAAAAAGAAGAAAAAAAACCCCCCAACAACGAAAAGGAAAATAATAAAATAAAAAACAAACTATTCACTCTAGCGAAACTGAAAATGATTGTTGGCGCATGCATAAAATTATCTCTAACGATAGGAATAATAAAAACAACAAAAACCTCAAATATACGACAAGAAACAAAAAAAAAAAAAAAAAAATAAGAAGAATTATATTAGAAAATTATTGCGAATCTGTCCTTGAGAAATTATTATTGCAACAGCAGCAGCAGCAGCGTGCGTGTCAGCGAGTTTCTTATACCCGTAGTGAGAATTATTTTGTTTTTATTACAAATAGTGGAAAATTAGATGATAACTCGGATGAACAACTGTATCGCACGGCCCGCTGAAAATAACAAATTTTATTTTGTTTTTTTTCTGTAGAATCTACGAAATTGAAAGTACATATCTGTCGCCTTTTGGATTTCTCTCGTTAACACACACGTTAAGTCTATGAAGCGATAAACAAATTAAAAATTATGTCAGAGAGCGCGACAACGATAATAACAACGAAACAACGAACGAAGGAGACGACGAAAAGAATTTCGAATCGCCGCAGATTCGTAATAACAGATAATTGCTTATTGTGATTGCGTCGCAAAATAACATAAAAAAAAAGAAGAATTAATAAAAATAAAACAAACTAACTAAATTGACGAACACCATGACGATTGATACGATTGGCTTGGAGATGGAGGAGCGCCGGCACAGCACCAGGAGAGCGAAAATATTCAAATTTGCGGATCTTTTTTAAAGTGAATTATTAGACTGTCAAAAAGCAAATAAATTTTCGAATGTCATGTAAAAGAGACTAACGAGCCGGGGGAGAGCGGCAAAACGAAAGCAGACAGAGCCAGTAGGCGACGCGACGCGACATGATATCACAATTTGTTTTCTTAATGCGAAGAGATGAATGAAGATTTCATTTAAGACGAAAATACACCTGCTGCTCCTTTTGTGTGTGAAATATTGGTCGATAATACTTGGATTTGGATGGCAAAGGTGACAGGTGCATGACTGACATTGCAATCTAGAGATTATTTTAAGAACTGATACAAGTAAGGGATATGGACGAGAACAAATTTCAGTAGCTTTACAGACTGATAGATAGACTGTGAGTGGCTAAAAGCTTTTTTCGAGGAGAAACACAAAGTTTCTTAGTTCTAAATAAGAGGGGAACGCTACACCGCCGCATTAACTTACAGAAAACTGTTCAATAATTTTAAATAACTATGCTTATCCATGAGTCTTAGTTGCATGAATTCTAGCCTAACATATTCGTGTTTCAATTATATTCCTTGATCATCATTTCATCTGCATGGTGTTCATGATATCACTGACACGAGTAGAATTCAAGGGAGCTCTTTACATAGCTCACCATCTTAGCGCTATCATTATCCGATATACAAAATCCCTTTGGTATTCCCAGGTTGGCCACAGAGAATCCTAACGGAAAGTGAACTTCATATTCTCAACGACAAACATGTCCCAATCGTAACCGCATGAGCAGACTCTAATGCACCGACCAATTGGACGACAATACAAAGTTAGTAGGCCGAAAGCCGACATGTTTTCTTAAAATCAGAAGTGTCAAGCTCTTAAAATTCCCTATCACTACGAACAGCACAATTCCAGCTCCAAAACTGGTTATCCAGAGAAACAACCTTAGCACTCATATCAATACCAAGTGAATGAGGTTCAAACCAACGACCAAACGATTATATGTAGATCCCTTCATTGGTCAATAGAAATTCTTTGCTCCTAATCCAGACTCATCTGTTCCAACAGCTAAAATTCGTCCACCCATACACGCACCAATGGAAAGCTGATATACAGTCAAACTATAATACTTGCCACCCGTTTAGTTTCTCGTTCGGCATTTAGCAAAAAAGAAAGCTCGGCGCGAACAAACTGAACGTCAAAAACAGCCTCAACTGGAATAAGACCATCAACTTCGACAGGATCCCAACAGGAACAGTAATTGCTCTTGCAACAACAACGGAATCACCAACTAGAGCTGCAAGAGCAGCACCAGAGCAAACTATAACAGCAACACAACAGCTGTTGCCACTCAACATGTTCGGTCTCAGCTTCAACCTCTGTCTCAGTTCCCAGCTTAGTTCCCCCAGTTCCTATGAGGATTGAAGTCAAATCAAGTCATGAGGCCCAGTGGGTGTGACATTCTGCATATTTGATTGAATTATATTCATAACGTTGTTCTGATGCTATCAAGTAGCTTTCAAAATTGTCTTGTTTCCATAAAAACGCCTTCAAAACGTGGGCGTGGCCAAACATGACATTGAGGTGAATTATAGGACATTTTGTTTAACAATTTCTTTTATATTTTAGTGGGGTAAAGTAGTTAGTACGTTGGACTACGGAGCAAAAGGTTCAAAGGTTAGACCCTAGCCAACACATAAAATTTCTTTCATGGTTTCACCGAATGTTAGAGAAAAAACTTGGTATGCCATCTGTTAGCACATATCCAAACTAATCCGAATACTACATTCTATCACAATCTTTAAAGCCGTCTTTCAAAAAATCCGTTTTTTCTAAGATTGGCCACTAATGTTGAGGTTAGAATGAGAAATATGTAGTAGGTTAGAAATTCCTTAATAACTTGATCAAATAAACTATAAATCTTTAACTAGAGGTAAACCTATCGTGTTGAAAGTGATTAATTTAAAAAAAAAAACTTCATATTATTCTCAGAAATCGGCACTAAGTAAAGAGTTTTGAGAATTACCACAATTCAGATAATTATAAAATTCAAAAGGAGTTTCTAGAATTTTTTCTTACTTCCCTGCATTGTTTAACATTATTTTTCGAAAACCATAATTTAAGTTTAAATGACGTTTTCTCCGAAATGACAGGAAACGTCAAACAAATTTTTTCAACATCAGATTCTCGCCATTAAAAACTCGCATAACATTTTAAAATATCATCTCGACATTTCTATGAAAAGATTCTATGCATTCCTTAGCAAAAAAAAAAGCTCTAAAAAATTTCCACAACCAAAATTGCAATTTTGTTCCGGCATTATGTGTTCGCTCTCTCTCTCTCTCTCGCTCCCTTTCTCACTTATTCTTGTCCATTTTTAATTTCTCATTTATCCGCAAATTAATTAGCATATGCTTGACAGCGTTCCGCAAAAAAAAAGCGAAAAGAATCGTAATAAAAAAGAGCCTACGACAATAAAAAAAAAGAAAGAAAAAAGAAAACAAAAGTGAAAAAGTCAGCCATAGAAGCCAAAGTCAGAAAAAAAGAAAGAGGCGCGCACAGAGAAAATAAAAGGTCGAACATTTAAATCACCAAATGCGTGGTGAATAGCAATGAAAAGATATTCCCCGGGTGAAGAGTAGAAACAAAAAAAGAAAAAAGAATCCAAAACGATAATTTTTTTTTCGTTGCTCTGTGTAATAAGACAGAAGAGGAGACATACTAAAAAGCGTGATTTAAGTGTCAGTGTTTTGTATGCCATGTTGTGTGGTGCCTTTTGTTCTCTGCTGCTATTCCTGCATATTGTTCCCTGCCCCAGCCCCCTGAGCCATCCTCCTTCTATACAATGTTCTACAATCACTGTACTCTCTTCCATTGTAGCGCGCCATGCGGTCATTCATCCAACCTATTTTCAATCCGCGGAGCTTCCAACACAGTTTCATCGCTTTTTTTTTTTTGCTTCTCTGATTCCTTTTTTTTATCATTTTGTTGTACCTAAACTCGTTCCTTCCTACGTCCCTAGCACCCCTAGACACGTTCTAACTTCTTCCCCTATTCGTGTGTAGCCCCATTTTATTGTTTATTTCTTGTTGTTTTTTTTGTATTTGTTGTTGGTTTGTTAGTTAATTTTCTAAAGCACACTATTCGCGCTTTATGCGCTCTATGCACACCATGACATTCGATTAGAATTAAATTGTGAGATTGAAAAATGCATTGAAGGGTAGGAAGGTAGCTTTAACGAGGCGAAGGGTTCATTGGAAAAACACGTTGTGAATTTTTGTTGGCAGTGTTTGCTTGGTTTTTCAAATTAAAAAAAAAATCGATTTTTTTTTTGTAGTCTGTTACGTTTTGGGGCTGGCTGAAAGGGTGAAGGTTTAACGGATTGGCCAGATTTTAAGGGAGTACTAAAAAAAGCTGAACAATATTTGTGGATTGAAGAGTTATGAATTTTAAAATTGAATTTGATTCAGCTTTTCGCTGCAGCGAATAGGATTTTGATATATTTGCGGGGCAGGAGTGATGGAAAACTATGTGCTGTAGTGTCAAAGATAAAATTGGTTTAAAAAAGAAAAGTACCAAGCGTTCCACAGATGGGATGCAGATATGAATCAGTAAAACAGAAAGCGACCTAAAAAGCAAGAACTTATACAAAAAATACCTCGAAGCCAAATTACTAAAAAACAAAGACTAGACTTTTTCTAAAATTATTGGAATATCCTTACAGTCCATGTCAATGTTGATGCTTTACAAGAACTGGTACTACATGTACGACAATTGATAACGAGCGGCAAAGCAGACCGTCTTAACGAACAGATCCAAAACCGTCTAAAACTGAGCCCATTTTCATCAAAACCAATTCAAAGCTGGTCAAGAGGTGTACATGGAACCTCAAATCCCTCACCTTTGGGCACAGCATCACGCTGTGCTGGATTCCGAAACAAATGGCTTCCAAGAGAATGAACTGGCCAATGAGCTCGTTAGAATAAGCCCAGAATCAATTGACCTGCAAACAGATCAGCACAATGAAAACAAAAACCAAAAGGACTAGAGAACTCCTATCACTTAGTAAATCACACTTGACCCTCCTTATATGTAGGTATTCTCATAGAACACAACTCAATGGTGACCCACCCTAGAAGAATGAAAATCAGCCCCATAGACCTATGAAGAAGTTGCGGCGACACAGAATTAGGGAAAAACATTACACACTTCATCTGTGGTGGCCAAGCATCTTTAGACCTAGATTCTAAGGTCTCAGCGAATAAGCTAAGACGGCCCCTCAAGCCACCCGAAAATGTATCACGAAAACTGGGTGGTGCAGGCGAACCACTCTCGCAATAGACTACTCTGTTGGACTTATTCTAGTTCTCCCTTTTTTATGCATCCCACCCCGAGTAATACAATGAATCCGTTGGGATTTAATTGAGACTGCACTCCTGTCTCTGAAAACCTTTTTCTCGGGTCCCAGGTCGCAAGGTATCTCTCAGAGAACCTTCTTTCGTTTTCGGTCAGGAATTGCCACTGATAATTGAGTTTCTTACAAATATAATTGTTTATAGCTTAATCATCCAGGATGCAGGATAAATTCTCTAAAACCTCTCTAAGAAGTTAGCTGCATTTTTTTGAACTCACAACAGGAAAGCTTGTAGACAACCTTTAGGTTCCTAATAGTCTTTGCTAAACTTCAACTTCAACTTATGTTCGGTTTAAGTCAGACTCGAGTCATCTGCAATCTTTGTTGATTATTCTCCTGTGTTTATTCATATTAGATGACAGATCTTCGGCGGTGATGTGGTGTGTGTTGATATGTTGATTTTCACTATTCGTCGATGCTCCTTAAGACTAAAATTTCTCGCCATTATGGCAGTTAGATCGCCCACCAAGTTTGTGCTTGTAGTTTGCCAGGTTTAACTCCTTCTAATATGGGGAATGTCGTCTTAAAACTTAGCCCGTTTGCGCATTTTTCCATTTCTTCTCTTTCATTCTTGGAGCTTTTCCAATACCAAGACAGTGTTTGGACCGAATCTACTTCAACACAAATTATGGGCAGTTGAGGTCACTGTTAAATCATTCAACCTTTTGTGTTCTTTCTTATTCACTTTCATCTCTGAGCGTAATAACTTATAGGACAACCTTGACAAAGAACTTTATTTATTCTTCAATTTCTGCTACATTGCTAATCATCTGGAAAACTACTACATATGTGGCATGGCTGCCTCTAAGGTCATCCTATGTAAATGTCAAACGTCAGATGTCAATGCCTACAGTATACTGCATGCGATTTTTGTATACTTTAATTATTTATTCCCGATGTATGTACATATTCTCTCACTCTCATGTATTTTTTTTCTCTGAATGCAAATGAGCACATGAAACGAACGAACATAACCTTATTTTCTGTGTTGTGATATCTTGAAATGCTAATTAAGTTACTAAGTGACGTTCGTTTTGGAATCACAATGTTGATCTGAAAACCCTGGTGACCCTTCTAACTAACCTTGAAACTGAATTAAAAACTGATCATCTCACACCCAGAAATGTGTTTAAAAAAAAAAAATAAGTCAAGTATATTCTAATTCGTTAATTTGAGAGCCCACTTCACTTTCAAATTCTCATTTTGAAGATGTGTCTTCTCTTTGCTCGAACTCGAACGACGAACCACTTAAAGAAGTGTGTCGGCTGTCAACGACCAAATCAAAGGCCATATTCAATTTGTGTATCTGTGTATCTGTGCCCCGAGACAAACGAAAATTTGCAATTTCAAATGCAAAACAACGAAATTAAGATTCAAGCAACATTGAGGGAGGCTCAGGATAAAATAAAATAAAAACAACGCTACTACCAGTACCTGTGTGTGTATGCATACACACATATGTATGCACAATGCAATTGCAACACTCTCTTGTATACAGCACAACATATGCATACATTTGTGACATGGGTGGAATATTTAATTAAATTATTTGCGTACTCCATCTCTACTGCTGCTGCTTCTGCTGTACCGGTGGATATGATAGAATTTCCATTTGAAAGTAGAATTTCAGAAAGTTTTTGGCTTTGGCTCTCCTGTGAAAGGAGATATAAATACACACATACATATATGTATGTACGTACATACTATGTATATATTTAGAAAGGGTTTTAGAGACTAAGGCTGCCGACAGGAATATATTAAGTGCCGTCTATCCTCAGTCCGAACGAACTGTTTGACATACAATATGTCTTCATTTGACAATGTAACTGAGTCAAAAAAAATAATCAGAATTAAAGTTCAGGGTTGTCTATACCCACACGCTAGCGAGTGAACAAAAAACAAACAAATAGCATATTTTAAAACAAATAAAAAATCAATAAACAAAATGCGATTATAACTTGTTCTCCATTACTAATTAATACATACACAAAACAATACAAAGTGACAAGAGGTGCAATAAGCGCTCGTCGGTCACATGAAAACACCACACAAATCAAGCTAAGAGGAAGGGGGGAACACAAGCGAATAAGACACGAGGAGATGGGGATGCCCTAGTAATTTCTTTCCCAAGCATTTATATCGATCGATCGACAACAATGACGAGAAGGACGAAGGCAACAACGACAACGACAACGACAACGACAACGACGAAAACGACGGACGATGTACCAAGTGAACGCGTCGTTTGGCAATTATTTGACAGACCAATACACCGACTGACAGACCGACCCACCTATCGAATGTCGAATGTCAGAAGAAAGAGAGAGTATGTAAGCAAGAACAGTGAGTAAAATGAAATTCTGAATACGATGGAACGTTGTTCGTCGTTCTAGTCGTCGTTGTAGTCGTTGTCGATGAACGTTATTCAAGTCACGTGCCTATTGCCATTGCTGCCTGATGCTTGCTACTATACTGCTCGTGGGTTCTATGGTCGTTGGTGGTGTGGATTTCTGATATATCGCTCCCTATTGTGCTTCGTATTTTACTTACTCTCTCTCTAGTTTGCAAGCCCCCATCGTCTCCGACACCCTTTCCATGGGCGCTTTCACGTCACGCTGATTATCATTGTTTTTTTTTTTTTCGACTGTACTCACTTGAATAATGTTTATTACGATATTGCCAAACAGCAGAAAAAAAGAAGAGATTAAAAGCAAAGAAGAACAAGGGCCGCACACTTCATTTTTCATTTTAGTACTTCTCCTTCATCTTGGCTATTTGTTTCAAGCAAACCAAATAGGGGGAAGGACATACAACATAAGCAGGCAGGATGAGGGTTGTTCAAATGACAAATTTTGATCTGTCATGGGGGGGAGAAAAACAAACGCATCAGCAAAAACACTGAAGTACGCAAAATTAACCACTAATACCGTTTTGCTCCGTCAATTGTTATTGCGCCATCGTTTATTGACATTCCCAAACATCATCACCGTCATTCTATGAATCGTTTACGTTCTCAATGTTGTGTGGTATGGAATTAAAACTTATTCACCTTTACCACCCGCATTTCCACCTTTCTTCTGTCAAGCATTTCAATTTTCGGTGTCGTTGGTCAGTGTCAAATTTTATATTCCGTTCTTCTTTACGGTATATACGTTTTTTTTTTGTTGTTGTCGAGAAAGAGACTAACCACCAATGAGAGAGAAGCTTTCACTCTTTCGTTGGGGGCAATAAAACACACTTATTCGTGTGGTAGTTGTTGTTGGTTTTTACTTTTAATTATCTCCTTGCGTGTTTATCTTCTTGCTACTTTTCATGCTTAGGTTTTTTTTTTTTCTTTTTTTTATGTTGGGATCCGTTTGTTCAGTGGTGTTTTTTGTGACTAAATATAAATTGGATTACTAATTGATAGGTGGCTAGCGTGGGATGCGAATCATTTTAGTGGAGGGGAAGACAAAAATATGTCTTCAGACGCGTAGACATGGGGTTGTTGTGTCAGATAGAAGTATTTAATTCGGTTGTTGGAAATTTGTTGATATAAATGTTAAACAGTTGCTGGGTGTAGTAAGAAAGTTTATGGGAATACAGAGTTACATCTGTTGGAGGGCTTGGCGTTGGGCGCCAGTTTGCGTTATTAATATATTGTTTACTTTATAACGACAAAGTTTTGCTTCTAAATTTATGAAAGAGGCAAAGGAGGTACAGAGAACGTGGGAGAAATGAGATGATTAATTAAAGTTGCATTCATGAGAGAGGTATTTAATCTCTGTGGCAACCTACCTCGGCTTCTAATACATCCTCTGAACAAGCTCGAAGTCTTATTTTCTTTCTATACTTTATTGTGGTAAGACAACGGGGAGTCAAAAAATACTCTCTCTGGACCTATTTCCCTGGTGCTTTAAGTCCTGATCGTAGTTGACGGTCGTGTTCTTGGGTCAAAGCGATCTTAAACAGATACCGCTCAAGTTTTGGGCTAAAATTTCCTGCTAACTGGTCGGAAAAATGTCTAATTCCTGAGATCAAAGCGAATCAAAGAATTTGGGAGCTTACTTAAATTCCCGACTGTCGGAGGAATATTTCCCTGCATTCCCTGGGTTTCTTGGCCTTTTTGGAGCCGATACATTTAGAAGAACATGTTTTGACTACCAGCCATTCAATTGTTTGTTTATCTGAACGACAATCGAAAGTTCTCGCAGTCGAACGCGAAATCGATTAAAATTGCAAGTCATGCCAAGTCTATTCTTACATATATAACTCGGGTGTTATGGCTTTAGTTGGAGATTTTATTTTTTGTTCGCCTTGGCTCAGCGCTAAGTACGTCGAAGTATTGAGCAAAAGTTCAGGATTGGATTAAAAGATGTGTACTGACGCATGCCAGAATATCATATTTTTTCTGGGGCATTGAATTTCATCTTTGGCTTTGTTTCAAGTCAGTGTGGCACCTCCACAATTGTGTTCTCTGAATTACAAATAACAACGAAATGTACATACCTTTAGTACAGAATTGAGTTAATTGATATTTGACTCCCTGGAGCCACATGCCACTGGATATGTCAAATAATAAGTTAATTATTCATTCTACAGTCTTGTTGCGCCCACACAGGCAAAGTTTCAATGCGCCTTAACCTGAACGTTTATGACAACTCAAATAAAAAAACTTCCAAAGATCAGAAAATAAAAAAAGATACAAAAAAATACGAAAAACTTTCTAAACAAGAGCCTTTTCTCTCTTACCTATTCCTGGTGCGGACGGTAGGTACTATCGGTTGAGAGAATCAAATCAAAAATCATGAAATGTTGATGAAAGAAAAACTTTTATTTTTTTTTTTTTGCATTTCTCGTTCCGCTTTTCCATCCGAATGCCGTATGGATTTTTATGTCTTTTTTTTGTCTGTTTGTGTTTATTCGTCATCTTTTGCTCCTCTCTTCCTCTTAATGAGTTGATGATTTGATTTTAAAAAAAATGTCAGTGTTCCTTTTCCTTTTTGGCAAAGTTACAAAAATGTTGGCTCGCGAGATGCGGGCAAAATGTATAGAAATACCAAAAGTCCAAGGAATATATTCACCACGTTTTTCACCGCATGTGAATAGAGGGAATATTTTGTGAGTTATCCCATTTATTTCTGACATACTCGTACTAAAGTCGAAAGTATTCAAATTAAATTCACTCTCCACGTATGTATGTATAGGTATGTGTTGTAGATACCCCCGACGTCATGAAAATATTAATTCAAATGCCGAAAACTATGTCAGGAAGAGAGGATAGACTGACAGACGATAGCCGATGGTGACCGAGGAAGGAATTTTTTTTTGACTGCTACAGTAGTTCAGTCCGTACTAACAAAAGTGAGAGAGAGCGAAAGAGTGGTGGATAAATTGACACTTCAGCTGTCATATATTAACTAACTTTTTTTTTTCTTACGTGACTTAATTACTGCACTTCACCAGTGTGACTGTGTCATGAAGTGATTGAACAGGGGACAGTAGTAGTAGTAGCGGGAGGTGGCGACAGCCAGTGCATACAATTCTGACAGACGAAGCGCGCCTTTATGAAATGGAGTAAGTAGCGCGCGGTACGCGGTGGTAATGGATGACAATACCAAAAGGAGCAGCTAGCGTTGGGTATCTGAATTCGGTTCAGCGTTCATGAATAAATGATATTTGACTCGTTATGGAGGCAATTACGCTTTTCACATTTTTTTTTTATTCTTCTTTAATTCACTCAGTTATTTATGTCTGAAAGAAGAGAGGCTACATCAGTGGCGGCATGCGGTGTGGATATCTGGCTGGCTGGCTGGCTGGTGGTGCCAATGGCAGTAGCAATGTCAGTACTGATATATACTGTTTTGGTAGTTCACTGGGTGGCTATGGGTGCAGAAATCGATTTGTACATTTGTCGTGTTTGGAGACTGAGGGAAAAGTGCGTTCTTTCTTCTTCTTTTTTTTTTCCTCCTCGATTTGTCATTCTTACAGTCGATTGAGAATTGATATTTATTTTCTATATTTAGAAGGCAATTCTTTCGTGTTTTTTTTGCTTCTTCTTCTGGTTGATGTGATGAAATGATATATACATACATATGTATGTATGTTTGTATAAAAAAGAGGAAGTGAGTATATTTTCAATTTTTATTTGGGAAAAGATATGTGTAGGTGAAAGTCATTCTTTTATGACTTGGTACTTGTCGAACGTCAAATCAAATTAATGGGCACAATGGGATTGTCACAAATGACAGAGGGAATGTGGATTTTTATGTTGCGTTTAAGTTCAATTTTATGACTGCTGTTACGAAAGATTTGCCAATGTTAGGGGTGGGACACAGCTTGGATATTAAGCTGACAGATTTTTAGTAGGTATTTTCACACTTTGGAATATGGTTTCAAGGACATGAAGAAAATTGTTTTCTTTGGGAGTGCTTCGTACGATACGATAGATAGAGTTGTGTGTTGGAAGTGTGTTTATCAAGGTCAAGGTAAGTTATTTTAAGAGCGCACTCATCTTGACGCATGAATTTGACCGATATGACGGTGGTGAAATGTACGACATGCCGTAAAAAAAATTAAGTTTGGCGTCAGTAGAAGTAACTTGCTTGGACCAGAACTACTGTGCTCCCATGAAACCTTTACCAAATAATATTCAAAAGACAATACATCCATGTATACAAAAGGCTGTCCAATGGTTTGAAAAGGTATGCCACATGGATAGCCTGGGGCAGGAGAGAAGTATCGCGGAAAAACTTATAGCTATTATTAGGCTGATAAGAGCGATAAGTATCATATTCTCCACAGTGGTAAGGCGTCAGCTGTCTTTGAAGTACATGGTGGAGTACGTCAAGGATGTATACTTTCAACGTCTTTATTCCTGGCAGTCACTAGCGATGTAAAAGAAACCAAGGATAAAGATGAACTGCGCAGATGATGTTTGCCTTCTTGCACATACCGTAATGAAACTCCACCAATTGGCACAAAGTGTGCACACTGAGGCCTTAATACAGGCAAATGCAGGACAAACAAAGACTATAACCATTGTGCAATCCGACGGTCAATGCCACATCGTCTCGATCGACACGGTGACACCGAACTCGATATAGGCAGCAGAATTGCTATCAAAAATCTGGAAAAGCAATGTTCCGAGATCCAATCAAGAATCAGTACTACTATACGGGTGTAGTACTTGGAAGGTTAGAAACGTTGCCATTGCTGCAATCTTCATGATTTTTTGGCCAAACCGTATCTCACCAAACCTATACAGGAGGAAATGGCAATGCATTTGTCACTATGGTGAAATTTAGCAAGCAGTGTAGTCACCTCACCCAGTCAACCAGATGAACGGAGCGCCCTAATCTAACATGCCGAAGATCAGTCGAAAAGGAATCGAGACTACTGGGAAAGAACTTAAAGTGAGTTGTAACGCATTGTAGACGACCGAACTCTCGAAGGATGACAGGACTTAAACAAACAAACTGTATCTGTATACGGGAATAGGACTGGCCGAGAGAAGCAGTTTTTAAAAGATGTGTTGAACGAGATCACAACGACTAATCACAGCGGGTGTTTTCTTCTACTTCTACATACGAGTATGGAGTTAATGGTAAGCTACTATGACTGGAGTTGTTGTCTCATGCTGATGAGCGAACTAAAGCTGACAAAGCTTTTAGGTGTAGCAAAAGTATCCTGATTAGGACTATGTTCATCAAACAAATTTGCGTCTATTTGCGCACTTAAATCGCATCATTTAAGTTCATTAACATTATGTTTATGTAGTTACCGCCCTTATTACCGGTTTTAAAGACTAATAACATCGAATCAACACTACATAACCTAATTCGGCCTGTGTTTATACACATAGGTATGTACATATCTATGCCAGCTTACACCTGGAGCGGATCTACTTCTTTAAAACACAATTCAAAAACCATAAATTATTATTTCGCCTCTCGTAAAATAAAAACACCCGCTCGCGTAACACATGCGAAAATTATTCCCGGCTATAAACAGTAAGCATACGTAATTAGAGAGCAAATCAACTGCGGGGTCTATCCCAGCCCCCCATCGGCAACAAATACAATTCCACTCACTCTCTCTTCCTCTGTTTGCTTGTATCTGAACTCCCAGATGTACGTCGCACAAAAACACAGGTGTAAACAGTAATTAACATCAACGCATGGTAGAGGAAAAAGCCAGCAGAGGCACCAAGCAATGACGTTAAGTCAAACAACCACCACAAGCAGCTAAAGAAGAAAATGACTCTAAGCTTGGGCTATACGTTCGAATTCAAGTAGATATCACTCATACATGTGTAGATATTCAAATACACAACAAAAAGCGGGTAATATGCCCGACCGAGGGGTTTAAATTCGGAAGGCGGGTTTATCAGCATTGGGAATTGGTTATTCATCATCATAACCGTTTGCTTTAGCATCAGCACAAACAGTAATATTTATGTACGTATGTACATCTATACACCAAGAAAAAGGTGAAAAGGGATGTATTCAGTTAATTAAACGTTAAAAGCACTCGCATTTGATACAAAAAAGCATCAATAGAGCCATTAAGGCGTACGATTTTTTTGCTTAGTCCCTTATGGGGACTAAAAATACACATTTTTTCAATTCCCCATAATTCACCACACCTTCAATCTACACCACAGTAGGACACTCTTCAACTAACCACCATGGTGACCGCAATCAGGTGTTATTTGGGACAATAAAAAATAAAACATTTTATTACACATGAAAGGCACGTGCAAAAAAAAAAAACAACTAAAAAAGGTGAAGGTAGACACACTGCGAGAAATGAAGAGATCGAAAGAAAGAAAATAAAAACGAGAAAATACCACAAAAAATGAATCACCATATTGCACGAATCGCAAATCGGAGCGTTATTTTGTAAATTCCTGGCACGATTGTATGTGCTTCTATCTATATATCTATCTATCCTTCAGCACATTGATTGACATTCAGATTGGTAATTAAAAGAAACAAAATTGTAAAATGAATTTTGTTTACTCTTTTACAATGTTGATGAATGGAATTAATTTCCATTAATTGCCCTGCATTTTTTTTTTTTTATTTTATTTTATTTATTTATTTTTTCTGTCTGTGTGTACCTACTTCATATATTGGCAAACAAAAAAAAAAAAAAAACTGTTATAGCTGTTTTAGTAGAAACGCGGGCACTTTCTCTGCATGCGATAATTCTCTCACTCTGAATGGCCACCGCGCTACAGTTACAAAATAAAAACACATAACAAAATTAAAGGAAAGCAAAAAAAAAAAAAAACATCGCGCTCTTAAAAAAATCAAATGAGTTTAGTTTGATGGAGTCTTTTTTAAGCTTTTGCCAGCTGTTTGACAGCTACAAATTGGTGATAGGTTGACTGTGAACATGTCTTCATGGTTGGTAGTATAATTGGTAAAAGCAACGTAGTATTTTTTTTTCTTTTAACAAAAATAGCTTACTCAAACGCAATTAATCAAGGTAGAGTACTTCATTAACGGAAATGGGCACTTGCTTAACTAGCATAATGTTGGAACTGCTGGCATTAGTCAATGACATGATTAGCAGGAAAGTCCCTAGACGTCACAGCAGTACACCTGGGCATCAGTCTGGTTCGTGTGGAGGTCTTTTGGACATCAAGTATGAAATATTGACTGTCATATTGTATGAAAGCCTGAGCCCTTCTGTGAAGAATCTGTTTGGCTAGGAGATTAGACTGAACAATCCATCAAACTTGGCCACAACATCTCAAGAACTACGTTATCAGAAAAGATTCACTTGATGATCATGAATAGAAAGCTGATAAATGCCATGAAACGCCAATTTTGACAAAGAATATCCAGAAGTACGTGCAACTAAATAAGATGCATACAATGCGCTGCTCGGGGCTTTACTAGTAGAACAGACGGGAAGAACATCGGCTTCTCCAGAAAAAGCAGAAAAACATGAGAAGGGTGCGATCGAAGGGATTGAAAGATTATACTCCAAAAATAATGTACGAGCAAAGTAAACAGAGCGTGTCAGGTTAATAAGACTTGTACAAAAACCTAGTGAAAGAGTCTATGCTGAGAATAATGAATAAAGGCGGAAGACCAACATCCCGCTTATAAGCAGAAAGAAGAATTCAACATGGACGATTAAAAGTCAGTTACGTGTTACCTACAGGACGAGTTGTTCAAAGCACAAAGAATATACACCAACTCATCAATACTAAAATTTAGTCAGACGAGATCCCCTGAATTGCGCCAATTACAGAGGTATTAGATTCTTGATACAAGATCTTATCTTTCACACTGTCTGAACGCCTGAAACCATTTGTCAGCGCCAAGATCGGCTCCCATGAGTGTGGTTTCAGACCAGGAAAGTCCACAGCCGAACAAATGTTCACACTTTGACAGATCCTGGAAAAAATCTAAGAAGTCCAATTCGATAACCACAACATTTTCATTATATATTCATTTAATTTCACGCGCCATATCACGGTATATATAAAAACTAGTAATATCTACATATAGCAGTGCCATGTCTAGCTTTGACATCCCTGTCCAACGCGTTCGCTTCTACAGGATGACGATGAAGAACGTTCGGTGGTCAATCAAGGTCGGTAACGAACTCACCGAGACTTTTGATCTTAAACACGAAGTTAGAGAAGGTCATGTGATTTTGAAATGATTGAGCGAAACTAACAAGTCAAGACCGTGGGCAGAATACTTCAAAAGTTCGTGCGAATGCTGACGAAATCGAGATTATTGGCAAAACACAACAGGATGCCATTGATGCTTTCACTAGTATTGAAACTGAAACTGGAATAATGGGTCCAGCGATAAATGATGGCAAAACCAAGTATATGCTGTCAACAAGAAAGGACACACAACTTCGGCGAAAATGAAGACGGAAACTTGGCAGCTTAAACTTGGACGTAGTAAGAAACTTTGTCTACCTTGGCTTTGCTGTAAATTCTATCAATGACATCTCAGCAGAAATTAGACGAAGACCGTTGTTTCTTTAAAGTGAGAAGACAATTGAGTAGTAGTGCTCTATCCCGACCAACTAGGGAGAATCTGTATAAAGCCTTGAACCCAGTCCTGATTTACGGCCCTGAAGCTTGAACTCCATCTTAAGCAACAGACATTCTTGCTCGCTTTTGAAGAAAAATTCTTCGTAAAATGTTTGTCACCCCGTCAATGGGCTTTGAAGGAGAAGATTCAACGACGAACCATATGAACTGTTCAGCCAACAAAAATACGTATCACTCGTCTAAATCGAGTCTAAAGGGACAACGCAGATCTCCCCTGACAGTTACCGCCATTTGCATAAGTTATAGCATAGGGTTAAGTATTTTGGCCACATTGCACTAGTACTCCCAACAAATTCAATCACCAAAATTGAACACACTGTTGAACTCCAACTCAATTATAAGGTACATAAATGCACATACATGTTTACATATGTACGGTACCGCATACCAGAAATCTAAGCCAACATGGCCCTGACCTCGTTGTGCGCCATAAGATTAATCCAACCGAATCGTGGAAATCATTAGAATATCTGAATCATTCTTCCCCCCAAACAGAAAACACCAATAAATCTTCTCACCACACACAGTGCAATCTAATGTCTAAAACATTGCTTGACAATTAAACAATTTCGCTGAAAAATTTACTTCCAAAACATTTTTTGCTCCCAAAAATAAACTTGTTTTCATCTTATCATCAAATAAATACTATTTAAACCCTTATCTCAAAAAAAAATACTAGTCAAACCTAAAAAAAAACCACCGTCAGACAGAAAGAGACAGTGAAAAGAGAAACGTCAAAACAAAAACTAGAGATAAAGCACCAAGGCAAAGCCACCAGAAAGTAAACTAAAACGGGCGTACGCAAAGCAGCAGCAAATTACTAACGTGTACCCAAAATAAAAACTCAAACTCAAAACTCGACCTTGAGTCGTTTATTTCTTTTGCATTTCGTTTTTTTTTTTTTGTTTTTGTGGTTTCGGTGAGAAAATTTCACTCCAAATCTATCCAGTGACAGCTAATCAAATGTCACTATTTTGTTTATCTATTTTTGAATTTATATTGTAGAAAGCGAAAGATGCTTCGTCTCTGTACTTTAATTTGAATATTTTAGACAAATCAATGTATTTTTATTATTTCCTAAAAATTCCTTATCGTTTTCAAGGCTCTATTACAATTTTAGATGCAGATAAAATCTTTATCTACTCACAAAATAAAACACTTGCAAGTGAAACCGCAAAGTGATTACTGTCAAACTTTTTTTTGTATTTAAGGTTTTCCTTTAATTGGATATGTTTCCTGCTTACTTGTGCGTTTTACCATTGGGTCGGGTTCCATGGGACAAGGGGATAAACGGAGTGAACGGGGAACAAATCGAGCGAAAAAGAAAACCAAAACAAAGTCACAAGAAAAAAAAAAAAGAGTCCAAAGGGGAGCACTGGTTGGGCATACAGTTCCTCGTACTTTTGTGCTTTTTTTTGCGCGTACATTTGAGAAATTAATTTCGTTGAGGAAAATTACCCGTTTTTTGAGGTTATATGAGGCGTGAAAAAGATATTTGTCAGTTCATAAAAATGTAGAGCATTTCATTAAAAGCTATTGGGATAGGTTGTTGGAACAACAAAAGGAGACATTTTTAATTGCTTGCTCTACATGTGTACAATTGTATGTAGATTCGTACCGATTAGACATATTTGCAGAAATGTCATTTCGTACACATGTCAAACATTATGAAAGCACCTTAAGAAAGCGCAAGTAACCATCACATATCCTTTTGAGATAAAAACGCCATTTCACTGTCGATTATCATAACCATAAAATGAACGAATAGAAGTACAACCATTTGACAGGGTTTCCCAGCAACAACATGACGCTGTCATAAACGAAGGAGAGAAAAAGAAAGAGAAACTTAAAGCCTGTCAGTGGACTTGGGCGCTGACAAAAATAAAGGACCGACTGTCTAACATTGAACCCGATGGACTCCGTTCTCGTGGTCATAAACGAAACCATAAACCGATCACTAAAACAGATTTTACATCACAGGCTACAGACGAACTATAAATTCACACAAAACTACCATAACTTTGAGTTAATTCTGATTGTATTACCCAGGAAAACTGTTTGTAAAGTACTAAAAAATGAGCAATGATTACAAATTCGCACAACTTTACGTTCAAGCATTCCTCTAAGAAAAATTCCTTTGCAAAGACAATTTAAAACTTTTCCTACTAAAAACTCTCGCCTTTTCCTTTCTCGTTGTTTTTTTAACTTAACTTTAAGTTTGCCATCGATACAGCATACACTTCGGTCCTCAATATAATCTTCAAAATTGTATACACATGCTGGAGCATGCACCGTCTCTTAGGTGATACGTAATTTCAATTGTTAAATACTCCACACCAAGTAACACTTCCTTCGTAAGGACGAAATTCCACTATATGTACCTCCCCACACACTTAATCATTCATGCCTTGCACTCTTGCACATAAACCTATACTCTGCTGTGTATTTTCTTCACTCTTGTTCTTGTAAGAAAATTCCACTCTGGTTGTAATAAATTTTTAAATTTTTCCCAAAAACGCATTGAAGCCAAACTACTAAATTAGTATCAAGTTTGTCCTTCATTCTCACAGAGAGAGAAAGAGAGAGAGAGAGAGAAATTCCTTTAAGGAAACTTGCAAAATGTCTATGAAGGAAAGAATTGTCGCCCTAAAGTGGGACATCATCCATTTAGTTTAGGCTATCAAATTTCAAAGTGAAAAATCTCCAGGGGAAGTTAAAATAAAAAGAAAAAAAAAACAAAAAAGGAAGTAATAAAAACAAAATAAAATAGCAAAAAGAGAAATAGACAAAGCAAATGTTCTTACAACATGTAATTATGTACTCACCGTGGTTTTGGTAGTTTCTTCATATCCATTTCATTGGTTTTAGTAAGTTTTTTACTAAAGTCTCTCATCGCGTTTCATTTCTTTTTTGTTTGCAAATTCATATAGAAAATTTATATATAGAAATGTTAATTTTCCATTTGATTTTGTTTTTTTTTTTAATAGTTATTTGTAAACAATTTATTTGGTGTTTTGTTGTAGTTGCTAGTTGTTGTTTGTTGTTATTGATTGGTGTTTTGTTTTGATTTTATTTATTATTTGTCATTCGATTTTTTTTTTTGTAATTCACTTGGTGTTTTAAATATATTATATTGGCTACTTCTCTATGAAAGAATAGTGTATTGATATTAATTATAATGGAATCCATTTATTATTGTATAACGAAACTACCTTTGGACGGGTTATGGACAGAGAAAGTGAAAGAAGTCAGACGCGTAGATGTTTAGGGTTGAGCTACATACATTATATCTAAGACTGGTAAATCAAGTCACACCCAAGCGAAAGACGACAGAACCTCACCGTTCCTTCTCAAAGTACCAGAGAGACTTCTAGATATAGAAATAGAGACAGATGCATATCTTAGGGGAATATCGGTGAAAACTGCATTACAGGAGGTAGCAAAGAAAATTGAAACTAGGGCTTACTACTAAAACTTTTCACTAACTGCTTTCTTAGACATAGAAGCGCTTAAAATAACGTAAAGAGGGATGCTATAACATTACCAAGTGGATTTCAAAATTTGCTCTTTCGGATTGCGCATTGCACTGAGCTAAAGCCTAGACTGAAAGTTTAACATACTTATAACGCTTATAACGCTCTCTTCATGTGCAAGGTACCAGCAAATGATTCTTCGACTTTTGTACGGTGGAAGGCCAGTAATAAGTGGGAAAAATACGCGGAATACAGATGTACATACGTATAAGTCGATTAACTTGGCTTGGAGTAGAGTAAACACCAGATCTCCGACTCGCAAACCCTTAAAAAACCAGTAGGACAACGCAATAGGGGGAGACCTAAACCTGTTTAGAGGTGCAACTGAAATTGGTAAGCTAATGAACAACGAATGTAAGAAATTTATTGGTTAAGGACCAAATTCACACATTCACTTTGATCTGGCCTAAATGCATCAACCTTAAGTATCTCCTCTCTTGTTTACACCGATCTAAGGCTCATTTAGGAACTCTCAAATACCATCGTATTTCTCGAATAGATCTTCTGTATGAATATCAACTTAAATAAACTTTCTAAATCAATCCCAAGCTTTTACTTTCGATAAAAACTTTGTTAGCAATTGATTGTTATAGTTTGAGAATAAACAAAATACGCAAATGCCTGCCATAAATGTAATTTAAAATTCCCAATACATGACTCACTAAATCAACTTGCAATCGGCTTTGGATGTTTTGAAGATAATAAGAATACTCATAGTTGATGAGTAATCAAAGTCATAAAAATATTTTTTTTTTTTCATCATCTCTGTCAATGAAATCCGTTCTTCTTTGCGATGAATATTCGCACAAAATTTGATTTGGTCCCAAAGATAGAAATTTGAATGAAATGAAAAAGTAAGCATGTGGGTGACTTACCCCTCTTAAATCTTGACTTGACCCAATACCACATTTGAATCTTAAGTAAAGATAAATAGTGTTCTTGAGAAATGCTATGAGATCATATGAAACTAATAATATTTTGAGAGAATGTTCCTGTCCTTATGTATGCATGTCCTAAGGATACCGATCAGAACCAATCAATTTTAAAACTTCCGACCACTTGATTATATTGACAGTCGAGCTGTTCAAAGCACCTCCAGCTCTGGGAGATTCAAACTGAGCCTAGAGTACAACTTCGATTTCGTATTTTATTTTTGATCTTGGAAATGCGACATGTACAAGACTACTTGGCGTTATCATTCTTATATCAGCATATAACCCCATTGTGCATCGGATTCAATGATTTTGATTCTTACCTCAAACATCTTCCATACAAACATTTACTGTTGAGTAGATACAGAATATTAGCAATCTCTCTGCAGATTGCAACAAAACTACAGATTGCAAACAAATATTGGAAATATCCAGGAAGGTCACTTAGAGATTAAGCTTGCGACTTGTCTGTTCCAATAAAGGGTCATAATTGCTGTCCGTTGGTAGTTCTTGAAAGCTGGTTGCTACTTTTATGCGTAATGTGGAAACCATCGTTCTTCGTAAGATCGGACTAGGAGCCCATCAACAACGCAATACCTTAGAAAATCGGTGAAAAGATATTTACAAGGAAAAACATTCCCAAATAGTGGGCTTGGTCATACGCAATGCATGGAACGGTTTGCCGCATTATGCAGGATGTAAACATGCGCTGTACATACAAATAAAATCGATTAAATTGAACGGAATATCCTCATTGGATGCGGACGACGAGGATCATTACAGGACCGTGCTACGAAAGCACGAATCAGGAACCAGTGAACAAAAACCCTTTATTTCGAAAAACAAGTTCAAAGGCTAGTTCGGACTCAGTTTTTTATAAGTCCAATCCGCATAGGTCTGATGGGATGCAACTCGTGAAGAGGCCAAAAGGACCAAAAATTGGAAACATAATTTTTGAAATGTAGGAGGATCTGTGGGAAGATCTTGCGAAAGGTTTTATTGAAAATTTATTTGGGTTTACGACCAAAAGTTTTTTTTATATAATGATTTTGCAATTAAATATTAAGATTTCTTATAGTTTTGTATACATGTTACTTACACCAGTTGCAAATGTTTTGCACAACCTCGCATGTACAGATTAGTTCGAAATGTCGAAGATCTAAGTACAAATATTGGCAGACACGCCCATATTTTTAAATGCCAAAAATACCTATTCTCTCACTTCGGGAGTATTGTAATTTCCGAGGCGCCAAGGCATGAAAACGGACGTATAAGACCGAATATCTTACGTCTGAAACTAGATAACAGGTGTAAAATCCTCTAGAACAAGGGGTCGGTATCTGCATTGCATGGGGATGGTAATGGGCACCCAAAATCTGCCTACAACTAACATTATTAAAAAATACCATTTAGATGATTTAATAGAAAAATTAAGGGCTAATCTATTAGAAATTATAATTTGCATTTGACCCTATTCAAATGGTAAGTACGCCATACGACCTTTTTTATTTATAAAATGTCTATTTTCATCCCCCCAAGGTAAAGCGATTCACAGCTCAAAGGTCGAAAATAACCAACTCACCCAAAGAAGAAACCAACCCAAGCATATGTATCTCTCTAACCACCCCCACTTAATTAAATGGAACGTACTTGCTGGTAAATTCCATCAAACAAACCACTTGACATTATTTCTTCTCCAATTTCCGATGAAAATACCTTCGCCTTTGTTGACACCCACACTTATGAGATTTATTTTCTCAGCGCACATCCTTCGCTTTGACATAAAGGAGCAACGCTTCGATTGATTTTGACAGATTATCGGTAATTTTAATCTGTCAAAGTTACATAACCTTAAAATTCCCATGATCATTATAGTTCATTAAATAAGAAATAACAAAAAAAAAAAAAAAAAGAATCACTTTCAAAGGACACTCCACAAAATATACATACAGGATACGAATAAGAAAGGAAAGAGGAATAACCAACAATCACCAATTGGCGCGCAGCAATAAACAAAAAAAAAGACGAGTCCGACACAAAGAACAGAAATAAAGCACAGCAGTAAAATAAGGGATAAGAACCAAGGATCCTACTTAATAAAAAGGGATGAAAATGTCACAAAAAAAAAACACAACGAAGAACAAGTTCTCGGATAAAAGGCAAAGGAGCAACAAGGGGCACATTTCCATATGACAGAGCGAAAGGGGAAGTTTTTCTTCCTCTGCTGCTCTTCTCTAGCTTGTTGCGTTTTTTTTTTATCTCTGTGGTACTTTGCAAAAAGAAAATCAAAAGAAAACGAAGAAAAAAAAACACCCAACCAAGTCAGTCTAGCAAACGATGAAATTTCCTTTTCTTTGTTCGTATTTGCGATGAAATTCGCTGGTACTAGATGTTGGCTCAAGGAAAAACCCCAAGTAAACAGATATAGCTCTGACTCTGTTACTCGCACAATCCATCTGTGTAGTGTGGATTTTTCTATACACTATGGGAATATAAAAGTCGCTGGTTCTGTTTGATTTTTTTTACTGCGACTACTTGAATGTTTGACAGATGTTGAAGGAATATTTTCACAAACACAGTAGAGCTGAAAAGTGCAGGGCATCAACTTAAGATGAGTGTATGAGAATTCCTATTTGACACATTCAGTTGCGAAAATATCAGACAAATGTACTCAATTGTAAGGAAAAGGAAAGGAGTATTATACGACCTACCAGAAGCTTCAACAATGTTAAATTGATTTAAGGCTTTCTGATCTGAGCTGATATGTTCAGATGGTCCGTTCCATTTTATGAGTTGCGTATTCACTTCTTTAATATCCTATCCCGTCGCCAGGACCCAAGAAGAGTTGTGCAACTTATCTACTCGGCTCAGTGGTGCACGTTTCTTGTCACTTACGTCAAGGATTTAATGTGATGGGATCACTGGTATCCGTGAAAAAAAAGTAAAATAAAATTATATTCATACAATCCAACTGGAAGAGATATTCGAGATAATAAGGACATCAAACACCAGTGCCTCACATCACATTTAAAAATAACCCCATTTACAAATGATATGCCCACAAATAAGATAAATGTAGAACATATAAACCTTCTCGTATGAATACCGCAACCACCCACTGTCTTCGGGCAAAATCCAATTTCTATCTGTCACCCGCTCGCATACTTCGAAGCGTGAAAGAGACACCCTTATATTTATTGGGAAATATATCGCCTACTTCCATGCAATCCACCATGACTTCTGTCACTTTCTCGCCTAACCAATTTCATATTTATTTTGACATTTCTACGAAAAAAATATACTATATCCCCAAATGAAACCCGACGAGGAAAAGAATAAAAAACAAAAAAAATGAGAAAGAGAAGTATGCGCACAACACGTAAAAAGCAAATCCCCATATTTTCCCCCCAAACACACTCAGCTACGATGAATAGAGCAAAAGGGTACAAAAAATATCCCTCCATCTCTCTCGCTCATTCTACAATATTTTGGCAACAAATGATTTTTAATGATTTTTTCCCTGCACATTTTTCCACTTTTCAATTTGATAAATTTTTTAAACATTTCTCGCGAATTATCCATTCGAAATGCGAATAAGTCACCCCGCGATTAATGAGGACCCTTTTCACTGCCAGGGCATATACCTCACCTCACTCTCTTATGACACATTTTACATTTCTTTACATCACAAGTATATTCGCTAGGCGAAGAAAAACACAGAAAAAAAAATCGCACAAAAATTGCAAACTTGCTTTGATAAAATTTTACCTTTTTTTTTCTTCACTTTCAGCATTCACTAGGTTGATGGAAAAACAAAATAAAGCAATTAATTACGAATTAACATTGTTTTTGTTAGTTGTAGACAGGTGGGGAGGAGGAAAACTTAGGAGAAAATAGGAAAAGAAATAAGTTTTTCTTCTCGATAAGTTGGAAAAATTAAAAATTTTCTACACACGAGAAGTTTTTTTTTCTTTATATATTTTTGCTTCACATTTTTACTTCACTAGTCGCGTTTTTGCTTGGTGTTGTACTTTATTTTCTTTTCGATCTCTCGTTTCACCTCGTCTTTGGTGGCCTATGAACCGATTCAGCGCCGCGAGAAGGAACCGAGAAACGACGTCGAATAATAGAAGGAAAGGAAAAAAAAATGAACTTTTACTAATTTTTTTTCTGGTTTGGGGGTTTTTCGCTGCGGAATTACGGAATTATGCACGAAAACTTTTTACGGAACCGTTCACCGTGTGATGGGTAGTATTTTCGGTATTTTTATTGTTTTATTTTCTGGGAGAAATTTCAGAAAAGTTTCCAAAATGAAAATCAACCCAACACGCAAAGTTCGCCATTTTCTACTCTTTTTCGGTTTTCTTCTTTTGACATATATTTCTCGCCTGGCGATGATGAAGTGTGCGAAAGAGATGTAAATTAGTGTTCGGCGAATTGTGGATGGTAATTGCGATTGGTGTGAAGGGGATGGCTGTTGTGCGAGACGATGGGAAATTTCTGTGATTCGTTCGATGGAGGATATATTTACAGTCATTGCCATATGTACAAGAAACCAATGTGCAAATGAATTCGCCTGATAAGTTTTTACTTTAAGTGGAGTAATGAAAAGTATGTTCGCTTCGTATTAGAGTAGAAACAGGTTGTGGTTAATTTGTTCAGATTGGAAGGTACCGATGGATACTAGGACAGTACTCATCCAATAAACTCGACATATCAATCAATTGTCAAATGTTTATTTTTAATAAACATTTTTTGATTTGAAAAACATATTTAAAATTTCTTGTAATATCTATTTAACTAAGTCTACAACTGACTCCGGATTAGGTTGAAACCAATAAGGCTCTCCAAGGAGCCTAGATATTAGACAACTCCCTACAATTGCACATTTCATGACCCAATATTTTACGATGAAGTTGTCTCTCGATAAAGTCTTTGCTTTGGCCCTATAAAGTAAAACTGAAGTGTTTTGGAATAGAACTTCTTAAACACTTGTATTCCCAACTCTAATCTAAATGTACGAACATAAAACTTATAAGAAAAAATACGACCTTGTAGCAGAATATAACAAACCCCATGGTATGTCTTTGTAAAACAATGGGAAAAAAGGTGAAACCAGTCAGTTTGAATTAACCAACACTGATCGGAAAAAAGGGTTTTAACTCACAGATAAGTCATCCACACAATTTACTTAAAGACCGAAGTATAATTTTTTCTAAGTTAAACTAACTTCTTAACTAAGAGTCACTCCAGCACAAGAAACAAATAATGCAGTAGTTTTTCAACTACTGCACTAAAAAATAAGTCTTTAGGCTCGAATTTTCCTTTGAGAAGGACATTACCTACATATACCCATTCGGGTGAAGAATATGAAACGCATTGTGAAAAGTTATCCTGCGTCATATGCGGACCTGTAACGAAAAGTATTTGAAATTTTTGTATATCGAGTACGAGTATCTAAAGACATTTTAATTGTGTCAACATACTAGATTAATGCAGTATTTACCATCATCCTAAGAAAGCAAATTAAGAAAAGCTGTCATTTTGGTTTTTAGGCTTTGGTAACTTTCTTTTTACTTGCACCTATACCTATAGGGCAAGTATTGTATTCGTGCAAAATTTGGAACTCGAGATTTTAATCAAACTTGACCTTACTATAATGGAGAAGTCCAAAAAAGTAGGTCCGCCAATGCCGTCTGTCTGTCTGTCTGTCTGTCTGTCTGTATATTCGACTACAGCCTAAACGGCTGAACGGATTTACTTCAAACTTCATATGTAGGGTCTGTGGGATATTCCCTAGAGGCTTAATTTGAATTTTCATTCTAACCTCAAAATTAAGGGTAGTTTACTTAAGGCCGATTTCACTTAAAATGGAATTTCTCGAAAACGGCTCTAACGATTTCGATAAAATTTTATGTGTGGGTTAGTTTGGGTATATGCTATGAGGTGGCATACCACGTTTTTCACGAAAAATACGGTTATATTGAAAATCAGCTGTTTCTCGGGTATTTGTGCGGTGATTGGGCTAAAAATTATTATTTGTAGGTTATAAGACAAGTGCAAAATAATGGCATACCAAATTTTGGAATGCCACGCCCACTTTTATAAAACTTATTTTTTTTCAAAATTTTTACTAGAAATTGAGAAAAAATTATTTAAGCAAAGTAATAGGCCTTAAAATTCTCTATAATTCACTCAAACACCCTATCTGGCCACGCCCACTTTTTATGGGCGTTTTGTTTATAAAAACAAAACATTGAGTAAACTCCTACAATGTTATGACTATTATTCCATCGAAACGCGGAATGCCACGCCTACTTTACTGGGAAGAGCAAGACTTGGACTTTAATCCTGATAAAATTATACACTTATAGCATTACGGTGCAAGTACGTACGACCCAGTCGTGCACTTTATTTGTTTTGTATGCAAAGCAATAAAACCAATTAAAGTATTTGGTCCATACAGACATGGACAAATTTATGAAGCACCCTTCAAAAGATCTTCGAAATCATCTCAGCTCGGCTTCCGACTAACACTTATGAACACCAAAGGATTCATTAACAAATTTAAGTATTCAGATAGATACTTTTGAATAATTTATACTAAAGCAGACAGGCCGACAGTCCCTAATAATTTTATATAGGGCTGTATGTTTTTTAGATTGAGAGTAAGTTTTTGAACCACTTAAGTCCACAAAACCGGTTATAATAATGGGGAACTCCCCGATTTATTAACGTCGACTGCGTATTTATGTAATCATTAATCATATGGAAGTGTGAATACATATTTACATATTCACATATCTTTGATAATTGACTCTTTCGAAATATTTACCTACTTTGCACAAAATATTCTCTCCATCGCTTTATTTTTTAGGCCGCAAACAAATATGTACGTAAATTACACATAGCTATGCGTACAGATATATGTACATATGTATTTATGTATGTATACGCTCCACAATTTGCCCAAGTAGATTTGGTATCAAAATCAAAATTATCAGATATTGGCATATCATCTTGCGCCGGATTCCAATGAATTTTTGCAAACCTATTGTATAATACACCTAAATACACACTCATATATGTACATAGAGGGGACTTACGACGATCATTCCTTCAAGAATTATCTACTTGCGTTCCCCCTATTGCTTTTGCACCCTTAATAAATGTTATCGTCCATGCTGCCTTAACGTATGCCCCGATATGTATGTTACGGCGGTTTTTGGTTAATAGGAAGTCAAGTTTTCTGATAATTTGATAAATACATGATTCTGTTACGATTGATAACAGACTTCACAAAATATTTCCAGCAGTTTAGGTATCCTCATGACCAAATTTACCGAACATACTATGTACTCTCATTTGAATATGAAGCAATAAAGTCTGAAAAGTCTTTTGTTTTAGACGAACATATCGGGTAATTTGCAAAATGACAAAATCGGACACAGAACGTAAACAAAAAAAAAAATCATTTGCATCACAAAAATGCATGATGATATGCGCAGCTGATTCATTGATGATGCGTTATGAGACACTGCTTTTGTTTGCATTTTAGAATGTTTAAGGTTGCAGTAGTGCTTGGCAAGATTTTTTCTTCCACAGATTACCTATTGCATTACACTTTGTTTTTCCGTTCTTCGTTCTAAAAAACTCGACATGTACATATGTGGAATAACTCTCCTGTTCAAGACGATCAAGTAAAATTTTAATTTACGCTGATTCAAAGCCGCCGTCAAGTTAATGGAAAGCAGATGTAGTGGACACCTGCTTTGGACGATTTGCTCTATGTGATTTGATAATTATCTACAAAGGACGTCTGTAAGTAGATTTCCTTAACTATTACACTATTGTATACTTACTTACTTACTTACTTAACGGGCTCCCGACCCGTGAAGAGTCCCTGCCTGAGACACGGTAGCCTTCCATTCCTTTCGATTCCGGGCACGCTGCTTCCAGTTGTCCAGACCAAGTGCTCTGGTATCCGCGATAGCTTGGTTTTTAAAACGGAGGTTTGGTCTTCATTGTCGTCTCGAACCTGGGGGCTGTGAGTAGAAGATCCTCTTTGCTGGAGCATTATTGTCCATTCGCTCGATGTGGCCGAGCAAGTGTAGGCTTTTTGGACTAAATCCACATCATGGTACAGCTCATAGAGTTCGCGGTTATATCTTCTCCTCCATTCGGGATCCTCGCATACGGGACCAAAATTACACTGTTGTATAGTAAGTACATACTTAAATCGACTGTTTTAAGTGGAACAATTCTAAAACAAAGTGTGTACTGTAAAAAGCAACAATTTCAAACTCTGTCACAATTCACAGGCACATTGACAATTCTATTTGAATAATTCAAATTGGATTCAAGAACAACACCCTCAATATTGTTCAGTACTTTATTTATTCCATTTAAATAAAAGACAATACTCACATTCATATATTTTTGTTTTACATTAACAAAATTAACTTTATATTTTTTTTTTTAAATATTTGATGTAGATATCGTTCTCTTATACATTTATGTTTCTTTTTGTTTTATTTTACCCATCTGTTTTTGTTTATTATTTTGTTTAATATAATAATAAAATATATAATTGTTTTACAATAAATGATAATTATTTTCGCTGAAAAGGGGAGAACAATTCAAAAATAATAGCAAAACATTTTGCTAAATAAAACGAAACTGATAAAGAACATGAATTTTGTTAAAAAAAAAAAAATGTTGAGGTAAGTTACTAAGTTTATATTTAGCTAATGAAGGAATACATATATGCATATTTTTGGGTATAAATGAAGATTGGTTTGTGCAAAATGATTGATCATAGTTATAGGTGTTGATGTAAGGGAGAACATTTTTGAGAATGGAGATGTTTTGTTCATCAAACACGTCAAACACAAAATCTTAGATTTGGAAGGTTTATGCAATTTGTATTATTGCGTCAACCATAGATAGAAGGTTTAGTTTGGACATGAGAGCAACATCAATAAGTCCTTGTAGAATAAACTTTATGTAGGCAGTGCAAAATTTAAAGAAAATGCATAGAAAACCGTTTTACTCGGATAGGAAACGGTGATGAGAAAACAATTTAAAGTCAAAAGAATGCTTAAAACGAATCTCTATTCCATTTCATATCAACGGTACAATAGAAAGAAACTGGTCTAAAAGACAGTTTGCATATGAAGAGCTTCCAAACTCTTGAGGTATTGTAGACGACTCGATTTTTGAATAATGGAAGCAATGTACCAAATGTTAGGAACTACTTATACCTACGCATTTTTCCTGATACCAACAACGTCGCTATGAACATAAATTTAAGGAGAATAAAAAGAACTGGACGGATCTATGCACATTAAGGTATCATATTTCCTATTCGACACTTGCTTATCAACAAGTTCTCCTGTTTCAAAGCGATCATGTCTTTCTATTGTTCCCCATAAAACTTAGACGAAGAAAATTATCAATGAAATTATTGGAAAAAAAAGAATCTTTAATAAAACATGAAAAATAGTAAATAAGCATTATGTATACAGATTATATAAAAATCAATTTACCAGTAAATATACACTTCTTGGTTATTCTCTTTTTGTGTACATCATCCGTTTCTTTATATAAAAACAATGTAATATAGTATACATACATATATAATAAAAGAATGATTTTTTCTTTCAATTTATAGACATTTTGCTGAGGGGGATATAAGGGGAAAGTATTTGATTTTCAATAAATTTTCTTCTTGTTCAATTTGATTTTCGTTACTCTATTCGTTTTCTTCCTATGCCTCTTGTTTTTCTTCTTTAACTTTATTTTCTATATCTTTTCGCATTAACTTTGATTGTTTTCATTTTGAGAAGATGATGAAAGGAAAGAAATATTTAAAAACATAATTTTATAACCGATTAAAAGAAAAAGATGTTAAAAGCAAAATAAAAAACAAGAAATTAACGAATATGTGTAATATTGTAAATTAATGTTTTGCGCTTAAACTTAACGTGCAAATGTCTGTATGTTTATGATTTTTGCTTGTATTATTATTTCATTAGGAGAGGGAGTAGGAGTAGGGGTATATTGTTTTATTGTGGTTGCTGCTGTTTGGAGAAAATTAGTATTTCTGTTTATATCTTCATTAGAATTAATTAACCGTTAAAATCTGGATCTTACAAACACAGCACTTGAATCATGTTCACTGTAACCAAGACGTTTCGTATGCTTGAACACTTCATTTGTTATTGCGGTCACAGGCATAGATTGATCTAGATTCTCAGCCATTCCGAGAACCAAACGAAGATCTTTTTGCATATGCATCAATGGTTGTTGGGGATTAAAGTCACCCTTTGCCATTTCTAGAAAAAAAAAGAGAATTGTAAGCGAGAGAATTTGTGGAGAGTTTGCAAGAAACCCACCTTTTCCTTTTTCTAACAACAATTGCGATTTCATAGATGTGAGTTCAAATATGTCAATGATGTCCTTGAGCGAAATTGAAAAACGATCAGCTAGGGTGGATACAAGGAAAAAACACATTATTTTGCACACGTTGAGTAAAGTTTTGCTAATTTACCTAAGGCCAAAGCCTCTGAGAATCCTACAAGACTAACACCAAGGATCGTCTGTAGAATTAGATTAACTTTACATGCATTGCCGACATCTGAAACCGAATAAAAGTTCTTAAACCTTTCTACGTACGTTCCATATTATTTTAAAGACTCACCTCCCAAAAAGAATGTATTCTTGGCGATCGTCTTAAAACACGAATGACACTCTTCGAAAACTGTGCGATCGCCGCCAGCCAAAATAATGAGCATACCGTCCTCGGCCTCTTGTCGTGTGCCATGTATCTATAGAGAAGGTAAGAGATTCGTACAACCTTTGGCCACAGGATGCTATTAAGCATTTTTACTTACTTGAACCTCTAGATACCTTCCTCCACATTGTGCGATACCTTCAGCGATATCTCCTGAAGTCTCGGGATCTATGGTTGACATTTCTACGTAAGCTTTATTGTTTAGATCCTTACCCTGTAGAACGCCACAATTTCCAAATACCAACTGCAATTAAATATTTATTAGTAATGTCTTGGAGTAATAAAGTAGTAAGGCTTTAAGGGTTGTATATTGTACTGGACAACAAACCGAAATAAATTGCCATTAACACTTACTTCTTTCGATGCTTTTGGATCTGATACACAGCAAAATGTAATATCCGCAGCATCAACAACATCCATTGGAGTGTCCTTAACCTCAGCACCAGCTTCAGCGAATGGTTTGCACTGAAAGTAAAACAAAATCAAAATACATTCACTTTCCTATTGTTTTTCAGACTCACCTTTAACATGTTCCTGTTCCAAACGACAATCTTATGCCCTGTGCATATTAAATCCTTAACAATTGTCGATCCCATTATTCCTAGCCCCAAAAAACCAAAAGTCAAATTCGAAGGAGTAATATCCCGTTCGGACAGAGTCTGCGATCTTGCATTCATATCAATGGCTTGCGCTTCCGGCCGATTGACAATTGGACGGTCCAATAATGCGACCGTGGAACTCATATTGCGTCGAGACGAACTACCAATATGTGCCAATGCATCTGTATTTACCCTTCTGCGGGAAGATGTTGCCTCTGCTCCCTCTGATGCCTCTCGTTTCCTTTTATTATTCTCTGATGCCTTGCTGCCGCTGGCTTGACGTTTCGTCGCTGTTGATCTAGCCGCCGATACGGTGGACTTTGCACGTGATTTAGCTTTTGGTGATTTTTTAGGTGTTTTCGGTGGTTCGCCCAAATCATTGGTGGAGTCGGCTGTTTCGAGTCCATCTCGGACTTTATCGAAATCAGCATCGCTGGTGTAGTTTGGGGCTGGAGCTGCGGCGGCAGCTTTTATTTCTGCATCAATGTCAGTAGGATTCTCCATATAGGCTAGAATCTCTTGAAGGGCCAGTTTGAAGGAGTTAGGCTTGTTAGGCCGCATCAGCTCATCCTTATAGGGTCCCTCAAATGGTTTAATGTTATGCTCCTCTATCCAAGCACTGAAAAATATGTTAAAATGACGTTAGAGAAGTGTTTTTGATTTTGTTTTGCCTAAAAGTTGAAGGATATACTAAGGATATACTGTTTTGTAAGGACTTGTTTAAAACCAAAGATGAATTTTTGTATGATTGACTTGGTCTATAAGCGTGCAAAATTCAGACCGTAAAGATACCATACTTGCGTCTTAGTCCACAACTAATATGCACATAGGCGTCCTTTGCAGTTTTTTTTTTTAGTAAGTCCAAGTTAAGATAGTAATAATCAACGGAGATTATTGGTTATTTTTTCTTAAGGACAGAAGTGTATTATTATCGAACAGGCACACTTTGTGTTCGTAGCTTCGAATTGTATTCACAGTTTAACTTTAACTTAGCACTCAGTAATTGTTAGTCATGTACATATTTAATGAATTCGTTTGTTTGACATTTCGGTAATTTCAACCCATCAACAACTTTTTTTTAACAATTTGTGTTATTATTTCTAGTCTTTCACTTCTCGATACAATTTGCAGGTCCGAGGATAAAATATTCAAATTGGAACTACCTACAGCGGCTCGGTCTGGATCTGCAGTGCCTTGCACTGTTCTGAATGAAGAATATTACTTTCATGATTAGATGATTTAGCTGGTTCTTGATTGGAGATTTCAATAACTGGAGTTGGAGCACTATAATAATAACCGGTCTTCAGATCGCTATGAAGATCTACATACATATGTAGGAGAATTGCCTTTTCTGAAATTTCCTTATCCTCGACTAGCTCAAATTAAATCTTAGGGATCTACTCATTTCATTGAACGATGCCTTTATTTTGAAACTAGGTTATTTACATTAATCTTGAATTGCTTTTTTGGTGTGTTCTAAGCCAATACCTCAGACTGTGTCTATCCTACCAAATAGTTCCTTCTAAATACATACTTTATTTCTTTAGCTGCAGAATTCAGAATTATACATCATGGTTCCGGTGATTGAGTGAAACATGTTCTTAAGATTCATTGGCAAATCCAAGTTAGGACCTAGAACCGCTATGGTCAACAGCCAAAATACCTTAAGCTCAAGGAGAACAACAAAAATTTCGATACGATAAGATTTTACTTCATCGTTGCGTTATTTGATTCGGTTCTCTTTTCATCGTTGAATTTCATGCATTTCTTGGCTTGATGGTGTCCTTGAGAAAAATCCCATTCCTGTTGGTGATCTTAGAAATCTTTGAAGAAAATTTTCGACCGTAAGCGCCAAGTGGGGAATCATAGAATGTTTGATAAGTATTGAAAGGAATTTGAGATCTTTACCGTAGAAGCCACATGCTGCTTTTAGCAGTACAGTGTGCAGTACATATTCCGAAAAATAACTTGAGCGAACGTTACTTCAAAATTCAAACATTATTATTACGAAACACTAGGTACAACTCCCCTTGGATATGTTTTATCTGATATCCCATGATAAGAGACGGTAGTTTTTTGCCTTGAAGTTGCCTTACAGTGGCAATAAGAAAAACACGATATCAGTTAGAGCTTGTTCACATGTTTTCAGATCCTTAAATTAACCCTTATAAATTCTTTAGCAACTTCAGATTGCCGATTGTATAGACCAACTACGTTTAAGCTATGGAAAGTAAAAATCTTAGTTGAACAAGTGGATCACTTGGTTTTTGATCTAATACTGAGTCTACATTAAAACCTCTTTGAAATGTATAAAATTTGTCACGATAGATTGTGTCTGTTATATTCTTTGCATGAATACAAGGGCCAAACTCTTCCTATTCATATGATATACATATATGTACTTTCGCAGGACGCTTGGTATTATCTAAGATCCACAACGAATTAATCACAACGCCATGGTGCCCACCATCAGCTAGAATCGCATTCAGTGAAGGAGATGAGCGAAATACACAATACTTCCATATCACAAGGAGTGCAGTGCCTTGCTGCCTTCTATAAGTTCATTTCACAATATCTAATACTGAAAAACATTTATATCAATTTGGCCCACGAATTTTCTAAAGATCGCCCACCTGTGCGTATAAGAGATACATTGATGAACACTCATATGTATGTACATATTATGTGCAAAAGCATCACAATTTGAGTTAATGTTGTTTTCAGCGTAATAAATCATTGTTTTCATCAGGGCACATAATTTCAAGAACCACATGCGTAGGTCTCAGTATTATGCAACATATCTCACTTTTTCTTGTAAAAAGTGTTGGCGGAATAAGATTATCTTCTTCCAAAGAACGATTGGACATTCCAAATGTTAATAATCCACAGCTAACCTAAGTTAAAGGAAAATTGAGTAAAGCTTCTATTTAATGAAGATGCAGAGATATAATACAGAACAGTTGAAAAATTGCTTCCAACTCTTGAGGCTTACCTGTCTATGGGGGTCAGTGATGGCACATCTAACCCAGTTCTGGTTAGTGACAAAACATTGGAATATTAAAATTTTGCCATCTTTTAATACTTTTGCCGATATTACTTTCTTATTCGCAAGTGTCGGAGCCAAATAAGATCTTGTTAAGCACAAAAAAATTAGGCTAGACAGTCACATTTAAGAGTTGATAGTACTGCTTTGTCGCCCAAACTATTCAATGCAAAGTTATGGTTAAAATCTGGTTTATCAAGACTAATTGAGAGGAGTTTCTGGTAAAGTTACCCAATCAACCAGGCAATATATATCACCAACGTAGGCGTTAAAGCGTTAAAGGCGTATAATATCTAAGGATAATGTATGCGAATGTATGGCGCACGGTGATCCACGAATCTATCCGTCGTTGCTGGGTTGATAACTGCAAAACAACCAAGCAACTGGAGAGGGCTAATATATAGTGCCAGAAAAAGTTAAGGTTTGGGATGCAGTTAAAAGCATGTCAGCGGAACTCAGTCCGGAAAATTAATAGCCCAAGTCAATAGTGATGACTGATCCAAGAAAACAATAAAGGAATCCAGAATGGTGCAAAATTTTGATGCGGAATTTACCAAGAGTTGTACTTGCTCTGTTTTACTAAATGTACAAAAACAAACCATTTAGTATGTAAATTTTATTAAAAAATGTTTGACGTGATTATGTTATCAACAGATTTTTGCAAGGGCTTAACGCATTTTTATTCTAAAGGCAAATATATCCATTTCTTATCAGTTTTAATGAGAAATAAGTAAAAATTTTACCCAATTGGAAGGATACAAACAAATTACAGATTTGTGTACATTTCCGCCATCTGAAATACTCTCCCCCAGGCACATCCTAAAGTACCTACGAAACCGCTTTTTTCCTGCGAAATTAACGCTCGGTATATTTTGCTGAACATACATTAATTCATAAATTATGGTACAAATCAGCATACCAGCAATTTATATAGATTTCATGTACATTTAGACGAATTTAATACATTTTCATTGATCACAGTAACCCATATGACATATTGACGACACCAACGCCACATAACCAAAGAAAATAATTGGAAAATCACATTTCTTATCAAAATACCAAACATTTTCTTTTGCTTTTCTCTCTCTAAGTGAGTCAAGGTGTAAAAAAATAATCGAAATTCAAAATTTACTTACTAATTTCTGGATCCAAAGAAAAAAACGCATTTACAGGCTACATTCCGTCGAGGCTGTTGCAGCATCTCCTCTGGGGGTTCAACGATCTAGAAAAGCACATAAAAGTATAATTGGAATTATCTAAGAACATGGAAACGCTTCAAAATGGTCGAATGCAAAAATATTAACTAAATTTAATTGTCTACACCTACCATAGACGGCCACGGAGTGAAGCCCTTCATTTTGGCCCTGTAATAAGAAAAACATAAGAATTCGATTGAAAAAATTTACTAAGACAATAGTTTTAATTGAAATTTGACGAATATTCCACTCAAGATAAAATAACGCGCGGGAAACATTCTCATACACTGCCGGCCATTGTGGTTAGCCAATAGAAGTCGGCCAAACCCGTAAAAAACTGAAGTTTTATCGCACAATTAGGTTCATACGGGCCGATTTGGTTAGCGCTTTGCATGTTTTAGATATTTTTAAGTATTTCCCGCAGATTGTAGCAAATATTCTTATAGCCACGGCGACATAGTCCCCAGCTTGGGTACGTTGCCATGATGAAATCGAAAAACCGAAAAAATAGAAAAAAACATTTTAGCTATTCCTAACTTACCATATTAAGTCCCTCATCTTAAAGACTGAGGGAGACTCGGATGTTCTTGGGGGCTCAATTGTGGATTTTGCTTTACGTCTTCGTGCAATTTTTGCGATATAAAAATGTCCTGTCCACTATTTAGCAGCCCACTTGGATATACCACACAGAGCTAAGAACGACAAGTTTATTGGATTGACTTATTTTTTTTCTCCAACTCTAACTGTTATGTGTGGATGTGCGATGAAATGAAATAATTATTATCAAAACTTAGGCAAATTGAACTACACTTTACAATTAGAAAAAAATATTTTATCAGGAAAACACGCAGAGATTCTTCGCGAAAGAAAAATTCTCCAAATTCGTTTGACGCGTTTGACTGAAACAATATGGCCGGTCGCGAGGCTGTTGTTGTCAAAAAAGCCAACGAAACCGTGGATGAATTTTCACAGCAACTGGACGACATTTTTCGTCGAATTGTTGTTGGCTTTGGTTTGTGTATTTGTTTGCGAGAACAGTTGGTTGTGCGGTGTGATAAGTGTTCGTGTGACGAGTGAGTAGGTGGCGTGAAAGAAAAATTCGTATTTAATTCGGGAGTTCAAAAAAATTGATTGCTTTTGAGTTTTCCTTAATTGGAAATTGTGTAGTTTATAATTAAATCGATATTATTTGAGAACAATTGTTATAATGAAGAAATTTCAAATTGTGAGTAAAATCGGAAGATTTCGAGTAACTGTAAAATGGAAAACGGTAATAGTGAATGCACAAACCTGTAGATGAGTTGTTCGTACAGAGTTTTATTTAACAAGTGCACACGGTGAATGCTAAAATGGGGTCGTTACACTGGGGTGAGAATTTATAAATTATTTTTTTTTTGTAATAATTTTTATATTCATATTATTTTGCAATTTTTTGCATTTATTGCAATTTTTTTTGTTATTATTCCGGAGACGGATTTCGTTTTATGAAGTGGGAATTTTAAATTTTGTTATTTTAAAATGTTCTGAGGAAACGTTTTTTCTATTATTTTTCATTGTATCTCATTGTGGAGATAAGATTTATTTTTTCTAACTGGTTTTAGTCCATTTAGAAGGCCTAGGAAAAGTGTTCTAGAAAAGTTGTTCAACTGAGAGAGGTAGTGTATGTACAGTGGTGGTCACGAATTTAGCACACTCAGTTTAGTAAAGAAGAACTATTAGGGATTTTTATGTTTTGAAAAAAAATTAAACTATTCATACTTTTGGGTTTCATATATAATTAGTTTTTGTTAGTCATACAAACTATTAATATACATTACACCCCTACAAAAAAAAAATAACAAAATCGCCGTTAATAGCCTGGACACGAATTTAGCACATTTGCTGTTAAAACTATTGATGTAACCAACTTACCGTCATTTGTTCATAAGTTTTGCTTGTATTGAGTGCGAAATCCTTTATTCTTCAGGACTGCGGCATTTCGTCGAGGTAAACTTTCTACCAAAGCCTAGCACCGCTGGTTTGGAATGGCATACCACGCCTTTTGAATCTCCTGCCACAATTCGGTATGTGATGTTCAATATCACTCCAAAGATTATTAATCGGGTTGATATCCGGTGATTGTGCAGGCCGCCTTAGAACATTAACGTTATTTACATCCAAACAATTTTTAACCAGCTGAGAAGTGTGTTTGGGATCATTGTCATGCATGAATCGCCAAGAAACCGGCAAGTTGTTGTTGGCAAATGGCATCATATGGTTTTAAATGATATTTTTTTAAACCGTGCCAGGAAAAACCACCCCACACCATTATGCTTCGACCACCATGTTTTACCGTCTTTATTGTGTCATGCTGCATGTTTTGTGGACGTCATACATATTTTTTTCCATCTGTTCCAAACCTACAAAACTATGATTTATCAGACCAAAGTACATTCTTCCAAAAAGACAGTGGTTTAGCAATGTGGTCTTTTGGAACTCTATCCTGGTCTTCAAGTTTTTCTTCCACCCCTAAGGTTTCCGTTGCGCTATGCACCCCCGCAATTTTTTTTCGTTTAGCCGCCGCCTTACTGTTCTTGAGGACACAGTTATACCGTATTCTGATGAAAGCTCATTCTTTAGGTCGATGGAGCCCTTAAACGGGTCTTTAGCATTAACTCGGTAAATGATTCGGCGTGGTTTTGCGTGCACGAGGAATTTGTTTAACATTTTTTATTACTCCAAACTTTTGAAAATGCCTTATACCGTTATACACCATCTTCTCAAACACTCTAAGAATTGGAAAATCTCCGAAACTGTCTTACCTTTGCCTTTCATTTGCAAAAGAAGAGCCCTTTTCTCTTCTAAGCACCATTGAACTTTTGCCATACCTATTTACACTTTTTTTCATTTTTCTTAATTCAGCACTTGCAACTGTATAATTACCTTAAAAGTTATTTAGATTTATAACAAATTGGAGAGAGAACACTCCGTTTTTAGCAGTACTCCTACTTACTATCCTTTGAAAGTATCCTTTAAAGTTCTAGATTAGTTTGTTTGATTCATATGAGGCTGATCTCAATGAGATAGGTATGTACGTACCACCTGATTGCTGAGATGAAAGGAAGAACTCAGCCCTTTTGGTTATAGGATATATGGGGGTTACATATCCGGGGTCACAACTTAACTCAACAAAAACAAGGGTTCTTTCCTTAAAGCCGTTTGCAATATAATTCGTTTCTCTAAAAAGGTTCTAATGATTTTGAAAAAAATGTATATTTGGGTTAGTTTAGGCATGTGGCATCATTGGCCGCCTTCCCGAATTCCAGGCACTACGCAGTCAAACGTTTTTGATTGGTGGAAAGATTTAAATTTGACTTAAAAATAAGGTAGTTTTTTTGAGGTAGTGGACTGGATTCGAAGGAAAGAAAATTTCGTAATCGTAAACCACTTCACTGCAATTTATTAAGAATGTAATTATTTTATGTATTCCACTTAATCCATTCAATTTATGAAGCATAGTCAAACAATAAATAAAATACTAACCGACTTAGAGACAACTGACTAGAGAGAATTTTCTTGCCTACAATTCCAGTTCATTACGTGAAATTTGTCTCTCTCGACCAATCAGAAACGTTTGACTACATAGAGCCTAGAATTCGGAACGCGCTCAACTTCTTCTATACACTCTTTATCAGCTGTAAGTTCGTGGCTTTATTGTTATTTGTTATGATTTGGGATTGAATTCACCAAGCCAAACAAATGCGCGTGAAAATTATTTCTGTTTTATACCAAGCAACCACAAAACAAAAATTGCTCCAGGTGATCTTTAATTGTTTTATGGATGGTGTCTGCACTGAGCGAAGACCAGTTCCGAACTTCATATTCGAATTATAGTTCGCAGTATTTTTTTTTTTTTTATAGTGTTAGTACACACATACATAGGTATATGGATATGTTTGTTTTATGTGAAAAGGGAATGGTATTCAATTTTAGTATGAATGAATATTGACTGCCAATGACAGAGATTTGAAGTAATAACATTCCACTCAAAACCCGAACTTTACGCATAGACGAGCAGACTAAATTATTAAATTAACTGGAAAGTGATTAATAACGAGATGCTGGATTATTACGTCTGTTAAATTGACTACAATTTGACATGAAGAAGGGAAGGCCATGTGTGAGAAACTAACCGAAGCGGTCGTTATTTGCAATGTCTTCTCTCAAATTATGCCCACTTAGTACATGGCAACATGCGAACCATAGGTAAAACCAGCAACAGTTGTTTGCTGAAGATTAGGCTTGAGGGGATAAGATAAGGGTTGACTGGGGATAATCGTCTTGAATTAGCTACATTGCTACTTCAGTTGCACATTACAATGCATTATATTAAACCTTATCGATAATAGTTTTCAAGAGCAATTAGTTTACTTAACTTTGGTGGTAGTTAACTTTATTAGTTTTTTCTATACTGTTGGAATTTGTTTTGACATTAGCGGATACCACTCCAAGGAACCTGAAGATGATTGTTCCTTTGAAATCACACTCGTGGTCTTTTAGAATTCGGTTTGTCTACTAATTTGACTAGACAAGAAGATTCCTTTACGCCAATTTCTCTGAGGAATTTAAGAACGAGAACTAAATATTATATGCGACTCGAAGCAGCTATTTTTTTCGGTGAGAAAGAATCAAGAATGTGTCATTACGTGACCTACAAAACAGCTTCATAGTTCAGGAGCTTTGATAAAAACAACTGGCAATGCTGTGCAGGTTGCTGTCTGGCAGTAGGTGGTCAATGTGAGCTTTAATTTGTCATTTATTCCGTCTAATGCGCAAGGACTAATGTACATATGTATGTATACCGTTTGTTCACAATTGGAGTAGCATAAAATTCGGGGTAGTGATCTTATATGAAGCTGCCTTCTCTGTGATCCTCACTTTCCACACTTTCGAACTTGAAAACCTGGTTAGGCAGGGTTTTTTAGAAGGTCAGATCGCTTTTATTATTTGGACGAACAATGTCCAACGATATAAATCTCTCTAGGACGGTGTTTTATCTGTCTCTAGTGTTTGTGATGTCTGAACCGAGTCGAATCGTCTGACGGCAAAGACGGTATACATACATATTTGTACTTTCTTTCACCTTGGGCTAGGCTGTAGGCTTATACGTACATATGTATATATACAGTCAGTACATTATTAAATCAATTTAAATAAATTGAATCATCTTTTTGGTCGTAACCTCATCTGGATCCTCCGTCTTTACCAATACTTGAATCACTGCTTTGACTTCGACTTTCTTTTGAAGATTTTTCCAATCTTTTGCTCAAATTTCGACATTCGACCGCCTACTGTTTTCTTAAGTTGCAGGAGCAGGTTTCCTTTTACCACGTTTTTAACATATGTAGGTAATATTTTCTCTTAATTCATCAAGGAAAGGTTCTGCTTTTAATATCCTCAGGATTTTCATCTCCCGAATTTTTATATGCTGAATTCCAGCTACCATCTACTCGTATACCATTCTAAGGAATATTACGACCATTATGTAGTAATAACGACACATGTACGTGCTGAATAGTTCTTGGTTTATACCAGATTGTGACTCTTGCGGTGTTATCAAAAGGACGCACTAACTTTTCTTTCCTACTCCATCCATCCATTCGTAGTACAGTCGCAATTTATTATGTAATAATAAAACTCGAATCTCAATTCGATAATCTCAACAACAAATATCAATCTACACCCGTACAATCAGAGAACCAGAGAACCAGAGAACCAAAGTAAAAGCAATATCCAGCTCAACACAAGAAATCATAAAAAATCCGGATGTGAAATAAATTTTCTGCTTCCGCTTTTCCAAACACTCGCAAATTCTCCAACTCAAAGATTAGCTCCTTCTTTATAACCTGGGCCAATAAAACCAAATGAAGCAGCCATAAACAAAAATACAAATACACTTAGGTTATCCCTTCTGAGTGGAAGCGATTAGGAGAGTTTCTTATATTTCTTTTTTTTTTCCGTGTTTGCTTCCTTCGTCCTGTGTTTCCTTCTCGTCGCCACTTCATGGGTTTCCAGTTTTACCTTTAATCCTATTTTAAGAGTAATGTTTTGCCATATAGAAGAAAAACGCACAACAGGAGAGAGAAAAAAAAAATAAGGAACTCTATTTTGATAGGTTACACAGCTAGAAAAGGATAATTTCTTATAAAATACATAGGTTCGGGTCTTTTCTGTGTGTTAGGTTAGGTTTTTCAATTTGATTGAAACGCAAGTAATTTACATTAAATTCTCTTCTCTATTTCTTTCCAATTTTTCCAACTTTCTTATATGTCTGTAATTTAACCAAGTACTCTCTATTTGCCATAATATGATTCCAAATGAGATTCTCGTCTAAGATGTTTTTCTCGGGACCTCCGTAAAGGACTGGAACGTAATCTTCACCTAAAGCATCGTGGAATTTCTTCAAATTTTTCTCATCATAATGGAAGATCTACAAAGTGAAACGAATGTGGAATAGTTTTTTGGATTAATAGGCTTACGACTTACCCTTTCCCTAACGCTTTTGTCCATGAATGGCATCATCATAGATGTAGCTGTTGTCATAATGAATCCTCTTTGTATAACGTGACAGTAACGATTTGTGATTGGTAAAATGTCATTCTTTTTGTTGATCAGTTTGGAATTCGATGGGGAGACTGTCTTTACGAATTTCTTTGTTGCTCTGAAAGTATCCGAAAAAATTGCTTACTAGAATGTATTCCTTTTGAAATACTAGAGCACTAAAAATTGTAACAAAATGACGTTTCGTGTGACGGATTTGTCAACTCCTTTCCTATGAGTAAGTTCAAAAAATAGCCCGCAAATGTTTTAAGAAAATGTTAGGCTTAACTTGTGAAAGACGAGTTGACGCTTTGAACTAACGTCACATATCCTGTATTAAAAAAATATATATATCTTAATGTTCCAATAAATATCGAGAACTGTCAGATTAAACTGTCAATGGTGCGTCGTTTAAAGATTATGTTATGATCAGCTCTCTTTTTTTTAGTCTGTTAAAATTGTCTGTATTCCATAAATAGAAAAAAGTTTTTCACAAATACGCTCGAAAATTTCCAAATACAACTAACAATCTCAAGCTGTTCGAACACTCAAGTCTTCTTTTTCGAATCTGTGAAACAATTAAGAATAAAGTAATAACTACTTACTCAGTCAAATCAAAAACAATAGTTATGCCATATTTCTGAACTTGTGGTAACAGGAACAATGATTCAAATATCAAATCATCCATTTCGATGAGATCATAAAAATAATTTGGATATTTATCGAATCGGTCAACTGGAAATAAAAGTTAAGTTTTGGCGTTTCTAATGGCATCTTGCCGTATAAATATGTGCTTACTTGATTTACTGACAGTTATTGCTCGTCCATCCTTATCGGGCTTTGCCATGACAAATTTGCACTTCACATCCAGGAAGTGCTCCTTGAAATGTTCTGGTGGATGATTGGCAACCCATGTAGGATGTTTTGCTTTGAAATCATAGTATCGATGAATATTATCATATGCCTTTGTCACATTCCATTGGGCGGTGTATAAAAATTTTGACATCATCACATCCTCGGTACCGATTTGTAGATCAACACAATCTGTCAAAGTGACATTTAAAAACTTCGAAATATACATATACTTTCACACAAAAGAACAAGACACACCTGCCACTGATTTCCTTAGTTGAGCAATTTTTTGCTTTTGCTCCTCCGTATAAACAAATTCTTTATCTTCAAACATTGTTAACCGCTTGTTTGTGTAATATAACTTCTTACCGCAATGACAGACGAATTATTAATAAATTTATGCCGGACACTGTCTTCTAATTTAAACAAATATTCACCTAGTATATTTTAATTCATTTTTGTGTATAATTGCTTCTTCGTTCGTCGATAATGCTGAAAGGAAAGATTACGCAGCGAAGCAATAAAAATAAATGGAGGAACGGAAAACAGAGAGCAAAAGTAAACACGTGAGACCCGCCAAGAATTGTAATTGTCTTATTTTGACCCGATACGGAGACACGTAATGGTTTTTGGTGTAATTGCTGGGTGTATGGGAGTGGAGGGGTTTTGTTCAAAGTTTGCCAAGTATACTCTGGGTGCTCTGGGTGTTTCAGGTGGTTTAGCGTTTTACTTTTGTTTTTTTTGTTTTTTTTTTATTTGACTTTCATTTGGGAAGACAACAACGATGTGCTTTATTTATTAAAATGTTAATCACGTTTTGGTAGTAACGGTTTGACCGTTTTGTCAAGTTCAAGGTCATCACTTGGAATCAATTGGCTGATGTACTTATGTAGATACCTACCACCTTTGGGGCGTAAGTCTTGTGGTCGGTGTGCTAGTAAACGAATAGCCTAAATTTCCATCTATAGATTGACAATGACAAAGCGTCATTGAATATCGTTGCCCTTAAACATCAAATGTCAGTGAATAGGTACATAATTACGACAACAATGTGTTTTTATTAAACATTGACATTTAGTCAAGTCCACGCACAAAGTCTATCTTCCGAACATTATTTTTTTTTTCTTTTGGTAAAAAGTCAGCAATAAATGTTTCTGTTTTAAAAAAAAATCTGACTACACTTTGTCTGACATTCGACTTTACATGATATACGCAATTGATGGCAATTAATTATATTTAAACGTGCGTTCTTTGCTAATGTTGTTATTATTGTTGACAGATTCGATTAAGTTAGGAAGGCATTCCAATTGAGAGGAAATAACAATGTAGACAGGTATTTGCGTACATCAGTCATATTTGGGATGAGAATTGTTGGGTAATTTTTATTTTAGTGAACTTATGAATGATAAGCGTCCTGTGAAAAGCACGGCAGTTGAAAACGTGACAACATTTGTCAAGATGACGCTGTCAAGATGGCAGTTAAGATAAGCTGTCAGGTGTCGTCCAAAGCTCTTACGCGTTGACTATTGTAACACCAAATTTTTTCATGCAAGATGTTTGAGTTGCAGTTGATTGAAGTGAGTCATATTCCTTGATACCTGCGTCTTATTTTCAATTGTTGAGCTGGAAACCTAACATTAAAGAGAGAGTTAGAGAGGCTACTTGTCTTTCAAAAAAGGAACAAATGGGACTTGGAAACTCGTTTAACTCACTTACTCTATAAGACCGATACTTATGTACAAGGTTGTTGTCTGGTGAATTGTCCAAGAAAAGTCTTAAACTAAAATCATCTAAGCAAAGTCTAACTATCAGTTTGTTAGCGCATAGGTGGTGCGCTTTGTACGCCACCCTCTGCAGCACTAACAATTTTGTTTGACTTGACACCTCTTGACATTTTCGGTTGGCAAAGGACTGTTAGTTTTGTTTTGAGATTTTGTACAGGTTTCCAACTCCATTACTCCTAAGCCTTGACAAAAACTCAACAATCAAATCAACTCAAAACAAATCGCTTCTAGGACATTCTGAGAGGAAGATAAAAGAAGTTCTTCGCAGAGAATTATTTCAGGGAATTGTGTATCTATCTTATCGTATCTATCCTACCAACTATAGATGCCTTAGGTATTCCAATAGCTACATCCAGATCTGAAATTTTCAGCTTTTGATATCTCTTACCAGACTGTGTGTCGTCACTAGACATTGTCTTATAGAAAAACATGGACCAAGACTTGATGCGTATTCAAGCGAGTTTTGCTGTAGTTACAGAGATGAAGAGAGCCTCCTTCTTCAATGAAAACTCCATATTAGGAGTTTACCCTAGAAGCTCAAGCTCGTTTCACAACAGTCCAAGTGAGCTTGCAGCCACTTTAAATCTAACCTAATCTATTATACTGAGGGTGCCGTGGCTCAAGTGGCTAGTGCGTTGGACTATGGAGCAAGGGGTTCCAGGTTCAATGCATAGACTACACCTCTACCTTTCGTGAGCATCTGACAAACATCCGAGAGTACAATTGGCATGACAAAGTTTCTGGAATAACAAATTGTCTTTCCGGTACGGGATTAAACAGTAGGTCAAGGCAATAAAGAAAAGAAAACTCTTGCCCATATGGATAACACTGCCACTTAAAAGGATCTATTGTGCTCCCAATTACTATGCTCAGGTCCTGTGAACGCAGATTCTGAGCTAGCCCTGAACTCATCGATCCGTCTGTGAACAGACCAAACCTCCAGTGTGGGAACACTATTAGCCCAGTTTTCAATATTTCTACCTCAAATAACGTGTCGAGATAGAACTCTCTTTCTTTGAGGAATTAAGTCAAGAATGTGCAAAGCTTAGTAGTTCTTCTAGCGTCCGTCTTTCTAATGAATATTTTCAGGTCTGTAAGACCGACGTCCAATGCTGCCGTAGGTCAAGACACCTTAAATATCAAGACAAGCAATTCTCTGGTTTTAGGGACAAAGCTGTAGTGATAGAAAGGTAGCAACGCAACATTCAGTTGGGACATTGCCTCATTTGGGTCCCTTGTGAACTCGATAGCTTTGGCAAGGCTACTCTTATTTGCCCAATATTTCAGTCTTTTGTGGGCTACAGGTCTACATGATGTTGGAATTCGTAATCTTTTTCAGCTTTATGTATGTATGTACATACCTAGTTTCCGAAGGTATTTTTTCAGTTTTAAGTGGCTCGTTAGGAATCTTGTAAAAATATAAGTTTTAGTGTTAGGTTGGTTAAAGCTGATTTTTCCTTGTTTTGTGATCTTTCTTGCGTCACCGTTCATTTAAAAAGTCGGATGTCCATGATGATTCTGGTTTCGTTTTTTTCTAGTCAGTCTATGACCGAAGACTCAAAGTACAGTTTAATTCATTATTACGTACTTATGAACGACTAGAGCTTTTGTTGGTCGATCGCTACAGCAAGGTGCTTGGTGTTTTGCAATTGCTTCGAAACTAGTCACCTTTTTCAAAGATGGATGCCTTGGGTGTATGTTGACGCCTTGCCGCAGTAGTTAATGGAGCCGACTACTGAAACTGACTACACTAAATGTTCCTCATGAACCACTTTACAAAACCATTAAACAAAAGGCTCCGTCCATTCGTGTGGAGATTATAAAACGCACAACATTAAAGTATCTGTAAAGTTGAGCTCAAGGTTCCATACGAATCTGTCTGTTCATTCTTTTCCAGTTTTGTTACTTACAAGAGGATAGCTTGTATCTTACTTATCTTCTATCTTTCCAACATATATTATGTTACGTCAGCTTGTACCGCTTTCTGTGACTTAGGTACTTAGTTTACTCTTAGGACGTGAGTAGTTATTCGATCTAGTAAGACCACTGTCTATTATATTGATAACTTCGAATTTCACATTTCCACGTGAAAGGCACAAATTCCGTTTGATCGTTAATTGAATTTCCCAAAACCTACCTTCGCATGCACATAAATATGTTCTATCATGGGAATTAACAAACGTCAGTATATTTACGAGTCAAATGTCAAGAGTCCACAAATTTCATTGGTTCATCGTAAACTGAATCAAGTGTCACTTCAGTCTTTATATACTCTTGCAGAGCTCATTCTTACTTCATTACTCTCAAGGGTAATCACATAAAACCCCGAAATCGATCCTTAATAACCAATAAAGTGTAAAGAGCGGTGTTACTGAACAATGGGGTAACTGTATAAAGCAATTGTCATTGTTTTTGTTGTTATTTCGATACCACTGACAGGACGGACAAACAGAAAGGAACCTCTCTTTACGAGGACAAGGACAAGCAGAATAACAAAACAGTTTGACGGAAATATGAAACAAAAACAAAAAAGGGAAAACAAATAGTGTAAGCCCGGTCAACACAAAAACCCAAAGTGTCTCGCTCCGTCTCTTGGGAAATAAACTTCGCAGACGCAAATCAAATTGTTACACACATATGCACGTGTGTACATTTGAGGACATCCGAAGCCCATACGAAGCACTATCGCCAACTGCAACAACAGCAGAAACAACAATGTCAAAAAGGTGACGACTGACAGGGCAACAAGTACTCGTACAGTCGTACCTACCAAAGTTCCATCCTATCGACCATCAACCGGAGATCCTGGATAGTTGATGGTAATAAAAATGAACACCTAAACCTGCTACCATACGCGTGTCGTACTGTCGTCGACGGTGTCGTCGTCGTCGTCGTCGTCGTCTACCACCACCACCACCATCTCGTTTACTGAGTTCCTCTGTGTCTCACTTCTCACATTTCACACCGGAACGGAATTTTTCCGCCAGTTAGGTTTTATTTTTTTCGCAGTTTGTTAGTTTGTTGTTGCTGCTGTTGATCTGTCGATACTGCTCTGCTGCTGCTGCTCCTGCTGCCAAGAAGGATGTGAGTCGTCCTTTTTACAGCAAACGAATTGATAGTTCAAACGGCACTCTGTCGGAGTTCATTTATCGTCGATGATGATGAAAATGAAAATGAAACGAACGGGAGGTTAAAGGACCCTATCAATGATGTCTTTCTTTCCTATATGCGATTGGAAATACAGATACATACATATGTATATATTAAGCCGGAAGTGATGTCTGCTTTTGCTCTATAGGGTATGACAAGCACTCACCAGAGTGGTAGCAAAGCGCAATGAGCCAGCACCCTGAAGGCAGCGACAGGTGGATTAGGTTTATGAAATGAATCCATTCGTTCTTTGATTACAACTCTCCCCGTTGAATTTATCAAATAAAATGGCGCGCTTTAGTAGCCGTTCGAAATCGGTTCGAGTGGCTATGATCCTTTCATGGTAGGATATTGAACATGTTACGTCTGATAAGGGAATGAAAGACTATGTACAATCGAATAAGAAAAAAATATTGAGAGGGAATTGTATTTTATTGGTCATGCAGCTGAGATGAGATATTTGGCAGTTGTAAGTTCAAAAATAAACTCAATTAGCCCTAAGGTTTGCCGTTGTCGACTCATGGTGAGTCGTTCTTGTCTGGTATTCATTCTAGTAAGGTTTTAATAAATAAAGTGCACGACTGGATCGTACGTACTTGCACCGTAATGCTATAAGTGTAAAATTTTATCAGGATTGAGGTCCAAGTCTTACTCTTCCCAGTAAAGTAGGCGTGGCATTGCGCATAACATTGTCGGAGTTTACTTAATGTTTTGTTTTTATAAAAACGCCCTTAAAAAGAGGGCGGGGCCAGATAGGGTGTTTGAGTGAATTATAGAAAATTTTAAGGTCTATTACTTTGCTTAAATAATTTTGTCTCAATTTCTAGTAAAAATTTTGAAAATAAATTATGTTTATAAAAGTCTGCGTGGCCATTCCAAAATTTGGTGGCCACTATTTTGCCTTTGTTTTTTAACCTAGAAATATTAATTTTTAGCCCAATCGCTGAACAAATACCGGAGAAACAGCTGATTTTCAATATTACCGTTATTCGAATTTTTCGTGAAAAACGTGGTATGCCACTTCATAGCATATGCCCAAGCTAACCACATATCAAATTTTATCGAAATCGTTAGAGCCGTTTTCGAGAAAATCCGTTTTAACTGAAATCGGCCCTAAGTAAACTACCCTTAATTTTGAGGTTAGAATGAAAATTCAAATTTCGCCTCTAGGGATTGTCCCACAGACCACAGATATGAAGTTTGAAGCAAATCCGTCCAGTCGTTTAGGCTGAAGTCGCATATACAGACAGACAGACAGACAGACAGATAGACCACAGACAGACCGACAGAATTGCCGGACCTACTTTTTGATTAAAAAGTTGTTGTTGTTTCCGAATTAGTTAGTTTTAATGACTCTGGTAGATTAAGTGATATAAGTGGCACATAGTATGGGGAAGTGAGCTTCACCTTGCGTTGATCATGTTGTGAAAGTCCCCAAACCTAAACCGTCTCTTCCATATATTTGATATCCCTGGCATACACAGAGTACATATGAGATATCTTTTGAGGCACGAAATTCACTGTAGTATCTGTATGTATCCATATTTGATAGTCCAAGTCGCATGGCGTGCTTCCTCAGAAGGCAGTGATCAGAGACCAGCTTAGTTTCATTATTTTCCCAGATATCTTCCTATCTTAGACACCATATTGATGATCCGCTCGTCACACTTATTCTTAGTCACACAGATTGGTGCTTTATACCGCAACTGTGTTACTCTCTGCAAGTTCTGATCCTCTTTTGGCTAGTTCGTCGGACCTTTTGTTACCCTCAATATCGCAGTGTTCAGGTACCCAGGATAATCTGACACGGTTCTGCGTACATAATGTCCTAAGTATTGTCCAGTCATTCCTGACTAATATAGGTTTGATGATGTTTAACGATCAATGTAGATAGCGATATTCTTGTCAGATATTGATCCCATTTCTACTGATTCCGTCTCCTCTAACTTGGACAGCGGACAGCGATAACCTTTGCTTGCAATACACTGCATGTATGCGAAAGTCTCAAGAGTTACTTCCAGGTAAGGATGTCTCTAGAGTATAGGTATATCTGAGCCTGTGCTTCTCGGCTTATTTTGGAGCCGTTCGTTTTGTAAAGAGACAACTTTCATCTGCCAATCCTCCATTTCCGGGTATATTATTTCGTATGATGTTTTGAAGTGCAGGAGACCGAGATGTCAGCCGATTCATGACATCAATGTTGGGTAGTGATTCCCTAAGAAGCAATGCTGCACACTGTAAGACTTGAAGAGTCCTACATTAGTGAGCCAAAGTTCACTGTTAATCTCCTGAAATTGTATTTGTATGTCAAGTGTTAAATGTTAGTATAGAAAGCATCGGTAATGGCACTGCTGGCTCTTTTGTACCTTGACCAACGTATCCCATATGTTGCCCCTTAAAATGGCTTTCCACCATACAAGACTACTTATCCATGGAAGGTCTGACTATCACAATATAAGTACATATATTCATTGCAGGTCTTAGGCCCCATTTTTTTCCCTTGAAGTTCTCTTGCAGGTGTAGAGAGATCGTTATAAGCTTTGCTGACTCTCCTCAATGTTACACTTCCAATCGAGCCTCTTTCGAAGTCAGCTCCACCCCATCCAGTTTCCGCAATTTAAAGGATGGTATTTTCAACTGAAGAATAGGTCAGATCTGTTCTATCCAGGTTGACGTAATATCCGGAATCTGTGCTGATTCCAGCAATTCACTTAAGCTCTTGGCTTCCGCATGTGCCTGACGCATCAAATGCCTGATTTTTGTTTGAATTTGTATTTTTGATAACTCGCTAGAAACTGACTGCATTTTCGGGTAATAAAACAGAACTACTCATTTATTCGGTCCGGTATTTGCACTTTCTATTTACAAAATCATTCGTAAATTGAGAGTCTTTGTAAATTTCGGTTTTTTTTTTTTTTTTACTGGATACAACTCCCAATTAAACGTGATTTTCCAAAAATAACAAACCGTTTTGCTCACATGTTTTTAAATCTTGATGTACATACGTATGTACACTCGGATGGAATTCAGTGACATGCAATTTCCTGACACAAATAACAAAATAATGGTCCCTATCCGCCATTTACTGAATCCACAATCCACAGCATATATATATATGTATGTATTCTCCTTTGGATGTGTGCTCGCCGCATCATCCAATAAAATAAACACAGAATAGTGTAATATTTCGTGAATAAAAATAACGGTTCCACTAACGAGGGTGACTAACCGATAATAAAATGTATGCTGTCGCGTAAATTATAGAGCCAGGAGCCTCCACCCTGCGCGCCTCCGATTTTATGTTTATTGTAAATATTTCACATTCCAATTAATAATCAATTGAAGTTTTGGAGTTCAATGAAAATAACCTAATTCTCGTTTGGCCATCTCCGTCGCACATCAGCAGCTGTTTTCGTGCTGGTTCTCGCTTTACCACATAATCACTAATTAAAGATCAAGCTTTTGTAATTAATTCCAATAGAGGGAGGGAGGCAGACAGGGGAGAGGGATGGGCCGGGCGGCCCTTTACCACAGAATACAAAACCAAATTCCGAGTTTTCTGGTCGAATTTACAAATGAGACTGCGGCAACGGTGGCAATGGCGGCAGCAGCGGCGCGGCGGATGTGTTCAGAGAGTGTGCTCGCCTTTCATGATGGAATATAAACGGTTTCAAATTGGTTTTCTACTGCTACTGCGGTGGTTGATGGTTAGTATTCCAATTATTGTTTTCCCGGAATAACAAGTTTTTTTTTCTCCTGTTTTACTGTTTTGTTTTTTTTGTTTCTAACAATTTTATTGCTTTGTCTAGCTGCAGACATAATAATATGTCCATATGTATGTATGTATTGTATATCCGAGTTGTTGCTGGGTACCGTAGGCGGACCAAGTATTTCGGTTAGTTTTTGAGGTTTGTAATATTTTTACCCTTTTTTTGATGTTTGTGGGGTTTAATTTGGATTGCGGTTCGGTTTCATGAGATGGAGAGGTGGATTGGCTGGATAATGGATGCGAGCAAAATTGGTAACCATAATGTGTAGTGTAATCGTGGAATGTGAACCTAGGGCGACTGGCGTAAGGATGAGCTGTGTTCCATTAAAATTTGAAATCGATTATTTATTGGATTATCGCGCCGGGAGAGGGAGAGGGGGGATCGGCCATGCGTTGGAGTCTTTGTTTGTGGTTGGGGCTAATGTGTTTACTAATTAAGGACTCGACCAATACGAATCGGATTGTGGGTAAAATTTGCAGTAATCCGATGATTGTTGCGAATGAATATGCTTGAGAATGAGTTCGAGTACTTTAGTCAGTAATTGATATTTATTTGTTGTTTTTTAGTTTTTGGTATGGCCCTTGATTTAAGAAATCTTTGTAGGCTATTGTATGGATGTGATGTGAATCTCCATGTCTCATACATTTTTGAATATTGTCCAAGAGTGACATTTAGACCAACTCTCTGAGACCTAAAAACTTGACTTCCTTCTAGAAATATGGAATATTTATCTGAGCCGGGTGGGAACTTCTTTTAAACCAAAAGACATTTGGATAGAGTTAAAGCAAGAGAACAGGATAAGGCATAGGCGTGGTCGTTTATACTCATTAGAAGGACTCAGGATAGGTACATATGTATGTACATATGTATCTGTGAATTTGTTAGACACCTCGGTGTAGATAACAGGAATAATGGTAGCGTGTAGCGTAGCGAATAGTGGTAGCGGATTAATATTACCATGTTGTAGCCTTTTCCATTTAAATGAAAGGCATTTTTGAATCTTTAATTCATTTGGTAGGTTCTCCTTAGTTTCAACAGTTTTGTGTAAGGATCTCAGCCTTTTCTCCATCTTCTATTCAGACTTTGATAGCTGCAAGTTTATTCTGAAATCCAACTTTTGGTTTAGGTTTTAAACAGAAGCCAAGTTGGTTGAAGTTCAGGAAAATCGTGCTAAAAGCGTGGTAAGCCGTTCTTTTGGCTGGAATTCAAGGTGGATTTTTTTCGATTCCTTAGGGGCAGACGGTCATCCCTTATTATTAGGAACATTCCCCCCTATACTCTCCCTAGTCAGCATCTCTGCCCAGTAATTTCAGAGCTTTCAACAAGACTGGACCCGTATGGATCTCACAACTGCGATGTTCTTACACTTGAGTGTATATTCATATCAAATGGATGACTTGAGACCTAAAAATCTCTGACAGCACCAAATACAAAAATGGGACCAAGTCCCAAAATCATACTGTGGGCCTATACGGCAATTAAAAGGCCTATACTCTAGGGCAAGCCAGCAGGAATGGTACTAACAAAAAGCCCGTCACGGAAGTGTACAGGCTAGCTTACAATGGTGCAATCAGTGAAATGAGAACAGCACCAATGACTAGTCTCGAGGTTATCCTCAACATACTACTGCTAGACTTTTTGTTATACAAGAGGCGGACAGCTGGAGGGCGAGTAAATGAGGCTGGACTAAGATCCTTTGGAACTTTGGAAATATCTAAGCACTGTAACGCTAACACGATATATAAGTATTTGACTTGATCTTGGCATTGTAAGACCGTTTCCAAGTTGCTATCCAAGTAGGTGAATAAATAAATGAATATTTAGCGCAACAGGTCGATGGGCTAGTTTCCAATACATGCTACTGATCCATGCGGCATCCCATTATATGGGATACTCGCAGAGGCGATCACACTCAAACCTTAGGCCTTCAAAACCAAGATGTAGGCTCTGTTGTCCTTCTAAAGGCAATAAGTTTTCCACTTTTTTGTCAGCCAGACCACAAATTGGCCAAAGTGATGTAGATTAATCTATACCATTTGAGGTATTAGTGCTAATTGATAAAGTACTAAAACCCTGTTGTGTTAAAATCATCCAAAATCACCTCATCCAGGACGGGATGTGATTTTGTAATTTAATTTAAAAATAACCAAATTGATATATAACTCATTATGTAGATACTAGTCATTATCCTGTGGAAATTCACCAACCATGACTAGGTTAAAAATCAATTAAAACCAAAAAAAAAAACTATCCGATCAATAAAAACTCGATTTCTGTAATTTGCATAAAAGAACTCCGCAATAACCACGATGTGCGGGTGGAGGAAACACACATGCCATACAGATATCACACCCTAGAAACTAAAGAGAGATACAGATGAAACCACATAACCACTCAACGAATTGCATGAGACCTTATCTCGTATTGCACCCACATACCGCCGCCACATCCTGTACACCTATGCATAAACATTAGTTGTGGCTTAGGACTTTATTTCACTTTATTTTTGTATATATAGGTGTGTGTGTGAAATAACGGTAAAATGATATCCATCCCCATAGTGTGTCCTTCTCCCTAAATCGTTCTCCAATGTTGTCTGTCAAGTAGACATCCCAAAACAAACGACAAGTACCATCGCCCTTAGAGAGTGAAGCAGACAAAAAAAAAAAAAAAACAAAAAACCAAAAGGAAGAAAGATATACAACCACAAACGCATACACACAGACACACTTATCCATTTGTAAGGACCAAGCAACGTACAAAAAGTGAATTTAAATTGCTTTCGCCACCGCTGTCCAACTCTCCTACACGCCCTCTGACTCTGGTGTTGTATGTGTAAGTGCTTCATTTGAATGCGGTTAAAAAGTTTAACACTACTCAGAGTACAGTATCTCTGAGAGGAGTCCTTCTCCTCTTTTTGTTTTGTTTTCCTCATGCATTCTGCAGGAAAATTGCATCAATTTTGAGAGAAGAAAACAAAACAAAGGCACAGACACCAACACCGACACCGATACCGACACGGACATGGACACGGACACAGAAAAGGAAGAGGACCCATCACTCAACCCTGTGTACAAACTTAAAACCGCATTCCATGGCTCTGTTGCTACTGCTATTTCTATTGTTGCTGTTGCTGTTGCTGTACTGCTTGTGTGGTGGTTTTTCTGTTTTGCTGTATGACCAAAAACCTCTCACACGTTGGGCTATTACATTTTAAGGAATTCCGAAGGAGTCCTTGTACAAGTAGTCTATTAGTACACGTATGTACTCGTATATGCTTGCTTACTGGCTAATGGGAGTAGTGGCGTTGCTCCTCCAACTGGTATGGATGGTATGTGTAGCCCTCGTCCCACTCTCAAGTTGTGTTTTATTGTTGGTCCATGCGTCTCCAGTTAGATTTTAATATGTGTTTTCGGGAAGAACTTATCTCAAGTAGTAGAAGCACATAAAAACTTGTAGAATATCCATTGCTGTATATAGTAGTTGAACGATTTAATCTTCGCAGAAAGTGAATCTACCCCTCAATGAATGATGAGGACGAGAGCTTGGGTTTGGGTGTTGTTCAAGATTAAAAGTGATAATCGAATGAAACGAGTTTTTGAGTTGAGTGCATGCATAGATTTGAATTTTAAATGAGACTCGAGACTGAAATTCGTGTGTCAGATATCAAATAGGGAAATGAAGGCGATTAGTTGTACGCACGTACCGAGCTATTCCTTGTAAATTCTCTAAAGTTGGACGGGTTTATCCTGTTGATTTAGGAGTTGCACTAAGTTGGAACAAAGCAAATGTTAATATTTAACAGTTATAAGTCGAGACATGGCATGAATTCGTAATCGAATTTTGGCTAAATATTGTCGGATATATGGCTTTAAGTGTGGATGTCGTGTTGTATTGGAGAGATTGAATCAAAGGACGGGATTACCATAATTATGCTTTCATAATGCGCGGCTTCAGATTCTACAATAAAACTAAGATAAAGATTCACCACCGTTGAAAGGTTAAAGCCAGAGCGCTAAGTCTGGACAACTGGAAGCAGTATTTTCGGGGTCGAAGAAAGTTGAAGGCTGCCGCGTCTCAGGCAGACATTTTCCCGAGTCTATTCCCTGTCTGTCGGATTGTCTATTCCCTGTTAACTTGGTTGTTATTCTGACTAGATCGATGCCACTGTATAACTCATACAACTCTGGTATCTTCTTCTCCACTCTTCTCCACTCTTCTTGACTTATTCCATGCCTCAGTGCCACAGAGTAGAACAGGGATGATCAGGGTTGTGCATATGTTTACTTTAGTTGTCCGAGAAAGGCATTGCTACACAGTTGCCATCTTAGCTGAAAGAAAATGCGATTGGTAAGCGTTAATCTTCGTTTGGTCTAAGCGCTGATGTCATTGTTTGAATCTGCTACTAGATTTCGTTGTTCATGTACCTTCTGGTAAGACATTCAAACCTCATTCCTGCTGTAGCAGTTCTCTATTTCGTGAATTGTGCGTTTCTCATGGTCTTTCTTTGTATTTCTGAGAAGCAAGGGTTCATCACTTCTGTTATGTACAACAAGGTAGTGGTCCGAGTCGATGTTCGGGTCTCACAACGGTCGAACACTGGCTTGGGTCGATCACAAGTTGATGGTTGACTGATCAGGAGATCTCCCTATTTATTGGCAAACATTTACATATGTACATACTGAGATGTGGGAATCAACGTGCTAGCTACGAGATGGTGTCATTAAGGCTTTACTTTACTGTACTTAGTTGTGTCAAAGCGTCTATTACTTGCTGGCTTCAAATGCCTCCAATTCATAGCTGGTAATCTGTAGTTGTTTTCTCCCTCCGTTCTCGATTTTTTCTTTCACCAAAGTTGGCCTCCTTACAGCTGTTTGTAGATACTACAGAGGAGGCAGTAAGTGATTGACACAGAGGTGGCAGTATCTGAATGATTATTGGAACTCTGTGTATCATTTTGATGGTTTGACCAGATTCCTTCCAACCAGCCCCATACATATGTTAACTATCGACCACTTTTCACCTTGTAACAGCACGAATAGCACGCGATTGTTCCTTTATCTAACATGAAACAATCATCTCTCCCATTGAAATCAAGAGAGCATAAAGAAATCCATTTTAAGGCAACATTAAGCAATAATACAAACTTCCGGCTCTATCATTTAATGGCGTCTTTATCCATTTAATGGTCCCTCCATTTGGCAAAACAATACGGCTATTACAGAGCTCGTTGTTGTCCCTCCAACCAACCCGCCAACCCGCAGCATCTCAAAATTTAATCAACAGCAATAATGCTCACTGAAGGCCACAAAAAATAAGGACGACTACACTCTTTGTACGTGACTATTATTTAAATGTGTACTTGGATCATATGCGATACATTAAAGGAATTGCAAGTTTTTTCCGTCCTCTCCATCTCATTCTTTTCCAGCTTTAGATATTTATTATCCCTTCTTGCAGAGTGGATAGATGGATTTTGATTGTACGTTCGTCCATAAGTCGTTTAGTTTGAAAAAGTAAAAAAAAAAAAAAAAAAACAACGTCCCTCCTCACTTGGGTGACAAAGATGTACATCCTTCCTTCCTGGCGTATCATTCTTTCATCACACCCGAAAATACGGAAATTAAATAGTTTCCTTGTCCCTACAGATTGCTATCCCATGCCATGCCATTTGTTAAAACAAATCTGAGCACCTCGCAACTACTGTATCGCATCTTTGTCGCATTGTTAATCATAGAATTTATCTTTCTTAGTCTCCCGCTGGCTGGTGGTGGGCGAACCGGGTGGGCGTTCGCCTTGCCAAAGAACTCCTTCCCGGCCGGATATAACGAATCTTCCTTTGTTGCGCGAAAGGAATAACTTTTTCTCGAGCAAGAGAAAAATAGCCTGGAAAACAGAGAAATTTCCCGTCGACGTGATATCCGTGGGGAAGACATAACACAAAACAAAATGCCAAAACTTATGTTTTTTCTTCTTTTCTTGTTTTTTGTTTTTTTTTTTTTGAATTTTCGTTTTCTTTTGGTTTTTAAATACGCGCGCCCCGTTCTCGAAGAGAGAAAAGTTAGCCGTCCCTAAATACAGATACAGATATTCGTGCTGAGCAGTCGAAACACAGATGGTTCGAGAATGCGATGGAAATTGTAGTTTTAGACATAAATTCTGCGATTGTGTGAAAGACATTGTTATGCAGACGAGCGGAGGAATATGTTAAACGTGATCGTGTCAGTTCAGGGCTTGCATCAAGATTAGAAGATACATGAGTTGCTTCGAAAATGTTCGGTTGTAAATTTTCAGACTTAAGCCGGAATAAAGTTACTTTTTGACTTTTAATAAAACGACGACGGCGGCGGCGCTTGGGGTAGGAGATTTAGGGAGTCGTAAATATAAGCTTGCAACCGGATGGGCGTTGAATACGAGTTTTGCATAAATCTATGCAACAATTGAATTCTTAAGCAGAGGGGTTTCTGAGATGTGTTCAGGAAACTTACGTTTATGATCGTAAAAGTTATTTTTTAAGCAGGAAAGATTCTTAAATTTAATCTGGTTTTCCGTCTTGTAGAAAAATGTCTTAGGTAGTAAATACTGGTGGAAGTAAAGTCCAAGTCTCTCTATACCTAAGTCCTCTATGTTGCGTTGTACATAGATTCAGAGCCTGTTCTTGCCAATTCGTCTGCCTTCTCTTTTCCTGGTATATCTTCGTGTCAAGGGACTCAGCAGAGGGCAACCTTGTGCTGTGTTCCAAGAAACTTGAGTTCTTCACGACAGCACTACACAAGCTTGGATTTTATTTCAATGGCAGTAATTGCCGCCTGGCTGTCGATGAAAAAGGTGATACCTTCCTGTGGTATGGCCTTCATCGCAGTCTCACGGGTAGCTTAATGGAGTATAATATGCCCTTAGCCGCAGAGCTTTTCATATCTGCTGACGAACATGTTTTTTTGTGGAAAATGTCCTTCCTTAACCAATGTAATATTGCGTATTCACAGAGAATATGTTCGGATGGCTCATCTTCTTGTAGCGCTCAGTAGTGCTCAGATCCTATGAACGCTGATTCTGTGCCAACCCTCGCTAGTCCATCTTCAGAGTCCTTGCATGCAATTTGTTAATGATCCCATTGGTGTATGAAGCTGTAATGTCTGGCAACAGATTGTAGTGCATCGTAGCAAGATTTAACTTATATAGAGTTCATCAACGACAGGGCTAAGTTATAAATCCTAGCGCCTTTAATACCTTTACAAAGGTTTAACCTAGCTCACAGCTTAGTGGCATGAAGTCCACACGGAAAACCGTATCAAGACTTGGGGGTTTGGTGCAAAGACACTAGCTCCAGATCCGGATTCCGTGATTAAATCCATCTGTGAACCATATCAGATCTGTACGATCCAGTGCCGGGACACCAATAGACCAATTTGCAAGACTCAATCTTTGTACCTCAAATACAAAACAGAACTCTCTGAACATGATGTCGGAGATAGTGCAAAACATGTTTTTTTTTTAGAATGGAGACAAGAATTATCAGATGTTCTACTCACGGTCCAGCTTAATAGTGGATTTAGCGGTCTTTTTTGTAATGAACATTTGGAGGGGTGAAGGCCCAATGATAGCCTTCAATGCTTCCAATAACGAGGCAGGCAGGTCTTTGTAGCTTCTGAAGCTCAGTTTCTGTTGTTCGTTCAAGAACTTTCGGCCACCAAACGATGGCTTCAGCATGTGGGATTGGCGGATCTACCATATACCAAGTTCTTCCGTAAAGACGCCTACTGGTACACTTGGCACTAGTGGTGCGCTCCATATTGGAGTTCTTGTTGTTTGCAATGACGACACTGAGGTATTTTACTTGACGCCTTTGATGGGGATAGGATCTATATTGACCAGTCCTGTTAATGTAAAAGGCACTAGAACGGCTTTGCTTCTGCCATTTCGGTAGGACTTATACAACAGAAGATGGATAGTGAAAAAATAGGTGTTATTTGGGGGTGAATAAGCGAACTTCTAACCTTCCTTTGTCCTGACAATTTATATCTTATCTCTATTTTTATATAGTTTTTCTTATATTTCATCGATAAAGCTTTTTATTGACATTTGTATTTGTTTTATTTAATTTCAGATCATTTCTGACAGAAATCATTGAATAGAGAGATTTAAACTTACGTCTCTCTAAAACCATTTGTTTACATTGTTTTTGTTGTAACGACCCCTCACTGCGTCGCGCCGGTCGGTTTCCTGGAATCGGTTTTCCGGAATCGGGTTATATTTTGACGCGAGTGATGTTTATTTCGTGTCTTGTTTGTCCCTCGTGGAAAAAATATAAAAACGTTTGCAATGTTTCGGTCGATTTTGTCCAATCTGTGATTATGTGGCTCGGTTCCTTTTGCCGTAATGTGCGGCTTGAAAGTGTTTTTATGTCATAAACGGCTTAGTAAATTCGGTTTACCCCAGTTTCCTAAAATCCGGGAGTGTTTTCAAGTGTAGTGGATCGTTCTTGCTCTTTTTAAATAATGCATTAGTGTTCTGTTCTACCATCCTTTTTTCCGTGCCGATTTGTGTTTAAGTCGTAATACGTAAACGTATATTTCGAAAAAATGTATCTTTCCATTCGAAGTGTCCGAAGTGTCCGAAGTGTTCATTCGTCGTTCGTCCAGTGCTTCGTTAAGTGTTTTTTGAGATCCAGACCCACAACTTTACCTACAAAGAATCAATACAGTGAGTAGAACTATCTAATTTCAAACTTTATATTGCTGCTATTTTTATTATATCTTTAAACAAATTAAAGAAACCATAAATTAAGCCAGGTAAAGTGTAACCTATCAGGGCTTTGTGCTAGCTCCTTCGTCTACAATAGTCACATACCTGCTAGGATTATAGGCGATATTGAAGTCCATTTTATTGATTCGGGGTCAAGTGCTTACTCGAGTGTTATCAACTTATCGGTGGTTCTGAAACTCCCGGACATATAGTGTCCCACAAAGTAGCATAACTGGCTCACCAATGTGCGTGCCTGCGAGAGTTATTCTTTACATAACCGACTTGGGTTGGGTGTTTGTCCTTACTCAGCAGGGACACCCTTAGACCAGTAAACGTCCTTAGTAGTACCACATACATAGGGCTGAAATCGTTAATTTATTCTACTCTTGAAAATCAGTTGGAGTATTCAACAGAGAAGATGAAATATAGTTCTAATTACATAGTCGGAGCATTTTTGATGAATCAATGGGAGCCAGGTCCCAGTTTGTCGTAACCATTAGTGTGCCTACTGTTTAAAGTCGTCTCCGAAGGGTAATTTATTATTATTTGACAAGCTTTCTCGTAACAAGTTATACTCTCGAATGTTTGTTAGACACTCGCGAGGCTGGGCCTCGAACCTCGAATCCCTTGCTCCATAGTCCAACGCACTAACTACTGAGTCACGGCGGCCACCATACAACCGTCTACGATTGTTTCAATTCGCTGAATAGAGGTCAATCACCAGTTGAACTATAGTGAGTGGATTCCCAATGTTTGCCTGATACGATTACATGACCAAGTTCGTCCGCCGTATTATTCCCTAAAAAAAAAAACGATGTACCGGCACTCCAATAATGTTGTATTGTTCAGATAGTTTTTTGAATTAAATGTCAAAAATTCAAGAGATTTGGTTCGATATTATACATTAGCCCAACAAAGCTTCCTTAAATGTCATAATCTCCCTCTGGAAGACGCTGATTGAGATCGTTGGAGAAGACTCTCTTGTTACTCCCGATTCTGTTTAGATCTGTCCGTAAAGTCAGAGTTTTCAAAGCGAGATATCCTCGTCTAAACCAACTCACGTGGGATGCGTCTTTTGAAGTTCTTGTCGAACATAAGTGTTGGTGTCTTACGAAAAAAATTCTAAGTCTAAACCTACATAGGTTCTTAGATTAGACCACTCATATTACATAGAGTTAGACGGATTACTGATCAACCCTCCAAATAAATGCATTATAAACTTTGTTAGACTCCTATCCTGCTAAGGTACTGTCAAAAGGTGTACTAGTTTAGGACAACCGAACAAAAAATTACGAATAGATTGTGTTTATACTCCATCGGTTGGTGCTATAGTGCTAGTCTAGTTCGTATTGTCTTTTGCATTCCTTTCGATCTATGTACAGACAGTACCGAGCAAAAAAAAAATGCAAACGAAGTAGTGTGGCTTTGTCTTAAATAAGAACTCTGCCATTCTAAATAAGAGCTTCGAAATTCTGCACAGACTTTTTCCTTTTCTTATGTAGAGCCGATTTTTATCAAATCTAATTGCAAGAGAATTATAATAATAAAAATGCTCATAAATATAAATTTGAAGGCGAGCAATAAAAAAAAAAATGCAAACACTTAAAAAAACTAGAAAATTAACATATTTATTCAATTTCTTTTTAAATTATATTTAATACAACGAGTAGAATAGCTTTTTTTTTTAATAATTTGCGCGAGTTATTCGGGCGGCAATGCTTTACACTCTTAAACAATTATTTTCTTAAAATAAAACACGGTTCGAATTTTTCTAATGGTTTTTATTAGTTGGATATACTTAAAAAGACTAACTCCGTCGTACTCTCTTTGTTTTGTCGGGACCTAGGTTATCATTAGACGCTTACAAGAAGCGGGACTTGTCGAACTTGGATAAATAAATAATCCGGGAAAGAGAATACAAAAAGACGCTTCAGTTCATGTGGACAAAATGAGTAAACAAATAGGTGGAAGACAAATTAGGAAAAAGACGCTTTACGCATAAACAAATGGGAGACTAAGGAATAGGGGAAAAAATAGGAACATCTGAATATAACAATTGAATACAACTGAGTGACCAGGGTTACCAAGACGTAACTCGCGCGCCAAAGGGGATATGAATACCCTTATACTGAGCTTTCAGGGCACGGGCGTTGGGAAACGGGGAGAGAGGAACACAGGAGGTACCGGTGCACGTTGGCTTTAAATGTTTGAAGGTTGTAGTCAATACAGAGCTTGGAAGATCATTCCACATACCTACTTGTCGTTCGGCTTATAAACGAATCTCTGTATTTGACAGTACGTCCGAAATTGGGCTTAAGAGTGAATTGATGTGCATTCTTAGCGTGACGCGTATTGCGGGTGAAATTTTGAAGGGGAGGAATGCAACTGGCTATTTCACTGGAACATTTTTTATGAATAAAGCGATAAAACAGGGAAAGACATGATACATTTCTCCGATGTTCTAGAGGCGCTATGGAGTCTACAATGTCTCTATCACCTATAAGTTTTAACGCGCGATCACCCTGTCTAGAATGTGCAGAACGGTCTTGGGTGCACCAGACCAGATATGGTCGTTGTATTCCAGTTTTGGGCGGATGAATGCCTTATAAATTGAGGCCAGATCAGATGGGGTGAAGTATTTCTTGCACCGCTTAAGGAATCCTAGACATTTTGTGATCGCTCCATCGAAGATGGTTATTAATACACATACCGAGAGTGGCAAGTCTTTCGGTTTCCGCGATGTAAGTACCATTCATGGATAATGGTTGGGGGTTTTGGTTTCGCTTGAGAGACAATAGACAGCATTGCGTTTTGGAAGCATTAAATTGCACTCTGTTGGTTCAACCCCATTTGATAATGCTGTCAAGATCGGAATTTAATGAGTTTAACATACGCTGCCGTTTCTCTTCTACGCCCGTAGAGCAGGGACGTGAATTAGGGAACGAATATGCAAAACTGAGGGTACTATCATCAGCGAAGGAATGGATTGGATTAGAGGTTGCAGACAAGAGATCATTTAAAAAAATGAGAAAAAGAGTCGGAGAGAAAACTGAGCCCTGGGGAACACCAGCATTTGTGCGGTGAATATCAGACTTGAAGCCATCCAACACAACTTGTATTGAACGCCCCGAAAGGTAATTTCTAATCCATTGAAGAAAAGTTTCATCGATACCAAATGCACGCATTTTAGACAAAAGAGCTTAGTGCCAAACTCTGTCAAATGCCTTTGAAATATCGAGTGCAACCATCTTTGTTTCGCCAAAGTGATGGAGAGAATGGTTCCACTTCTCGGTGAGATATGCCATCAAATCACCAGTGGACCTGTTGCTACGAAAACCATACTGCCGGTCATTAATGAGTTGTCGTGATTCAAGATATTTCATAAGCTGACGATTTATCAGCGTTTCCATGACTTTGGAAAGAAGGGACGTAATTGGTCGGAGAGGAAGAATCGCGTTTTTTAGGGATAGGCTGGACAAATGCTTAATATTTTGTTGCGTATCCTTTATTTGCAATAACGGCGCGCATTGATTAGGCATTGAGTCAACTTGCGAGACGAACAAGTCCGGAGATATTTGGTCCCATTCTGACCGTATTCTTGCCATCAGCTCAGTGCAATTCGATGGCTTTCGCTTCCTTATCTCCCGATCTACAAGATCCCATAAATTTTCAATGGGATTGAGGTCGGGAGATTGCGCTGGCCTTTCCAAAACACGAACATTCTCCTCTTCCAGGAATCTTCTGACCAACCTGTTGGTGTGTTTTGGGTCAGTGTCGTGTTGGAATAAGCTGTTTCAGGCATATTCGACGGCAAATGTGGAAGCATATGATTTTCGAGTATCTCCTGATACATCTGACCGCTTACCAGACACAATTGGCCCACTCCTTGACGAGAGAATGAACCTTCTAAAAGGCCTTATTCGAAATTTGATTTGATGAACATTTTAGATTGCTTATCCCACACCATTACTGATGCTCTCCCGTGTTTTAATGTCGGAACTTGATATCTGGGGCTATACCTTTGTCCAGGAGGTCTTCGCACATAGCGAACAAATTAAACTTTCTCCTATCGCTCCCTAATCCTTTTGCACATTGCTTGCTCGTCCAATTCATGTGGCGCTTCGTAAAAGCCGTTTCTTCCTATTGATGGAACTTATGAACGGTTTTTTAGCTGGTCGCCTTGCATACAGTACCGGCTCCTTCAATCGTCGCCTAACTGTAGGTACTCCTACGTTGACCGTCAGTAACTTCCACGGGAGTCTTTAGGGGATGGATTTTCACTTGTTTCGTGATCTTATAATCTTGTCGGGGAGTTGCTTTGCTTGTACATCTTGCTCTATCGTATCTGTTTCCTTCTCTGAACTCTAGTTTCAAGCGTCTATGCCATACATTGCTTTGGGGCTACAATTGTATGTCAAGAAGTCCCTTTTCACCTAAACAAATACATTTTCTAATCGATTCCTTCGTAAATAAATTAAAATATAAAAATAAAGTATTTTCTCACGTAAGGCGATCGTGTTTCGATTACAATTCAAAGTAAGTAGAAACCCATTTACATGACTTCCTTTTTCCTGAGAAAGAACGAACTTCGAAGGACAGATATTCGGAAAGAGAAATAAAAATCCCAGGAAACCACAGAAGTGGGGATACAAAGAAAAACCCCCAACTCTTCATACTATTCGTACGCAACACCACAACAATTTCAATTGAAAACCGCTTAACTTTAATTTAGTGGCACTTTTACAAAAGAGGATCTTCCTGCTTCCTTCAACTTCGTCTTCTTCTTCTTCTGCGTCTTCAATTCTATCCAGATTTCACGAATGCGAAACACATTTGGTAGGAAACAAATTTTCTCATCCTCTTCCGCACAAAAAAAAAAAAAACGAAGAAAACGAAGAAAAAAAGAAACCGGCATGCCATTCAACTTTAATTCACCTTAATTCAATTCAATTATACAGTTAAAAGGATAAGCACTCTTCTGTCGTACCTGTTTCCTTGTGGCACTCCCATCTTACATCGGTGAGAGAAGGACTTACATAGTTTAATGTCCTTACACCATGGAAAATGACTTCCTTTCGTGTATTTTCGTGGTAAGGTGAAGATTCCACCTTTCGTCCTCGTGGTATAAAATAAAATATTCACTCTTTTAGAAAGGACAGACCTAAAGGAGTAGTACCTTTTTGATCAAATATCGGATATCCGGTGAAACGCTTAGCTTTCTTCAACTGTATCCTAGCAGTTACCACCAGTTCTTCCCCCACCCAGTCCTGTTCTTCTTCTATTCATTCATTCACGAAATCATCCGCAAAATGACTTCATATCCTATTTTGAATATTATTTTCTATTTGAGCGAAAGACGAAGAAGGCAAAAAACGAAAAAAAAAAAAACAGATAACCGACGAAGGGTGCAAGGAAAAAGTTGAAACCAAATCACAAGGATTTACCTTTCTTCTTCTTCCCCAAGAAGATGATGTGGGGTTTTATAGTTAGTGTAGTGTGTATGTGTATCTAATGTTGGAAGAGGACGCAAGGAGAAACGAAAGAAAAAAATCATCTCCTGTAATTCCCTTTTCTACCAAGGATAATGCAAAGTAGTTGAAGAAATTTATGGTTTAAACGCAAATATGAGACGAAGGAAAGGACACACACATAACCTCATGCCAAATCATCCGTCGTCTATTTGATGGAGAGAGATTTTTTTTGAGTTTTTTTATTTTAAATTTCTTCGAATTCTCCCTTTTTTCGTAAGTGAATCTCAGAGGTAAGCGTGTGTGTTTGTGTGTGTGTGTGTGTGTGGGAGGCTCAAAAGGATATCACCCAGTCAACCTCTACGTATGAGTAATAATTTTGTCATAAATACAGAGTTGAGTTGAAAGTTCAATAAATTTCAACAAAAAAAAAAAGGAAAATATAAAAAAGAAGAGGATAAGTGGTAGAGCGCTAACCAAACCAACGAAAAATGAGAAAATATGAGAAACTTGGTCCTGATTTCGTCAGGATAAGAAATATTTACACATCAGTGGGTTTCTTTGATAGGTTGTTCTGAATATGAGAGCAGAATCGAGGTAAAAGTATTAAGATTTCTTTTCGATAGAAATGGATTGTAAAGTGCAACGATGCGATTTATAAATCTCTGATTTGATTTTTTATTCTCCTTTCAGTACGTACTGTGTGTAAGGACATTTTTATATCATCATGGGAAGATGATTTTGAAGGTCATGAAAGGATTATTTTTTATTTTATTGTGAGTCGAGAATGCAGTTTTTTTTAGTAGATTTTGCTGTACGTACTCGTACGTAAACAGAATTTGATGCATTTTTACATATGCTGGATGGCAATACCTACCTATCTTTGCAGAAGTGGAGAGATGGTAGTTGATAAATTTTTGAACAGGATTAGTAGTTGATTGTATCTGTAATAGATATTTATGCCGTGTGCCTTGGTAGTCAGTTTTAGAATGTGTTTTGACGCCGAGTGTAAGCTGTGGTATTACTTGAGCTTTGTGTAAGAGGTGGAGTAGCGTTGAGGTGATGGATATCCTTGCTAGTTTACTGATGCCGGAAATGTGGTCAAACCATTTTACTGTTCGGTTGAGTGGTGAAAATGTTTGGTCCTCTGAGTTTTGTTAGACATCTGACGTTGTTCGACTCTCTAGTGCCTGCTGTGATTTAGCGTTGATGGAGTGGCAAGTTTAAGGAATTCAATTCGGACCCATTGTGGTACTCAAAAGGGAAGAGATGTCCCTTGCCCACTGGTTGATCCCAGTTCCACAGAAATGGTTATGAACTAACAAATTTTCATTAATTGGCCTGTTGGATACTTCCTATAGGAGACGGAAGAAGTTCGTCCGAGAAATCGGAATCAACTTTGTCAATATTGTCGGGTTTTCTTCTTTTTTTTTTTAAATTAACTGGAACGATGGGGTCTAACAACCGACAAACTCCTCATTGCGTTGCTTATGTTTGTAGTTTTTGTAGTGTTGGCTACCAGATGCAATCAAATTTATGAGTGAAGTTCAGAATTGTTTGAGTTGAGGACTCAGAAGGCTAGATAAAAGGTTCATGTTTAAACCTATTTCGAGGAACGCCGGGAAATTTACATAAAATACCTATGTTCAGCAAATATGGTATCTACAAGATATACTCGACACATGCCTGATGGGCTAGTACCAATTTTCATGAGTCAGTATTTGAGGTGAGTTAGGAAGTCTGCTAGGATCTTCTACAGGAATTTTACGGGTTCTTGGATATTTGAAAACATACGGAGCTCGATCGCCTGCCTGAAAGACGTTATAGTGATGTGCCGGAGGGCGATATTTGGGTAACTCTTCCCACAACTGAATCTGATTTTGATCCATAGAGGTATAGAAGGATCCAGACTCCAAGTCATCAAAGGTCTTATTGAAAAGAATTTGAGGAAATTAACAGTTTATGTTTTGGGGGAGGAGTTCAAGAGTGTTAAGAATATCGGACTGTTCTGTCCTAAGACTGGACCACTAAGCCTTCAGACAGTTACTATAGATACCCCATGGTGGCAAGTGGAACATCAGGTCCAGAGTCGCTGTCGGGGAGATTCTCAGTGCTTGACTAATGTAAAGGCAGGCCGACCTTCCTACCCGCGTAAAATGTGAGTTAGGTAATAATCTTTGTGGAAAGATACCCACCATATGTTAGTATAGTCTTGATAGCTGATACATAGAGGTTCGAACTGCGGAATTTTGTGTTTTCTAGTGAAGGGGCCAAGTTATGTTTTTGTGGGTTGAAACTGAGCCTACATTCCTTAGTCCATTTGGGTTTTCAAGTGTTCGTATTAGTCCTAGGTTCAAGGTTGTTAAAAGCTCCGTCGTTGTTATTGGGTATATTCTTTGGATTCCATAAATTTCTCAACAATGTGGACCGACGAATGTAGTACCGTTCCTATTGTTTACCTTTGTTTTACGCATGCTGGGACGCTCGCGGCTGGTTTAGTTTAATACTGCAAAGTGTATGGGCGTGTATCAGTTTCTCCAAAATTTTTCAAAAGAAAAAGACCGGGGTTATATTTTTGGGATTGACGTACGAGCTTTAACATGACTTCAGTGTAAAAACTACGTTTAGGATTTCGGAATATAAATCAGGTCCAGCCAGCTCTTGAAGTACACACTCAGTCTTACTTACTTACTTAGGTGGCGCTACAGTTCGGGGTGAACCTGGGCCTCAACCAACAAGCCTCTTCAGTTAGCCCGGTCCATAGCTAACTGCCTCCAGTTGCGCACTCCAAGTCGGTTGAGGTCCCCTTCTACTTGTGCGCGCCACCTCTACTGCGTTGTGCCTCCAGGTTTGATTCGAAGACTCTACGGGCCGGAGCAATGGTGTCCATTCGCTCTACATGTCCTAGCCATCTTAAACGACTGATGCGCATTTTTCTGACCAGGGCGATGTCGCTGTACAGCTCGTATAGTTCGTCGTTGAATCTTCTCCTCCAAAGCCCATCAACGCAAACGGGACCGCAAATTAGAAGAAGAATCTTTCTCTCGAAGCGACTTAGGATCTCTTCATCCGCTTTAGATAGAGTCCATGCTTCAGCGCCATAAAGTAGGACTGAGATGATCAGGGTCTTATAGAGAGTCTCCTCGGTTCTTTGGGATGGGGCTTTGCTACTCAATTGCCTTCTTAGCCCAAAGAAACAGCGATTGGCAAGAGTTATTCTTCGTCTTATTTCTGCTGAGGTGTTATTTTCAGAGGTTATAGCAGAGCCGAGGTAGACGAAGTCTCTTACTACCTCAAAGTTGTAGCTGTCGATTGTGACGTTCTGTCCAATTCGTCGATGTTGTGTGTCCCTTCTCGTTGACAGCATATGCTTTGTTATGCCCTCGTTTACCGCTAAACCCATTTTGGCAGCTACCGTTTCAATACTGGTGAACGCTTTGGTGACAGTCCGCTGAGTTCTTCCAATAATGTCAATGTCGTCGGCGTACGCTAGAAGTTGCACGGATTTTTGAAAGATTGTGCCTCTGGTGTTGGCTTGTGAGTTTCGCACAATTCTTTCAAGTACAATGTTGAAAAAATCACATGACAGCGCGTCACCTTGTCTAAATCTTTTTTTGACATCAAAGGTCTCGGTGAGATCGTTACCGACCTTGATGGAGCAGCGAGAATTCCCCATCGTCATTCTGCACACACTCAGTCAGGAAAGGATAAAATACACAGTTTGTTAGTTGTGCTTGTAATACGAAAAAAGTAGTAATCCTGAATGAAAAGAAGGGATATGTGAACAACGCATATTCGTTCTCATTGATTCGTCTACATTGATGTAACTAATGGCAAAGCAATATCCTTATACGAGTATCCGCATTTATGTATGTAAATTTCAAGAATAAAAATACTACGAAATCCAAATCCTCTCTCGGACGTAACCTTTAACTTCAAAAAGCAATTCATTTTACCAAAACTCGCACATATCTTTCCAATCTATACATATAAACATTCTAAAACAACCAGCGAACCACCTACTGCGTTTGAGATTCAACTTCTTCACCCAAGCCCCTGTTGACTGTCTTAGTTCATAGGTTATCCCCACGTGCTCTCCAAATTCCCATACACACCCATACTTGAACATTTATCATCTAATTTATTTGAACAAATTGTTTTGGGGGAGGAAAAACCAAACGAAGAGTGAGAGAGAGAAAGGAAGCAAAAAAAAAAAAAGCTCAAAAACTTCTTCATCCCTCATAAATCCGATGGCGGCATGTGTGGAACTCTCTCTGGATTTACAACTAATCCACCGCTACACTACTATGGTACCTTTTGCCAAACCCCATGGTCCTCACTCCCAACTCACACATGTTGTTGTATGTACCAGTGTACAAATCCTTTCGATATTAAATGTCTCAGCAGGACATAATCCTTTGAATTAGTATTTTCATTTAATTGCTTCAAAATCCGAAACTTTGGGTCAAGAGCGACAGAGATACAAGAGGTAGGGTGTCAGGGAAACAGGACCAAATGTCGGCTGGCGGATTTCTTGGATTTCTGTTACTAGACAACCAGACGACCGACCGACGGCGACGCACGCAAGGTGGATAGCGTGTTTGTATTGGGTCTAGCTTTAATTTAATTAAAAGCTATTTAAAAATTAATTGAAACGTAATCATACAGAGGAAAAGATTGAATACGTGAGCTGGTCGCACGCTAGCTTATTGTAGACTGTGATTTAGGGTCGCTTCAGAAAGCCATTACTGGTGTTTGTGTCTGGGGTTTTCCGTCGACTAACAGGTGGCACTTGCAGTGGGGTGTTGGTGTTAACTATTTTTGGGATGAATTTTTAGTGACTATTAGTGGAACGTTATGAACAGAGGGTGCAGGTTTTTTAATGTCTGGTTTGAAAGATAAGTCAACCCTTATAGGTGAACCGCTGATAAACCAAAGGATGTGATAGATAGTGGAAGAAGTTTTTACCCTTGGGACCTTTTAAAGAACGGAATCTACCATAGGTTGACCGGCATCTACTGGTGAGATAGTTTCCTCTGGGTTGGTATAACTCGGTGTCAATCCTAAACAGATTGAATTTGTCAACATTTGTAAAGTCAGCTCTTCTTTAAGCTCCACATGCTCACCCATTTCATGTGAAATGAATTGAATTCGAATTGTTGGTTGTATCGGACAAAATGCCAGAACCTTCAGTAAAGTTCTTATCCGTATTATCCGCCTGAACCGTGGTCATCCACTGCGGAATGTATGCTTTTCAGCATTTTGTTAAGTCTTCCTTGAGTCAGCTCCTTTTGTCACTCGGGAGAGACACTTTGGTCCCCAGTTGCGTGTGTCAGAAAAAGGGAACTGAAAATGTTGTTGATTTTTTAGGGTTTTAGGATTGTTTTGTGTGTGGGGCTCCCAGCTCGTGTGGGATCGCCTAGTTTTCACCCGTTGATGCAAATATTCTCCCGAAAGGTTATTATATTGGTTTTACTGGTAATTACAGAACTGTCTAGAGCGCGCATGGTAGAGTCTTGAGTCCACACACTAAGGTTCTTCGAACAAGACAATGTCTCCTCTATCTTTGGATACTGACTGAGAAGAAGCCGTAATGGAGTGATGAGGGCTGTAGTAACTGCAGTATTATCCCTACAATTAGGCAGAGAAGCTTCCACCACGGCGGTGTTCAAACCTTCCGAGTCCAAGGATGAAGCCAGTAAGCCATTTTGACTCAAAGAACATTGTTCAAACAATCATCTATCTGCATGTCTACTGCGGATTCGAGCGTATAAGGAGTGAATTTTCCTGAGTCTAACTCATACTTTTTGTAGGCCTTTAAGGTGATGGAGACAAACCCATTCCTCACGAAACCTTCAGTATTTGTCATAGGAGCAAACGATTTTTTATTGATCATAATTAGTGTACTTTCTTAGCCTACTAGCTAGGTAACTAGTGGCTGATTCTATAATTTGGAGTATTTCATCCACTTTGGAGGGTTCTGTTGAGATCCAGGCGGGAGTTCTCGGTCGGCTTGGGATATCACTTTTCGCAAAAATCTCGAGTTTTTCTTCTGATTATTCTTCCCTGCATTGTCTATGGATTTTTTGCTCAAGCTTTAAGCTTACCGAGACGAAGCCCCAGGGTGACAGGTCGGAGTTACTTCTTAGTCCTTTTGGGAATCCAACTGGTTTACTCCAACAATTTAGAGCACCTGCAGTTTCGAAATCGACAATTATCTAGCGCACTACAAGCGGATTTTCACCCCCTCGGATCTGGTACTCTCCCGAATGCTACCCAAGTATTGCAGAACTCGGCAGGTGTTCGCCGGTCTTTCTAAGCTTGTTTTGAAGCGGCTCGATGTCGGGAGCTTTCTTTGTAGAAAGGATACGTTTTTGACTACGGCAGAGTTTTAGGTTAAATGAGGGTCTTGGAAGTAGTTGTACCGTGTACGGTCCTCTCCACAGTCCATAGTTCAAAAGCACTGCCGGTAGACAGTTTATAAGAGCATCATACTCTTGTGAAGTTTAATGTAAGTCAAGATCAATTAGTTATGATTGCCGATACAAGGTAAGTTCGATAGAAACTAGTCTAGGTGTCATCACCGGAATTTACCATCTCGGGAGTCTGAAGAAATCTTGTTTATTACCTCCGACTGTAATCAGCCCTCTTTTACACTGTCCTCGAATCCCCTCGCCTTGACCTGAAATTCGCCTTCCAATTGTCGAATATTAGTAATACCAGAGTTGAAGACTAGCAACATCTACTCGTGTCGGTATAGAACACTGTCGTAACTTTCTCGATTTCTTCCTTAAAAATGAGTGATGGGTCAGATACGACACTCTTTAACCTTTTCGAAAGAGAAAGGACTGTGGCTTTGCTGGGTTCACGCGTAGACTAAAAGTTTCTGACGACAGGTTTTGAAATCCGATTTCACTGTAGTAACCAGGCATATGAGCTCTAGTTCTAGTTGTTAAATTAAATTCAGTGAAACCCGTATTAGCTTTAAGATAATACATCAAAAAGGATGTACACTTTGTCAGTGAAACAAATTCGCCGGAAAAGTTTGTAACCTACATAGACTCGTACACACAAATTATACCTCACTGATCTCTATTGCGTATAATTGTAAAAAACAACAATTTGATGGTGACAAATGGCATTTCCCATACTGTGACGTTCAATGACCCCCATTACCTTTCACATCCTACAATAAGTTAATTTTCCATAAATCTAACAATTTATATTCCCACAACACCATAAAGCCTTCCACGTACTCATTGTGACTGTTAATTTGTGGCCCTGCTTACTCAGCAACAACCGCAAAATAATGGAAAAAGGAGCAACGAGAGAGAGAGGAAAAAAAAAATGAAATAATTTGTAGAGCAATCTCCCTTCACATCCATACATATATCCTGTGACAAATGTCCTCAATGCTGGTTTGCTGTGCCTATATGAAATGAAACCGCACCGCTACTGCTGTGCTGTACGCCTCCTTTTCTATGCCACTAAGTGAATAATAATTTTTAGCTATTGCCTCGACGCGCGATGACTTTATCTGTCATCCGAATGTACAAAAAAAAAAAAAGGAAGAAGAAGGATACAAGTTATTGCGGGACGACGTTTTCGTAATATTTCTCATTTTTTCTTCATCTTCCACACTATCAATTGGCCAGTGAGAGGATTACTTTGCTATTTCCCACTCATGCTTCGTCCTTCGTTTTTCCTTGTGGTTTATTTTTAGGGCACGATCACATTACAGAGCGACTATCCCCGGAGGCAACAATCACACGATTGTGACATTTCTTATACCAGTCGTGTATGAGTTCATGTACAGAAATTAAATTTTTTTTTTAAGGTCGGCTTACACTTGCTGTGTAGCCTGCGCATAGAATGTTTTCTTAGTTTAATAGTGTGTGGATGTGCGGGTATGGTGAGAGGTAATTTGCTGCAGATGCGACAGTTTCTATTTTTGTTTTTTCTTTTTCTTCGTTGGTTGGCTTTTAGTTTTTGTTTTTTTTTTTTTTTAGAATGAAATGGTGACCGTTTATGTGACCAGTAGTCGGCTAGTTGGTCAAGGCGCACATTGAGAAGGAAAATATGAAAAATAGTCCTTTTGGGGTGAAGCGTTTCTGGTTTATTATTAAAATAGAAGAGTTTTAGTTGAGGGTTTTGCTGAACAACTAATCTGCTTAGTGATCGTCTTTAGGGATCTTTTGTTAGCAGCTGTTCTATTCTTAATACTTAGTCAGTTCTTCCTACATTAGTTTAGAGTGCTGAAAGCTAGCATGAGTCTTATTTCTAGAAGCCAATTCCACTGCAATTCCTATAGTTTACAGTCATATCGCACTCCTATTTTGCGTTGCAAGTTTCGTAAGAACTTAGTGGTTTATCATGATGAGTGCGAAACCAAGTATACAAAGGTTCAGAAATGAAGGTCTGGAATGGCTATTAAGCTCTATTCCGAACATTTTACTTAATGACACTAAAGTATGGATTTAATCGAAAGTGGATGAAGAAACCCCCAGTCGTGTCAGGACAAAAATTCTTTGTAAAATATTCGGTTCTATGTGGCTTGACAGGCTTGGGAGGAAAAGATTCAAAAACGAACTATACAAACTGTATAGAAAAACTTTTCGAATCAAACACGCAAGTTCCACAAGTGCAAGAGCTTGTCTTAGGTGATACACACCAGTAGATGGAGATCTTAATTGATTTGTAGTGTACAACTGCAGGGAGCTAGCTAAGAACCGGACTATCTGAAAAGCCTTATTGTTTGAGAGAACTGTGAACTGTGTTTTTCGGTCCTCAAATTCCATTGTTCATATGTGAAAGTTTAAGCTTGTTGTCTAAGCCAATTTGTCATCGTTTATCAAATGCTTGAATGTCGTCCAGGAATTTTTGGGGAACAAATCATTTTGTTCGGTAGTAGAAAGACATGGTTTCCATTAGAAAATCGACTGAAAAAATATTTTGGTTGTATAGAAATCGAATGCTGGGCCCTGGGTATGACGATAAAAAATAAATACTTGGCGCAACAGGTCGATGGGACCCAGGGCCTAGCTTCTCACAACCATTCGTGTTGTGCGTGTTATATTCTTTACACGAATGGAGAGGGCCTACTGTTTAATCCCGTGTCCGAAGGGCAATTTCTTATTTGAGAAGCTTTCTCAGGACAGTTGTACTCTCGGATGTTTGTCAGACGCTCGCGAGAGGTGGGGTAGTGAAATACTTTTTAGGTGTTTCGCGACTGGGACTCGAACCTTCAACCCCTTGCTTCATAGTCCAACGCACTAACCACTAAGTTACGGCGCCCACAACGATATCGTATGACGCTCGCGAGAGGTGGGGTAGTGACAAACTTTTTAGGTGTTCCGACTGGGACTCGAACCTTCAACCCCTTGCTCCATAGTCCAACGCACTAACCACTAAGTCACGGCGCCCACAACGATATCGTTTCAAATAATTTCCCATCATGTATATTTTATCGTGTATCCGATACAACACAAGTCGGTACGAGGATTGTATCGATATCGATCATGTCTACCACGAACTCGTCGACAGGCTCCCAAACGAACATCAACAGTTTCAGTCCGAATATTGTTTTTCAACTATGTAGTCATGTTGGTTCATCCACATAGACTGAACTTTTAAAAAACACCTAAACTAAGTTATATAATGGTGTTATATCGCATGATCACTGACATGGTGGCTTGTTTATGTCACCATTGCGTGAATACGTCAATGTTTTGAACGTGTTGTGTGACTTATAGCTCAATTCTGTGGGAAAATGGAGATAATTTGTGTGTATTTTTTCAATTTGAGGCCATAAAAAATAAAGTGCACGACTGGGTCGTACGTACTTGCACCGTAATGCTATAAGTGTATAATTTTATCAGGATTAAAGTCCAAGTCTTGCTCTTCCCAGTAAAGTAGGCGTGGCATTCCGCGTTTCGATGGAATAATAGTCATAACATTGTAGAAGTTTACTCAATGTTTTGTTTTTATAAAAATGCCCATAAAAACTGGGCGTGGCCAGATAGGGCGTTTGAGTGAGTTATAGAGAATTTTAAGGCCTATTACTTTGCTTAAATAATTTTTTCTCAATTTCTAGTAAAAATTTTGAAAAAAAATAAGTTTTATAAAAGTGGGCGTGGCATTCCAAAATTTGGTATTTTGGAATTTTGCACTTGTCTTATAACCTACAAATAATAATTTTTAGTCCAATCGCTGCACAAATACCCGAGAAACAGCTGATTTTCAATATTACCGTTATTCGAATTTTTCGTGAAAAACGTGGTATGCCACCTCATAGCATATACCCAAACTAACCCACACATCAAATTTTATCGAAATCGTTAGAGCCGTTTTCGAGAAAATCCATTTTAACTGAAATCGGCCTTAAGTAAACTACCCTTAATTTTGAGGTTAGAATGAAAATTCAAATTTAGCCTCTAGGGAATATCCCACAGACCCTACATATGAAGTTTGAAGTAAATCCGTTCAGCCGTTTAGGCTGTAGTCGAATATACAGACAGACAGACAGACAGACAGACTGACAGACAGACAGACAGACAGACTGACAGACAGACAGACAGACAGACAGACAGACAGACGGAATTGCCGGACCTACTTTTTTGGACTTCTCCATCATAGTAATGTCAAGTTTGATTAAAATCTCGAGTTCGATTTTTTTCACGATTGCAATACTTGCCCTATAGGTATAGGTGCAAGTAAAAATACAATCATTTGTCTGTAGCGTTCTCCATTGACAGTAACAGCTCTTTCATTTGCATCGTCGAAGAAAAATGGACCAATTACTTTACCATCCACAAAACCACAGAAAATATATAAATTTTTGTGGATGTAATGATTTTTCTGAAGAAGGAAATATTTTCTTCTGTCTAGAGGCGAAAATTGATTGTTCACGAATTCATCAAATGTGAAATGAGCCAGTTCACCAAAGTTCTGCATTGACTCCGATTTGTTGAGTTCAGTTCTTTTAATGATTGGATTTTGTAAGGATGCCAATGCAATGGGTTATTTAAAATATGCCAAACAATCAATGGATGCTTAATATTAGAGAACGTCGTGACATCGATGTTAAAGGTGCTTCTGCGACACTTTGTGCTACAGCCGCAATGTTCTCAGTAGAGCACCTACTTTCCGGTCCTCAATAGCACCAGTTTTTTGTTTAATAAATTTTAAATTGTTGACTCATTGGAACAAATGATGAATTTTATGATACAGGTTTTAGGACTTCCTTATATAGCAATAATTTATTGTTATAGTTGGAGAGGAATGAGTATCTTCCCATAAGCCAATACATTTTACTATGGCGTAAGCTCAATACATCTCTTTTTTTCACGTGTCCTTTGCAGTGCAGTTTAGGATTTAGCGTCATGCCCAGATATTTGGCTGTATTTGAATAATCCACTACATTATTATTTACATAAGTATGTAAACTGGAATGTGTGGAACATTTTTTTAAGTAAAATTAATATGGATTGACCATTTTTAAATATCGCACAGCCACGCATAACCGAGAAACAGACACGTATGATATCTGCTAGCGAGATTCGACCAATTCATCGACGATAAACAAGCATGCAATGAACCATTTAAAAAGCCGATAATTTTCCGACTTACACGTTTATTTCTTCACAGTGCGAATTTTTAGTCTATTCCTTTTTGACATGAGCAGAATTTTCTTTGCTGTTTCTTTGTCTCTAACATCCATTTGTTTGTGAGGAAAATAGCTCGGGATTTTTCGGCTTTTTTGTATGAACATCTGATGAGTATGGAACAATAGTCTGGAGACGGAATTTTTGGTGTTTGGAAGTGGTGGAGTGGAAGGAGATGGATTTTCGTTCGAGGGAAATTTGTTTTAAGTGTATGGAGGCAACAAAATAAGCCGACGAAAATAGGGTTGTTGGGTGATACAGAGGATCGAACGGCTTTTAAAGTTTTTTCTAAACTTGTTGCGTATAATTTCTTCTAATATGAAGTTACAGTTCGTTTCCAATTACTTAATTTTTAAGGTGCGTAGGGAAAAGAATGAAATATTTGTTTTTCTCTAAATTCTTGTGAAGTCCCGTAAACGCACCATGAAAATTTAAAATACACGAATCTCAAATATGAATTCCTATAGTGTAAGGTATGAAATATTAAAAGATGCATGAAATTGGCATAAAAAGAAGAACTCTCAGACCGGACACTTTTATAGTCCTTCTTATAGAAATTTAAAATAACTAGAATTTTTGCTGAATTCTTTAAAAAGGATCGTAGAATAGGTTTAAAATACAAGTAGGTAATTTCGAGTTATCTATAATTGCATAGACTACTTTATTTTACTTTGCCCAGAACAACTTCTTTCGAATCACTTGTTTTATGCAATAAACTTATGGTAGGTATACTTAAATTCCAATGACAAAGTGTTACAAAGTCGGCTAAAAATCCATATCTTAATTCTGGGCTTCGAATAAACCAGTGGTAAGTCTTGAATTTAAATGAATTTACTTAAAGCTTTTTTCGGCTTCCCTCTCTTAAAGTTTCACCACACGCCACTGGGATCTAGTACACTACCTTATGGTACACCAGAGTTAATTTCTCCTAATGTTGAATACTCTGCTTTTTGTAATAATATAAAATAATAATCGCTGTAATAAATAAAATGATAAAATTTTGATTACTGCTTCTGTAGTTGCTTTTGCAATTTATGGATCTGTCATTTGTGGTAAACTTTCTTTTAAAAATTGTGCTATATCAAGCAATATAGTAGAGCATATCCTCATTTTCTCAAAATGCTGTTTCAATTCTATGCACCTGATCGATCGTAGAGAGTATATTCCTAAAGTAAAATTGATGGTTTGGCACTAGCGATTTTTTAATTATTTCTTGCAGGCGTTTCACTACTTACTTACTTAAGTCCTGTATCCCCTTGTGGGTCCTAGGGCCTCAACAATGCCTACGCGCCATCGTGTGCGGTTTCTGGAAATGTGTTTCAGTTCTCCCCAACTCTTTCCCAGTTGCCGTGCTTCCTTCTCAACTGTTCTGCGCCACGTACTCCTAGGAGCGCCGCGTATCCTGCCATCCTGAGTAAGCGGGTTCCATTGCATCGCGTGGTTAGCTATGGACCTGTCACCCTTTTGGAGAGTATGTCCAATCCACTGCCACTTTCGTCGTCGTATTGTTGTACCTATAGGTTCATGGACCGTTCTCTGATGGAGTTGTTCGTTAGAGATATGGTTTGGCCAGAAAATCCTAAAGATATAACGTACGCATCTATTGACGAACGTTTGCAGCTTTCTCGTGATAGTGGCGGTCACCCTCCAGGTACCACATCCATATAGCAGCACGGATTCAACATTGGAACGGAACAGTCGTAGCTTGGTGGTTAAGCTAATCGTATTGCTACGCCAAACTGTAGATAGCATCCCAAACGCAGATTTTGCTTTGCCTATTCGGCTGGCTACATCCACTTCGGTTCCGCCATCGGTTGAGACAATACTTCCAAGGTATTTCACTAGCATCTTCTCGAATAACCTCGACAACATTGATAATATCAATTTTCGGCGATATGGGGTTTCTTCGGTAGGTGGTTTCCCTAGTTTTGGAATCATTATTACCTTCTCGACATGTGGAAATGCTTGGTACATACTTTAGTTGAATGCAGAATGCAGCTAGTTTGGACATTTTTTTGGAAATTGATTTAGAATTTCCCCCACCTTTTTTGTATTTATGCCTTCTTTTTGTAAAAGATCATATGAAAAAGGTAGTTTACACAACTCACATCCAGGCGGAACTTTTTTAAGGCTTTGTTATTACTGCATAAGTTAGGATCAGTCCTTTATTCTTTTAGTAATTTCAGTCAATTCAAAGTTTTTTCTAGAACCCAGGACTAGATTTTAAAGTTTTATTTTGCCATTTGTGTTTCAATAAAAAAAATGAGGAAAGAAAGACTGACAAATACTATAACCTCACTTATCTAGGTTAACATTTTAGCAAGTTCTCAAGCTCAAACCCACAATAAAGACCCATTCATTCACATAACCTCGAAATATTCCTCTATAAACTTCATCTGCACTGTACACCACTAAATTGCGCCGCAACAAGAAAACACTTATTAAACGTGCATTAGATGCTTAATGTCCTGTGACGGCTATGCATGCAGCATTAGCTGCTGCTGCCAGTGCCTCTGCTGTGCTGTGCTGCAACATCACATTTAATTTTATTTATTCTGTTGTTATCCTGCTTATTATCTGTCGTCCAAAAAATGTTTTCTCTCTCTTCTATGTCCTCCAGATTTTTGCATCTGGCACTTAAAATGTCCGCACTGCCCAATGAGGCAAACAGAAAAAAAAAAAAAAACCAACGTGAAAAGCGACAACAACTTGAAATGACAAACCGCATGACCTCGCTTAATATTTAAAAGTTGGCATAATTTTTATTTTCATCAGGTGAATGCGATAAAGGGTGCATGGAGGCCAAGAACGGCAGCAGGAGTTGCAGAAGAGACAGAAATAATTTCCAGTCATGCAATCACCAACAATGAAATGAGTTATGAATCTGCATTAGCCAGAGTGTGGACATTATGATTGTGTTAAGATGAACATGCGGCTTTTTTTGGTTTATTGACTTTAGCCTCCTGAAGGATGTACAATCGGGTTAAGGATTGCTGTTGGATCAATCGTCTATTAATCAGAAATGGTCTTCGGTAGGCTTTGACCTAAGAGTCTTATTTGCTCTGAAACCATTAATTCGATCTGGGGAAGGCATTCATCTTGGGTGTGGGGGGTTGAAGTTGTAGACAGGGTGGCAAATGTATTGTCGGGCTTGGAGATATGGATCCTTTACTATGTAAGCTATCACTATATTATGTGTTGCAATGGCAGGAATGGCTGCTACATGTGCAGCATGTCCAGAACTTACCACCTAGTCGCTCATCTACGAAGTGTATTCTCTGTTCACTTGGACCAGGAAAAGTACTCCCACAATCTGCTGATGTTAATTCTTCCTCTTTTTCATTCATACAGTCACGTGAAAAGTCGTTGGCCGAAATTTCTAGCTCCAAGGCGTGTCTACCTAGTCCACTAGGCCGATGTCCAGCGGTCAGATCGTATTATTTGTTCGACTGCTTGAATAGCTGATTGACTGTCGGTATAAATGACGAGATGTGCACTTGATACCAATCTCATCGATAGTCAGTCAGCGACTTGACGCATAGCCATAACCTGCGTTTGGAATACACTGCAGTAATCTGATAGTCTACTATGCTCACCCAAGGGCTAACTGATACCAGTCAAGGTCCTACACCCTCGTCTGTTTTAGACACTTCAGTGTAAATTCTTAGTGCAGAATTATTAGGAATAGGGGTTGCATAGTTCGTGGTCTCTATTTTTACATTAACAAGGTTGAGTCTGTTTGTGATGCCATAGCGATAACTCCCTCAGTCGCTGAGTCGATTTTATTGCAACCTCGTTTCCATAAATATCCAGATGAAGGATATGCGGCATTGTTTTCACAGTGGACCAAGGGCGTTGTCCGAAGAGCGCTGATAATAAAAATGGAAGGCGTTCTGATCTTATGAAAGTATTATTCATACTTTTTTTTTTAGAAGCAAGAGACTACGATTTCAATGAAACAATTTGGCTTAGTATACGCTCACGTTACCACTGAAATTCGAATTCTTCACTATGTTGTGATCATTTGGCTATGCTCAGTATGAGTCGTGATGCCAAGTTCCCTGATTGCAGTCTGAATCTCCTACCCAAACATCGTCCCCAGGACCAGAAAATGCTTGCCACCCCAAAAGCCATATATTTATGCATTTGAGAGGCGAAGGTTTGCTTGCATCTTAATATCCACACAAAACATAATTCCAAGGTCTGTGGTGATATTTGAAGGCAAATCGAAGTAACTAACCAACTCGCCAAGTATTAGGTTCATCTTGAAGGAGCCACGTCTCCCACATTCTAGTGTAGCTCCTGATCGTAGGAATACTTCTTTTAATCTTCTCGATCGGCAAGGTGATTTACATCATCGTGGCATAGTCTCAAGCTCATCTCTGTGATCCCGACATTTCCAAGTTTCTGATTCATTGTTTCGTAGAATGATTGGTAGATTGGTACTGCGCGGATTCTGTGTGAGAGCTCTTACCTACATATTTTCGTACTTGAACGGCTTCCAAAAAAGAACACTCTGCTCGAAAATCAACCTCTAAAGCATAGCTACTCTGTCATAAATGGCAAACGAACAATACACACCTCTATAGGAAATAACAAAAAAAATAGTGAAATCGAATAACAATTAACACTTTCCATTGAATTTTCAATCAACAAAGCAAATTCAATCAAAAACGATGCCTGCAGGAGCACACGCATTCTATAGTATCCATCTACATCAAGTCCTTCAATGGCTATCGACAACATAGTTTTCAAACGTTCATCAATATAAAATTGCCAATAAAAATTAAATTCAGCCATCCTTGCTGTTCCTCGCGCGCTGCTTAAAAGTGTACAAAAGGTGGGACACAATTTTTTTTCGAATTAAAATTTATTTCACGTGAGTGTCATGTTTTTGACTTAAAAAACCGAATCCCCTAAAAAAAGGCAAAAAAAAACACGAAAAAGAAAAACCACTCAATCGATTTCCACAGATAAAGCAGAGTAGCATCATCTGGCTGTTGGTGCGATTCCAATCGAAGACCATTAATAAATATTCACCAATTTATCCGGCACGTTGTACACTACCACGCCCACTACCATCATCCACTTAATTGAAAAAAAAAGAAAGTAGATATCGTTCGGACCCGATTTTAATTAATTACTCTCATTTACCTGATTGCAATGTTAAAACCCAAACACAGACTATCGTACTTGAATTCGGATGTTATCCCGAATTCAGCCATCCCACCCCCACCTCTCCTCTCATTATTTTCTCCACCCGTTGCCAATTTAAAAAAAATAAAGTAAAAAAAAAAACATTTTGTATGTTTGGCTCGTACACAATTCAATCACAAAAACGGGTAATTAATTAGCCCAAATCAATTAAATCAACAAAACAGCCTTAAGTCCCACCATCACCACCACCACCCTACACCTCTCTAAGAAGACCACCCTCTTCTTGAGAGTGATTCAAAAAAATAAAAAAAAAAACTCCAACACCATCGAAAATTTCTGACAATTTGTCGTTAAAGGCGACAGACGGATCCAACCATAATCACTCGAAATGGAAACGGCGGCAAAATATAACAAAGGGACAATAAGGCTTCAGATTTAACGCGGGGTGGGTGTTCGAAAAAAAAATTTTTGTTTCTTCTCCAAACGACACGACGACGACGAGACAATGACACAAAGACCTATCAATAATTTGGAATTCAGAACAGTTTTAGAGTGCGAGTGCGAAGACACCTCCATTGGGCAACGAAAAAATAAAAAAAAAAAAAAAAACTCCAAAATGAAATTGAATCGCATGACAGCAGTAGTAACGGTCATAAAGGATCCATTTGCAACTATAGTTTGACACATCCCCATCGTTCGTTCGTTCGTTTGGTATCCTTTTTTCTTTCCTCGCTTTTACCAAAGGGCAATAATAACGAGCGATAGACTTCTATTCTCAAAATGGCGCCCTAATATCAGAAAGGAAGGACATACAGCAAAAAAAAAAAAAAACGAGCGAACAGAAACAAAATGAGTGAATGTCGTTATTGTGTCGTTTTTCTCCTCTTTTTTCTGGCTCTGTTTGTTTTGCGTATTAGTGTGGTAGAGAGTATTTCTTTTTTTTTTTGTTTCTTCTTTTGCTTTGTCTCCCCGAGTTTTGTCTGTTTGCTGATGGTGATTGAAATTAAGCTTCAGAAAGAAATTTTCGTATTATTTGGATAGACAGTCGGTACAAATGATTGGAAGGATGTGTTTTTTTTTTGTGTAGCTGATGCCTTTTTAGAAAGATAGAGAATATGTCGTCATCCTTGAAGCGAAAGAGAATGATTTTTTTTTTTGGGACTGCTATTCGCTTCTCTTAAATTAGTTAGCGAACAAATGATAGCTTAAGGATAATGGTACAGTCATTTAGGTATCTGAATAAATAGCAAACTATAAATTATCATGTATCTGGTTGTTTTTGGGCCATGAGCAGGAACGAAGGAAGGAAATCGAGAGGAGATTAGGATACAGGAAGTAAATATCAAATTAATGTAGTGTTGGAGATTGCTCCTCGATGAGGAGAGATTAGATTGGCACATATTTGGCGTAAATTTCAGAGAGTGGGTAGGTTTGTATGTATGAATTCATTAGAATAATTTATTGGGCGATTTTGTAGAGATTGTTCATCGTATTTAGATGAATTTGGATCAGGTTCTTATTCATTTTTCTAATTGCTCAAGTGTTGTTCGGAATAAAGTTGATGCCGGAAGATAAAGAACCAAGTATGTACATATGTACATCATTATAGTAAGGAACATCTTAAAACGCAATAAGAGCTGGATGGACCGAATTTAAGCAAAACATGAAGCATGTCCTATTGACCCAATATATGTAGGTTCTTCCTCCTATATGTACATCTCCTTTCCGATTTAGGAAGGGCTTGAAGTAGCTGATGTATGACTGATTGCAATAATATTTGCATAGTCTGCATAAGGCTTGTAAAGTTTGCTGATGATCTAAGCCAACTCTGAGTAGTACATACGAAAAATTACGAATCTAATGTCTGAGATGAAACATCTATGCTGCGCTTCAAAATAGAGTTACTTAAATTGAATGCGCGCTTGACAGGATAGATCTTTCATCGACATAGAGGGCAGGGTTCGACGTTGCAACTTTTGACCATAAGTGTAACTCTGATATATGTATAAGTCTAGAGACTACCCATACGGTGGGGTTCTGTGGTCGCGGCTTTGGAGCATGATAGTTGACTCTCTGCTGCATACTTACTGTCAATCGTTTTCAAGCAATCGCTTCATCTCTTGATGACACGAGACTGACTAAATCAGTGCTAAAAAGCGTCACTATTTGGATCTCGGATGAAGCGAAATATCTGGGAGTGAGCCTAGATAAGAAACTTGTTTGGGTCAAGCATGTCAAATCGAAGATATCCAAGGCTGTCTCAGTTTAACGATAGTAGTGCTGACTAGACCCGGTCTTCTCTCCGAATAAGGTCCTCTGGATCTATGAAAGACCTTTTCTAACTCTCACTTTCATGTGATTGCCTTCAGCACTAAGCTCCAAAGGATGTTATGTTGTGACTACATAAAAGTTTCTGACTAAAGTTGGCCTATCACTGGTTCAAATGTTCTGCTTGATTACCCTCTCCTTGATACTTATATTCAGGGTTGTACTATCAAATCAATCTACCGTCTTAGAACTTGGGGGGCACTTATTCTTATGCTTCCAAAAGTGTGTTTGGCGGTATGTCCATTTAGTTTACAAAACGTACGCCTGGTGATATCTGCAGCAGTGTTCGCACCGGACTTTAGTGCTGCAGTCCATTGCCAGGTGGACGTACTCGAGGCAACGATGACTTCTTTTTAGGTCTGATTTTCTCTTTACCTAAACGATTCTGACTTTACCGGTCGATATCGTCTTGTTGCCAATGCTTGCAGACTGCGTCCCGCCATACGTTTTTGTTTAGTTTTCCTCCTTTGATGGTCTTTCGGACGTGCTTAACTACTTTACCCAGTTTTTTAGTGAGGGTTCAGGTTTTACCTTCTCTAACATGTTTGGGTAAGAAAGACATTTTGTCGCCATTATACCCAATCGCATCGTCTCTGCCTGGCTTATTTCTCCGTCTTTCACCACCCTTTCACTTCAAAGTGTCTATTTTTTTTGGCTTAGACAAGTGCCATTTTTGCGGGCTCGTTTACCTTTTTGGCTTTGGAGTCGTGTTTCTCTTCTTTTTATTGGTGGCTGTTGCCTGCTTTCCAGGATTCTTCTGAAGGACTCATTGCAACTCATTTCCTCCATCTGGGTACTTTGGGACAAGAGTTGGTTTCTCGTTCCAATCGTCTTTCTTGCTATTTGTCCACTATTTTGGTAGTGATTCCTTATTGAACTAACTAGTCTTTCCCTGATTAAAACTCTTCCGGTTTTGTTCAGTCAGGTTGGGACTTGTGTCGGTTTTCTCCACCGCTTCAGTAAGTGATCCCGCGCTTCTGGTATTGGGACCAAAGGCCACAATTTTGTAAACGGCACCGACTCCTGTCCTGTCACAAACAGTTCATGTGGTTTCTGAGACGTTTTTAGCCCCACCCTTCTTCTCTGATGTTTTGTTATTCGCAGCTAACCTGAGTGGTGCGTGTCATTCAGTGTTGTTATCTATCTGTAGTCTTCCTTTTTGACCTTTTGCTGTAAGTCAGTCAGCAGTAGCTTGATCTGTTCAAATCTTTCATAATCAAAACATTTCTTATCCGAAGTTTCATACGTATGTCTAGTATTTGAAAGCCTTGTGCATGAACTGTTGATCCTTATGGCTTCGAAAAACAGATTGTTTCGATTCTCAATCGCACACACAAAAGACTGTAAACAAAACTTTACCCAAAACTAATTTCCCATCGAAACTTGTAAAGCTCATTAATTCTTATAATACCAATACGAGTATGCATGTGCTTAAAGAAACGTAACGAGCTCTAAACATCCTCGAACTATTTTCGCAACTTTTATCAAAGGAAACTCAATAACCAAGACTCAACTTTGCGTATTGATTTCATCAAGACCTCCCACCACCAGACAAATCCAGTCAGTACCCAAAAAAAGAAAACATAAAGCACGAAAACTCCTTCCTTAACTAATTATAAAGTAAGAAGGAAGGTTCCCTGTTCCTGGAGTACTGTGTACTGTTCATAGAAAACATAACATGTGTACTGCTGCATCCTGGTGATTAACCAATCTTGCCTCTAAAATGCTTATTACATGCATGCAAGGCACACAACCAAAGTATAGGCCCTTACTGAACTCCGACTCACAAGCTGACGAGGGTAAACAACAACGCTAGTCGAGGGTGAATATGGAAAATCAAATTAAATAATTAATTCATCCTGTGCAGCATCACAAATGACTGCACAGCAGCAGTAGTAGCAGTGCCAGGTAAAAGCATGCCACCTTGCTCATGCATAACCAGAAGCAGGCGGGGTCCCAAGACTGGGTGGCAGAAGACGATGATGAAAGAGGAGATTTGATTTGGATTGGATTCCATTGTACATAGTAACATTGACTTTGACGTTGCAATATTGAGTGGCTTTGAGGAGGAACTTAAACAGTGGATGTGCTAAGGAAAAATGGAAGAGTTGATTAACCTGTTAATTTTGCTTGGATAATTGGCAGGCTAATGGGTGTTTCTCTGTGGGAAAAGTTAGTCCTTCCATATGTGTGGAGTTGTCGCTGAGATTTAAAGCTCTATCTTCTTGTCTTCTTCTGTAATCTTGTGCTCGGTGGTATCCTCAGTATATACAATGAGCCAGAAGTGAACAGTAATTAACGTCACAAGGGACCCATTTATGTCTATGTTCTTATTCACTTGCAAGATACATACATAAAAGCTTTAATCATCATAAACTGTGAATTAGGTTTGTGCATTTTAGTTTAGTTCAGCTCAGAGAGCTATAAGTATAACTAAATGAACAAATGAACGAAAAGAACTAGAATAAAATGAGATCTTTTTTGAACTAGTTTGTTCGCTACACCAGCCCCACAACCTAAGAAGTCAGGCTTCAGGCACAAATTTCTTTGACATCTGCTTTAGGTCATCTTCTTCTTCTTAAGTCCTGTATCCCCTTGTGGGTCCTAGGGTCTCGACAATGCCTACGCGCCATCGTGTGCGGTTTCTGGAAATGTGTTTCAGTTCTCCCCAACTCTTTCCCAGTTGCCGTGCTTCCTTCTCAACTGTTCTGCGTCACGTATCCTGCCATCCTGAGTAAGCGGGTTCCATTGCATCGCGTGGTTAGCTATGGACCTGTCACCCTTTCGGAGAGTATACCCAATCCACTGCCACTTTCGTCGTCGTATTGTTGTACCTATAGGTTCATGGCCCGTTCTCTGATGGAGTTGTTCGTTAGAAATATGGTTTGGCCAGAAAATCCTAAAGATATAACGTAAGCATCTATTGACGAACGCTTGCAGATTTCTCGTGATAGTGGCGGTCATCCTCCAGGTACCACATCCATATAGCAGCACGGATTCAACATTGGAACGGAACAGTTGAGACAATACTTCCAAGGTATTGAAAACTCTGAACTCTCTCAACCGTTTGTCCAGCAATGCATACATGAGCTGATGAGCTCGGTCCTAGGCTGATCATGTTTGTTTTTGCCGAGTTAATTTTCAGCCCAACGACGGCTGCCTCTCTCTCCACGTTTGTTGTCATTTGGTGAAGGTCCATAATTCTATGTGACAGCAGGCATACGTCGTCGGCGTAGTCGAGGTGTTTGAGTTCAGATGTCAGAGACCATCGAATTCCTCCGTTTCCTGTTGATAAGGCCCCATTTAGCACGTCGCTAATCGTTGAAAGTATGCAGCCTTGCCAAACCCCACTTTGGACTTCGAATTCCTCTGACAGCCTTCCTCTGTGCAATACGTGACATGTGGACCCATCATATGTAGCCCTGATAATTGCTATTAATTTATCAGGTCATAACATAGTTGATTTAAAACCACATCTCCAAATAGGTACATTTCCCTGCTTTGTTTATGTTTCTACTTACAATCTGCGATGAATGTTTGCTAAATTAGAGACCTATTAGAGCCTCAAGCTATGTACATCCTTTTGCAGTTAAATTCTATCCAGACTAAAGTAGCTGAAGGGTGAAGTTATTCGAGTTTCGAATTCTTGTAGACATGCAAATTTTGAGAGGACCATGTATCAGGCTGTGGGATGGTGTGTGTACTGTTCTCACTAATAAATATAGAATTGTGCGACGATGTTTGGCCACAAATGAGGTCTTTTTGGCGAATTGCTTCACACAAAAGCCTTATAATGCCCAAATAATAAATCTTGTTGACCGTCTGTGCCAAGAATTCATGATCTACAACACCATTGTAACCATGAGCATCGCCTTTTTTTTGGTCTTCCCTCATTCTCTGACAGTTCTCTGATAATCAGTTTGCGATTTTCGGCTTTACTCCAGTTATTTTCGAAGACCATTTCAAAAAAGGTGATTTTGTTCCACAAGTCTTAAGCCCAATTAAGATGTAAAAGAAGTTGTTCTAACTCTTATTGGAAAACTCAGTTTTTGTACAGACTAGAGTGGTCTTAGTCCAGCTTTGACGAACCTATTTCTCACTTGGTCTGCTGAAATTTTTGATAAAAATTTTTCATGTACACTAAAGCTTTGACCCAATGCGTTGACATCTTTAAAGCACCAAGCAATGATGTTCCACTGGGGTCATAAGTCCATCTTTCTGCTTGTAATGCCTTGTAGTCTTACGAAGTTTTTGTTCATGTCCATGCCACAGTTCATTGAGTAATATTTAATCTTCCAGAATTTTGACAGATTGTCAAATTTAGACGTGCCAAATACAAAAAATTATATTTGCACTAGTAACATTCTCAAAGGGTCCATGTATTGTAGTAATTCAATAAAAAAAAAATGCAGTACAACCACGCCCACTTTAATGGCTGAATAAGAAGGAGAAAAGGGTACCGTAAGATGTGATCCCGAAAACTTATCTGCATGTTTTCATATACTTTTTTGGTGCAAATTCGAGACACTTTTTCCATCTTTGACCGTTGTACTCCACATTACTTATGAATTGGATCGAGAGACTTTTTCAATCTTTTCGTATTTACTTTTTCCGATAATTTTCTGAGAGACAATAAACAATTTACCTAATCAAATATGTAGACATTGACTTACTACAAAAAATCGTTCATACATACAAATATGTATGGTTACGCCCACTTTTTGGAGGCGTTTGGTCCTACACCATTATTTTCGCACCTCTGTGCTTTATAGTCTTTGTTGAAAATTTTGGGTTATATTTTGTATTTGGGGGTAACCGGGGTAAAAAGAACAATTTTGCCCTTATCGGTCCGTAATATATTGCGCCATTTCTCTACAGGCCAGGTAACATGTACTCTAGCAAAATTTATGTGAGTTATATGTTTTTTGTTGAGCAGTGGAAGCTTATACAGACTGCGAGCATAAAAATTGTTTTCTAACAGTCACCTACGGATTGTGACAGCACTAATCGTTAGCCCTAGCTCATTTTGGATAGAATTAGATGGTGCAGAAGAGTGCATTTCATTGTATCAACCGCCTTGTCTATCATCTAAATCCGTTGTTTTTCTTTGGGCTCGGATTTGATCTTAATTGCATTATCAATCATTGGGGCTGTGTATCCTATTATTTCTCCGATTTTTTTATGGTTTTCTATCGGCACGTAGTTTTCAAATAAATGTTGTTGTTTCTTCAGTGCAGTGCTTTTTTTGACCCACTGTATAAAAGTTTGCAATTTGTTTTGTAACCACTTAAATTAAAAAAATATCTATTTGTTCTTATTTGTTCGATTAAAGCTTTAATTTGAACTCTAAATTAGTTTTTTTTCTAAATAAACTTGCACACTACTATTTTTGGTTCACTAATATTTCAAAGACTGATTGATCCTACTTTTGACATGCTAATAGAAATTTATGTACCTTATTTTCTTTGTTAAGTTTCGTCTTGAATTTCTGCATACTCCGTTCAGCTTGGACATAACGGAACTTTTCGAAATTTGTAAAATCGTGATATTTTTTAAAACACAGCTGTACCTTTTATAATTAGAACCTGTCCTTGAAGAACAGAGAAAAAGCGGATAGATTTCACGTTTCTGAAGCTCAAGTTCCTCATAAATTGCACAAACATATGATTTCGTAAAAGTTTGAAACATTCTTCTTCGATATGCGCATCAATCCAATAAGGTGCTGACTGATTCGCTACTTTGAATGCAGAAGTAATGGATTTTTAGTTTTCTTTACATTGCCTGGTACAGCATTCTTCTATATTGGGATTCCAACACGGCATACCGTTCGTGAAAATTGGTTGCCATCGCCAAGGACCTCGCAAGTACATATTTTAAATTTTCCATTACTTAACCTTAAATTACTGTGCTTCGTTGAGAGGACTTGCATCAACAACCCATTGACTCTTAATACCAGGCTCCGGAAACTATAGCTGCATCCTTTCTGTCCAATCCACCGTGCAGTTATAATTACTGTACTGAATTAATTAAGAGCCTGTATCCTTTCGCCGCTCATTCTCCTTGGCAATTGGTTTCGCCATAAACAGTCTTGAAATCCGATAATGACTAGACGCAGGATATGCATGTCCCACAACATACTTTGGCTCTGTAAACAGAATAACAAAAAAAAAAATAAGTTCCTAGAAAAATTTTCTGTTCTGGTGTTTTGGTATTGGTATGTGCAAAAACGGCGGCGACATCAGTAGCCCGGGGGATTGGTTGTAATAGATGAGATAATGATGAAGGGGGTCATAAGTACATACATATGACAAACAGCGCCCCGTCCGGGTTAGCTATCATTCCACAGATAGACATGAGATATCCTTTTCTTGCAATTAATTATGACCGTGCGTCTGGTCATTGAGATTTGTAATGAAGATGTACGTGTATAACTATAATGAGTGAATTGTATCCTGGAATTAAATCAATAATACTGTAATACGGAGATGACAATGATGATGTGGACATCAGATGTACGCTAGAGGACGCTTGAGATGCGATGAAGGGAAAAGCTATTGTGTGGTTATTGATGTGTACACCGTAGGCGATGGCTGGATGAGTTAATAAATATTTACATGGGATACTCGTATTTAACGAACGATAACAATGGGAATGAAATTGATGTTTAAAAGGTCATTGGATACATTTGACATTGTTTGGAGGGAACCTTAAAGATTAGAAAAAGGACTCGTTTGACGTAAAAAATTCGGACATGTTGTGTACTTTTTGCAAACTACTATTCTTGGCTTTCATTAATGGATGTGGTGATCGATGTAGCAACATATTTTGAGCCATTTTGGAACTGGCTGTACCAATATTTTAAGTGTCGTCTGGTTATCACCAGAGATGGACATACATATGTTCATAGATACTTCGATTCTTGCACCGATTCTTTAAGGTATATGTAGCTGAAGGAGAACATATGTACGCCTTTGTGTAGAAGACAGATAAATCGCAATCTAAAAGGTAATAAAGCCTTATGTTATAGTCGTACTCTACTACGCTCTTTTTTGATCTTGAAGCCGCCAAGTGCTCGTGGTCGGTAATAATCCCCGTTGAGGAGTCCTAGGTTGGGTCTGTTTAACACTACAATTTCGCATTTTCATGTTTTGTCTAGAGCTTTTGGATACACGAGAAGATGGATTAAACAAGAGCCATGGGGCAGTAGAACAGAGATAACGACTATCATTAAATCCTGTCCGGATTCCGTTCGTTGAATAGCACCAAGCGATGTGGCTTGCTTTCACAAGTTTGGATTTCTCGACTGTGGATGAGGTGACCCTCATATGTATGTCGATCACCTTTCTTGAGTTCAGTTTCGTAGATAGCTTTCGTGCCCCCTTTGCGTATGGTAGAACTTCCATTTGTAGTACACTGGCTCTGTGAGGAATTTCGGGTTCAGATGAGTCCAACTTACATACATATGTATATACTAGTGCCCATGCCTTCGTCAGTTTTTCGTCCGCCTTTAAAGGTTGTGTTGGAGAGTGAATTTGAATGATCGAGTTGACTGCGTAAAACAATTTCTAAAGGAAGCACGAGCTTTGCTATGTTTTTTATTTTACTAAACTTATTTCTGATCCTGCCTATGAAATTTTTAATCATAATTTTTTTCCGTTTCAGATAATCCCTGCACGGCTCAACAAATGGTGAGTTTTTGAAGAAAAAAATTTTATAAGTAGATTATGTATTGGAACATTTTATTTCTTACATATTTATTAAAGTTTGTTTATTACATTGCTTTTAAACTACATTAGATTAAGTCACTAAACAAGTTTTTGAATTTGTGTTACCTAAAACTTAAACTTTTTCGGATGATCATCGTTAGTTTGATTGCAGACTGGCTATGACTGGGTACAAGTCACTTGTCATATGTTGACCAAAGATTCATTCATTTTCTATTCATGTCTATTACTTTTGAAAACGTTACTGGCATAGTAATGCCCTTGATGCCAATGATTATATTGGTTTTGAGAAGTTCGTCTAAAAGCCTTCTTTAATCACCTGCCCCCGGTTTCCCAAACCAAGTTGGTTGAGGTCCCTATCCACTTGAGCGCGCCACCTAAGGACAACTGTTCGTCTACTGCGCCATTTCCCCGCGGTGGATTCGAAGAGTCTCCGGGCCCTCAACCTAGAGGGGCGTTATTTATGCTTGACATAGTTCATACTTCAGAACCGTATAGCATGACTGGGATGGTCAGGGTTTCGTATGTGGCACTCAAGTGTTCGAGAGAGGGCTTTGCTGCACAATCGCCATCTTAGCCCAAAGAAGCATCAATTGCCAAGCGTTAATCTTTGTTTGATTTCAGCGCTGGTGCCTCTGTCTAAACTTACATATGTATATGTGCCTAGCATAAACTTTTTCTGAGAAACGTCGGAACGAGACAAAGTATGCCATACCATATATTGTTCGTAGACGTTAGAGCTATTGGCAGTGTTCAACAGAGTGACTATTAACATTTCCAATAGCGGAAACTTCGAGCAAGGTATTAAGTCTACATTTTCAAAAGCAGACTTGAGAAATAATATTGATTATTTATGAGAAGGACCTACTGAGAAATGAACATGCGATAAATACATTTGCATGTACATACATATGTACATACATATGTATATGATCTGACAAGGACATCTCGTCGCCGCACTTAGTAATCAACCTGTCAAGCGCCTTGTTGACGGCCAATGTCAGTCATATGTCATTTGAGTTTGTCAGGGATGAGGCATGGATTATCGAATCAAAAGTGAAGTAAGCTGATGCAATGGCAAAGGGATTCATTGGTAACAGCTTAATCCATAACGATGTCAGTGTTGATCACTAAGAATCAAGTGGAATCAATTGCAAGCAAGACATTAAGAAGTGTACAGCAGTGCCTGAAGCATATTCATCTGCATTGGTCCGAGTGAACCCTCTATCGAACGGGCTTTGATTAGGGAGAAGAGAAGATTTTCAAATCTCGTATCGGTTTTTCCATCATTCCACATAAATTATTTGGAAGTCCTCTCTTAGTACGCTTGCTGACGGATTCACAGTCCTTTCTGGAGTCGCAGACGTGATGACTAGGTAAAGGTAGATTCTCAAGATAGATTTTTTGTTTGGATCGGTATCTGTTTTCTTTGACACTAATCGTATTGCGATTAGTCTCTAAGCTGCGTTAATCTACTAACGTATTTTGACAGATTTTCTCTCATTAAATCATCTGTCATATGGCAAATGTCAGATGACAGATGATATGTTTATCAGAGTTAATGTAATCCCTGACTCCATGATGCACAGACTTTGTATGTAATTCTATCAAATATCATTTTCGTCGTCCGTAATTCCATTTAAAATACGATCAAAAGTACTTCAGACGACGACGACGCAGTAAAAAGAAAAAAAAAAATAAATAGAATGCGAAAAAATATCCTTCAACTACCACATTACTGCATACTTTGTGCACACATTATGCCAACTTGATAACAAATCCCTTCTCTCTCTCTCTTTCTCCGCCCCGCACTCCCTTTGGCTTTCTTTATTTCTATGCGCGCATTAAAAGTCACTTTGACTTTGACAGAAACATTTACTCTGTGAATATAGCCACCGAAATCCTCCCAGCTGCCATTTTGCTCACCCATCACCCTACGTTCCAAGAGGAGGAAGCGATTTTGTGTATATTTGCAAAAAGCATCGCAACGGCGTAAAATCCGATTTCGTTTCGTTTGACGATTTATTGCATATGTTCACATACTTAGGCGCACGCACACAAGGCAAAAACACAAGAACAAACCGAAAAAGAAGAAGAAAGGGAAGCGAAAAACTTTTTTTTCGTTTTCGTTTAGTTCTTTGCTCTCCTCAATCTTCTGTGAATAATCATGACGTGATTTTTGAGCATTTTTACAACAGTCACGGATGACATAAGGAGCAATGGAACATCTATTATTTGCTTCTGTCAAATGCTTTTGTCAAAAAATTGCATTTCACCCACCCATGAGCTTTTGTGTAAATTGGAAGGATTCTGTGTAGTTCAGCATTTAGTTTGGCAAACACACAATGGGTGGGTATATCACTATACACATACGTAGTTAGTGAAGGGGAGGTAATTTCAAATGACAATTGATACATTGTCCATTGTTTGTTGATCAAAGAATAAAGAAAATGTCAGTTTGACATTTATTATTCTGTCATTGCTGCCATGTGAGATGTATCATTTGTTAAAAGATAATGGGATTCCCCTTTTTGTTTTCGCTCATATTGAGGCCATTAACTAAATTATTAACAAATTGCATGGTTGACACTTTCTCGTAACAAGAAAACCACCTAGCGAACATATTTTATTGCGCCAATCTCGGCTTGTGACAGATTAAATCTGTTCCGCTGTTCCACTGAGCACTCTTGTGCTAACATATTTTCGAAAACATTTTTCAAAATATAAATAACGCGACGGGAATTTAATGCATCATAACGTTTAAATTCCCCACTTAAATCACATTAAATCCCAAAGCAGTGTAATATTTATAAATCCAATTCCAGAGAAAGACAAACTGAGGGGCGGTGATCGCTGCCTGCTGCCTGCTGCCTGTAGAGCGTGCTTTTTTTGTTTTTTTTTTGCATATCAAGCCCCAGGGGAAGATGTACTTACCTATACCAGGTCGCGCGTATAGGTTTGCATAGAAATCACAAAACAAATTACCGCTATTACGATGTACCTACCCAGTGGTCGAGCCATAACCACCCGCGGAGGCTTTATGCAAAGTGAAATCGTGTGAAATGAAATGTGCCGAATTGTATTTTGAAAGCCTTCGCCCCCCTCCTTGTGGCAGCTACTTTGGTTGCGCGCGAGTTTCGTTTCGTTTTTCTAAACCATAATGAGTGTGGCATGGATACCTTGTAATGTAAACACCGGGGGCAACCAACCGACCTGCTCTTATGGACGATTTTTACTTTCGTTTTGTATTCAGGATTTTCTGTGTTTTTTTTTTTATTTTGTTATGCTGAAGAATTTCTTTACATAAGGAATGATGTGAAATCAAAGACCATCCATCCCATGGGGTAGGGAATTTTCAATGTGGGCTTGGGAATTTATTAAAATATTTTGCAGGTTGGAATGCCTTAAGCGGCGTTTAAAGGGTCCTGCTGACATTTAATCTTCAAAGAAAGGGACTTGTTGCCTAGGCGTTGTTTTAATAAATTGTTTCTTAAATTAATGTATGACAGGGGAATCAACAAGTTTTGGCAAGTGTGTGACAAATCAAATTTGACAAAAAGATTCACATCACATCAAGGTATAGGTACGAAATCTTTTATCTGAGAAATATGTCTTGTACTTAGTTTCTTTTTTTCATCACATACGACGTATGTACATATGTATGTACATACATTTGACAAGGGAAGGTGATACAAAACGTCAAATTGATTGCACATTGATTCGTCATCACTTCAATGCCAATGGACAGCACAGTGATGCCAGATAACAAATCTCTACGATATTACTAAATATCATGATGACATATGGGCATCAGATGTGACAACTTTTCTTGACTTGCCGTGATGCAAAGCTAAGGCTGCAACACTATTGGAGTGAGGCGTTTTCGAATTTATTTTTTTTCAGCTATCTTCAAATGATTGTCAGATCAGACAAAATTCACAGTCTACCAATGTTAAATTTGGACGCCCAAAACACTACTACGCTACTGCGTACATAGTTCGCCAAAAAACGCTTTAAATCTGAACCCTTACCAATTCACTTTAACTTAATTGAAGACATCCCATTATTAGTCAAAATTTCTCGAAAATCATTTGCTCTGTTAGTCAAACATGGTATCGTCAATATGAAGGTCTGGCCTCGAACATCGACAAAATTGTTCAAACCAGTACCAAAAATATATTTCGTATACGCCAGAGTACTTGAACATTTTTAAAAACAAGAGATATCCTGAACATGATCTCAAAACATTTTTTTGCCAATTCAAGTCCAAATTCATTCTCCAATTTAGTCGGTTCGTAAAAGAAAATGGGAATATGAGACAATCATCCCTCAATGGAATATCTAACAGTAGGACTATAGGCTACCCCAGTACGGTAAGAAGCGTTCCTTTAGATCGACGTGACAGTACAGTTCGGGTAGTTTTTTGTACTCGGTTATTCCATGCAGTTGTAACTTAAGCCCAGATTAGGTGCGATTCGTTTTTTCAAATCTCATAGCTTCATACCTGACTATGGAAGTATTTTGTCCGATACAGGATGTTTATAGCTAGACCCTGATAATACTATTTTCTGCTGTACCAAGTCAGAAGAGCTATATGACACTCTTTCGTCTTGTCTAAAACAATTAGTGATATGAGTTTTTAGGGGTAAGTATCGGCTCGGTGTTATTAGTTTTTCTCCAGAAATTCTTAAGTTTTCCGACCTAGGAAAGGATGTTTAGTAGACCTCTGTAGTTGGCCCAGGTATTGGTCTTTTTTTTTTCTGGGTAGGGAATAGCACATGATCCTTACATATGAATGTTTTAGTCATCTTGAACTCAATATTACCATCATGAAGAAGTCCAAAAAAGTGGGTCTGCTAATTCTGTCTGTCAATCCCTCTGTACGCTCGACTGCGGGTAGACGAATCTGGTTTAAACTGCAAGCTACATTAGGTATCTTTCGGCTACTTCATCAGGGATGGGCCATAAAATGAATACCTAAGAGATGTGAGAAATGCAACTATGTTTACGGCTTACTAAGTTTTGTCAAAGTCATATCCTCTTTTAAAAAGTTAACTTACTTAAAATTTTTTCTTGAAATCGAAAAGTTTTAACACAAATTCGTTGATATGTTCTATAAATCACGAACATTATATAGGGCCATGCCCCAAAAATCAAACTGATTTTTTTCGTCAAAAATGCAGAATTCTGCGTTCAGAAAGTGTAGCCATTGAGCCAATTGTTATACTACAAGATCTAGTATCCTCAATCTACCCGTTAGACCATCAGGAGTTAAGCGTAAAGCGAGTCCGCCGAGGTTGTCGAAAAGGTATTCTCACAGATAAATCTTCTTTTGAGTTAAGAGAACTTGGCATAGGAGGTGAAGAAGAGTGTCTTTCCTTATTCATTCAACTTGTGCAAAAACCGTTTGCCTGTGGGCATTCCTTCCGACAATGTAGGTTCCCGTAATGACAGCTAATGTTATGTGATAAAGTATTTCTTTAGTTTTATTAGACCGTTGGAGCCTTTCAGATCCAGCTTGGGCCAGATTAATCGCAATAATTTCCTCTTGAAGCACACTATAGTGATTAGGAAGGAGGCAAGAAATCTTACAGTTTAGTTTAGAAAACACTTCTTCCACTCCCGTCTACATAGAAGCAAACAGATCCACTGCGATACTCTATACCAGCCTATCAGTCAGTTCTCGAGGGTACATATGAATGTTTCTAAATTTATGTAGAATAGAAACTGGGGGACGGTGTAATCTGGCTTTTGGCAAGGATTCTAGTTTATTCAGAATGGACGAGTGGCCGGTTTGCAGGCTTTCCATAAAACGATTGCTTGAATGTACATTTGTTGCCACTTGTTTGCACAAATGTCAAGCGGAAGCATGTGGAATAACTTGTCCATTGCCTTGGTGGGAGTAGGTCTTAAGGCTCCACTGATGAAGACACATGCTGTTCTTTGCTCACGACCGAGAAAGTAGTACTGAATGTCCATCAACCCAGTATAAACCTTATAACGAACACATAGAGCCAATGTGTAACACGGTGGCTATTTTATAGTAGTACAGATTCGTGGTGGGTTTCTTAACTCCCTCCAGGATAAGACCTAGAACTTGGTCGTATTTGTAAGCACCAGCAAGGTGTCATTCGAAAATTAGGTGAAATGAGCCTAACAGTTTTATATTTCCTTTTGTAAAGGATCAATTCAGCTTTCTTAGGATTGATTTTAGACTATGCAACACGTTTCTTATGTTGGATGTTGGACCAAAGAAGCATTGATACAATTTCTTAGTGCATTGTTTTCAAAGTAAGTTTGGATTCCCGGTGCAGTAATATAGATCTCAGAGCCTTTTTAAAAGCAAGAATTAACAAACAATTGATAGTTGGGACCTTCTTCTTATTGACCAACGTCTTTGTCTGAGTTTCATAGGGCTTGTAAGTAGAATTCGATAGGGTTTGGCAAGAGTCTTTCTTGATGTCAACGCGATGTCACAATGTCATCAAATCATTTCGAAAAGCAACTACTTAATATGAATATTTGAACTCTGTTTTTCTTTAAACTTTTCCCTTGTACTATCTAACTACAGATGTACCGTCTGAGCTTCCTTCTTCCATAGGTTTTAGACGAATCCAACACATGTCTCTTCACCTCACAGACGTGCCACATCAACTAAGCTTAAAATAATTATAAACACACATTAGCTTGCCGGCTGTACATTAATTTGCTAATTAAATTTCAATTATAAAACTCTTAATTCACTCAACAAAGCACAACGTATTCAGTTTCGGGACATTTTACAAAAATCAACTTAACACTCGTCTCGTCCGCCCGACGATCATCTGAACTATACGGAGCAACACCGAAAATTAGCATATCAACCCCGAGGTCCATTTTCGGGGGAAATGAATGAGACTTAAATGGATGAAGCAACCCCCCCACATACATACATACGTACGTACACAAAACAAAAGAACCACCACCTCGTCCTTCGTGTCTGCTACATCCTCAGGCACACACAATGGGCTAATTCATTCAATTTGTACTAGGATCTCATTCCCTACTCCGTCTCTACACTGTCATTCGTATGTTAATTCCCCATTTCTGTTGTTTTTACAACTTGTTCGACACCGACAAAAGAATAATTTTGGAATTTTTCTTGAATTAAAATTGAAATACGGAAAAGAATCCCAGAAATCTCTGTCCCCCCCTCCCTACCACTCCGTGAATCTGTAGTAGGAGAAGAGAGAATTGGGTTTTGGGATTGTTTTAGTTTGATAACTGTCGTCCATCTCGCTCGCATAGAAAGTGTAAAACGATTGTGGTTTGGCAGATTGAATAGAAAAGGAGTGACAGACAAAGAGTTTGATGTTTTTTGAAGGACGATTGAATTAAGTGAGCATTATTCATTTTGGGATTGACAATTTGATCTGGAAAGGGGTTTATTGTGCAAACTCCATGGATTAAAATTTTTTTTTATCTCTCTTAGGACAACAATTTGAAAGACTTTTTGGATTGGCGCCCGACGCGGGCTCAAAGCTACCAACTCTACTTACCACAATCGTACACAGTAGCGTGCAACAATTACCAGCAACAAGCTAAGGATGAGTTGTTTAATTTAACAGAAGTACTGTGGTCTCTGTGCTCCTCTTTGTAACATTGTGCTAGCCAAAACCAAAAAAAAAAAACAGATTGTAATCACCTTTAAGGGACGACGGCTGTAGTTAGAGGGTTCCTGCTAAGGGAAAAACCGATGGCAGAAAGCTAGTAAACCTTAGCGTATTTTTAATTTCTTCAAACTGGATAGAAAATTTACCAAAAAAGTAAAAAAAAAAGGCACTAAAAGCGCGCGCAGGACGAACGGAAGAAAAAGGAAAGGAAAATTATAAAACGGTAGATGCAAATCCTCGGTTGGTGAAAGCATTCAAATTATAATTTTTTATGCTAAAATATGATGAAAGAATATTACAAAGCGGTGTTCTTCTATATATGTGGTTGGGGATATTTTTAATAATCCTGAATCCTTTTTTCCCTTTCTTGAAACGTTTTTTTTTTTTTTTTGGTTTTTTATTCTTTCGTTACCCGTTCGGGCGCGTTCGGTGGTAGGGAAATTGAATTCATTATTAATTTTATTTCTCTCTTTTTGTTTTTTTTTGTTCACTGTGCATATTTTAAGGGTGTAAAGGTGGCAATTTTCGAAGGAAGCGACGAAGCAGTGGTTGTGGATCGAATCCCATTTTAATTTTAAACATTAATATCCTCACCTTAGTTAAGTCTTTAAGATTCTCATTTAATGGGGTAATAGAAAGGTTAATTTCATTTGGTCGAAAGGGATAATTGAAGAAACATAAAATGGGGAAAAGCTGTTGGGTGTGGTTAATGTGGTAGACTTTCACGGGGAGGGATCAGCTTTAAAGGTTTAAAGTTAAAAAAAATTTTGGAAATGCGTTTCAGCATTGTCCTGAATTGTGTAATTTTTTAAGAAACTTTGACTACAGACTAAATAGTGTTCAAAATTAATTGGATCCTGCGTTGGGCGCCAGTTTGTACAGAGTGTAGAGTTGTCTAGGTAGGTAGGACTCGGACAGCCAATTGATTTATTGTAAATGCCTGTCGTGAGCAATCTAAGAACGAAGACAAAACTTAGTTTGAAGCTTTGGGATGGATAAGCGACCTCCCTGAAATTTTGATATTGTGGAAAGGTCGCGCAGTGGCCGTTTTTGTACACAACCTCGGCAGAGATCATCAGTGTCTGGTCGCATTATTCTTTGGTAAGCCGCCAGGAGGTTAAAACCAGGATTTGCTTGGTTTTGTCATTATCATGCTTTGTCCCGAGTTTTCTCTGAGAACATGACTTGCTCGGTATTTGATTTAATAAGAACTAGCGGCGGTAGAACAGAGGTAACATCCATTGTCAGATTCTGCTGGGAACCTTTTCCGGAATGCAATTATGTCCTGGAACGTAAAGAAGTGTACCGCTCTACTTTCAGGGCATCGTTCCACAAGTTTGGATTCATGGCACCTAGGCGGGCGACGTATGTGCCGATTTTCTTTCTTGAGATCAGTTTTGTCGATAGTTTTCGTATCTTCTTCGATTGCAAATGCTAGTACTTCCGCTTGGAACACACTGCCCTGGTTTGGAAGTCTACGTAACCTTAGCAATGCAGGGTTGAGTTGCGTATATACCAGAGCCCACTACTTTGTCAGTTTTTGACTCGCCTGTGAAAATCGAGCCTATACAGGCCACAACACTAAGCACCTATATAATGGACGGGTCTGACGGTGGCTTTATACGTCCAGTGGATGGTGTCCCGCTTGGGTCGCATCTCTTGCTAAAAATTTTGCTGGACGAATCGTATGAATGTCTTTCTAGTTCTTTCTGACATGTTTTCTTTCCTGGTAAGCTTTCTGTCGAGTATACAGGCTGTGTATATAGGAGGAGTATGGCATTAAGTCTGAATAGTTCATCACCGGATATCGGACTCGAATTTAAGACTCACTATTGGAGCTTCTCTAACAAACAACTCCTGCTTGAGGTGTATGTCAAGTTCTGCTTCAAAAAGTTGATTTCCATGATTTTGCCTGATTTTCGTGAAGTTGTTTGCCTTAATTGTTAAATTAAGGTATCTCACTAGAAATTTTCAATGAGATGCTATGCAACTGTTGGGAGCCATTTGTTCATATCTCTACGTTGGGCGCCATTCCAATAATTCTCTCAGTACCATTTCGATGGGCAATGTCACCGAACACTCTTTAATAAATAAAATATTTCCCGGCTTATGGCGATGAATTAATTTCTCATTAAGATGATTTGTTATTCTTTTACTATCCTTCACTCCAAAAAGCAACATAACAGAAAAGAAAACCCCAACATGTCCCCCTTATCGTTCAACGGCATAGAAAGCCCAGTCAACTACGTACCACAAAATCATGGCTGCCATGGGAAATCATTGATAAATGTCTTAACCCTTCAATCATCTGCACTAAAACCCAAAGAAATAACAACAAAGGCAGGATTCATATGACAAAACCACCGCACCACATTGGACAAGGAAAACAGAGAGTAAAACCTTTTCCTTCGGCATATCCTGTCGCCCACAAATTGTCCTCATCGTCCGTCACAATTCGATGTTTCAACAAGAAACTGTGTGTGAAATGATTAAACGTATGGACAGACGTTACATCAGGACGAACCCTGATGTAGGGATCTATGTATTGGTGTGTGTAGGTGTGTGTGTGTGTGGTAGGGACAGCGACAACTAATCCAAAGTGAAAACGGCAGAGCATGTACATCGAAAAAGGATTGACCTCCGACAACGATACTCCGGTAACATCTTCAATTGATACAGCAAGCGGAGAGGATGGATTATGATGGGAACCTAAACACACTCACACATACACACATACAAAAAAGGACAAGGAAAAAAAAAGAAGAAGAATAAGGATCATACCACAGTCAGTAATCCTGACAGCAGCTACTCATGTAGAACATGTGTAAAACATTGACTAATGATGCCCGGGTTTGCAAAAAGGGTGACGATTTTTCACCCTTTGGGCCAGGATCTTCATATTGCTTGCATGTACGAGTACATACGATAGAAAAGGGATTGTGGGGACGACAAAACATATTCAAAAATGAAAATTAGGTCTCCAAAGGCATGAATAGCACTAAATCGACTGAGAAGGTGATTCTGGCGACATAATTTGTCAATTTAAAGTCCCTTTGACATCAAGTCCTTGCGACAACCTTTATGGAAATTGTTTTTCTTGTTTGCATTTTTTTTTTTTTTCATTGAAATAGGCCCGTATGTGATTTTGATTGGAATTCTGTTGCCATGACTTAAATAATATGTTTTCGCTAACTCATTAAAATATGTTGTGCCTTCATCATCCATCCCCATGAAGTTGCGTAAAATCTGTTCGTAGAGCAGAAAAGAGGAAATAAAAAAAGGATTCTCTCCAACTTCCCCTCTGAAGATGATGATGATGGTGAGATGAGACGACGAATTATTTCGAGAATAATAATTAACTAGGATATTAAAAAGTTGGGCCTTCTGTCGTTGTCTGTTGTGTCATTGCTGTCTTTATTTTTACTGACTTTCTTTTCGAGGAGTTACGAGGAGGGACTCGTGCGATTGGTGGGAGAGGAAGACTTACACCTGTGTATCAGGGAAAAATTTCCATATTACACAATGAAATGGTTTTTTGTTTTCTCTTCTTTCCTCTTTGCAATGGAAACTTTTCTCCAAAGTAATGGTTGGAGTAACAGGGATACTTATAAATGCAGTAGCAACAGGACTGACGTAAGTACGGCACCGAGCCCTGAAATCTATTTACACAACGATACGTAGGATATTTTGTTTTCCTCAAGCAGCAAGTGATACCGTATCGTTTGCTTGTATTCCATACTCCTTTCAGGGCTCTCACTTAATGTGTGTGCGTTAATTTTCCACATGAAATCATTGTGATTATGTTGAGGGAATGTACTTCGGGTTATTTTTTTTTTCGTCGTCCTGCTCATGTCTTGTGCTCTATGAGATGCTTTATTAGTGACGTGAATATTTTTTTTTGTTTTAAACTGGAATGAAAGTTTTATCCGTTTCAATTAAGGATTCTTTTTCGACTTATTTTGAGTGGGTGTAGAAGTTTTGTGATATGGCTATGGAAAAGTCGTTTGCAGAGATGGTGATTTAATTAACCACTGTGCAGCAGTTACGAGTATATACATATGTACGTATTATATGGTTTAAATATTTGGGAAATGATATCAGTGATTCGTTAAAGAAAAAAAAATCCTTAAAACCAACTCGAAAAGTTCTTGGTCGAGCCTTCTATTTAATTAACGAGAAAGGTTTAGGCAAAAAGACTGCACTCTGTAATAAGTTGTAGTTTGAAAAATAATTGGCTGAGAGACCTTTATCGATCGGGCTCGACTGGGATATCAGTGATTCGTTAAAGAAAAAAAAATCCTTAAAACCAACTCGAAAAGTTCTTGGTCGAGCCTTCTATTTAATTAACGAGAAAGGTTTAGGCAAAAAGACTGCACTCTGTAATAAGTTGTAGTTTGAAAAATAATTGGCTGAGAGACCTTTATCGATCGGGCTCGACTGGGCAAGTCTATTTAAACTGTGAACGTACACACATGATTGGTTATGATGGCTTGAGCATAACGTACAAATGGCAAGCAAATGAAGTTCTGGTCTTGGTTGTAACCAATTTTAGGAAGGCTGACCGCTTAGCACAAGGTTGGAAGGTTGTTTCCTTCTTGGGGTAAACATATCAATACATATGTATGTACGCTATTTTGAAAAAAAGAAAAAAAACTCTCCAGCTGCTGGAATACGCAGACTAGATCGACATAATCGATCGCTCCCAGCCTATCGTTCTAGATCCTCGTACAGCAGTTGATCTTGAAGTAAATGAGATGGCGAAAAAGCACTTGTCCAAAATCAAGGACAAAACGTCAGAGTAATCTCAAAGTTGTTAAGGAGTTTACCTACGTCGCACCGAAGCTACATCGGTTTGGCTCTATCGCTCTATCAGTCTCGATCCTGTGAGTTTTGTTACATGGAGTCGAGTGCAGGATGATATTAAACCCTTTCGTGAACATTTTTTTTACTACGAATCCCGTATGCGAGTAGGGTGAATGGAGGAGAATCATGAACCCTATGAACTGTACCAAGATGTGGATGGACAATAAGCGAATGGACAATAATGTTTTAACAGAAGGGATCCAAAGGAGTGAAATAATACCGTGTTTCAGACAGAGACTCTTTGCATTCAATCCTAAATTATTTAATAGTACGGTCATATTTAAGTTTGAACTCGTCATCATAGTTTCATAGCCATAAGGAACTTCCTGATCTTGTGGTCTGGGAATAATACTGTGTCTTGTCAGGACTCTGTTGAACGAATAGAACAGCTCCAGTCCCATCAGTCTTTGACATCAGTATTGACATCTTTTGCGGCTCTGTACTACAGTTTTTTTTTTTGTTGGATGAGAATTGACAGCTTTTATAACTCATAGTGAGTTTCTAGTACTCCACAGATGTCTAACAGCAGTATGATGAACCGAAGGATGTTTATCAAGCGAATTTGTAGAGCTAGATTTGTGTGCTAGTTTTACGGGCTCAGTGGTTAGTGGGTTGGACTTCTGAGCTGTCCAGAACAACACAAAAAAGTTGTTCACGGTCCTACCTCTCGCGAGCGAAAGAAAAAAACTTTTCGTCTGGTCAGACTGATTGTTTGATATCCTATTCTCCTTCCTTATCCACCCGTCATACTACATAGTACATTCAAAATTTCATTAAACGTTTTTTTATGATAAATATGGGCGTGGCTATAGATAATGGATGGATGACGCTTAGTATTATTAATATTATCATTTTTTGAGTGATGGGTATTGATCTATTGTGGGCTCTACAAACATCTTGAAGAGGTACGTGGCCTGCTTTCGAAATTGTTCTGAAAGATATGCACTTCTACTACGCCTTGGCAGAAGAAATCTATCGTATAGCACTCTCCCTAATCCAGTTTCCTTTAATAGAAATGAGAGTTGGCTCTAGTGTGTGTATTATTTCCTCATCGGTGCTTGCCCAAATATTTTAGTCTTTTGCGGGTCAGTGGAGCACTCATCGCAGCGTTTAACGTCTTAAGATGTACTTAGTTTCCTTAGGTGCTCCCTGAGTTTAGAATGCTCCCTTAGGAAGCCCGTTAGGATACGCATGTTGTTCTTGTGCATTCTGATAAACGTTTCTTGGTATATCTCATGCCCTGAGCGTTATTCCATGTGCTTGCCCTGCTCTCCCTTTCTAGCTTCCTGAACTCTTTGAGTATATGATCCCCTATTCCGCAGAATGGCTTAGGATTTACGTAAAAAAAATTTCTTCTTCTTGCTAGGGAGTCGGCCATCTCATTGCCCCTCTATTCGCACATCGCCAGTTATCCGTCAGAAGGTCACTCTTTCTTCTTCTGAAACTGGAAGTTCAATAAGTTTCTGCAGGCGTTCTCTCACAAGTTTAGACTTAATGCTACATTAGTCGACTGTCACAGTTGGCATGGTTTCTGTTGATTTGGACATAGTCTGCGGCATGAATTTTAGGCTGAAATATGCTAGTGCTTATGCCCATGGACTCATAATCTTCAGTCCTAGGCCCAAGTACCCCTGCTCTAATTCCTTCATCAGTTTTTAACTCATCTGTCTACCACTTTAGTGTCGAATAGCTCGGTTTGTAAATTGGTGGATTCAGTATCCTAATTCTTTTTATTACTTTCCTTGATAGCGAATTCTTTTGGAGGTTGAACCTTATAATGATATCGTCTCTAGAATAGACCAGGAGTGGTATTTGTTTGAGTAATGCATCGAGTTTGTGCATTCCTTGTGGCTATTCTTAGAACCGTTTTACTTGTGCATTCTTCAACTTGTGTCATGGACTCAGTTCCAGTAGTTATTCCATGGCTGAAGTTGGGTAAGTTTTCATGGCTCCTATAATACAGAGGCATCCCAGCCCTTGCATCTTATTAAGTGTCTACCTTATGGTGACCAAATCGGTCCTCTTTGTGCATGAAATTAGTCCTTATGTGATCATAGGCCTCATAATAGCAATGTACATCCACATGAGGATGGTCGGACTACATCTCCAGGATGTGCCCACTAGGATTGGGGGTATAATTAGAGCTCGCGTCGGTTTTCTGGCTAACTTTTCTGTGTGTTGTTTTTCCAAGTAACTACCTAGGTTTAGAACTTTGACTGGTGTCAGTATAGTAGTATCGTACCGATTTATCGGCACTAGTATAGCCTAGCAATCGTAATGATGGTTTTTTTGACAACCACATATAGAACCTAGAGCATATATATATATAATCTAGAGCTTAATTAGTGAAACGACATTGGTGATCAGCACCAAACTCCTACTGACATCATCTGTCGCTGAGTTGAGGACCTGTCACTTCCATTGTAAATCTTAAAAAGTGTCCGTGTTTGTTCCTCAAACTTCCACAAAATGCAAATTAACCTTTTAGCCGTGTTTCACTGTGTAAATCGATACACACACGTAAACATCATAACCAAGATAGCTACTAACAGCTACGCATTAAAAACCCACTTAAGGTTTACCAAATTCGCTAGCAATAACTGGCAGAGCTCCCCTGTCCGCTCTAACCATCACGTACCACTCGGGGACTCTGGGAAAACGTCAAATCTTTGTCATGGTTAAGTATACAGAAATTGTATCGGAAACCTTATCCCTTCGGTTAATTAGTAAACTTTTCGAATCACGTATAATTGTTTCAAAGCACAGAACTCACATTAAAATTCGCGTACGTTTCACAGCGTACGACCAATTAGCAGCGCGTCGAACTCTTTTTTTTTTGCCCTGCAACAACTCAACCCAACCAGGAATCGCAACCTTCCAAGTAATTACCTTGAAATTTCTCAATTACAAAGCAAACAGAGGTTAAAAAACACAACACACAAAACAATCCTTAGCCTAAGGTAAATCGTCGTCGTCGTTGTCGTTGTCGTCGTCATTTTTTTCGTCTTTTCCGCCCTTAACGACAACATGTCGTAGGCATTTAGAAGCAGCAACAGCAACAGCAACAGCAGCAGCAACAATCGTAATTGTCCTCAGCCAATTAAACAATATTTACCCCAAGGCACCCAACTTCAAGTGGTTTTCCCGTACAAATAGAGATTTTTCTCTTTGACACCTTTACCATCACACACCCTTCAGATAGATGCTGGTGGAGCACATGTCACATGTCTTTAGCCACCACCGGAGTGTATGTACCGGAAAATATTCACAGACGCTGTGAAAATATTTGCTTAGCACTTCGGATATACTATGTACCTATGTATGCATATGTATGTAGAGCGAGAGAGAGCGAGCTACTGCTGAATGCACTCGTTTGTTGCAGAATCTATTACATTTCTGTTTGTACAATAGAGTCACTAATTAAAATTACACCACTACTGAGCAACACTCCAAGGATGCCTAATTATTAATGAGGTCCTTTTTCCTAGACACTAATTAGCTACCGCTAACGTCATTTGTTGCTGTATACTCGGTGAATTTTCGGCAAGGAAAATTTGCCGCTGTGAATATTTATCGAATATCAGAATAATTTATGAAGCGACTCTGTGCGAACAATTAAAACGAATTCCTTAACCAGGCGAGCGCGAACTGGTGGGAGTTATACCTCAAAACCACTATGCCACACCAGCAGCAGCAGTACCAGCACCAGCAACAGCAGCAGGAGTCGCAACAACAACATTGTTAATAGGCTTTCCGGCTTTCTGGATATTCTGTATTTCTGTATTTCTGGATTTCTCTCTCTTTCTCTTTGTCGTGCAGTCAACCCTTATCCCTTTTTTTGCTACCACTCCCCAAACCCCACCTCGTGCCACCCCCGTCCTTTAGTCCTACTCTTTGTGTAACTGATGATGATGGTGTAAATTATACTTTCAAAAGGATAATAAAATTTTATTATGAGGATTTTTATTGCCCGAAAGCGCAATTTTCTAATGAAATTTATGACCATGAGATATTAACAATTATTTGAAGTGACTTTTTGTCTGTTGGTAGCCGTAGTAAGTGTGTGTATGTGTGGGTGTGTGGATTGTCCTTCTGGTCCATTTTCATTTCAACAGAGATTCTGATCGTGAGGCGAATAGCTTTATTAGATAGAAGATGGGTATATTGGTGACCCATTGTAGACATTGTTGTCGGATATGTTTTTGTTGGGGATCATGGCCACTGGGGAGGACATAACTCATTGGATTTGGGATTAATTGGAGATTTTTTTCGAAGGATAACACTAGGAAGGGATTAATCACACATGTAGTTGTTAAAAGGAAGATGCTCTGTGTTAAGAGATCGAACTGGAGCATGTGGGTGGGTGGTCTAATACAGTGAATGGTGTATTAAATGCGGTTGTCTAATGGGGCAGAAGGGAGATGGATTTTTCAATACTCATAGTTTTGAATTCTATAATTCCTGCCAAGGATTTAAAATGTTTCTGTTTTGTGTATTTACCTCTACAGTACTTTGAGCTGTAACTAGAATTTTCCATTACTGCCTTGCATCTCCGCCTCATACTATCAATAAGCTTCTGACACCTTTCCTTCGCGGTAGAATACCAAGCTTCACATATCCCATCCGTTTTTGTGGTTGTTTTTGAAATTAGTATCTTCAATCTTTACCTTACTTTCTTTCTAGAAATTTTCGATTGGATAAAGGTCAGGACTCAGTGCTATGTTTTCTTGGGCAAACTCAAAAGTGTAGGCTTCCGTTGGATTTTTTGTATGTCCAAGTATTGATGTTTGTCCAATGTCCACTAACATTAACTTCATGCCAGAAAAGGCAACCCAAAGCATTAAATTGCCCTCGCTATGTCTAATCGTTTTTTAGGTGTATGCAGGGTTGAAGGCTTGACCTTTGGGACGATGAAGAAACGTCCCAAAATCTGGTTCAAATCTATTCACTTTTGTTTCGTCGTTCCATACCACTTTTTCCAGAATATGCCGAGAAATTATAAAAACTGCAATTTATACTCCCAGTCACAGTAATAACTTCGTAAAATAAACACAAAATGTGTACATTCCTTCACCTAAAATCTGCTACAAGATGGGAGGAAACAGAACGACCGATAAAAGTTGAATTCAGTTCTTCAGGGATCAGTTGACGATTATCAGTGTGTCATAGTAAAAAAAAAAATATATACTTGGCGCAACAGGTCGATGGGACCCAAGGCCTAGCTTCTCACAACCATTCGTGTTGTGCGTGTTATATTCTTTACACGAATGGAAGGGGCCTACTGTTTAATGCCGTATCCGAAGGGCAGTTTGTTATTTGAGAAGCTTTCGCAGGACAACTGTACTCTCGGATGTTTGTTAGACGCTCGCGAGATGTGGTGCTGTGAAAAACTTTTAAGGTGCTCCCCGACTGGGATTCGATCCCGAACCCCTTGCTAGATAGTCCAACGCACTAACCACTGAGCCACGGCGCCCGGTGGTGTGTGTCATAGTAGTTCTGCTAAATTCCGATAGTTTTGACATTCCTTAGAGTTTTCTCTCTGTTCATAGCGCTAGCTAGTATTCCTGTTTTAGTCTGTAGGCCTTGTAAGTGGCATGACAATATGAGCATACCCCATTGTGGTCGGCCCGGTAACATCGAACACAATCCTGAGTGACTGTCTCCCCTTCTATGATGACTATCTCATTACCTAGACTTCATTTCTGCAATCGGGGATTTTGGATCTTAACTTCGTTTTGAACTTTACACAAGTGGTAGTGGTTCTGTAAAATCGCCCTTGTCTTCCTCCTACATGTTGTTTGTCTGGATTTGGGATCCATTAATTCCGTCACTGTTTTCAGGATGAATCTTTTTCCATATTTTACTTACTTAGTCACCTAGGTGGCGGAGATGCTACGTCAGTCAACGCGAGCGTTAGTCGGTTATGGGCTGGTTAAGGCGCATTTCCACTTTGAGGACGAGATCTTTCTCTGCTTTCATGGCTCTTCACGGGCTCCCGACATTTAAAAGTATCTGCTTGAGACATAGCAGCCTTCCATACTCTTCGATCTCGGGCACGCTGCTTCCAAGAGCTCTGGCTTTCGCGATAGCTTGATCCTTAAAATGGAGGTTCTTGTAGTCTTGGACTTGCGGGCTGTGACTTAAAGACCCTCTTTGCTGGAGCATTATTGTCCATTTGATCGATGTGACCGAGACAGTGTGGTCGACGTTTTTTAGCTTTTTTGACTTAGCGGTTATATCTTCTCCTCCATTCGCCTTCCTGCTTTGCCTTCCTTCTTATCGTACAACATTCGGAGTTAGGAGTTGTGAACCCATTTGTTTCATCAAATCGCAGTAGCAGTGGTTTCCTAAGGTAGGTAAGTTGGTAGAACGGGGTGGCCACATGAGCGCCAACACTCAGATCACTGGTGGATCCATTGTGAGCCCCTGTTGTGGACTTACCTGAAAAAAAAAAAAAAAAAATCTTTACTAGCTACAAAGCCTCCCTGAACCACCCCGAAGTTGTTATTTTCATAATGGTTGATGGTAGATTTCCTGACAGGTCACCCAGGTTTTTGAATTGATATTCACCAAGGGCCGTTTTCCTAGTTCTACATAGGTTTGAGCATTCGCTGAGGAAGTGAAAAGTACACTCGAATGCATCTACATATTTTGCCACAACCTCTGCAGAGATCATCAGTTTCTATTCGCATTCGACTACGGTGGGTCACCATTAGGTTGTGGCCGGTGATGATCACCATGGAGAGAGCTAAGTTGGGTCTGTTAAGGTCCAGGATTTGTTTGGTTTTGGCGACATCATACTCTGTTTTCTGGACACACTATAGGATGGGAGTGCGTTTCATCATCTCTTAGCCAGTCTCGTGAAGAGGGAACATGTGTTTAATAAGAGCTATGGACGGTAGAAGACGGATCTCGACCATTGTCAGGTCCTGTTCGGGACACCTTTCTTGCTAATTTCTCCAGCCAGTTCGTTCCCATAAATGCCGCTGTGTCCCGGCGCCCAAAGAAGTGAGACGTCATGGTTTGCCGTGAGTTGGTTTAACCAACTTTGATTTGACGACTGAGGATGAGATATCTTTAATGGCAGCTTCTGCTATTGCTAGTACTTCCGCTTGGAATACACTGCAGTGGTTTGGAATCTCAGAAAATGGGCAATTTCGGGTTCTGATGAATAAATGCTAGAGCGCCTACTCGTTCGTCAGTTTTTGACCCGTCGGTGATAATCGAGATACTATTCGGGCTTGTGACTCTGCCGTTAGTCCTCTCTTGGGCGAAGATTGTTTTACCAGCTAGGCCGAAGTCGTGGGATGGTAATATACATTATTTGTCTCTGTGCCCAGGTGTGCCCATTTCGCAATGTTTCACAAGTTAGATTGCTTCAAGCGTAGGGCACTTTTCGCTGCTGTTTCCTTTAGTTATAGTTGTAGTAAGTCTTTTCCGGATCTCAATGCCCAATTTGCCGAGTTTTATCGATGTTCCTATTTCTGTAAGAACAGTCACTAAAAATTGTCGGCGGTCTACTTTTGGGAAGCATTGTAAGGGGATAAAATGAAGCATACATCCATGGTATCAACATCCCATACAATAAAATTGACCAGACAATTGGCCATGGTCCATGGTCTACGCAAATAAGTCAGAGACTTAAGATGACCTCATTTACGTGAAAAGTCAAAAGTCCGGAGGCAGACTCTATTCTAGGGGGCTTTTGTGTCGCCTCGGGAATTCTGTCTTGATATGATGTCCTTTTCTTGTCAGACCCTGAGTGGGAGTTGTTTTTTTCAGAATGACTTTCATCCCCACTGAAAGAAACCCATTATGCAAACCAGACCTTTATCTCGCGCAGATTGCAATTTCTTGTTGGCACACAAACCCATTTTGTTTTCAGAACATCTAGTACTGCGACAATGTTGCCATCAAACCTATAACTTCTGAAACTAATGTCTGTCTTCGCTCGAGGCCCAGCAGCACACAAATGCCACTGTCAATCCGCAACCAACCCCACTCATTAAGAAATCCAATTAACACCATTTCAGAACGCTCCTTTGGCTCTTTCAATACCGAACCATGTTAATTCATGCTTATGACCTCGTTTCCATGATTTTTCTTTTCTCAGCGGCCCCTCAACAAACAAACGACAATCACACATATCCTTGTTATTTTTTTCCTTCTTTCGCTTTGCCACTTTCCTTTTGAGCACTCATAAATGTTCCGTGGTGCAAATCCATAGAGAGACCTCTGACAAGGAGCCACCCACACACGACAATTGCAACCAACCAACTGGTACGTATAACAATTAAGTTTCAAGTAAATGCGCACAGAGCTCTTGCTCTCTCCCTAACCCGGATGTAGGACATATCAATTACAAGTTGATGCTCCTTTTTTCTTGCTATTTACCACCCGCCCTCCGACTCTATTAAGAAATAATAAAAACTAAAGACAGCACTGGGCGTGGGGTGGCCACTCTTTTGTGTCCTTAATTTTCCGCACTTCTCATTCCTGTTACTCTCCTTATTCACAGTGCAATTGCACAAGAAGTGTATAAGGACACAATTTCGCTCGGCAATTGTTCTATGCACGAGTGAGTAGAGCGAAAAATAATACACACACATACACACACACTCCCACACAAAAAAAGGACATCATCGTCTCATTTCTCAATTCTTCAGGAACTGTGGGGTTTCGGCGGGGCGCTCCATAGACCCCAAGTGTGTGAATGTGTGTACGACGGAATGTATGTGTGTCCTTCCTTTTGCATTTTCTGTATTCTCTGTTGCAAATGGGATTCCTTGTTGTCCGACAATTTCATTTTATCCTGGGTAAAGATAAAAAGAAAACGACGACTCAGTGCAAGAAGAATAAGAAAAGGAATCCAGAGACAAGCTATCCTCTTTCTGTAGAAATGAAATGCATCGCAAGTGCCTAACACCCTCGCTACCCCTGTAGTCACTTGCGATGCAATCTTTAAAAGTTTCAATCCCCCACACCAATGCACTTCGTTATCCTTGCACGGATGGTGCAACCGAGTGGAGGATTTTTGGGGGAAACAAAAATAATAATAAAGTATAAATTCTCCGCCAGTTGACATTATCACTGAAGCAATTTCGGTTTCCGTTTCCGTTCCAGCGTGTTCCCTTTTCTCAGTTAGTTGTGTTCCTTTATTTTTACTTGTTTTTTTTTTCGTCGTCTTCTTGTCCTATACACAGAGTACTCGTACTCTAGGAGAATACCATTGAAATTGGAATTTTATTGCACAAGTGTTAAAAAGGACTAATTTAGTGCATCAGTTAAAATTGTGGTGACTGCCACCGCCTCTGTAGTACTACGACTTTGGTTTGACGCAACATGTGCCGCGTATAATTCAGCAGAAGAAGGAGCATTTCTTTCGCATCTGAAGGCGAATAATTAGTTGGGTGCATCCTGTATAGTCGTAGTGGGTGGTAAAAGGAAAACGAGTTTCCTCCTCTTAGTTGATGAAAAATGTGTGTAGACAGGTTTCGAGATATGAAGTATAAAAGTTACCCCTACGTTGACGCGCACCTTTGTTGTGAGGTTGGTGTAGGGTCCTTGGTGGCAAGTACTTGTAAGTTAGGGCGAATGATAAACAGTGTGTCAGTGAGAATAAAGCGGGTCGCTGGTAGTTAAAAATAGGTTTATTTGATTGATGTTAGACTTTAGGTCGTTCACATGTTTCAATAGGACTCCACGAGAACTTTTTGAATTCACAGATAGATAATTTGGGGATATCTATGTATCTATTTTCCTGGCCATATCTTCGATGACTGTCGAGTTCATTTTATGTCTTTCTCGAATTAGAAATCATTTTCAAGGTGATTTCTATGTGGGTACACAGCCGCTTGTCAGACAGATGATACACAATTCACTTACTTGATGGTTTTATACTTAAAGACGGTGACATCCATGAAAAGATGTTGGGCTTTAATTCGAAATCTCTCCCTTAAAGTTCATGGGGATACCTGGAAAGAATACTACTTTGTGGCTTTTATGTCTAGGTTGGATTGAGTGGCCTCTTATTGAATGTTGAAGAATTTACAATATACTTTTCAAAGGAACGTCCACACATCAACATTGAGAAACATCAACCAACCCATAACTCCTCCTCTGACTATAAAATCCTTTTTCCAAGTAGAATTGGTTATATACAGTCAATCATTTTGTAATACATCTTATAGTACTCAGTAGCCATGAACCCTTTTATCTCATCATAAGGTCAAGTCTTACCCCTTCTGAAATCTTAGACCACCTTCGTCCCGTCAAGAAGTTAATCACATAAACCTTAAGCTCCTTTTATTCTTAACTTTAGTTCCACGTAAATTTTGGGATATTCATTCCATAGATATCCTTCATAATCGAACAAGTCTGGGAGTGATCCCAAAACTAGCCAAGAGATTCAATGGTTGTCCTGTTTTGATTTTTTGTAAGAACTGCCGCTGTGGACAATTTGGAGTGGATCTGGAGTTGAAACAGAATTTCTCTAGTATCCTGAAGTTGATTGATATCGATGTGCTGTTTTATTTTTCTTAGGAGTTCAACAGATGTGACGGCCGCTTCTAAAAAAAGCCCATAAATTGGGTAACCCTTGGCAGTATTGAAAAGCCTAAGATCAAGCATTTGAAAAGCTGTACAAAGACTCAGATAAGGAGATTATCTGATAGTAAGTGGACATAGTCTACAAAAGGGTTCTCTTAGAATCTCCTCCTCAGGAGTCTTAGCCAGGAGGATTAGCCAATCAAACGGTTTCAGCTCAAACTTGTCAGAGCATATACAGACCTAATAGTAAAAGCGTAAACAGGGACTAAACCAGTCTCCTGCACTTTTTAAGAAGGGAGAAATAGGAAATCAAGGAACTACCAAGTAGAAACCTATATCCTTGTACACAGACGAGTCAAAGATGGACATAGAAATGGTTTGCGGTAGTTTTCTATGGAATTCGATTAGATATCCTGACTGCAGGAGTGTCTTCCAAGGGAAGATCCTGGTAGTAACACCCAGTATGGTTGAAATGATAGCAATACCCAGGAATGTTGTCGCCATGTTTACAGTCAGGCAGGTTATGTTCAGAGTCACTGGATCCCGGGTAATACTATTATAACCGGGAATGGCAAGGCTAGTGAAGTTACATGTAGAGGTTAGGTTGAGGTTAAGTACTTCAATTAATCAAACCCCCGCTCTCTAACCTTCGGAGGGGATTCGAGCGTAGGATCCTAATGACAGCCGGCAATAGGCGCTTAGCCACTGTCGTATGTCAAGGAAGAGGTTCACGAGCCTATGCCACTTGAGAAACATAAGACTAGGAACATACTACTTCCAGGACTTATAAGAACTATCTGATTAGTTAGTTTACAACCTTTTCAGGTTACTGAGGTCATCACTAGGTATGGCTATAAGGAAATAACTGGGACAAAACCAAGTTCTTATCAAACACAATGAGTCCACAAGAATTTAAGTGCGAATTTACGAAAGTCTATAGTACAGCCTTACATCAGAGGTTGCTCCTCTGCATTTTTACGAATGTTTCGATATGTTGACATAATCGCGTGACATATCAAATATTAAATGACCTAATGACCTCAGTTCCAGTACAAAGTTAATGAAAATATCACAGAATTACTAGTCACAAACATTACTATTCCACACAGGCGACAAGTCTGTATCTGCATATTTGTGTTCACCCCTTTTCTGTTTTTGTCGTAACCACAACTGACCACACTTAATTACTTTCAAAATTCTGAATATATTGATGCAATGCAACACCAAATAGAGGATCCAAGCCATTTCAATTATTAAAACTTAAATTAGTTTTCCATCTCTTCGAAAAAAAAAAAAACAAAAACCTAATCCCTTGGTGAAGGACATACAAAAACAAAAACAGTCCTCGAACTCAATCACCTAGTTTTTATGAATATATTCAACAAACGTACCAAATGAACAAATTCAGTTGAAACAGAAAAAAAAAATTAACAAATAGTAGCCATCTGCCATAGCTGTAGATAAACCCAAAACCTAAATTACAACCGCAAAACCGCAATATTATTAGACAGACATCCACGGTGAATGAAAGGATTTGAAAATACTCGTACATGCGCTCGCGCTCGGCCAAAATGCATGAGAATGGATTTATTTCAATCACTGGTCACCGCAGCACCGTTGCCGACACTGAAACCTCACGAACAAACGGAGCTAGGGATGTGTTCGCATAATAATACACCGAATCTGACAAAAATTCGACCGCAAAACCCTTTTCCAATTCGAGAATCGGGATATGTGTATTTTCGTGTCTCTCGCTCTTCTGATTGTGCAATCATCCTGAAATCAATTTTTTTTTAGTTTTTTTTTCTTTTGTATTATCTCTCCAATACTCATACGCCCCCTAGTTTCAATATTCAATTCAAGTCCTCATATGGACTTCTGGGCTTCAATTGGAAGCCGACGAACTCTCAATGGGTGACCAATTGCAGATTACGATCTGTCAGCCCCTTGCGTTTCTCTTCATTTTGTTCATCCATGTTGAATAGGAAGGAGCAAAAATGATGGTGATGATGTCCACGTTCACATGTTTTTTTTCTTTATTTTTTTTTTGTTCATTCTGTTGGGTAACCAAAGCTATCCATGAATAGAGAACCACTCGTATGATTCCAATGAACAGACCCCACTGTATGATAATGTGATGAATATACGGGGAAAACATATCCGGAATGGAATTTTGAATGGCGTAGGGACACTGTGACAGCTAAACACCAATAGAAATAAGGGCTTTGCGCTTTTTATTCCCTTTCTGTCTAGAGAGTATATTTGTAGGTATGTGCATGGGCTGGGGGTGGATAAAATACTTCATTTGTCATGCCCCATTCCAAGGTTATTTTTTTCGCAGCTCTTCTCTTTCATTACGGAGAACATTAGGGAATAAAAGGCTGTCGCATGGTATTTTTTTTTTCGAGGGTTCTTAAGTGGTATTCGGGGCTGGGAGGGGATGACCATCGGACTGATGTTACACAGTCTTTTGTGCAAATTGAAATACTGGAAACAAATAAAAAAAAAAGAAATCGGGATCCTTTTCTTCTTCTTCTTCTTCAGGAGGGGGATACCGAAGAGTACAGGAAGAATATGTGTCTCGAAATGATAGCGGGGGGGATTACGAATTGGGTAATAAAGCTATTTGGTCAGTCCATTGTGTGTGAAGACCACCGCTTGAAAGGAAGATGAAAAACTGACATAAAGGAATGAGAGCGCAGTTGAAAAGCCACTCGTTTCTTGGGAATAATAAAGTCGCTGAAGTAGGTATTGAACTTCATTCTTTGTAAAAAGACATACGTCTTGTAGGGAAAGGCACTTGCACTCTTGTATGGCTACAGTTGGAATCGCACTCTTTGACATTCAGGTAACCTTATGCAGTAAAGTAGTACCAGTATCTACAAAGAACCTCTCAGAACTCAAGCATTCTCTGGTTGGATTGATTAGAAAATTCTGGTCCTATGCCGTACCACTTCCACTTCCGTATATCTGTTAGTTGAAAGTGAAGCCAAAAAGTCTTTAACGTGTATAAGTGTAGTGCCATATTTATATAAGATAGGGAGTGTTCTCAGTACTATGTCTAGCCATCGGAATAATGCACTGGAACCAGCATTGCCCCTCACGAATGAAGGGGTGAGGGTATAAGACCTAGATCCCTGAACTTCATAACACAATTGAATTCACTTGTAATTTAAGATTTAAAGTAAAATTATAAGTAAAGTTTTGTCTCATAAAAAGTGCAGGTTTGATGCCACTTGTAGGCGTACAACTACAAGTATTCGGGCAAAAAGTGACGGACTTGTAATTACAAGCGAATCTATACTAATTTCTTGTGTGATTTTAATTAGTTATTCGTGAAAAGGCGGCAAGAAATATTATCATATTATCCTGTCAAAACTTAATCCCATTTAGTCCTGCAATGTAAAAAAAATTTAGGTATCGATTTGTGATCTACTATTACATTTTCTGAAGCGGTACAGCTTCAATCCTAGTTACACCCATGTAAACTCGTAGCTATATATTTGTAAAACTACTATATATAATTCCATTTTATTTGCTTTTGTAGTTACAAGTTTACAAGTACAATACTTGTAGCTTTATGAAATTAGCCCCAGGTAACACTGACTTATGTATGTACAGACGGTTCGTTCATTAATGACTTTTCTGAAGCTAAAGTTGTATATTCAATCAACAAGGCTCTTCTCAAAGTCTGATCTGTTATATTGATTCCAACTAAACCAGGCTTTGTGATCCTGTTTCCGAATATTTCCGTTTTCCGGTAGAAGCTTCCTCCTAGCGGAGAAACAATAAAGGTGAGGAATGGTTTCTTCCTTTATTTCATCCATACAGCTTCTACACATCATACGTAAAAAGTCCAGTCTTGTGGCACTCTTGCCTATTAGACAGTGTCCTGCGATATTGTCGTGTTGATTTGCAGCCTATTTAGAGAAATAATTTTTAGAGTGTTTCCAATCCAGCTTTGGCCAAATTTGTTTTGTCACTAGCCATGTTGGTCCACTTATACACCTGTCCTCCTAAGATTTGTACTCTTGATAGCATAGGTACAGTTTAAATTTCAGTTTGGTATAACTAAGGTAGCTTTATCGGGCTGTTCGTGTTCTAGTGATATCATCGGTCTTACGATTCCCTGGAATGTCACTATACTATACCATCTCTGTACGTGAAGATCAGCATTCAAGAGCTACTAAAGAATTGAAGAGGTCGATCTCAAGGATTTGATAGATCCATGGCTCTCCAAAAAGATGCGGATATTTCTAGCAGTTATCAGGTTTTCCTTAAACCAAGATAAGACTTCATTAATCCTCATAGTTTCTGCCTGAAAAACGCTATAGTAATTTGAGGGGAGAGAGAGCTTATGGCTTATGGCTAAAACCAACACAGACTCTGGTTTTTGAGGAAGCAGGAAGCCATGAACGGGAGTACATAAGTAGGCAAACTTAGCCCATGCTCATGGCCTCGGTTGTATAAACTAATGAATGGATTTAAAAAAGTACAGTCTATAGCTGAACTGGACCTTAATCCTCACAAACATTCCCGCGATTGCTTTCTACATTTGGATAAGATTTGAAAAAAAATCGCTATAACTCTTTACTGTGGCTTTAGTGTACCGCATTCCAATGCATTTGTCTTCTTAAGGTGGCACTTTGTGTGAACTTACTGCCTGAATGTTAGAATCTATCTCTGTTTGACTGGTTCCTTTGAAACATAATTCCAAATGTTATTCACGATCCTCGTAATCTACCAGGCGGTGTCTGTTCTCTACGGAAATGAAATAGTCACAGATGTAGATGGCGGTCTATCTCCCTGCCTTAAAGTGACAAGACTGTTGGCGCGACCATTTTTACTACTATCGAACTCGAGATTTTAATCAAAGTTGACATTACTATGATGGAGAAGTCCCACAAAGTAGGTCCGGCAATTCCGTCTGTCTGTCTGTCTGTCAGTCTGTCTGTCTCTCAGTCTGTCTGTCTGTCTGTCTGTCTGTATATGCGACTTCAGCCTAAACGGCTGGACGGATTTGCTTCAAACTTCATATCTGTGGTCTGTGGGATAATCCCTAGAGGCGAAATTTGAATTTTCATTCTAACCTCAAAATTAAGGGTAGTTTACTTACGGCCGATTTCAGTTAAAATGGATTTTCTCGAAAACGGCTCTTTTCGATAAAATTTGATGTGTGCGTTAGTTTGGACATACACATGCATGCTATGAGGTGACATACCACGTTTTTATAGCATTACGGTGCAAGTACGTACGGCCCAGTCGTGCACTTTTTTTTGAAGGGATTTCATTAAGTTGTACTAGCAGTACTACTGAAAAACCGATCTGAAATGAGGCGACTCAAAGGTCATCGATTTTATTTCTCAATCGTTCAGACATATTACTATTTTGCCAACTAAAGGGGGGCTAAGTGCTGATTACTCTTTAAAATTCGAAGTTAGTAGAAAAACTAATATAATGCATGAGGTTTCAAAAGGAGGAAAATATATAATAACATTTGATTCAAAAGACAGTAGGCCATCCAGTCGACCCAAATTGTCAATGCATTTTCTATTGTTTCGGACCTTACTTCACGAATAGCTTGACCTATAGTGTTCTTGAGTACCTAAATCGTCTCTGGATTGTTCACATAGCATCGATCTTTACTGCCACTCCCCAAAAATAAAGTCCGACTCCGACAAAGTGCAATATAACATATGATTCAAAAAGACACCAACAGATGGCCCACCTTTTACATATGTATGTATATCTATCTCTCAGATTCCATATACAATGATTCAGAAGAAACTTTTATCGATTTTCATCTGAATTGAAAATTCCAGCACTGACAGCAAAATTAACGTTTAATTTTAATTTGCCCCAGCTCCACGGTTCCTTGGCAAATATCTCTTATAACTCCTTTTTTGACATATGAGAATTCTTCTCTCATAATAACCCTGTCCATTCCATCATCGGACATGCACTCAGTGAACTGTCAAAATCTATAAAATCTCTCCTCCTGCAAACGTATTTCAAGAACTTCTCAAAACTTCAGATTAAAAGTAACCCACTCTTTTCAATTGAAATTCCTTCGCCAAACTAAAGCCATTCTTTACTTAGATGTCATTCCGTTTTTCCTCAAGAGTGCATCAGTAGATAGTTTTCTACCATCCCATTGCCCCATCAAATACTATTCAAGTACAAATGCAATATTTTGTAATTTCATTTAAGTTCATCCCGTCAACATTGCCAAGCAGAGAAAGAAAAAAATAATTCGATTCGAAACCAAAAAAAAAAAAAAACAAGTGAACGGAAGCTAAACCGAAGAGAAGAACTTTTGTTATCCTGATAAATAAATTTTAATAATTCCTGCGCTACGTACTGCTGCTGCTGCTGTTGCACGGATTTGTTCTGCGGAGAAAAACTTTCTGCATTACTTTGTATTTTCGCTGCTCCTTGCTGGCGGACGAAAAAAAAAAAAAAAAATCAAATTGCAAAAGAAAACTTACGAAATTTGTGTGGCAAGTTTTTTTTAGTACGGCAAGTACATTTTTGCGGCACTCGCTCTACCGTGTGTCGTCGTCGTGTAGGTACCACTTTGACATCGAAGCTAATTTACACTCTGGGTCATAACAATAAATTAAGTCACCCTGTGGCATACATTTTCGAAGGTTTCATTAAATCACCTGGCGATGCTAAATTGCTTGCGTTAGCAGTTGCCCCGCTGTCATAAATATTATTTAAGATAACCACAGTCTCTCTGTGCATATTCACCTAACATAGAATTTTTCCCATACTCTTCGGACCTGGGACGCTTAATCAAAATTTAATAATATCCCTATGCAGGAGCTGGTATGTATGTATGTATGGAGGTAGATAGGTAAATCATTCTTCTTCACTCCTTCATTCATTGACAAGCAATAATTCCTAATAATGTAATAATTACAAAAGGACCTCTCGTCGTTGTCCGCAACCACTCCCCCCATATTACCACTTATCTGTTCGGGTAGCTGCTGTTCACATATTCAGTCATTCATCTTCAAAATGTCCTTTATCCGTATCTCTCCCGCTCCATGCGTTCGCTTGATGGTCTCCATTTCCATTTGATTGCACATTGTGTGCGCATGAATGTCTCTACGGTTTGCTAGTAATGTAAGAACGGAGGACAATTGCAATGCAAGCGAAGCCAGGGTATACATAGCTTTGGTGTATGAAGCAGGATATTTGAGTTAATCAATAGAATTCTGGGTACATTGACAGTTATTTTGTACTCCAATGGATCGAGAGAAATCATAAGAGAAGAAATGCCAATAGAAAAACTGTTTTGTTTCCTTTATTTGCTGAGGATATACGGTAAATGATAGTTTTATGTGAAAGTTAATCAACTAGACTGAGATGCCAGTATCAGTGTGGGTGATGGCAATTTCACAATTCAAGTCACATTGGTTACAAAATGGAATCAATAAAGTGTACAAGTATGCGACATAATCGAAGATGGTTCTTTCTTTATATTGCTAGGGATAAAGCTTGGTTAGTGGCGTCAAGATCATACGAAGGCCCTTGCTGTTGTCTCCACTAAACGCCGTCTATAATGCTTGGAATGCGGAAAACTTATCAGGACGAAGGAATGTCTTTTTAACCGGAACGATGGTGTTAGTACTATCTACTAACCCTCACCTCTTTCGACTGAAGCGAGACGGCTTCTGTTAGGATTTGTTAAGATCTGTTCACAATGTCCGTGACCTTGGACACCCAAATTTCTCATTTCGCTCCCAAATATGACCATCTTCATTGATAACCTCATCACCCCTACATTTCCATGGACGACTAGAAAGTTATAAAGAGCGCGGATCCACAAAACAATGTTCTTCTTGTCTTCTTCTGATAAAGGAAAACAGCGGACGCTCTATTAAATAGATCAACAAACTCCGCCAGGCATGCCAGAGTGAAAATGTCTTAAGTCTTAAGCTATAATGAGCTCAATTGACTTGGCATTTTTAACTTTTTTCTTCTTCTACAGAGATTATTAATCTATTGCTACTAGATGGGGTCCCGACATTAGTTAGAAGAGATCTCCCGGTGACAGATGGACCAACGGACATGGCTTAATCTTTCCGCTATTGATACTAATCACAAACTATGCAAAGTTTTATGTAATTCTCCTGAGTTCCGCCCACTTTTTAGGGGCGTTTTTATCTTTGAATTTCTAACGAAATATTAGAATGTAAATATAAAATCGATATCCTGAACAATTTTGTAAGCGTTAGGTTGTTAAGATAAAGATTTCAATTTAAGGCCCAAGGACTAAAAGTCTTAGTGGTAAGATTCTACTTCCCTTTGTATGCCCTGTAACTTGATTCCTTTTTTGAAGTATGTATGACCATAGCACTAGTTTGCCAGACTTTTCACAACAGTCGGCGGACTACATACTGAAGTATGACCACGTCTACTTTATAAGGACTACATTATAATTAGACGTTCATTGCAGACTTGTATTGTATCATTTCTGTACACTTTGTATATCTGTTTCGATACTTGAAATAATAATGTTAGGTTTTGGCGTTAATATCGCCTCGCTTCATTTACAGGACGACAGGCGGTCATATTTTCGTTCTAATAGTTTCAGAATTTCTACAGTCCTCACACAATGAACACAATTTTACTGCCACCTTCATATAAAAAAATTCTTTGGCGCCATTAGTACGAAGTACGAAGTATTCAACTAAAACTCCTGACAAACCATACTTTCAAGACAAGACCTCCATAATCACCGTCAGGACAATTTCACAATTAAAACTTCCGACTGAAAATTACATCAACTTTAAGTGAAGTGGTAACTTTGTGCCAAAACATTAATTTCATTCGCGTTGTTCACTTGTTTTTTTTTCTTTGCTTTCCCGTTGTCCACTTCACCCAATAAATAGCAAAGAGAGAATAAGAAGAAAAATAAGAAACTTAAACTTAAACTTAAGTGTAAGAGGAAAAGGACGAATTCCTGCTGGTTTTTTGCCTTCGCTTAAATACACACGTTTTAATTAGCGAACCTCTTTCTTCATCGTCCGTAATGACAGGATATTGCTACAACGCGCAACCAACTCAGACTGCAAGGATAAAAGCAGAAATTGTCCTGCATTCCTTGTGACAGACAGACAGACAGACAGACAGAAAAAAACAGAGCATAAAACTCTGCTCAAAAGTTGCACAGCTTCACTATTAAGAAAAAGATCATTAACTACTCTAAAAGGATACGGTACGAAGCGTCATTGCAATAAAAAGTGTGGAAAACTCTGAAAGAAATGAACACAAGAGTTTCTTAATTCACTTGGAAAGCTCTCAGTGCGCGCCTCTTGAGTGTGTGTTTGATAGCAGAAGAGGCATTTCACTACTCCGAGGTCCACCGACAACGTCATATCCATTGAATGGGAAATAATTTTCCTTTCTTGGTTTGTTTTAAATGATGGGATTCAATTAAGGATACGACATGCTTGCATGGGGGTTCAACAAAATAAAGTAATATGGTAGGAGAGTGGAATAGGGCGAGGGAATAGGTAGGGGATATGTTAAACAATCCATAAATGAGGACCAATTCTGTCTACATACCTGTATGCTGGACTGCAGCCTATGCTTCAAACTTCATATCTGCAGTCTAAGGAGCCAAAATTCAAAGCGCAATCGGAATTTATATTCTAAAAATCGACAAAAATTCTGTTCAGGAAGAGTTTATGTTCGAGTTCTTTATGATTCACCTGAAAACCATGTAAAGCCACGCCCACTTTTTGAAATCATATTATAAATCAGCACAATGTTATCATTTCATCAAAGTGCAGAATGGCTCGGATCAAAATGCAAAAACGTATGTAAAGTCGTGCACTTTATTGCTTCTGAGTACGTGTCTTTCGTCACTTAAATATCAGATCGAAAAGTTGAGTAAAATCACTTCCACGCAGTTTTTGACTCTTTTGGAGACACGTCTTGAGTACAGGCAGTTGGTCAGGATTTGAAAATTTGTGTTTTCCATGTAAGTGATTAGGCACAGAGAGTTTTAGTTGGCAATAGCCTACGTTGAGATGATGTTTTAGTGAAAGCCAGATATGTTTTCTGTGTTTTCCAAAAGGGTGTTCATAACATTCTTCTTAGGAGTTCTGCTTCTGATAGTTACTATTGTAGAGATACTTTAACGTTACCAACTTTGTAGTTCGCCCATTATTTGTTGTATGGCTTCTGTTAGAGTGTTGTACTGCTTCTTATTGCTTCTAAACTCGGACTTATAGAAATGTAGGCTAATCCCAGCTCAGGTTTCAAGGTTTAGTCCTGGACTTCCGTCAGATCCAACTGGAAGGGTTTCTGCAGTTCTTCTTATTCAAGAGTATTCGCTGCTGTTTCCCCATAATGCCACCGTGAAATTGTTTTAACGGCCGCAGCTGCAGGTGCTTTTCAGTTCTGTAGGTTTGTGAATCTCTTGGTCCTCTCCTCTGCTTACCTTGTGGTTTGATGCTGTGACTATTCTGACTCCATATTACTTTACTTCTCCACCTCTAGGCGCTTTCTTTTTTTGCGTTTAAGTACCGTCTTCTATTTGAATTATGATATTTTTCTCTGTCACTGCCCGCAGCATTAGCTGATGATGTGCTTTTCTCTTATCTTCAGCTCGAAGAGCGGTGAAATGGCGTTAAAAGAAGCTCTAGCTACTGGTTGAATCAAACCCTAGCCGGTAATCGTAAGCTTTTCAGCTAAGACCCCCTGGTAGCCTGGACTCAACCCCAAGAAAAGAAATCCACTTGGAAAGCATATTGTAGTGACTGGGATAAGATGAGTCAGATATGTATACAAAGTTACTGGTTTTACCAACATGGCCATTTACTTTGACTCAGACTCAGACTTTGACTTGTTAGGATCGAGGACTTCCCTTTTTGATTTTTCGAATCCTACGTGACTATATGGACAATAAGTGAGTTTCCGGCGATGTTGCATTTTTTCGTATAAGCCCAAACCGTGATTCGTCGTCCAGTCTAGAACTTTCAATGTACATACATATGTAAGCAAATTATATTATATTATATTTTTGAGTCATAATCCTTTGGAATTTTAATAAAAAGACTCTTGTGAACAAGATTTTTGAGGCATTTTGTTAGACTGATTTAACAACTCAAACAGCGTATGAACGTACATATGTAGACCTTAACTTTCAACCTTGACTACATCTTGTAATTATCTGTAATTTCTGGGCTTCCCAAAAAAGAAAAGAACCCCAAACAAAAGCAAATAATTCACTTGTTACACTGCAAACATTAACTAATAAATCCTCGACACAGAACAAAAATTGAAAGAAAAAGAAAGGACGACAAAATCCTCAGAAAAAAACTAATCCGAAGCAGCGATTTTACTTGGTCCCCCAAAATCAATGCACAACTTATGGAATTTCCTTTCTCCAATTCTTACAACAAACTCCGCCAGCGAAAAGAACTCCCACCGTAAATTTTTTCTCTTTTTTTTTCCTGATTCTTTGGTTTTTACCAGCACCTGGCTGAATCGAAAACTTTCCTCCTTGGTTGTTGGAAAACTTTGCAATCAAAATATTTTTGGTTCCAAACTATTGATCAATTGAATGAACGAAAGCCATCTCAGTTCCACAGTTCGCAAAGCAACACTTTCTCCCACCAATAAAGAACAAAACAAAACAGAAAAAAAAAAACCATTAAATAGTTGTGCAAAGTAAGACACGAAAAAAGGACATTCAAGCGACAAAGTACCTAGCAGAAGTACACGAATAACTATGGTTTTTTTCGAAAACTATAAATGTCTCGCGATCTTTCTTTTCATTTTTTTTTTTTCACCTTTGACACATCCTTAGAAGCGTCGTCGTAGTCCTGTTCCCCAGTTTGGCTAAGCTCTCTAGCATACGTGTATAGTATGTGTACAAGAATTTCGGTTTGAAATAAAGTGAAATAAGGAAACTCTGTTGGTTTTTGTCAAGTTTTTTTTCTTCTTCTTGTCGCGCTAGCTAGTTTCATGTTTGTAACGGTGCGGTGTTCACGGGGGTTTGTTTTACTACCCACACATAGTAATACATTTCCTAAGGCGTAATAAATTTCCTTTATAAAACGGCAAAATAGACGTGAAAATGGAAAAAGTTTTCCTGCTTCTTATTCTTCTTCATGTTCCTTTTATAGTGTAAAACCATTATCCGTTAAAACACTTATTTTCTCTCACAAGAACCAAAAAAAAAAAAAAGTCCTGTGTGACATCTATAGTTCGTGGGGATGTACTATGTACCTCCTACGAGTATAGTCTCATAGGATCGCTCGTGTGGTACCCTTTTCGTGATACGTATACATGTAGTACGTATACCAAAAATGGTATCAAATTTTCCACGAGTGTATTAGGATTGGAAAATTTTGCGAAAAATTTAACACCGCACCGCTGTCGAATTTTCTCATTCCTCAAGGGATGCCTTGTGATTTGTGATTTTATGCGGAACACAGGGTTCATGGATGGATGGGTAGGGTATCTTTCGCGCGCCAACGCCTTATTTTCCACGCTAATTATGTGCGTAACTTATCCGTTTATCATTTTGTGTGATATTGGAGAACGTTTTAATTAAGACTGTTTTGATTTTCATCTGGGGATGGGGAACAGCCCTGCGATGGAGATACGCTCCTCTTGTAAATGGATGCGAATGGAACATTTTGGGAGAGAAAAGTCAGAGGGAAAACAACGCGTACGCTCGAGTTGATTAATTAGGGATTTCTCGGTCTCTGATTCAGACTGGTGGAGGAGAAAGCAAGAACAATAAACATCGATACCAGATGATGATTGAGTTGGATGAATTCGATTATGTTCCTGGGAGTGTTTTTGATATTTTATAATCGAAAGAGGATGGTTGGCAAAGTTAGCTTGACGGAATAAATTCATTAGAAGGCGTCGTGTTTCGAAGAATTTCCATTGAATTTATGCGATGAAGAGAATGAATTTCAAGATGGTTTAAGTAATTTTGAGATCATAACACGCCTCAAGTTCAGCGGGAGGTATTGGATTTAAGTCCTTTTAGATATTCTAATTGAAGTATGACACTGGAATTGAATAAATTTTAAGTTACAACAAAGCCTTGAACTTAAAATATTTTTTGTATACGGTTGGGGACTTGCTTGCACTTAGGATTTGTCTTGTATGTATGAAAAGAATGGAAGTGTTCCCTTTCCTAGAAAAACCAAGCAAGGTGTATCTAGACTCCTTCAACCTCTCAGACGGCGTCAACAAACAAGGAGACTATATTACAGATTCGGTATCAAAGTATGCTGCAGAGTGGTGTCAAGTAGAAGTGAAGTATCGATAATACCTATCTTCTCCGAGTTTTAGGTTATTCCTTGTAATTTAGATATAAACCGGTACGATATGGGAATCGGTATGGGGAAAACGTCACTAAGTAGAACTCCAGGAATTTTGAAAGATAACACTGACATCGTGGCTCAAGCCACAGACAATACCAAAAATTTTTTTTCGCGGTTCCACCTCGATGACAAACGTCTTAGAGTGTAATTGTCATGAAAACGTTTTTCAAACCAATACTTGCCCTTCGGATATGTCCTTAAGGTCCCTTCAATTCGGGTAGCGAATAGGTATAACCAGCACAATGAGAAGGTTTCTGAGAAGCAGTTTTATCCAAGTTCACGTCTATGTCAACCGTTGATTAGGGTCGATTTCCAACATTTCTTGTACCTTTTTGGTATCCCAGTATTCACTCTATCTGGACACATAAGACTTTGAACTTGTGAGCAGTAACTTGTATGTCTTACTGGGCGTTTGCGTTCATCGGTTGCGGCTCACCACAAATCACCAAGATCACCTTGTCATCTCTCTTTAAGAATCTACACGTTGTAGAGTGGTTGCTCTACATTAGTACCTGGACTCTCTTAAGGAAATCCTCCATTATCCTTTCCTGTTCCTCGGTACATGGGTTTTAAGATCAAGTCCTCGCAAAAGTAAGATGGGGACCGTACAAGGCTATATTACCATACGGTGTTATCGTTTGGTGGGCGGACTAGCCCTTTGGTACTTAGGTGGCGCAACAGTTTGGATTGAACAAAAAGCCTCTCCAGTTAGCCCGGTCCTTAGCTAATTGCCCCCAGTTGCGAACTTGTGCGCGCCACCTAAGGCGAGGTTTTTCACTACTGCGTTGTCCCTCCGGGTTTGATTCGAAGACTCTACGGGTCGGTGCATTGGTGTCCATTTGCTCTACATGTCCTAGCCATCTTAAATGACTGATGAGCATTTTTCTGACCAGGGCGATGTCGCTGTACAGCTCGTATAGTTCGTTGCTGAATCTCCTCCTCCAAAGCCCGTCAACACAAACGGGACCGAAAATTAGACGAAGAATCTTTCTCTCGAAGCGACTGAGGATCTCTTCATCCGCTTAAGTCAGAGTCCATGCTTCAGCGCCATAAAGCAGGACTAAGATGATCAGGGTCTTATATAGAGTCTCCTTAGTTCTTCGGGATAGGGCTCTGCCACTCAAAGCTCAAAGCCCTTTGTTACAGTCGACAAATATTTTGGTTTCAGTTAAGTAGTTGTTCACTTTGGCTACTCCTCGATACCTGGACACTACTAGCAAGACCAAGCTAATGTGGAAAATACCTCAATGTGTCACATCTCAAGCCTTATCTGGGTCACACATGTTATGTTGGGTGGATTATGGTAAAGCTATTAGAAATCAGTTGCGTAATTGTTGCTCTCACTGGATATTGTCTCATAGGCTTGTATTCCAAAATATTAGGCCTCTTTTCTGATGATTTCTGTAGTAGGTGTAGGCTCTATGAGAAGGAAGAAATCACTTCCATTTCCTATATATCACATCGCCCTTGCAGGCTGACTTACTGGCGTCCTTGCACATCTGCTAACTAAACTAGTTCTTCGACAAAATTAGAAATAAACTCACTGTAGTACCCTGGAACTCTTCGGGCCTAAAGGTATCTTACCTTTGTACAAACAGCCACCCTAACCTAAAAATTAGCTACCAGTACGGGTTATTGCATCTACTTACATAAATCCTGTCATATTCAGGTTGATACCTAATATAACTTTCTATCGTGTAAAGGCTTCAGTCTCCTCCATGAGCTCTTTGCCGAGCAGAAAAGCAGAAAATAGTGGTCAGCTCTAGCAGGCTGGTATTTTCTCGGAACTACTGGATGTACTTAAACCAGTTGGCCTCCCGAAGCATTGGAGTACTTTTCAAGCCCAGGTCTAAGCAGTGACAGAAGGTATCACCTTTTTCATAGACGACCAGCAGTAATAACAGCAATTTCTGTTATCCAAACTTATAAGGTACTGTCGCATAGAGCACAAGGTTCCACTCTACTGCTTCCTTGGATATAAAGATATTCTAGGTAATGGCCAGGAAGAGTTCGTAGAAAGACAAACATCAGATGGCTCTTGCTCTTGGCTCATGACAAATTACAGGAATTTCCTTCCTATTCTCAAACGTGTCATCACGGGACATAACACTCTCCGGTACTATAGGTAAAAGCCTTATGTTTTGGATGTGTGGATGAGTAAGTCAGAAGTGGTACTACCTACTTCTTCGGTCCATTTCATGGTTATACCCAACTTAATTTCTCGGGCGAATCTAATTTGAACTACATCAACTCAATTGGATGAATTGCTGGTTTACTAAAGCTGAAACCATTGCTATGGAACTATGTTGAGGACATCTATGAGTATCACAGTTGTTGTGAATCGCTTCTACTCCCTTCCCTATGTACCTAGCCTAACCTATATTAGTTCAAGGATCAAAAACCAGGAATATGCAGCTACATACTATAATAATAGGTGGTGAGTTCTTTTACCTTTCACTGCTGTACGATATGACTAATCATAGAAATTTATTTTAAAATGGGTTGTCGCGATCCTTAAAGATCAGGATTAGCTAGCTGCAAAGGTAAATTATGTAGATTCTCAAATAAATCCATCCATTCATCATTCACCTTTCGATGTCCCTTTTCTCCACTGAACACGTTTATATTCGCAACCATTGCAGACATCTTAAGAAGTCATCCTATATCTTGTCACTCTTGTCTACAAACAAATGAGAATGTCAAATCTCTTAACCTCACGGAGATGAAATTTAATTAAAAATCGTATTCCAAAGGATGTCTCTCAGAGGTACAAGGGACGAGTTCACATGATTTGCATACTAATCCATTCTCACTCGCTGACAAAAAGGGATCGAAAAGTCACAGCCATTGGCCCCAAAATCACTCAAACATATTTTCAATTACAACCCGAAATTCCGCCAAATTATTCTCTAAAAATGGGGAACATGAAAAAGAAGAAAAAAAAATCAAACAAACAAGGATCCTTCGTTCTGATTACAAAGCTTAACATGAATAATATCAATTCCACAGAGGAATTCCTCTCTCTCTCTCTTGGAAAATCTAATGACAACACACAATCTCATATGTCATAATCTATTTAGTGGCATATACGTACATCTTTTTTTATTTCAGTTTGATCCCAAGGGACATACGAGTACGTATGTTTGTATGAGAAAAATCACCAAGGGCACACCAGTCGCATACACCCACTCGAATGTATGAAATTTCTTGAAACAGAAATGAAGTGATTTTATGTATTTTAAGAATTTTCTTCAACTTAAATATCTGGCAGAGTCCTTTACAAGGACTTGCACACAACAAAAGACCAAAACTCCTGTACACTAATTCGTTTTCTTAGGCCAAAATCTCAAGAGTTATTAATGCATGCATACAAGGATTCTCCAGTTTTGGGTATCTTTCTGGCAAAGACGAAGATGACTGACTCGGCTCAGATACTGCCTAAGTTGGTGACGATGACGACGACGAATGACGTCCATTTTGATCCCCTTACCCGGGGATATAAGTACTGCCGATACGATGGTTTGATGTTGGCTGTTGCTAGTTGTTGGTGGGTGTTTTGATGTGCGGTTTTTCCTCCTTTATCCATACATACATACATATGTATGTACGTATTTAGTCCTCGCTTTTATATGAATGCGAAATCTGTTGCTGACAGATAAGGAATTTCATAAAATATCCTTTTGTTGTTGCCAAGTAGGGTACCACAATAAGACATTCTCAAACATACTCTACGAGTATGAGCAGACTCAGACGATGAATGACATTTTAAGGATCCACACGTATAGTCTATTGGATGGAATTTTCTATTAACCTACAGCGAAACATAAGGCGAGTGTCTTGTTAAGCAAATTTAAGGCACCCAACAAAAAAAAAACCTGAAGTCGAAGGGTTACCATCTTGAGACTTGATGTCAGTGTCCTTACGAAAAGAAGGACGACAAATGATAATATTTCATTAGAAAGAAGAAAGAAAAATTGCCTCCATTTGTACTCCATTTTGAAAGAGCTGTGTTGCCATGCCTAGTCTGAGTAACATCCTTTTGGTAACTTTGATAGGACAGAGTTTCGCCTCCCTCAGGATGTGTGGTTCGCTTTATACGCTCAGGCACAGGATATATGAAGTTTCATTTGTTTATATTCGAAAATTTGTCCGTGGTTCTATGTGCGGGGGTGGTTAATGTAGACGTAAGCAGACGGGATATAACGTTTATATGGTAATCTTCTTATAAATAACGCTGATTATGCAATCAAATTATGAAGGAAGCAAGAAAAACGAATGCAAAATTGGCGGAAAATTGATTGCGATTTGTTTTTCTCCGTGGCTACGTGGTGGGAGTAGATACAGTGGGAGTAGGGAAAAAGTCTTTGGATTGTTGGCGAACATTTTGGAAGGAAAGTTTTAGCAAAAGGATGTGGTAGTAGGCTGCATCATTTTTTTGGTGCTAGTGGCCTTAGCATTGTGGTCTAAAGGAGAAGGCACCCAAGATGGTCATGTACATACACTATGGGAATTTGGTTTCAAAATACAAATTGCAAACATGTTCGAATGTTTTTTTTGTTTTTGAAAACCCTTGCCCATATGGGTGACATTGCGACCTTCAAAGTTTCATTGTATCTTTAGAGTGTGTTTAGTCTGAGAGCTATACCACCTCCCTAATGACGGAGAGTATGTCCTTACCCGCAGATATTTCATTTCTGCCAACGACAATGTTTTCTTCTGATAAATGCGCCACCATTGGTTAAGGTAATGGTGGGCATTCACATGGAATGATTCATCATCCTTAGAGCAGAACCTACAATCCGTATCTGAGCACAGATTAAGATTGTTAAGGTGATATCTCAGGGAACAGTAACCTGTGAGAAGGCTCACAAGGTTCTTGTAGGAATAAGGATTGATTAATCGTTCGGATTTTCTCAACTCCTGAACATTTTCTCAGTAGGCGAGACGAAATTTGTGTTTCCAATCATCAATCAGCGCTTTGGTGGCAGCCCAGTTGACACTGCAGTAGGGTTCAGATGCTATGAAAGGAGATGTTGAGCTAGCCCTAGCTAGTTTATCTGTTGATTCGTTGCTTGCAATTCCGTAATAACCAGAGACCCATCCGAGTAGTCGCTGACCGATATAGAGTCCATTATTTTGATTAGTGCCTAGCTATCTGAAGCGGTGTGTATGAATCCTAGCGCCTAAGTATCAGGCCTTTTTTTTTTGGTTGCGCCAACGGATGTGTAATCTTCTAAAGATACCAGTAACCTGGGCTACTGGCATGCACGATTCGCAAACCTGAATACTCGATGCCAGGAATACGCCTACGTACTAACCCACACAGTATTCCATACTGCGTTCGATGTCAGCATATGGTTTACGATGTTCTCCGGAGTTGGTATTTCTCCAATTATTTCCTCAAGACCTCTGCATTCCAAGCGAAAATGTGGGCACTGAAAGAGCACATTCTCTGCATCCTCTCTGGCCTCTCCACAGTTTGAGCAATTTGGGGATTCATCAAGCCCAAACCTGTTTAGATAAGCTCTGAAGCAGCCGTGTCCGGTTAAGAATTGGGTGAGATAAAAATCCACTTCTCCGTGATACCGGTCCATCCATTTATGTATATCCGGTATCCATCTTTCCTTCGTTGACTGATTCCATCTTTCCTGCCATGTTCTCATGCTTCGCTGTCTTTCTGCCAGCTTAATATCTTTGACTGGAGCAAGGGGTTCCGGCATTTTGGCGTCGTAGGTCCTCTGTAGCTCAATAGCCAAGATATGCGCTGGTAGCATTCCCGCAATAACACATATAGCATCGTCGGATACCGTCCGAAAAGCGCAAAACACTCTCAGCGCGCACAGTCTGTTGACGGAATTAACTCTTCTTGAGTGGGACTTAATTTTAACTACCTTTGCCCATATTGGTGCCGCATACATTATTATTGACTGCGCCACTCTTGACAAAATTAGTCTTCTTTATTGTCTGGGTCCTCCAAGGCTTGTCATTATTCTGGATAAGGCAGTACACACCGGAGCAGCTTTGTCGCACGTTATTTCAAGTTGTTCCTTGTAAGCTAGCCTAGCGTCAATCATCACACCTAGGTATCTGATCACCGATACGCATGACACCTAAAATACCGAATAAGACAATTCTCTGTAGCTTCTGAGCATTACGTTCAAGAACTTTTGGCCATCAAACGTGATAATGGGTCTCACCATCATTGTGTGCAAGCAATGCATAATTTTTGGATTCAGACCCCAAGTCCTTCCGTAAAGAAGTCTACTATACCACACGACCCTAGAGGTGAAGTCCTTGGCGGACTTCATATAAAAATTCCAGCTTAAATGTTTGTCAAAGGTGATACCGAGATACATATATACCTTCACTGGATTAAACTATGCCCTTGATGGTGATATGTCCATGATTGACCAGTTTTCTTTTTGAAAAGACACTAAAACGTGTAATGAAACACCTTGGATGACCCTAGATATAAGTCATCAGCATAACCAATCGCCTGATTTGCGTAAGTCGATTAACTAGAAGATGGTCAATGACTTCCGAAGGGAAGAAAGGACATCCTACTTAGGAGCAACCATTTACTAGAGAGACAAAGCCTGGCACTTTTTCAGAGGACTACGTTCCACGGAGACCTGTTCGAATAGTTTTTTTTTTTACACTTTCCAGGGTATTCTGTAATCTAGGAGCATATTTTGACTGGGTAATAGATTATTTAAGGTAACACGAGTGGGATACCATAGGGTTGGGTCTTATGCCCCCTACTGGCCGAAAACAAAATAGAAACGGTGTTGATCAGCAGCAGCAATTACCATCAATGCTAGTGGAAATAAGCATCTGGAGGATGAAAGGAAGAAGACACACCGAGCACGCGCCTTGAGGGTATGTAATGCAAAGCACACTTAACGAATCGTCCACCGACCACCTACAGTTAGACAAAACTAAAGAGGATATATAAAATAAAAGAACATCGAGGATGAACTGAACTTATGCTACAGTCGCAAGAAAAATGGAAAGCAGTACACATCGACACAAAGGACATCTCGATTGAACTTCGACGACGTAACCAGGAATGAATGATAAGGAAACTTATACAACAGATCCCCTGTGTAGACTCTTGAACGAAGCAATGCGATACTACCTACAGCTAGTACCGTGAGGTACTGAAAAGTGTTCATACATGCCAAGACGGTGGCTTTACGGCCCTTTAACTTCAAAAGTCAGTCAGTTTATCACAACCTAAATATTTAACAAAAGTAAGTAGAAAAGTTACTAATCTTTTCATTCATCCTGACAAGCAAACCAACCCAATGCCTTCAAATTTCAAATTTCTTTTCGCTGAAACAGTTCGTAAGTCTTAGCTAAATACCGTAAAAGTGTTCGTTTGTTATATAACCCCTTTTTCGATTGTTATTTGTTTTATTGGACGTTTGTCTTCATTGTCCTTTATTTGTAGTCCTTTTCGTCCTAAAAATTCACTTTGCCTGAAATATTATTTTGACCAATTTCACAAGATAACACTGTGGCACACAGTCATGCCGTACCTCCCTCTCTGTCTCTCCATGACCACTTGAAGCTATTTCCGGTTTTAATTGCTTTTGTGAATGAGTCGAAGAATGAACGGGTGGGTGAATTTTTCACACATGCCTTACGCTTTATGAGAGATCCTTTGGTGTATGTATACATTCGCCGAATGGCAGAATGTATCTAGAGTGTTGGCTGGCTGGCTGGTTGGCTGGCTGGCTGGCTCTCCAACAGCAGCACACTTGGGTTTTTCGGGTTTTTGGAAGTGAAAGGATTTTTAATTAAAACGTTGAATTAATATTCTTTACTATAGGGGTAGAGAGAGTTTAAAATATTTTTTTTTGTTTTCCAGGACTCCCCCGGAAGAGTGAAGTTGTGAAGTCTGCTTTGTTTTTTTTTTCTTTTTTTTGTTCGACAAGGGGCTACAATGGGGAACTAATTGAGTTTCGGATGATGTGAGTCAAAAAAAAAAAATAAAAATATATATTTGAGGATAAAGGAGGTTAATTAGGTTGTTAATAAATGAAATGACTAAATCTTGGGATATGTTGGGTTCATTTTCGAATGGACCAGTAGGTTTGTGAACCATTTGACGCTTCATCGGTTGCGCTTCTCCAAAATGTAGAAGCAACCATTTTAACAATTCTATATAGCTCCTGTGAGTTCCCGATATTCTAACCTCACCTCATGCATCGAAAATTCGATGCTTACATACTTTTCAGCAAATAAAACATGGCTATTTCTCACCTTTCAAAAGTGCAAACAAAATACCAAACCAGCACCTGCTCGACAGTGGAGGGATCCTCTCTCGCCTCGTTGGAAAAATATCACCAAACAAATATTTATTCAAATAGAAACTAGAAAACAAAAAAAAAAAACAACCAACTGCATTCGTAACAATGAAATAAAAATCCTTACAAAACGGGAGACAAAACACCCTTCACACAAACTGTACAAACCCAAAAAAAAAAACAAAACAAAAAAAAAACTATATATAAACAACTAACACACCCGCCCCGTAGATTTATATTTGTTATTCGCATATACGATTCTTTTTTTCTTAAATTTTTCATAAATAAAACAGTGCATGCCAGGAGGCAGGGAGGTACTGCCATGCAAATACCATGTGTAGGACGACGCAACACTTTCTCATGCCATTTGTTGCCATCGACAGGGTTGTTGGTAGGTGGCAGCTATCTACTCCAACTACACGTCACCTCCTCTAAGCGATCCCTATGCTCTGAAGTATCCTTGAAACAGAAGCGAGGAAAAAATTATTCTCCGCAAACAAAAAACAAAAAAACAAGAAATGGAGCAACGTAGAGAAATCATTGTTTCCAACAGCAGGAGCAGGACTTTTTCTTTTTTTTTTTGTTGTTTTGCTAAGTTTTCCCCCCCAGTGATATAGTTTGCAACATGACAACATGAATTTTTATTCGTTCAACCCTTTCCGCATCGGGAGAAGGTCGGCGCTACAGAGAGAAACTTTTGGGGGAAAAATATGAAAAATATAGATCCGTCGTGTGAAATATTTTAGATTTTTCGATTCCGATATTCTTTTTTTTTTTTCAAGTTTTCGATCCCACCACCACCATCACCACCACACACCATCAGCATCCTTCTCCAATTCGTGCCATTTTTGTTTGCTCTCTGCTGTTGTCGTGTGTGACTTTATGCGTTTTACACATGTTTCACGAATGTTATCCGTTTGGATTATCATAGAAGCAAAAGAATAAACGAAAGAGTTTTTTTTTGTTTTTGTGTTTTTCGTTTCCTTTTCGAGCGAAAACAGAATAAATTCGAAGCGGCTTATTGAAGAGTCAATTTGGTGTTTCGAAATTACCATCAAGCATGGTGATTCTCCGTCAAGCCTTTTGCCATCGATTCAAATTTTACTTTGTTTTTGTTGTTTTATATTAAAATGAGAAGGAGCAGCGGAACGGGGAGGGGTAGGGGGAATATGTTTGCTTTTGGTTAAACGCGAAAAAGGGATCGGAAATTCAAATCACGATTTTGAAATATTAAGATTGTTAGAGGCTGCGCGCAGCCAGATGGCGTGTGTGATGGGAAAATGTGTTTTATTGAAAAAAAGGAGGCGGTTGTAAAATGGGATGGATCATCATGTGAAATTGAACGGGTTTACAAATTCAAATTGAATGTTGAATTCTGTACTACAGCCGGTTCGGGGGATGGGCCCCTGTACAGGCATTAGAATACAATTTTTGAATTAACATTGTAAGTTGTGTTAATTTTGAATATGGGTATCTTGTTTTATATTTTTGAGTGTGGCTTGGTTGAAAACCTCTCGAATCTGTATTTTAGACCCTGTCGTTGGCCAGGATGTCCTTCTATGACCATAAAACTCTTTGGTATCATCGGGAAAACCTAAGACTCACAAGGAGCCAAATCAGGAGAATAGGTGGAGTAGTTGATGCTTATATAATATGCCTCACTAGAAATGCCTATTTCGAAAAAGTTCTATTTACCTTGATGCATGCACGCCCTTCCTGGTCAAAGTACAATAAATTGATGCTTTTAAGATAAAAAAAAATCCATTTCCATAAATTTTGTAAATGTTTTTCCAGATTTTTGATGAATTCACGCACAGGTTTGATCATGGTGATCATGGATTTTAGGAGTGAATCTCCTTCAAGCATTTTTCTATAGGGATCCAGTGATGATTTTTCGTCTAGGTGCTCATCTTAGTCATAAACCCTATGATGCATAAAATTATACAATTCACCACCAAATAGAATTTTAGAGTTTTTGCGAGCATTGCTTTGCGATTTGTGTTGGTTGCTTTATCAAATAAGAAACAAGTTAAAGTGTGACTTTTACAATTGATATACATAAGTGTACAGGACGAGAATTTATCCTAAAAATAATATCCCACTTGCATCATGAGTTCTTGTGTAGGATGTTACTTCTTATTAATCAATTTATTTGTTAATGACAACTCGACTTAAACCCGAGAAAACTCTAGAAAATTTAACGAAACCAAATACAAGTATATCTAGTGCTTAATAAGAAGAACTTAGCGCCCTTCCTAGAAGAAGAATGATACTAAACAGTGACGACCTCTGCAGAAGATGGCACGTCCCACTCTATGCTCTAATCTGCCATCCGAAATGCTCAAACGCGCCCATCAGTACGTGTGAACTTTAGGAAGGCACTAAACTGGTTCAAAAATGTATTTCTCAGTGCTTAATTTAGTACACTTATTTTATTTTGTTGACTATTTTTGTTTGACAAAAAATTGATTTTAATACAACTTCTCTTAGTCGTACGTAAAAAAGTTACTCAACATAATTTTTAGAAAAACCGTCAAAGATAAAAGTTTTATAAAACAAAAGGGTTTTTGTAAGTAAAGTATTGAGTAAAATGCATTTTAAGTTAAAAATTAAAAACAAATTTTTAGCATGTCGACTTGAAGGAACCACAACTTTTTTGTGCCTGGATAAAATTAGACAAAGTTTTTAAAATTTTGATGATTTAATGAACTGTCTCACCAAAATGTATAAACCCGGTTTTGTATTTGAAATAATTCAGAAGTTAAAAATAAATAAATACTTGGGGCAAATGGAAGGGGCCTACTGTTTAATGCCGTATCCGAAGGACAGATTGTTATTTGAGAACCTTTCTTAGGACAGTTGTACTCTCGGATGTTTGTCAGACGCTCGCGAGAGGTTTGACCGAAAAAACGTTTAGGTGTTTCCCGACTGGGATTCAAACCTCGAACCCCTTGGTCCATAGTCCAACGCACTAACCACTGAGCCACGGCGCCCACCAATTCAGAACTTATACCATTTAAAGTGATTGTACCTCGCAATCGTAGGTTTCCCACTTCGATGGGAGTATAACTTGAAATGGATAGACCCCTTTGCTAAACAATGTTTTGTTTGCCAGTACTTCAGGAATCTCCCCTTAAAGTATTATACCTCTTAACTGGGACACCTTGCATGTATTTAAGTGTTTTGTATGAAATTGTGCATTCAATGTTTATTTTAAATTGTATGTCATATAAATATCAAACATTTTACGCAGTTTCACGATAGAATCGTGGAGTCTCTGAACTTGTCACTTGGTCTGTTAGATACACTGGTATGTTCAGTGAATCCGAGTATTTAGATTTGTATTTAGTTGCTTCCTGAAAGCAGTTAACTGAGGAAAGGCTACTTGGGTGAGGCCGAGGTTACGGAGTTTCCAGCATCTTCTATTCTGATATTCTGATACCAATATCGAAATTATGTTCAATTATCTCCATAATGCATTTATGGTGGTTTCTCAAAATCGTTGACTTGCCAAAAACTAAATATTTAATTTGCCTTTAATTCGATCACCCGTTTTCGTACAACGTTAGATCTAGTAATAAATTGGTTGTATTGTATAATTGGAAAGGCTACTTGGGTGAGGCCGAGGTTACGGAGTTTCCAGCATCTTCTATTCTGATATTCTGATACCAATATCGAAATTATGTTCAATTATCTCCATAGTGCATTTATGGTGGTTTCTCAAAATCGTTGACTTGCCAGAAACTAAATACATATTTAATTTGCCTTTAATTCGATCACCCGTTTTCGTACAACGTTAGATCTAGTAATAAATTGGTTGTATTGTATAATATACAATATTATTGTAATATTGGTTGTAGTGTATTATTTCTGGGTTTACGTTAGGTTAGGTTAGGTATGTGGGTAGGCGACTAGAATAAGATATATCACATCGCCACACTCAGGTCATTACAGACCCATTCTGATACCCATAGGGGAAAAAGTACCTTGCCCATTGCTAAACCCTAGTACTAATATACATCTTGTGAATCACCAAAACCATCTTGTGGATTTGATGATTTGGTCTATTTGCTAATTTTTCAAGATCACAGAAAAAGTGTCGCCCTAGAAATGTGAATCTAAGGTGGATTAGACCAGGGCAGTAACAGAGAAAGTGGGTTGTATCCTCATTAGCTCCCTCGTCTCCATATCCCCGACATAAATCTTCATCCGTGAGTCTTAGCTTTCTCATGCGTAATAATTAAAAAATTATTTAATTAATTAATAAAAAAAAAATTTAGCATAATTCGGTCGGTCCTATTCACGTCAAAGCAAGGCCATAGGCTTCTGGTGATCACACAGGTGTCCAGGGAGGTCCATCTACTATTGGCCTCACTTCTGGTCCTAATCCATGCCTTTTTCTTCAATGTGCAAGGCGGGATGAAGACCGAGGTGTCTACCTGTTGCGATGTAGATTCAGAGCCTCTTCTTGCCAATTCGTCTACCTTCTCATTACCTGGAATACCTTCGTGCCCAGGGACCCAGCAGAGGGCAACCTTGTGCTGTATTCCAAGAACCTTGAGTTCTACGCGACAGCACTTCACAAGCTTGGATTTTATTATATTTCTGGGTTTAAAAATCAATTTTTCAGAGTTCAGATCATAATTCTTTTTATATGATAGATGATACTGTTTTTAGTTCATATTGTGCGCACTGCAGTATAAAGCCGGATATCCTTTATCTGATGCAGTTTTACAAAAACAGAAAACAAAACACATTAGAGTTTGATTATTTCACTTTTCGTTTCCATGTTAAAAATTTGATAATATTTAACATATTTAGACAAAAATAAATATTAATGGTGAAGAAAAAAATTGCGATAAAACCTTCAAGGTTTTACTAAAGATAATCGCTTAAAAAAAATGTATTAGATTGTGTAGACAAACATAAATTAAGTCAGTGTGGTGGGAAACTTTTTCAAGGCTAGATTAGAACAATTCGGGATAAATTCACATCTTCGCCGATTTTTAAATCTTTTGGATTTAGTTGCATTCAACAAGTCGATGGAAGTGTTTTGTTGTTTGTAATTGTAATTAAATACCCGCAGTGTTAGAATTCGTGAAAGTCAGTGATTTGTTTTGGGTAAGGGTTTATTAACTTGGCGAATTGTATACAGGTTGGGCCGAATACAAGTTTCTTTTTGGAAATGCAATGGGATGAACAAACTTGAATTTTTGGCCCACCCTGTACTTATACGGTTTTATGATAAGTAGACTCCTACATAATTATTTTCAAAATAGACTCGCTGAATATTATAACATATTGGTGGGCAGAAGTGGTTGTATCAGCAAGCCGTGCTAAAACGTATTTAGCCCTAAAGCGGTGTGCTTATACCACGAATATAGTGACTATTAGAACGTAAGGGAATATTGGTCAAGCAATTCGTAAAATAGAGCCCGGAAATATTGAAAATGTATTCAAAAATTGTGTTAAAAGAATGGCCTAAAGCCAAACCAATCGAGGTGGCCATTTGGATAAAATAATATTACATATATAAATACTGGAAAGGCTTACTCTTTTCAATAAAGCAACAATCGTTGAAAAAATTGTGTTGAACTGTGTTCTTATAGCCTTTTTGAAAACCAACCGATAGCCCGTGTCGCCTTTTGTAGAATTCTTTAAAAATATATAATAAAATATTTGTCCCTCTTTTGGGACTTTATATATAACAATTTTGATAAATTACCAGATAATGACGACAATCTAATTTTGTTCATTTTAATTCCTTGCAGGTGTGAAACATATTAAACACTGCAACCACAGGAACTTTAAAATACTCGGTAAGATTTTGAAAAAAGCAGCAAAATTAATATTTAACATTTATTTATAAAATAATATAAATTTAAGTTAGTTTCATACATCCGACTATCTTTCTCACTTGTGTTTCGAAATATGTATTTTTATAAAATTTTTGTTTTGGCCCATACTCCACTCAAGATGCCTCAAAGTCGATTTTAGATTGTGTGTCCCTTCTTGTTGACAGCGTATGTTTAGTTTTGTCCTCATTGCTGCTTCTGTTCGAATATTTATAAACGCTGACAGGTCGCTATGCCCTGCCTATGATATCATTGGTACCTTTGGAAAATAGTACCTCTGATGTTGGCTTGTGAGTTTTGTACAATTTTTTCAAGTATTACAAGGATAAAGGCACATGACACATCACCTTGTCTAAATCCTTTTTTGACGTCAAAATTTTTTTCGGTCCTTTTGCAAAATCTGACAAGTTTGGCAGGGATGCCAAAACTAGACACGACTGTCGTGTCTTTATAAATGCTGCTGTGTACGACGTTAAAATTGATCTCAATTTCTTGGGTTTTTTCGAAGATCTGGCGCAATGTGGATATTTGGTCGATTGTGATCAAATAAATGGTTGTAGACGTTCACACAATATGGCTGACAGAGTCTTGTATGCAATGTTAGGGAGGCTAATGCCTCTATAGTGTGGGTAATTTATAAGATCTCTTTCAATAGGCATACTTTCCTACAACCAGATCTTGGCAATGAGTTGGTGTTTGCTCTCCATTTCCGGCTACCTTAAACAGTGTAGCTCAGGAGCCTTATTGAACTCAAGCTTGGATATCCTCATTTGATTCTGGGTGGGCGGAAGTGTGCATTTTGACCATCAAGGTTGAATGGTCCGTTCTCCCGGACAGCGGAATTCGGGTCATCGTCGCCGTTTAAGAGTCTGCGGAAGTAGTTTTCGCGTACCCTCAACACCGAGTGTGACTGAATTACGAGGTTAACTTGTTCATCTCTACTACGCCACTTACAAAAACCAATTAGTTTAAGTTCGTTGCCAGACATGGTGTCAAGTAGATGTCGTCCTTTCCTTTTTTCGTTTTAACTTAGGATGAGTTCGTAGGCACAGTCCTTGGTGGCATGTTAGCCAATTTAGCCTTGATGTGGATTGGCATAAGGCGTTCACTAACATGTCTAAAGCTTAAGACTCAAATAAGCACTGGGTATATTCTTTGTAGCAATCACCATCGTATATATATTACAGTATTTTTTTCCTTCCTTTGCCGGCCTCATCGCACCGCACTTCCTGGATATCTGGTGATATCTGCTTACACAGTGTGCTCCTCTTAATAGGTTGAGACTTTATTCCTCCAAAAAATTTCCTAAATCGTGCTGACACACATATGAGGGTACTTTTCACAAGCATCTGAAGTTATAAGCCTTCTTGCAAAAAGGTTTAACTTTCAGACAGAATTTCCTGACAAACCTAGCTATGGCTTTATCGCTAGGCTTACATACCCTTTCTTAGACCATAATAAGCCTTTTGATGGGTTTCTCTAATACATCAGACGAAAAGGAAAGATTGTGGTTTTCCATTCACCTATTGCAGCAAGTCGCAACTAATTTCAAACGAACTGAACCGATCTTGCCGTAATATCCAGTCAATTAATACACAGTCTCGATCAAGGAGGCCTTGTAGAGATAGTAATTGAATTGACTGAATCCTTGGAATCTTTCCAATTTAACTCAAAAACTGCACTAAAGTGTGGCCTGTTTCTGAAATGGCTAAACAATTCAAAATTTACCTCATTTGGATGCCGCGGCTATGACACTATGACATTTCAGAAATTCCAAGCATGCTAAGGACTTCTGTAGAAGCTGCATGGACGAAAAAGATGAAGAAACAATTCCTAACCTCCTTTATATGTGTCTAGCGCACTGTGCTCGAAGAAAGTTCGACTAACATCGATACTTCTTTGATAATCCAGGTTAACTGGCTTACGACAACTTCCTTCAATAGCCTTTAGCGCTTTATATTATTTCGAACTCGTTATACTCGTCGACCTTTACTTTACCGATTGGGGATTCTGCAGAAGCTTTGTTGAGTTCATTTAAAGATATTAGTTGATTTGCAAAGGATGATCTCTTACATTCTGAAATAGTTCGGTTTTAATACGTTAACGTGGATTATTTATTAATCCAAGAGTACTCTTACTATGCTCTTGCAACCTCTCATGTAAGGATATTACTTGAATGCGTTTCTACTTTGTTCAATCCACTTGCTGACACAAACAAATATCCGTCTCTCGGCAAATATAAATTTTTCACTTCATCTCAAATCGACAGTCAAACTTTGGTATCTGCGTTAACGTTCTCCCGATAACCAGTAATTACGAAGTTCGTTCATGTATCCTCTTTGCCCAAACGCATCTTTTTTCCTTCCATTGGCCACCGTTGGCCAACAAGGAACGACCTCCATTGTTTATCTTTATTTATTTGCAATTCATTTGATTACCACCGGCGCATCGGTATCGGATCCATGCCAATTATTTGTGCAGTATTGTACTTTTTTTTTCGTTCCTCTCCTTTCGTGCTCCATAAATTTTTCTGTGTACTTTTTGTTTGTCGGTGTTGTTATCCTTGTATGAAGAAAATTCGATTCGTTTTGGTAGCACCCACCCAATCGCGCTTCGTTGGAAGACTTCACTGGGCATCAGATTAAAAGGGAATGACCACTTTGATTGTGTTGCTCCAAAGGAATCCTTTAATTTACCATTGAACAGTAAGTAACTCCCCCATTTACGCCGCCCACTATCAAAAGGATTAAACAGGACAGGTGTAAGTGGAGGATAAAAGGACAAATGGCTTCAGGGTATCTATCTAATTGTGTTCATCGAAAGCACCAAAAACAGGACAAATAGATGATCTGGCATATCCTGTTAAGAATAAGTTTAGATATATCTGTTTTCCAGAGTTAAACTTGCTGAAAATTGTCTGCGCTCCTTGAAGACGACGAACACAGACGAAGAAGAAGAAAAGACGATAGACGATAGACGACGACGACGACAAGGACGACAACGACGACGAGGAGGACCATTTTAAAGTTAAAAGTAAGAAGCTTATCTATTAGAACTGAATTAAAATGCTTTTAATGAAATTAAAATTGTTTCCAAGCGGTGAGGGACGCGGGCGGGTGTGAGACTGACAGTGAGAGAGAGAGAGACGATGTCGAATGACGGTTCAAGGCTCTGGATAGCCATGGTTGCAATTTAGAGGTTATCCTTCCAAGCAGAAGTGAGGGTACTCACATAAAATGAAAAAAAAAAAAAAAGAAACGAAAAAAAAGTCACAGACTCTCCTTCCAGATAAACGATAGATGTGCACTTTCTACAAAACGGGCTGGAGCAAGGCGAGGGGAAAAAGTGCGAGACCGATAGGGTGAATTAGATGGCTTAAAGGGCTGTGTTGCAAAAAGGGAAAACTTAAATTACACAAGCGATGAAAGTGGTCTTCCGATGCATTTTTTGTTGACTCTCGCCTTCTCCTCCTTTTGTCATGTTTTCTTTTGCTCTATGTAGCAGTATCAGTTGGAGTAGGAGTTGGAGTAGCAGTAGCAAAACTTTGGACAAATGTTAGAGGCTAAAGAAAAAGAAAAAGAGTTTGTTGGAGGTGGGCGGCTATCCGGCCTGAAGATGCAACGGGCCACCCTGAGTAAAGGTAAATATCTCGAATTGGGGGAAGTTAACTTTTCTATCCCTCTTTCCCTGGCTCTATTTGCAACTTTTACCCTTCGTCGTTTGCCCATTATCAGCAGATTTTTGCGAAAAGAAAACTGTTAACATCCAACATCCGTTTGCATGTTTAATGTTCGTTAGAAAGGACCAGCGGGGGAGGGGTGGCTGTAACTCGCCTCGCATAGTGTGGGGTGTGAGGTGATGCAGAAGAAGAGATTGAGTCAGGGGTGAGATACAACATTTTCCACTTTGTTTGCTTAAAGTTCGTTTAGTTTATGGCAATTTTTGAGATAGCTAAGCAGAGGGAGCAGACAGAGGGAGGCTGCACGTTATTCTTTGCTTTTTGTGAGAGCACCATGATGAGGATGTGTCAGTCGTTTAAATTTCCATTCGAAAGTTTTCTTCCAAAGCAACTTGGAGTGGAGGGTTTCTGCGTTTAACGAAAACTGACTAGTGGGTTTACATTGCGAGAGGGAGTTCTTTAGTTGCAATATTTTAGAGTAAGTTGATGCTAATAGAAAGGTAGTTTGTGATCTTTATTACCTATGTATACCGCCCTCTAATCTGCCTACTCGAACTCTTGACTTTATTTCCTATGGTAGATGGGAGTTTGTAATGAATATTTTGAGACTCCCAGGTAATTTGGTTAATATTTTCGGGATTAGCTTCGGTATTTTCGGATGCACTCTTGTATTAACGATTGAAGTAGGTTGGAACTCCACTATTAAAACTTTTTAAGTAATAAACTTGGCTTTTTGTGATTTATGTACATACATACATACATGCATATGCATTAAGTTGGAAACGTAGATGAAAATGAATTCAGTAATTACATTATTAGCTTTGAAGTTCTATCTTTTTGGAAACACTGTGTTCGAGCTGTTGGGCATGCTGGTGAATGTATCGCTGGTTGGTTGGTTTGGGAGGAAGAGAAGTCAATTGCGCTCCTTGTTTACCCATCTGGAGAATCTATTGGGAAGAGAAGGGTGAAAATGGTGATGTAAGTGAAGGGTATTTAGTTTTGGGATGTAGACTTGGGTGAGATCATTGCTCCAAGAAATGTCCCATGAGTTTGTAACTAGTGCCCCTAATGCAACACATTCGCAGAGGAAGTGTTCGAGGCTTTCTGGCATATGGTTGATGTCACCAGTCCCAGTCTGTAAGCGTGTTTGTTATATAAAGTTATATAAACTTCACATCTCACACAACATCAATATTGACAGAATTACCCTGCTATCCTCACCAGAAGGACGGCTCTCGGACTTCATGCCGAAAAGAATCAATCCCTATCGCCCCTTTGAAGTTCTGATTCTTCATGTTAATTGGTACACTGACGGTTCTAAAATGTAGAATGGGGTAGGAGTCGAAATTCTTCGTCACAACTACGAACTATATGTTTCGTTAGGAGTACTACATCCATCTTCCAAGCAGAGGTTTTCGCTTTCCAGCTCTATTCCAGAGAGTGCATCAAAAGAAACCTCCTCGGATTAACCTCAAACAAAGACTTTATCACGGCTTCTGATATCACCTCCGCAGCTCAAACAATCCTAAGCTTCATTAATGAACTTGAATTCAGCTAGTAGGCATATCAACTCAGCATTTGTAAGGGGATATCACAAAAGATCTCTATGAGGTCGTTAAAGCCCATCACTCCAATTGTTTTTAAAAGAACGTCTTAGTGTGTCCGAAAGTGTAATTGTCTCCTGCCTAGATTGAGAGTCCTCTTCGCTCAGTGGTGGCAAACGCATACAGTCATAGCTTTGGTCACTTTGGCGATTTGCAGTCTTTCCACATATTTTTGTGGTGTTTTGCTAACGAGCTGGTGTCTTAGTAACCTTTAAGGTTATTCTTATAGTTGTATAGTTGTAGAGGAGTCGTGTCTATGTTTCCCGTCCCCTTTGTCGTTCTCTCTCAATTGCGAGATATTAGGTTTTTCCTTGCATTAGCTCACCTAATGTTGGATCTTGGGTTTTCTAGTTTCTAGTGCTAGTGCTAGAGCTGCTTGATTGTCCAAGTAAATGATAATAAACGTTCCGCACCCTTCAGTATTGCGAAAATCGCTGCCTGAAAGACAGACACAGCCTATTTCACATGGGTTCCGTGATTGATAAGCTCGTTTGGAAGTGAACCTCCGTCTTCAAATTTCCAATAATGTGTGGTTCATCTGTGTGTACTTCTATTTCATATTCGTTTGGAATGGCCAAACCCTGTTGACATTCTTCCTAGTTAAAAGGTCGCTCAGATGCCTTAGACGTCCAGAGACTGCCTGTACTTCCTTCCTGTTTTTTTTACAGTCCGTTTGCCAAGAGTTTAAGGTAGGAGTAGAGTTCTAATATCTAGAGTCAAAGAGCAGCCAGTCATGAAGAGGGTAAATTTTAGATTGCGCCCACGACTGCTGTGGAATCGGGTAATTCCCAGGCAGGGCATACGTTGAATATTCGATAGTAGTGGGAGACCTTATTTCCTCTCTACTATGGACCTCCATACCAACATTCCATAAAGTAGAATGGGCCTGACGATGAAAGTGTAAATCGAGTAGACTTACGTTGGCTTCAGACCACATATATTACCAAAAGTCCTACTGTATATAGCTACATCCAGTACATCCAGTACAGTACATCCTTCTGCCTTTCGTTAGCTCCCAACATTACTCCAAGGTACTTTACCTCGTTTTTGGGTTTAGTATTACATCCCGTCGAAATGAGACCCGGAAGTCGTATTTATATCTTTTCGTAGACAGTACCATGTCGATCTTCCCAGTATTGATTCACAAGTCGCAGCATGGCCTTATCCTGGCATGCCGATTCCATAAGCTCAGTCGGTGTATTCCAGTGTTTCTAGAAGTTAATGCTTTACAGGAAAGGAGAAAGAGTTCCCCCTTGAGAAGTTCCATTCTGGACTCTATTTTTCCGCCTTTCATTACTTGAGTTATAATTGGTATAAACCAATTTTGAAAGTTGTCATTTCGACAATCATTTCTGCAAGCTAAACATGTTACCTATAGTTTTATAGGACTAAGACTTTTCTTTCGACTCTTAGTGGCATCAGTTTGGAAGGTTTCTGCTTCGAAGTAATGGCTTATTAAAGAATAACCTGTTTAGGGACCACAGGAGCCAAGAACGAATCTGATACCTTCGTTTGGATACTTTCGAGTGAGATATTGAACTTCAACCAATCCAATGAAATCTCGAACACGAATTTACCTTCCGTACGTACTCGCAGCATAAATAATTTCTTACCGAATCGAACACATACTCGTAAATAGCCCTCTCACATTGCCCTTTGGCATACCCATTTGGAACCTAACTCACCACGCACTGCCTGGCTAATATTTTACTGGTCTGTCCATTCGTCCATTTGGTGTGGAAAATTTATAGTCCATTACTGGGGTTCAGCCAGTTGAGTACTATACTACTAGCTGCGGGAACTTCTAACTACTATTTCACTTATTGCTTGGTGTCGCTCACACTAATAAATTCGTTAAATGGATTTGTGCGGCGGGCGGCCGGCCGGTCGGTCGGTCGGTCGGTGGTAGCTTGCCTTTGAAAACTGCTCCTCCTAACAAGGAACGGAGTGTGAATCGTGTTAAAAGGACATGAATTTTCTGTTGGCCGAGGGTTTATTTGATTTCGTGTGATTGTTATTGGATTTTAAGGTCGCACAGGAAGAGGTTTTATGTTATGTTGACAAATTAATTTTCTCGGTCGCGCGGTTTGTATGTAGGTCAATATGAAGCCGGTGGTGTGAAGGTTGTGACACCTTGGGTAAATTGAAATTTAAATATACCTTCGCATCGGAAGCAATTAATTAGATAAACAAGGAGACTATGGTTGGAAGTATGTAGTCGGCAAGGTAAACAAATAAGCTAGGTGTGGCGTGGGGAGTTGGGAGTTAGGGTGACCTAAAATTTACGCGAGCAATGGGGCTATTAAGGAGAATACATGTACTCTTGTCACTGACAAAGAAATTGTTTAATACATTCAAAAATATATAGTTTAGCCTAGTTCCTCGCCTTGTGTCTTGTGTTGGAATCGATTGTAGTGGCCTTTTGAGTAGGAGTGAACTTGTAGTACTAAGAGAACTGGACTTTTTTATGGTACACTGTTAGCTTGCTTAGTAATAGTGGTGTTCCGAAGTAGCTAAGGTATCTTTCCTGGAAATGTAGTCTCGGTAGATCTCGCCGAGACAGATGTATGGGATCTCACTTGGCTTGGCATCTCACAACTATACCTGTTGTGCATGTTATATTCCCCACACTGGGAGCTACTTCTCAATATACCTGAAGGGCATTTTGTTGTTTGAAAAAAACTTTCTCAGGACAGTTGTTGTACTCTCTAATGTTTGTCAGACGCGAGAGGTGGGTCCGTAAATGACATTTTTAGATGTTGGACATTCTGGTGATTGAACCTGGGACACTTTGTTCCGTAGTCCAATGCACTAACCACTTGGGCCATGGCAGCCACTCGGCTTCATCTTGGAATTGCATCTATTTCCTCAAATATATTGTACACTGGTTATACATATGTGTCAACTGAAGACATTCTATGGTTTCGCAAATCACCTTTGTTTTCTCAATCCCAACTTTTAGTTGACACTTTTAGTTCACGTAAGTACCTACCTGTCTTTCTAAACACAGAGCCACAATATGTACATAAATCTGACTTTTCGAAACTAGAGAACTGAATTTAGTACCACCTTCACAGATCCATGAATTTCTCTGGTGAGGTGACATTATTGACGTCTCTCTATGTCCTTTTTTGATTCCCTTTTTCCACTATTTTGGTTACTTAGTTTAGAAATGAAACAGTGCTCCAGCTTATTCTTCAAATTTCATTATATTTCGAAGCATATTGAGAATTGTTCTTCTGGTAGCTTGTTACTAGGTATAGAATCTGCTTCTCTATTGGGGACGATTCCCACATACTTATTTTGCTTTGGAAAGTGTCTGCTCTGGTTTACTGTTTATCGTCCAGCATTCGGATCCATATAGCAGAAGTGGCAGGTTCATTGCTTTACATTTCGTCTTCCGAGATAGGAGTTTTGAACCCATTTGTTTTGCCAAACCGAAGTTGCAGCAGTTTCCTAGGGTAAGTCTTCGCCGAATCTCCACTAGGGTGTCATTCGTAGAGTTGATGTTTACTTCGAGGTAGGGAAACTCCTTAACTACCGTAAAATTATTGTAGCCAACAGTGATGTTTTGTCCTAGACGGTGGACCGACGCTTCTTTGTTTGTTGACAACAGGAACTTGGTTTTGTCCTCACTCACTTAAAGGTGAACTCGTATCGTCACTTCTTCAATTGCCGTAAACGCTTCTATAACGCGGCACTGGGAGCCACAGATGATGTCGATGTCATTTGCGTATCCCAGCAGCTGGGCAGATTTATTGAAGACAGTGCCTTCCGTGGTGTTAACACCTGTCCTACGCACTTTCTGTTCCAACACTAGATTAAAGAAGTCACACGAAAGCGCATCTCCTTGCCGAAATCCGGTGCAAGTTTGGAATAGTTCAGAGGAGCTGTTCCCAAATTGCACATTGTACCGCGCGTATTCCAGCGTCACACGGCACAGCTTGATCAGTTTTGGCGGGATTCCGAATTCGTCCATCGCCTTGTAAAGCTCAAGACGATGAATGCTGTCGTATGCAGACTTAAGGTCGATGGAGTGGTGGTGAGTCTCGACTTAAAATTCGTTGGTGTTTTCCAGGATTTGGCTTAGCGTGAAGATTTGGTCGATCGTCCATCTGCCGCACCGGAAGCCACACTAGTACGTGCCGATTAGTGTGTTGCAGAAGGGTCTCAGACGTTCACACAGTACATTGGATATGATCTTAAACGCGACATTTAGCAGGGATATGCCTCGGTAGTTCTTGCAAGACATAGGATCGCCTTTCTTGAAGATGGGGCATATAGAGTTGATAGTCCTGTCGTCGGGCATGGCGTCATCCACCTATACTTGGTTGATGATTTGGTGCATGCACCCTACCAAAACATCGCCACCATGTTTGAAAAACTGGTAGACCATCAGAGCCAGCGGTTTGTTGTTCCTGAGATTTCTGATAGCTGAGCCAACTTCTTCAAATCTGGTTTACTCAGCTAAAAATGTTTGTGTCTTGTAGTGATAAAAAGCCTTTTCACTACAAGACCTGTGTTTCATTACATCTTTTGAAATTATCCTAGAAAGCATCGATTCCGTGAACATCACTGAGTCACGGCGTCATAGATGTATAGTAAACGTATATAAGCACCATCTACCCGCAATAGACGGAGAATCCTGGCAACTACATAATTTCTTTTACGCGTTGTAGGTCATTGTAGGTCGGAAGTAGGTCATTTGCTTAGAAGAGCTGTCGAACACAAAAAATTAAAGTAAACTCTTTCATCATCACCGACCCTCTCCCACTCGTCCTGCAAATTCTCCAAAATGAACTTGAAATTTCCGCTGAAGTACTAGTCGCCCAGAAATTGCAGTAGGTATCATGTTTCTTCATAAATGTCTCTTTTCTGCATTCGCACTTATCTTCTGAGTAAATCTAAGCACCTCCTGCTAGAAACGGCACATTGAATGCATTGATAAGTATACAGACCAGGATTGCTATTGAGGCAGCTTGCCATGTTCAGTAAACATTTTAAAAATAGTTTTCACTTTATTGCAAAATATTGTAACGACAGTAAATTTCCAATATGTAATGTGACAAAGAAATTCCTTTTTTTAAACTTGAACCCGCGATTTCGTTAAAAACAGGAGTGCTATCCCTTCTGTTGAAATCGCTTCTAAACAATGATGTTGGTCAGGTATTTCAGTGAAATTTTCCACATCTAATCTATATGACCTCGTCTTCACAAAACATTTTTATGTCAGGCTTACTGTCAGATTTTATTTCGGAAATTCTTATTTTTTCACAAGAAGCTTCAAGTGAAGGCAAACAATTAAAATAATCAGAAAGAAAAGGAAAGGGTTGCATATTTGAATCAATCCATTTTTTAGGAAAAGGATATTAGCATGATGTGGAAGCAATCAGCCATGCTTTTAATTATTTTGTTTAGGATTCATATTCACAGAGATGGCAAGAAATATAGTTAGACATGAATGTTGTGCCATTAATCATTTCAAGACATTTGCGGTTTTCATTGGAAATTTCAATTGCATGATATATGTATTTCTTGCAGTGAATTTATTGCCAGTACAAACTAGGTGTAACGAACGTATTGAAAGACAAATCAAGTGTGGTACACTGCCACTTATTCCAAATGGATTATAACTCCGTACATATGTACATACGTATGTATTAATGGTCCTAGTATCACTAATTTTTCACCAGTAAAGATAGAGTTCAAATCGCTCATCAGCACTCACGAACGCCCTCGAAAGTGCTGACAAACAATGCACCTCTGCCCAGTCCAATTTTATTTTGCTCATTTCTAGCTTAATTCTCAGTCTTCTTCTACTTCTATACCCGAAAGAAGTAGGTCATTTGCTTGGGAGACTTTTGAAAATCCTTGACGTTAACTTAGCTAAGAATCAATTGCGAAACAACACTGTCAACTTGTTTAAATCTTTTACAATTACTTCGTTTAGTTTGAGCTGATGAACTAGTCGCGCAGAAAACACAGCAAGCATCCACTTGTTTTGACAGACGGCCACTTGCTTTATGTCACCTTATCCCTACAAAAAGTTTAAGCTTTGCCTTTCTAAAGCGGGACTTTGTTGTCACTTGTGTGGCAAGACATACAGAGCAGGGATGCTATTGAGGATTATTTACATTTTAAGTGAATTTTTTTAAATAGCAAAAAATAAATGGACTATCTTTAATATGCTAAAATCAAGCTGGTAACGTGGAAATTATTAAAAAGTGTACACCAAGAGAAAGAATGGTTGTTGCGACTGATCTACTGTTAATCTTCACTGTTTTCTACTTTTATAAAGGTTCTTTCAAAAGTCACGGTTATTCGAAGGAATCACCATGAAAAGCTGGGTATTAGAAGGATGTAAGTAGTAAAAGGTTTCGAAACAAATTCCTCTGCCCACAAAGTCAAAAAGTATTCTTAAAAATATTCTTCACAAGTTTCCAAAGCTGATACTTTCTAGTTTCTAAGGTATCTACCTCCTTATTGAGGTCGAGTTCTTGGGGATGACTGGCTCAAATCACTTTATATATCTTTCAAATCTTTCGACTAGGACAATATTGTGTATATTTAGAACATAAATGGGTGAGCTGAGACTTTGTGTATAGAGAATTTGAGGCGTTTGAGGCATTAACTCAATGATTTGCAATAACATCTCAGCTGAACTCTCCTTTGTTCAGTCAATCAAAGTTAATCTGGCAACATAACTTAGTTTTAGGACATACTCGTAGCTTAACATATGTAGTGCCTGGGTGGCAATTAGCTTATCCGCAGAACAACTTGTTTTTTTCTTGGAACTTTGAAACTCGAAATGTATTTATTTACTTTGGAATGAAAGTTTAATTTGAGTTCGAATCGATCTTCTTAGCAAATCCTTGTAACTGAAATGATTTTAAAATATCATATCAACTGAATCTGTCTGAGATTCCCTTGGGCAACTTTTGAGTGAAAAGCTGTAAACTTCTTTCGCGTTACCTCCTCTACTCGTATGAATTGCATATCGCTTTTCTCCCCTCAACATTTCGACAGTCCGTTTGAACGGTGATATCTGAAAAATATTACTTCCACGTCCATCCAACTCGTAAACACCTCAAGCAGCAGTAAACAATTTACAACATTGACTGCAATCTGTATGCTGTATCCCTTAAGTATGAAACTAGCTTTTCATTTGCAGGACCACTGTTTCGCAGGAAACAATGTAAATTTCGAAGCAGGTACGGTCCGGTCCATCTGGGCCACGAATATACCTTTATATCATGATACAGAGGTTTTCATCACAGTTGAGCGATGAACGGACAGACTCTGTTTATTGACTCAATCGGAGTTTGAAGGATTTGAACACACTGTTGTTGTTTATGTGGAAACAATATTAACTTTAATAGTTGGACTAACAGTGGGTTTCATGAGTACCGACCCTTTTCAATGTACATTTGAAGAACTATCTGATTTCCTTTTATTTCTTCTGGTGACATCCCGCCCGAAAGGACACAATTTAATCGAGTAGCATTCGGAAACAAAAAAGCTCATGCTATCATATTGTTTCTCTGTAATTAAATTTCATTTTTCTACGCGCGCTGAGATGCCCGTGAACGTACTTTTGTGCACTACTCACGCTCCTGTGTTTCATTTTTGCTATACCTGGAGGCATGGTAACCATTTACTCATATTTACACACAAATAGGAATGGTGTTGGCAGGATACAAAGGATACAGCGAAAACAGCTAACATGGAACAGAAAAAAAAACCCCATCCTTTAGATAGAAATACGGGTAAAAATGCCTGAGGTGAGGTTAAAACGGTCAGGCATAGGTGGCTGTAGTGTGTGCAAAGCGAGCGCACACATACGTTCTTTATTGCATTCGACCATTTGGTTTTCAATGAACAAACGAAAGGACTGAACGAGTCGTTGGTATTATGTTCGTACATACCTAGGTGGTTTTTTATTAGATTCCTGAATGTTGGACAAAAAAATCAATGTTTCCTTGGTTTCGAAAATGAGACTCCGGGGTTTGAAGATGATGATTCTGTATTTTTTATTTTTTTTGAGTGAGTGCTATTCTACACTTCAGGTGGTGAATTTCAGTGCTAAGTCTTCATTGGAATCGTTTCAAGCTATTATTGGAAATTTCACGTTTAAACGTTTCAACTGCAGCACATGGGGTGCTCGACTAGATCATTGGGTGTCTAAAACTGGGATTTGAGCTTATTTAACATTGAATTTTAGAGTTTGATTGGTAACGATGCATATATTGCTTCGACACTGTATGTGACACTGTATGACAGGTTGTGAAAGTTTCAAAATCGACTTGAGTTCTTCATGTATCCTAAGACAACCGAGATCAACCTTCTTGAAGTCTTGCTTATTTAAGGTCCTCAGAGTGTGAAACTCAGCATCCACACTAACAGAAGAGGACAACACAGTCAAGCTCTAATAGATTTTGCAATCTTTTTAGTTTTTCATTAAGGACATAACAGTTTTGTATTTAAATAAAACACAGAATAATTAAGATATCGAGCTGAATATTTATTCCAGGTATGGAACACATGTTGAGTATAATAATATACCACACTCATGGAGCGATCGATTCTTTGGAGGAAATTCTCCACCAATCTTCCACACATATTAGCCGTAACGTTGGCCATTTCGAGTTCGATATTGTTACTAAGCTCCTCTTGCGTTGTTGGCTTGTTGGCAGAAACCAATGATTTAACGTCCAGTGGGTTTGAAACGCATGACTTTGGAAGCCATTAGATCAAACTATTTCCCGAAATTGCACGATTCACGAACTGCCCTAGATTAATGGTTTGATCAGTTGTGTGGCATGTGGCACCATCTTGTTGGAACCACACATCACTGATGTCAAGTCCATTCAATAATGCCAACAAATGAAATAAGGGCGAACTCCATTGACCGTCACATGGCGATCTAGCACATCTCCGGCATGAAATCCACATCACGCTGAAACTTCTAGTGGATGCAATGGAGTCTCTTGAAGCATATGTGGTTTTGTTGTATGGCCTTAATGAGACTTTAATTCTTGAATTGATTAGATCTTGTAAGTACTTCGACTAGTGCGGAACATTCAGTAGTGAATATGTTGACTCGAATTTATCATGACGAAAATTGGACCGTCAATTGAACTAAGTGCTCTTTTAGTTGGAACCACCGACTCAGAGTTCCGGTAGTAGTTTTTAATAATTTCCAAACGTTGGTCATTCGTGTAAATCTAAACTGACGTTTTGACATTGATCATGAAAGCAGTTAAGGATGCGTTTGTATTAAAATACAAAAACGTTATGTTATGTTCAAAAACTTTTTGTATGGATTAACTTGAAATTTGTCACGTCTTTCAGAAAAAGACATGTTGTATCTTCAAGTAGTTTCAGCTGCCCACGAGTCGAAATGTGGTTCAAACCCTAACAACTTGTCTGTTGCTCTACTTTAAGAATGATAGTGTGCATGTGCATTTTGCCTATCCTGGATGGATTTATGGCTGGCAATATACATGAAAGTTTCTTCAAAAAGATTTCGTATTAACTTAATCACAAAACTATCAATGCGCCAGATCCCCGCGTGGTTGTAAAACTTTTTATTTGAAAGAACTTGTTCGAAAACATTTCTTTTTAAAAAACACACAAGTTTTTGCTTATAAGAACGACTTATGTTGAGCCTTATGGGATAGCCATAAGTCCAAATTGATCGAATTAAGATAAGATGCAATGAGTAAAATAGTCTTTTTAAGCCCTTGACGGGTGACCTTTTACCGTGATCGTTGAAACAGAAATTTTGGTCATCAAGTAATTTACTTATGTCTAATATTTCCAAATTTTCCATAAGTCACGGTTAGATAGACTCAAGGCTGTCTGACTGTAAGTTTCCACTTAAAATAGCAACTGATTACACTTCTTCTGGAGATTATCCTGTATGACCCTTACTCTAAACCTGAGACTAGAGTTTTAGATTGTAGGCAATAGTTTTAGTCCCTTCCTTGTCCCTTGGTCGTATTTTCGATACGAAAACTCATAGCTGTTACACCCACCCTATCAGTCAGTTAAATTTTGTACTATATATCCTTTTATACTATGTGTTTGTTTAACAATCAAGTAAACCGTCGGCACTGTATCGAAGTCCTTCTCAAGATCTACCAAACAACCGCCAGTAGATTACTTTCCAGCTAAGCAGATTGCAACTGGCTTGCTTGCAGGTCAAGTACGGAGATTTAAGCCAGTTCATCTGTACTCTCATTTCATGGTAGTATACCTTCATGACGAGGCATCTTGAAGAGTATTATCTTATGCTGTGTTCCAAGAACTTTAAGTCTTCCTCGGCAGCGATTCACTAGCTTTGATTTCTCAGAAAATATACCGATGTCCAATTTCGATTCATCAGTATAAGCTACTGTGACTTCTAAGCTTGATGTTTCTCTGCTTTTCCATTCCTCTCTACTTCGATAGATAAGGGACCACGTAGTTTCTTGTTGTTACAGTTCTTACTTACTTAGTTAAGTCCTGTATCCCCTTGTGGGTCCTAGGGCCTCGACAATGCCTACGCGCCATGGTGTGCGGTTTCTGGAAATGTGTTTCAGTCCTCCCCAACTCTTTCCCAGTTGCCGTGCTTCCTTCTCAACTGTTCTGCGCCACGTACTCCTAGGACCGCCGCGTATCCTGCCATCCTGAGTAAGCGGGTTCCATTGCATCGCGTGGTTAGCTATGGACCTGTCACCCTTTTGGAGAGTATGTCCAATCCACTGCCACTTTCGTCGTCGTATTGTTGTACCTATAGGTTCATGGACCGTTCTCTGATGGAGTTGTTCGTTAGAGATATGGTTTGGCCAGAAAATCCTAAAGATATAACGTAAGCATCTATTGACGAACGTTTGCAGCTTTCTCGTGATAGTCGCGGTCACCCTCCAGGTACCTCATCCATATAGCAGCACGGATTCAACATTGGAACGGAACAGTCGTAGCTTGGTGGTTAAGCTAATCGCATTGCTACGCCAAACTGTGGATAGCATCCTAAACGCAGATTTTGCTTTGCCTATTCGGCTGGCTACATCCAGTTCGGTTCCGCCATCGGTTGAGACAATACTCCCAAGGTATTGAAAACTCTCAACTCTCTCAACCCTTTGTCCAGCAATGCATACATGAGCAGATGAGCTCGGTCCTAGGCTGATCATTTTTGTTTTTGCCGAGTTAATCTTCAGCACAACGACGGCTGCCTCTCTCCCCACGTTTGTTGTTATTTGGTGAAGGTCCATAATTCTATGTGACGGCAGGCATACGTCGTCGGCGTAGTCGAGGTGTTTGAGTTCAGATGTCCTCCGTTTCCTGTTGATAAGACCGCATTTAGCACGTCGCTAATCTCCAATAAAAATAGTAGCCTTGCCGAACCCCAATTTGGACTTCGAATTCCTCTGACAGCCTTCCTCTGTGCAATACGTGACATGTGGACCCATCATATGTAGCCTTGATAATTGCTATTAATTTATCAGGAATGCCTCTCCTGTGCAAGGCACGCCAAATAAATTTCCGATTGACACTATCAAACGCCTTTTCAAAATCGATGAACAGCAGGTGAAGTGGCGATTGGTGTTGATGTGATCGACACAGGAGGATCCAGAGCGGAATCCTGCTTGTTCGGCGTCGAGTGTGTCTTCATGGTGTAGTTTGACTCGCTCCAGGATGATTCTAGCAATTATCTTCGCCCTGCATCAGATTGCCTTTTTTTGGGAGCTTGACGATCATTCCTTTCTTCCACTCATCCGGAAAGCTCTCGGCTTCCCATATTCTCCTGACAAGTGAGAACAATAGCTCTGCCGATGCAGTACCGCCTTATTAGTTTTCAGTGCTCTGATCGCGGTAATAATCTTATCCTTACTGGGGGTGGTGGTGTGGATTCGGGAATTTCTTTCTACGGACACTTCTGTCTGACTTGGGTGCATATTGCTGGCGAATACTCGGTTCAGAACCGAAGCAAAATGCTCCTTCTATCTCTTGAGTTAGTCCTCATCCGATACAATTCTTACATACTTGCAAAAGGTCTTAGTGTGGCCCTATGCTATCGGCTTCCAGATGTCCAATTGACTTTGCTTAAGGCGCTTGTGCCTGTTGATTCTTGTATAAAAAGTATGTTGAGGATGACTGCAAGTCCTTCCGTTGGAATTGTTCTCATTATATATATTAGTAGTACCAATGCACGCTAGCCGTTGCTAGTTTCCTCTTGTTTGTAAACAGGTCCAGTTGTTCTTTAGGGCTCCTCCAAATGCCTCACTAAGAGGACCAAGAAATTTAGCTTACTTATCGAACTTCGAATCCGCTGTTTCTAAATTTTAGGAGTGTTCTGTTGAGAACGGTGGGCGCCGTTGCTCAGTGGTTAGTGCCTTGGACTATGAAGCAAGGGGTTCGAGGTTCGAATTCCAGTCGGGGAACACCTAAAAGTGTTTCTGGATTCCCTGGATCCCATCGACCTGTTGCGCCAAGTATTTATTTTGTTGAGAACGAGAATCCATAGTGAAGGGGAGATGAGTCCACCTTGAGGTGCACCCCTGGAGCCATATGTATACTTCTAATTAGATTCCTCCTAGTTCTGTTTTAGTGCGCCTTTATTCTATATGTCCGATGCTTTTTGAATTTTGTCTTTGAATTCCGATTAATTTTTCTTCCGAAGTCGTTAACAGAGTTTCGAAAGTGCTGTTTCAACAACTCTTTCATATTTTCGAGAAGAGCCTTTAATCGTAAATTTATGTTAGGATGTCAAACTTTTTATCGTAAACGGGTTTGCCTTAGCGATTATTCTGTCATGTTTCCATCCAAGGCTTGAGTTCAGAACAAAACTATAAATCCTTGATCTTCTAAGGGTGTCCTCGAAAACTACTCGTATGTACATAAGCCCATGACTTGGCATTTGCATTTCATTTCCTCCATATATCTTCTGCTCGTTTCCGACACTCGTTGACTTTGAAACGTTCTTTAATGCCGAGACCCTTTTCGAATTTATCAGTAAGACAATAAATTAAAAATGTTGCCATTGTCAATGGTTAAAGATTTCCGATTACTTTCAATGAGGGGGTTAATTCAATTTCCAAAAGGATGTCCAGAAATCCCGGAAGCCTTCGGTTTCTTTTCGTTTTCGTTTTGGTTTTTTTTAACGACTTCAATCAACAATTTACGAAGCCCTATCGGTGGTAATCCTCCCAAAGGAACCAACTCTCAAATATCTTATGAAAACATGAAATATAGACTCCCGAACATAAAAGGAATGTGTCATATCCTTATAAGCTCCTAAAATTTCGGCAACCTTCCACAAGCTGGGTTTATTTTTATATTTTTTATTTTGAAAAAGGGGCTCGTGGGTTGTGTTTTGGGGGCTTGTGCCCCTCCGTTGTGGAAAGTTAACTCAAATAAAGGAAATGGATTTTCGTACGTACGTACGGCTCTCTAGTGATAATTTTTTGCGGTTGCCTCTATTATGTGTCATTTTTTTTATGCGATAAAATGGCGTCTAACACTCACACGGAAGGAGCACACACAAAAATGCCATCCTCTGATAATCTTGACGACACGGTACCTCTCTTAGGAGCAAGGAATAAAAGAACTCTAGTCGAAGGAGATTGGTCCTTGATGATGTTCTTGTTATTATTATTATTATACCTACTCTTTCTTGTGTCCTTTTGTGTCCGTTTTTTCTTTTTTTTTGCGATTCGCATTGTTCGTCCTGCCAATAAATCGCCGGCTATTCTTCTCATTTAATCGATTCAACGTAACTACACGTTTCTCGTCATGACACACAATAGCGAAGGGAAGGAGTTAGCAGATGGATCAGAACTATGTATGACAGGAGACGAGGCAAAAGGGAACAGTATCGCAATACACCTTAAGGACGAAGAAAGGCCAATTCAGTGACTCTCTCGCATAGTAGCGTAGGGATAAGTAGTTATCTCTCATTCATTTCAATATTGGGACACACGCCGACGACGACGGCAGGATATTTCTGGGCAATTTTTTAGCATTTCCTTTCTTGTGTTCTCGGATCCACTCTTTGTGTTCACTTTAACACAGCCACCAATGTTTTATTGATATATGTATACTCTCGTACAGTGTACGAAGAAGGGTGGTGTATAACAAGCATTTGAACAAGGCAACATAATCATAATAAAAAGAAAAACGATGGAAGGATGAGACAAGCGGGACGAGGAAGAGAAAAAAAAAACGCTTTATCGAGTATTAAGGATGATGGAGAATAGGCGGGGGTGGGTGAGGATAGGAAATTTAAGGACTTCGCTTTTAGGCTGTTGCCGCTTGGGCTCTTCTGCTGCTGTTGTGTATAATGTTTGAAACGTGATATAATAAAAGGGGAAGAAGAGCCACCATCTAAATCTTTGGAAGGATTCCTTTTCAATAAATTTATTTATCCTTTTTTTTTTTTTGTTGCTTGCAGTGTGATAGTACTGCTCGCACTCTGCTATTCTATACATTTATCTCGTATTTCTTACGCGTTATTTTCCACTTCTTATTTAAACCTTCGTTGCCGCTGCTGCCGCCGTCACATTCGCCAATTTTGATCCTTTCCTCGTGGATATCAAAAGGATTGGTGGCCCTTTATGGGGGGTGCTGGGTGCTGGGTGCTGGCGGAGTTTAAAGGATGCCAGGACTGTGTTCTATGTGTGTCTTCGAGAGAGGAGGAGAGAGAGAGTAGGTGAATGTGTAATTTATTTTTCGAGTATATCCTAATGTCATTCGAGATAAATTGAATTTGTGGCAATGGATTGTGAGCGTGCGTGTTGGTTGGGGATGGTGTGGGAAATGGGGGTTGGAGGTATAAAGGAAAGGATCTTGCGTCGAGGATTGTTTCAGAGTGAAGGTCAAACGGGGCTTGTAAGGATGAAGTACGTTTATTGAAAATACCTTCTTATGCTTGAGAGAACTAATTAGAAATCACATGTAATGCAGAAGCCTGCTGCCGACGGCGGCGCCGGGGCGCTTTGCAATGGGATAGCAGAGCTGGTTTAAGGGATTTTTAGTCATTTGATTGGATGTGTTCGGTTCGAATTATAAGGATTAGAAGGGTTGGGGTAGAGCACGTGTCTGGTGATTGGATTTCACTTATATTATAAAATTTATTTCCTGTGATTCATTCGCAGGAGTTTTATTTTTTTTTCTTTGCATTTGACGGGTGGTATACGATTAAATAACTCTTAAGGACACTTGATGGGTTGATGGCATCGTGTAGCGTGGTGGAATGTTTCAAATTGTATTGAATTTTGTGTAAATTACCACTGAACGTAACCGGAGAGTATCAGCTTGGTTCTACATTAACATATCATTGTTACTCTGGAGCATGGGAGTTTAAGGCAATGAAGTGCGGGTTAAGCAGGTGTGTTTTTATCATATCAGGAGCTTGACATGGGGTCTTGGAGTGACGCTTAAGACAGGATTAAGATCGTAGTGTTAATCTCTAATGCTAGGTTGTATTTCGCTCTTAACAAGAGCTGGTACTATGCTAATATTTAAGATCTTCAATATTCTCTGGCTAGTAGTAGTTCTAGAAGACTAAATCATATTTGTACGTATGAGACTGATGTATAGTTTGACAAACTTTTGTCAGCTCTTGAAGATAAGGTTAATGGAACAGCGAAGGAGTGTAGTGTGTTTTTTAAGTGGTTTTGTTCTGCTTATGTGACTCATAAAATTTCCAAAGTCTTTCGTGGTCCTATTGCTGTAACCATATGGTTTGCTCTTAGCGTGTAAATAATCGAAGCATAGTTTTTGATTTTGTTGAATGTCCCATCTACGTATATCTAAGGAAGCTACGCCTGTTTTGGTAAGTTTCTTACCGTTTCTGTTCGGACTTTGGTTCGCTCATCTGGACTGAGGTTCGTCATCATTCCTATTCTAGTTAGCCCATTATCACAAGCCAACACAACCAACCTCGTGACTTCACGTTTCTCGAGCAGGAGATGTTTGAACCTGCGTAGGCCCTGTCTATGATTTGTAAGCATTTGCAGCTTCTCATGCTTTCTGTGGGTCCAAGTGTTTATATTGAAAATCGCGTTCATGTTCTTCTACTGGGGAGATCACTTGGTTTCTCCGCACCATTAGTGTAATACATGTGTGGGACATAGTACGAGAAAGAAACGATCTCAGGAGAAAATAGTAGGTACAGTGCTGTATTAAAAGTTGCGGAGCTGTGTAGTTAAAGCACTGTGTGACATGTTCCTAACTACCTACAATACATAATAGTCTTCTACTTCAAAGCTAGAACCGTCTATTATGACACAGAAAAGGGACCACAGAGCTTGAATATAACACTAGGGATTCCTCAAGGGTGAATCGTGCGACCAATTCTTCGAAACATAGTGGACGATGGCATACATCGAGACCAATGGGCTAATGCACCCTTAGACACTTTGAGCAGGTCAGTATTCTGATGTGTGACTTCAAAGTGGGTATCAGCGACGTACAACATTGGAGAGTCAGTAGATCCGATGTGTGGTATCAAGGGCCGGAATGTCTCGATATAGGGGTAAATTGAACCTTTTCCTGTCAGGGCATGGATGACCCATTACGCCAGCACTGTAAGGGAAAAGTCAGAACTGAGAGCAAATATTTCAGCGAAGAATTGCCTTGGCTTGGTAGTGGACAAACAGGATAGACTTGACAGACATGATAGACACTGACACAGAGACTCGGCATAATTTGCTGTTCATTGTGACTTAAAAAACCCTTTTTCATCTCTCTTAAGCTTTCGTCTTTCTGCAGAAATTCCAAATGTGTGGCACTTGGGCCGCAATGGTCCTTAGGCTCTACCTGTAAGTATATACCGTATTACCTACTAATTAGAGAAGAGACACAATCTCAAAACTCATCTCATCTAAAGCTAAATCCTGTATCGACTCATAAACCACAAAATGACATCGTTGTATTCCCAGCGGGACCTAACGAATATTCGCCAATATGTAGCTCTTTTCATTAATCACCAACAACGAGCTAACCCAACCATACCAACAAAAAAAAAAAAAAAATCGTGGTGGCCCTCCCCCAATTAGGCGCTATTCCCCTAGAAACATCATAACCCAAACACATCCAAAAATTATCATCATCGGCATAAGAACAAGTATAAGACACACACCCTTGAAAGACCACAGAGACTACCTCGTCCTCGTCGTCGTTCTCGTCCTTGTTCCCGTCCTCTCAAGCCTTGGGTCCCATAAGCCTGCCGAAAACAACAAACTAATGTATTCCAGAGTGTGATAAACTTCCTCGTAATGAATTAGTGGACGAGAAATTTCCATTGCTAAGGATTTTTCTCGGTCTCGTGCTCTGGCCAAGGTTTTTCTCTTGCTGCTCTCGCTCACCAACAATTGTCTTCAACACTGAAAATCGGCCGGCGCGCTCTTTGGAGTGAGGCTGCTGCTTCGTAGCGCAGCGACAGACCGACGGACCGACTTTGGTCCAATGTAGTGGGTGGTTTAATAGCTGGTAATAAATGTCTTGAGTTGATTAAATTAACGACCCAAGGGGGTGGTTCAGTGGTGATGGCAATGGTGAGAGGGTAGTATTGGATGTAGCTTTGCCCGTCTCGTTGTGGCAATGCTGATGGCGCTTGCCTCGCTTGTCGTGTATAAAAAAAAGGGACAGCAAAAATAAGAAGGAAAAGTGAAACAAAAAAAAAAAAAACCGAGGAGTCCTGGGAAATAGGAAAACGACCAATGTTTCGTACGTTTTTCTGTTTTTTTTTTCCGGGTTCTGGTTTGGTTTGTTTCGTCGTCCACCATTGTGTTGAGTTATCAAACCGAACTCGAACCGTAGATTTCTTGTGTTTTCTTTTCTTTGCTTGGAATTCGAATATTAATTTTCTTTTTCCTTTTTTTTTTTTTGTTTGTTATCCTTTAACATGGCTTCTGGTTCAGGGTGTGGATATCAAATCTACCTTCAGGGACCCGTCCTCGGTTCTAATCCAATATTTTTCAATCACCTCGCCGAGGAAAGATGTGTTGCGAGTGCTTTTAGCTGAAGTTTTTCCTCTTCCCATCCTGCTGTCGTATCTATTAGGGGGCGGAATAGACCACTTAGGCACACGTTACCTGGGGGTTATTTATGGGTTGTACTTACATACATACATACTTGTATCTGCGTTTGTATGTCATGTCGCTTATATGATTGCAATTTTATTACAAAAACAAAAATAAAACGACAAAAGGTGTTAAGTTTGTGTAGTATGGTAGTAAATTATAATAGCATTGCCCTCGGAGGAGTTTTGATGTTGTCTAGACGAGCACGTTGTGTGCGTTTGCGTGTGTGTGTGTGTGTCTGTTTGGTGGCAATAAATTCCCTCGGGATGTGAATCAACTAGAGTCAGTTGCGTGTTGAAAACAGATGAAAGTAAAAAGTTACTTGAGTGATACCCCCGCATGAGAGATACTAATTGATATTCAAAATTTTGCATGCTTAAGTGGATTACATTCTTCGACAAGGCGGCAAAGTTTTGACGAGCTATTTTTTAGTATTCTCAAAAATGTACCATACAATCGGGGTTTGCTTATCTTCGGCAATATGTTTAGGTAAATTTTGTTGAAAGGTCTGGAATTTTTAATTTTATATTTCCACCTTTGTGTAGCACTGCTGTTCCCGTCGACAATATTGAGTCTGGTTAGTCATCTTCTACCAGGTGTATGCTTTTATGACTACGCTCATGAGACTTTATAAAAAAGAAAATGATTTCTAGAGGTGAAAACCAACTCGTTCGTCCTGATACAATGGGAATACCAGTCATGACTGGAATTTTAATACAAAAACCCATACCGTGGGCACATGACTTACGTGCAAAACACTAATGGTGTAACATAATCTGATTACCGTCGACCGAGGGAGGAGAACTCAGAGTTTAGCACGAGTTCAATGCATTAAAAGGCAGAAATCCTTATTTTGGTATAGTGGTTGCTTTTACATGTGAATGGCTCTTGGTTGTTTGATCTCGTATATATCAATCCCTGCTTTTAAATAAACAATCGCATCACTGCAACTTTGATGGAACATGTCTAAAGGCGACAATTGGCAAAGTGTTTAGAGCATTTCTATTAATGGGTATGTTGCGACCTGTTGGTCTCTTGTGTCTCTCATCAGGGTTCTCTTCGCACTGAGTTGCTTTCGAAATCATTTTTGAGGGTCGTGTTAGAGAACATTTTGGCGGAAGAAATCTGCCCTAAAGCACAGATCCAAGAATGAGAGTTGGGTGTGGTGTCGATATTACCCCATCTGATAATTAGTATTAACTCACATAGTTCAGTCTCGGCACCTGTTCTGGGAATTAATTGAACTCATCGCAGAATATGCCATGAGATATACCCAGTCTCCTTAGATTCTTCCTAAAACTACGAACCCACGTTAGGAAGGTTAGTAGGGCACGAAGGTTACACTTGGTCATTCTGATGCATGGTTGGTTTTTTTTTTTGTATTCTTTGAGGAAGTGATCCCTTAAAGGATCGAGATCGGTTGAAGAAAGTAGGTACTAGAAAGAAAAAAACATACATTTTTGAATAATCCGTTTGTTTTGTTTGAAAATATAAATAACTCTGTGCGATGTCATCAGGTCCATTAGTTAAATAATCAATCAATCAACAAGCCTCTCCAGTTAGAGGAGTTTTTGTCTAAGAGCTTTTACTTGCGCACTCCAAGTTGGTTCAGGATCACTTCCACTTATGCATGTCATCTAAGGCGATATCTTTCTCTTCTGCGTTGTTCCGTCGAATAGTCTAGGGTTTGGATATAAGAATAAATAAATAGTTGGCGCAACAGGTTTAATGCCGTGTCCGAGGGGCACTGTTTGCTGTTTGAGAAGCTTTCTCAGGACAGGTGTACTCTCGGATGTTTGTCAGACGCTTGCGAGAGGTGGGGCCGCGAAAAACTTTTAGGTGTTCGGCTTGGGATTCGAACCTTGAACCACTTGCTCCATAGTCCAACGCACTAACCACTGAGTCACGGCCCCCATGTACTTTACTGTAGTAGCTATTTTAGCGGCTGGTATATTGAGAATTAACACATGTCAAACAGTGTTAAGACATCCCGCCATAAAAATGGCATTTGGATAACCCATGTGATTCACAAAATGGATGTGTGGTGTACTGGGAGCTGGAATCTGTGTATTTGATAATCTTATTCTCATGTGTTGCCCCTTCAGAAGACATTTCATCATTTCTTCATATTTTTACTTGCACCTATACCTATAGGGCAAGTATTGCAATCGTGAAAAAAATCGAACTCGAGATTTTAATCAAACTTGACATTACTATGATGGAGAAGTCCAAAAAAGTAGGTCCGGCAATTCCGTCTGTCTGTCTGTCTGTCTGTCTGTCTGTCAGTCTGTCTGTCTGTATGTATATTCGACTACAGCCTAAACGGCTGGACGGATTTACTTCAAACTTCATATATAGGGTCTGTAGGATATTCCCTAGAGGCGAAATTTGAATTTTCACTCTAACCTCAAAATTAAGGGTAGTTTACTTAAGGCCGATTTCAGTTAAAATGGATTTTCTCGAAAACGGCTCTAACGATTTCGATAAAATTTGATGTGTGGGTTAGTTTGGGCATATGCTATAAGGTGGCATACCACGTTTTTCACGAAAAATTCGAATAACGGTAATAATGAAAATCAGCTGTTTCTCGGGTATTTGTGCGGCGATTGGGCTAAAAATTATTATTTGTAGGTTATAAGACAAGTGCAAAATAATGGCATACCAAATTTTAACTTATTTTTTTTCAAAATTTTTACTAGAAATTGAGAAAAAATTATTTAAGCAAAGTAATAGGCCTTAAAATTCTCTATAATTCACTCAAACACCCTATCTGGCCACGCCCACTTTTTATGGGCATTTTTATAAAAACAAAACTCCTACAATGTTATGACTATTATTCCATTGAAACGCGGAATGCCACGCCTACTTTACTGGGAAGAGCAAGACTTGGACTTTAATTCTGATAAAATTATACACTTATAGCATTACGGTGCAAGTACGTACGACCCAGTCGTGCACTTTATTTTCCGATCCAACACAGACCACATGCAAAAGGCAACATATGTCCTTCTATCTTGGATCATCTTAGAGCATCCATGTTTATCTTATTGAAAATAATCTTCTTAACTATGCAGATTGGAGGTATTAAGTCTCTAACTGTATCGTTTTGAGGAAGCTTTGATCCTTTTTTGGTCAGTTTGTTGGCCCTTTCATTGCACCCTATAACGCAGTATCCTTAACGGTTCCCCTTACTAATATCCTGAGGATTGTGCCGCAATTTGCGGTATCCCCCGAATAAAAATGTACGTAAATATTTCTTGAGTAATTCGGTTTTTAGCCCAACTGGAACTTCTTGCAACACACTGCATTTGCCTGGAAGTCTCAGGACTTATGTCTCACCAAAACTCATACCCTCGTTGGTTTTGGTGAGGTTTCACCTTATGAGTCTATGAATTTTCCCCAAACTAAAATTCCTATCTCATCTGCGTACGCTATGATGGCTACTCCTATATTGGTTACCTCGTTATGTATCCTACTAATGCCTAGAACACAGAGAAATGCCACTTTGATGGATTTTCCTAATTGTACTAGATCCGAGAGTAGAATTAATATTTTTCGAGCGGCGTCAGTATATAATGATATGATCAACATTAAACTCAATGAATCAGTCCTTACAATTCTGGCACTTAAGTGCTAAACTAGACAAAGGAGTTAACCATGTAATATTTTATCAGGACATAAGCAAACAAAGGCTCAGAAGCCTTAAATCGGCAGAAATTGCTGTACTGTCCCCTATGAGAAGTGTTAGCGAAAATACTTGATTCATTTCTTGCATCAATTTTGACGGTCGCTTTCAAACCTTAGGTTGGGTTAGATAAATGGGTGCCCTATCTGTCTACCGAAAGGTGCCTGCATCTCACTTAGACCACAGAGAAACCATTGTGTCCAACCAAATTTTTTTTTTTTTTTTTGGTTGCGCCTGGAGGTGAGGAATCTTCAAAAGATACCAATGGTCCGTACCATTGGTGATGCCCGATTCATATAGCTGACCTGTCCATGTCATTAGTGTGAGTCAGTATATGCCTACGGGCTAAAACTCACCCCTCAGAGAGGCACTATGAGAAACCGGTCGCGCGTGCTCATAGTAGTACAGCTTTAATCCTCTCATTTCTTCATTGCTTCATGACTACGACTAAGTTCCCTTAACAAGTAGTTTATGCTTCTGTAGTATTAATCGCGTTAGGTAGGTAGCCTTCCAGCGAAGGCACCTACTAATACCGTCATTAAATGCGGTTTTCCTTACGGCGCTAGGTCGAACGGTCTTGTTCTTTGTAGTCGGCGCTCGATGTTTGTCACGTCTATAGTACGGATTATTTCATTATTGCAATGAGCGTAAAGACGAGTACGAAGTTTGCGAGCAAAGTTCATTACTTCGTCATTCACAGTAGCAATTCCTAGATCTCTGTGAATATCACTATTCCTTATATACCACGGAGCATTAACGATTGCTCGTAGAGCTTTGTTTTGAAATGTTTGCAGTACAGCCATATTGCTTGGTTTCGTACAACCCCAAAGTTGTATTCCATATGTCAAAGACGGTTTTAGCACTTGCTTATACAGAAGCAGTTTGTTATATACGCTTAGCTTCGAGTATCTTCCGAGTAGCCAATGCATGTCTCTTAGTCTGATTTCTAGCTCGTCGCGCTTTTTTTAACGTGTGAACCAACCAAATGAAATCCATGGGAACCCACAATGAATTCACCATTAGAACGATAGCTAACAAACGCAACCAGATTGATAAACTCGTATGAATCTCAGGAGTTTGTTTGGCTCAATATTTCGCAGCCCATCCATCTCTGACAAGAAGTGACTGTCAAGAGTTGTATTTCTTTTATGGGCCACCTCAGGCATGTTTCTTCTTCGTCCCAACTGTTTCTGCAAAACCCATTATGAGATTAACTATGCTTGGTTACCCATTGTACAGTAGTCGGTCATGCTTAAGCTTCAGTAGATTGGTGGACTTCTTCTTATCGTGACTTGCCCCAAAAATTTAGCTATAGCCCAGCGTTTGTTAGCTTTTTCGAGATTTCCTTGTGTTATGTACTACGAAGTATATTGGCCTTAACAAGAGCCTGTCCGTTTTCGTTTACGGACATGCTAACATGTCCCAGAACCCAGTAGAGGGTACCTTATTGACTGGTTATATCTTGTTCAGTTCTTGTGAACAGACTTAATGGCTGTTTGGCTATCCACGTAATGTAGATGCTTAGGTACAGTGATGTGAAAAATAATAGGAACACTTCTACATAAATGTTTCAAAAGCGTCAAACTTCTGTGATGGTTGAGCAAAACAAAGAAAATTAATGGGATATTAAGCTTTACTGTTTGCAAAACAAAGTATAGTTGTCTACACCCAAATATTCTGTCTGCCTTCCAAATTGTATCATAAGTTTGTGGAATGCGGTTGATTTTGGCTGTGCAAAATAATAGGGACAGCTCTTATATCTTCTCGTAAATCAAATATTTTTTGTATTTAGCTTAATTTTTTTTAACCTAATAGGTAAGATAAGAGTTAAATTTAAAAAAAAAAAAAAAAAAATTGTGAATTTATTAGAAATTAGTGAAAAAAATAGATCGAGCAAAGCACTGTAGCTATGAGATGAGGAAGCAGATTAAAGATCTAAATAATAACGGTTTTTCTTACCGGAAGATTGCCGAAATTATTGGATGTTCGAAAGGAAAAGTTGAGATTGCAATAAATTGGCAATCTAAGGCAGAAACCTGTGGAAGAAAGCCGAAAATATCTGCATCTCTCAAAAAAAGGATATTGCGCTACGTTAAAAAGGAACCTTTTGCTTCATCCAGCGCATTGAAGAAGGAATTCAACCTGAACGTCGACAGTTCTACAATACGGAAAATGCTTCTAGCCAACAAGTTAAGAGCAAGAAGCGCAAGAAAAGTACCGCTCTTGTCGAAAAAGAATGTTGCCAAAAGGTTGCTTTTTGCAGAAGCACATTGTAGCTGGCCTGAATCGAGATGGCGCAATATTCTTTGATCTGATGAGACTAAAGTTGACTTATTTAACTCTGATCGCTACAGTTCACTAGTGCGGAGACCGCCCAATACGGCACATAACAACAAATACACCATTAAGACCGTGAAACATGGTGGGGCTGCATCATGGTATGGGGATGTTTCTCTTACCAGGGTGTAAGTCCCATTCACAGAATCGAAGGCACTATGACAGCACCGTCTTACGTCGATATTTTGAATACAACTATGCTACCCTATGTCGAAGACGATATGCCACTTCGATGGGTGCTCCAACAGGATAATGATCCTAAACACTCATCGAAGCGTGCAAAAGAGTGGTTCTCGGACAACGACATCAATGTCTTAAGCTGGCCTTCTCAATCGCCTGACTTAAATCCTATTGAGAACCTGTGGCGAGAGGTTAAAGTAGCATTGAGGGGTGTGAAACCTTCAAATGCTAATGATTTGTGGACGTCTGTGAAGGCCGCGTGGGAAGCTATTCCACCTACAACTTGCCAAAAACTACTGGACTCGATGCCGCGATGTTGCTTGGCCGTTATTAAGAACAAGGGCTATTCAACGAAATCCTAAAGTACATGTTTGATTAAATACTTCTTTGATTATATTTTAATATTCATTTTACTTTTGTTTTAGTTTACGTTTGGAGTCATTTCATGAAGAATTGATAGCTGTCCTTATTTTTTTTCACAGGCAATTTAGACGAAAATTACAATTAATTTTTTTTTTTTTACTACAAGTATAAATTTTTGGTAACTTATTTTATTTTTATGTTATTAAAATTGAAATCAATAATTACTAAATTAAAGCTCATCATAATTATCACGGGGTTCTTAGTTTTTTCGTTATTTTAAATATGGTAATGGCTGTCCTTATTATTTTGCACATCACTGTATATGTTTCCTGAAATATTTTCTTCTACAATCATTTCCATGGCTTGTCCGATTGCATCCTTTAGTCTGACGGAGCATTTTATATCTCGAATCTCGCTGTAGACGCCAACTCCCGTGACCCTATCCATATTGTTAGTTCATCCTTGGTACGTACGTCACCCCTGCACTCTGCTGGGAATTCTAATATTGACTCTCCATCGCATACCAGCTCTTACCTGGGATACTGTGCGACCGCCTGAAACACTTCTTCAACTCCTTGGTCGGCTCCTATCAGGGTGATTTCAGGGCACAAAAATCAGGAGTCGATAAAATTTTCACACCTTGACAGAAACCCAAGAAGTCAAAATGTTTTTATCGATTTTAAGGGCGCTTATGACGACAAGACTACTATCACATGAAAGTGATGTCCGAAAAGGATTTAGACAGGGTGACCCTGTTTCATATGATTTTTCCAACATAATTCTTGAAAGGAGATTATACGAAACTCACAAGTCAACACAGGAGGTACAGCCTTTCACAAGTCTGCGCAACTGACTTGGAGTTGGCAGTTAACAGAAGAAACTTGCTAGTGAAGGTCCAGGTTCACTCCGAACTTGAGCGCCCTCTGAGTAAGTACCTACGAAATTCACTAACTACAAGGATGAATTTGCCGGAGAGTAGGATGGCAATATCGTTGTTTTAAGAGTTTTTACAAGCTCGTGGGCTTTGAAAAGCCATTTAGGCGGTGATAGGACTCCAACCTTACCCAACTTATAACTTTGCTTTCTTTTCTTGAGTAATTGAAGCTTTTAAGAAGACCATTTCATAACTAATAAGCAAGTTTAAAAGTTTCTGAATTAGAAATGTTAAATTTTCCACCATTACCACTGGCCACAAAATGTTCGACTGTAATACAAACCATTACAGCGCCACTAATAAGCAATTAACATTCTCCCATCCACTGTCCTCGAAATCACATCCCAAAATCTCTTACCTAACAGGCAACTTAGCAATACCACCAAATACCACGGGGCAGCGCCAACCAAAAACTCTCCACTCTTGACGGAAAAGAGCTTTTTCGAAACTCCCACCTATTCCCATCCGAGTCAGGAGCCAGTGGCGTCCTCCATTGGAATTGCAAAAGGAGCCACCGCTTCCAATACACTTTCCTCATCGTCCTTAAAGAGCAACATCACTTTTCCACGCATACTCTCTTGTTTTCGAAGAGAAAGCCCCATGGACTCGCTCTCTCGTTCTCTCGCACATCAACTTCATCATTCACATCCTCCGAACTCATAAAAAAGGAAAACAGCACCAAAAAACAGGACCACCACGGCGGAATATACTCCTTGATGGAAATTCACACCAACTTGGTGTCGATTGGGTGAAATCAGTTCCTTTGATAACGCGATACGGGTTGGTTTACAATCGGCTACACGCGCTACCGCCATCTATCGGGCGGAAGGATTTCTTTGCAAATACAAATAAATTTTTTTTCTCTGTGTGTTTTTCGAAATAGTCAAATTAACTTAGGTCCTTGCGTTGGAAAATTTGTTTTCAATCAAAATGGGTTTCAACCTCAAGTCTCGCCACGGTCCTCATTGAATTTATCGGTACTGGGTACTTGGGGCTAAAGAAGATAAAAATTGGGTCAAACAGAAGTTAAATCGCCCGAAAGAGGGGTTCGTTCATTCGGTTTGTGTTGTTATTGTAGCCATTAGTGTCCCGATTTCGTCAGTGGGTGTAATCGGTTCGCGTTTTACATTAATTGACGGCCGAACGACGTTATACCGGCTCGGTCTTTATTTCTGTTTCTGTTTTTTTTCTTTTCGTCGTGCGTCGTCCAGATCTCCGAGGACAGCAATTTCCAATTCATTGTGCGTACTTTACACAAGCGGCTGGGAACCGAGTCCGGTCGACTCGCGACTATCTACATGGTGTGTGCGTTCATTTTTTTAATTTCACGCGGAAAGGGATCCAATTAAGGCTTAAATTCACCACCACTACCACCAGCAGCACCGGTCGTCTGAAGTGTGATATATAATTTTAATTGGTGACGGGACGGACCCGTGAGTGAGCAAGGGCTATGCGCTTACCATTTCAGCCTTGTTAAATAAATTAATTAAAAATGTATTTAAATTCATTTAATTTGGATTTTGTTACATATCGCCGGAATCGGCAGCGCCAACAGCGACTAGGCCAGCAGTGTTCGACAAGATAAATGCGAGTTACCGAGGTAGCAGGACGACATCGGCGACAGTACACTTTGTTCGAGTGACGGAGTTAATTCGGTTTGATAGTCGGCATACTATCTCCGAATCAGTTTAGGAGAACACAACGTTCTGAACGTGCTTCTGGCACGTTTTAATGAGGGTGAGTTATTTTGCTTTGTTGTTGTTGGTTTCGGGGTGGACGGGCCCATCCTTGCGAAATGATCTAATTTTTAATCGCATAATCTTGGTTAATGACATCAGATGAGCTGTTCAAGTGGTTTTTTGACGGAGAGGGAGTTATGATTGTGGTAATTGAGGTTGATACAGGACCGGTGGGAGTGGGTGGTCACTCAAATGCTTATTAGCGGACGTAATTCCCTCAATAATGCAGATACCTATATTTGCGTTAAGGATTAACATTTATCACTGTAATGAGACTGAAATTCGGTTGTGCGTGGTCGAGTCAGTTAAGAGTAACAATTGTAACCACACTGGCGGCGTGCACGAAATTCAATTAATTGAAACCATAATTAATTAGTCAATAGCATGGAATTTAACTTGTGTAAGAGATCAATGAAGGGAATTGATTGCTAATGTCTGTCTGACTTATCTTATGTATGATCTCTGGTGTCCTACTTAAAACCGATTTTCTTACGACTATCCTACGAGAAATAATTAAGTAGTATGTATTGCTGAATGAAGGGATAGTTCATATAAGGGGTGCCAGTGCCTAATCTTGAGAATCGACCTTGTTCGATTCGGGTTATGTCTTCATCGGTTTGTTGAAGTTGATGGCGGTTGCGTATAACATCCTGTGATGTGTGCATCAGAATGACTCATTGCAGTTCTTCATAAAATTTCACAGCGCCGGTGTATATCTATCTTTTTAATTCCCTTCCATTTGTGTTTCATAAAACCTAATTGGGATGCACTGGTACATTGAACTAGGGTTCGGCAAACAGTTTTTTTCAGTTTTCTGATTTTTTGATATGATAGGGAAAGAACATACATACAACAGCTGTGCGAAGTTCCCATTGGTAGTAGGTATACCAAACTCAAAACCCTTCTTAAACATGGACTCCATCCATCACTTAACATCTCATCTTATGTCGACCAAATCATGTATATTATTGGAAGATTGAAGTATACCCTTATGCCACGTACTTATGGGTAGTAAAGGTTATTTCATACGGCAGCAGTATATGCCAATCAGGCAATTATGTCTACTTCGGTAGTTGAAGATTCTGATCAATAGTTATACATACGTACTTTGATAGTATGTTGCTATATTTGTTAGAATAATAAAAGGGAAATGACCCAAGCTTGTTGATAGTAAAGGTTCTTTCAAAAGTCACGTCCAGACATTCCAGACTTAAAATTTTTTTTTGGTGTTTTTATTTTTTTAAAAATATGACTTTTAGCAATTAGGTATGAAAAATAAGTTCCACCATGAGAACGTCTACATACTTTCCTAAGAACATCAACATTCCCAAGGACTCGTTCCCACATAAGTTCATCAATTTGGGTTCGACTGTTGCCTTTCAGCTACTTGTTGTTGGCTTAATTTGTCAAAAAACCCAAAAAAAAAAATGATCTTACGGTCGGCTTTTTACACCTTTACTTGAAGTTGTTCAACCTTAGACCACAGTAGCGCATGTTTCCACGAGTTGAGTGACTCGTACCTCCACCTTGTTCAAAATAAAAGATCATCTGTGCTTATTTCTTCAATTTGAGGACAAATCCTTATTTAAAATACGCCAAATCATCGAAGGATGAATGCCTAATGCCTGACAATCTCGTGATATCGATCTTGAAGGTTCTTCGGTGACCATTTTTTGGTCCAGCAGACCTTTTTCGATCCTCGAGAGAACCAGATTCTTCAAAATTGTGGATTTAGCTTTGAATTGTTGATTCATTTGAAAGGTCATTTTCAACAAAAAAAAATTTCAAAGTTACATGTATTTCTTTGAATTATGTCATTTAATGCATTATTCTAGGGTGTAGCTATCCGTGGGTCAAATTCTACATATATCTACTTTATAAAAGTCAAAAGTGAGATAAAAGAAGGTAGCCTTCAGATTCATTCAGTTGGTGATAGAATGGATCCCTGAGGTACTCCAGCGCTTATGGGAAAGGTTCATTCTGAAATATGAGTCTAGTATGTTCTATTTATTGTATTCTCTCTTGTTGCTTGATGGTTGGAGTCCATGTGCTGTCTATTAAGATTCAACCAATTTGTGGATCTCATTTAAGCCAACAGTTATATCCGATTGTATTAAAATAATTCATTAAGTAATATTGTTTAAGAGATCAAATATTTTCTTATCTTATCTTATCTTCATTATCTGAAGCAAAAAAGTTGAGAAAATTATACATGACAGTCTTACTCTCGATATCTGTGTTTAGTAATTGCGATGACACCAAAATTTTGCGCATGGGCTTATGCGTTGTTGTCCTCTGTCCAGGATAAGCTTGGCTGAATGTACTATTGTCCACATAGTGAGCTATCCATGCCAAACAGAGAGGCAATTCTTATTTAAAACGAATCAAGACTGCTTAAGCCTAAATTGTAAAATTTTTCAAAATTTTCTTTGAAAGCATTGTGGGGTAGACCGTTCACAAATAAATGAAAGGAATCCCTAAGGGTGGAACGGAAATACTTCCTCAAAGATTTAATGTGATTTGTCAAGCTCATATTGGGTCTATGAGAAGACTTAAATATTTCAGTTCATCTACTTTCTTAATTGGGAAAATAGTCACTACGGTTAAGAGTACTCAAAGAGTAGGTGAAGTAGATAAACTCATACTTAATGAGAACATGTTTAATAGGACAATTAGTATTTTCGACGCTTAGGTGCATGAAAGTGAACATTAGCTTCTAAATTTTGTACCAATATTAAACTGAAAAACAGTATTTTTATTATGGATCTAACTTTCAACTTGTGATTCGCAAATCAGTTTCTCAATAAATTCGAATTCCAATTTATGTTAGCAGCAAGATCCAAAGGACTGTTCCGATCATTCGAAAAACGTATGTCATTCGAAAAAGCAGTTAGTGACCCTGTAACTTCAAGTGTAAAGAGTGAGTTAAATAAATAAACACAATTGGACCCAAAACGAAGCCTTGGGGTATACCAAGGCTATACACTTCAATTGTACTTCTTATTTTATCTACCTTAACTCGTTGTGAGCCATTCTTAAGGGAAGACTTGAAGCAATTAAACGTAAAACCACGAGATCCTGCTTTTTCCAGATTACTACCAAATAGTATGTTGGACCATGTCAAAGGGTCAAAGTGGTTAGTAATATCAATGAATAATGTAGTTGAGTACTTTCAGTAGATGTCGTTTTTCGTAAGTCATGCAGTTTAGGACAGAGAGCAGAGAAGTGGGATTATATTTGAGTAATGCTATAGCAGAACCTATTCTGAACTATAGTATAACATCAGCACATTTGGCTGTACCAGAAAAAATTTCTTTGAATACACAGGCATTAAGGATGTCCTTTAAGGCATGAGTTAGACTAGAGATTCCATCTGCACCACTAGGGCTAGTATTCTTTAGACTGGAAATCGCTTTTAACAACTCAGGAGAAGTTATGGGTTTATAGACGAAGTAATTCCTTTCAAATGGCTCAGAATTTTTTTTACAAAATAACCCCACAACCACGCCCACAATAGCTTTAAATTGAAACCAACCTAAATGTTTAATAACATTTTTAAGAATTTTTTGAACTAACAGAGTCCGATTATGATTCATTTAAGTCGAATGCCACGCCTACTTTAATATGACATTAACGCTTGGTTTTTACTCCATAAATGTGTTTTGTGTTTATTGTTTTTTCAATGTGTTAATTGTGAGGGTTAAGTCAATTTTGAATTGATTACTATTACTTTACCTATTTTCTTTTACGAAAAAGGTTAAATATTGATTAAAAAAAAAATCTTAGATGCATGGAATAACAGAAAGAAAGCAACAGTGCACGAGAATAGGAAATCACTTCGTTTATTTTTTCAGGGATGAGATGGTAAGCATGGGCTATCCTTGTATGTAGACACGGATTCTGCATCTTCTGAGGAGATAATCGATACTTGTGACCAGATATGCTTAGAACATTTCAATGAAACATCCTAGACTTCCGTTGATTGATTCAAAAATGGTCATCCCTTTTCACTTCATTAATGGGATTTGCTTTGTTTTATAAGAAAACATAAACAAGCAAATACCAAGAAATCATCCTTCATTATTCCCCAAGAATTAGTCATGCATATTAGCACATGATTATCCTTCTCCCATAAAATCGCCTGCTTTTGAGATACATAATTGTATCTGTGTATATTTGGCAAGTAGCAAATCGTCCTTCCATTCTGGAAATTGTAATAATCCATTTGGATTTATTATGCAAATTCGTTGTTGCTATTTTTGGAAGTATTGATTTTTTCGAATATCCTTGGGAAGGAGGAGCACTCGATTAGCTTTAACAAAATTAAATGATCTTTTCTCTCTAATGGTATCTTTTTTTTGTCTTCCCTCCCACACTTGAAGCAGAGTGTTGCTTAAGTGTGTCTCTAATGACACTTCAATGTGTCAGTTCATTTCCCTTCATCAACAAACACAAAGGATACATCTTTAACGAGTCAACAAACAAAAAAAAAAAAAAAAAGAAAGAAGGCGCGCTGCTGTTGCACCAGAGCAACCCTCGTCTTGTTGAGCGAGTTTATGTGTGTGTGCATGGGTGTGCGTGTATATACTCCACCATTGAGTGTCAAGTGTTGAATGATGAACATTATGACGGCAACGGCAACGGCAACGGCAATAGCAGCAACTTGAAGACGACAAATAACGTCAAGTGTCAAGACGAAAAGCTTCCTCTATACCAGCCAACCATCTAAGCATCCAGCACTCCATTCTTCCCTATTTAGTGCAAATGAAAAGCAGCAATTTTTCATTTCCTGTCGTCGGCCTTTGTTCAAAGCTAATTACCACCCACTGCTCTTGACGTTATCCAGGATAATGGCTGAGACTGCACTTCTTCTCACGGTTCCCATTCGAAAACTTTCGTTCATTGGTGTTTATTTCGTACGTTCGTCGTCGTTGTCGTTGTCGTTGTCGTTGCCGTTATCGTCCTGGCTTTGATTACTAACTACACACAAAGGATGCCTGAAATACGGAATATCTCGTGATACAAGACTGTAACTCAGAACTACCGGGCGCACAAAAGTCACATTATTTCTTCAGTCAACAAATTTTGCATTTTCGTGGCAGTTATTGGTTAAATACCTACCTGTTTCCTTTCGATCCTTGCTCTTGTTGCGCACGATATCCCTACGCTGTGCTGCTAAGAACTGACAGACTGTGTTTGGTTATTAAAAATTCCTCATGCCTTTGTTATCCTTGTACTCTGTTGAACAACGATGAAATTATGTTAATTGATGGTTCCTTCATTGTTCGGGGAGTTTGTCAATATTTTTTGAATCCCACAGGCAGACAAAGACAGCGCGGTATTACCGGGTCAGTTGGAGGTCTCTTAATGGTATGATGGAACGGTGCTTGTTGCTGGATCTTGTCAGAGAATGATTTTGTCATTTGCGGGCAAGGTATTTCAATCGGGAGTAGATAAGCTGACTATGATGACTGCGATGACTATTCATTCACCTTGTCTTCTTGGCGTTGAGGCTTGTAATTTCAAATAGAGGATGTCACTTAAACTCCGATTGGTTTTATTTACCTGTCTACGGTGTATAAGCCCAAACGAATGGACGTACATTTTCATTTCGTAGCTATGGAAATGGAAGCTACTTTCAACTTGCTTTCCATTATAAGCTCTGTGTGGTAGATAACATCGGTGATGCGTGTAAGGACTTTGTAGGAACCCTGTCAACTCTGTGACAATTTATGCGATTTTCTCTCCTCTGGGAGGTGATTTGCTTCTCGAAATAATGTCTGGGCATGGCGATAGCTGTTCAGTACAATTATCCAATCCTTTGGTATCACCAATGTATGAAGCCGATGCGCGACGACTTAAGTTTGAAAATGTCCCAGAAATGCCTATATTCTGGTCTCTATGTTTGTGTTTGACATTGAATACCACGGATTTATGTTGGATCCTATACTCTGCAACCACCAGAACTACTGTTCAATGATGATGCTCTTAGTAGCGCAGGTGTAGATGTACCTGACTGGCGATTTTAGCAAAACAGAAATTGTAGTCTATGAGGATTTGGTTATGTGCTGTTTATCCATGTATCACTTACAGCAATTAAACGAAGTCCATTAGACGTTCAGATTAGATTTGAAGTCTATGGGCCAGACAGTATAACAGCTTGTCGAAATTGTTTTTCGACATCCAAGATGCAAGAAGGTGAGGTCTTTACCGACACTTATGAAGTCGTGAGTGTATACATAATTTTTTGTATTGGTAACCCCAAATTCGTTTCGGTTACCGTCATCTAGGTTTAATGGCCTAAGTTGGTCTTCATTGCTGCATCGACTGTGCGTCTAGTACGAAGATGCCTTCTGTATTTCAATCCGTTACTGTAAGTGTCTTATGGCCATTACACGTTATTTTTACCTTTTGGTAAAATTTGCTTCCCTGTTGTATTCTTTTGGAGAAGGTCTTCCCATTTCTTCAGTTCATAGAAGTCACGCCTCTTTGTATGCCCCTTGTTTAGCTGGAAATGTTGAGCGATTGCGGGATACGCGTGCGATGAAAGCGATTTCTTTTGCGCTGTTCTGGCCCCTGGAATACTCGAAGCAGGCTTCATGTTCCGTACATCGCCATGTTTCCTTGTGTAGGTATGTTGGAATAAGGAACCCTGTACCTTCTATAGTAACGTTTTGTTGTACCCTAGTAGATTGCCATGTTCACTACCTCTCCTTCCAAAGATCGCCTAACACATTTTTCACGTCGCTCTTAAGACTTTGGTTACAGGCTTTATTGAAGAGCCCATCTGTGGCGAAATCGTCCATATTCTCTGTGGGGGCATGATGGGCTTATGCGTCATAAGGCACTTCATCAGATCTCGTAAACTGAAGACTTCTTGGCTGTTAACCTCCTTTGCCCGACCTATCTGCTTGCACTTCCTGGATAGCTGTGATATACTCGTTATAGTACTCGTAGTCCAGAATCTCTTCTAGTTTTTCGCCTGTACACGATCTGTTAAGTATCTGAACACTTTACGTCGCTGTCGATTGTCGGGGTCGTGAACAATTTAGTCATCCTTATCCGACGCTGTTGGTAGCTATCTCGACTAATAGCACACAACATGAAGGCACAGGTCCTTGATCAGAGGTCTTAGGGTGTAGAGGCTGAAATATCGATATCAGTAGTCTTCATTGTAAGGACTTCTACGCCACCTTCTCTTCCTCAAGACCTTATGCCAGTTTTGAATTATCCTCTTATCCGAGTTCTTTGAATATGTCGATGATAGATCAAACAACTGTTGTTGGCTTCCACATTCCTCGTTTGCCTTACGTATGTACATATGATTGTAGCCCGCATTTCCCTGTTTCACATTTTATTTTTTATTTTCTCTCTTTTGCACTCGTTGGTATTTAAGTTCTTTCTGACCTTAGTTTTGCCATCAGCTTCCTATAAATAGTTAGCTTGAGCTAGCTTACCTTTCGTTCTACAGAATCCCATATATTTTCTATCGTGGCTCGGTGGCGTATACGCAACCTATTTTTGCATACATTTTTTGGTTCAAAAGATTTCTATTTTTTCCACATATACATAGGTATAGCGAGGCAGCAACTTATCACGTTTGTACCTAATTTCTTTCTGGAGTTCTGCGAGGATAGTGAATGCCATTCAACGAGATCAACTTGAATTTGATATCATCACTCCATGAAACCTTAGCCCATTGCTCTTTCAAGTCGATAGATGTTTGCCCTAAACCTTGCCGTTTATAGCACTGATGTATACTGTTTTTGCTGGACGTTTTGCATACAGTTCCGACTCTCATAATCGTAGCCTAATCATGTACACTTCTACGAAGACCCCGACGTGTTCATTAGCGTAATTGGTGATATCCATTACAGGATCACTTAGGGATCATCTTAAAATTGCTTGCTAATTTCACGATTTTGTCGAGGGAGGTTTGCGAGGACGACTACTTCCAACTTTATGATTGACATCATTGGTGATTTGGAGTTTTCGTCAATACCAGATACGATATGAGTCCTGGCCTCTTTCAATATATGACGATGAAGGGGTACGATTTTAAGGCTCCAGTAGGAGTCATTGTCATTGTACTCGTAATGCTACACAAGGAAGTCTTTGAAGTTTATTGAATCTGTCATGTGCGGGACAGCGGTACTACATGCATGTAGCACTTGGTCTGGTTATGGCTGTGTAAAGCCATTGCACTATCTTGGTTTATGGCCTATCTCTTACCAATAAGACTTCTGCTGGTCCATAATGAGATTCTAGCTTTGTCTATGGTTTTCGTGAGGTGTGAGTTCCAAGAGAAGTTTTTAAACTCCTTGGAATCAAAAGGCGGTACCTTTAGATCTAATTTCACCACCAGTCAGCAACAAGGTTGCCTTTGATTAGAGTTCCAATACCGTTCATGTGTCCTTGGACATAGAGACCATCAATGCTGAGTGTATTTAGCAGTTCATTTGCTACGAACCAGGACAGATTGAGGGATTTCTAAATCCTCGTTAGTGAGTTCCTGAAAAGCATTCATTGTAGATTATCCTGATTTAAATTGAATTGAATTGACGGCGGCTCTAGTGGCACTTTATTAGCCTTAATACAAGCAAACTTAAACATTATAAATTTAAAAACTATCTTGAGAACTAAGGGGCGAAGGGAAAGGTTGAGACAAGGGGGACAGGAAAGACAGGGCTAGGAAGAGAAACAGCGGTGCTGCTGAAGATATATGCGAAGGGATATTCTGCTACGGTGAAGGTCGAAAGAGTTTTCCGTATTATTAGCCAGGCGCAACATTCTGGCCATTGGTGAATTATAGGCATAGGAGTGATATGGAAGATAGGTATGGACCTTAGGTTGCGGGGATTCGTTCTAAAGGATACCGCTTCGAGAAGCGTGGGACAATCAGTGTGATCGGCAAGGAAAGGAAACGTAAATCAGCGATTTCGCGACGGCTTTCCAAGGATTGCAGACGGATAAATTTTAGACGATCGGTGTAAGGAGGCAAATTGTTTGTGTCGATCCAGGCAAAGTCGCGGAGGGCAAAGCGTAAAAATCTGCGCTGGACAGATGGCTATTGGCATATTGGCTTGTGTGAAGTGGATTACTATATTGTGGACTCTCTGATATGGCTAACGAGTGTTCTTTTCATATAAGTTGTTATGACTTCCGCAGATCAGTGGATATAAACTAGTTTATTAAACCTCCCTACAATGTTCCATTCATGGGGAAGATATGGTAATAGAAATCAGGGAAAGTGAACCACATTGAAGGGAATCTATTCAGAACACTGGTTCCCTAGAAAGCATCTCGGTAGAGTTTGTCAACTCTGTCATCGAGATGTCATCTGACAAGAGCATTGACTTATCATACTTACCAACTCTAGTGTACATTACTTATCGCACCTCACGTGCCGGCTTTCAATCAGCATTGTTTTTTTATAACAACGCACGTCCTGTATTACGATTTAACAATAAACGAGATACATATGTACATATGTACATAATATGTCCTTATGTAAGCATACACACATCGACTGCAATTTTAATTTTGTTTTTACCCAATCCTCTGGATCATGTGGAATGTAATCGCATCGGTTAAAGTCTCATATTATTAGTGGTCAATGGTGTCCTTGTTCGTTTTCATTCTTTAATATTTTTTTATCTGCAATTTTTAAATAATTACTCTATATGGCTGTGTTGGTGGTGATGGAGGGAAAGGCATTTTAATTACTCGCTAATGGATTATTTAAAAAGCGACAAAAACTGAAAGGTTTTTGTTTTCCCTACAAAAAAACAAAAAAGAAATCATCACCACCACCATACTTTAATGATCTTAAACGAGAAAACATTTTTCAATTATAAATAAATTGTGTGGACAAATTGTACAATTTACTATAACTGATGTTGGTGTAATTACGTAGGTGAAAATTGGAAGGATTATAGTTCGTCCTGTGCACGTGCGTTGGAGAACATTTTGATTTTTCCACTTCAATCTAAACTTCCTCGTAATTAGGGGCTTTTAAAGAAAAGTTAAAAAAAATAATCAATTATTTAAAGAGGAAGGCAAAATCCAGTATTTCCATGACAATTCCAAGAACCAAGAGAAAATAATGAGAGAACGAAAACTTGAGTCTTGTCCTTGTGGACGATCGCTTTGATTTCATTATCCTGTCCGGGAAAAAAAACGAAAAAAAAACGTCATAACTAGAAAGTAAAAAGAATTTTGCTCGACAAATCAGACTCTGGAGAGAGACGCGGCGGCAGAGGCGGCGGCGGCGGTGGCATAAAGCAATGTTCGAGGTTAATTTTAATTCAATTAATTAGGGCCACTGATTGTACCACGGTGGAGAGAGAGAGATAGCGCGAGAGAGAGTGCCAGGACGAAGGACGAGTTTTTTTTTTCTTCGCCTTTATATTCTGGTCCACTTTATTTTTTACAATTTAATCAAGTTGAAGGGAAATTGGGCGGATATCGACTTGACAGGGGCAAAAATTCTCCCTCTTATTGAAGTTCTCGTTTCTCAACTTTTTATTTCTTTTCTGTTTGCCAGAGTACAATTATGACGATGTAGATGGGAAGAATATAAAGGAACACAAGGACACCTTGGACAGAAGTTTCCTTTTCATTTTTTTTCTTAGCAATTTACTTTGGACAAAGGCGAAAAAGTTTAGGTTTTTTTTTTTTAAAGAAAATTAATTTAAGATTTTTTTTTCGTATTTTTCGTCAAGTGGTCGAAGGAAGTCAACCCAACAATTAAGGTCAGGTGAAGATGTCTTCATTGGAAAACAGACCGCAACGGAGGGGGCGGGGTTTTTTCGGGGAATTTCTGTATTTTATTTTTGCGCGGGAAGTGATTTATTGGAAAAGATAATAAGAATAGTTAAATGGTGATAACAAGAAGATGAAGGAATTTTAATTTGTTTTTCATCAGGGTAAGTACAGTGACTAATGTGCAGGTCCTGGATGTGGTGCTGGCTAGTCGAAAATAATATATTAGTATCATACACTCCTCCTTTATTTACCAAAAAGAAAGCAAAATTAAATCTTAAAGTAGAGCTTACGATGGAATGGATATTTGGTGGACTATCTTTTGCACTAAACACGGCCTGTCTCGGCTGTACTGGAGGTTTCCCGAGTACGCAGGGCTCTGCTTTAGATGCTTTGTTTGATTTACTTCCACTTGGTACTTTTATCATGGGATGTAGTATCAACCCAATATACGACCTTGTGCGACATTTATCCTTCGACCCTAGTTCCATGGATGAAATGACATTAGATCTGCGTTTAGGACTGGCTTCGGTCAGACTCTGGATTGGGCTGCAGTCGAATGGTTTGTCGTCAAAAGTCCAATGCAGAATACTATTCAAAGGAAAATCTAGGTTATCCTGATGGCTACCGACTATATTGTTAAGAATAGATAAAGGGATCGCTTTAGAACTTTGCTTTGATCGCTTCGAACAAGCAAGAACTCCTTGAATTGGATTTCTTGGCTGAACTGTTTACTTTTTGTCTGGGTTCCAGGTCACACTGTGATTGCGATTTCCATTGATGATTGCTTTCCTGACGAGCACAATTGTGTGTAGGATTGCCCTCCAAGAAGCAGCCAGATCAAATCCATACTCCCGAACGTCTGTAAGAAATCCGCGGCATTCGTTTTGCCTCTTAGCAGAAAAGACTGTTGACAACTTTTTGGAGCTACTATCTCAGTGTTCTAAGCTTAAGAGATCCTTCTGCTTGTGGAGGGCGCAACGATGCTCCGTATCATTTTCTTTGTTACTGACCTGGTTTTGCTCGGAACAGGTGGCAGGTCTTCATTGTTGATGTGGTGAGTTCGGAAGTGCGTTCTCTGCTTTCTCCGAAACTCAAAAAAATTGCAGTAAAATGGCTAATTCTGGATTTTCCTTTCTGATACTTTGCTCCATTGGTACGATTCCTAAACCGACGAAAGATAGCTATACGAGTTTATGCAGAAAACGTTGCTTTTGGACTACTGATTCAGGCTCCAGTTTTTTGCGATATAGCTGAATCGTATCAACGTTACGTTGCAAAATAGGGCAATGACTTCGATTTATGAACCTGACCTGTATGCAATCAAGTCCTCTAAATAATCTTTACCAAGTACGTACATTTATTTGCTTTAAGCTTCACACTGTAAGCCCATTTAATTGGTTTCGACGTGTTAACGACGCATTATATCCGTGTCTACCTGTCAAAATCTATCTTAAGAGATATTAAATCTGACGTTTGGTGCGGAAACGTAGTGCTTACGCTGAATAGCTCCTGATTGTGTAGCCTGCTATGAAACTTCTAAACTTGCTGATATCTTCGAACGATTAGCATATTTTGTTTTACTTATGTATGCCACAATATTTAATTAAACTAGAATGGAAGACCGACATCCCGTGTCAGTTGAAGCTGATAACCACTCTTTGGTTCAGAACTCGTTCATTCGACTCAGACTTACAAGTGTCTCTGAGGCTTTCAGTACCTTTAATTATGAATTGAAAATCCTTACTTTTGCACTTAAAATTGTGATTTCCTTCATCACATTCCTGATTTCCTGAGTGCTCGTCTTTTTCTGAATTTGCCAAGCTATCATGGAAGTGTAATATTTTTTCACCTCTTATTCACCTTACCATACACTTCAATGTCCAGTTTTAACTAAAACTCTAAACCAAGTACACATGTCTTCTCACACCTTTCTTACTTTTATGCATTTAACCTTAAACTTCCTCAAATTTCTAGAGCACCAAACCATACAATTCTAACTCAAGCACTAGTCGCCCAGAAATTGTAGCAAGTATCATATTTCTGCTCAAAATTCTACTTTTCCACACACATTCTTATCTATCCATTAACCACAAGCTCCACATACCAAAAACGGGATATGCATTACATGTATGGCATAATATCCAGACCAGGGATGTCAATTGAAAGCAGTTTCTGTTTTAAGTTTACTTCCGCGTGTAGTGCGTGCAATTTCAGCTGATTTACCAGGCGTACATGAAACCCAACACGCATCACTTTGTTTCAGAAGTTTCTACGTTGCTTCTTATCTGTACAACTAATCTAAGCCCATCCTCTCCAAACCGGGACTTCTCTGCTATTATTCGTCTGGGGAAAAAGTGAGACCAGGGTTGGTATCGAGGAAAATTTACATTTTAAGTGAATTCTTTAAGAAATGAAGGTATAAAAATATTCGAATGTAGTAAAATATATGGTGATAAATGAAAGTATGTAATTTATGATAAAGCTAAGTCTAGAAACATAATTTATGAAAACTTCCTCTTTATTCTGAAGCCTTGTTTGCTTTTTAAGAGTGGGTCTGAGGACTTACTTATATACTTGATAATTTTTCTAAAAATATTAGTCAAAATTTTGCGTTAAGGTTTCTTAGATTTACGTCAAGCTCCTAATTTATTTAAAATTTAGCTTTTCGTTTGCCAAGTTACTGACCTGTCTGTATGTGGTTTGTTAAAGTAAATATTAAAATGATATTAAGTACGCACTCTCAATCTTAGAATATATAAAATAGGTTAGGTAAGACAGAACCGAAAATATAATCTGGTCTTCGGACCCAACATCTATACGATCATCAATGGCATTGAGCTGTACATTAAGGTAAAATTTTTAAAGATATCAAGGGCTTTAAAAGAATGACTGTAATGAAGTTACGATATCGTATAATTATTTGTCAAACACTGCAGGAACAAAATTCAGTTCGGTATCTGAACAGGAATAAATTGTACATACCTATATCATTTTGTTGATCTGCGCATTGAATCTTTCTGTAGTATGATCTGCTACCAGAGTATTGGACAAGAATGGAGAAGTTCAGCAAGTACTATTCAGAAGTTCTACTATGTGCAGCTTAATAATTCTCGGATTTTTTTTGAGCTACAATATACCTTAAATAAGTTCAGTCATCCCATTTTTTAAGAAAATCCAAAGTCTAAGAGCTATACCTATGAATTGTAGCTTCTTACAATTATTCGTGTTGTGCGAAAGAAAAGGGCTTTGTTATTTAAGAAGCTGTCTCACGACAGTTGTACTGACGAATGCTTGTCAGACGCTCGCGAGAGGTGACATTTTAGGTGTTATTTAGAGATTGAAACTGGAACTCCTTGCTCTGTAGTTCAACCCTGTAAACCCATTCAATAATGAATGGGAATGAAGTCGTGGTTATGGTAAAAGGGGCAATATCATAGTAGATATCGAATAGATCGTGTAGGTTCTTTGTCTTGACCGCTCCTGGAGATATCGTTCCACTTAGCAACATAAGTACGTATAGATGGAGCAGAGTCTGGTTTTGCTAGTACCAAGTACTAACTGAGGTGTGCGAAATACATATGTATGTATAAGGTTTTATGTCGATTTTGCTACTTCGAGTCCAGTATCGTTATTTTCTTTATCACTTGAGTGTGATCGAATTTTACTTAATCCTTTTGTTTTCCAAATAGCATAACTACCAACTAAGATAGCTTCTTTCCCAAAGGTAGTTTGTTTAGAAATTGCCGCTTTCTTCTTTCGAAAGGCGTCTCTTTAGAAGACTTGCGCTTCTGTTTTGAACCTTGCTCCACCACCAGATTTCATAGGTTCATAACAGACGGTGTACGGATTTTCCCAACGTCAGGCTTTCAGACCATGCCCCATAAACTCCCTTCGATTAGTACCTCATTAAATATTAATACTTCCTCAAAACCAAAACATATGTCAAATAGATGACCAATTTAATGGCAAAACTTAAGAGCATATATGAGTAGATATCTGTGTTTCCTTGCTCCAGCTCCAAAAGTTCTAATAATGCTGATCAAAACTAATTCCCAACACTTACAACATTCCAAGTGAGCCATTGAAAACAGAACTCGTCGCCATCGTCGCCAAATGGCCAAATGGCCCAAAAAGAACAAAATTTTCAAAACAATTTACGATCTCTGCGCCATCATTTTTTTTACGAGATGGTCAATAAAAAAATTAAAATAATATTCCAATACCAGCAATTCACTATCGAATAAAAAAATAATTAAATACCGGCGGCGAGTCCAATATGATTACCCATTATATTCCATAATCTGTTCGCGCACAAAAGTTCCTAGCTCCCATCGAGAGCAATAAAAGCAATAAAGCCCCCACCTAGCCCCCACCGCCGACTACCCCAACCGAAAGCAATTCATAAACTTCCATAAATTCCTTGGAAAATATTCCATAAATTCCATAAATCTGCAAAAGGAACAACAATAAAAGTATACCGCTCGCGAGTCCAAACACGAGCGCGCCTCACGACAATAAAAAGACACACAGGAAATATTGTACACGAATCTCCTTCTCGTCATGCTCCTGCGATGTTGTCCTCGAGAGACGTACTACACCAGAGATAAGAAATTCGGAGTCCCGTTGCGGGCGATATGATACTGTTTTTCGTTTTTGGATTTTTTTTTATTTTATTGAATTAAATTTTATGGCGTAAACAAATTCGATATTAATGTCGTTTTTAGTTTGGTCCTTTGATGATCGTGAGTTGCCGGCGGCGGCGGGTTGAAATGATGTCTCAAAGTTTTGCATTCAGGTTTTGATTTTGTTGGATTTTCGAAAGAGATATGTACTTCTGGAAAGTTTCTGTTTACGAAAAGGACCTTCCAGGCATTATTGGCAGTTATTGTTATTATTATTATTTTGTTTTTATTTTTTTTTGGAAGATGGGAGGAGAACCTCCTCCTCCCTGTGGGTGCTAGGGGTGCTAGTGAAGGTGATTTATTAGTTTGTCACACACAAATATTTCTTTTTTATCATTTGTTGTGGTGAAAAGTTTTATACTGCTTAACGGTGTTGCTCTTAAAAAGTTCCTCTTCACTGTGGGGATATGGAGGTGATTAAAGTTTCTTGAAGGACTCTTCTTCTTTGGAAAGCTTTTCGGCGTGAGCACACAGCAGTTTGATGAGGTTTTGCTTTGATGGAGTTTATGAACTAGGTGAATCTTGACGGAAGTTGTAGAAAAGTCTTGAAGATTAAAGAACCTGCAGCTGTTTGGTGATAGCGCAGTCATTTTGCAGATAAAAAACCTATATTCGTTCCACCCAACTCTCTGTAATGCAGTAAGAAAAATACCCAATAACTCTGTAGTTTTCCCATCCTTCAGTATCATACTAGATAATACATTGAACTACTCTAGAAATTTAGGTCAAATTTAGAGCAAATAATCTGAGAAAGACTCGTAAATTCAGGTGCCTGTACGATGCTGTACGATGATTCCATATCTTTTGTCTCAAGACTCTCAAGATCAATCTGATTATGATTTATGGTGGTCCCGTCCAAGATGAATAGGCATATGTATATCAGAGCTCGAAAGTGATTACATCATCTACGTTGAGCTTTTAAAAACAGTTTTGGTCCTTCTGAGTTTACAACTGCGGGTTTGAACCATTTGGCGTAAATGCATTCCCTGATTTTGACAAACGTATTCAGGAATGCAACCTTCTAAGGAGATAATTGATAGTCACACTTTTATTAGTCCAAATTGATAATCCTAAGAGGGTGTCATATAAAAAAGAAAGTAGAAATGTGATTATCAGGCTGATGATATCCTTGGACAGAGGAAAATGGATTGTGATCATTAACAATCAACAATTACCTGAGAGGATTCCACTACATCACACAATGTGGGTAAAATGACGATGGTTTCCCAGTGAGATATTATAACCAATTTTCGTTTCGACATGAATTATAAATATATATTGGGAGTCATGGCTGACAGAGCTCCTACTGCACCTTTGTGAACCTTGTAGGCTATGAGCTGCTTCTACCTATCCTACTGTAGTCACGGAAAATGATGGGTTTCTTCCATTAGTTAGTACCTACCTTCGGGAAACATTCGCGCACCGCCTACTGTTCCTGAAATATTTGTGTTGTTTCAACCGTCCTTTGTTTCAACCGTACCCAGACTACCCTACTTCAAAAAGGTCCTATGCATATGGCCGAGAACTCTCTCATTAGTACGCTTCTTAAGCCTGGGCACACTATTTGCCATGACACAGTTACTCACGTACATTGATTATATGTATAGACATCAGTAAGGTAACTGCCTACAGCAGAACTCTATTAAGCGTTCTTTAAACCTCGTCAAATGAGTGTCCTTGTTGACTGAAATTGTCAATGGCTCACCTAGACTTAGGCTCACTAAGACAACTAGGAATCTAATATTAGTCTTCGACAACTGGACTAAACCATGCAGATGCGTGTATGAATCTCAGAAGTTTGTTGAGCTCAATATTTTCTAGATGGTCCGGTTCTGCAAAGAAATAGTATTTCCTTTAGTTTTTCCTTTCCTGGACAATCACATACCAAGTGGCAAATAGATTAAATTTCCACTTTATTCATGCAGTTTCCGCAAAAGTCGTTTTGGAATAGTCCTTGCTGTGCTTCATGATTGCCTGTTACGTCGTAAATAGGTGTTCGTATATCCCTATGACTAGGTTTCATGAGATCTGCAGACTTCTTGTATCGCCAGATAGCGATTTGATGTCTATTTCCCTGTTCAGTGTGCTTAGCAGTATATTGGACTTAGAAAAGAGCTTAGAATGGAGACTTCTCTGACCAGCTAGCTTGCTGAGACATCGTTCAGTATTTTGACGCACATTTTAACAAGTTTGGCCTTACCGACGCTGACTGTAACGCTTTAAAGGGTGCTTGACTGTTAACATAGGTACTCATTATCTTGCCAGATATATATATTTTTTTTTTTGCTGTGACCGCGACTTGAAAAAAGTTGCAAGGACCTATTTACACTTCGAGATTCGCAGTAGACGCCAGCACCAGTACCTACATCTATTATAAATCCATTGGTAAAGGTAGTTAGCTCTTTAGTCGTATAGACTGAACCGTCAACATCTTCTCCCTTATAGCGAATCTCCGACCACAGTTTGATAGTGGGATAGCGTAATCTTTTTCTGTTCAGAGTCTCGATATATTTCACTGGCTCAGGCATGAACCATACGGTTCAGCTGACAGGTGGTCCGTAGTCTTAGGGTCGTTTTAGCTACCGAATTGCCGCAGTAAATGTCAATTAGAAGAAAGTTCAGTATTGTTTCGAGTGCTGGTGTGTTACTTCCCGGAAACCTGCCCGTTGAATCCTTGACAGATTTTCAAGATGACACTTCTCTTCAGACGCCTTCCACTAAAAAATCCAACCATGGCTTGGCTTTCTAGTTTACATTTTTTGTACAATAAGCTCACATATTTGACTTGTTTCACTGGCATAATCTAATAATGTTTGTAATTTTTTTTCTCTTTACAGGTAAGCAACTTTTCCTTTCACTATGTATAATATATAAAGGAGTACGTACGTATATAAATCCGTGTAAGTTTATAAAAAATATTTTGTAGCTCAAAACTATTTTAAATCCTTCTTTGAACTATCGTATTGGGGCTTTCTTTGGTGTTTTAGGAGGTTAACCAGCATTTCCATCTGTTTTGCTTTCTCAAGCACGGACTTCACACCTAGAAAAGTTTTGCCGTGTCCCTCTCTTGACAATATTCTGCTAATTGTTTTGATAATCTTAATCTGTGCTGGAAGGTCTAGAAAGACCACTTGCACATTAGAAAACTTGTATCGCAAACTTCTACTTGCCTCCAGTACCACTGAACCTTACTCCACTATCTCCTGTAATAGATACTCGCTTCCATTGAATAGTAATATTTTTAGCTCTGGAAAGAAATATTTTCCACCAGATTGGCCCATCATCATATATCTCTCCCCCAGTCCCCCTAAGTCGATCCTAATCTCGAAAATTCCCTAAATCTACGACCTTTCCTTACCAATTAATTCAGTCGTACATATGCCTCCGACTCTGGTCCCGACATTAAAACTCCACCGAAGAAGACCAACACATTTGAATAATTCATTCAGCGAGAAATCCCTGGACGAATCTCACACTTCGTCCTTCTTTTGTGTGCCTGCGTAACACGTATGGGAAAGAAGAATTATCCTTCTGAGACTTTTGTAAATCTGAAAAAGTTTCATTTTGCCGCCACTCCGCCCAATCTTTCGAACCCTTAGGCTCAAATCTACATGTTACTCCAGACGCAACTTCTTTATCACGTATCCTTAAAAGCTTCCTTCCTGTTCTCTCAGGCATGGAAACACCAACCAACAAACAATCAAAAATACGACCAAAGACATGTTGATCCCCTTCAACCATAGGAAACAAAAAAAAAAAAAAAAAACATTCTTCTTCCAATTTCTTCTATTTTCATTTTCGTCCTTTGACTTGAAAAACAAATACACAACAAAATGAAATAATGAATCCATCGCACATACATACTTACAACGCACACGTAGAATTAATGGTAGAAAAAATGAAAAATGATAAAACAGAAGGCGGGGGAGAGAGAGTACAGAGAAGCGCACTGGGAAAAACAAAACAAAACAAAACAAAAAAAAAAAAAACTTTTCGCCACCATCCCCATCCTGGTCTTTGACTGAGATTAACTTTAATTAGCCCCATGAAAGTGATTTATTTGCAACAGGACATATTCCTCGGGATAAATGAGACCCACTACAGCGAGCACTAGTGGGACAACAAAGGACGCTATCAAGAGTTGAAGAAGTCAGATAAATACATACATATAAAAACTGTTGTGCGTGGGAGGCGTATACTAAACAGACAATTGTGCTGTCAAAGTCAGGATGAAGATTTCATCTCATCAGCATGTCCTTCCGTGAGATAAGGCAGTGTCAGTACAAAGGTAAAAAGTTACAAGAATCATTCAGGAGTACGAAGATGCGTGCGGTTGTCCTTACCGAACCTGATGAAGGTTCTGGTATATCACGAATCATGTATAGCATCCCTATAAAGAGCTGCCAACAAAGAGGATATGTTGATGGCATTTATACACAGCGGTTTTGTGAGTGTTCGCCGGGCATGGGGTGAGTGCGAGTTTAGCCTTGTCTGTCTGTCAAGTTCCTCGACAAACTTGCCTGTCTCTCTCCCTGTGTGTGGGTGTATGTTTGTTTGTTTGTAAGAGGGCGGCTATTCGTATTTGCTGAAGAAACACCAAGGGGCATGAACGCATTCAACGTAATCCTCCATACTCAGGTCGGTAGTTTTGCACCCTTAACCTAGTCGAAGAGCTCCTGTGCCACCTGTAAGTGTGTTCAAAGGATATGCTTAAACAGGACGAACATTTTAAATGGGGCAATTTATATTGTGTTTTGTTTTCTCTTCTATCTACCCTACCTACCTACCTACCTACCTACCTACCTACCTTCGTAGGTTAAGTCAGTCAGTTTAGAAGAGAGAAACATTGAGCTCAGTGAGGGATTAGAGAGATTCTTGTTTTGTCCTGTTCGTCATCGTGTCCGTTTGTCGTCTGTGTGTAATTGTGCTATTCCTGTAAAGTCCTCTTAATACTGAGTGTTGTTTGTTTCCAGTATTTATCTCTTGAACGAAGGGGGAGGGGGAGGTAAACGACGAGGACCAGGTTGAGGACAGTAGAAGTAAATAAATTGACGTATGTTAATCTTTGATTCTGTCAAGGATCAAACGGAGGACTTTTCCTTTGTTTTTTCCTTGATGTTTCTGTCAAATCACGTTGAGTTGTGGTGACTTTGTCACTTCCAGGTGTGGGGAGATTGTGTGGAGTAATTGTACTTCATTTTTAATTACGAGACATCAGTTGATGGCATACACAATGAGGACCGTTTATGATGGATTTCAACAGGACTTTGTTTAACCAGAAAACTGGGATACTGCTTGTATTGATTTTATTTCCCTGCATCCCTCGTAACTTCCCATAAATATCGAGATACCTCTTGTTTATGACAAAGTAAGTCTAATTCCATTTTTACAAAGGTCCTTGATAAATCTAATAGAGCATGTGGTTACATTGACAGTACTTGTATTGCTGATACTTCTAAATTATGAAACTTTTTCTGTTGACTACTGTGAGACTCCATAACCCGTGCAGTTTTGTCTTAACGAGGTCATCTGTGTAGGTAGGTGGGAAGGTAGGTAGTGTAGGATTATGGGTTTATCACGGGCACTAGGCACCGATCCCTAGAGAACTTAACAGTGTTTTTTACAGGCTTTTCATATTTCAGCTAAATTTTTTCATTAATTTAGTTCGCAGACCCAACTTCTTCTTAATTGTTAAAGAAATAGGTGTTTGAGTGTACTTCAAGCTATACCCTGGCATTCCTAGTGTGGTGTCCTCCGGAAAGTGAAGGTCACTTCAGTTGATAGTAGTCTCACGGCGTGCCACCTCAAAAGGCAATGGGCGATCTTAAATGATCCTCTTAGCTACACATATCTGTGGATTTATACCTCTAACTATATGTTGTTTTGTAGAAGCTCTGATCCTCTTTTGGCCATTTTGTCAGCCCTTTCGTCCCCATCAATATCGCAGCGTCCAGTTACCCAGCATAATCTGACAAGGCTCTGCGTTCGTAATGTCTTGAGCATTGTTCGGTAATTCCTGACTATTTCGGATTTAATGATGTTGGATTTTAACGACCGGGCTGCACTTAGCCTGACTATCAATGCAGGTAGCGATATTGGGTTCAGGTAGAACCTTTCCCTGGATTACATTGCTTATGTCCAGAAGTTGTAGGGCTTTTGCAGGTCTATGTTTCTAGAGTATACACATATGTATAAATATACCTGAGGTCGTTCCCCACATTGGTTTCAAAATCGTATAAATTTCAATCTTGTTTTGTCGAGGACCAGCTTCTTCTTTGTTAATTCTCCCTTTCCGGGTATATTATATTACTTCGTATGGTGTATCCAGCTCCAGGCTATCGAGGATGCTGTTTGATTCATCAAGAATATCGGGAAGTGATTACCGTAGAATGGAGGTTGTTTTTTGTACCTTGCCCAACGTATTCTGTGTATTCTTTTATATAGTGGCCCTCTACCTTACAAGGGCTGCACATGTAAGGATAGATCTGACTATCATATTACATAGTCAATGGACCATTGGAGGTCTTAGGCTCCATTTTTTACTACTTTCTGGTCTTTTGTGCAGTACAATGGAAAGATATTTTGCGAAATGCGAAAGGGTCAGGTCCATCCCATCCAGTTTCGGGATTTGAAGGGTTGTATCTTGTATTTTCTCTTAAGGATAGGTTCATGTATAGTCTATAATCTCTAGCCTATATACCAAGACTGCTAATCGGTGGTTTCAAAAATGTACCTAATGTGTCCACGAATTTTCGCTGAGCTACATCATCCGCATACGCAGTGGCACCCCGTAAATTAGTTAGTTCCTTCAGTAGGCCATCAATGACTAGAACCCAATGAAAGGGGAATAGAGCTCCGCCCTGAGGTGTAGTTCTTTAAACATCTATGTAGCGAATGTTGGAATAATGTTATTACGCAAGGAGATCTCCTTAGTTGCTAGTTGGTAGCTAATTGCCTAGCCTTGGCTAGTGTTGGATGATGGTTTCTTTTTCGTTATCGATATTGCTAATACGCCAGTGTGCATTATATGAGATACTCAATTTGAGTGGATGTTTCGAAACGCAAAGTGGAATTACTGCGGCTGTGTATAATCTACAGTGTTAATTCCATCTCCAGCAGGCATACACGGCTTCGTTATCCGTTGGTATATACATATGTAGTTGGTTCAGTACATACATAGCACTGGATGATAGGGGGAGAAACTGACCGTTTAGTCCAGGCTTCGGTGGTGAAAAGCATCGGTTCAGTCTTATTCGGGGTGGCTTCAAGTTCGCACTTTTTGGACCAGGCAGTGACTTTACTCAGAGAACGAAGGGCAACAGTCAGGTCAACATGTCAGCCATATACCCGACTAATTTTATAATTTCTTTGTCTAAACATAAAAGAATTTAATTCAGGACTATTAGCCATAGTACTCGCCTTGCTGGAATTTGGTAATGGTAGTGTTCCTTACAGATGCTTAAATAATGCTGTGTGTGTTCCCACTTAATGAAGCGCTGTTTCCGTAGATCTTCCTTTGAGGTACATATGTGTGCTCGAGAGAAATTACTCTATTGTCCCTCGCATATATGTAGTTACCTATAATCCACTGGAGGGTCTTTAATATGAAGGATGTCAGACTAATTGATCTGAAATCTTTCGCGTCTTCGTGGCCGTTCTTACCCACCTTCGGGATAAGGAAGTCGCGTGACATGGTAAGATGGAACTCTTGAAATTCGGCGTAATCCATGGGATCCATGGTTCTGTGTTGTTTAGGAATTGTTTCTCCTAATTAATATTGGATGATATGTGTTCCCAGAATTGCAGGAATTGAGGGCTGTTAGATTCCGGAAAACTGCGTGTGTATTTAAGTTTCTAGAAAGCAGTTGACTGCGTCCAAATCCCATCCGAACTTTTCAAAAGAAATGAATTGGAATGATGATAGGATCTTAGTAGTTATACGCTTCTGATCAAACCCTTAAAAGCCTTAATATCTACCTATTATTGATTTTGATATAACGATCGTACTCAGATGTCAAAAACCTCTGTTGTTCTTAAATTTCGTTCTTGAAAATCTCCTTAGAAACGTGTTTTCGTACATTTTTCTTTCTTTGCATGCCACAAGGAGACCATACAGAAATCAAACACACAAACAGACAAATGAAATTTAAATTACTTCCGCTTTGGCAGAGTGCTTCACCTCATTTAACAGGCTTTTTCGGTACCCGGTACATACATTTGTATCCTTGTTGCTGCCAACTTCCTCCAGAAAACCAACCACTCAACCGCTGATAATGAGATTTTCATTTCACTATCGGTCTCTGTGATTCTCCTCCTTCGTCTCATTCTCCCCCTTTGCTCTGCCTTCGTCAATGTGTTCTTCAATTCAATTTTCATAAAGAAAATCCTATGTGGTTTTCTTTTACTGCCAACACACTCAGCGTATACTTAATCAATAAAACGTGTGTGTCTGCTGTGCCACACACACCCAACACACAGACACATTCAGAAGAACGCAGAAAAAGTATGGAAGGATATAAGTCCTCTTGTCTAAATTTCAAATCCAAAAAGTAACAAAAATTTACACACAACGACTTTTGTTTGTCCTCTTTTAGAATTCAGGGGAAGTAGGATGGATCCTGAAAATCATCACAAGAATAGATAAAAAAAAAAGGCAGAGGAGCAGCAGCAGCAGCGCCAAGACGATGAAGGACTGACACAACAGTAAAATAAAAATTTAAATTCCTTAAGGGATGTTCAAACATCATATTTTTTCCGTCGATGGCAAAGTTTTTCGCAAACACATCTTTCAAGGCCTTCGGGTGTGCAGATTCGCACCCGCCCTACCCGTGGAACCATCTAAGCTTTTGTCGTCATCGCGCGCGCCCATTTTCAACCGGAAAAGGAGAGACTTGGAATTGGATTGGCGAGGCGAGGCGAGGACTCCTAAAATCTTTCATTCAATTCAGTCGTACTCTGTCACCCATAACTCAGTTAGGAAAGCTATTTGGCGTGTCAATGAAGGACGGCTACATACACTTTCAATAGAGGAATGTTATTGAGTGGAGGTGCTGTGCTGCTGCTGCTGCTGCTGTTGCGGTAGTGCACAGGCAGCAGCACATGGAAATGATGACTTCTGTAAGGATCCTCAAGGGTTTTTTTTTCGTGATGGCTTCGTAAGCACTTAGGAAACTCTATCGCTTTTCTTCCACATCAGAAAAATGGGACTAAAAGTCGTCCTTGCCGCTTATGTCTGTTTGTCTGTCTGTCTGTCTGTTTTCGCCTGGTAAGTCCTTTTTGCGTGTACGAGTACAGGACAAAGTTTGCTTGATTTGTATTTCTCCGATGTTAACGCGTGTATGTGTAGCACACAGTGCACAAGCTGCGAATAATGATTGTGTGAGAAAGGAGGAATAAAAGTTTTCTTTTTTTTCTGCTTTCTTCACCTTTATGTCAGAAGAGAAATATACCGGGAATGAGGGATTTTTTTTTTAAGTTTTTGGGGTTATTGCGGGCGATGAAAGTTATGTTGATATGATTTTTTGGGAGAAAACCGAAAACTTTTTTTTGTTGTTTTCATTTCTTATGTGGATGTAGACTGAAAACAAATTCACACGTGGTACTTGTTTTTTTTGTTCTTCCTTTTGTTATGTTTCCTTGCGTGTATGGTGTTGAAAGAATGGTTTAACTTGAGTTGTAAATCACTGTATACTTTCTGGAAAGCTGCGAGCTCTGAATCCTGGGTAATGCATAGGAATTTTTTTTTTAAAGTTTGTCCAAAGTTGGTACGGATATTATATCGTTTTTTGCATGTGTGCTCTTATACATGTATGCACACACATGCATATGTACATGTGTATATTCTTTGGCTTTGCATTTATGATGGTTTCTAAAGTTTTGAGTTATGGAAACTGCGGTGTTTTCTTAGGTTTTAAAAGCAAATGTCTGTCAGAGGCCCTCAGTTTTGCTCATTTTAATAATAGCCATTTATTCATGAAGGATCTTGAGGTTTATTTCTCGGTTTGTATCAAATCAGCAGGGCAAAATATGTGCAAGTTGTGTCGAATGCAGCACAATCGGGTCTGCATACCGTGCTGCCTCATATGGAGAATTATTTACTTGATTTTATACATATGTATATCTTCAAATAGGTTTGCTCTGAATATGTTCCTTCCTCCACAATCTTTAAAAGTGTGAAGGTTTTGCTGTTTTGGTTTGATTAAAGTGCCTGCCAGCATAAAACCCCAACACATTTAGACCAGCAATAGGTACATACCTCTACCAATCTATTCACTTGTAAAATCATTTCTGATGAAGCGTAAGAGGCTCTTGATGTTAGATTACCTATGTCGTTATAATAGAAGGATTCTTAGTGAATGTGGGCAAAACGATGACGATCAATCTACTCCAAGTCAGACCTTATTTTCTCAACTGATCCCTTCTTCAGGTTTACTTTGTCCCCTCGTTCTATCACACATCGAAAACTTCCACCTTTCCCTCCTTCTTTCATTTTTCCACGTTCTCGAGAGTTCTCTCCTTAAGTAGCTCTACCTTTGTATGAACGTCTATCTCAGAAAGTCAGCCTTTGAGTTTGATAATTTATCATTGGATCTATGTATATCTATATTTTGTAGGGAAAAAATTAATGCTATCTCCCTATAAATCCCTTTTTCTCAACGTAAAAGATCACATACATATGTATGTACTTGCCCTCCATGGCATAATCGTGGGCTTCACTCCTTAAGCAACGAGCTTTGAATACTCTTACTACCTCGGCGCTTATTTTCATTTTATCCTACTTTAAAACTATTTCCATCAGCACTACCTCCTCACTGACGCCCAAGCCAAGATCCACTCTTTCTTCCAATTTGTGAACTGCAATTTGTGTCTTTCAAAAACAACTCATCAGCCGATTCACACACACTTGCTAATTTTTTGTCACGTTTTTAAAGAGTTTTTTAACAACCTATTTTCATTATATACATTACTTTTCCATTGGTCCCTTTCTCTCCGAAACTGTCCGTCCTCTTGGTTTCTTTTTGTAATGACCTCCTGTGTCCCTCATGGGAACCATCTCGGTCCCCTTCTATTCATTCTAACTTTCACGTCTCACTATACGCTGATGACACCAAACTATTCAAATTAATTTCTTCTTCCCGAGACTCTAGTCTCTTTCAACCAGATATTGATAGTTCTTCGATCCGGTTCCTCAAAAATAGTTTATAACTTAATATTGCCAAATTCGAATCGATTACTTTTTTATGAAAGTCCAACCCTCGACTTTATCCTCTCCATGACCAACCTCGTAGCTCATTTTCCTCGCGACATTGGTAATTTCTGAGACAGGGAGGTCAATTTTCGTTTACACATTGATGAGTTTAGAATTCTTAAAGTCAACTCAACACTTGATTTTGTCAAATGTTTGATGTTTGATGGTCCAAAATCCTCTGACCCATACTTGACCATACTCTTCTTGCGTGCGTCAGTCAAGTCTAGTACTCCTTCCAGAAGCGAATTCATGTGTCCAGAAATGAGAACATTCAACGCTGTTTTTTTTCATTTTGCCCTTCGAGATCTACGCTGGAATGACATTGCCTGCTTATCAGGATCTCATCAACTTTACAATCCTTAAGAATCGCAGAGCTGCAACTTACGATGTCTATCTACCAACCCACTCTTTTGGCTCTAACGATCCCATCCCCCGTATGTTAAGAAAACTCAACTCAAATCTTTCCATATTCGTCTTCAGCCACAGCACTCCTTGCCTTAAACACGGTCTCCTTTACCTTCTCCTTACCCTGAAAGCCTCAGCTTATAAATAAGTTAGTTTTTCGGAACTCAAATCTCTTAGTACTATGCAGAGAACAGCCTCGGAATTAAAGGACATTCCAACTGATCACTCGGTCCAACCGCCTTTTAGGCTTTTTTTATCTTCTTTAATCTGACTTCCGAAACATGGCTAGCGATAGGTGGAGCGGACTCTCAACGTAAAAAGGACCAGAGAACTGCTATCACTATAGACCACAGAAGAATAAGAATCAGACCAACTTAGTCCTATGCAGAAGCTTCGGCGAGACTGTGGTGGAGAAGGTATTTCTTTTGAGAATGCCTAATTCATCAGAACTCAGATTTTCTGAGCTTCCCAAGGAACCATGCATACTTAGAAGTAGAAAAATGGACTTATTGTCTTTGCATAAGGACTTAGCTAAGGTCTGCCCTCTACTCCTATCTGCTTCTGGTATTGTATTGAGTCTTGCTTTGGCAATAATACTTCACCCTTAGGCAGTTTTACTGAGTAATCTGAGTGCTAGAAGCGATCTATGATCCTCTTTATACTCTGCCTGACGTAATGAAGCAGTGTCCTCGTAAATCCCAAAATGTGTTTTGAAATCCTTTTGGTAGATCTTTCATGAAACATTTTTAAAAATCGAAAGATCATCTTCCGCGAAAATTTCGGCCGATTTGTCAATTTTCCTATTTTTGCTGCAAAGCTTCATTGTGCAAAAAACCGAGCTTTTGTTCTCTTGCTGCGAGCTTCTAAGTGCAAGCTTTCATATGCGCTCATTTTGAGGAGCCGGCGCAGCTCAGTATCATTTTGTGCAGTGAAGTGTTTGGTTCGGTGCGTGGCTTAAACTCGTGAGTCGGTAATTTTTTTGTTTACGTATTATGTACAAACACATATACAAGCAAAGTAAAGGTAGTAAAGTTAAGTGAATTTCTGGGAACTTTTTTTACGAGAATCTCCTATGTTTTTTGCATAAAATTTGTGTTTATTCGGAGCACCGAGTGTGTGGGGTCTACAAGATGCTGCTTTGATTGCTGAGAAGCCTTTGGAAAGTCAGGAAAACCGTACGTAATAATTAGTCTTATTTATTTTCCAATATTTAGTACATAAGTTTATCAGAAATATATCAAAATTTCGAAATTACAATTCGAATTCTCTGCCACACATGTACAGACATGTTCGTTACATTTTGTCCATGCATTTTTTTAAAAAAAACTTAGTTTTTTTTTTCTAAATTTGTCTTACTTTTTTGGGCTATAAAATTTATTTTTTCGGAATAAGTATTGTATTTTTATGAATATCGACGTCACACTTATTTGATAACCTATTGATGAGGACTCTAACAAACGAAAACATTGTAACCTCTGCTAGTGCACGCGGAATATCTATAGCCTTGCAAATAAGTGACATTAGGAACAGTCTGTTCATAGTGATCACTGTATTCGACCAGCATTTCATTTGCATTGTCCTTAAAGCAATAGTCAAACTGGAGTTTCTAAACTTTATGGTTAGAATATTTGGGTCTTGAACGAGTATGAATGGCAAATTTTGTCTTACTTGTTCATACTTTTACGTTCGTCCTAGGCTAGAACACTTCGCACAATCTGTGGTCTGTATTGCTACACTATTTGTTATTGAGTGCCCTTCGCCAATACCCAATAAGTTTAAATGTGATATGAATAGTTTTACCCTCGTTTGCCGTAAAGTAGGAATACGTCTTATCTTTCCCCTTTTCCACATTTTTGTCCTGTGTGTCCTTTTTTGTAAACAATATAGAAACCTAGTTCACTTGCCTTCTACTAGCGGATATACCGGTGAGGGACCGCTTGGTCCTAATACTCAATCCTCGCACTACTCCTTTTTTAAAGGTTTATACGGAATGGACATGGTTCTGTATGACTGTATGTTGGTCATCATAGGCTGCTTTAAGTTAGATTAAAGGTGGTAGCTTTTCTAGGTGAACTTTTCAACCAATTTGGTAATTTGAAAGAGGTTTTGCCATTGTAAAACCTCTGTAATTCACGCATTTGAGGTACGAATATGGTCTTCTATTGGAACAAGCCTCGTACTTCTTGTTTACTTACCTTTTCTCGAGAAACTACTTTGGACCTTGCTTAGTAATTGAGATTGGGCTAGTTATCATTGGCCCAGTAATGCTGAGGTATTCGTTCGTCTATGTTGTTAATTGTGTGTGCTGAATAATTAACCATCTCAGTATTGGTGCGTTTGCTTGGGACATCTCCTTATTAGGCTGACCCGGACTCTCGAACATCCATTTGCCATCCAATGCATCCATAGAACTATATCTAATGACTTAGAAAACTTCAAGAACAGGTAGCTGGCGCATTTTTCAGTCTATCTCTTCTCAGTTTTAATATGTTGTTCATAACTTTATACTTAGGTTCAAGTTAGAGTGTCTGCCTTGTGAAGCAGACGACCCACTTAAACCAATAAAGGTCCATTGTGATGCCATGGATCGTACCATTTACCTTCACAGGACCAATTAATCCAATCGGAACTTTCATCCTCCTCCACCTTATCCCTATAATTTCTGTAAAAAATCCTTTTGGCATGTTAGAAAGTGTCCCATAAGAACACTTACCGTGGCTGATCTCTGATCACTTTAGCCTATTCAGCGGTACCCTAGGCCAGATCTGTGTTGACATGTTGCAAGCGAGGGGATATTTTCATCTTCAGTCAGTTTTTCTAAAAGCATTTAGCTTTAGTAAGAGTTTACAAGTAGTAAGGAGCATACACATGCTCGTCAATATCCTATAGGCGCTTGGCAGTTTGGCGAGCTCGTCAGTCTTGTAATTCAGGGGAATGTCTCTGTGACCTGGCACACAGTGTTGGTGGGTGTTGAACTGCTAAGTCATCTTCAGAAGAGACAGAGCACGATGTTAGGGATTTTGCACTTCCGCCAGGCCAAGGTTTTCTTGTTTTTCAAGTTGTCTAAGAGGCGGAAATTGATGTTCAGATTAAACTTGTCGGAAAAACACCATAGCCCACCTCCTTATCAATCTTGTGTGGAAGTAGTAGACCAAACTGTCTTCGAAAGAGGGAACTAATTCAAAGAAGAAGGTGAACCACACTCACCGTAGTCTGTGTCTTCTGAGCGAAATGAATCAGATCAATGATCGAGGAGTGGCCCTTATGATAGCTAGACTGCTCCAAGGGTATCAGTGGTGCTAGACGTTAGTCTCCACCTGCTCCACCTGCTCCTCTTGGACATTCTTGGCAACTAATTGGCTGCTAACGCGATTATCCGACCCAAAGTGGTGTACTTATAATAATTGCCACTCCTGGATTATTAATGTCCTCAATTTCACCGTAGAAGACAGCTACTACTGTGTGGCGGCGTCAACCCTGTTATTTGAATAGGTTCACTTCTACGATAAAATAGTGAGATGAAGTGATTTTTCCAACAAGCTCAATCTGAGTATCTCCTTTCGCCTGCCAGAGTATTGTAGCGATTTTCGGACGGAAATTTCGAGGAAGCCTCATCCTGGCTGAAATGTAATGTAATATCTATCAGACAGCAATCGTGCTCTTTCACTTGAAAGGGCGCTTTAAACTGCGGTTTGTGCCTCCTAGCGATGTCTGACCAGTTCAACATTGACATATGCTGGTTGCCGGGCCACAGAGACATTGCAGGTCCTCGTTACATGCAAACTCTTGCCAAAGCTCGACGGTTTTAGTAGTACCAACTGTACACGGGAGTATCTTCCAACTTGCAACTAAGCAAGACAAATCGGGTCTAGGTTTGATCTAAAACCAGAAGGTAAAGGGATAAGGTTGAGGAAGAAATCGTTTTCAGCTCCTACACACTTGTCAAACTCTGTCCCATAAAAGACTACTACACCTAGGCGCTCTTTTCTTCGACAACCTAGGCGAACTGGGGTCACTAGCCGACACAACCCTCCTTTGGCTTAATAAAAGCTCCGGTTAGTTCAATTAGTCTCATAATGGACCTGCATTGGTCCAAGTTTGCACACCTGTGCAGACAGACCCTCTAACCTAAATCTAAACCTATGATCAGAACTACCTATACAAACGATACTGTTCGAAATACGCTCGAAACATGCACATACATAGCTTTCAATGACAGAATTCGCTGGCGGGATGGGAATCCTAATTGCCTTTGACGTTCATGCACAGAGTATGTTACATGAAATAGGTATCATTAACATACCAAAATGGGATGTTATTGCTTCCGTTTCCCCGACACCCTTTCCAGAATCTTAAACACAATTATGTTTGGGCTACCATGTAACCTCGGGCCGGTCCAAACTAAATTTACCTAACACTTGACCTTTTCTCAAATGAGAAATCAACAGAGAAACACTATCACCTGTCCTTTCCCCTTTGCTGACATTCAACTCCCAGTCAGTTTACTAATTTTTACTTTGATCTCCTTTGACCATTCCCAGCTAACATACACACACCGAAAACTTAATCAGCCAAACCAATCAAATAACACTATTTCACCTCGACACTTGTTCACTCATCCTCCTTGACCTATAATGCTACACAAATTGACAGTTCACCTTCACCAATCTTCTGCTTCTTCTTTAAGGGTATCTCTCCTCAAAGTAAACACACACCTCCTTCTATCTCCGTACAGTATGCACCTCATCTACAGACTCACATACACACTCCCATGTAGCGGGTGTGAGAAAGCAGGTCAAAAGGATTTGTGTGTGATTATCCCTTCGTTGGTAGTCAGTGAAGGAAAGTTCCACCTTTGTCACCACAAATCCTAATCAACACTCAATTTCATGCGCAAATATCCATAGATTATCATTTTGTCACAGAAGCGAAAGGACTTACTGAACTGTGTGTCACATCCAAGGACAACACATCCTCGTATATACATATACTATACTCGAAATATGTATTTTCTATCTGAAAATATCCCCAGAAAAGGAAATTACTTTTGGCATTCAAATGTCCGCCCCTTTAAATTTAAGGATATAATCTAAAAGTGCTTAACCAAAAGGAGTCTGTTCGATTTGACTTTCCCGAAGAAAACCCAAAAACACTTATGACAGGATAATGATAAACTTTCTCTTCAACAAAAAAAGAAAAAAAGAGTAAATATGTGTGCATGTGTGCACGTGCTTGTCAAGATGACCTCTCTCTCTCTTGGGTAGTATGTAATTGAAATACGAGTAATTCAGTTGACATTCAGTGTGGCCGGGCAGAAGGAGAGAGCGATGATGTCCTTTTTGTGTGCGATACGCACTAAATTGTAAATTGAAAAGGAGCACTCTTCTACGAAATGAGGGATAATCATCTCTTTATGATTTTTTACGATGGAAATATACTCTCTTCTTTCACCAGGATGTTATCCTTCGATTCGATAATGGCGATCGTCATATGAGGGAAATTGAAAAGAAAAAGAGGAAAAATTCGTTCCCATATATGTATGTACATAAATAATATACAAGTAAGCAACAAAACAAAAAAAAAGGACACTTTTGACCGAGAGTCCGAGAGACCTCCTCATGTATTTCATTCAATTTGAGAAGATTACGGTTGGTAAGAGTGGAGAGTGCCTGTGTAAATTGAATTTATTCAAAAGGATACGTTGGGCGAGATGCGGACTAAACGGATTGCAGGGGATCAGTGGAGGCAAATGCAATCCAATGTCATTGTTATTTAATTAATTAAATTTGTGTCAATCTCTGATGCACTCAATGCGAGTATCTCGTTTAACGGTGGCAATAGAGCTCTAGCACAAAGGCCTGCCTGCATCCTTTTGATGCCTGATTATCACTTGAACTCTCTGGCTTGGAGGTATTTTGCTTATTGTGTCTCTGTGGAGCCGTTGTGTTGAGTGTTGTTGAATTATGTAGTCCTAGTTCTATGCAGATAAATTGTTTCAGGCTGCATATAGCCTTTGATGGCGCTCACTTCTCACTTTGGTTGCGATCCTTTGCGACAATGCGGAATTATTATATATATGTATTGTATGCCTTTTTCTTTAATGCTAATTAGCTGGATAACCCTGGTCCATAGCTGCGGGTAACAAACGATCTGAATAGGAACCAGGTACAAGTCAAAACGGAGGGGTGCTTCGTATCGATCTGGAAGGTTAAGGTCAAACTTTTAAGATTTTCTCGATTTTCTGTCGACTTTTGATGGAATTGGTCATGAATTCAGAATCCGAATATACTCTCAGTTTCTTCTCGAATAGACGCCCAATCCTACTACCAAATCTACTTGGATTAGGTGATAATACTCGCTCAGCAGGAACAAACTAAACCTGTCTTTATAGTTTCTACGGATTCTTTGCAGGAAGCTTCACGTTCTGTCTGCCTTCTGGGCAGCGCCCCTTGGGTGATCTAACTGTCTTTCGTAGATTTGTTCTATTATATTACTGAAAATAAGTAAGTCTAGTGGCTTTCCTACAATCCAGTCCACAGAGACATGTACTTGTATTGTTCCAGCAACTGTTGGCCAACGATTTAATAGGTTCAGACTGTTTGCTTCTTTTGTCATAGAAGTCACGATCTGTCACGACCCAATGACTTATAATATCACTGTGTCCTAGCACCTACACTATACGCCAACCCGACAGAAATCTTCCTAAAAGATCTGTGGATTTTGGATACTTTTGGCTTTTCGAAGGCATGAGTCTGTCTTTGACTTTATATATCGCAGTAAATCTATCTATTGAGTTAGGGGAAATGCTCTACACTTGCCCCATGTGGTGGTGATGTATGTATATACATTTCTGGTGTCCTGGTGTAGACCACCGGCCCTGTTCTCTTGGATCGGACTGTGTAGATCTCTGTTACAGAAGGGCTTAAAATTCTTCCTGATTCCTAAGTACTTATACTAAAAATCCTAGTTTTGTTTATGACGTTAAAGTTTAAATTATCAGGAATAGTGTTGTGGCCACTTAGGATGGTCGCATGGTTCATGTTTCTACGAGACAGTTGCGAAGATTCCCAAGGCCTTAATTTTGCTTTAGCCGTCACCATGTTCCCGAAGATGTCAAAAGGTGGACGTGTTCCTATGGCAGGTGTAGAATTGGCTTCCGTTATGCAGGCGCATGACTCTTTCATGTATTGCAATGTCGCTTTTTTTGTCCAGTGCTGGACACCAGTCCAGCGCTCCATACATAAGGATGGGTCATATGACTATGCAGTAATCAATCTGTGGCCGGAGGCCTCAGTTTCCTTTGCCTTTCTACATGAACAGAGGGCACTTGAGTTTTTTTTTTTATCTAGATCTGCAAATTGTAATCCGTAGAGTTTTGAAGACGTTGTGGTAGTTTATATCTTTCTGTTTCCAGTTCAGTCTTGGATAGATAAACTCCCAGTCTGCCACGAGTCGTCCACATTGCGGGACTGCATTTGATTTCTCATTGTAAGAATGAACTTTCCTAATATCGTTATTGCAGTACCAAGGTTATGAGTACTTCAATCAATGCCATGAACCGCAGTAGCGATAGTAATACTCCACCCTGAGAGCTACATCTGTACGCTGACCTTATGGTTAGATAGTACCACAGTTCAGCATGCACAAACTCGCTTTCGAGCATTTATTCGATCGAATGACAAAATGTGTGAGCTGAATCAGAGAGCAAACAGAGTCTTCCTGCTTGTTGTTGACTAATACGTTGATGTTAGGTATGACGGTGGAGTTAATTAAACTCAGTCGCTTTCTCCTTCCGATATCTAGTGACTTGGTAAAAGACCTTTGCTCGATCTAGGATACGTCATCAGATCTATATATGCTTATTGTCTACAGGCTATCGACAAACACGGTCCACAACCATTCTTGAGCGTTATCCATGTGGTTTTATACATCTTGTGCAGTTCTCCAGTACTCTGCACACTGTTCAGCTATCTGCTTATTTCTTATTCAGTTTATTGCCGCATTTGTCATCATTTGTTGTATTAGCTGATTTGCTTTGTCTAGGTTCTATTCAAAATTTATTGAGAATCACATCTTCTCGAAAAAGTGCAGATAGTTTCTCGACTCGATAGATTTCATTAGCTGACGAGTTGGCAACCTTCACGTCACAATGCAATGCGCGAGTACACAAAACTTATTGACACAGAATGAGTGTTTCAAATTTTCCATCCAACTTTTTCGCTGCTACAATCCCTAAACAGTGAAGGACGAATTCCCTTAACCGACAGCTCATCTCGCATCACGAATTCGATCTTTCACCGATGAAAGCACAGATTACAAAAAAAAAAAAAAAAAATTACTCATACGCCCCAGGTCCCGATTACCATTGAAACCACTAAACCGCATCGCAAATTGGAAAATATCCTCCGCTCTTCTGAGCCCGAGTGAAAACTATGTCAATAGTGCACCTGTTACTCCTATCCGTCCAAAGTAAATGCCTATTAAACCTGATATCACAATATACCACACTACTGTGGCTGCTGCTATTGTCCTCCTGCTGCTGGTGTGCAGTACATTTTTTTTCCTGCAAAAGGATTGCATTGTTGCCCTTGTGTCTCGTTCTTTTTTGTTCGTTTCTCCACTTGATGACTTTCCAACCGAAGCAAACACAACTGCAAACCAATTCCACTGATTACAAAACCGCATCCAACATATCGAAAAACCACTTTTAAATATTGCACAAGAGTGGGAAAGGAGACCCGCTACAGGACCATTTCGTGTGTGTGGTAATGCTCCTCGATAATGTTGCATTTCATACGAATGACATCCTTTATTTGCCGACTTGACAACAAACTAGGCAGAAGGATTTTTCTCCCAGGTCAGGGAACAGTTGGACAAGTGTATCCAATCAATAGCAGTTAATCACACCAAAATCAAGGTTCCCTAGCAGCAACATGTGATTCTAATGATGTGCTAAGGGTATCCTGCCAAAGGAAATTCGTTACAAAAACATTCGAACAATGTTAATAATGGCGAAGGCGAAAAGGATGGTGATGGTGCAGGTATACCAGACTCTTCCGTTGACTATCTGATTTGCTGATGTTGATGCTCTTTCTAAAGCTGCTTGCTAGTGGTTATGTTCCTTTACCTGTTTCCTTGGTGGATACCTAACTGAATAGCTTTCTGACGGAAAGGACAACATGCAGAAATGGATGGAGGAGTACTCACAAGACACAACAAAAGCATAAAAAAAACTCACCAGCAGCAAGAGGAAAGGTACAAAAAAAAACCGAGGTAAATACACAAAAGAAATGTGAGAAGGATATGCCTTTAGTTTGCTTTGGTTGGTTTTATAACCCACAGGATGTAGAACGGGTTGGTTGCTGAACCAGAACACAGTGTTTAGGTCGGGTAACCTAAGTGAGGTTAGGCAGTTTTTGGTGAATTGTTTTCCTATTTTTCTTTTCTCCTAATCTGGAAGCTGGAGGGAGCAAATCCAGTATTCCCATTTAAAATTAATAGTGGCCGCTTTTGAATTTAATCTTCCGAAGCTTTACGAGTATGAACCTCTGGAAATGGGGTCGTCATAGGGAATAGTTGGTTTTCTTTTGAAAACAATTTTTTGGAAACTGTTTGCAGTTTGCTGTTTTCATGGATAGGTGAATATTTTCAAGTAGACACTATGTGAGGATGGTCAGCGCTCGTTCAGTATTATTTACGTGAGAGCAATGTTATGTACCATGCGTCCCAACTGGGTTTAACACTTGCTTGTTTAAAAGTAGCTTGTTCTCTAAATTAAGCTTGGAATGGATTTGCTAAATCCTTATGCATTCACTTTCTGCATTTTTTAGTAAAGTTGTAGTGTCGTCAGAAAATCTAGCAATCGCATTGCCTTCTACTTGCCGAATATTGCGAGTATTTACTTACTTTAGATAGCCCTACAGTCCGGGGGGAATCTGTAACTAAATTAACATGCTTCTCCAGGAAGCTCGATCGAAGTTGGCTAAGGTTCCACTTGAGTGCGACACTTTAGGCGAGGAATTTCTCTACTGGCAAACCTCAAATCCCCAGAGAAACTGTGGAGTGGATTCAAAGCATCTCCTGTAACTTTAATTCGTTTTCTAGGAGATGAAGGAGACTTTTGAAACCATTTTAGTTTTTTTCTAGAAACGCATAGTCAAAGCTTCACATCTTAAGTTTTGGGGTGCAACCTTCAGAGCCATTCTTTCGTTTTTCGGGTGTCGTCAGGACTCGGATCGCCAACCCTGCCCTAAAAGGCTAACATTATTTGTAACTCCTGAACCACTCGATATTGTTATGTTTTTTAAGATGACTAATAGTGGTCTTCGGAACAGGTTGCCCAGGTCCTAGAAATGGTATTCGCCGATGGGCGTTTTCTTCGTTAATTGTGTTGAAATTGAAATGTGCTCTCTTCTGCATCTATGCAGAGAGCTCCGTGGGCTCCCAGGACGTTATGGCCGGTAATCATCCCCTTAAGGAGCGCTGGGTTGGGTCTGTTAAGCACTGTGATTTGGTTGGATTTGGCATTGTCATATTTTTACAGAGTTTTTTAGAAACACGACAAAATCCATCTCTCCTTAGCTAGTCTCGCGAAAGATTGCTCTGTACTGGATTTAAAGAGAGCTAGGGGCAGTATAACTCCTTTTTTGCTAAATCATTTGTTCTTCGATTCCCTGAATGATGGTATGTTCTGGAACTAAGTGCTGTAAGTGCTATAAGTTCTTCACGGCATCGTTTCACAAATTTGGGTTTGAAGACTGTGCAGTTGACCGATCAGTTTCGGGGTTAGATGACTATATACCAGAGTATAAAGTTTCGATTGTTTTAAGCAACTATTTCCTTTAGATGTAGTTCCAATGTGATCTGTGCTAGTATGGTTTCAAGGGCTGTATTCGACGTGGTTCTGATGGCACCGGTGGCACAATGCCAGTCTTTGTAACCTGCTCAGTGTCTTGAGGTATGTGGTCTTATCTGCTGCTGTGAAAGATTATGGACATAGGCCCATATCTCCTACCTCCCATTGAAAAGCGACCTAAAGAGGATGCAGACTGTACCCTCCCTGACAAAAGACGAGACCTTTCTACACCTGTTAAACAGATGGCTAAAACTTGGTTGAACAATATCAGCACATCTCTGCCCTTTTAAACAAATGGGAGTGTAGGACAACCACTAGACTATTTCCATTAATAGGACAAATCTTTGACAGATATGAAGGGCGCTGCCTAGTAGGCAAATGCGCCATCGTGCTATCTCCAATGATTTCTGCAAAAGCTGTGAAGACGAGCTTGAAATCATGATGCAAATTGTGTGAACCTGTCCCGCCCTGCTATGGGTTTGGAGAAGGAAAACCCTAGGCGAATACTTTTCTCGAAAATCTTGAATTCTAGGCTATCTGGCCAGACTTGATTTAAGAAAAACAAAAAGATTTGTGTCCCATACAGGTAGTTCTCTGGTAATGTTTTGGTCTAAGTGTGTATATATTGCGTGGGGACAAGCCGCTGTCCTATTTCTAAAGCGGGATCCCAAGCCGAAGAACAAGCAGATTCCGAAAATAGTCTGTCCCCCCAGTGCTTACCCAAAATATCAAAAATCGATATTGCCACGGCGAAGTACAAATCCTGTTCCCCCCTACATAACTCCACATAAAGGGTAGCCAAGTGTGTTCGCATTTCACCTCCTCTGTGCGCACTGGCAAAGATTTCTTCATAAACAGACAGATTTAATAATAAACAACCTCATACTCATACTTGGTGTATTCCTGAATACATTCCCCATAAAGGAACTCAGGTTTAATACCACAATCGTATCAAATCAGCTTCCATGGAAGGCTACAACAAATCCGGCAGCAACATTAAGAAGGCGTCTACCTCGTGAGCGCTTGCTTCGGATCCCTTTGTGTTGAGTTTTTCTTCCTTTCGGTTTTTTTTTTTCTTTTTTTTTTTTAAATGAAAAATCATGGTGTTGTCATTATAAACTTGAAGTGATACCAACCCTCTGCAGCACCCACGTTAATGCCTGTGTAAAAAGGCTCACTGGAGATACATGATTTCCGATAATTTTCCATTTTCATGCGCTTTTCACTTTGGTTAGTACTTTTGTGTGTTTCTCCTCTCTTTCTGACTGAATACGACCAACGAGTATATACATATGTACGTAAAGGATCCTGGAACAATTGTAAAAAGTTGCGCGCAAATTTTATTATTCATGTCCCTGTTGTGTGATTTTCATTTGGAAACAGGTGGACAATTTTAAAAAGCACCATTTCGCTTCACTCCCTCCCCTTATTCAATCACAATTGGACACGGACACATCATCATGGTTGGGTTGTGACCCTGCCACCTATGATTTCGATGGCATGTGGCTGTGTTCTTCACGTCCCTTGACAAAGTCAATTTACAGGTTAACGAGCTATGGAATCAAAATTGTCACCGTCCCTGACAGATGTTAAACCAAGAGACAGTTACTCCATCTATTGGTTGGGTAAAATAAAGCACAAAAAAAAAAAAAAACGACTTTACGCTGACTTATGACAAGTCATCACAGATTTCTCCCTTGTGTCAACACAGAAGGAAAAGAAAAAAAACAAAAAGGAAGAAGAATTTTCCTTTTCGAAAAGGAAAAGGAAAATTGCTGTCGAAAATTCTATCGCAATCTAACGATGCATCTGTGTGGAATTGCAACTGGAAAGGGTTCATTGCTGGAAGACAAACGATGACAACTGCTGCTGCTGCTGGTGCTGCTTTGGTGCAATGAAACACCAGCACAAGGACCTGGACAACCACCACCATCACTACTACCGCCACCATCGATATTTATTTTTTTTTTTGCTTTTTTTTCGATACAAGAGCAAAGAAGGAAAAGAATAGACAAAAAGAATAAAAAGGAAAAAGTGGAAAAAGAAATCCAATTTCATTCTCTCTGGTGGCGGGGAAAATTGGAAAATGATCGCAAAAGGATACCCATTGTGAAAGGATTCAATGGTTAAATGTGATGGAATGTGCTGGAGGAAGGTCTTCGATTGGTTAAAGGGTGATTGTAGTCCTAATTGAAGTTTAGAAATAATGCAATTGGGAAGAGTTTCGTTTTGTTTTTTTTTTCTTTCGTTGTGTTGTGTTTCGTTGGTGGTTCGTTGCGGAAGTATTAATGTTTATTCAAGAGGAAGGGAAATGGGAATGGTGAATGGTGGATTTGGATTGCAGGGTATCGGGTTAGCGTAATTGATTTATTAAATTTTACAAATACTTAAATCAAGGGTTCAAGTTCGGCTTTAAGTCTGTTAAATGTCTTTGAACGTCTTCTTTAAGTTTGAAACAAAAACCTATGTGAGGTGCGTTCCATCGTTGAGTTACACTTATCCTACGATTTCCCAGGAATGGCAGGGGAAATGTTTTACCTTAGATCACCTTTTTCAATCCGGTTTCTCTGAGGAATCTGACAGTGAGAAATGGGTCTATAGTCGGCCCTTTACAGAATGTGTTCAGGAGTTTTTCTAGTGTCATTACATACCTAGTTTCCTTAGGTGTTCCCTGAGGTTACAATGTTCTGTAAGGATCCGTAGATTCTTCTTGTTGAGATTGATGCATGAATCTTTATTGTTCGTAATTTCCAAGAGATTTCTTAGCTTGTCCCAAGCCTTGCTAGTTTTTATAGTTGCTTTCCCTGTTTCCTTTTAGCTAACTTCTTGAATTCTTCTTTTCGGGTATGCTCCCCTATTCCACAGAATAATTCAGAGTCTATGAATGGTTCCACTGGGTCCTTGTCTTGTTAATTCATGTGCAGTTACCAATAGAGGGTCACTCTGTTGTCTTCTGTATGTATTCCCATACTAACTTGGACCAGATTATATAGGCAATGACAGTCAGACATAAGCTGCTAAGTCCATATGTTGAGGATACATTATTCCAGTTTCTCTTCTTGCTGGGCTTTGCCAGGAAATTCAGCTTTACAAGGTGTCATCTCTGGGGATTGCTAGAAGTGGGATTTTTTTTTAAAAAGTACACGCACGTCTTCCTTTCTGCTTCTTCTTTGGATCATTTTATTTATCAGCTTATTAAGGAGTTCATACCCAACCAGACTGTTCTCCTCCTTTAGGAAACCCTCTAACTATGTTGACCTTAATCGTCCTTGTGGGTATTGTGCGTTTTCAGTTGAAAGAATATGCTTAGCACTTACCCTTATCACACAATTTTCTTCATCGTCTTGACTTCTGCTGTGTCGGGTCCTTTTTCCCCATCTTTGGTATGAATTTAACCTTGTATCCTCTAGACTGGTTTGGTTTATAGCCCAGGGCCAGAATACTTTTTTTCAATCAGGTGTGGTGTAAACCCTTCTCATGTTCTATATGTACAACAACTTAGTGTACTTGATGTCTGCTTCTATTTGGTTCTATTTCTCAGTCATTCTTCCGAATACTGGATTTCTTATCCTCTATGTAGCTGCCATCTAATATTCTAAAAGACGTGGGTATTCCTCTCAGAATCGCTAAGGCTTTGTTTGACCTGAGCATGAGTCTCTACTTGGCATCGTCTCGGAGAATTTCCTAAAGCTAATGCTCCTAGCCTTCCTTATTAAATGAACGTATTTCAAATTCATCTTAGCAGAGGTAGTATCTCATATTGTTCCAACGTACAATACAATGAAGTTTTCTAATTTTTTAGGAGCAATATTCAGGTTTGACCTTTACGGGAGAAAGTCCCTTGTAAGACCATTACACATGCACTTGATTGACTTCCTGATCAGGTATTCACTCCTTTCTGCAGATTTGTAGCGCGTCAGGGTAGCCAGCATTTGCTGCCGTTGCTTATTTCAGGTCTGCTCTACCTTTAATTCCAGCTGTATTTGGACTCAAGCTTTTTAGACCGTCCACTTATCATTTTTTCGAGAAAACGGGGCTAGCATTGGCTCTTGCAGTTTTCTCCTAATCATCAGATACATATATATTCGTAATTTTTTTCGATTTTGGCATGCAGTAGCACGTCTGTTTTGGAAATAGGTACTTATGGCACTAAGAAACCTTCTAACTTAGTCTATAGCTGTTTGAAATCAATTGCACTTTAATGGCTTTTTAAGTATTTGTTTGTGTTTGCCTGAATAGAGTCATAAAGATATGTCTGTCTCAGCCTTGAAGACACTCCCTAAGATATGAATCAACCAACAAAGCCTCTTTTTTACTGTCAATCTAATGACTCGGGAGAAAGTATTTTTGGCTCCAAGGTACTATTGGCGCTGTCTTGAATAACTTAGTGAATCCCAAGATCAGAAATAGTATTAAACTCCTCATTGAACAGGTAGGAACAACTATGTTGTTAGAACTCAAAGAATCTTCTCTATGTTCAGTCTTGAACGAGCATACCTCAGTAATGGTGTATGCACCATCAATTTAAGTGACTTTGTTGACAGATATGGGAAGTTCTATGGAATAAAAGCTTTTCCTTAAATTAGTCTGTTCATTGCTTCATTGATGTGTTCGCAATGGCCAGATAAATTCCGGCTTAATGCAAATCACGTCTCTGTTAGTTGAACCATCATCTCCTGATTGAAGTCTTACATATGTTTCGTGGACTTTATTCTTGCTTAATCCTTTCCACCGATATTAAACTATAGGGCTTGACTAACCCACAATTAATTCTCGATATTTTTCTCCGAATTGCAGAGATTCCGGTCTTAGGTTGTTATTTAAGCGACTATAGCTGCACAATCTTGGTTCCTTATTCTGATTAAAGGTTGGAATAGGTTCGCTTGGGAACGGGATATTCTAAGATAAGTCGTATGTAAGGCACTTACCTTTCTATGTTGCCTGAGTCTACAACTATGTTAGCTTAGTTTCGAAGCAGGTTTCCAAAAATAAACTTTTTACTGGCAACCATGAAGTGATGATGTTCTCATCATTAAAATTGCAGATACTTTGTCACAAAAATTCAACGAAAATCGACAAAAAAAAAATTAAGCCTTCATCGCAATATACTCCTTCGTAGATTATTTGCAACACACTTTCGACTTTTTATGGCACTTTAAAGGAATTCATCCACCCGGAAGTGTATTCCCGTTCCATGCAATGTGAACGAAAAGTAATTAAAAAAAAAAAAACGGGCTCCACAACCCCATTACAAAAACTTAGGCAATTAAACCCGAATCACATGGCAATAAAAACAATGACGGCGCGGCGTCTATGAAGGCGGCAGTTACATCAGCGATAACGATGATGATAAAGTCACTCCACTGATGCTGATGATAATGATGGCCCCTGTGATGACTTTCCAGACTTTGTTGTAATGGAACTGGGTGTGACGCACCAAGGAGGCCAAGAGCACGCGCCTAACGATCCGAACGACGTAAATGAATGACCAGTTCGGCCAAACTAGTGTATGTGTATGATATTACAGCCACGGTGAAGTTGCAGTGTAATGAGAACTGGAAAAAAGGGGCACCGTCATCGTTGTAGACTCATCATCATTGGATACTACTGAAACCCAAAGAACTCTCTCTCATTAACTTTGAACATGAAATGGCAACTAGACTGGGAATCAAAGTAGGAAAAGAGCTGAAGCTCTCCATCGTTAACAGAGTTGAAAAAGTGTAAGTTAAATGAATGTAAACGTACATCTGCCTATCTGTTTCCTCTTCAGTTTGGAAACTTCTTCTGTTTCCTAACTTTTTCAATTCCCGTCTAATTTCAATTTTCCAGAAGCTTCGTTGTGTAACTTTCTAAACTTCGTTTTGCACCCCAGAAATTGGCCCAGCAGAAAAAAACCCACAAAAAACACATACTTCTCTACGGTTTGTAGTGGTAAAGTCAATTTGCCATGAAAGGGGTGGTGCTGGCTGGCAGGACTCGTCTTCCTGATGAAAAATCAGTCAATTGCAACTTCTCTGCAAACATGCAACGCAACTTTTGATGGACGTCGAGTGGAAAGCGAAAAAGAAAAAAAAAAAAACACACACAAAACTGGCTGTGCTTCAAGGCACCCTCTGTCACTGGCACACGTACGTTCGTACATACATACATAGTGGTGCACAGAGGGGGGTTTTTTGAAAAACTTACATGGCCGCACAAAAGTTTGGTAATTTACGTGCATTCAATGTTTTCTTCATTTCACATGGGCTGACGTCGAAACACGGGTGTTTGGAAATATTATGCCAGGAATTCGTTTTTCAATTTTCAAATAATTTTGTAACTAATAATGGCTGGCAATGCCCTCAAGCTGCAGACGGAATAAATGGATGGATGGTTATTGATGATGATTCGGTTGTTTGACAACCTTTTTCGTCCTTTTTACCCTCAAACATCGGGTTACAAGACATTCGATGCATTTATTTAAGAACAAAAAAAAGCATCTGTTTTGGGTGTAGCCAAACCTAAAGGATCCACTTCACTTAAAAAAAAAACTATCAGTAATAAAAATCCAGATAACGAAAAAGGGGGAAGAAAGAAAGAACAAAAAAAAATCATTCCCTGATCGATGAAGGACGAAAGTAAATATTTGTCAGGATAATGTTTCTTGTCATGTAGCCCGTTCTCTGTTTTAGCTGCTCCTCTGCGTCTGCTTATTTATGAGTTCAATGGTTATGATGATGATAAGATTGAATGGCCTTTCTCAGAGTTTTTGTTCTTCGAAAAAAAAAATGTAAATTGTTGTGTGAAGGATTCTTGTTTCTTGTTTTTTTTTTTTGGAAAGGATTGCGTTTAAACGGATGGCTTTTTTGGGATTATATTTGGGAGTGTCCCTCGGGTACGTGTAAGGGATAGCCCATTCATCCAAAAACAAAAAAAAAAAACGAACAGAAAGAGGTTTTCAAAGCGTCTTTTCCTTGGATGAATTGGTTATCATTATTTTGAAAGTGTTGAACCGAAACTGTAGTTGTGTTTTGAATCCATTGAAGTCTTTTATGAATGTCTTTCGAAATAGACGTCTGGGATCGACGATTTCAACGAGATATAGCACTTAGACGGGATAATGTTGTCGTAGGATAAAATTTATTATATGGAACGTTGAAGGCAAACCAAGTGAAAGAAATACTTTAAAGTTCAGTTTGAAGAGTTGAACTGTAAAGAGGTACAGAAAAAACAGTGTCTTACATCAAAGAGAACCAACAGAAACCTCGTTGAATCTACTGAAAGCAGGTTCTCAGACTCGTGTCTTTCTGGAAATCGCACCGAACCCGAACTGACTGACTGAAAGACAGTAGTATCTTTCAGACCTACACAGTCCTCTGTGAAGACATATTATTTTTTTGAGTAATCTAGTGGTAAGGTTGTACTTACTTATTGATTAATTTGTGTTAAGCATTCCAAGCCAGACAACAGGTATTCTTTTAACGGCTTTGCCCATGTGGCTAGCATTACGATACCAATTGTATCATTATGTTGTCTTTTAGTCGAAGAGTCGTACCACCTCCCTAATGAAGGACATTACGTCCTTAGCTGCAGAACTTTTCATTTCTGTTGACAAGCATGTTTACTTATGGAAAATTCTTACTTATGGCAGATTCGTTGCCTATCAATTGCAAGACAAGAAAATTTCTGAGTTGGCATTTACCTGGATATCGCGGCCCTATTTGATCCCAAGCAGTACTTTTGGGCACCTTATGTAGCGCTTTGACTCGGAGTGTTCTCCTGCTCATAGTATCACCGGGTATGAGGACTGTTTTAGTTTTGTGGTCCGCTAATTCTAAGGCCTGTTGAGGGAAGACATATGCGCACGTCTATGCTCTCTAGGGTTTTAGCTCTTACGATGTAGTTACAGCCGGTCGAGAGGAACGTACTTTTTCATGTCGAGTCTCCTTTCCATCTGGTTCCAGATATGGCTTCGAGAGAAAATTTGCAAACTACTTGTGTCGTATGGGTGGTGGTCCATTTTTGTCTGCACTGTGTGTATTGTCAGTTCGAAAGCCTATCGTCTCCTTCGGTGAGGTAGTCGAAATTCTCGCGAATAATTCTTTCCAGCACCTATTTTACTGTTCACAACTTGGACAATGGTCTGTTTGAAGACGATTGCTCTGAGGACTTATCCGCATTCAATCTAGGTTTACAGGTGTCCATACGGCATTACTGCCTAATATCTCTACAAGCTAAATTTGGTAGGCCATGCCTCCTATGTTTAGTGCAGATAGCAAGGTTTTGGACTTAGGACAGATGAACTTTAAAAAACGTGAGGCGTAAAGTATTTGACAAATTTCTAAAAAATGAGGTTTAAATCGCACCAATTCGTACCTAATTGAGGATGCATCAGTCTCTCGTAGATAAGTCCTTGACCTGTGCCTGTGTTTTACAATTTGGATTGTTCACATCATTATTTTTCTCTGAGAAATTGACAAACTGATGGTTTGATGTTTTGATTTCCATATCACTTTCTGAATTTTAAATGCAGACAAGTCAAGTAATTTTGATGAAACTGTGATGCTTCTACTGACTGAACGAAACGAATATCCTGACGAATTTTTCCCAGCACAAGTGACCAATTCCATTCCCCTTGAAAATATTTCATTGATTTTGCATACCACTAACTACGTGCAATGATCCGAATAGGTGAATGGCCACCCATTCTTACAAAGTGGAACAAACACTGGATACACTGTTTTTAAGATCATAACAGCTTCGTCTGAAAATATTCGAAAAAAATGAAAAGATTTCAAAACGAATCCCACTCCAGAACTCCTGCATAAAACTAGCAAATCCGCATTTCAATTAGTTGCACAAAAAAACACCTGAGTTCCCTTCACTGGTGCATCCCAGAGCAAACTTCCTGCCATCAATCCATTCAATTAAATATTTTCAAAATGAAAGACCCGACTTGCTTGTCTCGAAACAGACTTCAAGCCACAACAACCACTTCCTTTTCTTCTGCTCTCAATTTAAATCCTTAAAAAAAAAATAGCAAATTGAAGTTCCTTTTTAATTAATTTTCCTCAATGCGTACGAAAGGATTCACTCTTGTGGGTGCAGCACTTCTGCAAGATAAGCAACACGAAAACTATTCATCTCAGGCAAGTGGAGGGTTCGTTCGCTTCCCCAAAAAAAGGGAAATCTTTGCAACTATGCAACAGCACTCCTTCCATACTGAAACAAATTCCTAGGGATTTTATAATCTGCATAAGCCACCTTTATCGTTAGTTTAGAACGATACCACCACCCAACACCGCACAATTTCAACATCAATCTCTCCTGTATGCAGTTGAAATATGTGGCGAGTCGGGATAGGATTGTTGTAAGTTTGACACAGCGATGATGTATTCCATGGTAGCAATGTGCTTTGGAACAATTATCCCTACACCCAAGAGTGCAATGCACAAGACACACATAACAAAAGTAATTCAATTTGAGCTGCAGGTGGTTTGCTTGATGGCAGGTAATAAAGTGTCTGCCAGCATTTCTTGTGGCGTTTTTTTTTTTTTCTTCTTTTCTTTGCGCAGTGAAGTTTCCTTCGGAGGTGGTATGAGTATCCTTCCAAAGGGGATTACTGCGACTAAGTTGTTGTGAAAAGTGATGCAAATCTTAAATTTAGTTGGGAGTTAGATATTCTTTAACTTGGTCTGGCCAACCAAGTGTCCGAAGTGGTTAAATTCACTTATTGGTTTTACTCGTAGGTGCCAGTGCACCTTACTGTGGGAGTAGCAATAAGTTTGTACCTAGCACTGACAGCAAATACCTACTTTTCAGCTGCCACTTAAAATAAAAATGTCTGCTATCCCCACTTCTGACACCAAACACCATGCAACTAATACATATTATTTGAATGCATCATAGCTCTTGGAGGAAGTATTCTCCCAAAGGAATATTCCGACCAAGTCGTTGCGAAAAGTAGTTGAAATCTTATATTTAGTTAAGATCTGTTAAGACTAAGTGTCCGAAGTTGTGAAATGCACTTAGAATATACTTCTTGACTTTATTAAGTGCCAATGTCGCTTACAATGGAAGCAATAATTAGTTTGTCCTTATCGTTGACAGGAAATACATAAATAACTACTTGTCAGTTTTAAAAAGGAACCCCACTTCTGACACCATGCAGAATGCAACTAATATTAGTCCTTTCATCTCATTTGTTCTAAAAATAAGTTCTCCAGTAAACAACTACACTCTAGGGCGAAATGAATTTTCCAAAAATTATTGGCTTTCACAATTCTGTACGTTATGTCCACACAAATAACCTCAACAAACATTAATTTCACTACTCATCCTGTCAATAATTTTGTAAATTTTATACGACAACCGTTGGGTATCCTTACGTCGGCACAAAAGGCTGGTAGTATAAGTTGCTTAAATGCCACAACAGGAACAATTCTGTGGGGAAGAAAGTTTTCACTTTAAAGTGACACACCAAGGACCTCATTTTAGGGACTCTTCCACCCCCTTATAGTAAATAATTTCAACAACCTCCTCCATGTTTAATTATTTCAAATGATTATTGAGCTGCTGCAGTAGATAGAGAAAAATGGAACCACCCCTCCCGGAATGGCACTCCAGAAAGAAGATTGCGGATCCTTGACTTGCGTTGCGTTGTTCTCTAAGTGGTTTGGTATTGTTATTTCCCTCATTGAAAGAAGTGTTTATATTTTCATATCCTTAGCAAATTGGAATTGTCCTTCTTACCAAGCGACCTCAACTGACAACATCTGTTTCAATGTTTCGGTCCCTAATGGCCCGCACTCAGTTTAAAGAAAGCTCTGGCAGGAGAACACAAGAAAATAAAAAAAGAAAATGCAAAATTTCTTCTAGCAAAGTCACTACGTTGTCGCAGGATGGGACGTCTCAAGAAGCTGTGCATACACCCAAAATCGAAAAGGATATCTTTTCAAGTTTGTTTCCCTTTTTTGTGTTCACCCTTTGCAGCTGCTAATGGTGCGCTGTGGTCCAGCTGAAGAAGTTTCTTCATTCACAGCGGGTTGCAGGTCTTTGCCTCGGACGCTAAAATTTCAAGGATGTTCCTCTCGCTCTTTCGCACCCAATGTTTGACTCCTTGCTTTGGTGTTCGTTCAACCCTTGAACAAGCAAGAATACAGTCGGTTGATTGTATGCTAACAGTTGTTACGCCATGTTCGCTGTTGTGTCCTTTGCGATGGTTAGTTAGTTAGTACGTAATTCTGCTGCAGATGTTCAACGTTCGGCCGGAAAATTTGCTTGTCACAAAAATGCTTCCTGTCAGATTTTTGTCACCCCTCTTGGACAGACCACCCTATTATTGTCCACACAGCCGAGGACGACGACGACGATGACGACAACGACAACGATGGGTTCCAAAAACTGTTCTCAAACCGAAGAGACCGACATTTCCTTGGAGTTCAGACAGTTTCTACACCGCTACAGCTGTTATGCATGTGTGTGTGTGTGGGTGCGCTATACTGTCGGCTCTGTTTCGACATGGTGTGGATGTTATGTTCTGCAGGAAGTTGTTGCACAAGCAACCACCAGAAAGGAGTTTATTTGGCATGCAATGCAATGATGATGCGATGGCAGCAGCTACGGGAGGATCGTTAATTATTAAATGTCCCTAGGAAATGTAAGAATAAAAAAAAGCACAGGAAGTGCTTAAAAAATAGCATTTCCCGTTTTTACTAGAAATGCGGTGTTTCTTTTTCCCTATGTTCCTTGGGTTGTCCTTTTTATTGTAAGTTAGTGTGTTGTTGTTATTGTTTGGAGTTTTTTTTTGAAGACATTCTACTTTTTTGTCCCATTCTTACGATTCATGAGAAAAAGGATATGCACGAAGTTTTTTTTTTTCTTGTGTCTAAGCCTTCGTGTCTTCCTTTTTTTCCAGAGGTGGATTTAATGACTTCCTTTTTTGCCATTTGTTTGTATTCGCTGCCGTTGGTGGTGCTGGGGCTGGGGCTGCGGTGACAGTGATTGTGTCTGGGAAAATGCTGTTTGAGGTCTGTGGTCTGCGGTCGCTGGGGACGTGGTCTTTTTTTTTTTTTTGTTCATCCTCAGTTATTGTGATTTTTTGTATTGCACGGATATTGTCCTTGGGGGTAATTTTAATGGGAAAAAGGATTGCAATTTAATTTTCTTCTTTAATCCTTGGAATTTAATAAAACTAAACGAATTAAATCCTTTTGATGTCCAGAGGAGGGGGAAATGGCTTTAAATAGATTCTTGGGATGAAAACGTCTTAAAGAATCCCGTGCTTTAAAAATGTAGTTCATGTTGACAAAGTAACTTTTGCGTTGATATTTTAGTGAATAATTTAAATGGAAAACCAGTCATGAGCATGGAGCTTATACATACTTTCGGGGTACTTTTCTTGTTTAATTATTTAGTTAAGGAAGATTTTTGTCATTATTGTTGTGGGTGTTAGTCAGATGGTTGTGAGAGGTGGAACCGTGAAGGACGTTCTTTTAGGTGTTGTTTGAGGCTCGAACCACTTCTTTTGCAGTCAAACGTGGTAACCACTCAAGGCTCGGCGAAAGTAGCCACCATTGGATGATGATGTCGAGCTATTTATGTTGCCATTGAGCTCTCTGTTCCCATCAAATTGTCTCTGCTTGACGTTGATGTTGGTAGTTCATTTGATTCTAAGCCCACTCTTGCTAGCTTATAGGCCTTTTCATTCCGTCACATCCAAATTATCCAGAAATTTGGTAGAGTGTGATGCTGTGGTTTGTGGCAGTCCTTGTAGGCCTTGGTACCACACGTGCGTGGCTGCAGAGGAATTTTTTCCACATCCAGGTTCGTCGTAGGCGAAGACCGGTTTCTGCCGCTATTCTTTTGGTTAAGAAATCCATTGACCGGAGCCTCAGCATGGTTTCAAAGATGGGAGTGAGTGTTGTCCTAATAGTGATGCTTGCCTTTTCTGATATTTGGAATGCGTTTCTATTCAGACTAGGTTGCATGAAAGAGAACTAATTCTGTGTCTTATTCTGTTACGAATCCACTAACGAACTTCTCCACTAAAACCCGATCCTTAACTAATTGCCTCCAGTTGTGCCTTAAGCTCCGCATCCAGTCGTCTTCAATGCGGTTGACGTCCACTTCTATCACTTAAGGGGCGAGGTCTTCTTCTGGGTTGCTCCTTCAGGTTGGATTCTAAGACGTAGTGTGTCGAAGCGCTAGTATGCATTCGCTAAACATGTCTTTACCATCCCACCGATCCAAGCTTTAGCGCCATAAAGCCGAACTGGGATGGTTAAGAGCTGTTCTTCGTTTAAAAATTTGCAGTAGAGCCGTGGTAGACAAAGACCCTTATTAGATGATGTTCAGACTTTGTGTGTCCCTTCTTGTTGATAGAATATACTTGGTTTTGCCCTCATTCATCGCTTAACCCATTTTGGCAGCGAACGCACAGGTGACAGACTTCTCGATTTGTTCTGCCAATAATGTCAATATCACTTTTGAAAGATTATGCCTTCGGTGTTGACTTGTCATGTACCATGAAGTTCAATGTTGAAAAAATCTTATGACAGCGTTTCAACTTTTGGAATAAAAAAATAAGTCCCTGTGAGTTAGATCCTGAGCTTGATTCTTCACATTCTTCGCTGACCTTCGCATTGTTCACCTTTATCCTGCAAAAGCGAGGGAGTTTAACAGGGATGTCGAATGCCGCCTTGGTATCGATGAAAAGGTGGTGGATATCGATTTGGGCTTATCGAGTTTTTTCCAGACCATATTTATGCGGTCCGGTCAGAGTATTGAGGAAGGGTTTCAGACGTTCACACAGTATGAAATCAGTCAACAGAATAATATGTACCACATTTACTTACATTCAATTCAATTTTGCTGGCCAAATGTCTAGTCCAAAGTTATGTGTCCACAACTCCACAAAATCCTCATAGCAGTGTACTCTCGAAACACTTACCATTTGGTCCTTGGAGTCGCATTAACTTCCAGATTCAATTTGTTGCTCTGTCTCAGACCAAATGTCTCCTAATGATTCGCGCTCGTGTTGTGGCTTTCATAAAGATTTTTCCGCATCATCCTCCCTCGACCTCGACCCATCCATCACGTATGTTGCCGAAAATTCATTTACTTTCCGCAAGACAACACTCTCGCTCTCGTTCAAAGCCTTTAAATTAACTAGATAAACCGCAACCAATTCCACCGAAAAAAAAAAACAAAAAAATCGTAATACATTCCACTTTCTGAACATGTTCGGGCCTCGTCTCCTCGTCGAGGGAATTTCGCTTTTTGTTTTTTTTTTTCTTATGCTCGTGTGCACCTATTCTCTCCTTGTTGGGTGTTGCCTCAATTTCGGTGGTTGTGGTGGGCACTTTCTTTTGTTTTTGCCAAGCTTCTCATCTCCGAACGTTATATATCTCAAATCAACTTCTAATGAACTTTAAGAAGTCACTACTAAATCTCTAAAGGATAAACTTTTCCCATTTCTTTTTTTCTCCCGTTTCCTCCGCTCTGACCTCCCACTAAACTATTGTCTACACACTTCGTTGTTCGTCGTCCTAGTCGTTGTCCTAATGCAAGTTCAATATGTGTGTGCAGAGGTTTGTTTGTGTGTCTACCATGTTTCCATTTATTTATTTTTTTTTTTATCGTTCTTTTGCGAGATTTTATTTTTATCCTTTTTTTGTGTTTTTTTTTTTTTCTGCTTCACTCTCTGATGGTATTTTTCCTAGTTTGATAAATAAAATATAGCTGCAGAGGGAAGGAGGGTGGTAGAGGGAAGGAGGGTGGTAGAGTGAAGCAATTCATGTCCTTTGACATGTATGCACACATAAATACTTGTACACCGAAGTCACAGTATGATATTTCTCTAGCTGTAGCTCTGATGGCGTTGTTGTTGTTATTATTGTTGTGGGGTTAAGGATATTTTTTTTTTCGATCTGGGAAAAAAGTTATTTGGTTTTTTTGTTGCCTCTCAGGGATTATAGTGTGCAACAGGGGACGCCAGAGGAAGGATTGCATATGCCTGGAATGTACGAGAGCATAACGGATAACAATTTTTGGTCAATATTGATGGAATTTTCTTCGGAGATTTTCTCCCCAATAGCAGAGGACTATATGTAGTTTGATCAAGTTGCACGTCCGTTTATCCGATTTTCCTGGAAGATTTCTTTCGATTTTCGTTTTTCTTGAATTTATATTTATATTCGCTAGTTGCCGGACTTGTTAGGGCAAGCAGCAGAACCTCCTGCTGCTGCTGCTAGTGGTGGTATCCTCCGCTTCGACAAGGACAACGACGACGAGGACGACGACGATCCAATCATTGGTAATATGAAAAAGGATATTATTTGCCATCCATACGAAATAAATTGGTGTCCACCTGGGGATGTAATAGCACATCAGAGGGGGCGCTGCGCAGGAGTGACAGGAAGAATGCGGTTACCTTTTGTAAATTGAGATAAACATTGTAAGTAGTGTGTGCGTGTGTAATTTTTTTTTTACCCTGGAAGGGTTGGGTTTTTGTACTCTTCGTTAGTTTCCCTCTGCTTTGTAGTGTAATTGAACTTCGGACATGGCGATTAGAGGGTAAATAAAATGAATTTCGTGAGCTTACTTACGTTTTTGGGATTTTGTCCAGGATATTGGATAATGAATGAAGGGAATTCGGTCGGAAGGGTGAGTTTTGGTACATAATTTCGAGGATGTGTTGGGATTACGGAATTCTATTTGGGATTATATATTTATTTGTTGGCCCCAGTCAGCATTGGGGTACACGAACTCGAGGTAACTGATGAGGGAATGGTGGACGATAATCGGGAAAGACGACAAATCATGGGTGTGACTTGCAAAGCGATTCGATATAAGGTGGTCACATTGATTGAGTTGACTCTATGAGAAAGTGTTTCCGTAAGGATAAGCATGCATGGTATATTGATACAATAATAAGGTTGTTAGGGTTGACTTAGAGTGATCAAACTAATGCTTGGTATCAATTGTGTATGGATGTGTATTGCCTGGACTTTAATAGTTCCGGGGAAATGCGCAATATGCAGTCAGCGGACGAGCGTTGTGCTCTAGAGGACCCAGTTTGTGTGGATTTCTGGTTCTATGACGTGAGTTTCCGTTGCAGCGAACTCAGTAATTCACGTTTCTGTGAAACATTCCACAGACCCATGGTTAGTCAGGCTTTTCTATCCGGAAACAAATATACTTGTTGTGCTTAAGGCTTTTGAAATGAAGAAGAGTATAGAGGAGGCTATTCAGTGATTTTGGGGCTGGTAGGAATCACAATCGGTAAATGAAACTCTTCCTCTGGAATGGAATGCAAGTTTGCTGTTGTTCCCATTATCGATCACTTACTCTTGATCACTTGTACAGTTCTTCAAGTAGAAGGATGTACTGTCCTTTTTTGTTTTGAATAGTACTGCGTGTGCATACATATGTATGTATGTATGTATGTCAACAAGCTCTATTCATCATCATATAGAATACCTACGCTCGAACTATAGTGTTGAGACAGGATCTGATTTCATATTACCCATTAGTCTGTTTCGATGTTTTAAAGGGGCCAACTAAAGGTGCCGTACTTGATAGTGAATTCGGCTTTTTTCCTGTTCTGATGACATTGTCTGATACACAAGTTCTCCTGTTCTAATCTATGTTACTTACTTATTTAAGTGGCGCTACAGACCGGGTGGACGTGGGCTTCAACCGTTTCCAACCATCTGGCTATAGTTGCGCACTCAAAGTTTTTTAAGGACCTCGTGGAGACTGTATAGCTAGTTTCTAAAGTGTTATCTATGCGCCCTTAAAAATATTTTGGGTATCGGTTTGGACTTAGTTGCTCGATTGGATCTTGTATGCAATGTTAAGGAGACTAATGCCTGTATAGTTGGCTAAGTTTAGGTTTCATGCATGCTGAGGTTCTATTCATAGGGAATTGGGCATACTTTCCTTTACCCAGTTCTTGGGAATGAGGTTTGTCTTCTCCACTATGAAAATCTGAGTTTATTCTGTTCCCAGTTTCCGTTCCCAGTAATCCATGTTTGGATTTCTAGCTTGGATTTCAGATATACGCATAAGGTGGTTAATCTGGGCTTCTTTCTGTATCTAAAGGTGATGCAGAAGAAGAAGTTATTCTTATAACATTCTTCAAAGTTTATTGGGGGGGTTTTGAATACTTCCACCATACCGGGTGGTATATGTGACAATCAATCAGGTTATGGTTACGTAAGGACAGCATCTTCGTTTGGTTTATGACACTGCACTTAACAATTAGAATTCGACTATTCTTAACGAGGTCTCGTCTTTGTCTATGGTTTTCGTGAGGTAAAAGTTCCAAATGAGTTTTTCATTAAAGAGGGCCCAAGTAATTGAATTTTCAGGGATTCCATTGCTTCAGCGAGCAGACTGGATTTCTGCGATGGTACCCTTTTTAAGGTTTGACGTTAAGGCCAACCTTTTTGCACTAATTTCTATAAATATTTCTTGATTTACGATTGAAGTTTTATTGGCATATCCTTGGACATAGAAACCGTCATTGCAGAACAAACGTTAGCAGAACACTTAATGTAATGAACCACAGTATGAGATTAGCAGGATATTAGGACCATAGGTTTGGTTTTTGTGCTTTATCCAGTTACATGTAGTTCTGTGCTTTGGATAGATCTGTATATCTTCGATGTTGTTGAAAACTTCTTGAATACCAAGAAAACAGCTCATCACATTTTGTATGAGATGTGCTCCTGATGATCTAAAATCTCCCGAATAAAAAGATCTAGGGATCTATTTCGGCTTAGAACATTATGAAGTCGAGTCAAAGTGAGTCATCAATCAGATCAAACCTATTCACAGAAGCAGTTGAAGTTCCTGGTGAAACTATGCTTCACTCTTCATGCTAGTTTTTATAAAATAACCAAGAACATTAAAGAAAAGAGCTCCTAAGTGAAGTTTTTTCTTTCTGAGAGGGAGCAGGACAGGTCCAGGTCCTCCTCTACTTTTAAGACACTCTTCACTCCCATTAGCAAAGTATCGTTTAATACCTTTGCTATTTCGGTAGATAACTTGCTTTGGGCGTACACATCTGCTCTCGTTTATAAGGTTTTCAAGTACTTCTTGCAATCTTTTAGTCTGCCCAAAGTCCTCTAAGGGTACTAAGGAATTAGTTCTTTAATTAGAAATATTGTAAAAGTAATATTAAAAATTAGAATTTCATTCTAACCCAAATAGCAGGATTACCATAATCCTGCCAAAATCATAACTCCCCCTTCTAACTTGTACAGATTACCATATAACCACCGAAAAGTAACAAGTAACAGATAATTCCGGTACATACAATTTCAAAGGACACATTCAAATCCCACATTATCCTTAAATTTCCATTCCAGCCACTGCTCCGGTACACACACACATGTCCTTGCTGCGGTGAGATGCTAGAAAAACTTATTCTACTTTCTGTTCCCAGAAAAAGACATAACATTATTCCGGGGATTCAACATCGCCCCAAAACAGACTACCCCAAGTGGTGTTTCTTTGGTCCATAGAATTTATTACTACAACTTGCACTACCATGTGCATTGACTTCTTACAGAGCATGTCTGCTGAGTATCTACCAAAATATACGGCTAAATCCTTAAAAAAGTTTTCGTCGTCATCGATAAGTCGAAATCTGTTGTACGTGCATGGCGAGGTTGGATTGTAGAAAATGTACAGGAATAAACGGTGATGCTAAACAAGTTTAGGAAAGATTCGAAACACATACTATATGTATTTTTTTTTATGTACATATGCATTTCTAAAGGAAGAGAATGTGGACATGTAAAAGAAGTGGAATTTCAAATCTATACGGGGTCGGTGACTTAGGCGTATGTGAAATATTTTGTGATATTTTTCTAGATTTTCGCAGAGAAATTGCTCTAAAGATCCAAGAAGGTATGTGGTTCAATTTACTATTGGATTGTTAGGGCCTGGATTGGGTTGTGTGATATCTTAGGTCTTCGCTAGCTGATGTCAATGCTAAAGTACGTACTTCCACTCCATCAAATTGCATAGTTGTCTTTATAGACGAAGAACTACCTATCATGGCCTTGAGAGGCTTTATACAAACTTTTCTAACCTGAGTTGAAACTGAAACTTAGTGTTAACTTGAAAAATCCAACCTGATGACAACAATCACCTAACAAGAATCTCTCATCCTTTAGCTGAACAAGTGCAATAAGTATATTAAGTCTTAAGTCTACTAAAAATCTGCTGAAGACTGGATATCATCTTATGTCTTCCAAGTCCTCATATTGTCTTAGGTATGTTCCGTATTTTTCCTTTAACGAATAATTGGGGTAATGGTCTTAGAAATAACCTGAAGAAGCACTACAATTTCATGGAGATCTGTTCTCTTAAATATATGCTGTTCCCTTAAATATGTCGTGTGGATTTGTCTAATACTCATACTACTAAAGTGCTCATAATGTGCTCTGCTTTCCTGTTATCGTCCAGCACTCGGCTCCATATAGCAGAACTGGCAGGATCAAAGTTTTGTAGAGCATATATTTCGTCTTCCGAGATAGAAGTTTTGAACCCATTTGTTTTGCCAAACCGAAGTAGCAGCGGTTTCCTAGGGTGAATCTTCGTCGAATCTCCACTAGGGTGTCGTTCGTGGAGTTAATATTTACTCCGAGGTAGGTAAACCCTGAGTATACCATCTCGTAATGAGAATTTTGAATGGGAGATAGGGATTGATTCTCGACATGAATTCCAAAATGCGTACTGCCTGTGAGAATAACAGCGGACTTTTTTCCAGGATCGTCATATGTCCAATTAATTTGGTGATTTTGGTGTTGTTTAGGAGGTTTCTCCTCTTTGCCTTGTTTCTCCTCCTAGCCCGTCAGTTGGACTAGTCATTACAATCATTTCGCAGTTGGTTTATTAAAGAAGTATTTCTGATGTGACGACCGATACCTTTCCGAAACTTTCGACTACCTTTAGGTACACAGAGGTAAGACTAATGGGTACCAGACCCAGCGTTTGGATTTGAGGGAACATTGTTGACAGCTGGGCGCTATATCAACTTTTTTTGAAGCTATTGGGAGGAAGGAGTTAATAGCTGGATCTAAAGACAAACATGAGAGATTCGGTTAAAAATTCTATTTCATAGTGTATGGATGCAACAGCACTCCTGATTCCTCCACGAGCTTTGTATGGCTTCTGTACAGAGATGGCCGATTCGATGGAATCATGGAAAACAATTCTCTTTGATACGATCCTCCTTGAGAGATGAATGCCACGCAATGAATCTATCAATAGTAATAAAAGCCATCTCCCTCCTGCTCTCTTCAGGGAAGGAGGTTACTTAAAAGGTCATTTTTTTGGGAACAAAAGACTTTTTCACAATTCCTCATAAATTCTTTAGGTTGAGGCCTGGAAATTTAGAACACAACCGCATGTGATTGATATTATCCTCTTTACCTTACCCGCTGCATTTCTCGGGTTGGTATTATGGAAAAATAGCCTCTTTAGTGGCACCTCCCACCCAGCATCTGGAACTACGACCTCTTCTTATATGTATGTTGGTACATTCTCTTTTATCCAAAAGAGAACCTTCAACATACCACGAAAAACATCCTTCAGCCATAATGCTTTTGGCATCTCCATGTTTGACGCATATGATGGGGTACTAGATTCTCTGGATCCCGGACCAAATCTATTTTTGTTTCATCGGACCCAAGGATATTTCGACACTTTTTTGGACCGTACCATTCCAAATGTCCTTTTCCGAAACGGATAACATGTTTTGGGTGCTTTTTGGTAATGAACGGTACTTCCTTAGAAAATCTTCCGAAGATTCGCATTGTTCGGTTCACGTTTAGTGTCCGTAGCTGACTTAAATCGATGTTTCATGGAGAAGCCTTTGATCTGGGCGTCATCTTTCAGTGATGACGTTCATGGTCGATTTGTTTCATAATAGGATTTTGGTATATGCAACGCATCTCCCAATAAGCCTAGACATCTCTGTCTTTAATTTTTCATCGAGCATGAGATTTACAATTAAATGTCTATCCGTAGTGACATGTGAAGCAGTGCCTTTCGCCACCCATATGTCGTTATAGTACTCCTTATAGTATACTTAGAAAACTTGTAAAAATTAAATGAAATTTAGTTTCTCACAACAGCAAAACAAATTAACAGAACGTGAAGTCGTCTTATTGCTTGGTTTGCATGTCGTGGTGGGTCTTTCTAGAATCTTGCTTTGCTGGTTCAGTAAACGAGTAAACGTGTTTGATAATTTGTTCATCGTACTCTCGTGGTACGAGAGCAAATACTAGATCCAATGCATTCAACATGCAAAAGCATGTTTCCTCCATTCGTGCCGTGATGTGATGATCCACAAAGAGTAGTGTAGTAAAAGAACCTCTCTCCTAAAGCCAATCTCACATAAAATTAGTAATCACCTCAAGCTAGCTCCTCCCTTGGGGCATTCCTTTACCGTAAAACGTTAACCCATTCACTATCTTTTCATTGCAGGTACCAACGCCATCACTTCCACCAGAAGCAGCACATTGCTAACGCAATTCCAGACAAATTGAACCAGGACAGCATAACAACAACCACTACACAACACCATTTATCTCCGCCGCAGCGGATGCAACCGCACGTTTGTATCCTGACTGAATGCACCGACGTTTTCCCATCAATCCCTCGTATTGTGTCTCCTCTACCAGCAGCAGCGCCAGCAGGGTCTCGCATCTCCACTGAGAAGCGAAGAGCAAAAGATTTATCCATGTGCAAAATTCAATCAATTATGATTTGATTCCAGGACCCACTAACAGGACAGCAGCGATTCAACGAGCAGTAACCTAAAAACCTACGGAAACGCAGCAACAACGCCAACCGTGTAAAGAACAATAATTGTGTACCAGAAGGACGTCGACTTTCCCTCTGTGTGCAGACGAAATTGTTGACCGCAATAATTTGACTGCTGAGTCCGTATTTGTGCATACAGCTGCGTGAATAAATATCGCCGATCTACACGAGTCCCATCTCCTCCATCCGTGTGGTGAATGGTTAACAAATTTCTGGTGCACGTGTGCAATTTTTTTTCGCGAAGAAGACTGGCTGTATCCTTAAAGTGAGCAATTTTGTCCGTTTGCAGCACCTGATGTTCTTAAATGCAGGGTGCATGAGGGCCGATTGAAAAAATCAAAAAAAAAAAAAACAGGAAGTGTTCCCGCTAAGCGCCTGTTTTTTGCGTTTTTTTGTTATTTTTTGTTTTTCGTGTGCCAAGGATAAGAGAAAGAAATTTCGTGTTTTTTTCGCTTGAGTGCCGGGTACTTTTTTCTATGTGCTCTGTTTTTGATACCGTCGCGCTACGAGGAATGATATAAAAAATAAATCCTCAGGGATATTCGAGACCCCGGCTTGGTGTGCTTTTTTTTCGCTTCGGTTCGGTTTTTTTTTTGTGTTTCTTTTGGTGAAACGGTGAGAAAAGTGGCAAAAATACCATTCGTCCCTCGCTCTGGCTGAGAGATAAGGTGAAAGGACTACTGCATGCTGTTGGAGGTATAGCTGTAAGGATATAACACACACATACTGGATAAAATGTTGCACACTCGGGTCGTCTATTTACGATCAGCAGCAATTCTTTGCCTGCTGATAGTCATTGCAATCCCAGGTGAGTGCATATGGAAATTTATATGAACACTGTGTATTTTCATTTTTTCGTTTTCTTCTTGGTTTTTTTTTTCTGTGCCCTTTTTGAGCTTTTATCTCCTCCTCTGGGGTGCACTCTCGAGAATACATTGTACGAGAAGGTATAGGACTCGTCCTAAAGATGTGTGGGAATTTATTCTTTTTTTTTTTCTCACTTCTCATACACCTTGGATTCAGGGACCAATACCCACAACTCCACGTACTACACTCAGTCAGTGACTCCTACCTATAACACATTCGAATTTCCTTTTATTCGAGTTGGGAATTCGCTGTTTTGCTTGATTTCAATTTCGCTGAGTTGGAGATTTTTTCCTCATCGTCGACGGAACGGAATTCTCAAATGCACTTGAGAGGTGAGACCGAGCGCAGGGATATAAATTATTTCGGGGTGAAAGTGTGCTCAGATATATGAGGGTAGATTAAGAAAATTATTGGGAAAAGAATTTAAAAGGTGAAATGTCGTTATACGAGTAGGGGAGCCAGACAGGGGGGAGATATAAAACGCGCCAGTAAATCAGGTTTAAAAATTAAGTTGTGGTTCCAATTCGAGATTTTATTATAGTGACCGGATGGTAGATATGGGGATCTTTCATGCACACTGGGTTCTATACATTAGCCTGGACTCAATTCCCTGAAATTTATCTGATTAATTCTCCTTCACCTTACATTTCAACTACATATTTGATTTCAGTCGAGACTTTGGGTTTTCTTCTACATATGTACATAGCTAATGTAATGGAACAGTGCACAATCATATTTAGTTTACTCTTGATTCGTGAAGAGTCTCTGCCTGAGACAGGGCAACATTCCACTTTCCTTGATTCGTGACACCCTTCTTAAAAGCGCCAAGACATCCGCGATTGCTTGACCCTCAAAGCGGAGGTTCGGTCTTCCTTGTCATCTCGAACCTGGAAGCTTGTCACCTGGAAGATCCTCTTTGCTGGAGCATTATACATATCCACTTCTTGGTACAATTTATATAGTGTGCGTTTGCATCTTCCCCTCTATTTGCCTTGCTCCTATATAGGACCAGAACTTCGACGAAGAATTTTTCTCTCGAAAGAGCTCAAAATCTGTTTCCTTTCGTGCGTTTTGTCCAGCACTCAGTTCCAGATAGTGCAACTGGCAGTATCAATGTTTGGTAGAGATTGCATTTCCGCTTCGGAGTTAGAAGTTTTAAAGCCATTTGTTGCGGCCAACCGAGATAGAAACCGTTTCCTTGAGTAAGTCTTCCCCAAATATCCACTAAGGAGTCATTCGTGGAGTTGACATTCACCTCGAGGTAGGTGAAGTCCTTATCCACTCGGAAGTTATTGTTGCCAACATTTACACGCTTTGACTTAGGCGATGGATAAATGCTTTTTTGTTTGTTGGCAACAAGTACTTGGTTTTGTCCTCATCTACTCCAAGACCAACTCCACATTTGTTGAAGATAGTGCATTTTGTGCTCTGGTTACTATCTGTGTCAAGATTAAAGAAATCACACGATAGGAGGTATTACACATTGCAAAGCGTGTTTTTCAGCGCTACAGGAACAGAAGGATAATTTTTGCCGCGATCCCCAATTCGACCACATTATTGTAGAGCTCAAGACGATGAATGCTGTCGGTGAAGAGATAGTGAGTCTCAACTTAAAATTCATTGACCTTATTTAGGATTTGTCTTAGAGCGAACAGCTTGGTCAATCGGATCTGCCGAGGCGTAGGCGTAGATCATGCCGATTAGCTTGTTGCACAGTCTTCACTCATATGTTCAATTGGTACGTTTGGTACGCTCTTATATGCGCCACTTAGCAGTTCTATAGTTCTTACAAGTCATAGGTGCACTTCTCTTCAAAATACATACCGTCCATACTTTGTTGATGATTTGGTGCATGCATCCAACCCAAACATCACCACTATGTTTGAAAAACTCCACTGGTGGGCCATCAGAGCTGGTTTCTCTCTACCCAATGCGCATTTAGTAGCTTCTGGAAATGCTCCTTAAATAGATCTATTTTTCGGTGACTACATCTCCTTCACCGTCTCAAAAAATTTGCGTTCTGGGCTTGAAACCATCACTCAATTGGTCAGCTTTTGTAAAGAACATCTGGGTGTTCAATATTATTGAGTTGAGAGACTGCGTATGTTCTTAAGTCAACACGTTGATTAAATATCCTCTGTCATCAGCTCCGTATATAGACTTTACCTAGCCTCTGTCCTTTATCATCTTCTCATCAACTTCCTCCTTCATATACAAACAATGATTTTGAAATTCGTTTCCATTCATGTGTGGCTACTTGCGTGCTACTAAATTCACTCGCATGAGCCGGGATATGTCGACCAGTTGTACGTGTTACCTATTTGTGGTATATTAAGGGGATATACATAGTTCCACCTCAGCTACCTTGATGGCTACCTCCAGCATTGCATCTGAAACCTTACATAGTTACCAAGTCGGACCCGGGCTTACTACTTATTTCGACATCAGTTTTTAGGCCAGCTCTCCTAACCAACCTCAATCGCTCTACTGTCTCTGGGGGTTCAGACGTTCAGACTTTGCTTATTATTTGAACCTGGGTAGAGGTTCAAAATCCTTTTTCATTTATTCTATTCCTTCGCATATTTCAGCAATGGAAAGAAATCGAGTTCTCCATTTTCAAAAGTAGTCCTACAGTCCTTGAACCCTCAGTCTTCATAAATACTTGTCAAACTTCTGAAATGACGTCTGTGTCAACCTTGTGCCAAAACTGCGCCATAACTATAAATTATTCTCAAACGAAATCCCAGTTACTGAAAATTTCATAGTTCCCAGAATATTTTCGAAAACTGTCAAAACTTCACAACTTTCCGACGAACTTTTCACTCTCCCGATTGCCTACGCTTTATAAATCATTTCCCAAACTAAATTTCATTTTACCTCTCAAGCCAATAAAATCACTTTATACTCCTCCAGCTCGGGCTGTTAATTCAGTGCCTTCAGAATCCTCCTCGAAATTGATTTTAAATTCATAGTACCCTGGTATCCGTCTCTAAAATAGAACCAAAAACACTCGCACACAAACACGCACACCGTGTCTCCGAAAACATCAATATTTGACAGAATTTCAAGTCCTTAAATACTAGGAAAATATATTTTTATATCCATCAGTCTCATAAATAATTCAGGGACATCTACGACGCGACACGGTGAAAATTTCCATCTCTACCCTTTTATCCTTTGCGAAACAAACAATTTGAATTTTTGCTCTTTCAAACACCAGTCTTACTGTGAGGAGCAAAACGGTAATGGTAACTTTGAAGCTCCTTGAAATAGCTTTGGAGGCTCTTGAAACGTGTCTTGAATGATCACATAATTTTCCAGGAATCTCATAATTTACCATTCACTCATGCCTCACCTCCTGCGTGCACCCTGCTGTGTTACCTATTGAGAGAGAGAGAGTGTCACTTCAGTCAATTGGGAGCGCTAAAGGGATTAAATTGAAACAAAAAAGGGAAGATGAAGGAAGTGTTTCTTCACTCACACTTTATTGGCTTAACGCATCCTCGATGATCCTTTTCACTCTATGTGTCTGTGCATCCGGAACATTGACACTTAACGTGCTTCCTTTAAGCCTCTTTCAGTCTCTCCGTTTTCCTCCCTCTCTCTCTTGTCATTTACCCATCAAGATGCTAAACGGTTTATTTAATCAGTTGTGACACTTTGAACACACATACACGACGTTACACCCCGGAGCGCTTTTTGTCACCCCAAATTGCATGTCAAAATGTAGCACCAACCTCGAATAGCAACAGAAAAGGACATCGTACATACTGGGTGCTGACAAAAAGGACGTCGTGTATAAATAAAATTCTAATTAGTATTCTGTTGACAGGATAATCGTGCTGGTTACGGGAAAACGAGCGAAAAAGAGACGGCCTGATCGAAACGTGTTTGTGGACTGATAGTAGGGCATATTTTGGCACAGTAGCTACCAGAATGGAAAAATCAGAGAGCATAACTCTCCGAGAAAGGATAATGTGTGTGTGTGCGGGAGGGGAAGAGAGCAGCAATCAGAGTTCATGGATTGGCCTCAGAGTTCACGCTTCAAGCTTTACCGATTTGCTGTTATCACATGTGCTAGGAGAACAGTATGACTAGCAAGAGTGCAAACCCATGGGACGACGTACCCTATCCTTGTCCTATGGTATCACTTTGGTTTACATTCACAGACACGTCAAACATCCTTCAAGCTGTTCGAAAACTTTTTTCGTATTCAAGTTGACTACAATCCTGTCAGCACACACTGTTCCTCCACTTGGTTTCAATAAATTTTATCAACTGTTTCACTATTTTGTTCGCGCACGCTACACCGAACACCTTCGACATCTAAACTTACCAAATGCGAACTCATTCGATTTTATCCTGCGAGTTAATCCTTATTACCTCCCCTAATAAATTATGCTTTCAATTTGGTTACAAGGGCATTCTGTTTTATCCACATCGTCCTCGACATCCACCCACCCTACCCCATAATATTCCAGACCATCAGTTCAGCTCGATGTATATGTGTCAAATCGAAGCCTGATCAAATTAACAGGGATTTTCACTGAAGCATAATCCTTTGTCAAGTTATACACTACACTATAGACAGACACACACACGTACAGCGAGTAACAGACACTGCACTCACTATTCCCATTTTTGGCATTGTAGTTCCGTTGTCAAATGTTTTGACAGTTGTATTAACGTGGATTTCGAAATTGGTCTAACGCACACATGTTCCAGCAGCGGCACACACAATCGCACACACGCTGCTCGCTCTGTCAGTTTACTAACTCATCCTTTATCTTTTCATGGGGAAAGAGCAGGAAGAAGGATCCATGGATGGATTTTAATTTAACGTTCAAACTTCGGTCGCTGGTGAGAGTATATGTGCTGTCGCGTGGAAAATTCAAACAGTGATTAACGTCTGCGAAATTTTGCGCTCTATGTACGTGTATAGGTAGGTGTATCTATGGATTGCAAAGGGGGGTTGGGGGTGGATTGCGGGAAAACGAGAGTTGAATGGGTGGGGAGGGCTCTCGGTTGGGTTTGGATTGCGAGGTAATTCTAATTGGTTGTTTGAGGGGCTTTTCAAGATCACATCATGTGGAAATTGTTTCGGCTGAAAGGGATTTCTTTATGTACGTGTGTATTTTCGGGTTCTCGAGTTCTGTGAGCAAAAAGGATTACGAGTGGAAATGAAGATTGGTTTCGAGAGGGACCATCGGGGGTTAAAGTTAAAATGAGTGGTAATAAATCTTGGTTTGGCGGCTTCTCAAAGCGGCAACATTGCAATTGGTTCGGTTTTCTTTGTTTTTTTTTTGTTTTTTTTTAGGCTTGCTGCTTTCTGGTTGCTTGTACTTCAAACATTGCTGATTATTCTACCGCAGACTTGAAGGAAGGTTCTTTGCAGCAATTAGATTGAGTTTATCCTTCGAAATTGGTAGACTTAAACGACAGTTTGAAGTGTGGTTAAGGCAAAGTTTTGCTTTAAGTTTTGGGTAACACAAAGTTCTACAAGGTCGTTGTTCTTTGATTACATTTTTTTCTTTTCATTTTAAATGACAGATCTGTATTGAAATTTAATAGTTTTAGCTATAATTTGATTAAAAACAAAAACCCAAAAGAGGCCCCACCCCAAGATTCCTAAATATTTTCACGAAAAGAATGCCAACGTTTGCAAACTTTCTGATGAATGCGAAATCATTCATTTTTCTCTACAATTTTGACCCTTACAACTAACATATTTACTTAGGTGGTATTTAGTGCAGGGTGGACCTCAAACAATGAGCCTCTCCAGCCAATCCAATCTTTACCATATTGCACACACCAAGTTGGCTAAGGCTCCTTTCCACTTTAGTGCGCCGTCTTTCTTTGTTTTCTCTCATAACAGCCGAGATCGACATCGTTTCTTGACAAAGTCCATGACATCGCGCCTGGAATGATCAGCGTTGTGTTCTTTGAGAGATGGACACACAACAGCCCAAAGAAGTATCAATTCCCAAGCGTTAAACTCTGTTTTTTCTCCACGCTTCTCATTGTCTAAATTTCTAGCGGTTCCTAGATAGACAAAGTCCTTACTATCTGCTCGATACTTCTTCTTGACTTCATTAACCTTTAAACTTATTTTAGTCTTACAGTGCAAATTCTGCACAAACAATGGTTGAGAAATCCCACGACAGCATGTCCTCTTGTCTAAATCTTTTTTTACTTCAAAAGGTCTCAGTGAGGTATTACATAACCTTGATGGAGCAACGTACATTCTCCATCGTCACCCTGCATAATCAGATGAATTTGGCAGCGATGGCAAAACTAGACAAGGCTCTGTATCGATCGTCTTTATAGATGCGGCTATAGAAGTCCTAAAGCGACTGATTCCACTATAGTTTGTACCTCGTACTTCTTCTATTCATCGTACTTCTGTCCGCCTTACAACAGTTCAAAGCTTTTACTAATTATTTGGTTGAACATGGTCTGATAAGAGATCTAATATGCCATAGACCGGAACGTCATTGCCTTTATCACGAAGCGGTTGGTTTTTTTTAAACTAGTTTCTAGTTTTTCCATGATAGGGTAAAGCTCCAACGCTCAACTTGAAGGACTACTTCCCTTCTATACTAGCAAACATCCTCGCGGATAAAAGCTCTGCCGTTGGCATCGATTAAAGCAAGTAAGGAAGGAAACAGTTCGGATTTTGGCCCATCAAGTAAGAGGTGATTTTCTATAATAGTTACTTCTACAGCTCTAGAAGTAAGGGTTTGATTTTTCGTTGCTGTCACGGAAGCTTGCGTGGGGCCTCCAAGCTCCACCCGACTTACAGATGCCATTGCAACTTCAAAATCATTCCGATATCCAAGATACATATGTATACTCCTTGTCTGGTCTTGAGCAGTCTTAACTTTTTCTGGCCCCAAGACCCATGCTCCAAGTTAGCCTATGAAACATGCAGTTCTGAATAGATGCCACAAACTTAAGGTGAGGGACGTCCTCATAACAGTCTTGGTGAACCAAAGTCCTATATAACGTGCCTATCCTACATTTTCCAGAGGTAGCCTGTCTCAAACACATTTATAGTTTCGGTGTCTTTGAAAAGTAGAGACCATCTTGACTTCCACCTACCAAAGCATCTCCAGAATAAGCTCTCTGACACAAGACACAGAACATCCTAACTTCCCTAATCTCAGCTCATACTAGTCTGCAAAACATTAGCTTCCAATCTACCGCCACAACTTATGATGACGGACCACCTCACAGCAGGCTATCTGATTCAGAGCCCTACTATCCTAAGAACGTTAAGGGCGTCAAATTTATGTAAAATGCTTAACCCAACTCAACAAAGGTCCTCCATGTTGATCAACTGGACTGAAAACTAGTTTTTATTGGTCCGAGAGAAAGCACTCCTTCACCTCTCTACAACAAACGACCAATTTATTCCAGAAGTCGGTTCTTTATCAACAGTTTTAATGAATTGACGTTCTCCCTGATTATTATCCTTGAGATATAGTCCAGCCTAGGGGATGGCTTCTATCAAATGCCACTCCTTGAACTATCTCCAAATAAATGTACGTACTTGCGGATTTGATGGCAAATGAGCCTAAATGTCGAAGCAGGCACATCCCTTGATAGTTTCTTTTTTATATTTTTTTTTCTATTTTGCGTAGAATATTCTTCAAGAATCTTAAAAATCATCCAATATTAGTCAGGATTTTCCGTGCGGATCCAAGTATTTTTTATGTCCTTGCTCGTAAAGCAAAAAGTTGGAAGTTCCCAAATCCATTTCAATTACTTTGTAGACCTATTCTGCACAGGAATGTGCCTGTCACTCACAACATTAAAATGAAGGAGCAGCCCCCACAAGAGGCACAGTTTTTTTTTTCTTTTTGTTGGAAAATAACGACACGTGCCCTAATATACTCCACACAAACAACAAGAAGGCAAAAGAAGAAAACAATATATTTTGACGGCGATTGATGGTAGGATATGCTTATAAGTCAAATGAAGGCGGCATGTACCCACAGTGGAATGCTCCAAAATCAATTCAAGGGATATGCGCTTCAAAGGGCGACTGACCTCAATGGAGGGTTTTGTTTAAGCACTTGTTGACAATGCGCCCAAGCAGAAACAAAGATGCGCCCTAGCACAACTTAAAGATCACAATCGCTTGTTCGATTTTCCACTGAATTCATCTGAAAACATCTGAAAGTGAAAACCATTGGAAATCCGTGAAATTATTTGTATTGATCTAAAAAAAAGTGGCGGAGAACGCCCTCGACAATTGTGTCGTCATCGTCACTGACCTCGTTTCGAGCATTCAATCCGCCATCGGATTATCCTGCTTTCGCGTGGGGCTAAATATGACCGCCCATCCACCATCAAGAGAGCCATCTCTCCATGAAGGATGATGATAAATGATCATCCCTCTCACGCGTCTCCTATGGGGATTATATCACCATCTCTCCGTAGTCGGTCCTCCGTCATTGGGGTGGCCGTGCTTGGCGAGCGTCGAACAAATGAACTTTCGATTCGACGTCGATGTCGATGTCGATGGATGAGATGAGATTTGTGGCGCAACCGTTGTAGCCGGAAGTTTTTTCAGGCTAAGGAATCTTTGATAATTATTCCATAGAGGATTAACACACTGTCTCATAGTTTTTCCCTTCCTGTTTCCGGAATGCTACTCGTCCTACATACATACGTACACATGTATTTGGTGAGGAAAAAGTTTGTTTGCTTTTACTATGCTACCTACCACCACCTCCAATCGTTCCTCTTGTGATTCTTTAAAAAATCATTATCGCACAGTTTTTGTTTGTTTTTTTTTTGTGTTTTTGCACAAATTCATCATTTTGTCTGCCGTGTCGGGTCTTCTTTATTTTAGTTATTCTCTCTCGCTCTCTTATTTTGCTGTCTATCTGGCTCTGGGGGATTATTGGCGTTAAGTTTCCGTAAAGTTATGAATGTAAGATGAAAAGTTTACCATTTGCTGAATTAGTGATTCAGATGATGATGGTTTTTTCTGTTCGTTGTTAAATATCTACTAATTAGGAAATGTCAGACGGAGAAGGTGGCTAAAGTTAACTCTGGCTGTGAAGGGACAATAGTGCAAGTTTGCGGGATTGCATGGAGTTGAATTGGATGTCTTATTGAATGAATTTTAGCTTAAAGCATTTAGTTGGGAAAAAGTCCTGACATGACATTGACGTTGCACAAGTTTTCAATTAATTTGTGGCGACTTTGGTGGTGATGTACGAGTTAATAAATTCTTACGAACACGTGAGGTTTAATTATGGATTGAAGGGATTTAAGGGTCTTTTAGTTATACTTTGGTAGAGTTCATGTCTTCTTAAGTCCACATACATAGATTGATATATGTATCTGTTCTTAACGAAGGTTGGACACCTTGTGTTGAGTGAGTTATGTATCAGCGTCTACGTCTTGTTAGTGTATCTCTGGTTTCTTTTTTTTAGACATCAATGTGTGTCGGCACCCAGCTAAGGGTTGGTGAAATATGTGTGCTTCAACAAGTTTAATTTTCAGGAAATATTTTCTCGCTTTGTAGACTTTGGGTCCATTGGTCTCTCAATATTTGGGTATAAAATGTTAGCATTTGTATCACCTCAGTCCTTCTGTCTTTGGATCACAAAAACGTGACATAATCGTTTGAGTCGATACTATGGCAGAATTGGTGAAGAATAGCAATTCCGTGTTCTTCTCACTACCTGTCCATCTCCTGCCTCCGGATGCTTCTTTCACTGTTTTCTTTATTCTTCCTTCAGATTCGTTTTGAGAACTACCAAGTTGAGTTAGAGGTCGACAGAAACCAAGCCGCTATGCAAGATAGTGTATTTAATTTCGACTTACGCTCCATCTGGTTTAGGACAAAATTGAAGAAATCAAGTAAGAAAGTCCCCTTTTTATAGAAGAGAGATGTAGAGCTGATATTTCAGTCATTGAGCATGCGTTCCGCTATGAAAGTATCAGCTGTGATTTAGCCTTACTCCGAGTGCCATTCTTCTGCCTAACTATCTTTCGGCTATGACATCAAGACATCAAGAGCTGTTTCACTTTTAGCCTCTTAATAGGTATTTTTCAAGTTCCTAGAGACTTATTTGTGGCGGAAAACTCATTCACATTCACTTGCCGTGTTCTGTGATCCAGTAAACAGGTAGTGCAGATATGAAGTTGAATTATCGCCAAGGCGGTCTTTCTCCTTTGTTCCTTTTTCGTATTTCGGATACCCAGGACGAGTTTCTCTATTGTACCATCAATAATGCTATACAGTTTCCAGAACCAGTGGCAGTATGGATTTGCAACCTCACTGTTATTTCCGATGCCATTCTTGACAGAGCATCTATCTTTTAATTTCCTTTAATATTACTACATCCAGGAAAGTTCAACCAAATGGTACCCTAAAATTCTTTGATTTGACTGAATGGAGATAGGTATGTATATCCGACGGGCGAGGTGACTATTTTTTATGAATTCAGGAACTAACCCTTCATGTTTCTATATAGCATTCTGTGCCATATCTATCCTCATTTTTAAACTCTCCTTGTAGACTCTGATCCATAGATCGTTGCCTATACAATTGAACCAAACTCTGCTCCAAGCTTTTAATGAGCAAGTCCAGAGAAGAATGGGAAGAATCGTACTCAGCCCTAGTTGTGGCGCGTTTTTCTCAAATATAATGGGTTCTAGCCTTCGCACTTTGAAAAGTTTATTCATATAGCTCTCTGTACCAGTTGCCACACTAGGGATCCATGAGAGGTGGTACTTCTTCCAAAGGCACAGAGAGCAGGCATTCCTTTTTTTATCCTTTTTTTTTATATTTCCTTTCCAAGACAATTTCATGTCTAGAATTAGAGATCCAATGTCTCTTCTAGGTTTGGTAATGTGAAGTCGAGTCTAATGAACCTAACAAGTTCAGTGTTCTGAGGGTTAACTCAAAAATTAGACCTCCGTGCATATTCAGGTAGTAAAGATAAATGTAAACAAGGTGGGGTACAGCCGTATTTAGAGACTGTTGCAGCTTTGCTGGTATGATTTTGTAAAATCCTGGAGAGTTGGAAGGTTTGAACAAACCCTTTGTTTTCATTTATTATTTACCAATTTATCGGTTCCTCTCTCTTCTGTATGTTTTAAACGAACTGCTGCCCTGCAAGAGGTGCCAGTTTAAACTTCGATACATTCATAGATGCTTTAATCTGTTAATACTGTGTATCCTGGGACACAGCACGGGATAGCACTTTGCGGAGTCCTTTTGTCTTTTTTCTCTTCCTGGGAATTTTTGCCGCTCGGATACTGCATTTACATTCAATATGTACGTTCCCGTCTGCTTTATTTCTACTGGTGTTATTCCTATTAAAAACTTTGTTTTTATTTTAACATGTCAAAGCTCTGAGGTCTATGAGACCGCGGTGGATTTTCTTCGTGGTAGATTAATAAGGGACAAACTATACCGCTTCTCAATGTTAGGCTTGTTTGAAGTAGCTGTGGCTGACGGCTAGATTCGTTGCGACTAATAATGAATATTTTTTGGAGATTTCTGAAGCGTTTGGGTCCATCTTTATCCAAGTTAAGGGTAAGGAGTACTCGGTTGTGATCCAATAGTGTTAGTATCTGTAACTTGAGTCAAATCGATGACCTATTTCTCTGCCCGGTTACGAAACGATGATGTGCTTAGTCTTTATTTTATATAACAAGGTTAGAAGAAAGAATACATATTGATTCACATTTTTTATTGGTGTTGACAACTCCACTTTTTTGTAAAAAAAAATCCTTCAGCGAGTCTTTGTTTGACGGCGGCAGTTTTTTAGTTAGAAGTTTGATAAGGGTACCTCAGATCGTGTGAGTGCGGTTGGGATCCTTTAACGAATACTTGCACTGCAATATGATGTTTTTTTTAAATACATATATCTGTTTGAGCCGGAAGTTATTAATTTTGCAAATTAAACAAATAATTAAATGCTGACAAACCAAAGCTGGAAATGTTATGTTGACTCATCAGAAAAATGCATGTACATCTGTTAAATATTCAACAACCTTTGTGATTTTGATATAGTACATGTATCGAATAACTTGATTTTTGTTTTTTATCATCAAAAACACGCTAATTAGTGTGAAAACATCAATGCAACTACATGATACTCGTGTATGTATGCATGTACGTGGAGGGCCACATAAAAACCATAAAATCTGCGACAATTGCGTTTTTAATTTCGAAAACTCCAATCAATTTCTACCGCAAAACCATCAACTCTTCTAATATATGTATGTACATATTCAATATCCGTAATAAAACCCACATAGATGGTCATTAAAAATCGCTTTTCTGTCATACGTATGTACATACATTCTCCCAGCTTTGCTAATACAGTATATCTCGTATAGGATTTCCCAATAATCAGTCAGTCAGTTCTATTGTAAACAAATCCTTTTACAGATTGAAAATGGTCAACCACACGATATATTTGCCCGCTACCGATTCAACCACAAAGCTCATCATTCAACCACCCAGAACTGGCCGTTTGATGCCAATACCACTTCCAGTGCTTTGGAATAAAATTGTAATTCCATGTATTTCGTGGACGTTCATTGCGATATAATATGTCAGAAAGAGCATCAGCCAATAGATCGATATCGAGGCAAATAAAAATCAAATCCACTCCTTTATGATGGCAAACACTCGTATTCCTCTCGATTCTCGTAGAGGAAACACAAACAAAGTACCAACAACGAGATACTTTTTGGAACAACTTCTCAGGCCAGAATCGTTCTCTCGCCTTACTCAGATCATAAACACACTCAAATTGAAGCCATAAAAATTCCATTCCGTTTTTTATGAGGAATTTTCATATTTTCCTATCGTCGGTCTTCGGCGTCATCGTCCCCCATGTTGGGCGCCATTTTTTGCTTCTTTTTCGGTTTGTGTGGTGCCACTTTTCCATACAAATTGTTCGAACAAAAGATGACAAGCGAAACAAAATGAAAAGCAGATATCAGAAGTAGAATCCAAAAAAAAAGAAAGAAAATTGCTAATAGTTCATGCAGACAACACAATAGGGCAACAAATCATTTTCTCGCTTCCATTTGAACAGGAAAAGATCAAATCACATCTTGCTTCACGCATTAGGAGAGGATATGACAAATACACAAATAATAATTCGAAGCATCGCTGTGTAGGGGGCGCAGTGGTTGTGGTGTGGAGTATCCTTACGCATGGAAAATAATTTATTACTATGATGGTGTCATAAGTTTTGCGATGCTCATCAATCAACATTAAAACATATTATTTGGTTTTTTTTTTTGTTGCTGCTAGCGTGTTGTGTATATTAGGTAGGAGTGGCAAGAATGCCGATATGAATGGAACACTGTTTTGAGTAGCTTATGTCAGACATATGTACATGTAAGTACGTGTGCAGCAGTAAAGTGTCATCCTTCATTTATTTTGTATTCCCTATTGTGCATCATCCGTGCATCCATTTTCAGATTTCTTTTTCTTTTCATATCCCTTTTCATTCGGCCGGATTTTTAGTTGTTTTTTTGTGATTGTTTTGCTCTCTTTTGTTGTGGATCTGCAATACACAACAGTTGCAACGGAATGCCAATTAAATTGAAGAGCTCTCAAATTCAAATGAAGGATTCAGGATGTGAATTCGCAATGGCATATCCTTTCATTTATATGCTTCTGTTTCTTTTTTTTCGTTTTCTTTTATCTTTTTTTTACTCTGAACGCGATGAAACGGGGGAAACATTGGAGAAACATTTAAAGCTATCAAATTTGCATCGTGTATTCGATTAATCAAGGGAAATAACGGTTGGTGTTCGGGTTTGGCAATGTGAGGAGGGGAGGGGGGCAGGGGAGAGTAAAACCCTAACGACCTTTTGCTTTTTTACTTTTACTTTTGTGGGTTTACGTATATTTTTACTTGGGATTGTGTCTTTCTCTCTCGCGCGCGTTGTGTGTCTGCAAAGCCATGGGTCGTTTGAAAGGGATTAGTAACAATTTGGGAATGCTCCATTTATTTCTATCTGTATCTAGTTCCTTTTTTTGCAGCTGCTGGATTTGTGAAATAGAATATTTCGATGAAATATAGAATTTTATTGGTGGATTGGGGACTACGGTTACGGTCCATTGAAATTGAATTCTCTTAGAATTTTCGGGTTATATTAGATTTCGTAGTAAATAAGAGAAAAAATAATAATAAAGTGAACGGAAAGATGTGGCTGAAAAGGTCCTTACAGTGATAGAATGAGTGATCTGATTTTAAATGATTTATAACCCCGTTGGCCTTCACAGTCACGGAAAGAGAAAGACCGGCTTAAATTGAAGGGAATTATGTCTTATATTATGCAATGTAGATAGATTACTGTAAAGGGATCAGGCCTGACATCGACCACCCAAATATGCTGCGCTGTACCTACTGTCGCTCGTCAACTAAGACGGGATCTACCGTGACAGGAAGTAGTCAATTTGGAAATAATTGACAAACACCGTCGAGACTTTTGCATTTCAATCCAATACTCAAGGAAGACCCTCTTGGACACATGGGTGACCATATTATTGTGTATTGTTAATATCAAGCGACCAAGTGATCTATTCCATCCCAAGGCAGTACCTGGTTTTGATCTCCATTAGAGTTCCTTTCGCACTGACATCTTCGAGAAATAATGCTTGAGGGCCTTGTACTCTTAACCTTTTTAATCAGAAGGCTTCCAAGTCAGTTACTCTGAATTTTTTGAGAGTAACAATCTGGCTTGTGCTCAGTATATGTGGTACATTTTTTTTTACAGGTTCTGAACTTTTTTCTTTTTGTGCAATAAGGTACAGAATGTATGACGGATCTTGCTTTGTAATTTGAGATAAGAATGAAAACTCCGATTCCGTCTCCATGTGTGATATGAAGCTTGACGCAGATCCGTCCAGACAGACAGACGAATTGGCGGGCCCACTTTTTTAACTTCTCTATTAGAGTTATTCATACATACATATATCAAGTTTGATTCAAATCTCGACTCAAAATTTTTTCAAGAAACCAATACTTGCCCTCTAGGTATAAAAAAAAAAAAACATTTGCCGCAACAGTTCTACGGGACCCACATTTGTGTTTTGCGTGTTATATTCTTTTAGACGAATGGAAGGGGCCTGCTGCTTCATGCCGTATCTGAATGGCAATTTATTAGTTGAAAAGTCTTCTCATGACAAGTTGTACTCCCAGATGTTTGTCAGACGTTTGCGAGAGGTGGGGCCATGAAAAAAATTTTAGGTGTTTTCAAAACAATCTTTTTACAAAAACGCAAAGGGAAGAGGCGTATTATGAAGTTATAGGAAAACAAAGTACATTGGAATGGTCTCAGCGAACAAAATGTACTTAATACAGGGTGGCACCATAATTTCATAATTTTTTCTTGTTTAGATGACATCGGTCACGTTGGCGCCACCCTTGTTGATGACTATGTGGGTTCTTCTTACCGCAATCGTTTCGGCGACAATTTGGCCACTGTTGTCGAATATTATCTTTAAAAGATTCCAGTGTCTACGGCTTGTTCTCATGGACCTGTGATTTTAAAAACCCGCAAAGAAATAAGTCTGGTGCGATCAATTCGGAATATCCTGTCATCTGGTGCAGGAATTGATTCTTTTAAAATGTCCGTTGTCGTGCAAACTGTGTGTGTGGTTGTAGTGTTAGAAATCATGGTTCTTGTAGCTTATTATCGTGATCAGTTTGCAAATGACTACCCGGAAATTTGCTCTAAAAATACATTTTCCGTCAAAATCACTGACGAATTGGTCCGTAAAAAAGTAGTCAAATAGAGTATTCCGTGATCTTGAGGAGCGTGATTTGAGTTGTCGATGTGTACTTTGCATTTGTTTAGTTTACAAATATTTTGTCTTTAGTGACACAATGAGTGCCACCTTGTCTTTGTTAAAAGGAAGCTTTCCAGAGTTAACGAATTATTTTCAAATTTAAAACTCGTTTTGAGTCTTGGAACTCTTAGCATCTTTTCGATTTTGAAATATAATTGGAAATGGTTTCTTTTATTTTTGAATTATTTTCATAAACTTTTTACAATAAGTGCTTAGTTGTTGACAAGGTGTGAACAATTTTAAATGCACAGTGAAAAGCTGTTGCGTTCTTGGGTGAATCAACATTGAAGATTTTTTTTAAATTGCAAGGTGACACAACTTTGCCAAACCATCCTTATCACTTTGCATTTGATGAATAAAGTGAAATGTTGCAAATTTAATGAAATTTGACAATTAGTCTTACTTTATTCTTAACGCTACTGCAGGGCTAGATCTAGAAATGCCCTTACCTTCCTCGACTTTAGGTTTGATTTATGTCGCTTGCTTCACTGCTTTCTATTCTTGATTTCCTCTTTACTGATTTCGTACGCATCCATGGTATAGAAATATTTTAGTCTGATTGGGTTTTTTGTCCCCAATTGTTGTTATTGCCCTTGTTGGCATATATGTATGTGTGTAGCAAATTTTCCTTTATTGAACTTCCACTGATTGTGTGATTTTTCGTTACGTTCTTCGAACTCGTTCAATGTTTGTAATTCTGTTTGTCTTATTTTTTGATGTTAACCTTTTCATGATGCTAACCTTTGCTTCGGTCTCGCCAACATCCTGTAAAAATAATTCACACTCAATACAAGGTCCCACTGTGCCATACCATATGTGTGTAGATGATTGGTTTTACCATCGTTGTATACGTCTATTACTGTGCTTGGCTTAACATCTCTTTAAGACTTTGAAGGTAAACATCATATCTACGCTCCTTTATAAAAATAAGGCCAGTAGCATTCGCCGATGTATTTGCTTTCGTCTGGCTCACTTGATTGGTATATGTGCATCTGAACTAGTTATCACGTTGCCCTAAATTCCCATTCAATTTGTTGAAATAATTTCGTAACAAAAATTGCATAAAATTTTGAAAGCTAATTAGGAACTAGGTCATCAAGAACAGGCTCAATTGCCTTAGAAACTTTTTAATTAAACCTCAGCTTACCCACCCTCCTCCGAAATACTAGAATCGTCTAAAATAACTTGAAAATAAAAACTTAAAACATAAAAAACAACGAAAAATATTGAATTTTTCCATTTCAACGCCTGGTGGCGTAAACTTTTTTCATAACAATTTCAACCAAAACAATTTCCTTAAAAAAAAATCCCCTTCCCTTTCAATGAGGAACATATAAAATTCCCTTCATTGCAGCACCACTACGAGTAGGAGACGAGAATAAACAGGAAACTCCCTGCCCTTGACACGCAACTCCAACTGCTGGTCACTACGTCTCAGCGGTGCACTCCCTAGGACCCGGCATTTTCTTCCGTCATCTATGGTCCACTTACTCGTATTCCCGAAAATACGAAGTGAATCCTTTCCGAGTCGGGATATTAAAATTCATCAAGTTTTCATTATGTGTACGAAATGCAAAGAAAAAAAAAACAAAACGCGAAAAAACCAAGCGAAGCAAAATTATGAAAAATAAAAACGAAATAATTTTTCATTATGGAAACCATAAAACAACATTAAAAAATAATAAAAACAAAAAAAAAAGGACCCCAACAACAATGGAAACGAAAAGAAAGGAAAAAAAAAGGAGAGTGAATCCCGCAGGGTGGTTTGTTCCTCGCCATGGGCCAGGCCAACGAACTGACTGCAGTTATTATTACATCAGTTAGCAATTCTTTGGTCCTTCATACTCCTTTTTTTTATTTTGGAAAGGAAAAGGATTTCTTTCTTTTTTTTTTTCTTCTCTTCTAGTTCTTTTTTCCTGTTGGTTTGCGCGCGTAGGGGTAGAAATAAAAATTTCGAAATTATTTTTCATTACAATGCAAAACGTAGGGGATTTCAGTGAAGGAGAACCAAAAGAAAGACTGAGGGTTAGAGGTTGTAGAGGTTACAAGTGCGGCTGAAATAAACAACAAAAAAAAAGAAAAAAAAGGAGGAAAACGCTGTGCGAAGTAATGCATTTTCTCTGGTCCTGGCTTCGGTTTCGTATGAATCGTAGCGTACTGTGAAAAGGCTAACGATACTGTATAGCGTAAGCAAGAGGTTAAAATTGCACTACTAGAGTAGAGCAGTAAAAATATTCTAAAAGCAAAGTAATTTTCGTTGGGAAAAAAAAAATAAAAATGATTCGAATGCACAAAGGTACATGCAGTTGTAAACGAGACGAAAAGGATGAAGGTAGGGAGTGCTTGGCGGACTGTGAATCATTAAGTCAAAAAGCTAAGTGAGCGGAGAGGGCGCGCTTTGGTTTCATTAAAATCGCAGTAAATTTATGAAAACAATGAGGTATGAGCCTTAAGCGGGGCAGAGTATGTTTTTTTTTCCTTCTCTTAATGGAACATAAGTTTGCGTGAGTAGCTGTCATATACGTATGTGGTTTGCATAATTTAGGTAAATTTTGGTAAAAAAGATGCTAATTTTGATGATGCATTATAGACTTGCATTCGAGCTACTGTTCATTCTATTAGGGAGTTTCCGTTTTTTATTATTTGGGCAGCTGGTTATTAGTTGTCGCTCCCCCTTGGCTGTTTGAACCCACAACGCCCACTTTATAATCTACGAAACTACTCCCTATACTATCGCCCTCTATCTAATACAATACTTGATTGAATCAATTCATCCTAGTCCTACCTGAGGATCACCTAATACTAGTTCCACTGAAAGTTTGTCATATTGAACTACTTTGGCTAATCGTCGGATTGTATATCGTTCCGCTCTGTGAGGTATCTTGACGCTGTACCTTGCTTGGTTCCTATAAATTGTTGTCTTTCATTTTGCCACCAAGTCTTTGCCGGGGCCACTATCCTCAGTTTTACTCCACAAACGTTTTCCACAGATATATTTTCTACAGCCCTATAACTAGTCAGAGCTAGACTACACGAAACAGTTCTTTTACGGTTACATCTGTGGAGAGCGTCTTACAAACATCTGGGACTATAACTGTTATACAAAGGTTACCCAAAACAAAATATTTCCTTTTCGGACAGATCAACAGATCCTTTGCTCAAAACTAAGCAGTCTATCGTTCACTTTTCAGCGTTTCACCTACTTTGCCAGATCTGCTTCGTGAGCACTTTTGTCTCTGTAGCTGCCATTTCGGTATCATAGCCATCCTTTGTCATGGACGTCCTTTCTTTTCATTGCTAGGATATCGATGAGAGTCAATTATTCAATTGTCAGCAATTACAATGCTCCACGTCTGTGTACTGCTGCCATTTATCTTATGTGGTTTTCTGTTATAGAGAATTGGTCCAAATCTCACTGCCGTTTGGGAGACTTTCGTTAGTGTTAGGGATGAGCAACTGTAACCTTGACTAAACTAAGTTTCCTAGATTGGTCTTCCAATCAGGTGTGCACCCACTCCATCATCTGGTTAAGTTTCCACAGCGCATCTGCGGTATTTCTACTCCGACGTCGTCATCTGACACGAAGGTGTCTTAAGGCATATCCATACAGCGGATTCCATGGTAGGAGATATGTCTCCTTCCTATGAGATCCATCTATGCTATCGTATAACAGTTACAGGTCTTTAAAATAGTTTTTGTTTTTCTCAGAATATATGTACTCCGGAACCATATTTTCCCTACAGACTGACTTAAACTCATTCTTCACATCTAACGCCGCGAGAAGGATGACTTTTCAGGAGTACATATTTCTTCGTTAGGCTGTGTGGACAGTTTTCACTACTTCGTCGATTCCTTCGTAGAGCACCGAGTGACCTATCCTGAAGCCATATTATCGGTCGAATAGGCCCCCTACTCACCGGGTTGTTGCTATGATTCGCGGCTTCAGTATCGTTTCAAGCAGTTTCCTTGCTGTGTTCAACTCCTCTGCTGGTATAACATCCAGCCCAGAGAAGTCGGCAACATTTGTCATTTTAGACAAACAAATCTTCCTGGTTCAAGGTTATTTTCCATCGATGTCTATCACTACTGAAAGTGCTTCTTCAAATCACGTCTCTTGTTGTATATCTTATCTAAGTCTGACCATCTCTTAACAAATAAATGCACTTAGCCGGAGATTTATAGACAAATCCGAGTGCCAAGTCCCATTAAATCTTCCATTCAACACACTCTGTTTCTATTTCCAAATTCAATTGCTGCCATTGTAATGTTTTCTCAAATAAAATTTAATTCTCTTCTCTTCTCGTTCAATTCATCACAATTTACTGCAAATTGTTTTGTACACAGCACAGCACCCACAAACAGACTCAGAAACAACTACCCACCGTGTATGTCAGTTCAAATATACATATGTATGTATCCCTTTCACTAAATGTGTACAACCCTGTAACAACCATTTGTCATTTCTATGCTCACCTTCATTAATCTTAACATTTGTCGAGAAGATGCAAAAAGCCAAACCACCCCAGAACACAGAGAGAGTGATTTCTTCTTCAAATCTACTGTGCTCATCCTTCAATCCGCTCTCATACATATTCAAATGTTCTTCACTCTGTGAACACACCCCCCATTCGCAATGAAATCCACGCAAATATAATTTATTAAATGCATAAAACATTCCTAGCAAATAAACTGGAATAAATCAAAATCGTTAGAGAGCGAGCAGCCGGGAGTGTATGTGTATCTCATCATACCCGGCAACACCCGAATCGAAAATGAAGAAAAATTATGAGCAAAACGGTAAAAGGAAACCCCCTTGAGAAATTACGTATACGCACAGGTGTACCAAAAAGTCTAGAGACTCGTCGAGCTCCTGCGGTGTGTATCGAAAACTTTTGCATTTATGGTCGAAGGTAACATTTTAGACTTTCGACTTGAAGATGCTATCTGTGGGTTCATTTATCAAGTCAAATGAGAAATGAACATCATCATTTGGAGATGCTGTGTGTATCGGGGATATTTATTTTTGCGAAAAGTCGAGAGAAAGATATATATGTGTGTACATCTAGGTGCTAAATTCTCACCGAACATCGGAAGGACGCGCAACCATAAGTTAGATAATTTGTGAGTTTTTTTTTTTGTATTTTTTTTTGTGTTGGAGGGGATAACCAAGTGAAAATCTCTCAAAACGTCCAGAATGTTATATTATGGTCAGAAATGAATTACCTTCTGTGGGCCAATGCAGCAGCGGTGTGAGTGGCAGATGTGAGAATGAAATGTGAGACTACATTAAAAATTCACTTTCGGAAATTTATGACTCCTGCTTGTGGCCAGTTCTGAGTTAGGATGGGAAATATTCTCTATTAGCTTAATTGGTGTGGAATGTTTTGTATATAAAGAATGATTCTGGGCTGGGTTTCGGGTTGTTGGAAATTTGCGAAATTGTTAACCACGAAATGGAATCACCTTTGAGGTTAAACGATGCGATGGCATGAAGTTGGAAGGAAGTTGCGAAATGACTTTAATTTGAAGTTTGATTTGTTAAGTGATTCAGTGTCAGGGTGCTTGATATGTTTTGGGCACTGTAGTCTGTGAAAATCATAATGTTTTGCGACCAATGGGCGTTGTAATACCATGTCCGACTGATCTTTATCATCAGTCTGTGATCCTTTAATGTTGTTAGATTTGTAGCGTGACTTTCTAAATCCATATTGTTGTTGTGCTACAGAAGCTGCGATATTGGCCTTTACGCTTACAAGATCAAATTAGTCCAAGAACTGAAGCCTCTTGATCGTTTGAAGCGTTGAAATTTTTCCGATTGGACTCTGTAAAATTTTGAAGAAAAAGTCCTGAAATCCATCTAAAAATCATTTTTAGCGATGAAACTCATTTTTGGATTAATGGTTTTCTGAACATCAGCAACATCAGCGACAGCAACAAACTAATTATTCTGTGTTTCATTGAAATGCAAACTTGTTATGTCCTTATTGACAAACCCTTCCATAAACGCACTACTTGACTCAAAGTAGATAACAATCATCTAGGAAATCAATCCATTTGCTCCGACCTTCGCAAGTAACCGTGCATATTTACATTAAGAAAAGTGGGCTAATTGTGTCTGCTAAAGGTCTTTGCTAAGGGTTGTACTCCTTTTTGTACATCTGTACATATTATAGGCATAATAAGTTGCGCTATACTTCTCTAGAGTACGTTCACTGTGTAATCTGTGTCCTGGTGAATCCCAGAAAGTGTTTTGAAATCCTTTTGGTAGATATTTAAATATGCCCATGAAACGTTTTTAAAAATCGAAAGATCATGTCACGCGAAAATTTCCGCCCATTTGCCAATTTTCCAATTTTTGCTCCAAAGCTTAGTCTTACAAAAAACCCACTCGAGCTTCTGTTCTCTTGCTGCGAGCTTCTAAGCGCAAGCTTTCACCTGCACTCTTTTTGAGAAGCCGGCGCAGCTCAGTATCATTTTGTGCAGTGAGGTGTTTGGTTCGGTGCGTGGCTTAAAATTGTCGGTCGGTAATTTTTTTTTTGTTTACATTATAATTATACATGAACCCATACATATATGTATAAGCAAAGTCATGATAGTTAAAGTGAATTTTTGGGACTCCTGTTTTTTTTGCATAAAATGTGTGTTTTTTTGGAGTATGTGTGCTGTACAAGATGCTGCTTTGATTGCTGGGAACCCATTGGAAATTGCTAGTATCTACAGGAAAACTGTACGTACTAATGATTAGTTTTATTTATCATTTAGTACATACATAAGTTTATTAGAAGAATATCAAAATTTCGAAATAACAATTGCAATTCTCTTCCACACATGCACAGACATGTGTATTCCATATTTGTCCTGAATTTTTCCCAAACATTTTTTTCTAATAATTAGTTTTTTTCTAAATGTATCACTTTTTTAGACTGAAACATTTGTATTTTGAAATATGTGTTGTATTTTTCTGAATACCTATGTCACACCCAACGAATTTAATAACCTTTTGATGAGTACTCTAAAAAAACATTGCAACTTCTTGCAGATAAGTGACTTCTTACAAAGATCACTATATCCGGAAAGCATTTCATAAGTTTGCATTGTCCTTAAAAAAATTATCAAACTTTACGTATTTTCTAAAGATTCGCTGCCCGCGGGCTAAGAATGGTTGCGTTGTGAACGAACATGGATAGAGTTTAAACTCTTAAAGTCAACTTGAATGGCAAATTGTGTCATACTTGTGCAAACTAAGAAGTATTTTCCCAAGTATCACTATAACTTCCCTGCTTTCTAGTATTCCCTGACTCGAATTAGACGTATTGTGTTTAATTGGTTGTGTCGGGATTAAACACAGCACGTCTAACCAGGCTCCTTATGATTAACGACGGCAAGGGGTATAGCTCTGAAGTAAGTGTGACCAATTGACAAGATTGCCCTTTAAGAGGATGACTTTGTAGGATCCACCATTCGATACATTTTCATTTCCTTTAGTATATATATTTTTCAAAAAATTCTCTCAAAATTATGAACCTTTTTTGTATTACATGATCGGTTCTGTGTGTAATGTGGCATTTGTATAATCCTTTACACGAATAATTTGGTACAAACTCTGCACTAAATTTGTAATCCATTGGAAGAATATACCACTCCCTCTTCAAACCGATTCCTTAGGCAGCACTGTGTGATCTGGAGCTTAGCAAACGAGAATCTTTAGTTAGTTCGGACCTTAGATTGTAACTGTCTTTACTTGCACGCATTGGTATTCTCTTTGATTTGTGCCCACCACCAGAGCGAAACCTTCCTTTTATACGTTGCCCCCATCAATTTCTAATTCTTTATCAACTTTCCATAGAGTGCATACTTCAAAGGTGGTACAGGTGGTACCAATTCCGTATATTCTCACTCTCCTTTTTGGCCACAAATTCCCTTTCAATTGTCAATTAAACCATACCCATTACGAAGGGTGAACTCCCGCCACTTACTACGTCGCGCATCAGAGCTGTATGCCTTGTTAAGTTGTTTTCCAGACTCCAATCCGCCCACGTATCCTCTTCAATAAATCACCACCAAAAGCCATCCTCACAACACACTGCCACACCACTACTACCACTTCTGCAGTCTACCCCGAGTGTCCACACACATTAATTGTTACAAAACAGCCACGAAATAGTTTTAAATCACCCATTAACAAGCCTCTGGCATAATAATAAAATCACCATCACACCCCGGTCAAAACAGAGAAGCCTTACATTTTCACCCAGAAAACAGGCAAAGGGGGCCACCGAACTTTCGAGTATTTTTTGGCAATTTTCAGATGTTTCCACATGCAATACATACATATCCGCCCATTTGTCGTCGTAATAATGGTGGCACTACCGCCATCATCGCTGCCACTATCTCTACAACGTGCCACATAGTATGGCCACTTAATGGAGAGTAATCGAGTGCATGCCATGTTGCAAATCAGTCCGGTTCGAGGGGGTGGAGCACCGTGAAAGTTTCCATTTCTCCATAAAAATCGGAAAAAAAGTGAACGTGCCAACAACGGTAGCACACCATCGTCGCCCCGGCTAATTCAATTCGCCAGCCAGCCTTAGGGTAGGTTGTTTTTTAGATTTTTATTTTTTTTTTATTTTTATTTTTTGGACCAAGTGTGAGAGATATTGAGGGCACGACGGGCTCGGCGCACACAAATTGAACGACAAAGAGAAAATATTTTCCTAAAGCAAAGTTAGATGGCCTTAAGGGGAAAGGTGGCAGACCTCGGTGTACCTTCTAATAAAAAAAAATAACACGGATCGCATAAAACTCCTGCAATGGAGGACGAAGGCTTTTTAATTAGCAAATTGTATCAAATTTGCATAAAAAATACTTCCGCGTGTAGCCTTTGTTCTTAGCTAGGCTTCACCACGGGGAGGAAACAAAAAGAGACGAAAAGAGATTGGTGTGTAGGTTTGGTGCTTAGGTGTCCATTGAATCCTGCGTTCTGCCGTAATGGATGGGATAAATGGACTACAGTGCCTAAAGGCAGGTTTCCATTCTTTCATTCGCTCGTCCTTGGTCCGTCGTTTCGCGTGTTTTTTTTTTTTTTTGTTTCCTTTTTTTCTCTACTCGTACTCGCGAAGTGGATGAGTGTAAATTGGGGAGGGATAAATAAATTTTCGGTTGGACTGGTGGAATCCTACTAAGGTAGATCGTCCTTTTCAACAACAGAGGCCAAAAGAGGCGAGAATTAAATCTGTAATTTAAGTCAGTTGTTATTGCCAGGATATAAATCTACCACCTACCACCCTACCCCCGGCGACACAACTACGAAACAATTCCAATAAATTTGTTTTTCGATTTAATTGATTTTCAAAAAGGGATGAGCTTTCCGCTTTACTTTTATTTTCTTGTGAACCCTGGACAGTGGTTATCATAGATATCTCCGGTTCTTATTAACACACACACACGGCCGCTCGTAAGAGAGTAGTTATTTGTTGTGAAAACTACTGGTTGACTGACGACGACAGTTTAATGGCCTTGTTTTGGGGGGTAAAGTTGTAACAGAGGAATTAGGAGTTCACATAAATATCCTTTAACGAAAGAGTAGCTAAAAGGAAAGAACAAGTGAAATAAATGACAACAATGTAGATGGATGGCTAAGGACGCGTTCCTTGTTCGAGTTTCGATCTTTAATTGAAATTCTTTCGCTTTGTGAGGGTCTTTGGTGGAAGTTGAACGAGGGTTTTGCTATTCCATGCAGTCTTCTTTTTAAGTTCAGTCGAGCTACAACATATCAGCTTGAGTTTTAGCGTAAAACTTAAAGTAAAAGTGGCTCTTATTTGAATTGTTCCTTATTCATGCCTTCATGGGGCATAATGCCTTTACAATTTATACTTCCTTTAGAATGCGAAATTTGCGTGCCGGTGTGAGTTGAAGAATGGCATTTGTATGTCCAATGACTTTGTCAGTTCATTTTTGACAAACACTTGTATGGGAATCTATTACATGCAAAATAAAGAGGGGTTTATATAAAGGCGAAGAACTTTAAATTGAAATAAAGCGCCGAAAAATGTTCTAAATATTCATGAAATTGGCTTTATTTGACAAATAGTTTTAGGTCATTAAAGCTTCAATATGATTTCGGGTATGAGGCCACTGTAACTGGTGCGAACATGGCGTAATCTGGAGATTTAATTTTCACACACCCTTTGCATTAAATCAGGCTGTATTTCGTCACTAACGCGTCGAATGTTGGGTTTATGCATGCGACTTTTGATATCCCCAGAGAAAATCATCTAATGGCGTCAAATAGCACGAACGAGGTGACCATTCGGCCTGACCATTTGTCGAGATTACACGATTGCTGAACTTTGTCCTTCAGTAGATCAATTCCTTGACAAGGAGTGTGATATTTGGCGGCATCTTGTTGGGTCCACATATCACTGATGTCAAGTCAATCCAATTCTGACTGAATGCTACTTTTGTCATTTTTTGACGGAAATCATATTTAAACGTTAATGCCGTAATTTTATGTCAAATAAAGCCAATTTCAGTGATATTGATAACTTTCTGTATTTTATTTTGATTTAAACTTCTCCGCCTTCGAAAAAAAACAACCTGTTTATATAGAGGGCATACAAGCGTTTCGACTACTAACACTGTATGTATAGGAGAGGTATGTTCCCTTACTAGAGTTCATCTCGCATTCCGTCCCTGACTCCTTTTGAAAATTCAGTTTCTAGTAAGAATATAAGGAAGTGAATTGGCTATAGTCTTTTTTGATATGATAATTGGTACTCGTTCAAATATTTCTACGTTTTGTGTTTCAATAGCCCACAGAATTTCACTGGACTTGCTTAGTCTTTAGAGATGTTCTTCAGTTATCTTTAGTTTCTTAGTTTAGGTACCTCCCAAGTCTACAATGTCCCGCTGGGATGCTCGATAGGATACGTAGATTATTCTTCCACATGGTGGCTTCAATTATATTATCAGCGAAGTTTTGATCCAGATTGATATGTATATAGCTATCTATGATTGATGATGCCGCTTTTACCCATGACTTAGGAGTATTTAGAATCGGACTTCACCAATTCTTAACACATCAGTATTAGTTTGCAGATTTTGGACTCATTACTCCAACTCTTTTTAATGGTGAAATTCATGACAAAGTTCGATCCGAAGTTAAAGCATTTGATAATATTGTCTGCACCTTGCATTAATTTTTTTGTCCTATTCTTTCTGTACCCATGAACAGCTCGACCACAAGCTGCAAGGAGTCATTTCCAATAGTACCTCCAGTCGAGGTAATTCTTATGACCCCAATTATATAAAACCATGCCAGTCCTAACACTTTATTGAACATTTCTCTCCTTGTGACCAGATTGATTTTTTTTGTCCACACAATCAGACTATATGCGATCATATACATGTCTTACTAATGTGGTATATCTTAAAGCCAGGATTTCTCAGCTAGACTCAGGCAAATCATTAGAGCTCTAGCTTTCCCGATTATCTTTTCTGTGTGTAGCTCTAAGCTTCAAATCTTTCTACTGTTTGTTTCGAATTTCTTTCTTAGTAAAACGATTGAACATTAATTTTGTTTTGGGTAGACTGCTTGATTGACGCATCGCTCCATACCCTGCTTTTTTAAGTTCACCTTAAGACGATAGTCCTAACTACATTGGCTTGAATCTAAAAGTGTAATAAGATAAATGCAGTTTAATTTTCTAACTTTTTTTAAATTATTTTACAGAGTTCGTTAAATTTTTAGTGTTAGACACTCTACTGATGATTAGAACACGTACAGGGTGGGGCAAATACAAGTTTCTTTTTTAAAATGCAATAAAATGTGCAAAATTAAGGTACACAGGGTGTATATGTATACATGGTGTACATGCATACTTATTGTGTATTTCCGGCCTTGTCCATCGCAGTTGCTTCTGTTCCTTAGTCTACTTGAATACATTTCCTTTGATCCCCTTTAATTTGTACATCATTATTGCAGGACAGTTTGTTTAAGTATAGCTAGTGGCAGGCTAGGCCACGAGTCTCATGGCCCTGTTGCGCCAAAAATTGTATTTATCTGATCTGCTAAAATGTCTCTTTTTAGAAACACCATATACAATTCTTTGTCATTTGCTATTATACTTAGTTTAAACCTTGATATTGTTGAGCCAGTTCACATACGTTCCCTGACATATTTTTCAGTTTCTCAAGTTCTTGGACACATTTGCCATGAGAATAGGGTTAAACCCAGGAAATGATTTGGTTTTAGATTCGTAATTGATTGCGGAATACTATTGTAAAGGGTCATTCTTTTGTTCGTTGCCAGTAGTGAAAGTAGTTTCAAAATTATTATATTCCTCCTTTTCCAAAACACTCTCACACGCGTTGGGAAATACCCTTCAGGAAAGGTTTGGACATCGTCTACAGAAAATTATTTTTTTTTTTAATAAGTTTGAAAACGACGGAAGATTTGATGATCTGGAAGATGTCTAATTTTTCTAAAAATATACTACTTAGGGTATGACCAAATATTTAGACAATTTTTCGAAGTTTCTTTTCCGAGGTCTTTGCCCACTTCGAGGCCCCTAGGCAAGAAGCTTTCAGTTCTCTTGGATTCTGTGTGCAATGGTGCAATGTTTTGAAGTGCTTCGATACCAGCAGTTTTAAAGATTGTGTCACTGTACCATGGTTCTTCTGTCATTGTATATGTGGAGTAGACCTTCTGTTTTAAGTAAAAACTAGTAATTTTTTTTACAAATTGTGTAATAATCATTGGCTTATGGTGTCAGTCGGTGAAGTTAAATTTGAAAAATAAGGATCTTCCTTGGATGAAAGCAAACCTTAAAATCAATGTGATAGGTATATAGTAGGTTTCACCCTTTTCTAAATGCGTTCGGGCTATACTTCTGAGTAAGAATAGTGGAATAGTCCTTACGAGTTCAGTTTGCCAAACGTTCCAAAAGGATCCTCTTGAATATTTATGTAATAGCGATTAAAATCAATGTCCCTTGCAAAATGCAAAATTTCTTTATGGCCCTGGTGAGATCCTGGTCAGTAACAGTAAGACTTAGATAAGAGAAAGTGCATAGTGCACGTTAAATGATTTGTGTTGTCAATACCTACACTTTCCAGCAGCCGTAGGAAGGCTAATGATCTGTTTTTGTCGGCTTCGCATTCCCAGCCGTTCCAAGGTTGCTTCCCATTCTTTCTTATTGTTGATTGCAAAGGGTTTGATACGTTCAAGAATCAAGTAGAAAGGATATCCGTAGCGGTGATAGATTGGAAGTCTATAATTTATTCCTTTTATTTTCAAGTTCAAATTCTTTTTGTATCTATCCAATATATCCCTTATCAATCTTAGTTTTGGTAGCAAGGACTTTTGCGAAGGGAGGGGGGGTTTCTTGTGCCTTTAACTTTAATTTAATGGATGCTGACTGGTAGGAATTACTCTCTTACTTCAAGGTCAACTGTATGCTTAGACCACTTTCCCTGCACGATCCAATAATCAATTGTTGAGTACGTGGTACCTCTTATAAATGTAAAATTTCCATCGGCTATGGTGCGCTCATATAACAGCGGAAGCCCAATTCTTTCACTCATTTCAGTGTGTTTCTTTATTTCGTACACTCTTTTCGTTCCATTTTGTTTTAAGTATTTTTGAAGTGTTTTTATTATTTCGAAATAGCACATGAAATCTTCAATGCTATGTAGCAGAACTCATTTTCGGAAGGTTCCTCCTGATTCTTTTCAAAGTTCGTTTACCTATGTATATCCTATTCGTATATATCATTTCGTTCCTTTGCAGTCACAATATTCAGGCTTGGGCTAGTTTATATGTATTTTCTCCGAAATGTTATTTATTTGATCATTATTCCTCGAATTCGAGTAATTAGTCAGTTCGGCAGAATCAGGCACCATGATGTGTTAAATGTTTAATTGACCCTAATTATTATTGCTAAAAACGTCAGCACTTGTTCGAACATCAAATTCAATATTCCGCCAAAAATTATATCACGAATTTGTAATAAAGGTCGGTTAAAAATTTTAATTCATTCTAAATTAAAATTGAATTTTTGAATACCCTTCTAAATTGGAATACATACTCGTAAAACCACCCCTGATGGCGACGGCTTCGGCGTCGGCGGCACTTCATTCCAAATGACAAAATATGACAAACGTGTACTAAAATTGGCAATATTTTTGAGCGGGCAAATTTATTTCAATTTCCCGCCCACCTAAAATGTCTATCAATCGCAACCGAATGGCATATAACATCCTCCGTCAATTGCACAATGACTCAATTTGCCATAACCTCAAAAATACAATTTCTCCTTTTATTGAAATCCGCTATAGCCTTCCGCGCCCGCTCCATATGACAGCGCGGCATAAAATTTGTTTATTTGTCAATAAAAAAATTTTGTAGAAAAATTAATCGACAAACAGCGAAAGAGAAATCCCAGAAACATCCTGGCGATTAAACGGAACGAAAACAGACAAACACGCCGAAGACAAGAAGGAAACAGAAATACGACGAAACCGAGGCGAAAAAATATAAAATATTTGCGAAAGATTACTTCTCGTAGAACATTAAGCGTGTGGCGGTAGAAGCAGCAGCAGCAGCTGTATTACAAGTGCAGAGCAAAGATATAATAGCGCGCACCATTAAGGATGATCCCTAAACTGCATCTCATTCCATACGTCCCGGTCTCGGTCCCGGTCCCGGGTGGACAATCATTCACATCATATGAGTCGGGGGAGAGATCTTTCATTTTTATGGAGAGCCACGGGGGCTCTGCCTGTGTTTGTGCTGGTCAAGGAAGGACGAAGCTTTTACACGTATAAGCATTTGACGATTTCGTTCTTTTTTTTTGTTTTGTTTTTGAGTGGAAATTATATTTTTTGACAGAGTTCGTATGATTATCGGTCGGTTTTATGTCGTTGTTATTGGTATTCAAATTTTTTTTGTCTGTACTGTCTCTTTGTATCGGGAGCAGTAAAAAACTTCTAAATTGTCCCCAAATGAGTTTTTAGAGGGCGGTTTAACTTGATATCCACTTTCATGTCCTATTTTTGTGCGTTCGTCGTTTCGTCCCTTTTGAGTTGCTTTAATAAGTCAAGACATAAATGATAAATTGGATAAAACCACACCAGTACCATTGCCGTCACATCATTCATGTTACTCGCTCTCTGTCGTGCTGAAATATATCTTTATGCCTTTTTTTGTGTGTCGATGTAGATGTGGGATGTTGAGTGTGCTTTGCGGGGGGAGGAGGATAGGTGTGGATCGTAAGGAGCTGGTAGTGTTGGGCGGAAGGATTTATCGTCTCGAAGGGAACATTTTCTATTAAATAAAGTGGGGTGTATTCAGCCGCCCTTCCAGGAACTTTTTTTTTTTATTTTATTATTATTATTTTTTTTTTTTTTGAAATCGTAAAAAGTTTTTTAAGTTTATGTGAGAGTAGGTCTATCAAAAGGAGCAGCGCAGCAGTGGCGATGACTTCAATTAGGATTTTTTTTTTATTCGCAATTTTTTTTCTTCTCCTCATCCTGGGATGTGTGTGTGTGAAGTAAAAAGTATTTTTGCGGCAATTTGATGCCAAACCTTAGGAGTTACTTGGGTGGATACATACGTATATTGTATTTCTTTCTGTTTAATGGAACGTTGCAGTAATAATCTAGAAAAAAACATCCTCCTGGGCACAAATAAAAATAAGAACGAGAAACGAGTTTAGAAGTTTCGAACAAAGTCGAAGATTTTAATGCGGAAAATATTTTTTTTTATTTTTTTTTAAAAAAAAAACTTTTGGGTTAGGAAATGATCAAGTTTTGAAAATGAAGTCATTTAAATTTGGGTTGTACGTGAGTGTGCATATATAAGTACATGTCTGCTTCGGACATGTGTAGGGACAGCAAAACCAGTTGAACTTTGTCGTGTCTTGTAAGTCTCCTCTCTTGTAAGTTATCAGGGACGCAAAATACACATAAGCCTCAGAAAAAGGAGTTTTTTACCTTTCAAGAAATTTGGAGGAAAGAAAGCTTCTCTTCAACGGACGGCATGTCATAGAAGTAACAAGTTTTCTAGTGACGTTTCAAACAATACAAACAATTAAGCCTTTCTTCAACAAGATTGTTTTTGAGATGGTTTTTCTGATTCTTCTCAAAGACTGACAGGTAGAATGGAGCTCATTTAAGCTCTTACGAAGAACAAAAAGTTGTAAAACTTTCGCAGTATGCTTTGGGTCGTTGTCTTGTTGGAAAATTACTCTGGTGACAAGGTCGATTTCCTTACAAAATCAGCCAAATTCTCCTTCAGAATTTGTGGATACATAAAATGATCCATATTTCCATCAATTAGCTTTTCTTCCCTTGACTAGTTCCAAACCATGAGCGAGCGTTCACCATGCTTAGCTGTTGGACCAACATACTTTGGTTCTTCGGCATACCCACCATGTATTATATCACATGAACCATTTCGAGCTAATAAGTGATTTTCAAATCAAACATAATTGAATAACGTTGTACATTCTTGTAACATTAATTTAAGGATCTTCTATAGAACTTGGCATTTGTTTAGATCTCAATTCCTTTATCACGAAAACTGACAATCTCGGATGATTTTTTGCATCAAATTTAGCCATTTTTGGCTACGATTTTCTTTCGCTGAACCGTGGCCTCAGCAACGTTTCCAAATAAATTGAACCTACTACATCGCTGCACATCACATTTTGGCAAAAATGTCAACAAATTCCTCATTAAAATCGTTTTTTCGTATTCACTTTACTGTTTGAGGTTTTTTCTTGGTACGCCACTTGATAGCCTTTATTTCTAAGAACCAAACGAACTGGTTCTGGGTATCCAACGTTTGATTGCCTTTGTTTCTAAGAACCAAACGAACTGGTTCTGGGTATCCAACGTTTGAATGTCATTTTCGATTTTATTTACAGCAGATAATTTCAGCTTTTTTCTAACGAAATGCAAAATTTATCTGATTTCCCGGTGTTATTCATTTTAGGAGGTATTCCACTTCTATAACATAAAGAATTGTTCTTTTGTACATTTCTTGTGGGAACTATCAATTTTGGCTGACGATATAGTAAGCTAAATAGCCATCTGACAAGCCACTGTTAGACATTCAGGATAACGATATTTTCGGAACTTTGACCGGTGCGTTGTCTCACTGGCACATACAAATTCAATATGGAATATGTTGACTCGAATTTATCCGCTCTAGAACGCACAGCTTGTCTGGTGATATTACAACTGACTCAGAATTTCGATAGTAATTCTTAATGATTTCCAAGCAATGCTCTCTCGTGAAAACGTACATTTTGACTGATGTTTTGACATCGGAAACATGGAAAAATATTAAGGTGCGTTTGTGTTGAAATACAAAATTGTTATGTCCCTAATGAAACCCTTTGTTTTATCACACATTTCTCTTTAATTCGTTTTTGATTCTCCGGCCATCCTGGATGATGTGTTTGGGTCAGGCAATAACATGGGAATGAACGTTTGGGCGTTTTACCTCCCTTGGCTAGATCCATATTCCCAAGATAGTGGAAAATGTTCGCCGTCTGTACGAATGGGGTATTTTATATACAGCGATTGATGGTCGTCCTTTTTTCAGTGAGTATTTGAGTGTAAGGTCCATCATATACAAGATTGATAGTCTTACTTTACGCGCTCGTGCATTGCTTCGTCTATGACATTTGGATCCAAGTGGATGAAATGTCGTTCGCATTGGTTCATAGCGATACACAAGGTGGTCGGAACGGGAGGAGGCAAAGCGGAAACCCTCTTCTTTAGCATTGAATCTTACTCATCTGTTTCCTAGGTCGAACTCTAGGTTTTCATACTTATAAAGAGGGACTATGTGCTGGTTACTCTGTTTATAATAAAACTTTGGAGCTGGCTTAGGAACGATTTTGTGCCTAACACACCTGTGCCTGTTGTTTCACTTTTAATAAGCATATGTAATTTATGTTATGAAACAAACCAATTTTACTTGGCACATTTCTAGCCTAATCAGTCTATCCATGAAAGTTGCTTGGAAACTATGGAATCATACGTCACATAAAACAGTGACAATAACTTAACTATACCGAACCAGGTCTAAGCGTAAAGTGATTGTGAAATACGTATTACTTCACATACAGTCGCTTCATCATGACACAAATGATAATACACTCACCGCGTCAAGTTCTCCAACATTTCCCAAATTAACCTACAATTTCAGTTGAACCCACTAGTCGCCCAGAAATTGTAGCAAATATTACATTTGTACTCAAAAGTTTGTTTTCTGCATTCGTACTTATCTACCTTCTAAATCTAAGCACCTCCTTCTAGAAACGGGATATCGAGTGTATTGAAAAATGAACAGATCAGGGATGCTACTGAGGCTATTCGTCATGTTTAGTAATTTCTGTTTTAAGTGCAAGAATTAATTCTGCACGAAAATTCAGATTTTGCTACGATCCTCTTATTTCAGATATCGGGACCAATATCAGGTTGAATTGTCAAGCGACCACTTCCTTCATCCATGCATATAGTATAATTAAATGTTTTGTTCAAAGTTTTCTAATTTCGTAACCGCATTGACTCAGAACTGTTTCAGATTCTTCTCTTTTTTCCTCTTAACAACAAAGAGGTCAACCATCTTTAATCATTTAAAAACATAAAAAGCCAGAACATGCTGTTCTTGAGTTTAGACCTTATAATGTAAAACTTCAACCTTTTCAAACAGTATTTTCCATTTTGTTTTCTATTTCGTCTTCAATACTTTACCTGTTTCAAGATCGATCACTGTTTAGTATTGCAATAAGTGGACATATTGATATTTTTCTATGTACTTGTTCTGTCTGCTTTAATGAGACTTGATCAGACTCTCTGGCCTCGCCAAAAGCGCATCAAGAAGTGAACAAAATTTTAGCTCATAATTTGTTCTTAGCTTCTTAGTTCGTCTATGTACTTTTATTCACGAAAGTAGTGCATAAGAAAAACTCATTAAATGTTATGACTTCTCTCTTTCCTGGTGACACTGCTATTATTTCTCACATCACTGACTGCAATTTCAGCTCAAGGACTAGTCGAACAGAAATGGCAGCAAGTATCACTTTTCTTCACTAAAGTTTATTTTCTCTCCGTTCATTCTTATTGACCCTCCTACCAAAAACGGGACATTGCCTGTATTGATGCAATAATCAAGACAGGGATGTTATTGAGACCAATCTAATTTTTAAGTGAACGAGTTAGTTGGCTAGTTTTACTAACTTTTATTTAAGATAAGAAAAAGAAAAACAATACATTTAGTTAGATACTTGGTCTATGCACACATAGGTAGTATAAATTCCCTGAAAACCATCTACCGGAATGACAATATTTTTAAAAATTTCCTTCGATTATGCAATTTCTGTAGCGCAGTGCATTACCAACCAACCTCGTTTCTTCCCTCGTGTCACTGTGTTGTTTTCTCCATCAGTGCCTGTAATTTCCGCTGAAGTATCAGTCGCACAGAAAAGGCAACAAGCATCACCTTAGTTCAGAAGAAAGCTTCTTTCTCAGTTCTTTCTTATCTACATACCAAATCTAAGCCCATCCTCTCTAAAGCAGGGTTGTTAATGAGGCAATGTTTGTAAAAACGTTTTTTACTTTTGTGTACACAGAGTGCACCTTTGTTTTTGTTAAGGAAGGACTGTACGGTAGCAGTTGTAATTGACTAAAGATCCCCTGTACTGCAGACCAAACTTATGGTTTAATACCATCAAACTTTAAACATTCTAAACCATAGAAATTAACAGTCCTAAGTAGGGCGATAAGATTGATAGATAGATATTTTTATTTCGTACATAAGTATTTTACAAAAATGTTTGTTATTGTACAAATATTTGTATTTTTTTATAGAAAATTTCAATATCAATATCAAATATTATAATAAAAAGAAGTGCGTACTCTTGAATATTTTTCAACAATTGCTCGATTGCTGTTTTACTGAAAAGAGTAAAACTTCTAATTATTGACTGTCTGGACAGGTTTGGTCATTGTGTCAGACTAATTTTTCAATACATTTTTAATGGTTTCGCCCCTATTTCACGAATTGCTTAACCAAAACTAGCCTTTAGTGCATGAAACGTCTCTGGATTCTGCGAAAGACATACCCCACATATGTCAAACTGATGCTCTTCTTAAATGTACTAGTGCTGTTCGCCAAAAATTTGTTCCACGATTTGGATTAACTATTGCTCGATGGCAATACTGAAATGAGACAATACTGTACCATAAAATACTGTGGAGGAGGACTCTGATTATCTCCAAATCCACGGTATTATGACAATGTGCCAGTTTCATTAAGACTGAAGCACTATCCGGACGACTGCAGAAAATTTTCAACATAAAAATACATCCAAAGATATAAGATGGGTAAGCCACTTTATGTAACTTGAATCAACAGACTCGTATTTACCCAACAATAATCCTTAACTCAATGGAAACATCTTGAAAAGCTCCTTTGCTTCGATTTTCGTCTCCGCCATCGTCATCGTCATCAGCTGTAGAGCACATGATTAAAAGTTTTTAAGCATTTTGCAATTTATTCGCCTTTTATTTTTGGCTGCTGTAGCTAGGTCGATACTAGCTATGTAGGTAGTTTCCCTTTGATTTTGTTTTGCTTGCTTACAGTTTTCGAATTTCAAACGATCGCCTGGGAGGTGTTGAGCAAACAGATTTTAACGAACCCCAGCCAGAAAGCGACTCTAAATCAACACACAGATTTCTTATTAAGTGGCTATGGAGTATCGCGAAGTTTTCTCATTTTCATTGGAAATTTACAAGCGGACATGAAAGGACACTGCAACTAGCGAGCACACCGGCGGGGGTATAGAGTATCCTGTTTATGTTTATGTATGTAAACGTGCTTTGTTGTGTTTACCCTCATTAAAAGTTAGTTTTTTTTTTTTTTTTTCGCCGCTTGTTCGTCTTCTTACAGTGAAATAAGAGAGCTTAACATAAAATTTACACAACGTTACACTTCCGTATTTTTTCTTGTATTTTTTGTTTTAAATTGAAGTCTGAAGGATTTTCCTTCTCTCACTCTCTGAAATAAATAATTAAAGAGCAGTTATTTAAAGTTCTGTTTGGAGTGCTCTTTTTGTTTGAGCGGAAGAAAATCCAGCGTTTATTCGCCCTAAAGGAGCGACAGTACTTGGACGTAATAATTACATCTTGCGAGCGCTAATTAGGAATAGTGAACTGGTGCAGGTGCAACAAGAATTCCTCTTCAGTTGACTCTGATTAAGTGGACAGGAAATTAATTGACTTTAGTCTTAAAACTCGTAGTAAAGCTGGTTCAGTTCATTTTTTTTTTGTATTTTTTGTTTTCTTTTACTGGAAAGTAAATAAATTTTGTCATAAAGTTCGAGAAGGGCTTTTCTTCTTGTGTGCTTCTTCGTAGAATGTTTGTACGAAGTGAATGGACTATAAAACGCACAGGGAGGTCGGAAGCAGAAGGAGAAGTATTTCCGACAAATTGGATTTTCAATTTGCTTCCCCTTTTCGGTCTATAATTCCATTTTGGGGGACACTTTATGGGGCTATGAGAGAGTTGTGTGTTTTTTTTTATGGAGATTTCACAGGCACATTTCTTATGGGTTAAGCCTGCTGTTTTAAAGGGTTTATGCTATGAAGGGTCTAAAGAGTCGTCAATCCGTTTACGATTTTGTTTTTAAGAATAATTGCTTTAGCACTTAGGTTGGACCGTATTGACAAATTTGTACTAATTGATGATTTGTTTTTGTTTCTTTTTCTCTATTTTCAGGTGAGTTATGGCTTATGGGACAAACTTATACACATAAATTGGTAATGGTAAGATGGGATGGGCGATTTGTAGTGGGGATTGTCACGTAGAGTAGATTATATTGAGTTGCGAAATGAAGTCGTTCGGGGGTTAATCTGGATCTAAATTAACAGACATCGCCAACTAATTGGGGGATTGGGTCGGCTGTATATAATTTGTGGGTAAGATTTAGTTGTAATCCCCGTGGGGTTGTTGGTTTTCACCTACAACACCGTGTGAAGGGATTTGTTTTGAGAAACCTTCGTGAAAGTGCTAATATGCGTGTAGTTCTGCCCATCTATTCATGGATGTAGTGTTCTTGTTTTGTTTATACATACCTACATACATAAGTATATATAATTAATTGACGATCAATACTTTAGTGTACTTTAAGAAGAGATGGAATATTTGAATAGTTTCTATTAGGCTATAGATATTCTCTGAACTAATTTGTTAGAATTTGGTATTTGTCATACCCTCCATTATTTTCGTTCATTAAATTTGCTGGAAGGCGATAAATCGTTAACTATTCCTTCGTAAATTAATAATATATAAGCTAGTGCTCTGCTGCCCTCTACTGCAGTGAAGGTCCCTTATAGCGACTTAGCTTTTTTGCGACCAGCCGCTTATAACATTCACTTTTCTTTCATTTTGTTAGTTTTATTGTATTTTTGGCCATTCTTCCGTCTGATATAACCCTGTCGGATATAAGGACCGCCGGTCACATCGAACATATTTCTTCGGTCCTTTCACCGGCATTGTAGGAGACATCTTTTGTACTTTTCTCCTTGCCACTGATATCCATGCTTGGGTTTGATCAGATCCCTGCTTTTTTAAGAACTTAAACCTGTGATATGTGCATATTTCAGCTTTTTTTGAGAGATTTAGCCGGATTCAAGATTCAAGGATTCTCTAGACCAGGGTATTTGCTCTGTTACGTCTGTTATTACCTAGTCAGCTTAGGTAATAAACTCGAGTCGTCGATTGGACTGATAGGGCCGGACCAATCAGATCGCTCTAGAATGGTCAGAAGCAAACGGTGTTGAGATTTCAGTCAGTGTACAAGTTCCTTTCTAAAAAGGACATAAACTACCATAGTCTATGTTAAACGGGTTATTGCATTTGACAGCGGGCCCAAGACTTATCAAATCAAAAATGGTGATTGGCTTAAAATTAGGGCAGTACCTTGAAGTTCAACTTGGACTTGGCTGACTGTATCTCCTTGATTATAATGCATTCCGCATATCCTTTGTCGTGTCTTACCTTGACCGAGGTACTAAGTAGTATCAGCCGATCTTCTCTGTTCGGAAAATTCAAGTAGTTACGCTGGGAGAAGAAACTTTGTGCTTGACAGTTCATGGATCAAGTGGCGGCTCCTTTTTTTTCGTAAAAGCGGTAATTTTGTGAAGATACGTTGATGCAGCTTGTAATTTTTGCAAACCCGAATCATCAATGCCTTCATACTAATCCGCACCCTATCATTTGACGTAATGGATGGCTTGTTACTTCCCCTACGAAGCACATCCAGTGAACCGTTTCCACATTCCTGCATGTTTCGTGAACATCATTCGGCGCTATTAGTGGGATTTATTCCGTGCTAGTCTTCCTCAAGATTGTGCACAGAGTACATGGTCTATACTATTGCTACCATCTTTCTACGGCAAGATATTCGTGGAGACTTCTTGTTCCTCAACTGTGTTTACGCATCTAAAATGCCATCCCCCAAGGTACAAGTAACAAGTATACTCGAAAATAAAAATGATATTTCAGGTCAGTTTGTGGTAACGAAGGTCTGTTGGTCGACTGTTCTGATAGAGGCGCTTGCTTTTCACGATTACAGATAAGAGGAATTTTCGTAAATTTAACCTTGATTCGAATTGTCATGGATAGTTCTGCAGCTCTTTTCTAAGTCTGACTTGACCTTGATTCCATCTGTAACATTATTCACTCTCTTACATCTATTGATACCGATGTTCCTCTGAAACGAATTGGAAACCCAATCCTAAACCAAAGATTCACCGTGTGGAGGCATATAGGCAAATTTTAGAAAATGGAACAGTGTCTTAAACACAGGCTTGTTCCCAGCAAGGGTTAGGTATCCTCCCGTCTTCAAAGAGAACATGTTTGTGCAGATTGTGTAAGAGGATCGTTCAGAGACCAATACTTGATTGTGATGTGCCATTGTTGGGAGTGATTTAATTTTCTTATTCAACACACGTGTATTTGAAAAGAAATCTGTCCTTTTTATTGACCTTGTCCTTAAGTGGAACATCTTTTACGACCTCCTTTGTGTATGTTTTTATGTTAACCATCTAACCAGCAATTATGCCATGAATATCTACCATACCTACTACCCCCCGTTAACCTCATCATAAAGTTTGAACCTAAAAATCCTATTAAGCTTCCCTTAATTCAGAAATACATAAGTCCCCCACACTTATGGAAGTGACATTTTTCGGTCGCCTCATGTGTTGACAGCATATCAAGCTGTTCCCCTTTCGAAAACTATTTCCAAACCATTTCGAAATGCTTAAAAAGCAATTTATCCTACTTCTACCAGCACCTCCGTGTCCTATTTCATGGCCTTAATCATCCGTTATAGCCTCTTCAAATGCTCTTATTCCCACTCAAATGTTTCACTTAATATCCTATTTCACAGGCAAAATAAGAGTCCTCTTCTCTTCCATTTTACATATATTAGTGTAACCCTTTTCAAATCGTTGTTACATTTCAAGAGTGATTTTTTTTTTTATTACATTTTCCCTCTAATCCTAAAAGAGAAAGACAAGGACGACGGTGGAGAAAAAAGAAAACAAAAAAAAAAAGGAAAATCTCGACAAAATTGTCTCGCAAAATTTACGAGTACGAGTTCGAGACATTAAAGGACAACATTCAAGAAAATTGTGCGTCATCTACTTTCTATCACGTCACACTTCCTTTCGGATGTTTTTCGCCTGGTCCTGGTACTTAATTAAAAAAGTTTCTTCCTCGCCATTTCTATATTTTATCACTAAAAAGGATATATCCTTTCATATGTATGCAAAAATAAAAAAGAAAATATGAAAAGGATACGTATGTATATCAAGTGTAACTCAAGGGGGCCTTTGAAAATGTTCCTTAAAATTACCCATCGCATCCTTTTTTTGTGTAGTGCTCTACATATTTATGACGAAGGAGTCATGCCAAAAAAAGGATATCTCTCAAAACAAACTATTGTATTTATCCCTGAGGGCAGAGAAGACAGGAAAGTTAAAAAAAAATGAGAAAACTAACAAGAAAAATCTGCTTAAATGTGCCAATGGGAATTTTCTCCTCCACGCCCACTTAACCAGATAAAGGACATTGACGGAAAAAGAAGGAGTGAAAAAAATGAAAAAAAAAAATACGAATAACAAAATCTCTTCAAAGCACTGCTGTGAAAGTGTGAAAGTGTCCTTTTTTTGGTTCCCCGTTTAATATCCCTTCCTTGAAGCGACAAAATACTACAACTAGACGAAGGATGGGGTAGCACAACAACAAAAAACAAAAAAAAAACACATCGGCAGTGGATGAGGATGAGGATTCATTTACGTATGAGGCATAAGTGGATTCTTTTATGATGATCGCATATGAGTTTCGTCCTCTCGTCTTTTAGTTTTCCAGTTTTTACGGACGATTTTTTTTGCCGTGTCCTTTGTTTATTTGCGATCACCCTTGGGCACTGCTGTTGCTGTTGTATTCTGAAATTAAGTTTGTTTTTTTCTTCTCTCTCTCTCTTTTATGAAAGACAGAAAAATTAAGTTCTTTTTGCAGAGGTATGAGATGGAGGGAGACACTGAGGATAGGATGCCATATGAGGACATATGGAGTGGACACGATGTTTATTATTCCTGAGGTCTGTTAGTTGTCTGCTAGTGGGCACATGATTCTGATTTTTTATGAAAATTTTTTCTTCTTTTCCTCTGATCTCTTTGGCATATGCACGGAGTTGTGATGCATGTGGGAGGGTTCAACCAGAATAAGCACCTAGATTCGCTTTACGACGATTTGTGTCACTTTTGGTAGGTGAGTGTGTCTCAAGTATAAAGTGAGAATGTAATAGGGATGGTACGCACTTCGGAAAATTAAGTTGTCCAATGTCAAGTAAAGAATATGATAGCGAGTGACTGTCGTCTGGACTAGATAAAAGGGTCAAAGGAATCATCAGTTTCGGATTTACACACAGTGTTGCTGTCAGGACTGTTTTTGTAATATAAGGTCATGGTCTGGTCTACTTGCTTCGATTCTTGTGTCAACTGCATCACTCTAAACGGTTGGACCGATTTGCTTCAGAGTACATACATACATACATATGTATCTGAAGTCGGTGGGACCTAAATTCGAGAAGAAATCGGAATTTTCATTCTCAAAATTCATGGTATTCTATTTAGAGCCGATTTTGATAACATTTGTTGCTTAGATATAATATTATAACAGATGGTATACCAAGTTTGTCTGTCAAGAATACGAAAACTCGAGAAAATTTGTTAAAGAATATTGTATGGGCCCTTCAGCTCTCTATAATTTATATATGGCCACGCCCTTTTTTGTAGACGTTTTTATACAAACTAACAAATTTTAAAGCCCCCCGATATTATTAGTTTCCTCAGAAGTTCAGCATATCACACCCACTTTACTAGGCGGTTTATGAAACTTCTCCACGATTAAGACAATTTGTAGACAAGACGGTCTTTAAGACTGGGGACTCTTTACGTACTGCGACAATTGTGAGAAGATCTTGTTTTGTGATAGCTTTGCTTCCGTAATTTTAAAAATCACCATCATTTAGGCGATGTCGGTTTGACGAATCAACTTTTGCTTCAAATAGCCCTAAAAACTGTTAATCACTGTAGATGAACCAGATGACAGATGACAGATGCTATCATGTCGATCGTTCTAAAAGTTACTTGATGAAGGGGGCCGGAGTGAGCCACTACAAATGCTCTTTGAAAACCTTGGTTGCTATTCACTACGTAGATTATCACTTAAGCCTGTCAACTTTTTACCACCCTCGACGCCTTAAAGGTCGTAGTTATCTAGCCAAGTGATCTTATTTTGTGCATCTAGTCGACTGTTTGAATTGTCCTTTACATTTCCGATTTCGATATGTGGTTGTATGGAGAACAAATATTCATAAAAATAACCAAGGTGGTTCGGACCTTTAAAAACCAAAGCATCTATATTTTCCAAACTTCTGATCGATTCTTTAGTTTCCTCTCCAACTTCAGATTCACTATGTACAGCATGCAAGTCAAGTCATTATTCTGTTGTAGGCTAGATTAATCCCTGCTTCCAGAAAAATCACTTTAATCATTCCCATTTCATAGAGGAATATCTAAATATACTCCAGTGTCCATACTTCCAATCAATTTCTAACTACCCGCCTCTAGTCCTTATCCAATAACATTTTTTGACCAATTTATCCCTCTGATTCCACTTAATTATCCAGAGTGCATCTTGCCAACACTCTTAATTCGATTTTCAAAACGTGCGTTTCACCCTACATCATCAATCAATTTCAAACCATGGCTGTTCGGATGGATGCTTGCATGCAGATTTGTTACAGTGCATTGACTCGTGATGCATGTACTAAATCTGTATCTACAAGGATACAAAATCTTTGAGTTTGAATTATAATCAGATTTCATGCATTAACAAGAGAGAGAGAGAGAGAGAGAGAGAGTGAGAGAGAGAGAGATAGATGAGAGTAGAGAGTAGCTTCAAATGCCGGAAGTTTGTGTTCGAATGTTTGTAGATAGATAACTAAATCAATCTTCGGTCTGAGACGAGATACATAATCTGCTTATGTAGTAATTTAGAGAGGATAATTAGTCGAAGGCGATTTACACATGTGCCAAGCCCAAATAGCGCATTAACTGCAAACAACAGCTGGAATAACAATAGAGTTAGCAAGGAGGAATAATAAGGCAATTGGTTTATAGCTTAACTATCCTCTGTTGAACGTGTGTATCACTTGGATAGGTGTGAGAGTTATTGAATTTGTTGGGAAATTATGAAAAGACGATAACATATTTGTGTTGCTAAATTGCCTATGCTGTCGAAATTTTATCGTTGAGTAGGTATTTCATTATAGATACTTTCAACAGAACATGATTTTTGCAAACATGATACTCAAGTGAAAAAGATAGTCTTATTCCAAGTTAAGCCTGTCTTTGGAGGCGAAACTTGTTCGTACTAATACCTGCTAATCTCTTGCTTATGGGTTCTTTTATATGAACATGGTTTAGTTACCTTTCGTACTTTGTATTATTACATATTTCAAGTCCATTGTAACCGTCACATGGCAAGATAAGACCCCATCCATCGCGTTAACACAAAAAGCTATGCTTGGGCATAGTATATAATGTTCCTATATTGTTTCTTATTTTCAAAATCTAGATATAAAATCTCAAACCAAAAGTAGTGACAATACTCGTATAGACAGACGAGCGGGCATGTGTCAATCGACATTTTTATTCACGCGTCGATCTATAGAGTCCATCTTTATGATACAAGCAATGTATGTATGTGTCAAACTTAATATGCACATTCTTTGGTGGGTACTTGGAACCTTAAGCCTCGCCTTTATTGTAGCTCTTACCTCCCCGATTTTCCGCCTTCGATCCCGAGGTTCGGTTCAATTTAACCAGGTCTTAATGGTGTCTGATGAGTGAAAACACTGAAAACCCTAAGCGCGACAAAATCAAGTTTTAGCTTTCCACATTTCATGAAAAGTACAAGAAATATGTTCTGTAGTGGACTATTCAGACACTCTATGCTTGTACTTGACTGTGAGCAACGTATCATATGGATGACTAACTTACTTACTTAGGTGGCACTACATGCCCTGGTGGACCTTGGTCTCAACCCACAAGCCTCTCCAGTTTACGCAGTCGGTGGTTAGCTGCTTCCAGTTGCGCACTTAAGTTGGTTGAGGTCCCTTTCCACACGAGCTCGTTCCCTTTACGTGAGGTCTTCCTCAACTGCGTTGTTCCTAGGGCTTGGAATAGAAGACTCTTCGGACCGAAACATTGGTGTCCATTCGCTCTACATGTCCTAGCCATCTTAGGTAATGCGTACTTGTCTGACCAAGTCGATGTCGTTGCACAGCTCGTAGAATTCGCTGTTAAATCCCCTCCGCCAAAGGCAGACCTTCAACGGAAACGGGACCGCAAATCATTCGATGAAGTTTCATCTGTCTTTGTTAAAGACCATGTTTCCGCGCCAGAAAGCTGGACTGGGATAATAAGGCTCTTCTTTGTGTTTCTCGACAATCCCTTACAAAGAAACAGCGATTGGCAACAACTTATGAATACATACCTTGTTAATCGGTAGGTCGTCTATGACAACCTCTGATGCTAAAACTGTCCTAGGGCTTCTCCAAATTTAGATTCCATTCCTTTGCTTCATCAAAATGACTCTCTAAGGAAGTAGATTCTTTCACTTTGTTCTATCAACAGAAATTGCACCGTAAGGATGAAAAATATGAATATTTTTCGAGTTTACTCCGCAACTTTTCATTTGATTGAACATAACATCTACATCGATTCACGCCAATTAATTGTCTACTGGTGCATATGATGGTCGATGAAGTGGAAATCTACAATCTTGCATTATAACTATTACAATTGTCAGTGGTCCACACCAATGAAGTCGGTCAAGGTCTCCTACAAACCTGACAATAAAAAAGTAGTCAACAATCACGTACCCAAAAATTACCAAAAAAAAAAAGGACTCTTCAACAGCCACTAAACTAGCCTTGCATTGAACAAAAAAATTAAGAAAAAAAACTTCTCAGTTCGTTATAAATATGTCCCTACTTCCATTAAGTATTTTTAAATAAATATCCTTCATCAAAAATTATGAAAATAAAAGTTTCATTTTAATGAAAACGAATTCCATTTACAAGCGCCCGCCCGATCGGCCCCCATCTGTTACATCCAGCGGCCAGCATCCAGAATGAGCCACCATCCCGACCTTAATTGCAAATCAACGAATGCCATTTGCTCGCTTTCTCTCCTCTTTATTACCCGTCTCTCACACAACAACAAACCAACCCAAGTCCAGCATGAAACTTTTAATGCACATTTCACAGTTGGAATGGATTGTCCTTTCTTCTATGGGACCCGTTACTAAATTTTTTTGTTTTTGTCTTCCGAAACTTTTGTTTAATTTTTGTTTTTTTTTTTTAGTTTTTCAACCCCACTGTATGCCGTCCATGAGTGTGTTGTTGCTGCAACATTCCTCCTCTCTGATGCAACATTCATAACTTTTCCATAGAAATTATTGCTGATGACCTGTCACCAAGACCGAAAGCGATAAAATAGTTGCTCCACGAGAAAAACCAAGGCTCGAGGGTGAACTTTTGTAATTTTCGAAAATTTCATTTCGGTGTGTTGCATGCGACCATTGCATTTACCTCTCCGCACATAATAGAAACACTGAAGTTGAATGAATAATTCTCAAAAGGGGGAAGAACAATGGGTTAGAATTTGCCCGCTCAACTTTTCTTATAATTAACGTCAAGCGATACGGAAAAAAAAGGTGCAAAATTACCACCAAGGATATCACATTTCTATCTGTTTTCCTTTCCAAGGACATTCTCGAATGGATAATTAAATGTGAGAACCCAAAGTCTCAAAGTGGAAGCAGGAGAAATGTCAAATCATTATGATTCGTTTTTAATTTGTCGCACAAAGGACACGATGATTGTTCACTTTCTAAAGGAAATCCAAAAAAAAATTAAAAAGAAAAAAAAAATATCCTTGCATAAAAATTTTCAGATCATAAATTTTATCCTAATTTTGATTGTTTTTCCACCGACGGAGAGAGGTTTCTGTAAAAATTTAATGAATAGCCCGAGCAATAAGAAATCTACTGTGTAGGTGGATGTGGAGAATACGTAAGGATGTCCGTCCTTTTTCCATTTCGATGAGAGAAAAAAAAAATATTATATATTTGGGATAAGATGAAAATTAAAACTGTCAAGCGACGCCAAGTAAGAGAAGACAACAAAGGAGGGGACTTTAGCTTTTCGTGGGTAAAAATAATAAAGAATATGGAACGGGGTGACGATGATGAGGCAAAGTAGACAAGCATGAAAAAGAATCTGAGATACAGTCTTTGATTTCTTTTTTTTTTTGTTTTTATTAGTCAGTTTTGCCGAGAGGTCTTGTTGTTTAAGGAGGCTGAAAATGACCCTACACTCTGCTCTGTGTCTGGGAAGACTTTAGTTGTCGATCCAATTTCACTTTTAAGGAAATCTATATTCATTGATGCTTCTCCAAATATTGACTTTGTGAATTAGCCTAACTTGTAGGTGTTCCGCTTTCGGCAAATTTTCTAACATAGACTTTGCGATAGCTGATTTTCGGAACGCAAAACTCTAGGACACAAAATTCCCCAGAAATAAAAAGATATAAAAAAAATCTCGAAACAACAATTTCCACCAACGCGTCGTCGGTTCAAAAGTAGACTGTGGAGTAGGAGCGGGGATCTTTTCTCAACATTTCCATGTCTTATTCACCTTCTGACTTATGGAACGTCTTCCAGGGCGGAAACTTACGTAAGCCACAACACCACGTTACAATGAGAGCCATCCTCATTGAGAGCCAGACGGCTATCAAGGTTATTATATCGAGTATCAGCCTCCTTTGGGTACTCGGTAATATCGAGGGAACTGAGCGACCTCCATCGCACTGAGACCCCTTAAGGGTAGAACCGTTGGGCACTATATATTATAATCGGATAGTAGGTGTGCAGAGGTGCGGAATTGTGTTATAAATATGTCACAAATACTACAGATATGGCAAACAAACTTCTGGCAAATAGTACTGGCCCCTGTCCCATCGGGATTCATAGAGCTATACAAGTGTCCAGTTCTAAGCAGGGCCAGACAGCTTACATTATAAAAATCCTTTTAAAGGTGATTAGCATTGGAGACAGGATTAGTTTTCTCAATGTAAAGAGGTGAATTTGAATAGATCACTTTCCTGACCTTCGCAGATCTGCAGTAGCAATGTGGAGCATCAGGTACGTCTGCGAAAGCGAAACCCAATCGCAGTTTCGTCGTTCACACATTCCGCGACTTTATGGGTATTTTCGTGATGACATTAAAATCTATTAAATACTTAAATACGCTTTGAAGGGAACTATTTATAAACAACTTCAGAGTTAACTCGAGCTTAGTTTCGATAAAAAACAGAGGGGTCTTAAAAATGTCGAAAGACATTGTTTTTTTTCGAAATCTAGTCTGAGATTTTTGGACTTTATAGATCTTATCTAATTCGAGATTTTTCCAATTTTTTCATTTTCTATTTTACTCGTTCTAGCTAATAGGCTCCGTGGTTTAATTCGTGAGTGCGTTGGATTACAAAACGACAAAATCCAGTTTCAATCTCAAGACAACATTCAAAAGTTTTTTTCCCGCTCGATTTTTGGCAAGCGTCTGAGAAACATCCAAGGGCTTAACTGTCATGAAAAACTCTTCAAATTACAAAAATTGCATTGCGCAGTAGCAGCCCTTTCATTCCCGTAAAGAATATAACATGCACAATACGGTTGGTTGTGGACCACAAGGACCTGGTGCGTCCAATATTTGTTTTTTTCAAAGAAGTCATCTTTACTTACAGTGAAAGCTAGAGTGATGAAGTTGTTGTTCTAAATTTTAAACAGCTGTATTACTGTATACAGTCGGGTGCCAGACCTTAAATCTTTTACAGATTTGCAGCTTCTTTTGTCAGATATCATAATTTTGTTGATTTTAATTTGTGCTCTATCTGTTACTATGAAGGTATGTCGTCCTTTAATCCTAAGTTCTTCTAAAGACTGCTTCTATTCTCGAGCAACATATTTCAATAAACAGTTGTGGTAAGCTCAAAATTATTTGCAGTGTTAATTGTATACCTACTATGTAATGTGCAACACTCTTCAACACAAATGGTTCCTTCTACCTCATTGAACAGTGATTCCAGTACAAACTGTCTTTCCGTCATAGATACAGGCACACACATATGTACATACCTATATTTATATATCTTCTTCCGAAACATTTTGATTTTAGATTTCATCTCATTGGACATCTATTCCGGATGCCTGGGAGCTTCTAATCGAGGAGACAGGAAAAGACCCGATCGGCATCTAATGGGTTGCATTGAAATTTTGCAAATATTTTCTCGCTTTCGCCCATCACTCGTCACGCCCGATCCTAGTAAACACCACATCCATTTGCAAAGTGCTACATAGTTTCAAACAAAAACCCTCATCAGAGCAACGTCCTTCCGCTCTGATCCTATTTTGTGGATAACATTTCGCCTTCGGCAGCACCAAGCTCTCAGTGAATCGAAAAATCGTTCATCGTTGCGGATCCCTGGTGCACAGAATGCAACAGTGTTGCTGCATAAGTTTGCTGGATCTCTAGACTCAGCAGCTGCATTAATCAATGGAATTGAAAAAGGTCTGTGTTTGTGAAGGTGATGCAAGCTGCACATACTTTAGAATTGGCTTCGATAGATTTTCTATTTCGTTTCCTTTCCTTTCCTTTCTATAAAAGGGTTTACATTACACTGTGCACTAGGCTATGGGCATTCATAGCAGAGTTTGGTTTGGGTTGTGTGTCGGGAAGTGTGCTAAGAATTTATTCATTGGGTATCATTAGACGACTGTGCAGAGTTCGTTCGATTGGTGGTAACTACACTGGTTCATGTGAAACGTGTTGTAATGTTTTTGGAGAAGAAAACCACGTCAGCAGGGGATATCTACGTACGAATTGCCTGTCGGTTACAGGGAAGAGTCAAGGATACACTTAATTCACAATCCGCATCCCCTGGTACTCATTTACTGGAAGTGCTTGGTTGACAGGAGCTTCAAATGAACGGGTTAGTTACTTTCTAAGGAATGAAAACACTTATCGGAACAGCACAATTCACTGGTTTCGTTTTCTCTCTCTCTCTCTCTCTCTCTCTCTCTCTCTCTCTCTCTCTCTCTCTCTCTCTCTCTCTCTTCTTTTGTCTCTATCTCTTACTCCTCCGCCCATTAAGTGTCCAATTTCAGTGCTTTCGTCGTGTCTTCGTCGCAAAGATTAATTGAATTTCACTTGGGTGCACGAGTATATGTATGTATGTATGTGGTAACAGAAACAACTAACACCCATCTAGTGGCAAACGCAAACACTAACTAACATTTGAGCCAAGTTTCAAAGGAGAGTCTTTTGGTGAAATTTATTACGTCCTGAAACGAGCAGCATTGCAAAGGAACTGTGTAAAATCGTATCCAGGGACATGGTGTACCTTAGCAAAATGATGATTTATCAAAGGGCACAGAAGAACGCCATCGGAATAAATTCGTTACTTACCAATTCCGCTTAATCATGGGAGTGGAGGGGGGTTTTTTTTTTTGCTCCATCTACCCATCTTCCAGCTCGGTGCGTCCTTATAAAGCAGCAGCAACGGCGCGGCGGAGCTAATTCTATTTTTATTCATTGCTTAGTCCTTTGGAATTAATTAGGTGAAATTACATTGCTCGCCTGGGGTTCGACTGCAGAAACATAAAATGCGCGGGGAAAAGATCTGTGAAATTCGATTACCGTGGATAATTATAGTGTGTAGAGGTGGAGGTTTGTTTTGCTGGCCCGCGGAAATAATTCCTTCGTTTCTCTTGAAACAGTTTTTTCTTAAGTTTCGTAAAATTTATGCGCAGTGCCTTTGATTGGTGTCTTTTGTTTTCAAGTAAGAAGGCGGAAAGCCACAGGCAAATATTTGACTCTGTACACACTTCAGTAACATTAGCGGTGATCGTGCATTCAACTATGCCCGACTTCGTTTGAATGAGTGGGCACTCTCAAGTTATGGATACAGAAAATCGTACCTTGCTGGTTTGGTTTAAGGGCGTTTCTACTCGCATTTTCCTCCATGCACTCGACGAGTACCATTATGACGAGTCATTTCAGAAGTCGGACCAGAGCTAGTTTAAGTAAGGTTCAAGTAGCTACCTGCACCTTACGCCAGTTTGGATCCATTGAGATACCACGGAGTAAAGTTTCCAGAACATCTTTTTTTTTTGTCCACCATCTTTCTTGTTTTCTTTGTTATGTGCCTTCTATTCTCACATTTCCGCTTTTATTTAGTCAGCCTTCCGATAGTCAACTTCGAAGGGGAGAGACCCACTCAAGAACTCTTCCTCGGTGTACTCAAGTCTTCAAGTTATGGGCATTTCATTGACTCCTCTTGGACATATTGCTATTAACAAATTCATTGCTACGGAAAACTATTGCTCTTGTTAAGCAAAAACTCCTCCAGGATAGGACCTTATATCAGTCAAATGGTCATCTCGCAAAGGTGAGCTCTTTTAAGCACTTTTGTCATAAAAATTTGACAACTTCTGGTGTTATTCCACCCAATTTGTTTTGAAAGAAGTCAAAAAGGATCAAAGTTGTGGTCGATTTAATGGTGTACGACGTCAAGTCTCTCCTTAGAAAGAAATCGAAACTATTAAGATTACCGGATTGTGGGCGCAGTAAATATCACAACCCTTTGATTTTATTCAGAATAGTTCCATCACAGCAAGAACTATCTCTGATATTCAGGCGTAATCAATCCAATTCGGGAACGAGAGAGTTTGAACATCTCCTGATAGCAATCACTAGAAATTCTTATAGCATTACATCTAACATCCTTAAAGAAATATGTTACTATGATGCCGTCGTTGGCCTGATTGGTGCACCACAAAGCTATTCCACGAGTATTTTGTCTTTTTTTGGTTTTTGGTCCCTCAATAAAGGCTATTAACAAATCCAGTCAAGTCGAAATATGATTAGTCGCTTAAAACGATTTTTGCCAAAATATGTGGTCGCCTTTGCAATAAAATCTCCATTCTCTGTTATCAGTCAGGAGTTTCAAGTATATTCGAAAAACTGATTTTCAGAAGACTATATCCTATCTTCGAAATATACACCTTTTCAACTTTGGTTTTCGTAAAAGAATCGTGATACGTCAACGAGTTTCTGATAAGGTCTTGATAAGTCGAATTATCCATACACACAACATTAGGCTCTGTAGGGCAACTTCCCCTGATGAACCCTTGTGGCTCCTCTTTTTGCTTTTCATAATTTAATTTCGTGGGTAGGCGAGTGGCAGAATTCACATCGCCACACTCAGGTCAATACAGACCCATTGTGATACCCATGGGTAGAAAGATGTCCCTTAGCCATTGGTTAACTCTAATCCTACGCATATGTTTAATATGAACTACCAAACCAGACAGTAGATTTGATGAAGTTCAAGATCTCTTAAATTGGTCTGCTGGATAAGTCTTTAACGTCACGGCAAAAGTTTCCCCCGAGAAATTTAAATCTTAGGTGGATAAGATCTGGATAGTAACGAACAAAGTGGATTGTATCCTCAGTGACTTCCTCATCTCTATATCAGCAAGATACATATGTCTTCTTCTGATTTCTTTTTCTTGTGGTACCCCGTGATTACTCCTATCATGGTCCTACTCTTGTCAAAACAAGGCCATAAACTTCTTTAAATCACACAAGTGCCAGGGGAGGACCATCAATTGCTGGCCTCTCTACGTGCCTTAACTCCTGCTTCTAGCTTCAGGAAAGCAAAGCGGAATGAACACCGATGTGTCTACCTGGTCTGATGTAGATTACAAACCTTCTAGTCAGCCAGTTTGTCGGCCTTCTCGTTATCTGGAATATTTTCGTATCCAGGGACACAGTAGGTGCTATGTTCCAAGAACCTCTAGCTCTTCACAAACTTGGATTTTACTTTAGTAGCAGTAATCGCTTTTATTGCTGCCTGGCTGTCGATGAAAAAGTTGGTGCCTCCCGCACTGATTTGGATATGCCCAGCGGTTCACAAAATATGCCTGATCCTACATCCATTATTGATCAGCTAGTAGTAAGCTGAAAACTTTTACATTGTTCTCTGCTCGGAAACCAGCTTGTGAAGGGTCTCTTGAGGTCTAGGTATGGATTAAGGTAATCCGTGGTATGAACATTACCTAAATATTTTTCCAGGATCATGGAATAACTGACTTACTCTTGGGGCATTAATTGCTGTCGAATCTTGAACGAAGATGTCCAATCTCGTTGTTCTCATGGCACTTTGTTTCCATAGAATCGACATACCAGCAATTATACATTTATTTTGTGTAGTTTGTATCTGAGTGAACAGTGTATGGTTAGGTCGCTCGTTATGGTATTTAAGTCGTCTTTGTTTGCCTTTTATTAGCTAAGGTTGGTGAACTTTTACGCTCAACCTTAACCGCTGTGATTAACATATAAAACAACAGATGTAAGGGGACCTTTTATTAAAGTGTTTCCTTCTCGGTGCACGGCAAAAAGTATTTTAATATTATATATTTCCGTCATTGCGCCAAAACTGAGTCAGGCGTTTTTTATTTCTTGTTAGCAAATAATCGCTACCTATTGTTGTATTTTATCCTTAAGCACAAAAACCTGTCAATCCCTATTCTCTATTCGAATTCATGCTATGGTCAGCAGAGCAATTAATCAAAGATCTTTGATTAAACTCCAAATAGCCCATTTAGACTGACTGACTGACTATTGTGGCGTCAGCTATCACCCACGTTCGTTGAATAGCGTGATGAATTGATTTCCCTAAAACAACCATCAATTCGTCATGAATATGCATGGCTGTCAATAAACGTACGACATGGCCATCTATACACATTAATTCGAGAATTGATAACTTTTAACACCAAGCATTTAGTCGTGCATTCACTTCAATCGAATAAACTGAATTATTCCAAATAAACACAAATGGTGCCATAAAATTAATGAAGGCGGGCGAGCGGGCAGGCAGGCAGGCAGGCAGGCACACATGAAAATGTTTCACCCTATTTTTAGCACACTTGGCAGAAACTAACTGCCGCATAGAATCGATCCTGTAGAGTCCTTGTAAATATATTAAAATTGATGAATCACCAATTCTCATCATTCATTCATTCCATTCCATTCAACAATCCATCATCATCATTATCATAGGCGAAAAACACGAAAAGAGGGCAAAACGAAAAACGCTTGCCCACCGAATCCATCGAATCCATCGAATCCACCGAACCCACAAAAGAATCTCAAGGATTAAAGTTATAGCAGATATCCGTTGCTATTTTGTTGGTCATTGTAGTACCACGCCCGCTCCCATCAATCGTCCGATTCATCCCGATTTCCTATTATTGATTGTGGGCCAACAAAAGAAGTCTGACATAGCTATACACACACACACACACACACACACACGCTCCATAGACTTGTCTTATCCTTGATTCCTTCTTGAATGAGAAATGTAATGCACGAATGCGTGAAATATTTTCTTCTTTTTCTTTTTTTTTGCTTTTTTTTTGTAGATAAAACAAAAGGATCTCAATTTTTCTACTTAAACAATGAAATAAATAAATAAATAAAAAAAAAAAAACAAAAATGAAATGGAATCATGGTTACCGCCGCTGCCGCCGTCGCCGCCGCACAAAATCTTATTGTCTTGTCAATCAATCAACGAAAGGATTTCTTCTGCCATCCTCTAGCCCCTCATTACCTGAAACGTACATACAGCCATATACATGCGTGTGTGTGTCGTGATGTTTTGCTGGTAGTAACATTTCGAATCAATTTAACGATTCGAATTTATTAACTCATATTTTTCTTATTATAGCCTGTTCGGTTGTTTACTAAGGATAATGATATAAGAGGGAAGTGCGGGGTGATGGTGTGTAGCACACACGAAAGATGTGTGGAAAGCATTGTCCTTAAAAATTATCATCAATTTTCGCCTTCCAGTTGAGTGAGTGCGTGTTATCCTTCAAACGGAAATGAGTGTTATGTTTGGCTTTTGTCTCTGCTTCGCCAAGCAAATAATCAGAAGTGTGTTTAACGATAAAAACGAATAGAAGAAGAACCAGGGATATATCGAGGGCATACGAGCATAGTGAGTTTTGTTTGCCATGTCTGATATGAAGTACCACCTTTCTCAATTAAATGAAGCACTGATTCAGTTCACATGGTTGACTTCCCTTTCTATTTCATTATTTCGAACTGCCTGAGGGTGTATTACTGATAGATGGATTTTGACGAAGGAAGCATCAACAATTGACAGTTCAACAGCAGAAATTTAATGATTTTGTGGCTGTTTGGTACGTTGGCGGCTTATGTTGGTAGAGAGGGGGATCTTAGGAATTTCCTGATACTTATGTATATGATGATGTAGGATGGTATAAGATAGCCTGAGATACGAGTATGTCAGTATGATTTAAATAAGTTTTTTCTGTGCATAGTGTGATGCTATTAGCATATCGACGCCTACCTTCACAGCTAGTCGTTCTGCCAGAATTATTTCCGAGTGCAGGAGCTCAGAGTGGGGATTTTTCATTATACTAAGCACTATCATGTGCCATCAGTTCATCGGTCAAGAGACTGTTACTTAGTTCTGACAGAATTGCTCACTCGGACTGTAGGATACGAACACATTCTGTTTGTTTCATCTTCTGCAGTAGACGTGAGATATTTCAATAAGAAAAATCTGCGAAAGGGTTTTTACTATTGAGTATGAATCCTTAAGGGTAAAAACCCTCATACTATGGAACCTATAAGGACTGAGCATTCAAAAGCCATCCCGAGGTATTTATGAATGTGTGCAGGTCATATATAGACTTGCCAGAGACTTCTTCTGTCATAGTGCTGTTCAGTATTCTGGGGTATCGTCATGCATATCCTCGTCGCCACACAATCTCCACAGGTCATTTGTGCTAAGTTTCGTTGTGTGATATCTCAGCATATTGTGTTCAGTGTTCAGTGACGATACTCACAACAGATGACCAAGAACCCGTGTCTCTTCACACGCCATCGCCAAGGCCTCAATCTGTAGAGACGTTACGCAGTCTTAATATTTTGTGGTTTTATAGTAATACCACCACAGAGCTCTATGCTGATCCGAAGAGTGAATATGTGATCAATTTAGCATAATCCTAAGAATATTCGTAAGACTGCCAAGCTTAAACTTTATAAAGTGTCTTTCATTAAGCGCTTCCTATCTTTAAATTTAAATAAATTTTAAGTGTGTGTGAGATATCATCAACATTTTTTATTCGTTTGAAAGGCCTGTCGATGCCATTATACATATATAGAATATAACATCGTTCAAATGTTCGCTGCGGTTTCTCTGTGTGGCGCGCATCCCAAATGTCCAATTTTCCATGACTCTGCTGCATAAATCAGGCTGAATTTGACCGATGACATGGGTTATGTTGGCTTTGAAGGCCGCTGTGGTTTGTGGCTTATTCGCATAGACCTGCGACTTTCGAAATCCCCGCAAGAAAAAGTCTAACGGGGTCAAATAGCAGTTTACATCACCTCCACGTGAGCTGACCATGCCCTCGAATCGCTCGTGCAGAATTTCCAATATGGCGTGAGCTGTGTGGCACGTAGCGCCATCCTGTTGAAGCCGCATATTGTTGGTGTCCATATGGTCCAATTCAGGCCAAAACAAGTTGGTAATCATCTACCCATAGCGTTGATGGTGATAGCCTGACCAACGTCGTTTTCAAAGAAATATGGACCGATAACGCCGCCAGTCGTCGGCGTCGGCGTCGGCGTACACTAGCAGTTGCAGAGACTATTGAGGACTCTAGAGCAGATACCATCAAATACACTATATGCCTTAGTTTTCCACAAGGTTTCTACATTTCTACACGAATGGTTCAACGTGATGTTTTCTTTGTTCGACTCTCCTTCGGAGCTGGGTTCCATGGTGAACTTCTCTCAATATGTTTCTAAAACAACACAAAACTTTGAAGCGTTTTTGTAACATTAGTGGAAACAGTGACGACTCTAGACTAGATGTTAATAAGCGTAGATTAGTGTTTAAGTTGATTTCAGATACAACTTTGTTAAGGGGTTTCATGGCGGAACCAGAAGCCTCCCTATGGAAACAGTGTTTACTTTGCTTCGGTCAACCATTGAACTTTAGCTGTAGGTTAATTACCTACAGATTTGAAGCAAAAAATCGTACTATCAACATCAACGTCAATTAAAATCCTTTTTCCAAAATTGATCCACTCGGATTATATTTCATCCAAATTTAAACCAAATTAAACCGACCCCGATGATCGTCTGCAATAAAAAAAGATAAATTTATTTAAATACAAATTATAGAAATACCAGAGCGTAGAAGCGAAACAACAAACAACAATAATCCGTACACCCGATTACATAAATAAATTAATTCTTAAATGTTTGCAATTAACATTTAGTTGGTTTCACACTGCTTTTGGTTAATTTCCGGGTGGACAGGGATCAACTTATTTCTTATTTTTTTTTTTTGTTTTTTTCGCCTATTTGGAGCACGAATTGAGGTAGCATGCATCACATATTATTTAATGGAATTATAAACCAAAGCTCATTGACCCACACAGGAAGTTGTGTGTAATATTACGGTCCAATTGAAATTTCAAATGGATTCCATAACCTATGGTATGGACAAAATCATTAAATCAGGAAAAAAACAAAACAAAAATGGTGAAAACAATAGTATCAACCACAGATAATGAAAAAGTGGCTGTTATAATGGGACGGGATGTGCTATGCAACAGCGAACATATGCCGGCACGATGGTGTTGGGAGTAGTTGTTATCCTGCGGCAGAACATCAACACAAATGGCCAACATAAAAAGTATTCAATTAAACTTCTATTTGTGACAGTTTTTTTTTGTTTGCTTTTTTCGATTTTATTTAAATTTTTAGTTAATTCATTTTAAATTCATCAACACTAACGATTACACATGTTTGTACAATTAATAGGATTTTTTTGTAGTCTACACCAGTTTGAGTTGGTTTTATTTGACTGTTCTGTTTGTACTTGTTGTTCTACTGGGGTATTGTGGTTTGATCAGTGGACCGAACCATTTTATTTGACACTGGATGTGGATTTGGATAAATTTGCATTTTGCACTACATGTTCGTACATGCAGGCGGATTGGGAGGTTTAAGGCTGAAGTGGACGTAATTGGACGGAATTTAATCGACGCCTTTTTGGGAATCTACTAAAAATTTTGATTGGGACGAAATTTTATAAAAAACTGCTGGTCAAAGAGATAACAACTGCCGTACATACTTTTTGTGGTGGTCCTGGCCCTGGATTAATATGCCACTCCACCCGGTCCCTGATCCAATCTCTGTCTCCAATCTCATACACAATATCGACAGAGATCTCCTTTGCCTTCGAAGATGAGATCGGCCTTAATTTCTCGATTCCTTTTGAACATGACCTGACTTTCTTAGCCGTTGGATACGCATAGGCTTATGCGATGATCGTTGTACTCGTATCTTCTTCGCCAGACGTTGTTTTGCCCGTCTACACAAACAGGACCATAAATCATGCGTGCGACCTTTCTTTAAAAGCATGCTTCTTTTCTATAAAACGAGATTAGGACGAGTGTGTTGACCGCATTTACTTGATTCATCTTCTCAGAGCTTTGTTCCTCAGTTGCCCAAAGAATCTGTAAGGTGGCGCAAGATTAATCATCCATTTTTGTTATTGAATTACTTTTTTTCTAAAAAGAAAAAAATTATTTTTATTTGGACCTTTGGAAATTTTTCTGTTAAGTGGAAAAGATGATATGATGTTGATACATATTTGTGCCCGTTTTATCGCATTTTCCATGACTTTCCGCAAGATTTCCGGTGATAACTGTTCGCATTCCTGTCAAATATTTTCCTTAAGGGCTGTCTGTCTTGTTGGCTTGTCTGAGGCTTGTTGGCATAAACCCGCGACTTCAAGTAACCTCAAAGAAAGAAGTCTGGGATGGTTAAATCGGCCGATCTTGTTGGCCATGCAAAATCGCCAAAACGGGAGATTACATGACCAGGAAACGCTTCCTTCACAATATCCATTGTGGCTCGTGCTGTGTGTGTGGTTGCACCGTCTTGTTGGAACCACATGTTCACCAAGCCTTGCTCATCCAATTTCGGCAGTAAGAAGTCATTTATCATGGCCCATATTGCCGATGGCGTCCTTAAAAAAAATACGACCCAATCACTCCTCCCGAGTGAACGCCGCACTCTCTTATTGCACTCTGTACGGGAACATGTATAAGTCGTTTACTAAAATTTGCTGTAGGGTCCGTTGATACCCAGTGCCCTTCTGATTGTTGCTTACTCTATGTTAATAAAAGTGTTCTAGTACTATCCCAGTGTGGCTGTGAAACAATGTCTTTACAAATCTTCCAGAAAAATGGGCTCACAGCATAAATCTTCACAACACGTATTTAAGTCTTGACGACTTCATGTGTGAGAAAATGGTATTAGCCGCTCTAATCTTTCTTAGCTTTAAGTTCGGGACTTTTTATTTCCCAACTCCACTTAATAGTCTATTTCAATAACTTACAGAACAGGACAACTACATTAATATTTTCTTAAGTCAAGGACACCAAGCGAAACCTTTTGTCTAATGGAAGACCTTTAATAAATCGATTTACTGAAACATAAATATTTAATCATAATCCAGACACCTCACACAACGTCCGTTACATCCTTTCATACTCCCAAATATATGAACGAAGAAACTAAATGCGAAAACACATGCCCTTCTGGAGGAATTAAGTTAAGCTATAACCCACGTGTCCTTGCTTTTATTTTCGATTTATTTTCGTTGGTCCTCCGTCCATTTTTTTCCTTGTCTTCTTGAATGCCTCATCTATTCGCATTTTATCTGTCTGTACTTGGTGTTGTTTAATCCAAAGACCAACTTGAATAGAGTCTCCTTAAAGATGACTTCATTCCGGCAAAAGGAAATATCCTTCTCATGGCGATGGCAACGATCTGTGTCTCACTAATTACACCACAGATTTATAATTTGAATTTCAAATTTTCGTCGCGCCTTTTTCTTTTCTTCGCTTCTTGTGTTTTCTTGAGAGTTTCAGATAAGAAAACAAACAAACACCCACGAGGAGAGTCAAAAATTCTTTCGGTCCTTAGACAAACAAATAAAAATACCCCAAGGAAAAACTCCATAATTAAATAAAACACCAGAACAGGACAATCTTGTTTTAATTGAAACCCTTCTCGTTGTAATTGAGACCCCATCAAGCGGAAATAAATAAAGCTCGTCGGCACAAAAAAAAAAGAAAAGAAAAAGCACCCAGAGAGACCAAGACATAAGAGAATACGGGAAAAAAAAAGGATGGAAAAATATTCCCGAGGACATTCTCTTTCGTATTCGTCCTTTTTTTTCAACAACTTTTTCCGAAGTGAAAAGTAATAAATTGATATCACCACGGCTAATCAATTGAGTAACGTCGTAGATGGGAGGGTTACACAGGTCCTGGGACCATTATTTGTGTGTCCTTTTGATTTCTTAGAATTTTCTTTTTTTTTGTTTTCTTTTTCTTAAATGGATTTTTTACTGCTGTTGTCCTTGTTATCCCTGAGGATTAATTTCAATAAATTTTCAATTAGCGGGAATTTTTAATGAAATTGCTAGGAAAGGACATTGAGGTTCCCTGGTTCGTTCGTTCGCCGTTTGTTGTTTTTCTTACTTTTGTGAGAGATTATTGTTTTCTTTTTTTTTTTTCTTTTTTCGCTGAACGTTTTTTTTTTTTTTCGTAGGATAGGCGAGGAAAAGAGAAATAAATGACTGACTTTCTATGCAAATCAAGAGAAGAGAAAAAGTGGGTGCATGAGGATAAATGAGTTTGGCGAGGTGATTTATTTTTCCTTTTTTTTTTGTATTTTTTGCTTTTATTTCGGGGGAAAAGAAATTAATTTTTCAATTTCGGTGTCCTTTTTTAGGAGATTCAGGTGGGTCGGGGTGAGACCAAGAAGTACAAAGGTCGCCAATGGGTGAACAGAACTCTATATAACTCTATATATATTGAGGGTATTGTGTCCTGTTCAGGTGTTGTAATTGATTGAAAATTTCGAGGCGTGCACAGAAGATTTCATGAGAAAACTAATTAACTCGATTTTTTTTTGTTGAGGAAAGGAATTTGTAAGCTTGTTGCTACTTTCTGAGCGCAGCAGAGGGGGTTATGATTAATTTGAATTTTTAAGTAAATTTGCGGAATGTTTGTGTCTTTTTATGAGTTATCCATATTAATTAAGCAGCCGGACACGAGAGACCAGGAAATGGCTGTTAGGAAGTACAAATTATAAGGACAAAAAAAAAGTAATAAATATTTGTCCTGTGTATTAACCAGAATTGCCAAAAGGCAACGAATCAACCAACTGGCAACATTTGTAATTTGGAACTTTAATGTGGTGCAACAGATGGTAATTACCTACATAAACTGTCCTACTTTCCTATGTTGGAACACATTTACTTACTATCACACACTAATACCACAATGCGTATCAGTTCCATTTGTTCCTAAAGTCCGAAGAGAACCTCAGTCACTTGTTGGACGGATATGAGTCTACAGAATCACTGTCAGTCGCCTGACAGGCAATCGTACATTTTCTATTGCCATTCTGTTTCACCAGTTATGGGAAACAATTGCTTGTTATTCCAAGTGACACACAAGTGTTGGGTATCTGTTTGAATTTCAGGGTCTTCTTCAAGACTAAAGTCCCAAAGTGCCAAAATTAGCTGAAGTTTCATTGTTCGAGCATACTTTTCTGCAACCATGCATACACATATTACAGATGGGTTGTTGCTTGTTTCTAGGAAATCATGTCCCACTGCTTTAAAAGCAATAAAAAAAACTCTGTTCAAACTTTTGCACTTTTGTTTGGATATTATCTGACAGCAGAATGTTGGTTTTCGACATCACTTTACACTTTACCAGAAATTCCAATATGACTATGTGTAGTTACATTACCTAAAAATTATTTTCCATTCATGTTTGAATGTTCAATGTTCTAAATTTTTCTGAAATGATTGAACGAGTACAATGAATATTTTTAAAACTAGGAACTTTAGTTCTGAGAATTGGGTAAAATTCCCATTCAAACAATCGCACAAAATTTTGAGAAATAGTCCTTTGTTCTCTAAATGAAAACCATGGAAAAATCCTACGGTTGCCCAAATGAAAAATACTGAAAAATAGCTTATGAACACTAATACCCAGAGTAGTTTAAATGGGTATACCTACAGAACCTTGAAAGAAGTTAAAGAGAACCAAAAGCAGCTTGAAACATAGCTTATCCTTGGGATAGGGTACAAAAACGCTTATGATTCTCAGAAGCCTAACCAAACGTATGTAATGTCTCATTTATTCTTGGTTGTCCTTGAAATCGAATGCAAATTGAAAGGTATCACATTCCAAGTAAGTTTTAATTGACACATACATATGTACATATGTACATACATATTTGTTTCATGTAGGCAAAGAAATCTTCAGCTCAAGTCTCCAGTATTAGGAGCCCATCATTCATCCATTTCAACATCATATTCATTAAGAAAATCACACAAAACACAGTCAACTACTCACATCCATACATAAATACATATGCCATTGTAATTCCTATTTGTAAACATTCAATAAACAAAATAAATCAACATATTTGGACTTTTTTCTTTGTAAACATGAGTTAAGGACACTTGTAAGGTAAGTCTGTGGTCTTAAAAGTCCTGTCAACTTAAAAACACCCACAGGTAAGCTATTCCCCTCATCGCTGATAAGATCAACGTATCCAAACACGCCCCAACGCTATACAGTAGAAAATGCAATTATGTATTGCCCCTAAAAGTATGCAATGAAAAATTCAACTTGTCTTCTCACTGCATTATCACGAATGTCATTTTTCATTGCATACTTGGAAGTGCTAATTTTATTTTCTGGGAGTACTTGCGGAAATTTCTGTGCGCCTGGTGTTTTATGGAAATTTTAGGATTTTTGGGCAAATTTGTCTGAGTTTTGTAATTTTTCGCATTTTTTGTGTATTTTTTCTCAGCAAGTTACTTTTGCGTATGTGTGATGTGTGAGTGTTGGATTTTAAAGCTTTAAGTATGAGGAAAGGATGAATGCAGATAAATAGATGATATGTGGTGGTAAGCTTGAATTATATCTTGGTTTGAAGATTGATGAAGCTGTTAAGACTCCAAAAGAGGCGCAGTTTACCTACCTTTTGTATGAGTACTTAGGGGTATAAGCTTACCTGATCTCTTAATGCATAGCATGGCAGTTTTGAGTGTTACAGTGTTTACTAAATAGTTTGTTTTACTTTTTATTGAACTCAGTATAAATACATGTGGGTGTACAATTTATTTACATAATCAAATATGAAAGTAAACATTGAACAACAGCACCAAGTTTTAGAAGAAAGAATGTGTACCCATAACGAAGGTCAAGTCGTCCCATTTTTGTCTGAGCGACCTTTGTCTATCATTGCACTGGACAGCTTGGAAGTTCTTCTTGATCAACGCCTACTATTGGGGCCCATCTCAGTTGTACCTTTGTGACGTCTTGCCCTGGTTGCTGAGACTAATCATCATCTTAATCCTGAAAAGAGAAATTTTGAGAGATTAACTTCAAGTCATATTGTTCACAAATCGTTTTATTAAGCAAGTAAATAATTAGACTCATCGTATTGCCCTATCAAACTACTCCACGTCCTACTACCATCCCCAAGACACCGAAAATTCCCAACATTATTGTTATATCTAAAGATTCTTTAAATATACTCCCCTGCGATCCATTGCGTTTTAACTGCCAACTTATACTGACATTTAAAAAGTTGTATATTCATGTCTCACGATACGAAACGTCTTCAACGTGACTTAACATTCCCGGCATTTGAATATCTTATCACCTTGAACACGCAAATGAGTCAAACTGAATTCACCAACGAGCCCTTCCGCTACAACAACAGTGCACCTCCCCCCTGCCTAATTGCAAACCTTGCTCGTCTTCCAGATTACGAAGTCTCAACCAACAGATACTACACACACACACTACAGCGCCACAATCGAACATCGCACATCCGCTGTTGTGCACTTATGTTTTACAATCCAATCCCAAAACTATCTTACTTAACCCCAGCAAAAACCTGCCCCCCTCGTGCAGGATGTCTCTATCCGAAATGTTACCCCGTCCCTTGCGAAAAATAATACACAAAACTTATCCTTTCGCTGAAAACTGTTACTTCACCTTCAGCTACTTCGAAGGAATGCTTCGGCGAAGTCGAAGGAATCTGGGCCCGGCGATATCTGTGGTTCTGATCCTGCTCCTTAAAATATTTGCACTCAGCGTGTGCGGTGGCGAGGGGAACGAGATGTTTTCGTTGAAAACACTACCGGCTCAATTTGCATAACTGAATTAAATTTCTCTCGCGAATTTTCGTCGGTGTAAGGATAATAAAGAAATATAAACGCGGTAAAGGAAATACCACATACACAAGCATCAGCAGCAACAGCAGCAGCTACCAGAGAACACGGCACAGGGTGGTGGGATGGTGAATGATAGTCGAACGGCGGGGGCCAAAGGATGTTAAGTTTCCTTTTCTCCATCCTGCTGTGCAGGTGTGCGCACGGATATAAGTTTATTTCCCGGCGGGAGTTTTTCTTTCATTTTCCTGTGTACGTTGGTATTTTTTTTTTTTTGTGCCGTCTTTGCTGTTGTTACCGCTATTTTAGACGCACGGAGAAGGGCTATCGCTTTTATTACACTCCTTTTGTGTTGTGTTTTTTTGTTGTCTCTTCTTCTTGTTAAGAGTGGGGTTGGGTGGCGACTTGTGAATTTTCAGACTCTTCCAATTGCATACCGTCCACACGACTCTGTCGGCTACAAATTATAACCTTTTTAGCTTCTTCTTCGTTGAGTATAAATAATGCGGTTGTACCGTAAATGGCAATGGAATGTATAACAAAAGAGCAGTTTTGAATTTTTAATAAGAATCAGTCTATAGTTATGGGCGACGCGTTTGTTCGGATATACGAGTGGAGGAGCAGGGGGGTCTGGTCTGAGGCTGTATCTTGGTTTTTGCGGATTTATAAAGTAACAGAGGAGTGTGCCTGCCTCTATATTAACCGCAGATGCTGTTGGTGCGGACAGATAATAATTATTTTAAATTTTTCATGAGGCACAAAGTGTTTCGTGGTTGTTTGGCGGTTCTCCCATGCCTAAAAGTATACTCGTGTATATTGTATACGTCTCTGGAGAATGTTCATGGAGGGATAATATTGTTATCGTTTAAAGGTGTCGGGCCTGAGTTTTGGTTCAATATAAATTAGGTATGCAAATTTACAGTGATTTTTCGAAAGTGTTTTCAGTGAAAATAGAAACAATCTTAGGGACGGTGGTGTTGGGAAAAGTCTATGTAATAGGTAAGTGGTTTGTTGATGGTTAGTTGGTAACCAGAGGGTGTTTTAAAAGAAAATCCAAAGATATTCAAATCTAGGATTATAAAATAAAGTTGAAAAACAATCAGTGTGGAGGGAATGGTTTAGTAAAACTATTCAGTGCTGTAAAAAGTCTTAGTAGACGAGAGTAGAGCTAAGTGTTAGACTTGATAAACCCAAATGCATAAGGTTCACAAGTTAAGGACGCAGTCAATATGTCCAAACAACACAAACAAAGGGTTTTGTTTCTTAGCTCATTTAGGAAGAAGCATACTTGTAAACTACTCAGCTGGGAATAACGTTAGGCCCATACTTTAATGAGTTGTCCGATGAAGAAAGCATTTCCGAGTTCCTAATGGTCTTCCCAATTACTGGGAAATTTTTACCATAATCAATTCACTCAAGAGAGATGGAGCTGCTGGAATTGTGTTGTGACTCGTACTGAACCTTTGACGCCTAATAATGTTGCGTTCGAAAGTGAAGTGCAACAAGTTTGCATAGTGACATTGTCGGTACTAAATTGTATGTCTTTAAAATTTTGAAATGTTTGATAAAAGTGATGTTCACATTCATCAAAGCGGCTTGACAAAACATCCAACTGAAGTAAATTGAAATTCACATTCATCGAACAGTGGCGTTCACATTGATATAATTTTTCGTCATAGCAATTTGCAGTCCAGGATCATGATACCTATTTGATGAGTGTGATTGTTTTAAATGTGAAATGGGAGTTCATTTTTTGATATTTATTCAGGTAAATGTATAGATAGTGTTGCTATCTCATACTTTCTTGAAGCCCACACTAGAACATTTTCCTCCGGTTTGAGGAAATGAAAATTTTAGTGGTATATGGTATATCTGTGCTCCCATTAAGCTTCATCTAAATTTGGCTAACAGATGGAGAGAATGTTTCGGGAATAATAAATAGAGGCTGAGTAACGGATCTGGTAACTTTGTGACGAATTTCAATGCCTATATCTGGGAGCCATGTTAATGTTTAAAGACAGTTGCAAACCAGCTTAGACTCAAAGTCGAATTATGTAGATGCATAAGTTTTTGCGTTGCCTGGCTATCAGATAAAATATGTGTGATCTTCGAAGGTTTCTTTTGATGTAATATGAAAACTTGTATGTAGTTAGAAACACCCGTTGTCTGTCCTAATGACATGAACAATCAGTGGTTGGGGCAAACAATTTTGATTCCTTTCCCACTTGATATTTTTAAACTGTCAGGGTAACATTCGAGTTGAGGAAGTAGGATTACCTGCGATCGAGTTCGAACTGTAGATATACTACCGGTGAGGCTAGAAGCAGGACCTATGTTGACGGTTTTATTGTGAAGCTTTCGGACGCTTCTTGCTGGGATCTACATAACATTTATGTATACGTAGCGGTGTTATGTCTGGAAGGACCTAAGGCAGACAGGTATGTATTTAACACAGACCAGTGTCCTTGCAACTTCTGTAGGTTAGATAATCGTTTTAAAAACATATGAGCGACGATTCAGTTATTATAGAGGGTAAGTAAGTAAGGTAAGTATAGGGGTTTGACTATGAATTTATATTGCAGACCCAGAAGACTTCAGTAACCTTTTTAGAGGTTCTGTCCCGATTAGTTTTCAAAATAAGTTTGTGATCGGGAGATGACTGAAATATTCGTTTGAGAAATCGCTTTTTGCACCATTTACTATCGGAACGAATTTGCCTATCATGAAAACTCTGCTGGGAGAAGAGCACTACTTCTCAAGCGTAATTGCCTATCAAGCATTACTTACTGATTATGGCCCTACTAAGAAGTGATTCTTTTATTCCAAAATAGGTCTTGTTTGTTCTTCTTTCTGCAATTTATATCTGCTAAGTGGTATTTAATTCCTTCAAAAGGGACAAGAAGGACTTTGTTTTATTTATGGAGGCTCTATTTTATCAGGTTAACAAAAGAGAACTTTTACTCTTGCACCCATATGTCATTTTGTATCGGGTACTCATTTTGTCACCCTCATACATCTAATAAATAGTTCGAGGCTGCATATCTCATTCCGGAAGAAAAGCCTTTTTTTAAGAAAGGCGACTCAGTACGAAAAACTTATAAACAATAAAAAACTAACAGATATCTAATCGAAATAAAGAGAAAAAAATATAGAAAAGTATCTTTGTGGCAACACTGAACTTCATCTTAAAAACAATGAAATCGACGAATCTTATTGGATAAAACAGGAGTGGAATCTTCTAAAGTGATTCGAGTAACTGAAACTCAATCATAAAAATCTGATGATCGCGATGTCACCATAGAGAGAGGCCAAAATGTATGATTATGATTTGACTCTAGAATTCAAAGTGAATTAATTCGTATGAAAATATTTTCCTGCACGATCAATTGATCTTTAATCTCATCGTACACCCAAGGTAGTACAAAGATCAAAAGGCATAGGCATACACAAAGATCATCTTATTTTACATTCAAACGATGATCATAACCTCACCTAGCTGTGTACACGTCTGTGCTCCCCAGAAACGTTATCGCATTTTACACGTGACAGAGAATCTAATCTCTGAACGGCTTTAAAACAAGTTAATTGTGTCATCAGCCACAAAATACCAACTCGACATTCACTGTGAATCACCATTAATCATCACGATCATCAGAAAAAAAAACAATACGATCGATATTTCCATGTGATCGCTTACCCGGTGCCCATGTGCGGTAGCAAACCACAAATTCCGAAAATCACCACAAAAACCCCCGAAAAATTAAGCTTTCACATGCTACAACGGGTACACACTGATCATGCCGCGCATGCCGTGCACTCTATGGGTTGTTTCTGCGGTCCCATTATAATAGGGATCTGTTTTAACTAAACTTAAAAATGTTTGGTCTAAAAAAGATTTATAATTAACACTTTCCAATGAACACAAGACCTCTAAGTAATGCGAAAACAAACTTTAAACACAACCCAACCCAGAGTTTGTTTATATTTTTATAAACAATTTACCTCCCCACTGAATAGGCAAGCAGAAAACTTAGCAACGCGCTATCTCTCAAATCGTTTGGTTTTTTTTTTTTTAACTAAATAAACTTCAGCTGAGATTTTCAAAGTTCAAACTGAAATGTCAAACGACGAACACACATCAAAATTTAATTGTCATGAAATGGCTGCTCGCTGACTGCTAATTCGAATTTCACTTTCGTTTTCATTCTGAAAAACTTAATTTCGTACTAAACCCACCGGGCAACCAGAAATGAAAAGAAACCAAATGAAATCCAAAGAGCAGCCGCCAAACTATGAAGTTCACTGACAGCCGAAAATACTATGCTGGTTGTGTGTGACACCATCAGCATAATGTGTGGCCGACACATGCACACGCTGGCGCTGACCGATGATCTTGAATGCGAGCAGCTAAAGCGGTATGGTGGTGTGTAGTGTGTGTAGTTTATGGATGCGCGTAAGTTCGTCGTGCTGTAAAGTTGTGTTTATCGTCGTCATGCGGGTGTTTACAAGAATGTGACCATTCATATACATATGAACGTACATACAGTGCACGGTAATATTTTCCCGCGCTTATTGCTAGTATCTACAAGTGGGAATAAATACGAGGAGAATTTTTTGAGATATCAGAGATCGCTGCCACTGTTCATGATGGCCTGGTGCTCGGAAACCGTTTGCGATCAATTTTTCGTGGATCCACTTGGAAAAAATATGTGCGATCGTTGATCTGTTCGTTTGTTAATGCAGTGATCATGTTCGTATCTTTTTTACGACCGGTAGGAGAAAATTATTTTATCATTATACAGACTACCGGTATGGAAGGGGAGCATATGTTCCGTTGGACTAGTACAGAAGACAAAAAGACGTCACAACTGAAAGTGTCATGGTGTATGGGGTGGTCTGGGAAATTGGAGCGGTTTTATGTACTTACAAAGTTCATGAACCGCGTCGGGTGTACTCTTTTCTCCTCAAGCCTGCGGACTCAAAATTGAATTACACACTAAATGTATGGCGAGGCATTTGGAGTATTTAGTCTCCCTAGCTGCTTATTCATGGTGACCGGGTATTTAAAAGCGGTTTGCGATCGATTTTTACTGGACACATGTGAAAAAATTAGCCTTATCATAACAGAATTTTTCGTTGCTATCATCATAAGCGGTCTGTTATGGAAGAGGTACTATGCGGTGCAGTGTTACCGCTTTGAAAATTTAAAGTACCCAAAGAGAAATATTGTAGTTTTTTAGAAACTTTAGAAATCAATCAATTTTGATAAAAAAAATGTACGCAAAACTGCAATCCGTCTAGAGCGGATGGTATAATACAATGTCCATCTATGCTACGCCCTACTGATGTGGGAGTGACAAACTGCATTTTTTGATTGAATTACTACGATAACTTCGTACATGTGAGGATATTACATCCAAAATATCATAATTTTTTTTAAATGAAAATGATCTCAAAAAGTGGGTATGACCACATACGATGTATAGACGAATAATAGACAATCTGAATGTCTAATGACGTGAAATAGTGAAGTTCTGAAAAAAAGGACAGAAGGTAGTGAACGGGTTTTAAATATGTTTACACTTGCACAGCCTTTTTTTCCCAAGCTCAAAATTTGAGACTTTTTGAGTTACTAATGACATGACGATGACAAAGGACCGGCAAATAGACAAACGTTCTCGGTATTGAACTGTTCACAAATGACTATGTATGTAACGAGTGGTCTGTCGGTAGGTTTCCTTTTGAAACTACTACTACTTTGTCACTAACAGGTCGTATGAACTTAAAGAATTGACAAAAACAAAGTACTAAATTTTTGCAACATGTATATTTCGACTTTAAGGCAGGATATGACAGCATCTATAGAGACGAGCTATACAGAGCCATGTCTAGTTTTGGCATCCCTGCCAAACTCGTCAGATTGTGCAGAATGACGATGGAGAATTCTCACTGCTCCATCAAGGTCGGTAACGATCTCACCGAGACCTTTGATGTCAAAAAAGGATTTAGACAAGGTGACGCGCTGTCATGTGATTTTTTCAACATTGTACTTGAAAGAATTGTGCGAAACTCACAAGCCAACACCAGAGGCACAATCTTTCAAAAGTCCGTGCAAATTCTAGCGTACGCCGATGACATTGACATTATTGGAAGAACTCAGCGGGCTATCAACTGAGTATTGAAACGGAAGCTGTCAAAATGGGTTTAGCGGTAAACGAGGGTAAAACAAAGTATATGCTGTCAACGAGAAGCGACACACAACATCGTCGAATTGGACAGAACGTCACAATCGACAGCTACAACTTTGAGGTAGTAAGAGACTTCGTCTACCTCGGCTCTGCTATAACCTCTGAAAGTAACACCTCAGCAGAAATAAGACGAAGAATAACTCTTGCCAATCGCTGTTTCTTTGAGCTAAGAAGGCAATTGAGTAGCAAAGCCCTATCCCGAAGAACCAAGGAGACTCTCTATTAGACCCTGATCATCCCAGTCCTACTTTATGGCGCTGAAGCATGGACTCTATCTAAAGCGGATGAAGAGATCCTCAGTCGCTTCGAGAGAAAGATTCTTCGTCTAATTTTCGGTCCCGTTTGCGTTGATGGGCTTTGGAGGAGAAGATTCAACGACGAACTATACGAGCTGTACAGCGACATCGCCCTGGTCAGAAAAATGCGCATCAGTCGTTTAAGATGGCTAGGACATGTAGAGCGGACAACGCAGTAGAGAAAGACCTCGCCTTAGGTGGCGCGCACAAGTAGAAGAGGACCTTAACCGACTTGGAGTGCGCAACTGGAGGCAGTTAGCTAAGGACCGGGCTAACTGGAGAGGCTTGTTGGTTGAGACCCAGGTTCACCCCGAACTGTAGCGCCACCTAAGTAAGTAAGTCAGTGTGTATATTTCAACAACGTTGGAAAAAGTTATTTTCACAGAAGATGCTGCTAAAAAGTGCGCATTTTGAGAAAAAAATATTTTGGTCGAAATAATGCACCGACTGCAGCTAGTGTACGCAAGTTTGTGAAGAAAGTTCATGATCATGACACACAAATTTTTCTTGTGGAGTACCATTAAAGATCTATATTATAGGGACAATTTAGAAATATTATCCCATAGTTAATTGAAAAGTTTATTTTTTTCAATTAATCAATAATCATTGAACAATATTTTGTCGCGTTTTTAGAAGTAACCAACAGTTGCCCGATATTAATATTGTGAACATCTATATAGTGAATAATATCAAATGTAGTCAACGCACGATTTTCATTTGACTTTGGTTCAAAAAACGGAATGAAGAGCAGATTCCCGACTTACGTAGCTTAACAAGGTCAATGGTGTAGTCATGGATGCTTGTGTCGTTGGCTCGATCTCATCAAACAATTTCTGAAAAATTTGCCTGAAACTAGTTCGGCACAAAAGTATCAATTATATAATTTTAGACCCTATATGCTTCGATATTAATGTGAAAAAACTTGATATGAAGTGCTGAATGCACTTGTACACCTTCTGCCATGGGAAGTGGGATCAGTCTCAGTGAATTAAATAAAAGCCCTACGATCCCAGGAGATGCCGAGGGATCCGCCCATGATCTTGACTGACTACACCATACCTCCTCTGAAATTCATGATGGGTGTCAAAAGTATCAAGTACACTACTGAACACTACTAAAGTAGTGGAAAGTGGTTTGTCATGCTTTTCATTGTGAGAAGTTGAATTTGCTTTAGATAAGCGTGTGCTTATATAGAGTTTTGTGACAGTTTATGTGGTTCCTCCTTGGAATTTGAATTTCTCTGAATTGCTTTGAAAGTGTGCATGCATATGGGCGGCAAAGTACCAAGTGAAATTTGTTGTGAAATTTGAAAGCGCTACTACTGTTCATGGTGGCCTGGTATTTTGCGATCGATTTTTCGTGGACCTCTATAAAAAGTATACACGCCACTGACGTGGTATTTTGCTATTACAGTGATCATACATTTGATAATAGCATGTCATACAAATTTAGGTATTGGAGATTGAAAAGCGCATCGGGCACTATATAGTAAGGCAATGCATTTGGCGTGTAAAATGAAAATTGTTTTCCAGTGTTTTTGTATTAGTGCTGGTAACCTGAGCTCAACAATAATTTATGATTGATTTTTCTTAGACCGAAACACCAAATGCATAAATATGTATGTATATGTATTCCGCCGTGATCATCACCGTTCTTCAAGTTAATAATCAGGAGGTGACAGTTGATATTCGCACTTTTGACGATCACACTTTGGTAACTGACCTTAAAACGATCGCAGTTTTAAACAAAAATGATCGCAAAAATGTGATTATCACGGTGATCCAGCTGGTTACCTTACAGATAGCAAAAGGGGTGATCGTGATCATCCACAATCAACTATAACTTTAGAGTATTCCACTCCAGCATTGGGACTTCCAGTGGAACATCATATTCGACCTGAAATTTAAATGACACACCATATTTCTGCTGACACACAAAAGTATGCTTGTCGTGTGTTACATACGATTACATACGTGATGGCACATACGATTGTCTCCTGACATTTATTTTTATATTTCGAAGTTGGGTTTCGTCTAGCATGTGTTTACAAAATTGTGTCTTTCCGCCCAAAAACAACGTATCTACTATTCATGGTCAAAATCCATTCCAGATCGATTTTTCCCCGGCTAATGCAAGAGCTGTATAGTATGCGAATCGGTAATAAATGGAAAAAACCGAAGAAACACGCAGCTTGTACACAATAGATATACAAATCGCAACAGCTAAGATAAAAAATTAATTGATAAGTGAATGTCTGCTGGTTGTTTTGTGACAAAAAGTGGAAATAAAGGTCTGCGTCTGTGATGTAAATAGACGAGTAGTAGGTTCATCACTTCAAGTTGTATGCTCACATGTGCTGTCATGTATCTCATCTCGTCACTCTCGTTTAATTTTTTTTCCAAAAATTTATCTTTATAGAGTTCCACTGCCGTTTATGGCAGCCTGGTGTCATTGCTATCGATCTTGACGTACGTACGGATATAAATATAAACCTTTCCATTGTTTTTGAAATTGATCGTAGATTTTTGTTAATGAACAATCGCTAATTCTGTTTTGTTCCCCGCATATTACGGACAATCATGCTTGGCTGGAAGGGGAAGATTTTCACTTTCGATTTCGGTTTACAAAAGAGGGGAGTACTGGGAGTCCCAGAGTTCACTTTCGTTTTCAGAAAGATCGATATACTTACTCAAAAAATACCAGGCGCACATACGAAGTGGAAAGGTGCGCACACATATGAGGTTCGATTTTTGGGAATCACAATATTTTTTGGAGGGTTTTTGTTACACATGCCATAGTAGCTTCAGTGGCAGTGGTGACCTAGAAAATGATTACAAAAGTGTGCGATGAACACACTGTGTACTGAAAGAAGCAGAGAAACAGAAAGAACAAGAAGAAATGTAGTAAACGAAGTGGATGTCTATTTTCCTCTAATAAGGAACGACTGTATAGAAAATAGATATAAGCATAATTTTATTTTGCGTGCAGCTGTTTTTCTATTTGGAAGAAAGGCGGTTTTGTTTGCGGTAATATCTGTTTTGTTTAGGTAGTTTCCAGCTGATCATGTTTGGGTAGACTTTGTCTGGTCTGCGTGTTTATGCCGGTGGGGTTTATTGCAATGATACTCTTTCGTAGCCTGTTGGTTGCCAGTGATTAATTAATGTGATAACAGCAATAAATTGCAAAAAAGAAAAATAGATAAATAAACAGAGTGGTGAAGATTATGTGGAAAAAGGAAATCATTGAAGTTTTAGGAATCATAACAGTCGAACTGTTATATCGACTGAAACAGTCACCTCCAATACTTATTTGCACTTTTCCCGACAGTCTCCCTATTCGGCTACTTTAGGTTCAACTGACTATCAAAGCTCTCAAAGAAAATATCCGACAAGACTACGAGAAGTTCTCGCCAAAATGATTAAAAAAACGAAAAAAAAAAATGATTGAAAATGCGAAAAAGAGAGTTCAAATGGTCATCAACAATAGCGGCGCCTACTTGACCGATATCATCATTGGAAGAAACATACATAAATGTCCAAATAAACATTTAAAAAACAAATAATGAAATTATGGAGATTTTGCAAAAAAACATCGGTTTTCGGAACACCCTGTCCACACATATTTTGGTGTCATGATCGACGTAAAATTTATAAATTTATAGAAAATGTGATAGACACGGATGATTTAGAAACTATAATGTACGGAAGGAAGATGAAGTCGTGAAACGATTGACCAGGGTGGGCATGGTGAACTAGCACAATTTACATGGTGGGCCATCTTTTATGTCGAAATGTAAACATTGACTAGCTTTGACATTTATCAACCAATTGACTTGAGTAGACCTGTTTTTGAAGTGTCAATTCAGCACAATTTTAACAATGAATCGCTTCATATTGAAGCTATGCCGAAATAGTGACGCTGTACATTTAAAATGGTCATTCGTCATCAACGCCCAAGACGTTCCAATGAACTGGTTGAAGCGATAATAAAAAAATGTTGACGAGAATCCACATAAGTTGTATCGTCACCGCGCTCAGTATTTTGGCATCAGTGTAACTTGTCTCGAATTTGCATTTGTTTCCGTATAAAGTGCAATTGAGTCCAAGAATATTTATGAAAGACTGTTCTCGTCGTTTGAAATACTCCTAAACAGTTGCTCGAATGGTTGACAGTGAACCTAATTTTTGGAAGGAAATTTTGATAACCGACGACCGCCAGCATTTGGGGAACGAAGAATCCACATCAAATCTATGAAACACCTTTGTATGACCAAAAAGTGACTGTTTGAGCCGGTGTTTGCGCCAAAACCATCACAAACAGTCGATGGGAATCGATATCGGTGGATGTTGGCCTATTATGTCCGCCCACAAATGTGGTCTAAATGGTTACTGGTTTCAACAAGACGGTGTGCCATGCCACACTGCAAATCACACAATGCAGTTTCTGCAAGGAAAATTCCCAGCAAGTGTGCTGTGAAAAAATGGCCATATTGACTGACCACCGAGATCTTCAGATATGACCCATCCGGACTTGTTTCTGTCATACTGGTTAGCAGACTATTTGGCAGAGAGGACATTTCGGGTGAGAGTCAAAGATTGTTGCAGCAGGGCTTATAAAGTTTAATATGGAGTTCCACAAGGCAGTAGGCTGGGTCCATTACTTTTCATTCTTTACACCAACGAACTGCTGAAATGTTTAAAGAAAAGTTTCCCATTCGCCTACGCAGATGACACGGCAATTGTTGTGTGTCATCAATCCCTAGAAGAAGCAGCAAGGATAATGCAAGCCGAATTCGATGAAGCTTTAAAATGGTGTCACGACAATGGGCTGGTTATCAATGCCACAAAAACAAAACTAATGCACATCCGGAGCCCAAACTATTCACCGTCGCAAGTTTTGTTGAAGAGCTACAGATGTGCAAATGCATCCAGTTGTGACGATATTCAAATGGTTGATACATACAAATATCTAGGCATCACAATTGACTGTCATTTCCTTTCGGATGCTCACATTAACGATCTGCGAAACAAATTGAAGGGGTCACTGTTTGCGCTGGCCTGTCTGCAGTACAAATCTATGACGTCTGTGCATAAGCAAGTGTACTATGCTCTCATAGAGTGCAGATTGCGGTATGGTGTGTTAGCTTGGGGAGGTGCAGCGCAAACGCACATCGAAAAGCTACAAAAGATCCAAGACAGGGCGTTAAAGTTGATGTCGAAAGGCCACGTAACAACCAACATCGTACGCGTTCTTGAAGTGAGGCAGATCTTTAAGATGAGTGCAGCCCTGGAGAACTACGATGATCCAAGTTTCCGAACGCCAATTGCTCACCAGGTGAACACAAGGAGACGAGCTGAGGGTCTACTTCAACTTCCAGCGATCATAAATGAGTACGGCAGAAGAAGACTGGAGTACATCGTGCCAAACGTACTCAACAATCTACCTCAACATAGGTACTCAATCTCCTGCAGATAAGCCATTAGGCTTAGCAGGCAAATAAATAAATGAATAAATAAAATAAAGCATAGCGTACGCCAGCAAACCTCAGACCATTTACGAGCACAAGGCAAACTTGGCGAAAAAATTATGGAAAACTCAGTTAAAAGGGCACATTTTGCTGTTTCTACATCTTTTGAGGCAGCCTCTAGAAGCAGGAACAATCTCTCATACATTTGCAGACCATAGTGTTCCGAGAAACTGCCTCAACCAACAAAAATCAGAAAATGTAAAAGTTAACCTTTTCAAGAAGATGAAGAGATTTGAACACTGAAAAACCGAGTATCAAATCTGACAATCATTACATGTTTTGATTTCATAAGTTTTCTTTTAGCATATTTTTAAAGTACAGTACCGCTGGAAATAATAGTTGGTTGTTATACGACTACATACACTTGTTGTGAAGCACAAACCATCATTTTCAGAGAAATATTTTTTAAGATTTATAAAAAATCAAGAAGGATTACAAACTACTATTGAGTACGTACTCTGTTTTCATATAAATTTTCTTAACTAAGTCAAGTGAAGTTAACAACCCAGTCTTGCAAGTCTCAGATTATTTCATGAAAATTATATAACGACACGATCTTACAGTCCTTCACAATACCAAGAGGCAATTAACTCGGCGAACCATGAATCCATATTTTCAATTCCCTCGAAAACATTCGTTCCTTTTTGTCCTTCAATTGAGTACACATCGCACACCACCGTAGCGATGCCATTTTCCTTATCAACTCTTTCACTGTCACGTTCACATTGCAACCCCGCCTCCATCTCCTCAGTCAATTAAGAATTGCACAAAAGGCTCACTTTCCTCACAGAGAGACGTTATGCAATTCAACTCATAAGCAAATTATCCTGAATATATGTTTGCTTACACAAAACAAACAACACGCCAACTACTTTATTATTATTTGCGCTACTCCTTTACTCAGGACGAGATGTGGATGATGATGACGATGATGATAATGATGAGAATGGGGATGAGTATGAGCATGAGCATCTACAGAGTGCAGCCCTTGCTCGACCTGATGAATAAAGAAAAAAAAAAAAAATACAACAAGGACGACAGCATATCCATCAGATTCATTCGTGCATTTCATACTCGTATTTGCGCAACGCACGGCGCGCGTACGTTGATGCCAACTACAGAGGCTATGATTGCAAAACATTGCGGAAGGATATACACGGGTCTTTTACATATCCGATGGGAGAATGGAGGACGATGGGTGGTGGCTGAATGCCGCCAGCTTGGTACATTTCCTTATTTTGCAGCGTTGTCAAGGATTTAATTTCACCGCTATAATATTGTTGCACACATTTGCAAACGTACACTCGCGGATTCGATAGAGATAAAGTTCTCGATCCCCGCCAAGGGTGTTTTAAATTTTTTCCCCCAACAAGGGTTATATTGTGGCGAAAGAAACCCAAACGTATACGTACATATGTACACATATAAAACTCTGCGTGATATGTTCCATTAAAATATCCGATAACAACATTCTTGCAAAGCATTTCAATTCTTTTTACTTTTTTTTGTGTTTGCCTCCACCCGGTCGGAAGTGGGTGAGTAGTTTCTATGAATTTCTTCTTCGAGTTCGACGCCGCCGCCGCCGACTCTTTTTATTGGATTCCATAGAGGTATTTAGTATTTTTATGTGCTGCATGCATGTATCCTTACAGGCTATAAAACGTGCAATTTCGATACAACTATGCTGCAATCAATCGATAAAAATACAAACACATTATACTGGGGTAGAGGATCTTCAACTAACACAGCACCGCACCGGACGAAGAATGGCAGGTTGGCCGGAAGGACCAAACAAATACTTAGTATAAAAAGAAACAAAAAAAAAGAAAAGGAAAAAGAAGTAGAAACCAAAAGAATCGACGATAAAATGTTACAGTATAAAAATACATTTTCTGTGGAGGTTTGTTATTTTTACTTCTCCGCAGGGTGATGGTGGCGTCGTCGTCGTCACTGAGTTTCTACTACACAGTGGCATTTGGTCCTGACTGGCAGTTGTGTCGTGTTCGGGAAGCAAAAACAGTTTTGACAGATTTTAATGAAAAATGTTTCAGTTTGACAGGTGGTGCTTCAAGGTCTTTGTACGAGTATTTAAGTAAATGCTTTTAAAAATAAAATATTTTCTTTTTGTCGCCGCTTACAACCGCCTACACAACAACGAGACCAGAGCACCAGTACCAGTGCCAGTGCCAGCTCACCGACAGACCGTCTGGTACTACTGGTTGGGCGCGGTGGAGGGTAGATGCATTAAAAGTGCATTAAGACTTAAAAAGCGAAGAGTTTTTCCTTGATGTCCTTGATGTTGTTGGAGTGGAAAATCGGGTTTGCAAAGTTGTTTTGAACACTGTGCACAGTCTTTGAAAGTTTCCTATTGAAAAAAGGCCAAAAGGAAGAAGAGGTCTTTTCAAAGTAGTTATATAGCAGATACTAGCTACAAAAACATGAGTGCGCATTCATAATTCTGTACTTTAATGAGGATGAAACGGTTCGTAACTTGACCGGATGTCATTAAAATTTGTGTGTACAGAAGCAGATGATGATCTTAAAGTGCGTAATACTGGAGAAGCTAGCGACCTTAGCATTTTATTTAAATAGAAAAGAATAGAGACTTGAATGTTTAACATACCTGCATCATGATAATGAAGTGACATGAAGAGTAGAACTTCGGTGGCAATGTTGTACCTTGTTTCCGCATAGTAATGATATACAAATGCTATCGTTTCAACTGTTTCTTCATTTCCAAGCGATGTTTCCGACCTGTAAAGATGAAACAGCGTCAAAAAAGGGTCAAGTGTTATAAGTTTTTCTAACGTAAAATCTTTAGAAAACAATTTAGTGTCCTAGCTTTAATTAGCAGGGAAAACCTTTTATTCATGGTCTAAGACTGTGCCTTTACAGTTAATGTTAAAATTGCAAAGTCGGCCTAGTTCTACATCTTTTGAGTTGAGTAACTCGCTACAGTCCCTATTGTTTGCAGGACAAATAGAAAAAGGAATTTTAGAAAGGATTTTCTCTTAGATTCCCAGTAAACATTGTGAATTGACATTTGTTCCCAGTTAAGCCGGCAGAAGAAAAGGAGTCAAAAGTTCACCATTTAACATCAATGTTTCATCATTGATACCATGATCAATACAGCTTACAACCTTTACATATTCGTACTAAGTAACTCTTAGTACGCAACTGAATCTAAGCACAACTGTGCTCAATAACACCAAGTAAAACATCTCTTCTTTAATCAACCGCACCACGATTATTTCGCAAGCAAGTGAAAAGTTTGGATCAGTCCATAAAGGAAGCTGAACTCAAATATAAAATTTATCAAAATCAAGCCAATCCGTCTAGCCATTTAGGCGGTAGTCGAGTGTTCAGAAACACAGACCCACTTTGTTGGCCTCCTAGATCTCCATTACGAACTTTTGATCAAAATTTTGAGTTCAAGTCAAAACATTCACTCTGTATTAACTATAGCGGGTTCCATCTTTCCTTTAGATCATTTATTTCAAAATGGGTTTCCTCAATATCGGTTGTAAAAAGAAAATATATGGAATAGCTACAATGCGTCTGGGACGGATCGTATAACACCCCATTACGTAACCCTTATGAAGTGGGCGTGGCCGCAAGGCATTTTTTGTCAAATTATAACAATATTTTTGAATGTTTGTTAATGTTTCATGCAAATTTCATCAAAATCAAAGTGGCAAAGACTGGTGTATTTTGTCTTAATAAATTTGTTCGATTTCATATAAAATCACGGCTATTTTTAGTCACGTTTGCAAAGGAGAGTGGAGTAAAAGATGCAACCATGAGCTCTTTTTTTTTTTTAAATGCATTTTTATTTGTTGTAATTCAGAAAAACTTACATGCTAGACAAAAGTGCTTAAGACTAGCTTAACTAACTTAACTATGTTATGACTAACTTACTGACCCTATGCGGGCGCTCTAAGCTAAACTTAATGGTTAATCTATGTCTTTCGACGTAACCTAACTAAAACAATTAATTGTTTCTTATTTATTTACTATTAACTTAATTCTAATTGAAACAAAGAAAATGTTTTTTTTTAAAAAACTTTGTAGCTGAACTATTTTTAACAACCATGAGCTCTATAAGTTATCCAGTGACATCAATCTAGTCAGAAGTTGGCTGGGTCATGTAGAGCGAATGAACAACAATGCGCTGGTCCGGATAGTCTTTGAATGCACTCCGAAGGGACGGTACAGTAGAGGAAGATCTCGCTTAAGGTGGCGCGCTCAAGTGAAAAGTTTCTGAACAAACTTAGTCTGTGAACTGGTTGGAGAGCCTTATAAGTTGAGGCTTAGACCCACCTCGAACTGTACCGCCACCTAAAGTGTGATACGTCTACCAAGACTATGGAAGAGTGAGGTCCTTAGGTTCATCTGCAAGTTCTTACATCATTAGGTACATTTTTTTAAAGCAGTACGGTCTCAAACCGCATTTTCTTTGGCAAAACGAAGTAACATGATTTTCCTATGTTTAGTCTTTGCCGAATCTTCACAGTATCTGTCCTACCTGTCTGTTGTTCCAGTAGAAATATAAGTTGGGTGAGATTTAAAAAGCGTTGGTTAGATAATATAGCCCGAAAGAAATTTCGTCTTCTCAGACATGTTCCTTACTAAACCCTAACCTCAGACTCGCAGAGTTCGTATAGACGAAAGCTACTTCTTAATGAACTGGAAATTAGTTCAATTCCTGTTCTATGCCTCTTTTAATATTTTGCCTTTTTGGCAGGCTAGCATAGGCATCGTTTTCTGACAATGCATTCTGGATAAGTACATATAAAACTTAATAAATTCGGTCAAAGTAAATCGCACCTTTATCCTTTCAATAAAAGAGAAAAAAAATAACATCTTTTCTATCGTTCTTTACAGAAACCATCATGGCGCTAAAAGACGTCTACGTGACCGTACCAACAGCAGTGAAACGTGGTGAGAACGCAATGCTCGCTTGCAATTACGACATCGAAAACGACACCCTATACACAGTGAAATGGTACAAAGGCCGTCGCGAGTTCTATCGCTACACACCGAAGGAGAATCCAGCGATGAAAGTCTTCCCATTACTCGGAATTAATGTTGAGGTAATCGAAATTTATGTAACTGTTCATATCTGGGTGGTCTCCCCACGACATAAAAATAATTTTTTACTGCTGTTTGGAGAACATATTGGAGCACATACACATGGTTATTGCCGCAGGATAACGATATGAGTATTTACGTAGCCAGAGAAAATAATTTTAAATAAAAAAATAAAAAAAACACAAACCTGAGCAAGGATTGTATGTGCGTGGTAAAGAAAAACCGCTGCCTTTAGGGAATAATAAGTTCCAGAACAGGAGTGGCGCGCGCGACATAAAAAGGTTCTCGTGCCGCCACCGCTCTCCAGAAAATCTATTTATCGGATTCACTTGTTGTACACAGGCATTTACTTCCCTCTCGTCGTCGTCGTCGTCATCGTCATCGTCATAATGATCACAATAATAAATATTTAATGGACTTTTGGGAGAGATATCGGTGTTGGGGTGTTTTAAAATTTACACTCAATCCTTGTCCATTTCGCGCAGAACACCAGGATGACGATCCGCAACAACTCGGTTTTATTCATTTGGGAGCGATTTCCTGTGGCTTTCAAGCTGCTTGCTGTATGCACCACAAACACACAACAGAGCGCACTTACACACATGTTCCGTCTGTTTATTTAATAATTTCATTTCGTGTTTGCGCTGTGAATTATTCCTTGTAATGCAATTAATCGTAATTGAAAAGTAAGCAGTCTGTAAGTAGGCTGACTGCTGGCCATGCGATGCGATGCTCAACGAGGTAGTTGTCACGTGCCAAGGACGCATGTTGTTGACGATGGAGAGTGCAGAATAAATTTGGTCTTGAGTTTATTATAAGTATGTTTGTTTGTACATACACATTTGGGGAATGACCATTCACAGAAAAAAAATTTAATATTAATTTCATACGAAGTTGGTAATTTATGGTGGGATAATGAAATTTTATTACCTCTGGCGAAAAGGGAAATATATGAGTACTCGTGTTCACTCAAGTTTATGCAGAACGTAAAGTCCAAGAGGTTATGCTGACATATTAGCTCGGTGAAACATATTACATTCCCTAGACATATTAGCAAAAAACAAACAGTACAAGTAGAGTTACCCTTTTTCCAACCAGCATAGGTTAGCTAGGTGGTTCTTAATCATCTGTTTAGTCTGTTATAGTTTGTTCGCCTTTTCGAGTAGGTAAACTAGTTTAGAGTAAACTATTCATCAATCTGTCCGAAATTTAGGACTCTCGAAATCGAAAGGACCAGCTTCTAGGATCAAGATTAAAACAACAGAGTTTGTCAGACAAAAATACGAGAGTCTCAAGCTCTTCGTAATAGACAAGAATAGTTGATCAGTTTCCTTACCAAAGATAACCTACATAGTTCGGCTTCTTTGGATCTATTACTGGATTCCTACAACTGCAACGGCATTCGGATGCAATTCAGATCTCGGCAAGGTCAGCGTTGAGCAGCCCAGCTTATCTTATTACAAAAATAAACTTCTTTGGGTTAATAGCGGCTTCAAGTCATTCAAGTCTGTTAACTTCAAAAGTTGCATGGATTTGATCCATATTCCTAAACCGTAGACGGAAGTAAAGGCGGGTCAAAAATTGCACTAAGACCCATATTTTGATGCCCAACAGGTTAATGAGCTCCAAACTGGGTTCATTAGTAGACGCACTCTCAAGGAGGTGTGATCTCATATCTTTTTTGGAATGTAGTGCTGAATAAACTGGTCTCAAGGTAATTGCTTATATTGAGGATCTTGCTTATAGTGTCTCAGCAATGGTGGATTCTACCGATGTTCTTAATAACAAAACAAATCTGGACCAGGGTGAATCTCAAACGCTCCAACGCTCTAATAACACTAAAGAAATGCTTTAACAGCGCAATAGTAGGAATCATTACTGGTAGGTATGAGAGGGGGGTACTCTGGAGTAAGGGTGTACATACAAATATACGTGCTGCAGTCTGTTAATCAAACCTCACCTTACCAAAGGCAGCTTGAATAACAATAACACTGAAAGACTTGTACAATAACGAAATTCATTTAAAATCTGCTTTGGACCACAATGATCTGTCCTTATGAAAACATTAAGTTCTTACTGAATTAAATATTCCGGTTTTTACACTAATCGTACATACATATGAACATAGTATTTTTTTACCGATCGTAAATGTGTAGCAATGTTATTTTTACGAATGGGACATACGGAAAATAAACATTACGCATTCAAAAACTATTCACGAAACTAGTAGATAAATGTGAATGTGAAACGGAAATGTGAATCACTAACCTTTACTACATAGTTAAACGAACTTTCTACCGCTACTTTATATAAAGCTACGTCTTACGAACGACTTTGTAAAAGCAATAAACAAAGATAAAGGCTTACAATACCTTGAAACAATATTCCCCGTAAATAGCGACGTTAAATTGAAAAAAGAAATCTTTGTTGCCTCGCAAATATGAGAACTAATGAAAGAGTAGTGTCATAATAATATTTTCTAGAACTGCATTACAGTTTTCTCAGAGACAAGAAAGCTGAAAACTACCAAGAAATGATCTAAGAACTTCTGTTTTCTCTGAATTGCAGCATGTCCTCTAAAATACAATTTATGAATTTGCATTTAGATTTCTATAACGAAAATCAGTGTTAGGCGACTATTATGAGCGATTCGGTGCCATGAAATCTGGTCCTCAGCAATAAAGTCATTTTAACTTAATTTCCTAAATAAATACATACATATGTATGTATGTAATATGTGCGTCGGAAATAATTTCAAATATAGAATTTTTCTGTTTTGGACTATATTTATAATTATGTCGAGAAAAAACAAAAATGCCAATAACAGACACAAAATAAGTTATACAGTAGAAATTAGTTTTCATATAAAAATAAAAAAAATTAAAAATTTCTACACCTCTGAAAATTTTGTACACATTTTGAAAATGTTTAAAGAATCATTAAAAAAAATACAAATAATATCCAAACAAATTTGGTTACCAAATTTTGAATGGAAGGTAATGGTGTACCAAATTTTGGAATTGCCACGCCCACTTTTATAAAACTAAAATTTTTACTAGAAATTGAGAAAAACTTATGTAAAAAAAGTAATAGACAACAGGTCCACTGGTGATTTAAAAGCATATCTCACCGAGAAGAGGAACCATTCTCTCCATCACTTCGGCGAAGCAAAGATGGTTGCACTCGATATTTCAAAGGCATTTGACAGAGTTTGGCACCAAGCTCTTTTGTCTAAAATGCATGCAATTAGCATCGATGAAACTTTTCTTCAATGGATTAGAAATTACCATTCGGGGCGTTCAATACAAGTTGGGTTGGATGGCTTCAAGTCTGATTTTCACCGCACAAATGCTGGTGTTCCCCAGGGCTCAGTTTTATCTCCGACTCTTTTTCTCATTTTCATAAATGATCTCTTGTCTTTGCAGACAATCCAATCCATTCCTTCGCTGATGATAGTAGCCTCAGTTTTTCATATTCGTTACCTAACTCACGTCCCTGCTCTTCGGGCGTAGAAGAGGAACGGCAGCGTATGTTAAACTCATTAAATTCCGATCTTGACAGCATGACCAAATGGGGTTCAATCAACAGAGTGGAATTTAACGCTCCCAAAACGCAATGCTGTCTTCTGTCCCTCAAGCGAAACCAAAACCCCCAACCATTATCCATAAATGGTACTTACATCGCGGAAACCGAAAGACTTGCCACTCTCGGTATGTGTATTAATAACCATCTTCGATGGAACGATCACATGTTCGAAGTCGCCAAAAATGCTGCAAAATGTCTAGGATTCCTTAAGCGGTGCAAGAAATACTTCACCCCTTCTGATCTGGCCTCAATTTATAAATAGCCAATTGCATTCCTCCCCTTCAAAATTTCACCGCAATACGCGCCACGCTATGAATGCACATCAGTTCACCCTCCAACCCAATTTCGGACGTACTGTCAAATATAGAGATTCGTTTATGTGGAATGTATTTCCTCATCACTACAACCTTCAAACATTTAAAGCCAACGTGCACCGATACCTCCTGTTCCTCTTCCCCCTTTTCCCAACGCCCGCTCCTTAAAATTCAGTATAAGGGTATTCATATCCCCTTTGGCGCGCGCAAATTATAAAAAAAAAAAAAAAATAATAATTCACCCAAACACCCTCTATGGGTACGACCACATTTTAAAGGAGTTTTTATAAAAATAAAAAATCGTATAAACTTCTGCATACCTATTTGTGAGTATAATGTTATGACTATTATTCCATCGAAACGCGGAATGCCACGCCTACTTTACTGGGAAGAGCAGGACTTGCATTTCAATCCTGATAAGATTGCGTGCATAGCATTAAGGTGCAAGTATGACTTAGTCGTGCACTTTATTTTGTAATGTATGTAATGTCCAGATCTTCTGAAAGTTGAAAAAAGCTGCTCGGTCGACACTTAAAGGTCAAGATAAGAATTCGGACATTAACGCACTTCCTATTGATAGTGGAAAATGGAACAGAAGGAAACGGTCTTTCAAAAGTCACGCCTAGATAGCATAAGTGAATAAATTCTGAACGCTGCCTTTTTTATGTCATCTTTGACATTTATAAAGTATGTAGACGACAGATGTCTAAGTTGCGCCATCCTTACAATCCAAATTTCGTACGAATTTGATGAACAAAATCTGGCAATGTGTCAGCGAGTTCTTGGAAATGGTGATGTTCGTATGACAGCCTGTATACGGCCTCGTGGTAATTGCTCATAATTGTTAAGAGCCATATTTTTATAAAAAAATAAAAACACCAGACAGGCGCAAGTAACAGTATTTTTTCTGTTTGTTTTCGAGAAAATATCCTCTCAGTGACACTTCAAAATATAACTAAACAGTTAAGAAGACAAAAGTCTGAAATTCTGGAAAGTCTGTATCCTTTCAAGCAGGAATTAATGAGCCCTTTCAAGCCCTTATTAAGTGTACAACATATGATATAGACAAGTTATATGAGTAGATTCGTTTCAATAACTTTTTTTTGAATTTCATGTAAAAAAAAAATATGAAAAAGTGGGCGTGGCGACACATTTCTTACATTTTTGCACTTGAACTTGCACTTTTTTAAAAACACATATGGACGACGTGGTTAGTGCGTTGGAAGGAAGTGGAACAAGTTGTATTGTACTTGCAGGAGTATCATCATCACTACATCGATGTCCGATTCTACCAAAAAGGTGTCGACGAATGCCAGTTTCTTTTTAAAAGACAATATACCATGGTATTGCACACCTGCCTCAAAATAAAATGTTTCTTCTTTGAAACTTGGAATCTGAACCATGTTGAGCTTTATCATTTTTGCGCTACTTCTAGAAATCTATGAGATCAAGTGTGATTATATGAGGCTCTAGTTACAGTATGATCGCTACTCATATATGGACATAAGACAAACCCAGTCTTAATAATTATCTGTCGTTATAAATCTCTTAATTCATGCAATAACGACTTCGAAAACATCACCAAGGTGTATGACAACTAGAATAAGCTAGACAGAGCTGGGACACTTCAACGAATATTCTACTATTTCAGATATTTTTCAAACATAATACCAGTGGTATTTGAATTCATTTCTTTATTTTCAGAGAACACAATCTAATCAAAGTCATGTGGTGCTAGCATCAGTGCCACTATCTTTAACGGGGAAATTCAGTTGTGAGGTATCCGCCGATGCGCCTTCATTCCACACCCTCATCCACACAGCTGAGATGGAAGTGGTTGGTAAGTGAAAATCGCAATCAATTACCAGACATTTTTCTCACCTTCAAGTTTTTTTTTTATAGAAGTACCCACACAACGTCCAATTATCACAGGCATCCATACTCGATATCGCCTCGGTGACGTTATCAATGGAAACTGTTCGTCGGACTACTCGAAACCAGCAGCGAACCTAACTTGGTGGATCAACGAGATTCCGGTAAGACGGCGCCGAACGCGCTTTAATTGAAAATACACATTTTTTTCCTCTCTCGTTTCATTTTGTTGAATGAAAACATCAAAGACCACTTGCCGCCCTAACATGCTCGAATAAAAATTAGAAATCAGTTCGCCAAAAAAACAAAAAAAATAAATAAGCAAAGAAACGGTTCGAACATGAGCAACCGGAAATGATTTATGAACAAAAATGAAATTTTTCTCAATTGCCCTGTGAACGCGCCAAGTGGCGCCGGCCGCCCGCCATCATACTATACACAGTTTGCAAGCCGTACGTACGGATACGTCGTAACATATGTCGAATATTGATTTCAAATTGCCACCACCCGACACACACGGACGAACAAACGTACGTACAAACGAACGAACGGGACGTTTCTTAATCGTGTGTGCTATTCGCTTCGGCTAGTTATTGCCAGGATGGTGATGCTATGGGAAGAACCTGAACCTCGTCCTGACCATTTTCTATGTCAATAATATTTTCGCAATTTTCTCTATATGTATGGTACCTACATACGTTTATATACATATACCTATGTATGTAAGTATGTGTGCGTGGGTGGACATTTAATTTGCCCGAACATAAATCCTCTCGTTTGCTGTAAGCTGTTAGTTGATAGCAGTAAAAGGATTTTCTATTTTTGTAGCATTCCCTTCAGTCTCTTCGGGCTCGGTGTCTATTTTTGGTACTGTTTACTGGGTGTTATTGGACTTTAGAAGGACATCGCTGTTGAACAATTTTCGAAAACAACAGTCGAGAAGGATTTGTTCATGCTGAACTTTTGTTTAAGGGTTATCGAGGTGGTTGACTGGGTGACAATGTTTTCTTGTTTTGTTTTTTTGCTCGGACAGAGAGAAAAAGACCCGAGGATTGAGTGGTTTTTCAAAGGCCAATAAAGGGTTACTGAAGGATGGAATTAGGTGAGGTTAGGACCCATTGAGATAACATATTTAATGTGTCTTTGCCTAAGGGATAGGTGGGATGAAAAGTATTCTCAATTTGTTGGTAATTGACATACATATTTCGAGCGAACCAAAGGTTAACCTCTTGAACATAAGCTTTTTTGTTTGATAGACTTTAGGACACACAATAGGCACATGATATATATGTACATACATACCTATGTACAAGTCTGAAAGTCTACGCATTCTAAACGATATTGACTTAAAATTGTATGAGCCATGTTGGTTCAGTGAGGTTGAAATAATGACTTTTGTGAAGATAGTCTGATGGAGTCCGTATTGAGGAAAAATATAAATATGTACGTGGTACAACAGATCTGCGGGTACCTAGGCACTAGATTCTCACAACCGTTTGTACGAGTATTGTGTGTGTTATGATGTTCTCACACGAAGGGAATGGGTTTAGTGCGGTGTTCGAAGGGATGTTTGTCCAACGCTTACAGACTTTGGAACATCAAATAACTTTTCGATGTTATCAAACTTTTAACCCGCTCAGTAATCGAGCAACTACTCACTGAGCCACGCCCCTCACAAAAAAGTGTTATACAGTTCTAGTATTAGTTTACCAACAATACTCTATCTGAAGAAACCCAAAGGACTACAAGAGTTGCCTTAGAAATTTACGACCAAGATCTCTAAACCTTTTGACTCTTTACTATATAAAGAAGAATCTCGAGAAACATTGAAAGAATATCCACAGTCTTGTCATTCAATACAAAAGAATATGTGTTTCAACTTTCTAATGCCAAGCGGGGTACAGCCAGTTAAGAAAAATAATCCTTTAAGAGGGTATTCCTAAAGTTCTTACTTTACTTTACTTAGGTGGCGCTACAGTTCGGGGTGAACCTTGGCCTCAAACAACAAGCGTCTCCAGTTAGCCCGGTCCTTAGGTAACTGCCTCCATCTGCGCACTCCAAGTCGGTTGAAGTCCCCTTCTACTTGTGCGCGCCACCTAAGGCGAGGTCTGCCTCTACTGCGTTGTCTCTCCGGGTTTGATTCGAAGACTCTACGGGCCGGAGCTTTGGTCCGATTCGCTATACATGTCCTAGTCATCTTAAACGACGTCGATGTAGCCGTACAGCTCGTATAGTTCGTCGTTGAATCTTCTCCTCCAAAGCCCGTCAACGCAAACGGGAAGTTCTAACGAACAAAAAACCGTGTGACCCCGCAATTCTCAATCCATTTTAAGTTAAAGCCCGGCAGAGAGGGACACCTCCGCTTTGGAGGCATTAACCACTTTAAATGGTATAACTTTTACCATCTTAAAGAGAGAATTCAATAGCAAACAAGAGCAAACCCTTGTTGACCACTGATCTACGTGAACTAAAATAAAAAGACATTAGGAATGTCAACACAATCCACATTGACCCGATCAGATCTATCACAAGGAACTCGGTACACTGAAGTTTCTGTTTCAGATCAAGTAGCTCAAAACCTTACCCTGAACCTGACGAGCATAAACATAGTGAAAATATGAATTCTATCAGATAGTAAGTGGTTTAAAAATTTTTCGAGAAGTAGACTAAGTTTGTATACAAAAATGATCGTAGCGATCTAAACACAATCTGGATGGCCAAGATAAAAAAAAACCTTGTCAGTTCATGCTGCATAGAGTTATCATAATCATTACCGTAAACCACTTTCACTTACAGAATGGTTAAACTTACCCTAACCTAACTAATATAGTAATAAGTACTTCAAATCTTATCTGAGACAGTCGAGATCCCGATTTATTCGGATAGTTTCGGATACCCGAATAATTTGAGATATCCGGATAGTTCCTGAAATCGGCATAGTGATATAGAACCGGCATTGTATAGCACCTCAGTTACTTGAGAGCTGAACTCAATGTACGTAGTCCACAGTTCATCCAGCAAGTTAGTGTTTAGTGACCGAAAAATCCCATCATTAAATTTTGAAACTAGTTTTTTTCTATCTGAAAATCAATCTGTATATTGAATTTGTATCCATCTTAAACCAACAAATGACAACGCTGAAGACAGCGATGGAAAACTGACTAGTCACACTAGCAAAAATCACCAACTTTTTTTTGCAGAGACTAAACGTCTCAAAACGCATTATTAGCTAAAAGAATTGTAGTTCAAGTTCCAAACAAGATCGCCATTATAAAAACCTGAAGCATGAACATTCAGAACAGAAGATCGCATTCATCAACGACTTGTGGTTAAAACTAATCCATCCGTAGATTCAAATGAGAACACCACCGATAAACGTCAGAGAAAGACTTGGAAACTGACTACATTTGACTTTTTTTTTAAGTGACCACCCAACAAAAAACTGCGCTACTTTCACAAAACGTGGACAAAAGGTGTCGCACCATTGTTGAACTGTTGGACGGGAAGACTACAAATCATGTGTCTTCGTGTGTATACTCGTACATTTCGAGACGATCACAGGAAGTGGATCTACATGTTTAAGTTGACACGAGACCACCCATTTCGCCGTACATAATACGTAACTTTGTTAAAAACCTAGTATTTATCAGAAATTGAATCCGGATCTCATATAAGTTCCGTGCATCCGAAACTATCTCGATAGGTCGACTATTGGATTCTTGATATACTCGTATAAGTACTTTGAAGCACTACTAAGAATTCTCACGTGTTCCTACCGGCCAAATAACGCATTCTTAAGACAGAACGCTTTTGATTTATACATATGTACATCCATACCACAAACAAGGACTTCATTTTAATTTAAATAAAATTTACCATTTTCAGGTCCTTCCAAACTACATTCGAACATACGAAGTGCAAAAGCATACAGAAGAAAATCTCGAATCTTCGGTGTTGGAGATCAATTTCATCGTGACTTATCAGCACTTTATATTCAATAATATAAACAAAGTCAGTCGACTTAAAGTAAGTATAACCTTTTCTTTGATGTTTCCTTTCCAGATACTGATTAGGTATATGCTTTCATTCATTTCAGCTGAAATGTACTGCACGTATACACGAACTGTACAACCAAGAGACAGAGAAAATCATCGACGAAGATCGACCACTGATATTGGCTTCGGGCAGATCGCCTAATGTGAATTTATATCCATTCGATCAGCCAGGTGATGGAGAATTCAACGATCAAAATGAACAATATTTGACACATTATAACAGTGAGTATCTAAAACAACAAACAAATATAATGAAAGTAACAAAAGCAACAAAAGGAAACAGAAAATCCCTTAATAGCCAGTTGTCAGTTTAGATTAACGATAGAGTCATTCTCAGTCCTCAATCTTCATCAGACCACTAAAGACTACAAAACTCAAATAACCCACTCTTAAAGAACGACAAAACAAGTATGTCAAGGTTTCTTGAACCTGTCTTAAAAGCACTGACCTTGCTACGGATTCAAACTGATTTATGAAACTAGACGAATTTTGTGTCAAACAAATGTCAAAAGCTCCACTTTGAAGGTTTTAAGAGTTTTCCATCCGACCTAGTTTCCGAAATTCTCTAAAGGATGCTCGACCTCCTTTAATGGAAATCCATTTGAATTCCATCACGTACGCCGTCGTCCCTCCCTAATCAAAACAACATCCAGCACAAAACCATCCTCGCCCATTCTTCACATCCATTCACTCCACCCCAAGACTAACCCCAATAAAAATCATTTTGATTAATGTCCAACTATTTAACAGTTAGGTACAAATGGTCATATCCATTTCCACCAGCTACCCACAGTTTGTTTTCGAAACTCCAGGATTCAACCAGAGAAAAAGGCAGCAAGAGAAGGAACCATTGATTAAGTGCTTCGCATTAAATCAATGCCTTCCCTTTCCGGAACAAATCCTTCATTGCTGTTTGTAACCCCGAATCTCCCCATCTACCTACCATATTCCCTTAATCACACGCTACATGCCCCAGATTTCTTGATGTCTTACTGTACTACAATTGTATACCCGTTAGAGGGCGCTTTACCAACAATCCTTGTAACTACTTCCATGTCAAATTTGAGTCTACACAACTACGTACACGAAGGAAAGATGAATTACTCACTCGTAAGCCATAGCAATTAATTCGGAGATTAATTTCTCTTTTGGGAGAGATTTTGATAAATCAACCAGAGCTGCGAAGAAAGAGACCAAGAGCCGCAACAGAAAGACTGACAATATAAATGGTTTCGAGATTGACAGGATGCATTTTCCTCTTTCTAATTGCAGATGTTCCATCATCCGCCGTTCGATTGGATTCGAATCGTGCTGCCAAAATAGCGATAGTTCTTCTACTTATCGGTTTAGTTCTTCGACATGCAACGACAAACGTCAAAGATGACAACAATAAAAACAAGAGAAAGGAAACGATTGAACTGAAACAATCACTGCTATTACGGCTGACAGCTGAACAGCGGCAACAGGGTGCTACGACAGAGAATGTTTTCGAATACCGGTGATAAGTTAAATTCTATACAAAAACAAACAAAAATTTAAAATTCAAAACGTAAAACGCAAAATCAAATAAAGTAAAAACAAAAAAAAAACATATATATAAATAAAATATACAAACATCTGTAAAACAATTTCATATTGTAAACGTTAATTACATAATTGATTTCTATTATTGTGAAAATTAATATTAAATCTTAACTATAAGTTATATACGAATAGTTGATTTGAAATTTACGAAACCAAAAATAAATCAAATACTTTGTAAGGTAAATATTAAGAGCTAATAAATGAATGGATAAAAACAAAAAACCGAACTGCTGATGGTAGAATAAAATGGATTACTAACACACATTGACAAAAAAAAAAAAAAAACAAAATTAATAAAAATAAGTATGTATATGGAATTATATAATAATTGATTATTGAATAACTGTTGTCTTTTGTATATAAATATAAAATTGATATAAATAAATAAAAAAAATTAGGCAAAACCATAAAATGTGTAATTAAAAAATAATTAAACGAAAACTGGATTATAACGATATGAAAAAATAAATTTAAGTGATGATGTCAAAAAAATGATGTTTTATTGGCTACTTCTAGTGGGTCGGTCCAAGCTGAAATACTTTCATTTACGTTAACATTGGAGACAGTCTACTTATTTTCACAAGTAAACTTTTCTTTTTCTTAAGGTAGCCCTAAACGACGAACATGCTCGCCGAACTTGCTCGTTTGCGTTATCCCCTACACGACGAACACATTTGGCGAGCATTCATTTCGTGTTGATCCTTCATACCGTGAACATGTGCGATAAAGAAGCGAAAGTGCCATTATCCACGATATGAACTCGGCGGCGGCGTTCACAGCAAAAATGAGGTTTGTTCGCGAACATGGCCCTACACGGCGAACATCGAAGCCAACGAACACGAGAAAATCGAAATTTTTCGCCAACAGCGAGCGGCTCGCGAACCAGCTCCCACACGAGAAAAACATAGCGAGCACGAGCAAGTTCGGCGAGCATGTTCGTCGTTTAGGGCTACCTGTAAGTGGCGCGATACTCTTTAAAGGTAGGACAATACAAAGCAAAACGTTCGTTGGGATCTTAAAGACATAAGTAAGAAGAAAAATTGATGGTATAGCGGTGATGTAGACTCCTTAAATCTATTCAAGGATAGAAGGATTGCTGAGGGCAGAAATATACAAATGACCGAGTTCATAAACGTCTGACTAACAAAGTTCTGTAATATCTGCGTGCATAGCTTAAAATACGTATCGCACTTACGCAGGGCAACAGAGTTGTAGTAAGTTCATAAACGTCGAAAAGCCACAGCAAACAACTCAGCGTTCTACAGATTGTGAACATAAAATAAAGTATCTGTAAAGATGCAGACGAATAATATTTGCAGGCCTGCCATGTCATTCAAATTTCCCCAAAATGCAAATCAAAATTATTTATAGTTCTGTTTTCTTGAACATTTTTCATTGAAGAATTCTAGGGGACAGGTATACAGTAGGAAAAATTGTTTGGCAATTTAAGAAAACATATTGAACAAGGACGCCGTGGCTCAGTGGTTAGTGCGTTGAACTATGGAGCAAAAGTTCGAGGTTCGAATCCCAGTCGCAACACCTAAAATTTTGAGAAACCTTCTCAAATAACAAACACCCCTAAGGACACGGCATTAAACAGTAGGACCCTTCCATTCGTGTAAAGAATATAACACGCAGAACACGAATGGTTGTGAGAAGCTAGGCCCTGGGTCCCATCGACCTGTTGCGCCAAGTATTTATTTATTTTTTTGTATTGAACAAGTTTGCAAATGAAAAAAAAGGAATTGCTGTGATTAGTTTAAGAGTTTTATCAAAAACTGCAGGTCAACTCAACGACATACTTGGCTGCTTGTTTTGGCTACCATTTGAGTTATAGACTTAACTAAACCTAAAATGTAAGGTATCTCCAAATTGTGGCTAAAAATAAATACAGTGGTGTGGTTTAAAAGCTGGTGGTAGCCGATTTCAGGGCAGGGTTAAACCAAAAGTCTATAGCCAAAGAATATTATACAAAATACCATCATGTGACGACAGTGTGTCACATTATAAAAAAGTTTCGGAATGGAAAACGGTAGAAACCATTCACTGTGGGGGACTTCGCAGAAAACCAACACTCCGCACCGAACACTGGAATCCGCAAGAAACCATTTGAATTGGTCAGCAACGAAGTGGAAAACGGTACTCTTTAGCGAGGAGAGTAAGCGTAACATGATTGTTTCCGATGGAAGTATTCATGTTGGACGAAAGAAGGGCACACGTCTTTAGCCAAGACATTGTCAACCATCCGTGACGCATGGGGGAGGCCCAATTATGGTGTGGGGGTGTTTTTCAGGTGCGGGATCTGTACTAATACATGAGATTAGTGGTATTATTATGGATCGTATAGAGATATACTATACTCTACCACTGCGTTGGGTTTATCAACATGATAATGACCCAAAACATTCTTCTAAGTTGGTTCAGGAGTGGTTTGCGCCGAAAAATGTTGTTGTGTTGGAATGGCCCTTTCAATCGCCCAATCTAAACCCTATCGAGAACTTGTGGCCTATTTTAAAAATATGGGTAGGGTCAAAGACGAATGCATCCAAAAACTCACTTATGACGTCGCTAAAAGTGGATGGGAGAACATTCCAAAAGAAATTTCTGAAAATTTATTGTCGTCCATGCCTAAAATATCCAAGGAGGTCTTAAAAAACAAAGGTAACTGGACAGGTTCACCCCAAACTGTAACGCCACCTAAGTAAGTAAGTAACTGGACAAAATATTAAGTTTTAATTAAGATTTAACTTGAGTAGATATGTTTTAACCATGAATCGCTTCACAACTAAACAATGCTTCGACATAGTGACGGTGTACATTGAAAATAGTCGTTCAGATGTGTAAACTCAACGTGCATGTCATCGGAAATATCGTGGCCAAGAAGCACCATCTGATGACACTATTCGTCGTTTGCTGTCAAATTTTATTGAGCACGGAAAAGTGGAAAATTGTTGACATGACGTATACTCCCACACGAGACAATATTTTTGAATTGAATGCAAAAAACTCCAATGAATTTCAATTAAAAACAAAGAAAAAAGCTATAATCCATCTGGAACGGATCAAATGATAACCTATTCTTCTACATCGAAAGCATATATGTAAATGTTAGTCTCGAAATATCATAAAAATCGAATTTCTAATCGAAACGCCCCCTAAAAAGTGGGCGTAACCATACATATATAATGCATGGGTGAATACCTATGTAAATATTTTGTCTTGATATATTTTTTTTTTTTTCAATTTCTAGTAAAAATATAAAGTTTTAGGAAAGTAAGCGCGAGATTGGGTGGATTTTTGAAAAAAAAATTTAAACTTGCACTGAAATATAAAATTTTAAACTCCCAGTTAAAACTTTAAAACCCGTAAAGTAGGACCACAGAGACAGATGGATGGACTGTCTCAATCGATTTCGGATACTGATTACGTATTCATACATATGTACATCCTTTATAGGTCCTATCTTGATTATTTCTCTGTGTACATAGAAACTATGTATCTATGTTCATACAATAAGATTCAGAGAACGATGAAGATGAAGTACTCTTTATTTATCTATTTAAAAATGGATGGTCAAATTGTCACTTGGTTGTTGTAATAACTAAGATGACTTCAAGGTAAATTCAACAATAAGTAGAAAGACTTAAACATAACATTGGTCAACAACATGTTTTGTATGCAATGTACCCACATCTATGTTTACACACCACAACTTTGACTGCACTTAGACTGATTACTTTGAATTAACTGACGTGCAAAAGTCAGACGCTTTTTTATTGGTAGCAGTATACTGAAGAATTGCTAAGAATGGGGGATAAATTCTTTCAGAGAATGATTAACGTTTCAAGAAAGTTAAGGAATCCATCGAACAGCAGTTCCTGAGCACAACTGATTGTATAGTGATTTTGACCGATCACTTACACACTTATAGAAATTTGTTGGTTAAACGTGTTGGCTGTTAGAAAAAATTTTATACACTTTTCTTATTTGCACCTACATACATACTTACATATACCTATAGAGCAAGTATTGGTTTCCTGAAAAAAATTGAATTCGAGATTTTAATCAAACTTGACATTACCATGATTTAAAACCCTGTGTGAGCAAGTGCAGCCTAAACGGCTGGACGGATTTGCTTCGAACTTCATATCTGTAGTTTGTGGGTTTACACCTCGAGGCGAAATCGGAATTTTCAATCTGACTTCAAAAATACGGGTAGTTTACCTATGGCCGATTTCAGTTAAAATGGATTTTCTCGAAAACTGCTTTAACGATTTCGATACAATTTGATATTTGATGCTATGAGGTGGCATACCAAGTTTTCTGCGAGAAATTCTAACAACGTGTGTATTTCCTTACATGGCCACGCCCACTTCTTTAACAAAATATCGCATGAACTCCTACACATCTACCCATGAGTATAATGTTATGACTATTATTCCATTGAAACACGGAAACCTACTTTACTGGGAAGAGCAAGACTCGCATTTCAATCCTGATAAGATTGTAAACTTATAGCATTAAGGTGCAAGTATGTACGACCCAGTCGTGCAATTTATTTAAGTAAGGGAACATAAGTAAAATACATAAGTTTAGAGCTGTCAATATTACTAGCTGCTAGTATTACTAGCTCGCTCGGTTGGCTGAAATATTAGATCGAAATTAAATATAAAGATAAAGTGATAGAAATATGTTTGGACAATACAGGATCACCAAACTATAAGGAGGCATTTTCTAAACTAATACAGGGCTATGCACTAGGTCTTGGAATGCAAAAAGTCTTTAAAAATAGTGTCATTGAATGTCAGGTGCGCTCTAGGTGCCGAATGTGGGAGGATATTATGGTGCAGATTTATCTAAGAATAGTCATGTTTTTGGTATAAAAAAATTTTGTCAATTTAAGGCAGTGATTTCCTTTCAAAGGATGAATCAGGCTAAACATTTTAAAGTCATTCCAAAACTGCAAACCATTTTGCGTTTGCAAGCATCACTTAAATGCATATCCACTCTTTAGTAATAAATTTTTAGGTATATAGTGTGTGGTGTGGCAAAATAAATAAATAAAGTGAAACTAATCGAAATAAAATCCCCAGCAATATCCACTAAAGATAAATAACAAAGTAAATTCAATTAATGTAAAAATGGTTTTCCACTCACATTTCATCCATCATCTTTTCAGTAGGTTGGTTAAGTGTTGACGCATTTATGCTGTTGCAGTTCTAAAAAAAAAGAAATGAAATGAAATTTTTAATAAACAATTTGATTTCAACAGTAACAGTATGTTTATAAAAGCTTTTATTCTAGATTGTAAATTTTTTTAACACGGAGGTTAAAGTAAAGAATAAAGTTAAAGAGTAAAGAAGAGAACAGCATTTTAGTACAATAGAGAAGTAAGCTTGGTAAACAGTCGAGGATAACCTAGAGTTTCCTTGATAGAAAGACTTTCTGATAATTGGTTTATGTCTGTTTACCAGATAATACAAAGGAATGTTTTTCAATGAACTTAAGGTGTAATTACATTTGGCTATCTTACCTGAGAACTATGGGAACAATAATGTATCTTTGGCTTGCTTGCAGAACATATACAGACAGAAACAAGAATTCAATCAGGAATTGAAAGACTTAAGAACTGATTGCACTGATAGGAATCTATTTGAAAGGCTTCGCTCTAAGAAGGTTATGACGAAAAATCTCATCCCTTAACCGAATTCTAAGAAATACTCGTATCTTGAAGAACTGTCTGCATCTAATCCACGCTGTGCAGAGAAGTCAATGTGGTTTTCATAGCCAAAGCTGGTACATGTTCCCACGTTCATCCAAAAGATCTCAGACGAGTATTCCATCCAGCATAAGGAGTAAACATTGGCGGCGTGTCTGGATATTGAAGGTACTTTTAACAATGTCAACACATCGTATATGCATTGTCACTTCTGAAGGTTTGCTTTGCGATTTGATTAATCTTCTGTTTAGCAATCGGATTATAAATGAGTCCTTTGAAAGAGGGCATATCAGTAGAGTAAAAAGAGAGGTAGCGTCTAGTATCATATTCTCCGGAATTTGGTGGTTAAGTATCTACTGATCTAATCTTCTGAAAGCTAAGGGACGATCGACTATGTGGATGATGATGCTCTAGGAGTTTCAGGTAAACATCTAAACACTCTCTAAGAACTCCTTTATATAAGCTACGGAGTACGGCGTGGTTAGGGTGTGAACAATACAGAACTGGTTCTGGTACACTAGGAAATATAAAATTCCGCATACTCTAATGAATGGGAATTTGAACGGTATAGGATGAGACAATATGACGGATTTTTTTATTTGTCTCTTGTACTGGCTTTACATCTTGGTGATAAGTCTGTATTTGGTGGTTGACTGATGGATTGCCTTAGATGAAAAAAAAAAACAGGTCGATGGTCGATGCTTCTCACAGCTATTCGTGCTGTGCATGTTATATTCTTAACACGAATGGAAGGGGTCTACTGTTTAATTCCGTCTCCGAAGGACAATTTGAGATTTGAGAAGCATTTTCATGGCAGATTTACTCTCGAATGTTTGTCAAACGCTAACGAGAGGTGGGGCCGTGAAAAACACGTCAAGGGGTTGAGCCTGGAACCCCTTGCTCCGTAGTCCACTCTTCTAACCACTTGAGTCACACCCACACCTTAGACGTAAACCAAGATCACCCATAAGTGGTGCAGCTTTGGACATTTCATTTCACGAGACATCCCTTGGTGCTTTTAGTAGGAAATGGCTGCTAGCCCAGCTTGTTGTCTCAAACGCGGTGATTTAGTAAAGATGTTGGACACGCTTCTATTCTGAATAATTTCGAAGTAGCTTCCAAAAACATAGACTAAACTGCTGCTTTGACAAACATTTTTAGGTAACCATTTCTTCTAGGATATTCTGGGAGGAAGAGATTTTCCGAGACGGCAAGTCGATTCACTTTTACACCGACGCACAATTCAAAATCTAACGACGGGATAGGTAAAGGTGTTTTCTCTGATAGAGTTAGACTCGCTCTTCCTAATCATTGTACCGTGTTCCAAGCGGAATCAATGATTCAAGAAAATCGTTATATTCAGTACAGGTATCTGTATCTTTTCAGATAACCCAGCAGCCACCAAATCCATAGAATCTGTCGCTGGTAACTCAAATTGCTGTCTCTTAGAAGATTGCATATAAGCATAGGTGTCGTCACAGGACATTGTCTAATAAAAAAGCATGCAACTAGACTTGAGGTACATTGAAACAATGTTTGCAGAATTTGCAGAAAATGAGAAGCAAAATCTCTTAGTCACCTTATATGCCCTGCTTACAAAACAACATTGCATTTGGAAGCTTTCTTCTACAATGATCTTGTTGATCCAAGACATTAGGAGGTTGCACTACTAGGTATGGATGATTATATAATTCAAGTGGAATCACAACTGAATTACTTTTGCTCGAAGTGTGCTAACAACAGCCTGCACAACCACTTTAAACCTAACCTAACCGAATCCTGAGATTCTACAACTCAAAAGCTGGCAAACAGCACCCTTCATCGCAAGCTTTACAAATTCAACTCCCCGCATGGTGACCAGCCTCTAATTTAAATAGATCTCTAGGCCAGAGTATACAGTGTTGTTAGCTGTCACTTTGGCCGCACCTCAGCACCCCCAATAAACTTCGGCAAAAACACATTTAAATTAATTCCAAAGGCTCTGCTGCAAAAGACTTTCATTCAATTAATTTAAATTTTGTTGGTTACCCATTTCTCTTGGTGGGTGGATGGGAGAAGGATGATGGGAGGGGTTTGAGCAAAAGTACTTGTGCTCCCATCCCCCAAGTGATGTCAAAAGGATAATTTATATTTCAATACCCTGATGTCGAAAAATGATTTATTATTCCCTCTTTGACATTAACATGCTTGTAGTATCTTGTGGTTGTGCTGCGGAAAAGAAGCGAAATTCGGGGGCACAAACTTAATCAAAGGCATGATGGCGAACCCACCCACGGGCCCCCGTTGCAATACCTTAAGATGTAGACATACATAGTTAGGTGGTATTGCTCGCCTTTGCCAATGACGTAATTGGTTAAAAACATGACGAGAAGGAGATAGAGCACAGGGACGTCGGGCTTTCGGGCTAATCGGTTTTTGACTGATGCTGCTGTTGATGCTCCCGTTGCGTAGATAATGAAACACACAGATAGATAGAAATAAATGTCGTGTATCCTTAATAGGCAATCGATTATCATTAGAAAGGAAGGAAGGAATTTTATGATTATGTCGACCTCATTAGGAAGGTTGGAGGGCGGTTGTTTTTTTCTCTGTGTTTGGTGGACGGAGGAAATTGAAAATTAATCTAGTTTTCCGTGAAATGGAGGCGGAATATTAGAGAATTTTTAGTTCAACGGAGTGTCATTATGGGCTGGGGTAATTTGGACTCTATGAAGGCAAGGGAAGGGGTTGAGTTAGGAATTTTCTATGTTAGTCCGGGATATTTCTAATGGATATGATAAAATGTTAATCAGAGGGAACTCGTGGAAACTTCGACAAGAGTGCAGTGTAAACAAAGGACACACGAGAAATAATACCCAAGGTCTTTGAACAATATTGGACGTTACTTGCTCTTTGAAATACATAGTTCGTTTCAAAGAATTGCAACAGCAATGATAATGTCATCGTAAAAGACCAATGTCTGGGGTACTCTTGTGCGGGTGTCCTTTATGTTCCTTTGCACTCCGGTCTTAACAACTTACAACTTTGTAATTGCCCAATCCCTTCCATCCCAGATCGGATTATAAATTAACAAAACCAGTTTCTTCATTTTGGAACTCCCTACCAAGGATGACATGTGACAGGTTGAGCTTCAAAAGGAACAATAGTATGCAATGATCTCTGAATGTCAAGGATTCTGTGGCTGACTCCCCCTTCCCACCCCATCCCTCGTTCAAATTAGATAATCGCATACAACTCAAAGCTTAAGTGAATTTCCGAATATTATTCCTCTTTCTTGTGCTGTTTGTGACAATGCCATTGCTGGTCCAACCAACCTTCAGCACACTATCGCCCACTTCGACTATCATATCACTAAGCACACCCAACAAAAACCCTTTGAAGCTATGAAATTAAGTTTTCTTCTTACGAGAAGAAACTATCAAATTCTCTCTCTCTTTCTTCGTCGTCTCTATCCAAGTAATAAACTAGTTCCCTTCCTTCAGAAGATGAAAAAAAAAAAAAAAAAAACACATTTACCAGGAGCTGTGTAGGTCGTCCTTGCTGGATACTACTGTGGGAAAATCCGAATTGTGAAACATCTGATAAGGAGCCTCTTCCACTATCGCTCATTCATTTGGATGTTGTGTATGAGTTGTGTCTTTCTCTCTCTCTGTCTTTTTCTGTGTTCTACGCTTGTGGGAAGCGAGAGTGTACTGCTGAGTGGTTTCCCATTTATTCAACATGAACTTTGTAGTCTTTGTGTCGTCATCGTCGTCGTCGTAGTCGTAGTCGTTATATACGACGTTCTATTGAGGATTTCCCTGGAACAAGGACTATGATATTCGAATTCGTTTTTGAACCACAAAGTAACTGTAGGTTGTTCGGGGCAGCAGCACCAGTACAGAGCAGAACATCCAAGATACACATCACATTTCTTCTCCTTTTTCGCAATTAAAGTTTCCTTCATCCTTTTGGATTGTTTAATTCATTCGCCTGAAGGACGAACATACTCGTATACTCGACTAGAGTAGGTGTACCTAGTGCATGCCAGTGCTGCCATCAGTGCGTAGCAATAAATGTGGTTTCTATACAAAAACCAAAGTTACAACAAAAACAATAGAACTTGAGTCCTGCTACTGTAATTGGATTCGTTTTCTTAGAAGAGTTCCAACACTGAAAATTTCGGTTGAAGGCACATTAGTATAAGTGTAGGCTACGACAAAGGGAGTTTCTTCTAATTTCAGTTCGAATATACATATTTTCGAGTCCCGTCAACTGGTCAGAGAAATTGAAATCCATTGTCAAGAAGAAATGAATATCTAATGACGACGAACGGACAGAGGAACATAAGATTGTTTAATTAAATGGGCGGTATTACTTGCGAGGGTACTCAGGAGCTATTACGAGTGGGTTTCTGTTGTAGTCAAAGTGGCAGTGTGCTGTTGTAAAGTTATTACAGGATAAAGGATGGAGCCCAATTAACTTTCGAAATACAATGTAAATATTTAGGCAGCAGTAAGGAGCTTTCAATGTTCGGTTCATTGCACTCCATGTTACACAAAACCAGCTTGTTCTTTGGTTCAACACACCTTTATGGTATCAATTATAATTTCTAAGAACCTATATAATCCTTCACATCTTGTACGAGATCTTAATAGAGAAGAAGCGCTGCCCCATCATATGAGTCCTTTAACAGTATGCATGAATAAAGTGTACAAAAATCACAAACCAACGGCGGAGACTGTTCAGTTATTTCCGTACACAGACGATGTTGATAGAACTGAGCCAGTGCGTTCGACAGCATTAAGGTAAAAGCACCCAGATTGGGTTTGAACGACGTAAACTTATTGATAGTTAGGCGCTCCATCTACTTCTCTTTAGCAATCAAAGAAATAAATCTTGTCATTCGCTGTTCTTTGGACCAAGAAAGCATTTACGTTGTAAGTTCCAATATACTAAACAACAAAGGAAACTCCTAATCTTTCCAGTCCGACCTCATTTCGCTTCAGCATTGAGTTTATTGAAACCTTGGTCTCTACTACAGAGAACTCGCTTTAAGTTTAGGAATACGCACTAAGTGTCTTCCTTGACATCGCAGTGAAGCAATAATAAGCAACCTGAGCAAGCTTCAAAGTAGGTGGGCTGCATAAATGCTCACCTGAGAACTCGATCTGGATGTTAAACACGAGAAAACCGAGTTTGTGACTATAGCGTGTATACTGCGTGTATACTACACACTGCACTACTAAGAGTCACTTTATTCTACCATTGTTCGATTGCTTGGTGGAAGGTGCTGGGAAGAATAAACATCTTGAACGTGTGTCAAGTGATTTATCGAACAGGCTGTCTGGAGGTAAAGGGATCAATGAGATCAACGCTCTTAGGGACACTGGAGACAATACTGAACCTTGTTCCACTTGGAATTTGTTGCGGCAACATGACAGCTAAAAAAACGCTGGTATGGTATTTGACATATGCTAGAAGTTCATCTGTTCATCACTTGCTGTGTGATTGTGCACTATTAGCCAAAAAAGGCTCAATAAACTGCTGAGATTTATACAAACATCTCGAGATTTAAATGACCCATCGCAGGGACTTCACAATTGGGCACAATGGACTCAAGTAACCCATTGACCATCTCCGTCAACAAGGACACCCATGTACCCAGGCTAACTTAAGCTATTGACATCTCCGGTCATTCCAATCAAAAAAATATTCGCAAGACATAGGACTTGGTATTATATAAACAAGCTTTAGAGGATGATTTACATACTGTACAACTGGCCAACTGATGCCGCTCCTTTCAGAGACGTTATTTTAGACACTTGGCACCATACGTTTAGTCTGTCTTTATCTTGGAGAGCCACTCACAATTGTGTTCGTAGGAAACTCAATTTAATCGAATTTACGCCCTAACAGGGAACGTAGAAAGACCCAGGACACACTTCGGGTCTGCAAAATTATTTTCTGAGTTTTGCTTAGTAATCTTATTTCCGGAAGCCCCGGTGTTACTCAAAATCAAAACAAAAATCAAAGAACTCAATCTTGCGATCGAATTCAAAGAATTCTTGCATTATCGTGCTTTTTTGGAACGGGTTACAGATTGAGATTCCTACCTCGGAAGACGAAATGTATGCTCTGCAAAACTTTGATCCTGCCAGTTCTGCTATATGGAGCCGAGTGCTGGACGATAAGCAGGAAACCAGAGCACATGTTGGGCACTTTCGAGAGAAAAATTCTTCGTCGAATTTTCGGTCCCATATGCAAGGAGGGCGAATGGAGGAGAAGATATAACCGCGAACTCTATGAGCTGTACCAAGATGTGGATGTAGTCCAAAAATCCAAAATACGTCGACTACAATGGCTCGGCCACATCGAGCGAATGTACAATAATGCTCCAGCAAAGAGGATCTTCGACTCACACCCCCCAGGTTCGAGACGACAAGGAAGACCGAAATTCCGTTTCAGAGCCTAAGCTATCGCGGATGCCAAAGCGCTTGGACTGGACAACTGGAAGCAGCGTGCCCGGGATCGAAGGGAATGGAAGGCTACCGTGTCTCAGGGAGGGACTCTTCACGGGTCGGGAGCCCGTTAAGTAAGTAAGTACAGATTGAGTAAGGGCATACTGGCTCTCGCTAAAGATGCAGATATTCTGATTCCAGCACAGATTAGGATAGCATAGATCTAAACTTGAAAAACAGGGGCTAGGACTCTGTATAGCCCAGTCCAGGGCCCGACTTTGGGAGTTTCGAAACCGATAGACCATTCCAAACAGCCAATGAAGGTGTATTCATTCATTCTGAATGTAAGAGGAGTTCTGACACATTTGTTTAGCTCTGGCATAAAGAATACGTTTTTCCACAAATTGGTCAAAAAATTTTTTTTTTTTCGAAAATTATACTTTGGCTTTATTGAAAATTATTGTTTTTGTTTGTGTACTATAACCACTTTTCCGAGAAGTTAGGTCCCTTGGATATATTTCTATAAAATAGCCATATACAGTCATTGGTTTGTCTATCTAAGCACATCCATATCCCCGTTGGTCATTTATCGCAAACGATGTTTACAAGACCGTTGAAAACAATTTTCCAGCAATTCCCATCGATCTCTCTCTGCAATTTACCCTCCGGCCATCACTGTCACCACCATCGTCATAATCAAAGTCAGTTCGACCTCGGGGCTGCAGACTTTTCAATAAATATTCAATGGCCGTCTTTTGTCCTCCAATCAATAAGCTCATCAATTCATGCCTATCGGAGCGCACAAAAAAAAAATCCGATGGTCTCCAGGCAGGGTGTTGATGTTTTAATTTTTCATTCTCATTGAAGGTGCATTGAACTTTTATTATCCTGACAAGTAGTACACACAAAAAAAAGCAAAAAAAAATGCTAAAACGTAATTGACAATGCCACACAATGTTTAGAACTTTCACACTCTCAAGCCCTACACCACCGCCGCCGCCGCCGCCACCCCCTTTATAACTTTAAACGCCTTAAACAACAGAGTAAAACAGAGAAGCAACAAGAAAACAAAACGAAAAAAAAGGAAAAACCATTTGCATTCTCATCTCGAAAAAACAACAGCAAAAAAGTCCAACAAAGCGTGTGCCATGCACACCCAGCTTGTGCGGGGGATTTCGACACATTCCACATTTGAAAAATTTGCTTCAATTAAAAGTGCAACCGCTCTCAAGCCCGTACACAAGAGTCAGAGGGTGGCGGGGAAGCATTGCTCATTTTAGGATTTGCATAGTGGTAATGGTCGGTGGTGGGGAAACCAAACCACGCCAGCATATAATACACGCCTAGACTAACCGACCAGACGCCTGTCAAAGTGACAAAAACATTTTCACTTTTTTTGTTGGTTTTTTCTTTTTTTAGAAGAGTGGGCAGGAAGAGTATTAAAGAAAATGCGGGACATCCCTGCAAGGAGAGACAGAGACGAGGATGCAATTGTGTCAAAACTATTGCCATTAGCATTAGCCTTATTCACCCGTAACCGAGGCGAAATGGCGCCCAACGTTGCCTCTGGGTGCAGAAAAACTCGGAAACGAGAAGTAGTGAGTGTAATACTCACCACCAGCACCTCTTCCCTGTTGTCACGACCAGAATAGAGTAATGAGCGGAATTGCATGTAAGCAGGAGCTGGGTGGTGGTATACACTCACCCAAGGTATCATAGAGTTGCTTCTGCTCCTGTTGTAATTCTCAATGTTGTTGCGAAAGGAGCAGTAGGAGAGCACAGGCTTACATTGCGAGGTCGCACCCTACACACATATGTATGCCTGCAGCACAAGAGGAGCAGTTCCCCAGGGTGTCCCTCGAAAGAAGAGATAGAGAAAAGAATGCAAAAAGGATGTCATCATAGTTGGGTCATAGAAGACAAACATCGCCAACAGGCACAAAAACAGGCTTAGCGAAAGGAAGAGCACAAAAAAATTCAAGTCCTTTTCCGTTGAGGAGTTACTGCCACTGTGGTGCTGGTGCGAGCGGGTGTTGGTGTTGGTAAGAACAACACAAACAAACCCCTCTATAGTTTTTGTATTTTTTTGTTTTTTCTCTTACTCTCCAGTCCTCGAGGATGTTAGACGTTGAAGAATTATTGCATTTTGTCTTTGCCCCCCGCTCATTGTTGTTATACTTGTGACACTGCGATTCTAGCGATTCTAGAATTCCTGTTCCTTCTTTTGTTTTCAGGGTGCTGGGGTTGGTCGTAGAAAGTTTTACTGTTTTACTGAAGATGGCTGCATGGGGGGATGCGACCACTGGTTAGGTAATTTAAAACAGATGAGAGAAATTCTGTTTACAACGTTGCACTTTAATGGGAATTTACAATTGAAATACGGTTGACTACTGCAAGTGAAATGAGGAAAAAAAATAAAAAAAAAAACAAAAAAATGTTTCTCGACGGGACGGGATGATAATACGTGTGGGAATGTGTGAGTTTTTGTTTAGATTGAGGGCACAGAGATGACACTTGGGTGGTCATGGGAGTTATGGTCTGTTGTTTTTCTTATAAAATGATATAGTGGTGGGGGGAAGGGATTCCACAAGACAAAGAGGACATAAGTACATACTTATTCAAACAGGTAGAAAAAAAAAACATTGAATTTGAATGAAATTTTTAATTTCTGACGGAGAAACAAGTCTCACTATTCCTGTCATTAAGCATAATTAGAGAACGACTGTTGTTTATCAGCACTACTGAAGCATTCCTATGTTAATAGCCCTGTTTGACTTACCGAGGCCTTCGTTAACACATCACAGGAAGCAATTGTATTAGCTCTGGATAGAAAACTGGTAAACAAGTGGTCATTATCGTCAAAGGTATATTTGAAGAAATCCTTTGAGATTCTATACGAAGAGGACTTACTATAACTCGGGAATGGTGTTTGCCAACTGGGCTAAGTCAAATGCCCAACAAAAACTGCAATAGTAGAGCAACTGTGGTCAATAAGGCTGTGGGGTACTATACTAACACCAGTCAAAAAAGTTAAATATCTGAGGATATAAAAAGGAGCAGTAAACACATATACTACCTAGAAGTGACAGAAACCATGCCAACTGTAACATAGCTAAAATGTCAAATAGCGAAGCCGCTATCTTGGAACTTGACTTCTATGTCATTAAGTTTGAACTCGTAAGGGAATTCCTGTAGAAACCTAATGAACTTGGTAGGAGAAACAAAGTGACATTCTGTTGGATACCTGAAAAAAAAAAAAACAAAAAAAAAAAATAAATACTTGGTGCTACAGGTCGATGGGACAGAAGGCCTAGCTTCTCACAACTATTCGTGTTGTGCGTGTTATATTATTTTACACGAATGGAAGGGGCCTACTGTTTAATGCCGTATCCGAAGGGCAATTTTTTTTTTTTTTTATTTGAGAAGCTTTCTCAGGACAGTTGTACTCTCGGATGTTAGTCAGACACTTGCGAGAGGTGGGGCCGTGATAAAACTTTTTAGGTGTTACCCGACTGGAATTCGATCTCGAACCCCTTGCTCCATGGTCCAACGCACTAACCACTGAGAAACGGCGCCCACCTAGATACCTGGCAATGTTTAAATGCAGTGACCGACTCCCTAGCAAGGAGGGAACCATCAAAAATCATTATGGGTCCTAAATCATATTACAGAATAGCGAATCATACCCCCAAAAAAAATTCAGGATACTAGAGATAAAAAGAGGATAAGAAGTTGGAATAATGCTCATGACAAGTGGAAACCTTCAAGCATATATCAGAATGACTAGGAATAACCTCCATATTATATGTGTCGTAACGATCCTTCTTACATGATATTGTAAACTCAAGGAGACCTTAAACAAGCTAGGAATATCTGAAGAAGGTCTATGCAAATTCTGCGATAAGTCCAGTGCAATGCCAAAATATGTGCAGGAATCTTGTGGGGCACTGACCCAAAGGAAACTGGATTAGAGAGAGAGTGCTCTAGGACAGGTTTCTTCCCATAATGCGTTGTAAGAGAATGTACGGTCCTCAAAGGAATATAATGTGAGGGAAACTGTAATAAGGGCACGTACCTAAATACTCAAAACATCAGTCACATGAATAAATTTATCAAAGTATCATCACATATTCCACTGAGAGATCCAGACTACAGACCGAGGTTACGCAAGGAATCATTCGGAATGCTTTCAGCGTATCTGGTAGGTATACTTAATTTAGTGGATTGAAATAAAGTGAGTGTGCAACAAACAAGAATATTTAAAATGGTTATTGCTGTAAGTAGAGATAGACTAGAGGTGGTGACTAGCTTCAAAAATATTTTATATTTAGCCCAAGAACTCAGACTTACAGACGCAAGGCATGTGGAGATGAATGATCAGCCCGTCGGTAACCAAATTAACCACCTTACGGTCAACAGAGGAAGTCTCATAAGATGTTCGAAATTCCCAAGGTGCAAACATCAACACGTAGTTACAGAGAACGTATGGATGTGAACATCGAAGGATGTCATTACTGAAAGGTCTTAGTCGAATCCACTTGGCCAATGACTTGACTTGATGTTGAAAGTGCAGAACAAATGCAAACAAAGTTAAAAATAGGATAAAACATTAGCTTCTTTACAAATAAAGTGCACGACTGGGTCGTACGTACTTACACCTTAATGCTGAAGTCTGGCTCTAATAAAGGAGGCGTGGCATTCTTTGTATTTGAAGGAATTATTTTAACATTTAATTTTTTGGTTAGAATTCGATTTCGCCTCGAATTGTCACCCCACAGACTCCAGATATGAAGCAAATCCGTCCAGCGGCTTAGGCTGCAGTCGACCGAACAGGCACACAGACCGAATTAGTTGACCCACTTTTGTAAACTTCTCCACAACAGTAAAGTCACACAGATTTTAATCAAATCTCGAAATTAAAAATTTTCAGGAAACCAATACTTGCCCTATAAGTATAGGTGTACACAAAAATGGGATACGCAAACGCCATCGAACCACATACTGACATTTGGAATACACATTCATGAGGCTCAACTTATGTCAGATATTCTGTTTCTGTGAATCATAAACACAAAGCTTAGATGCTGCCTTGCTATGAGTGGGAAAATTAGAAAATTTTTGTACCACAAAATGTATGAAAAGTTAGGTTACGCATACGCCACCGATCCATGTACTGGATAACCTGAATCTACATTCACAGGGCTCAGCTTAAGTCAGAAAATCACGAAAATCCAAAGAAAAGAAGGATCAGAGCCTGCTGAAATAGAATGGTAACAAAGGTAGAACGTATCCGAAAACGAAAAAAATGACCTTTGAACTACGGAACTGACAGCAGAAGTGATTAGTACTCTAAACCACACCGGCGCAAGCAATGTAATAGTATTTGCTGGTAGAAACTTTAGTTAAACCTGCATATGATCTGCCAGGATAGTAATCAAAATTAAACGGCTGGGCTTCAGAATTATAATTGGTCTCAACCACTGCCCGTGAACTGATCCTCCAGGCTTCTCATTGATTTTTTTTTTCATTTTTCGCAATAATTAACAAAAGTTTCAGTTCAAACCTGTGCTTATATAGGAAAAAAAAAAACCGAAAAAACCAAATCATTAACATTTTTCGAAGGAAAAAAAATATATAAATATACAACCCCCCTTGGGCGGAGTTGCATTTAAATGAAAGCAAAACTCGAAAAAAAGCAGACTAAACTTTCCTTAATTGGATTCGGTTAAACAATTATGCAGCGCAACCGAAGGAAGAAAACACCCCAAATAGGTGGAGGAAGAAAGTTGTGCAAAAGGAAAATAACAACAGAAAATGACTAAAACAATGGGAAAACATCTCACCGAACACAAACAAATCCAGATGTTAAATACTACCCGCCGCTGACGCCGCTACCGCCGCCGCCCTGCATAGAATACAGTAAAGCAGCACAGTCAGTGAGTCCTTTTGAAACAATCCAAACTCAGCTGAAACCGCAACAGCAGCAGCAACCAACAGCGGCTGCAACAGCAGCTTCAACAAGCTAAACCACTCGACCGACATTACCGTCGGTTCTGTCGCCGCCACATGCCTTAAGCGAATGATGATTCAATTGTCAAAGTTAAATTACTTAATTTGGGCAAACCTCGCACTCTCTCCTACTTTATCTGTTGTGTCGTCGTCTCCCTCTCATTTTGAGAGCGCGTTGGCAAACGAAAAAAATTAATTAACAAACACTTAGCATTTAGAAAATAACGGTAAGGAAGGAATAACACAGCTCATATTGTCTCTCAAGGAGGGATGGGGTGGTTCCTTGAGAGTCGAGAACACAACACAAAAAGTAAAAAAAAAAAAAACAAATTAAAAGTTCCCTTCGGGTGAGTTCAGTGAGATAAAACAAAGTGAAGGGTGTCTCTCTGACAGCCACCACAGTGGTTGAGTTCGGTGCGTATTTGCATTTAAAGTTTCTGACAGAACTTCGTAGAAATTTTATTTAATTTTTTTTTTTTGTTTTTGTCATTGCGTTGTTTAATTTTTCAGATTTTTGTTTAAATTGATTCTATTATTCGTAGGGCCCGCCCTTGCGAAATTGAATTCAACGCCTTTGGAGACCCGGTCTTTTGTGTGCTTTCTCTCCGGTGTGCTGTTGTTTGTTGTTGATTCTGTGGGCGGAGAGGACGACGACGACGATGGCGATGGCGATGGCGGCGACTATGGCTACAGCATGAGAATTTAATTTACAATTATTGAAGTGAATCCGTTTTGTTTTTAGGGGATTTTGGGAATTTGTTGTTATATCGCTTTTTCTCATTTTAGAGAGCATACTATGCCCAGGGACACGATACAGACGTGATTGGACGAGGCACAGATAGAAACCGAGCCAGTGCGTATGTTTCCTATTCAATCAGGAATATGGAATTATTGATGGCCGAAATGATGGGGTGTGGGTGCGGGGGCGGAGGTTGTTGTTTTTACGGTTTTCAATTCCGATAGATGCTACGGAAAACCAGGAGAGATTTAGGTTAGGTAAATATTTACGACAAAATGCCCATCGGATGATTGGTGATGGATATTGCTCGTGTTGAAAACATAATGCGCCCTTTCGCTGGACTATTTTTTTTTTTTTTATTTTTTTGCATACACATATACATACACATTTATATAAATTGATATGAATCGTGCCGCGAGCACTGTGTGATGGTTTCGACATGCTTTCACAGTTTGAAGAAAAAAAATTTGCCGGAAGCAGATATTTCAAATAAGCCTTCTATTTGTATGTATGTTAGTTACAAACATAGGTATGTATGTACGATGTGAAATTAAATTACTAAAGCACTCGTAATAGTACTAGGACGCCAGCAAAACCGAGTCCTGAAAAGACCCAACTGAGCACAAGTGTGCCGGTGGCTCAAGTGGTTAGGGCGTCAGGTTCGAGAATCGATTCCCAGACAACATCCAAAGGTTTTCCACGACCCCACATCCGAAAATATAACTGTTATCAGAAAGCTTCTTAAATCTCAAATCCATTCGTCTAAAAGAACACAATTTCCGTACTCTTTTTTTGAAGCAAAAGTTTAGCTCTAGGAAAAGGCGGTCTGAATTGGAAAGCCCATTCAACATCCTCGTTAGATGACCCATCACAATATCCGTACCGACATACATATCCTTACCTGACTTGTTGAGCATTTATTTGGAAAAGACCGACACAGACCACCGCATCATCACCATATTGCACAAATCGATACGAATGCACACTGAGTATCTAACACTACCTACTGCGCAAATTAGACATCACTGTCACCTAAGAATTACGTTGGTGTATACTGTGCAGATTTGGAACTTATAATTGAAAGGAAACTGGCATGAAACCTGGTCGTATTAGGAACAGAACAATGTGGTGTACTGGCTCTACACGACCACTCCAAGATCAATACTTCTAGTCTGGTGGACAGCATTGAGTAAAATCAGCTAAGTAGCATGGGGTCAAATTCATTAGGATTCCAGGACACAGTAACAAAAAAGTGGTTCGACCAGGACCTGACAATGGTCGTTGTCTATATTTTACCGCCCCTAGCCCTTGTAAAATACAATATAAAGAGCAAGACTGCGGGAGATTAACTAAAGACAGATGGAGTGCACTCTCATATTTTCGTGTCTCCAGACAACTCTGGACAAAACATGACAATCCCAAAACCAAATCATAGCACTTAATAGACCCAACCTAGCACTCTTCACGGGAATTATTATGGCCCACAACCTCCTGGCAGACCATCCTCTAATAGACTGATGACCTCTAACAAAACTGCGGTGAAACGAATGCAGAAAAAAGCTTGGCCTTAGAAATACCACTTAGAACACCAGGGCAACATGATAAACAACTTGAAATTTATAGTAATTTTGGGGTAATTTAGGAAGGTCCATAGACAGGAATCAACAATGAATCCATCGGCGATCCGAGTGCTGGCTGCATGTGCAGTTACTGCATTTACTTTCCAACCAATATCTGGCCTTATCCCCATTGTTTCGCTGGTTCTGCGACTCATCGCATAAGACTTACTTGTTGAAGTGATTCAACAAGTCGCTCACTTGTAGGAGAGATTCAACAAGTCGCTCACTTGTTGAAGTGATTCAACATGTCGTTCACTTGTTGGAGTGATTCAACATGCCGTTCACTTGTTGGAGTGATTCAACAAGTCGAGGCTAATTTTACACGATCAAAACTTTCTGAACAAGTATAGCTAAACAAGTTCTTTTTGACTTGTTGGACTATGCTTAGATCAAAGTGATATTCTTCACATTTTCAGGAATATCTAGGCATATTTTTATTTGTCATCAACTTGTTTTCAGTACAAAACATTTCACTGACAGTATTTGTTCCATTTATTCACATCTCTGCTCCTTTAGATACTTGCACATCTAGAGGAGCGCATTTATATGAAATTACCCTAGTCTATGTTCATATGTACATTCAGAGCCTGAAAGATGTTGACAGACAAGTATAGAGAGCAGAAGAATTTTCGTGGAAAAAACAAAGCAAACATTTGTCTTAACATAATCGGCTTTGAACCCGAGATGATGAATACATATACATACGTCCGCAGCGGAAGAGGAAGCTCAAATGCTCGATAATTTTTGAGAAAAATGAGAATATATAAAATAAAATTCATCCTGACAAGTTCCATAAATTTTTGAAGTATTCCCTCCCGACTACTCGTGGATGCATGCAATTCATCTCCAATAAAACAGCGACTACACTTCACTCTCAATATTCTTAACATTGTTGCAATTTATTTATGTGCCCGAGCTCCTCGAGAAAGATTTTTATGTTTTTCTTCCTTTTTTTCCACCTACAGTGCTCATTCGGATAAATAATTTAAAAAACAAAATGCGAACTGAGTGCACACAATACGTAAAAAGTAGGAAGATGAGAGATGCTTCTACCAGCTCCCAGCTCAACCCACCAACCCATGACCTACACATATCCACGCACGGCCTCGAGATAATTTACATATCATTTTCTTCCTCACTCGTCCTTTCACAATTTCATTCCAAGGAGTGTCTTCTTGTACCTACATGGGGGTACGCGTTCACAATTAAGTGCCAAATTTGGTCTTAAAAAAAACAGAATACAATCCTGCCACCAATGAAACGAACATAAAGAACATACCACCGCCGCCGCCGTCGAGTGCCCAATCGTCGTCATCCTCCACTTTCCCGACAACATTTACAGATCCACACTGTAGCTCAGCAGAACTGCAACTGCAAGTGCATTCAATTTCGTCGGCGAAGGACATCGCGACGATGACGACAACGGATGCAAGTGTGTTGAGTGTGCTCGCGAGATAATATTGTTTTAAAATAGGAAAATTACATTTCATCCGTGCTGTGTGTTTCCATGCAATGACGACGATACAAAAAGCAGATCCTTAATTTGGTTTACTTCAAGGATAAATTAGCTGTATGCAATATTAAAGTAGATCGTCGAGGACCTCTCTCTTTTTTTTAATTTTTCCTTCATTTCACTGTTTCGCTGCGTTTCTTAGTTTATTATGTTGAGATTATCCTTGGAACTTGTTAGAGCTACATCTTTGTACCAAGTATACGAGTACAAAATGAATGAAGACTGTGAGATTGCTGGAAGGGAAGCGAAGAGGGACCGAACGAAATGGAAGCTGAATGTGTTGTGCATATGGATCTCTCAAGGATGCGTGGGAATTATCGTAGCGGAAGACTGCCGGCATGAGCTATTGGAAAAGTTGATGCGACGCAACATGTAATTAGTCTGCCACAAAAGCGGTGTGCTATAGAGGGCTTATTAAACGAGGGAATTAAGATGACTCGATTGGAAAATGAGTCCTCTTACATTACATTATGAAAACATGGGTAACATGTGTGGGAGACGTATGTAGAACGTGGAGCGATGACTTCACTTTGGTTTAACGTAAGTATCTATTTAAGTGCTGCAATGTGTAGAATTATGCAACAGGATACTCCTAATATGAAACTATCCGAATGAGGGACGAGTGTTATTAGGTTTTTATAAACAGATGAAAGAGTGTCGACACTAGTGCCAAGATGCTTACATACATATATGTATATACATACATATATGCACCTCTTCTTTGTCATTAGAGATAAGTCACGACTGGGTTCCAGTCCCTTGATCATAGGTACAATAGACAACGGTTGAGGAGGGAAAGTGTATCTACATGAATCCTCTAGATTGAATTAGCAGTGGGATCTAATTCCAAGACGATGACAAAGAAAAGAAGGACGAGGGCTTTTTCGGGACGGAAAAAACATCGACTTCTTCAAAAGAAGAAAGAAAGACAAGTGGACAATCGAAGATATAAAAGGACTACACTCCACGCATAATATATGAAATTTTTATCAATAGAACGTGTCAGGCCACAGTTGGTGCTGAGAATGTGGACACATTTTTCAGCAGACCATATATCGGCGATAAGGGCCAAGATCGCGCTGTTAGGCAGAATGAACCATTCAACATAGATGGGGATAGCCAACATTACAGTCATCTCTAAAGTTTGATCAGACGAGTGTATGCCTGGTGAATGAAATCTCACTATCGTTAGCCAGATCCACAAAGAATTGCACTTATTACACAGGTCTCTTAAACATAACGTACAAGATCTTATTTGGCATACTGTGTGAATGCTTGAAACCCTTCGTCAACACTCTGATTGGCCCCAATCAGTGTGGATTAAGGCTAGTTGATCAAATTTCAATCATCGACAGATCCTGTGAAAAACATAAGAAGTCCAAACCGATACCCATCACCATTTTATCGATTTCAAAGCGGCATATGGCAACATCTTTAGAGACGAGCTACAGAGGCCCATGTCTAGCTTTGACATTTTGTGACGAACTTGTTTCAAACAGTAAAATGATGGAGGACGTTCTTTGTTTCGTCAAAGTAGGTAAATTTGATGTCAATAAAGAATTTATAGAAGGTGACGTGATATCACACAGTCCGCAGGCACAATCTTTCAAAAGTCTGGAATTACTAGAGCAACCCGACTATATTAACATTATTGGGAGAACACAACGCCCTGTCATTGGTGCATTCAGTAGTATGAGGGCAAAACCACGCTGTAAACGAGAAGGGACACACAACATCGGCGAATTGGAAACAACGTCACAATCAACAGGTAGTAAGGGACAGAGTCGGGTCTGCTGTAAGTTCGGAGAATGACATCTAAGCAGAAACGTAGAAGAACTCTTGCCAATCGCTATTTCTTTGGACTGACAAGGCAACTGAGTACAAATTCTCGAAGAGTCTTCAAATCCAACCCAGAGGGACAATACAATAGAGGAAGACCTCGCACAAGTTCAAAGAGAAGCTCAACCAACTTGGAGTACCCAATTGGAGAGAGTTAAATAAGACCGCAATAATCGTAGAAACTCTATAGTGGAGGTTCAGGTGAACTTTAAAGTGTAGCGCTGTATATGTAAGTCAGGAAGTCAATTCTTCAACTTCTTTATATTTACAGAAGCTATTGACAGAGAGAACCCATGTCCTGGAAACATGTTTATGCAGGATTTTCACAAAGAAATATTTTAATTTCTATATTTTTACAAGAGAGCCAGTACTGATTGCACGAAATTCGAATGAGAAAGAAAAATGTCCACAATTTCTCCTAAAACTTTAAGAAGTTCAATAAAAAAAGATTACTGTGCATGTTCGTCAAAGAATTTTAAACTTGAAATGAATTTCGAAACTTGAAATGACAAAATATTTGATAAATACCACTAAGTTCTATTCACCTACCTGCTATTGTCGTCCTCAGACCATTTCCAAGGAAAACGTATACTGCACAGTCACTCAGAGTCAAGCGGCAACGATAAACCACAAATCATACCGACACTTCTTTATTAATGAAGTAAAAAAAAAAATTAAAATTTTGGATGAACTATAGGTTCAAGGAAATGCGTTTACACTCACACTTTTGCAAACTAGTCCGCAAGTACTACAAAGCCGCGCAATGATCTCAACACTTGAAAATACAAAACAATACTGAGTTGCGCCGACAACGATGCTGCGAGCACGTCCAAGCTTTTGATCCGATACGCATAAGTATATGTGGATGTGTGCAAGCTTTAGGAAGGTTTTGTTTTGTATATCAGAACATGATTTTTTGATCTTTTTGTTTTCTTGGCAACACCATACAATTTACTAAAAAATTGCAAAGATCTGGATGTGAGTGTATCACCAGTGCAGTAAGTGTTTCTTCTGCATAGTTGGGCATGTGTGACCTGGTGTCCTTATACACACCCGGCAAATAGATCACTGCTTGATCCGTTATCCATCTTAAAACCTCTTAGCGGTGGCTCAGTTATTATATCCACTATAACCAGCATCCTTGTCCGCATTGATTGATCTAAAAACCCTTGTTCATCAGGATTATTGTAACTTTCACTGACAATCAAGCTAAAATTCGCCCTTCATATAACTACCGCTGCAAGGCTGAGAAGATCGCCATAAAGGTTACGACTCTATGGATTCTCCCGACATTTCAAAACATGCCCTTCGTTAGATACATATATGTAAACATCTACTGATACAGGTCACATCCATGAGCACCAACAAACAAAAAAAAATTCAAGCGAGGTACCAGTTTCTAACTTCTTTACACGAAGAGAGGATCTTTTCATCAGTTATACTTTCGGATGTTTGTCACACGTTCGTCAGAGGTGAAAAAACGTTTGGTAAATATTGCCTGGGAATCGATCGATTGCCTAGAACATCTCGCTCAATAGTCTGTTGCAGTAACTACGACGATTAACCAGGATCGGAAAATAACTTGATATGTCATAAATCAAGTCAGACAGGTTTGGTCAAAACGAGATCAAAAACTATGTCCGCACGAGACGCTGTGGGAAAGGTGTCTTGGTATGCACTTGTTGAGTTTTGTCAAACTGAACCAATGTCCTTAGACCCTATGAAGATTATTCTGTTCAAAAATTCTCTGGGCAGTTCTAGACGTAGGTACCTGGTTAATCAAATGTCAATAAGAACGTGATTCGAAAACGGCTTGCAGAGTTTGATAGTAAGACCAGCAATGATGTGCTAGCTTTATGCCCAAACAACAGCTCTATAAACGATTTTCTATTTGTTTTTTTTTCAAGCAAATAGAAATGTTTTTATTATTAGCTAAAAAAACTGGCAAAAAGAAGCAATTCATGGCTGAGATTTGTGTAAACATTCTTAAGAGAGCGACGTTAAGAAAACAGCAGGTTTGTGTTCGAAAAAAAGAACAGAGAATCGTACTGTGTTTAAAGCAATTGGCTACATCTTGTGATTAGATAATTCATTTTATGGACAACAACGACATATTTCATTCGATTCAGTTGGTAGATTCTTAGTAAGGTGTGACTGACTACAAAGGAACTATAGAAATCAGAACTGTGTATCCATAGCCAGAAATAGAAGAATAGAACAGACCATATTGAACAAACCCATCGAGTGTTAAACAACCCACGTACAGTATCATTTCTTCACCATTGAATGTGAGAAATTCAATACCATTTTTGGGAGTAGGTACCTCAAGGTTGCCACTTACCACCGACTATCTTTCTACTCCATCTCTTTGCATTCATTGTCATCGCATCAGTCATTAAATCCGCCCGATTGACTTTTTCATGCAAATGACATAGAAAAAGAAATGAAATAATAAAAATTATTATCCTAGACAACCTAAACGTTGTCCTTGACAACAATCTTTGTATTCCAAGTGGAAAAGAAAAACCCTCTGCAAATTCGATGACAATTTTTGTTCGTTTTCCCTTCATAAAATGTAATTTTAAGTCGCTTTTATTCGAAATCCTTCGAAATCGAACCGACACTAACATACACGTTTCCCAGCATAGTATCCTTGCCAGTATCTCTATGGATGTACGCCCCCACACACAAGTAATAATTTCGCACGACTGGTGCTATGGAATTTTATTATCGCATAACTAGTTTACAGTTGTTTTCGTTTTTTTTTTTTTCTTTCTTTTTCTTTATGCCTATATACACACTTACATAGAGTAAGTGAATTTCCATTTTCATACATCATTTTCTTTATCGACGCGTTTGCTTCTGTACCTACTTTTTTTTCATCCTATTTCCTGGAAAACAAAAATGGAAAAAAGAAGTCCACCCACTTAAAATGGTGGCCCCCCCCCCCTGAACTCGATTGAACCGTTTTCCGATTTTTCACACTATATACCGTTTATGTCATTTGATAGAGTGATGTTGCCACAGTCGAAGAAGCAGAGCAGGATACAAGTATCCTACGGCACACACACACATGGGTGTACGAGAACGTATGTATGTATCTTACCTTCTTATGGAGGTGAAACAATGAAAATTTCTTCATAGCGCTTTGGAGAGAACGGAAAAGCAAGGTCCTTGTTGTTATTTTCGACATTGAATACCGTTACTGGCGAATTCGATTGTATACCTTCCACTCAGCGCCGCCCGTTCACAGTGTTTCACTGTTTCAAGGTGCTAAGCGAATGTATTTTTTCTCGGAAAGAAATTGACTTAAAGGATAACAATTTGAACACGGTACCGTTCACTCTATCACTCTATCTATGCTTGCAGTTCGAAAGAATTGTATAAAATTTGCTAATGGAAAACAGTCGTTGCACTCAGGAATAGGATTACTTGAGGATTAGATTAGGATGCTGTCTAAAGGAACGAGAAATAGATACAGAGTTGCGAATGGTTTGAAAGAAGTGGTATGGGTTTCTTTTTTACTTTTTTTTTTTGTTTTGGCAGATGGATGGATTGAATAACCGGATGAATATAAATTTTTCAATATCAAGTATGTTGACTTGGGGTAAAGGTTTCAGACAGGGTAATCTAAGTGACTTACATATGAAATTGGTAAGGCGTCATCCGTATGAGCGTAGTAAGTTTGGAGGTTGTCGACATCTTGAAACAAATAGTCGGCAGTAAAAGAGGTCATTTCAAATTCATTGTGTCTGCAAAGACTGACATTCAGAGACGACTTGCTAACCAAGGCAGCACATTAAAAAAGAAAGACACGAACAGATTGAATTTGTAGAAATAGGTTAGGGAAATTTAAGGATCTTTCAGAGTTCTATAGCCAAGATAGCCAAGGAGCATAGGAGGAGTTAAGTAGCATCTTTCCAATGGACATGATATTGCGCAAGTGCTAGGACAATTAGACAGCCCAAATGTAGTCGATGTAGCAATCTTTTCAAAATGAGGTTGCAGCCAGGGGGTTTTATTCTCCAAAGCAACCGGGGAGGACAGCTTCACACAAAATATGTGTACAGCTCCTTTTTACACCTATTGCAGAATTCGTAGAAGGTGGTACCAAGGCATTTCCCACGCGGGGGTCACTATCTTTCTGATGGTTTTCCTACAATGCAGATCTTTGAAGATTTGTTTAGACGTCGTATGGGAATATTGCTCCTTCAACTGTTTCCCATCTAACGGCTACGGTTCCCCTGGTCCATTTTCAAATGACTTGGAATATCGCGATGAGCTAGAACTCTGCACAGGAATACGTATCATCTGACAAGGAACTCATCTCACGCCATGGCCATATCTATCCAGTGAACAATCCAGAGCTGACGACTCCAGATTGGGCTCCTAGCCTTTTACATGAATAGAGAGCAATCGAAGCCTTTTGACCAACCCGAGTATCTGGCTTGATCTGGAAATAGCAATTCAAAACCCTTGATCTTTGAAGGAGTTATACATGTGTTATGTGCGAACGACACCTGTTCAGTCTGGAACAGATTAATTCCAACACCAACTCTATCCTTTTACTTTGAGAGTTTGTACAGAGTAGGCTCTATCGGGTTTCTGCCTGTAAGAAATAGTTTCCTGAAAACTTGAACACCCTCATCATACTCTACACTTCCTCATAGGCTCATAGTATGAAGACTACTTTGTGCCTCTTCCTGGATCTAGGGGTGTAGTCGAGTTAAAACAGCTCCTTAAGCTAATATTAAGTTAGTTCCACTGGTAAGACACCATCGAGATCGGGCAATTCTTATGGGAGGAAAGCAAGACGACTCACATAACGCATTTTCTTATGGTTGTCTGCAGAAAGTCCTTCCTCTGTTTCACTGTTTTTGAAAAGCACTAAGATTCATTTTTACTGGACATAATCCAGTTGCCATTTGGTTTGGGAGGAATATATGGAAATTAAGCTAAGATAAGATAATCCGAGATTAATCATTAGTCTTTCCATCTTTGTACAGAATAGATGCAGTCAGAAACTTTGTAATTATCTAACCTCTAACTTATCTTTCCTAATCCATGGATCCTATAGAACGATATTCTTGATTTAAAAGCTTCCTGCCTTTACGTCGCAACCTACGATAAGTTCAGCAACGGAGGGTTCTCCACATTCCTGTACGGATTGGGCAGGCCCTGCGTTTAAACCCATATATAAATGCAAACTGTCTCCCATAGACATGACCGGTCAATTTAACATTCAACTTCTTTGGATTATAGGGCAAAGGGACAGTTCAAAGCATTGTAAACCTGACCTATCCTTCTTAAAAAAATGCCTTAAATATACCAATGCATGTACTGATCTGAAGTCATGGTGTTATTGAAGAAAAAAAACTTAGTTGCCCAAGTTAAGTGACTAAAGCCGGATTTGAAATGCTTTAAGAAGTTGGCCCGTCACAATAGACCGAACACTGTCTAATATGCAAGCATGCAAGAAGTCCTAGAGTACACCTGAACGATATCTGTATCTGCTACATGGACCAAGAAGAGAAGAAGAGACGAGAACAATAGAACTTTAACTATCACGATTAAGGCAATCTAACACATCTAGTAAGATTTTTCTAAGGTCCTTGTGGTATAACCTACCATACACGTCTAGCCGGGTAGTCCCCACAGAAATGCGTTTTAAGCTCGTGCTTACATGAACAAATATTTTTCTTTTCAATTGAATTCAGTGTGGTGATTCCCCAGCACAATGCGGTCACCAAAGCAGCCCTTAATTATTCTACTTCAGCAAAATTCCTCGCATATCTCTATGTCCAATTATAAACTAAAACAATTGCCCTCTAAATTAGGGTCCACCCTGTCACATTCATCCATCCGCTTCCCGGGTTGCCATACAAAAGTCTCATTCAATTGTTGGCTTTTGAAAACTGTTGCACCGTTAATTTAGTACCCCTCGCGCCCGACTCGACTATTGTAATGACTTCAATGACATCTAATTAGAAGGTAAAAACCTCTCCGCAAACAACACCATTCAACCGGTAGCTTCCTGAGCTTTGGCTGTGCTCTCAACCCACAACCAACGAGCGGTAATGACTGACTTCCGGCATACAAAAGTCAAAGGTATACATACTCACGGATACATCTCTCCCGGAGACTGCAGCACGTCTTTAAAACTCATTAGAGCCTCTTCTCAAAACCGAAATTAATGACTTTCAACACTCCGTACAAAAAAAAAAAAGAGAAAAAAGAAGAGAAAGGCAAAAAGAAAACTGGAAGCTCACTGCCCTTTGCTACGTGACGGAGGTGACAAAAGAGGCAAGGAACAGAGAATGAAGCCACGAAGGAGAGATGAGGAAGAGTCGAGAATATAACACGCCAAAAAAGCCACCAACTTGACAAACAACACACGAACGACAAAGGAAGTTTTTTTTCTATTTTTTTCGGGACCAGATAGGTGAAAGAGTGGTTAGTGTTCGGGCTAAGCGGGTCGAGTGTGGATGTGTAATTGTATATATGTATGTATGTGTGTATGAAGAGGAGCAACAACCACCGGAAACTGAAGCGCCCTCCATAATGGACGCTTACTTCCGGCAGGGAGCGCACTTAATTTAAAATGCAAATCATAAACGAGACTAATTGCAACCTTAGCAGCGAGTCGAGTGCCCTCTTTCTTTTGCCAGGGGGCTGACTGGCTTGCTGGCTGGCTGGTTGGTTGGTGTGTGTTTATTGCAGCCTAATCTAAATGAGATTGGCTGCCACCAGTAGTGGGGTGTGCTGGGTCGGTTCCTTGGTCGACTTTTGACCTCGTGCAAGGGTCGACTCGAGAGGCATTCATTCGACTAAGGTGGTAAGTTCGGGCGGTAGCCCTTCGACTAATTGAGGCAGTTTATTTATGATTTTGTCGCTATGGTAGGTATATTATGAAAACAGTGCGGGGATTAAAAAGGAGAAAGTTTCCCCCATGGATCCTGTTTTACTAGGTAGGACAGCCTTCATTATGAAGGAGGTAGCTTACCCTAGGTACTTTGTAATGAGTTGAAAAGAAAATATCGAAACAATAGATGTCTAAGGACTTAAGGCCACGAAATTGAAGAAGGGAATGCGCGTCAGTTTAGGGGTAATGCGCTAAACACAAAACACACAACCCTTGTTAAACAGACACAGTTGAAAAGGAGTTGATATGAACTTCCCTGGTAATAAGCAAGTCATTTCGGCTAAGAGGTGGTACTTCTAGCTCATTTGACCGTGAACATGTATAGTGAAACAAAAGTAGATTCAAGAAAGACAATAGACAGTGTATTGAACCTGACTACTCAAGAATCAGGATGTCCTGTGAAAATGCAAAAACGCAACGCGATGCTATGTCTCATACAAATAACTTCGAACTTTGAATTCCAGTCAAGAAGTCCGACTCCTTTTATCAATTTTGAGGACATCGATCTCACGGTAAAGGAGGACGGCATCAAAATTTTATTGAAAAGCATTACCAACATTTATTCCATTCTCGGATGTACTTCCATTAGGAAAGAGGATCCCCTCAGATATGCGTTCTATCCCCCACCTTCTCTGGGTTCTAGGCATTCATGGCATACTAAAGGAATTATCTAAAACAGGAGTAGGCGTCAGTGTGTATGGGGATGAAGAAGAAACTTTAATTCGAAAAAAATTACTGGACAATTTAATTTTTGAAATCAGCCCTTAGCAGCCTTGGAAAAAAGGCTAGAGATTGTGGACCCGGACAAAACATATCTGGTATTCCTCGGTAGAAAATACAAAGCATAACCCTTCAAAACAGAAACTAGATGGGGTGGAGCTGACCCTTTCGAATCAAGCAAAATACCTCGGCATTATACTGGACAAGAGACTAGATTGGAAGCAAGACATACAGGAAAGGCCGTAAGACTTACATATAACGCTGTCTTCATCTGCAACAGGACGATGAAGAAAAAATGAAGACTACACATGTGTCTCTTGTATAGTGGAAGACTGCTTTAATGAAAGCATTGCCATTGCCGGTGCTTTGCGCATCATGCTACTAATGCAGGGTTCTCTAAATCTCACAGTTTTAGGTATTGCCCAATTCATAAGGAATCACTATTTTTCGAAGGCATATATCTTGAAACGGAGGATTGACAGAGGAAAGCTGTATCTCGACTAAACAAGATCGCAATATACAACGACAGTTCGAAAAGCAATGGGGCCTGCAAGTAGGCCTAAGACTTCCGGAGGCATGTAGAACCCGAGGTTATAGTTGCGCTTAAAGCTGTGGAATCACTAGATATGGGATCAATATCTTACAAGAATATTGCTATCTACTTACATTGGCTGTCAGACTGCGCTTAAGCCATTAGAAACTTCAGCACAATAGAATGGACATTATGTACGCAGTCAGATTATGCTGGGTATCTGAACAGTGCGATCTTGAGGGGACGATACGCCCGACAAACTGCCCAAAAGAAGATTAGAGATGGCATAGTGTGTGGCTTGTGGCTTGTAGCCTATGTTAGATCGGAGGAAATCTGGGGAAGAGAGAGACTTGGACTATCAAAAACGGATCCATGTAGATAAAGCGATCATTTTCACGTCTTGAAGGACACTACACGTCTATACTGTATAAAAGGCAGAGCATAGCTCGGAATCAACTTAGACATTTTTTCTTTGACGATTCTAAAGGAAGTTGGATCTACGAACCAAACCAATGAAATAGTCAAGGTTTGCCATGGAAGAGGTTTAGATTTGTACCAATAATGGTATGGTAGGGATCGTGATGGAAGAAAAGGGGCTTACATTTGAGAACGTTTCTCATGCCATTATACTCACGGATGTTTGTCAGACCCCGGCCGTAAAAGAAATTTAATGTGTTGCCTAGGGATTGAACCTGGAACCTGGAACCTGGAACTACCCACTTGAGCCATGGCATTCGCACAAAGTTACACAGACAACTGGAAATTTCCGTCCATATCTACTTATTAACTCCATCAGTGTTTGTTTACCCAACTGTCGTTTCTATACCCGAAAAAAAAAAAACAACAAACTTCCCACAACGAGTACACTTTCCCGTGCGCACCTTTAAATTCCTTCAGACATTCTTTAGTAAGGGAAATCTTTCCAAAGAAAAATTCCTCAGATTTCCTCTTCCGAAAACACTTGCGTCCTTAAATTTTTAATTCCTTTGCATTCCTACACGTATCTTGGGCCCCATCCTCACCCCACTGCCACAAGGAAGACTGCCAACAACACAATTTTTATTGCTTACCTCAAGTAAAAGCCAATCATTTCTACCCCCAGCACCAGTACTAGCAGGTGCTCTGCACATGAGCGCAAAAGGATAACCCCCTCGCACAAGTCGACAATTCTCCCGCCGCCGCCCCGTTTGGGGTGCAAAACTTTGACAGGCGGGGTGTGCGCTTTCGCTTACGGAACCAGGGTGAAAGGCAAAGGCAAAGGCAAAGTTACCACAACTCGCTTAAAAAGGAGCCTGCGGCGCCAGTGGGTGGCATTACCTTTGGTGCCGAAAGCGGTTTGCTCTTCGCTCGAAATAAATTCTTTTCACTGGCAAATAAAAATAAAAAATAAAAATCGCGCATTAAAAATGTAAAAAAAAAAAACGAAAAACGAGTAAACGGTACCAAGGAATAGAGGTAACACACAGAAATTTCCCACATGTGGTGTACTCGGTGTCCTTAGGCAGTTGATTTTTTTTCTTTTGCTCTGTGCTTTTCCCTTTAACTCTCTACGCACAGGGTATCAACACAAAAGCGATGCAAAGGGATGTAAAAAGAGTCGAAAACAGCTCTCGCTTTCTCTCTTTCTCTCCCTCTCTTGACAAACAAACACCGTCGCCATCCCGCGCCCCGCACTCGCGAGAAACCAAACGAAGTGTTGGTATAACAATAAAATTTTAATGGAGTTCAGGCCCCCTTCCAGCGCCCGTTGTACTTTCACCAGGGCCGCTCTTCGTTCACATGTTACACGGGGCAATTGAGTGCGATCACCATCATCATCATCATAATAATAATAACAGTCATCGTACGCGCCCCATGGTGGTGGTGGGTGTGTTCAGTGCCGCCATCGCCACTGCCACCACCGCCGACGCCGCTGACGCCGCCGCCGACAACGTTGTCGTCATCAGGACATCATCATTTCGCCAAGAAAATGTACGCACACCACACAGCAAGGATATTATTTTTATTCACGTTGTAACTTTTTGTGTGTTATGTTACGTTGCGTCGTTATGCGGTGACATCAAATCAAATTGTAGCACACAGTCACTCATACAACTAAAGAACTAAATTAGCTGTCAAATTGTTCATAAAACAGGACAGCAACACAACATACACGGCATGTTTGCTGTTTCCTTCAGTTCCCAGTGCGACATCCTTCGAAGCCCCGTCACTCGTAACTTGGGCTCCTTAGTGTCGAATGTCGTCCGCTCATTTGATGGTCGGTCAGCAGTCCATAATAGCCCCCTGTGCTTGGAGTGGATAACGATGCCGCAATTATAATTGTGACTTAAGGATATTTAATTTTATTATTTCGACTTTGTAAGGATTGAGTGGCACTGGCAACGTCCTGGTGCTCGTGGTCTGCATGTGTGACCTCCAACTACGAGTACGGTGATGTTGGCCGGGATGAGTGGAGGGAGATAATTTTAGAAGCGATTTCGCTTCGGACGCTACAACAGCAACCCCTTTTTATTGGAAGCAGTAAAAACTAACGGTCACATATGGACAAGCACATATGGCCGATGGGGAATCTAAATTGGGTACGGTTTTTGCGGCAAAGGTGATTGGGTGGTTATATGGTTGACTTTATGGACAATGTTATGGCTCTTTGAAGAGGAGGAATTTAAAGCGGGGGTGCAGCACTATAGTATAGCAACACTTTGTGGGGAAGGATGTGATTGACCTTTTCGTAGGTAAAATCAAACCATCGCACAACCTGGATACGTCCTCCCGTACGTACATGTATGAGGAATATTGGTTTTTAATTCTTTTTTTTTGAAACAAATGTGATCAATGGGAAATGGAGTGGGTACGCGAAGGCAGGTGTGCTAATGAAATAGCGTCCATGATGGAGTTTGCTAAAGGTGGTAATAGAAATGGAAAAAAGGAGACAAGGACTGAAGAAGAAAAGTTCATATGTTCAACAAAAAGTAGAAGACTCTCAAGATTCGGATTTCTAACGAAGACACGTATGTAAAGGGTGCGCCATCTAGTGGTTTCTTTTTAAATCATAGGTTATTTTGACACTGACAGCTGTTTCCCGCTCGAAATCTTGACAGAAAGTCAGTATCATACCTCCGTAGAACGAAATGAGTCGCTTTACGTTTGAACAACGTTGGGAAATATTGAAAACTTATTTCCAAAGTGAGTGCTGTGTAGCCCAGACAGTGCGTTATTTGAAAATAAGTTTTGGCCGAAATGAAGCACCCACCGGGCCTGCTGTACGCAAGTTTGTGCGAAAAGTTCGTGAGACTGGTATGCTAGTGGACAACACCCATGGTCCCCGTCGTCTTATGGTGCGCACAGACGAGTATGTGGCTGCTGTAGCCAAGACCGTGAGACTCAATTCAGAGGAGAATCCTGTACAACTATCCCGGATTGTTTGCTTACAAGGTCCAATTGACTCAGCAATTGAAGGCACACGACCACCTGCTTCGTTATAGCTTCGCAGTTTGGGCCTTTGAGCAGTTTGAATTGGACAACGATTTTGGGCGAAAATCATCTTTTCGAGGCGCATTTTCATCTGGAGATCTGAAAGCCCGCATGTTATTGTCGAGAATCCGATGCATCCACGGATTTAGTACGGATTGTGGAGTGGTGGGATCATTCCACCATTTTTCGAAAATGAGGGTGGGAACAACGTTTTGTTTGGTCAACAACGGTGGGCGTTACAGAGCCATGTTAATCGACTTTTTTTTACTGAAATTGAAGACATGAATTTGGACAACCTCGGGTTCGATTTTTTGCGCACAAAATTCCCGAATCGTGTTATCAGCCGTCTTGACGATGTCAAGTGACCGCCTCGGAGCTGTGAGCTCCCATTTGGATTTTTTCTTATGGGGAACCGTGAAGGACCGATGTTATGCCAACAATCCGGAATCGATTCAAGCACTTTAGGCCATTATCTTCCAAGCAATCCGTGAGCTCTACAGCCCGATACCATCAACAGGGTCTTCCAAAATTGGAGTGACAGAATGCGCTACTGTCAGCCAACCTAGACAGCAGGCACTTGAACGACGTTGTTTTCTATAATTAATGGGAATGTTTGCTCTTACCAATAAAGCCATAATACATGGAAAAAATTTAGTTTTGCTTATTTTATTGCATTTTTAAAAAGAAACTTGTATTTGGCCCACCCTGTACATAGCACGTCTTGAGTAAAACCTTTGTTCTTAAGGAACGAAGACCCACCAATGGATACAATACATGTCAGTACCCCTTCATCTCACCTAAAACCTCTAAGCGTATGATTACGCTTTTGACAAAAACATGAACATGAATACAGATACAGATACTCTAAAGCCATAGCAACCATAATGAAATAACAGTCCGGATAAGATCCACATAAAGAGTCCCCCTCGTAATAAAATGTTTAATATCTGCCCCCGCCCCCTTGTAAAGTAGATACTATGATAAGGTATTATAGTTTTAGTTAGTACTCAGCATCTAAGTATGTCTTAAAAAAAAAATTCTACAATTCCAGGGAAAAAATGTTCCCTAATGTTGACTCTCTTTCAGACGACAGAATACATTCTTTACTTTAACGACCTTCCTCCCTCGACTATCTGACAAATGACTTTGATGTCCTTGAATAATCAAAGGCTATCTAGCCACCCTTTTCGATAGTGGCAGGGATAAAATTAAAATTTATTACCTCTTGAATCCTTTTTCACTTTAAAATTTTCATTGGCACATAGTTTATCACAGAGCATATTTCTCCAGCTCGTTTGGTCCTTCTTCAGGACATATCGCCACCTCGGGAAATCAATGGAAGAGTTATTCATAATAAATGATATTAAATTAAATTCGTTATGCAGTGAGATGTGCAATATGGCTTCCTTTTGTAGATTCTTCAATAAAAGAAAAAAACCGAAGGTTAAGGGAATGTCGGACAAAAAGAACCAGTGTCCCAATGAAGATTTTGTTTTCAAAGAACTTTTCATTTCTATATAAACAGAAACTGGAGTTATTGGATACAATTAATTTGACTTTTACAAAACAAAGTATTTTCGACGAGGGAAGGTTGGATCATTGTGGTTGAACAATCCGAAAAAACAACAGGGATTTAGGCCATATGGCAGGCGAACAACAGTCGGTCTGGTCACACAAGAAGAATATAGATTGGTTCGACAAAAGAAGGACCAACAGTACTATGAAAAGTAATATGAAATCGTTTTTTAATCTAATATGAATCAGTAGACCAGTGAACGATACCTTGCCCTACATGAGAACAACTGGATGGTTTGCAAGTTCACCTCAATAAAAACCATCTCCACAGCACAACTGTTCTCAATTGACTTGAGTGTGGGGTTGTGGACCACTTCTACCTCGTCTACCTATGTTTAGTCGAACCTATGAAGGTTCAACATTGCTTCAACATTGAAAAGAGTCGAGTCAGGAAATCGAAGAGAAATATAGTACATACCTACACCACTGGGATAGAGCCTCGAGAGATAGAAAGATTGAATGCTTTTGCTGGGGATCGAAATCCTCTAGCAACACTCATCCTGGTACTTGATTCCAAAAAGAATGTCTAGAATTATATGGATCTCAGATCTAAGCCCAATACATTAAGAAAGATCATAGAATTGCACCACAAAAGCTATGTAAGGATTACCAAACCACCCCTTTATGTCTTTAGATCATAAGGACTATAAGATTGAATGCAGTTCCGTTTTTTCATCCATGCAAGAGAGCAAGTAAAATATAGAGAAAGCCCTAATGAGGCTACTCAGAAACCTCAATTAAGGATTTCCCCTCGATGCCTAATGCCAAGAAACGAAGGGTGAAAGTATGGACATTACAGAAGAGGATATGAAAAGTCTAACACTAAAGTAGCAATAGTATCAAAAAAATAAGTTCAGTGGGAATGAGTTCAGAGTCCTTAAAGAACCAATTAGAGAAGACTTTGCACTAATTTACAGCAATATCTCTGGTGCCACTGATCTATAGTTCTTCGTTGATTCTCACCGCTATAGGCAAATATTTACCGATTTCTTTTTTTGCCTCAAATATAAGATGATGTGGATAACATGTGGTTTCAAGAAGATGGTGCCACATCTCACACAACACGACCCGTTCAGGTTATTACAAGAAAAATTTCTTGGACAAATCATTTCGCGTTTTGGTGACGTTAACACCAAAATCATGTGATTTATAGTCGTTGGATTCCTTTTTTTTTTCGTCAAGTTATGTCGAATTCTGCAAGGACTCTTGTAGAGTTACACAAAATGGAGTAAATGTGTAAGTAAATGATGCTGGATTTGTTATTTCAAAATGTCTAGGCCGAGGAAATTTGTCTATTTGGCCAATTCCGCATCAGCACCTAATAAAACAGATACATATGTAGCTCAGATAACTAACGGAGGGCGAATGTAGCAAATCATGGCGTAGTCTGGTACAAGGTAAGAAAAAAACCTTGAAAGTAAGGAGGACTTGAAGATAAGACTAACCCGAACGGATTTATATAGATATTGTAGCGATATACATATGCTTTTGCTGTAGAGGACACGTCATAAATACTAGTGAGATGAGTAAAGTGAACGAACATAAATATTTTAAACAACAAAATATTATATGAACTTACGAATCTAAGTAAGGATCTGTAAAGTTGTTTGTTCCTTAGTCATAGAAATCGTCACTTACCTGAAATTAGAGAAATATAAAACAAAAGATTAAAGTCATCAAAGAAATCATTATTCGAAATATGTTACAGTTAAGAACAGCGGTAGCGATCCTTTCTGCTCATTGACTTCTGAGGAAGAACGCTATGAGTTTAGATTAAGCGTTTTAAGCTACCAAATTTGAAACTAGATTATTGTCAACAAAAATGTGGTTTTTGGAGTTGGAGGAATCATCGGTCCATTTTCTTCGAAAATGCAAATGAAAGAGTTGTTACTATCAATGAAGATTATAGCACTATAAACGCTATAAAAAGCGGATTCTTCACAAATGCTAAAGACCAAACGCTAGTGACTGCCAGAATCAAAGAAAGGTATACTTGAGAAGAAGAAAAGTCCTGGCACGGTTAAAAGACTAGTTTCTTACGAAATATCTCTCTGATTCCATTCCATGTTAGCTGTCACAAGCTGTTGGCACGTACGTACATGGGACATACATGGAAAAAGCAACAATTTCTCCACTTAAAGCTGGAAATTGTAGCGACATTGTGACTGGCAGAGCTTCCTTAAACGAGTTCCACCTATTCTTGGCTGTCAATGGGATAATTTTTTTTAAAGATATTTGGGGTGATGGTCTTAAGATAACCTCCAGAAGCACCACGTCCTCGTAGGGATCTATCTCCTTGAAGATGTAGAGTGGATTTGCCGTCTAGCTGAAATAAAGTTCACTAATAAATCTTAGGATTGTGTGAGGTGCTGAAGAGAAGGTGAGCCTTTGTGGAAGTGTTTGAGCCTAGTCCGAGCAATGACGGGACGTTCACGTAGAATATGTTCGACGGTTTCAGTGTCGTCGAGGCATAGTCGCCACATATCAGACTGGCCAAAATCCATTTTCTAGAGGTGATAGTTGAGAGAGCAATGACCAGGTATGAAGTCCGTCAGGATCTTAGCGTTGTATAGGTCCATTGCTAGAATTTCTTTCGCTCGTTTTTTGCAAAATTAATTAACTTTTAGGCATGTCTCAAGCCAGTAAGAGAGCTATTCGTTTTGTTCCCATTGATATAGTTCTATCATAATCTGGCTGACTTGAGAAGGATGATAGACTACATTTCGACTACATCGAAAATCATGTGGCTAACGTAGCAAAAAAAAAAGGTGTCTTATCAGAAACGATTCAACGTCTTTTGTTAGCCAATACCCTTATCCAGGCAACATGGAGGATGTACATACGTACTTTTCAACCGACAATTCTGTCTCTCTAATCACTAATACCAAGCACAAGTCAAAACTATGTCGAACATCAACAACTCCCCCTTCATTAAACATTCGCCCATGTACCTGCCTTCCGAGAGGACTTGATGACCCGGAATCAGAAACCCTCATCAACCGAACGCAGCAATATCTTCCAGTCTATAAACGCTTCCAACTACGAAACCATTTCACACCTGAACCCCTTTGCTCCACAGAGTACGCGAGTAGATTTGACACCAACTAAACAACTTCAAATGACATTTGAGCCAAATTCCTGCCGCCATATAAAGAGAATTATGTCACCAAAAGTGCTCTTTTGCCATTTGTAACAGTTCTGCCGACGATAAAAGACAAAAAAAAAAATACAACACTTCTCCTCTCATAAATCCATCGACAGACATTTGCCTGCCCCGAATGCGGGTTCATGGGCCCACGAGATGTGTTCCGCGGCATGTACCAGAAATGTCATGTCATCGCGATTAACAATAACTCACACGCAATACTTCACTTTATATTGCATTGCTGATGCTGATAGTACCAGTGGTGGCATCATCACCAGCATTGGGACATCATAGACTCCGACTCTGGCTGTGACTCTCGAGAGGATGAATCTGAATCGAATGACTGTGTCTGGGTTTGGCTTTGCCTTTTCATCCGTAAGTGCGAGCGTACCGTACATACATATGTACGTACTACGAAACGCGGACATCACGCGGAAAAATTAATTTAAAATTTATTCGTTACTAGTCGGGGGGTTCGCACTCTCGTCAGAGTCACTTCAACCCCCATGAGGAGAGCCTGCCGCCGCAGCTACCATCGTCATCAGCACCTCCAATGTTGCTGCGATTTTCCTGGATGAATGACGCATTGTAAAACTGTCAACGTTGTAAAATAACTTCCGCTCATAAATTTGTAATAAATTTTAAATGAGCCACACACTTGCACACTGTGCCGCAACGAAAATGTCCTTCTGTCTGGTCTGGGCCCATGGCGGTGGGGGTGGGCTCCAGCCAGCGTAAGTATGTCGTTTACATGCGGTATGACGACTACGTACACAAAAAAAAAACAAAAAAGATCCTGAAATCGGAAAAGAAATGAGAACGGTCGTTGACAGGTACGTATCACGCACATGGCACGCGGAATGGGGATGCGTTTTTCGTTTAATTAATATTTTTTTATCGAGGAGGTGCTACTGCGGGAGGTCGAAGGACAACGAACCTTTGAAATGCCATGAAATTGTAATTAATTTCTGTCTGTGATGTGTTTAGTGCGCGCCACCTTTGTCATATGCTGCATTGTCGGTGTTTATTGGTGTTTATCGCTATTAATGGCAATTTGTTGCAATTATGCTAATGCAAATTTGTTTTTGAGTTAACGCATAATTTAGCCAGGAGGCACAGTTTTGTTGTACGACAGAGGACAAAGGACAACGTTTGGTTTCGATAATCGCATTCAAGGTACGCTAATCAGAGTGCTGCTGGCCGGTACTAAACGTTAATCCTTGTAAAAAATTGGATTAAAATTTTGCAGAGTGGAGTTGCCAGCCAAAAATAAGCGGCTTACTTTTTTTTTTAAGTGTGACTTGTATAGCTTTGAATATAAGCCGATTACAATAATAAATGAAACGACCATGACCATGAATCTCGTTGACTTCATGACATCACCACACTCAGGTCAATAGACAGAAAGATGTCGAGTAGCCAAAGGTTAATCTTGTTCTATAGATATGGTTCTTACTATGATAAATTTGCAAGCTATCCAGTTCCTTTTCTTCTAGCTTCTAGAAGAAGGGTAAGCCGAGGATGATAAAACCACACATTTCTCAACATAACGAGCCAGCTCTCAAATGGTTACCAGTATGATCTTCAATAGATTATCTTCGCAATATACCATCCTTTCACACAGAGCAAACTCCGTGGGGCAATTAATAGCTTCAAACCATAGAAATCAGCGGGGCCTGACGGTTTAATACCTCCTGACTTGCAAAAGTCATCGCACATAATTTTGCGGATGCTCAAGGCGATTCTAAAAGGATGTCTGGATCTGGTTATGGAAAGAAGCTAATGTTGCACACACTCCATTTCTCTTGAAAATCTTAAAACCATTCATTGAAATTCACATACCTACGGAACGTCATTGCGGTCTCTAGAGAGTAATACCGAAGATTCGCTGGTTCACAAGTAGCCGATGATTGCCTTGCTGCACATAGTAGACACATTCAACAATGTCAACACATTAGCGATAGGGCGATTGGATCTCCTGCTCATTTTGAACAATCAATTCCAACCTGGGTGAGATGTCCATCAAGAGGCACTCCGTAGAGGGTAGTCCTACCCCCACTTTTTTCGAATGGGGTGGTTAACGAACAAGTGATAATCCTGGAAGGGGAAGGATGCAAACTCGTCGCTTACTGAGATGATATTGCCTTAGCTGTCGCGTAAAGGCTTATAAATACTTTGGAAGGACTTTTAAAAAAACATTTCAAAAAAGCTTTCTAGATGGGTGGTTTTGGTGTAAGGATCCACAAAACTGAACTCGTCTCCAGAAAATACCGATATTCGATTCTCTTTCTCTCAATGGTATCAGCTAATGTCTTCTCTGACAAAGGAAAATATTTGAGTCTTATCATGGATAGGAAACTAAACAGGAAACCCAACGTTCCAGAAAGAACCAAGCAAGCTACAGTCGAACTTTTTTTTGCGTCTGCAACAGCACACACACGAAGTGATCACCTGGCGGAGAGCATTAAAAAAGTTACGTAGTCCGATTACAGCGAGTTTGCTGCACGTGATACCCAAAGGCATGTTTAGCACGTGTAACCTGGAAGCTACCCTACAGTGATCAAGAAACCCAAAATCCCTTCCGAAACCAACTGGTGGGGCAGTTCCATTTTTGTTAAGAACTTCACCTTCATCAACTCCTCTAGTCTACTCTAGAAGGAGGCTATACCTTGGGACAAAATCTAGAAAGTACGCACGACTCGAATAACTTAATCTCAAAGTAATTTTTCTTTCGAAATTTTCAAGATTTTCCAGCACGAAAATCGAGGCATACTTATCCTGATACTTAGGGAGACAATTTCACACGTTGAGCTTGTACTGGGGCAAACTTCAACTTGTACTCAGTCAGACCACGCAGTAGGAAAACTGAAAGAATCGTGTGATAGTGTGCAATCGTGTTCGACCAAATTTTCGGCAGAAGTTGGAAACCAATCCTTAGGATAATTCTGTTAATGTATTCGGCAACACTCAAGTACTAGAATGTAGTCAGGTGCCAAACTGTAGACAAAGCAAATAACCAACCTGCGTGGTGGAAACAATCCAGACAACTATGTTGGGAACTGTTCTTCACATGCTATCACTAGCCCTGGACTCCGCTTCAAGAGAAACACAGATCCTAAAGATGCTCTTTGGCGAAATCGTAAGCAGCCACAAACATCACCATAGCTCAACTTTTGAAAATCATTCTCCTGGGCTTGCACCAAGTAGAGAAGAATGAAAAGCCAAGGTGTTGGTTTGTTGATTTTTTATTCTTCAGTTCTAGGCATATCTATCTACACAGACGAAGCTAAACATACACAGCTCGATCAAACAACAGTGTTTTCTAAGCGCAAATCCTGACAGTGACATAGTTAACCAGTATGGTATCAATGATGTCAATACTACCGGATGATATCACTAGTTGGTCTGACGGCCATTAAAATATTTCTTGAGCCAGAAATTAATTCTATGTATTGGTATGACACTATCGCTTGGCTCATAGGACAAAATAAAGCGTGATGGGTCTCTGGTCACAAGGATAAAACCAGGGATAAGAGAGCTGACGAACTTGCAAAAAGATGATCTGTAATCATCTGGATGAAGCTTCCACTCTCCAGCCTTGGGGAGCAAATGGAACGTAAGGCTGCCAAGGGCAGCCTATAGTAGGTAGAAACCTCTCATCACATATATTGTTTTCTGAGAACTGAGAACCAACAAACGTCTCTAAAATGACAGAAAATCGCTGTCAATGTTGGTATATGCATTCATTTACCATAATCCCCTAAAGACCATACAACAAAGCTTGAATGCAACGATTACCGAATATGTAGAGGATACGGTGACGAAGAGGTTCACGAGGATACTCCTCATTACTTGGCAGGGACAAAGCCTATGTCACTTAAAGAATAGAAAACTAGGAAGACACTACTTCCAGTCCCTGTAAGAAGTATATATCTGATGTTCTACTTTACAATCTTTCTAAAGACATCACTTTGGTTCCAGACTCTAGTATTGATCAAGTACTGGAACTGGGACAAACCCATATTTAAAATCAGAACCACCTAAGTGTCACGAGGTTGAGTCAACCCCCCCCAGACAGAGTTCTTGGTGTGACATGACATCCAACACCACATACATATCTACCGAAAAAAGCGAACGACTTCGTTCGTGTGGAGGTAGTTTCGCCAGTAATTGACCGAAAATTAAATTTCCCAACGACGGATATACTGCCATGTCATATTTAACTGCTTTCCAAGACAGAAACTTTATGACTCCATCCAAATCCAGCTGCCAAAGATACCATGTTAATACCGCAATTTAATTTCGAAAACCAAGTTCCCATTGCGTGCTGCAATAATTGCCATCGTCATTTCACTGCCATTTCGAACTTTTCACTTCATACCCACACTCGCTGTGCCAGGACAGATTTTTATAATTAGAAACTGCATGTCGCCATAAATCTGAACAAATCAACTCCAACAGAAATAAAACCGAAAGAAACAATAAAATTCAAGACGAAGGAAGAAGGACCAAAAAAAGAAGCACACTAAACGAGGGAAAGAAAAAAATCAATGAATTGGAAAATTCCCAATCACAAATGGAAAAACTAATTTGTTTCTAGTTTCGGTTGCGTTGAGCAAAAACGGGAAATACGAAAAATACGAGAAAAATCATTGATGAAGAAGAAAACGAAGGAGGAGGGAGGAGAAGGAGCAGAAGAACGATGACGAGAGGAAAATCAACGAATGAGTGGGGAAAAATAGCGAACTATTGAATGAGCTATCCAATTTATTGGACGTCACATTTACTCTGTGTGTGCAGTCAGCGACGAAGGACTCCTCTGTGCACTCTTCAAGTGTAGAAGGTGGGTACTGCTGCTCCTGGGGGGCACAACACTGCCATTTCATTTCCTTTCACCAGCTCGTTCCATGTTGTAGTGTATAAATTGACATACACGCGCTTACAAAATCGAAACCGCAATGAAATACAAGTCCCCCGGCTCGACTCGCAAGCCCTACGGAGCTTATACTGCTAATTAGAAAAAGTTAATTAAACAATATTTTAGACTTTTCCTTTTCTCTTCGCTTCTCTTCTCTTCTTTTATTTTAAAAAATGATTCAAAGAGAAACGGTTAACTGCGGGAAAATTGAAAAGGAAAATCAAAAAAAAAAAAAAAAAACTGCAACACAAGGACTTGTGCACAACATTACGAAAGTTATGAAGTTTTGACAGGCACTGTAAGGATCCGTTTTGTTTAAACAGCAAATCGCTGATAAATGATGGAACTACAATGGAACCTAATTAGGGAATTATTGGTTGTTTTGAAGGACATGGGAGAACGGATTAAGCGATCAAAATTCAGTAAGGGGGGGCACTTAGTGAGTTTTCGATGTTAATGGACAAAAGTTAGGTTTGGAAGTTTTGAATGGTGCTTAGCCATTCCTAATTCGTGAAACACCAACAGGTTAAGACTTAACTATGAAGTGTTCCACCAAACCTTGAACAGGAATGCGAATTTTTTCGTCATGAATGGGTCAGACCCGAATTATCGGATATTTTAAACAAAGTAATCCTTTAGAAAACATCCTTTTAATCTAGGTTGTGGTTGGGGTAACTTTGAAGAGCAAAATAAGTACAAAACAACTCTATAACGAAGAGGTTCCTAGCTCGATTAAGAGTCAGAGTCATTTATGTACGAATACGTAGAGAAACATCAAGAGGACTGGACACAATCATATACATACGCCGATGACATACATCGCTGTGATGGAAGAGGCTTAAAACGTAGAAGAGGTGACGCAACAGTGCAACTGGACCAATCAAGAACATGAAGATATAGCTTCGCTTGTCAGGCGAACCACAAGACAGGACTGGACAGCATAAGAAGACGGAAGAACGTTGAGTGCTTGGCTATATTCAGGGACTCATATCATACTCAGCTTCCAAGTAGGTACACCTAACCTACAGGCCATTCATGTTGTTGCTACAATATCTAGACAAATGCCGCCAACAACCATAAATTCGTGGATAAGAAGGATAAACTCTGTTTATAGATGAACAGTTGCTAAAGGGGGAAAGCATATCAACCATGCACCAAATCATCATGGGTAGATGAAACCATGGGCAATGCCTGGATTGTTAGTTCAAGGCGATCCACTGTCTCGGACAAACAACCGATAATCGGGGTACCGGCAAAATTGATTAAGTTATGCCGCTCTGAACTATTCGGACTATTCGGAATCTCTTACTGAAACAGATCGTGCGCAAGACAAGTCACTATATTCAAGAATTCTGTCTAAGTGCAAGGATACGCAGACGACATCAATATCGTCGTTCACTCTCAAAACGCTGCCCTAGTAGCAATCGAAGAACCGACAAGCCGGCTTTAAATTAAAATGAGGACAAAACCAAGCGAAGGTAATAACAAACAAAGAAGTGCCTACCGCCCAGGACAAGACGTCACAGTACTTTTGAAAGTTTACTAAATTCGAAGTAAGCATTAATCCCACGAATGACACCCAAGGGGAGAATCTGCTGTTACTTCGATGAGACGAAACAAATGGTTTTCAAAATATTGATATAGCGAGAGCCGAGTCTTGGCCGATAAGCAGGAACACAGACCAGATATTGAATACTTTCGAAACAAAAATTCAAATATATCGTCCTGTAAGTAAGGAGGTTGAATGGAGCAGAATATACAACCGCGTTACACCACAGAGAATCTTCAAAATACAACCCTCAGGTACAAGGCAACAAGAAAGGACCGAAGGCAAGTGTTCCTAAGAAACTGACACTCACCATAGTCCATTTCATGATACAGGGTGTCCCAGTTAAGAGGATTAATACTTTAAGGGCAGAATCCTGAAGTTCTGGCGAAAGGCAGACCACAAACAAATTGTCCAAGAGTAAAAAAAGTCGTTTCACATAGTTATTAGAAAATTTGTCAGAAATAAAAGTTTAATAAAAAAGTAAAGGTTAAGTTTTAAGAGAAATACATTTTAATAATCTGGATAAAATTAGACAAATCTTTCAACATTTTTATGCGATATTGAATTGTCTCTCCAAAATGTATAAAACCAAATTAATTATCCGCCGGAACTTGAGGAATTTTCCCATACAAAATTATACCTTTTAACGAACTATAAGCAGTCATGCATTGGACACAGTATACACGGAGTGGTTATGGCGGATAATAATGAGGAAACAGGCAAAAGCAACTTGCTTTGAGCAGAATTTACTCCAAAATGGCTATTAAACCTGAACGATCTCTCGTGCAAGGACATACTGTATGAACATACTGTTGGCAAACGATCATTATCTATAGATCAAGCATTTAATTTAGGCTTCCACCTGCCTACATACATTGTATATCCGTTTCTTTAAACAATTACGTACCCAACTTCAATGAGGGACTTCTGAGCTTGTATAGAAATAGAAAACTAGTCTTAATAAATATAGAGCCCTACGGCTAGCTAGGAATTGTACTTACTTGGACCAGTAAACATGGTACCACACTGACATGAGATTGTCATAAGACTACCCTTGAAACCAGCAGGTTAATATAAAACGTTGAAGGCCATTCATTTTAGTGTTAGCCAGTTTGACTGAATTATCGAAGAAATAGGCACCTCAATGCGGTTCGCAAAAAAACGATAAGGTTTAACATTGAGTAGCGAGCTCCCTAACATACAATTCCCTCGAATATCACTGTGTTCCGGCAAGCAACTGAGGGTAAGTAGCCATTTCGTTAAGAGACAAACTACAATTTAGAGAAGTTTTGTAAAACGAATGTCTGTACAAATTATGATATACCGATTAGACATTTCACTTTATCGTCGTCATGATCTCCGGAAAACGTTACAAAGACTAGGTAGAGGTGTTTACATTTGGATCATACTTCCGATTTAATCGGTCCATATGGTTCTATGGTCCTTCTCCCAATCAACTCTTCATGAGATGCATGAATCATAGTTCTTATCGAATAGAAGTAGTGGATGGCGTTTTGCAAATTAAATTCAAGATTGTTCTGAAGAAATGAGTGACTTAGACCAATCCACTGAGAAGTAGCTTTCAAACTAGTAGTTGACCAAGCGGCTCCGTGGATACGTTTCCAATAAGGTGGAAACAGAATATTCATAACTGCTGTAGAGGTGATCTTATTGATCCACTGAGGCATGGACAAGCCGACCTTTATACTCCGTTATGATAAGCTAAGAGGGAGGCTTTCTTTAAGGCCGTCCTCTAAACGATCGTGCCATAGTGTCATATTCGGTTGAAGTAATCATTTACTTCCTACCGTTTTCTTACATCAGTGCAGAAGGCTCTAGAGGCTTTATTTCCAATTTCAAGGATGTTGGGTTTTCACCTTATATCAAGTATGACAGGCAGATATTTTGCTAGTCCACCTGCGAAACTTTGCATTTCCTAGTAAAGAGGACAAGTTCTGTTTATTTTTTTTTAGAGTGTCACAGACCCCACAACCTTTAGAGAACCTTTTGTTTGGCTAACATTGAAAGCAAACCAAAAGGCTGGGGGGAGTCGAAGAGCATCTCCTCGCACATCAACCTTATTCAAAGAAGAGAAGAAGGTCCTTGCCAAAAAAAAAAATTAAACAATTTCTGAAGAAATGTGAAAATATTCGCATACCTATTATTCTATCTTCTGCTCTTCCTGTTTGTGCCAACTTATTTGTGTGTATGCGTGTGTGTGGAGGGCATTTTTTTTTTCCTTTTTGCTCCTGACTAAGATTTAATGTACTTACACACGCACACACGGCAAATACATAACGTGCTCTCATTATCATTAACGGAATAACATATTCTCACACATTCGGTCTTGAGATTGCCATTTGCCACAATGTTGACGATGATGACGATGATTATGATGATGGGAATAGAGACCGACGAGCTGGTCCATGTCGCACTGAGAGAACACAAGGAGGGCGAAGAGCAGCATCATATACTCCTTCACCTTCTCAAGGATATGTGAGTGTTCTTAACAACCTCCATTTCCATAATTTCATAGCACGTTAATTAAAGCGCAATTGTATTAGTTGCATTTCCCTTGTGCGTGTTAGCTACTTATACCAGTGTGCCATGTGTGCTGAATGTTGGATAGGGCCCTGTCGATATATGTATCTCACGAGGACTCGAAATGTAAACGGGATACGGAAAGGGTTAGCGCATAAAGTCTGCTCTAGTTCACACGAGATAATTAATAAAAGGCAAGCCGAGGCAAACAAGCGGCAGCTCTAGCAGCGCAGCACCATCACAAGAACTACCAAGCTGAGCAAAAACAAACACATATCCATATAAGTTGCATAGTTTCAGGGTACGCCAACAAAAGAAAATAGAAAAAAAGGACTTGAATTTTAACTCACTAGAAAAATGGGAAAAACACATCTCTATGAATGAGATGTGGGAGTCAGGGGAACGTGCTACCATTTGTGGCCTTTTCCTTGCTGTTGCACTTTGGTCCTCAGTGTTCGCCCTCTCTCTGGCCGGAAACAAAGCTGAAGCCAGTTTTTGTGTGTACCTTAGCATCTCTCTGTGTCCCCAGTAGGCATTGCACTGGTTAATAACTCTAGGTGTGTGGTGAATATGTACATATGGCTGTATGTGTTGTGTACACGGTAAGTACGCAGCATGGCACAATTGGTTTGTTACAAGGTTTTTCCCTTGGCTTGCGGATGGGTACCGAATCGAGAGTGCGTGTTTGTTAGGTTTTAGGGACTTCTATGGTACCTCGCTTCATTTTTGCCGCTTGGGGCTTGGGCCCTTTTTGTGTGCATGGTGCAGAATTATGTTTAAATGGATCAAGGTACACGAGGCTCTAAGTGCAATTAATACACACAAGATGGATTTTCTGTGGCGGCAAAGTTCCGAGTCAAATGTCCCTAAAGATGCAAAGAAGGATGAAATCCGAATCCGTGCAAGTGGAACACATTATGGTGTACGAGCAGTGTTCATTTTTTATTATTTTATCATGGTGAAGTAATTCTCAGGCATATATTTAAGAAAATTCGATCAAAAAGAAATTGCCCATTCGATGATATAACGAAAACTATTTTCCAAGGAGAAGGATGATTCTTCAAAATTTGGATATAAAGAGCTACACTTTTGTGAGAACTACTAGCATGTTCATTGTCTGAGCACTGACTCACCGCAGCACTGTAAAGAATATGGCACATGACCATAGGTGGCGCTTTAAAGTTTCATAAGTAGAAAGGACTGACAGTTTGAAGGAACATTCAAATCAGAAAAATAATCCATGTGACACAATTGTATATTTCATGATGTAAAAGGTTGGCGCTTAGATCCCCGATGGATCCATTCTTAACCCCTGTCGTAGAGTAATACTAAATGGAGGCAAAAATTTGGTTGTCTTTGGTAGACCCAAGCGGGTTAGCCCTGACGCCACCCCGAAATTGGTATAAATTTTAAGATGACTTCAATGATGACTTTTATGGTGCAGTTTTGAGGACAGTTCTTGTGCTGCGTTTGCGATTGCTTTGAGCACATTGGCATGATTAGGAAGTCTAAGTCTATTCCCAAACACAGTCCTTTATCACTATTTCTATCCTCCCTCGAGGGGAAGATTGTCTAGGCTGAACTCGTGGGATGGTGATACACATATAATATAACCTGTCTCGTGGAATTGCTCTCTTGTTAGTATATAGGACACCTCCGTTTCTTGGGCTTGCAAAGGGTGACCAGATAGCAATGATATTTTTCCAATTGTTATGTTTCAGCAACTGTCAAAGTTACAAATGACATCCAGCTGTCAAAATTAAAGTAAGGTTTCTCATTCCATCGAACGTGTGGACATTTTTCAAAAATATTATCGAAATTTTGGCTTAGTTGTAGGCAGGCAATTCGTCGCAAAGTAGAGAGCTTTGAACGTGAGTACACTCTTTTGGACCTTAAGCCAATAACCATACACAGATTGATGCGAAATAAAGAAAATAGCCGCTGAAGTCGATTTGATGTCGATTTGATGGGCATCGGCAGAGAGTCAATCCGTCTTATTTTGCGGTTGGATTTGGGCCTACATCTGTATAAGATTGTGCTGACCCAAAAATGGAAATAGGAAATGTTGAGTGGAGATCAGCATTTTGGAAAAAAAAGGTTATCTCACCTATTTTATCCTAACAAGTCAACCACTTTGGACAAGCTCTAGGCCAACATTCGAGATGCTATTGCCGGAATAACGCCGGACCGAGTCATCAAGAATTGAACCGAAAGCTTTAAGCACTGCGTCAAGGCTATTCAAATCCAAAAATGTAAGCACAACATCTAAGCTACTGCAGTACAAGACCGTAGTCTAACTTGTACTCACTTATGGATTCAACTGAGTATAAAGCGTACGAGAGGAGAGTCTTAGGAAGAATTGTTGGACCCAAATGTAAGAAAAGGTTATTCTAGAGACGGTACAACTATGAATTACATACATACATATGTGCGGATCTACATACCTTGTAGGAGAGATCGTGAACTAAGCTCTGGGAACCTAACTTGTATGAGCAAAGAGGAACCGCCTCAGAAAGGAGGACCTTGCTTTTGCTGGAACCTAAGAATCCCAATATGACATCGGCTCGAAGTTGAGATCGGTGGAGAGATTTGATGGAGAAGGCCAGAGCCGTATATACATACATATGTATGTACTTATGAACATATAAGTCGACAGAGCGCTCTCATGACGAAAGTTAAAGAATTATGTGTATAAACTGAAGTAGCCCTGGTGGGAATACCAATGAGTAAGTATTCCTGGCTACATTGCATTGTGGCTTCTACCACCACCACCCCCAAAGGACTTCGATGTGTGTGCACAAAGTTCTGTCTAGATTAAAGGCAATTAAGCGCCCTTTAATCATCCCCCCAGAGAGTTCTCCTCTTCGATCATACGCAATTGCATCAAAGACATTACCAGACCCTCCCGTATTTTGTTCTCTTAATTTACCACATCATCCTCTCCAATGAGCTTGGCTTTTGATATCCTGTTTTTTTTTTTTTTCTTTGCCTCCTTCTTTTTCATCTTCAAACACATATTACGAAAATAGAAGCAGAATCAAAAGAAGGAAAAAAAAACAAGACTACCCACTCTACGTCTCACATAACATGTAACATCCTGTGCCTGCAAACGACAAACAACAGAAAAATAATAAATTGACTCGGAAGCGTAGCGCGAAAGGACTCTCTCGCTCTCTGAGTTCTGCAGTAGGACGGGGCAAAGTGAAACAAGAGCAGTTCAAAACAAGAAAAGGAATTGCCTTTGGTAAATGGTTTATATCCGTTTTTCTTATACGCTTCCTTAAATTTTCCTTTTTTTTTTTCTTATTTTCTTTATTTCATTTCAATAACTGTCGACTGTTGCTCGACTACTACTCCATGCTATGTGGGGTTTTTTTTTTATTTTTTTGCTTTTTCCCACAGTGACAATCGTGCGTGTACAAGCGAATCCTGTTTCAATGCTTATACCTACTTCAAATATCTCTTTCCTCCCGCAAGGACGAGCCAAGGAAAAATAATAATACACACCATGCGAAGGATTGTGAACAACACAAAGAAAATTGGGGAAAAATTTGTTGCAGTAAAAGGATGAAAAAAAAAAAGAAAAAAATAAATAAATAAAATGAAATCAATTTTCCCCTCGTCCTTGCTCTAGAAATGCTCTATACCATCTTTTCTCGTCATTCTCCGTTACTTTTTTTATCGTTTTGCAATATATACTAAAAATTCACTCATCCGTATTTTCGATCGAAAGGAATTTGCCTCAGTGGAGTTGTGTGTTGGTATTTCCTCACCACTCCACCTCCTCCCTACCTACTACTGTCGATCTGTCAACGTTTCTTGAAAGGCAGGCAGGCAGCACGGGACGGCTTGGGCTCCTAGAAACGACGACGGCGCTAGGAGTCACTCTCCCAAAGGGGTGAGGGCATACAAATCGTGTAAACACGGTGTAACGAAGTGAAGTGTAAGTATGCGCACCATGATGACATTCACTTCGGTATTCGGTTTGCAATTTGTTTTCCTTATTTTGTGTTTTTTTTTTTTTTTTCGTATTTCGTTGCTGTGTGTGTCTTGTTCTTCATCTTTTCGTTTTTTTCACTCTCTCGCTATTCTTCGCAACTGACTTTCTATATTAAAATGATGATGATGATGATGATGATGATGATGGGGGAGTGATCGATGGTTGAACATGGCACCCACACCGCACCATCACCTCTGCCAGCCAAAGCCAAAGCCAAAGCCAGAGCCAGAGCCAGAGAAGGAGAGTAAATGTGGGGATAAAGGACTTAACTTCTCGTACAATGTGTGCGTGTGTATGACGTGGAGAAAAACAAATACATCGATGATGGAAGGAAAAACAAGTTTGGTTCCTTTTTTCTTTTAAATTGACTGTGAGTTCGTTGAAACGAAAAATTGAATGAAATTATTGGCAACATTGACAGTGTGTAGAGATGATTGTGGTGGTGGTTGGCGGCGATGCTTCAGAGTTGGGGGTTCTATTATGGCGCGCGAGAAGCGTGTGAATTATGGTAGCAATGGGAGGTGTATTTTGTTCGCTTGAAACAAAAAAAAAAAAAAAACACAAAATAAGGGAAAATACGGAAAATTATTAGCAAAATATTGAGAAGAAGATTTGACGAAGGACGACGACGATCTGTAGGCAATTTCGCCAACGGAGGGTGGAATTCAATTTTCTTACGTAATTCTTTTACCTATCGAGGGCGAGGGGACAGGAACGGAGCGAAGCAAGGAGGCGAATGATTGCGTGGGAATTTAGCAGAGTAAATATTCTATATTTTTTGGAGGAATTTAAAGTGAAAATTTGAACGAAATTTTCATATGTTGACAGAGTCTTATTTGCGGAATCAAAGAGCATATGTTGGTGTTGGTGGGTTGTAGTAGGATGATCTAGTGAAGTGGGCTGCAGGCGGTTTTTTTTTCGGTGACAGTTAAGGGACTGATTTTGGTTTGTTCTTACATATGTAGTATGACACGAGGTGGACACCAATTAGTGCCTTTCGGATGACGTCGTACGACTAGACTTCGATTGTAGCAACCATGATCTCAATTCATATTTTAGCAAGAATAACAAGAATAACAAGTGGAAGCTTATGTGACTGAGGTCCTTTTTGTGACACTTGAGCAAGGACCTTTTACCATTATTCAAGGGGAGGGTTCGGTGCTGGTGCATAGGCACGAATGCCTATGTTTTTCGAGCGGAGATCTAAGTTATCGTAATAGGTACCCACTATAATGTTCAAAAGAGGTGGAAAGGTCCTAGTATCAGCGTATGTACATAGCTGCACTTAAGGGCTTGTAGTACCCAGCAACTCGTCCCCCAATAATTCGATAGTGCAAAAACTCCTTGAACTCGGTCGGAAGGCGGGCTCTTTAAATCATGTATGGGTCGTAGGTCACCCTTGGATTGCGAGAAAGAGATCTCTAAGAACGGCTCAGAGAATGATTTCTTAGGACTGAAACTGCGTTGGGCGTAAGTCACCAGTTTGTCGGATTTAAATTTTGAGGTAGATGAAATTTTATATTTGTATAAAAGCAGTACTAGTGTTAAAATTTTTGAAATCCACTCACTGCCACGCTCACTTTTTCATAACTTCACAACTTTGTGTGAAATGGAACAATGTTATTAAGACAAAATATTTAGATATTCGCATTCTCTACAATACGTCCATTCAGCAATTTTAGCCACGCCCACTTTTTGAGAGCGTTTTAATCAAAAAACCGATTTTGATGAGCATGGGCTCAGAACACAAGTTTTTACTCCAAAACAACCACAAGATTAGCTCTCAAAGCAGTAGAAAGACATTTCTAAAATTAGTGCATATAATTAGAGCATTTGTAAATACATGGCTTACCACAGCAACAGATCTGATTACATTGGAAGGGGCTACACGATATCCAGACCAACTAATTTGAAAGTCTCTTGAGATCGCTCTCTATTTTTGAAAAACCTAGCTTCTGCATTCGTTACAATCAAAGGAAAGGAAACATCTATGCGGAACAAGTTCTACCACACTCAAAGTCCTGCTGGCAACAATATACCTACAACAATGTAATTGTTTATTCTCCAAAAACCAGGACCGTTTCAGAGTACGGTTGGCAGTGTTTCCTTCATTTTCTTTACATGTTCTTTACGAATTTTTCTTTAACGCTGAATTTGTTTTGTGTCAATGACGTAAAGTACGTATGACTAGACTATAAAAGTAAGGACTAAATGAAGAAGGGAAAAATCGTTTTGTTCGATTTTCTCCTCTTTTTATCTATACAATGCACTCTATATTTGTAGAACCCAGGCGACCGGAAACAAAGTACCACACTACATTACATATGTACGTAAGTTAGTTTCTGCATTTAGGACCTTTCTGCTACAAAGTGTATGTGAAGTACACGATTTCTAGAATTTTTTGTTGGGAAAATAAGGCAATTGATCGACCTTCTCTTTCATAACTGGTAAAGTTTTGCGTTCCACTTAGGAATGTCAATTCAGTATCACCCGAACGAGTCATTATCAAACTAGTTCTTGGCTCTTTGAGAAATCCATTAGATACGGTAAAATGGTGCCATGATTTCCTGTGAAAATTCTTCTGGGTCGAAGTTGCGTACATATTTGTTTAAAATCAAGAACTGTAGAGTAAGATCTAGTAAATCTCGTCTTACAAAGTTGGTTTATTCATCTTGACAAAAGCAATCGGTATGATGACTCTAGATTTGATACATGTGAACACAAATTTGCTTGACGTGAATGGCTTGACTGAGGGTCTGCCAATTCCATATTAGGGACATTTTTTTTGGAAAATTTACTCATTTTTTTATTGTGTAATCGATACACCTTCCTATAAATTGCCAAAGGTAGTACGCAGATACAAAATCTTAGGTAGCATTTAAAATAAAACGAAATGTAAGACATAATATTGGAATTACCAAAAATGTATTCCAAGAAATGCACGACAGTATCTTTTTAAGAACTTGTTAAGAATAGAATCCAACCATAGCTAATACTATAGCAAGGTTGGTATGACGGAACACGTAAAGGAAAAAACCAAAACTTTTAAACAAATGTGCACCTCATTACAGTTCTGCAGGATTTCACAATAAATTATTCTATTTCAAAAAAACCATAAAAAGTGGGCGTGGCAATATGTGAGACTCTTACATAGTAGTGATGATTTCATACTCGTAAGGGCAGAGATGCAATCATATGGGAACTTGTGTTTCCACATAGCCTCTCACTATCTACTTCAATTCTACATCTCCACGTTAGTGGCTGCTATTGTAGCAGTCAACAAGCGGCAGCGGACGAATTTCTTAGATTGAATAAAAGGAGGCGTCTACTAGTTCAAGTCCAGTTGAACTACTGCTATACCTGTATGAGCTGTTTCGACTTATTTGAATCCCAGGTCTAAAGGGATCTCCAATACTGAATCAGGGTGTTGCAGAAGATTTGGTGACTGATAAACCCTTTCTGGGACAACGGTAGCGCTCATACACACGAAGAGGATTACTGAATTTGGTATACAATTTTTTACCGACTCTGAAGAGTTATATTCTATAATAAATTTCGAAATCAGAACATTTTCACTTCCCATTGGAGTTCTTAATGAAACGCCAATCTACGTATGCATATCTTATGGTGTGATGACTAGAAAGGCCAATGTTTTGCAAGAGGGACAAGGATTTCCCTAAACAGTCCTTTTACTCTTTATTCGACAAAAAAAAAATAATGATTCGAAATGTCTCTCTTCAAAATGTTCATGTACTGTTTTCCGTCGGGCGCCAATTAGCGATTTTATTGGTCCTGAGAGACTCCATTGCTTTCGAGTCCTTGTCACGGAAAACAAGAATTAAACTGCTTTGGGCTTGCAAGGATGCCCAATGCACATATACAGACTGGAGTATCCGTTCGACTAATACCATCGGTTCAAAATGCTTTCTCAAAACTCTCTTTATCTGTTGATTGTTTAAAAATGTCCGTGTCACTGCAACCCCCTTGATATTTTCAATGTGCATCACACTGCTTACTGCTACAATAAGTACTTAAAAGTCGTACAAAAGTGAAATAGAATGCAAGCCTCCAGTAGGCATAATAAGCCACTTAGAATCACACTTTTCACATTTCGCTGGAATTTTTTCTCATTTTGCTTGTCATTAAGTTGATGGTTTATTAAGGTGTCCTTAAGGCCCACTTGTACTCATATACACAAACCTACTAGCATCAAGTGTTATGTGAACATAAGAAAAAAAAAAAAAAAAAAACTTTCCCCAGTTACCCTGAAGGCTGAGATTGAATTCACAGCCTCTACTCGAATCCGAACAACACCTCGCTCTCTCTGCACAATGTCTGTGTATGTATGTATATGTATAAGAGGCATCCACCAGATAATGCCAGGATCCACTTAAACTTTTCTGTCATAATAATTATGTTGTTACAAAAAATTAGGACAAAACTCATAAAATGCCAGCGGTTGCCTGCTGTTGCTGATGAACGCACACAGCGCGCATTAAAAACGACAACATTTGCCTCTTCATTCTCGTCCTCTCGTCCTGTGTGGAGATGATACTCCTTATCCACACCACAATGGATGAGCGAAGAAGGTGCACCAGTACCAGTAGGGTAGGGGGAGGAGTCCTTATTACCCCCTACAGTGTGCCTCGTTGGTTCTTTTCAACACGAACACGGTATAGTTGAGCGCGTTTTTTCCCACTTTTTTCGTTGCTTTATCATCTTTTTTTTTTTTTGCGAATGTGCCATTTTGGACTATCGCGAGAATCTCTGAATATGACTGAAAGGCGGAGGGGGTCGAGGATAGTCTATTATGTGCATTGCATTGCATCCAGCCATCCAGCCTCTTATTTTCATTTGGTAAGGATGTCTTTTCTGTATAGGCACAGGGAACATCAATTGAGGTCAAACAAACCGAGTTGAAGAGCTTTCACCAGCACCCAGTACCACCCACCGCTGATGTTTCTTTTCGCGGGTGAGCCCGGGATAATTATTTTATTCCATTCGTATGGGATGAGTCCTTTGAAGGGATTCAGAGAGTAGATGCACAGAAGAGTATCTAATGGTGGCTAGAGAGTGAGTTGAGGTTATAATGAAATTTAATTAATTTAACAACAAAAGATGGTGGCGTAAAAGGCGAGTAAATAAATTAATTAATAAAAGTATTTTGTTCATCATTGGGGAGGCGGATGCTGGCGACAGGATATGCGAGTGAATTAAGCGCATTTCCGGATGTGATTACAGTAATTACATTTTGCGCTTGTATTGTTTTGTATGCATGTGCATGCATTATTTCGATCGAGAACAATGCTGTTGAAGGAGTAATTACATACTTTTACGAGCAAATAAGGGTAGATGTCAAAAAACATGAACGTTTTTGACATATGAATGAAAAATATGTCAAAACGCCGCTGATAATTAGGTTGTTATTTGTGCAGAGTGATGGGTATCATTTGATGGATCGAAAAGAATGGATGTTTTTCGATAACTGAAACATATTTCAAACTAAATCCTTTACATAGAAATGTTCTTCAATAATGTAAACCTACAATATGTAAACCAGATCAAGAAAACTAAGATCTCTCCCTTGTCGAAGTAGTATGGGAAGTAGTATAGTCAAGTAGTATGTTGAACGCGTATTCCGAAATTTCTCAACTATGTTGCCACCATCAAGCGCCGAAAACCACCAAGAAACCCCTGGTTTGACGAAGAATGCCGGAAAGCCTATGCAACCAAACAAGCTGTGCTGCAAAAAAGGACGAGGCTTGCTTGTAAGCTTTACGATTAGAGAAGTAGGAAAATAGATTGACTTCTCCAAAAGAAAAAAAAGAGCACGAGACATACGCGGTCGAAGATATTAAAGGACTATACTCTAGGAATAATATATGAAAGTTTTACCGACAAGTATTCTTTCTCAGAATATCTGAGAGTGTCAAATACCTGGGACTAGTGCTCGACAGAAAGTTAAACTGGATACCAAATAAAGAAGAACGAGGTAAGAAAGCTACGATAGTCTTCTACTCGTGAGTAAAATTTTCAGAAACAAAGTGGAGGCCAAGTCCCAAAATCATCCTATGGATATACATATGTATAAAGCTATTCTAAAGCCAATACTTACAATGGAAAGTAAGCCAATACCAATACTATCTATGGAAATCTTGCAGGATGGCAAACCCCCAGCAAGGCCACCAATCACGAAAGTATGAAGACTAGCGCGCAGTGGTACTACAAGTGCAATACAACGCCAACAGTACGACTGGAGGTCATCCTTGAGCTTTTTTACCCACTAAACCTTTTTTACAAGAATCAGCAGCAACAAGCGTCATAAAAATAAATCAATCAGATAACTGGAGGCCGAACATGTCGGGCCACGTAAAGATCCTTGAGGAGTATGTAGGGAAGGAATCAACAAGAGACCACATAACCCCTTACCTTCACTTTGAAAGACCATTGACGACCCTCACAAAAGTCTATACTGATGGGTCCGAACATGTATGTATATTTGCATATCGGCATATCTAAATTAGGCGGATGTCCTAGCAACGACAAACAGCCGACCGTGAGACTGCGATGTAGGGAATATCAATAATCAGATCAGACTGTGCTGGATACCTGGTCATGAAGTTATACCAGGGAATAAAAGAGCTCACGAACTGGCGAAAGCAAACAATAGATGAAGTTCTCTTAATGAGAAAAATGTGGCACCTACTTAATAAACCAAGGAACGACAGACGGCACACCGCACTGCGATACCACATAGAGATACTACGATTGACCAGTGAAGATCTGTAGTAAGTAGCACACACTACATCTTAATCTACTATTGGTTAGGTAATCCTTCACCAGCTAAGGAACTGCTGTACTAACCTAAGTACGAGGAATAGAGACTTATCTCCTCGTAGCCAACCCATCTACCTACCTATCCATCTTTACCAGCAGGTGAAAAAGAATGTGTCAGGCACTACAGAAACCAGTAGACATGAAAAGGGAAACCACATAGTAGAGTCATTGTCGGTGCTGAGAAAATGGAACAATTTCGTCTGCAGACAGTACAATGACGACGAAGATCAGTACCTCCCCACCACCTGACCAAAAGGAAGTAAGAAGAGCAATGTCCTCAAAACCAACAAGGATGCTGGAACTGATGGCTTATAGATGAAGTTGCTCAAAGCTACTGGAAATCACTTGGTAAAGGCCATAGACCCTCTCATCTCTAATCAGACGCCTCATTGCCCGATCCACAAGAAAGGAGATATCCTGAATTACAGAGCAACATAGCGTACAAGATCCGAAAAAACCAAGGAATTCCAAATTGATACCCTCCATCATTTTAAGGCCGCATATGACAGCATCTACATTAGTACTTATATGGACGAGATATACAAGCTATACGACCTCGTTCGTTTGTGCAAGATGAGGATGGAAACCGCTCACTGCTTCACCAAGATTAGTTATGAACTCGCGGAGACCTTTGATGTCAAAGAAGGACTTAGACAAGGTGACGCGCTGTCATATGATGCACGAAAATCACAAGTCAAGACCGACGGCATAATCTTTCAAAAGTCTGTTTGCAGAACACAGTGTGTTGTCACTGAGGCGTTTGCTAAAATTGAAATAAAACCAGAAACGCGGGAAAAACCAACTATATGCTGTCAACAAAAAGGTACACACAACATCGGCGATTTAAACAGAACGACACAATAGACAGCTATAACTTCGAGATATTAAGAGGCTTCATCTATTTTTGTACCTCGGCTCTGCTATCACGAAGAATAACTCTTGCCAATCGCTATTTTTTTTTTGAGTTTTTGAGAGAAAAATTTGGTCCCCTTGTGTTGGTTTCAATTACGTACTATGGATTCAAGCTGTACAACTACATCCACTTGGACAAAAAACTGTGCGTCAGTCGATGAAAAAGGCCAGGAGAGTGGATGGACACATATCCTCGGGCTCGTAGAATCCAACCCGGAGGGACAATGCAATAGGAGAAGACTTCCTCTTAGGTGGCACACATAGGTAGAAGCGGATATTAACTGGCTCGGCATGGGACTCAGAAGGCAGTGAGCTCAGAACCTGGCTTACTGAAGTATTTTATTAGTGGAGGACTATGTGCATCATTTAAGGTGAATCCAGTCAAATTCTAGAGAAGTCCCTAGTGAATGGAAGTAAACAATCGCCCCTTACGGTGTTTGAGGCAAATGAAAATTTCAACACGTCTTCCATCACAGAATTGTGCCCCTGTCGTTTCGGTAAGCTAATCCGCTAACAGTTAGACTACATATGCCCTGTCACATCTCCCTACCCGGCTATGATGCCAGATTTTACAAGGAACAATTTAATTTGGATAAAATCTGTTCTGAACCACTTCTTGAAAGGCGCACTCCATAAAGTTCGATACTTTAATGATTCCACTGAGTAATTTATTTGAAAATCCCTGCAAAACCATTTCAATTTGCGCATACATATGTATGTACATATAGATGAGCAGCACACCTAACCCACATAAAACTCTAACAATTTATTACCCAATCTGATGCTTTACTCCTGGTTATATGTTAGAAAAAGAGATTTCCCTTTACTTATGTATTTGGAGGAGGTGGAACCGTGCGTCTTAGTCTTCGTCGTCGTCGTCGTAGTCGTCTCAAGGCGTAACAATGTTAATTGAAGGATAACGAAAGCAATATTCACCTCCAAAGTGGAGGCCCATCTCCGACGATATATCATTGAGAGGAGCGTACACGCGAGCCTACCATACTCGTAGGCACTAAAATCCACACCTGCAAACAGGATTGTATACCTACAATCCATACAGGGATATGGATATCCTTATTGTTTCGGTTCACAGGTGTCGAATTTCATACTCTGGCTCTCGCCAATGTGTGTACTCCTAAAGTTGCTACCTCAGTGGGAGTGGGCGGCTGGTATAGTGAAAGTTTAATGCGACGCGATTATGTTTTGAAAATAATGTCCCGTTTTGGCAAGAGTCCTACGCTCCTGTGTTGTAGTTAAACTCAGGCAAATGGATTATTTTTACTTTTGTTCACTTCTTTTTTCATTGTCCTTTAGAGGGTTGGCTGGTCGTCTGATTGTCCTAAGTACTTTGTGTGTACACCAGCGTGTTGGATGAAAACGACAGAATGGATGGGAAGTGGACGTGGAAGGTCGTCGTTGTAAGGATAGACTAGATGTGTGCGGCGCCAGTTTTTGTGTAGCTGAGGGCACAATTAACAGATCGTTTACAGATTATCACTTGTCTTTACCGGATATGAGATATGACACTTTGTTGTACTCCAAGTAGTCGGATGTGGCTGATACGAAAATAGACAGTAAGCCAAAAATAGCTTTCACAATATACCAAACACCGTGACCGTGCCTATAGCGGAATTAATTTCTCTAAAAGGAATACACGTTTTGTTCTTTTAAGGATTCACTCGAACGAGTCGGGAACGAAAATTGCATCTCTCTTAATTCCAGCCGCCCTCCACTCAAGTTGATAGAACGAAGGTAGACAATTGTTTAGGAGAAACAATAATAACGCAAGCAACTCCAGATTAAGGAAAAATCTTTGCACAACGCAAGAAGTCCAGATCGTTCAGAGAAGGGCAGGGAGGTTATCCAGTACGGTAGTATCCAATTGAAAGTCGGAATCACAAAGAAGAGAAATGAATAGTAGAAAGTTCAGACTGCTTATACACGATATGTGAAGAGAATATGCCTGCAGAATCGTACAAAGAGATGGAAACGATTTGCTGCATATTCTTTGACAGTATACCGATGTCTGTTTATTTTGTTCTTGAATTACTGGAGATTAAATGATTCTGGAAATAGTGTATCTCCGCGGATACCAAAAAAAATTGTAGAAAGAAAATTGAATAGAATATTGTGTACTTCATTTTAGTAACTAAATATATATACAAAAGCGGTGAAATGTTTTAGCAGGTTTCACGACTGAAATAACATAACACTTAAACTGTAAGGCAGTGGCTAATCTCCCAGCACATACGCAACTATATTGACAAGAAGCTACTCGTAACCACAGAACATGCGTATTGCTAAGGTAAATCAGTGGAGACCCCATTACACTCTCTAGTGCGTAGTATCGAATATCCATTTTCCTAAAGGAGGCAGGATGGTTGGATTCCTAGATACACGTAGAAGCGGCTTTCCACAATCTCAATACATCAGCGAAAGGAGATGCACTAACAGTTTTGAAGGTCAACAGCTTACTTTACGGACTGATTAATCAAAAACTATAGATCGTGAATGTCTGAAAAAGTGGGTTACACATACGCCCCCGACAGAAACTGATATCCTAACTCTACACTCCCAAGGCTCAATTCAAGTCAGAAACTTTGTTTTTGTGCATCATAAGCGCAAACGAGCTTAGATTCTGCCTTGCTACGTGTCACAAAAATAGAAAAATTTTGATCGAAAAAATCTATGAAGAAGTGGGTTAGGCATACGCCACCTAACCATCGCCTGATGTCCTGAATCTACACTCACACGACTCAATTCAATTCAGATATTCGGTTTCTGTGCATCATTAGCTCAAACTAGCTTAAGCTACTATTAGACACCTGTTATTCTGTCATTTAAAAAAAAAAGTGGCGCATATGACCTACAATGATGCCATTGATTGGCAGTAGATATTTGCAAACAATGGCAATCACACGGCACTGGTATACCTTAATTCAATTGCAGATAACAACACTATTTTCTGTTTTGCGAGCATACGGCAATGGCAGATACTGTCACCTACTGTATTTGAGGAAATGGTTAGGCCACCGCGAAGAGCATGGTTTTTGTGCACGATTTCAGCTCGCATTGCATTCAGGACCAGATCTACATCGCAATGTCGGTCCTATATCCACAGATCAGTTCGATCATTTACTACCTTTAGTCAAGCTGCATATTGAAGAATCGGATACTTTCATTTAAATGGCACGGCAAATGGCAGACGAGTTTTGTGCCAAATGGCGTTACAAAAATGGCAATCAGACATGCACTATTTAAATAAGAGTTTTGTTACGCAGTTTTGACGGCTAATAGTAGTTTAAGTAAGGACCAGCGTACGGCTTGTCTGTGCATAAGCGAATCTCTACGGGAAACTCACTTGGAGATTCCAGTTTACTTGATACGTTTTGACATATTTAGTAAGCAATTAGTTTAGAAAGATGGCACAAAACAAAACTAGAATTTTACAAAATACAACACATAATCGAGTGGTGAATGTTCTTCAGACCAAGTCAATTCGATTCGTGGCCAATTTGTGTGTCTTTCGACATAGTTTTGAGATAAAGCTGGTACTATTAATTGTGTATGTCAGTTTTCGAAACAACACATTTTGAATTCGCCCCGAACATTGGATGAGAGATCACAAGAAGTTCTTAAATTCTAAACAATGCTTCATCATAGGATTTCATAGGTAGAACCACGATTAAGTAAGTCGTCCAGAATGACAAAATATACGCACACATCTCGTTAACATCAACGATTCGTCCTCATAAGAATATACATAAGTATGTACATACATTTATTTGTATGTAAATATATTAAAAAAAAAAAATTGAAAATAAAAAGACAAAATCCAACTATCCAGTAGGTAGCCAGGTGCATTTTGAAATATTTTAAGGAAGCAACAAATGAATTTCTTGAATAAAAAATCTAATACAAAAAGGTTACCTTCTTTTAGAAATAAAAATCCTCCCCCAACTTGTGAACATTTTTTTTATCACCGCAATGGCCAGGCTGAAATTAAATCTTGGTGAGAGCTGAACCTTCCAACAAGATAACAAAGCATACCGCTCATATTGTTAAAGATTGGCTACTTTATTATGCCCCACAACAATTGTACACCAAATCGAAACCCGAACTTGAATGTCCATGAACACATGTGGGCGATTCTGGAACATAGAGTTACAAAATATGCTTTAACTAGTACTTCAATGCTGCAAGGGAAGCTAAAAGAAGAATGGCATGGTATAAGGTCTACTCAATTGAAATATTTAGTTGCTTTAATGACAAGACGATTACAGGCAGTTCTTGATGTCCCCGGAGGACCAACTAAATACTAAGTTTAATTATTGTAATTGTTTTTTTTTTTGTTTTTCGTGAATATTTTCTTAAATTTATACTGAGGGACGAATTTTTTTTTATATTATCTTAAGAAAAATAAATTTAAAGCAAAACTGCATCATTAAATTTCTTCAGAAGGGTTTTGGACTCGTCATGTTGTAAGTCGTATTTAGACTTTTGCCGGGCACTGTAGTTTAATAACATTAGAATTGGTAAGCATTCGCCCCATTCAATCCGATTTTAAATAATAAAAGTAAGATATGTATGTAGGTAGGTACGAGCAAAATATAATAATGTATGTATGTGATATACAAAAACAAACATTTATCTGGTAAAATTCAAGAACATTTTGTTGAAATTAAGGAATGTAAAAATATAAAATAGCAAGCATCAAAGAAAAGTACTAACCGTTGTGAAGTACCGTTCTCGACTTCCAGGCTACATTGAACAATTTCCAGGCAGGAGCATCAGCAACACACACACACTAATGCACACGAACGCGACCCCTCCAGCCCGATCAAAGTAAGAAAACATTTATTTAAGCTTTCATATGAGGTAAGAAAGAGACCACTTCTCTGGAACTGAAACCACTAAAACAAACCAAAACCGTTCGGACTTGGGGAAAAACGATTTGGAGACGCGAACCAAACTGAACACTGCACTTTACAATACACTACTGAGCGGCGCCGACGCAGATGGCTTAATTTATTCTTGCAGTTGCAGTTTGTCTAGGAAAGCTCAAGTGCTTTGCGGCGAAATGAGAGCTTAATGTTACTCGTGGTTTGTTGCTGAATTTGGTTTGAGAATTGAGACATGCTGCATATTTTTCGAATTTCTGAAAGTTTGACTCTGATTCTTTGGTTTTTTTTTTCTTGTTTTTGCAGGAGATGGACGTGGGGTGCACTTAGTTTTTGCAGATGATGAAGACGATGCAACCTTTTAGAGTTGTGGCGTTATGTAGTACTTACACAGTAATTTGTTTTAGGAAACAAATAACAAAAATAAAGTAAGTACTTATGTACATATATATGTAGGCAGATCTTATTTATACTAATGCCTGATCTATTCTGCTTTCTGACAGAATTCAATTAAAAATATGTAATAACATAGGACATATTACTATGTAAGGATGAAGGACGTACATAAGATCAAAATCCGCAGCTGATATGAGTTTGATATTGACTACGATTCTTTTCTAAAAAAAAAATTAGAAACTTAGAAATAATTTCTCAGGTGAAAATATTTAAAAACGAATTGGTATTATGATTTTGCCCAAGTTTACCAGATATTGAGTAGAAATTTATATTAGAATACCTATAAATTCATATGTACATACATATGTATATGTACACACACAGAGCTTCAAACATACGAGCCTTTGTTTCCAATTGACGGTTTTACTTCTTGCCATCTCTGTATTCCTGAAATAAATTTGACAATGGGCGCGTTCCGATTTCTAGGCAATACTTTTTGAGGTAAAGCCTAACAAATGGAACGACAAACTGACCCTTACTTTCTAAGCGTTGCGTTACGGATTCTAAGCTTACTTTTTTAGGTAAATGTAATTATATTATTTATCGTACATAATCTATTCAATTTGTAAAGCATAGCCGAACAACAAAAGGTTATCAGCTTTATCAACTAACGTCGACATTCGTTCGCAAACTAACTTGTTACTTACAGATTTACTATGTACTTTTCTGTTAAATCTGGATCTCACGACAAAGAGAAGGGTTTGACTACTAGTGGCTAGATTACGAAACGCTTTCAATTAGAAGCTCTGAAATAAAGTCTGACATTCAATCGGAGAGGTGTCAAGAAATACTAGTTTTAAACCTAGCAATTGACAGCTAAAGTTGTAACATGGCATTTTATGGCATGAATAAGAGGGTTTATAAAAAAAAATTAAAATGCACGACTGGGTCGTACCGGGCGTGTTATAACTACATATATGTATGTATGTATGCATGGATGCATGTACACAATTCGATTGTATGAAAATTGAAATTTAAATCTTACTCGTCATATACTAACTATACTCCTAATTAAAGTGAGCGTGCAATTTTGCATTTGTATGGAAAATGATGATCGGGGAGATTTCACAATTTTTTGGATTTTCTAAAAATGTTCCGAAAATGGGTGTGGACATGGTGTAATTATAGTAAATAAGTAAGTAAATTATAGAGAACTTCAAGGCCGTTAACTGATATTTTAATATATTTGTCGAATTTAAGTTAAAAATTTGAAAAACGTAAGTTTCTTTTTAAATCATACGTTATTTTGAGCAGCGGTTTGACGACGTTAGACTTTTTTGTGGGATTCATAAGACGGAATTGTCAGAAGAAGCTTTCTTCTGCGCTAAGATAATGCTTAATGCCTTTTCTGTGCGACTAGTATTTCAGCTGAAAATACAGACAGTGATGAAGAATTTAACACAGTCTCACGAGGAAAGAAACTAGGTTGTCATCATATTTTATAAATTCTTCTTATTTTACGAAAAGGTACCCACAACAATCTTACCAACCAAGCACGCTACTGCTTTCATTAATTTGAGTTTAGTCTGGTTAAGGTCCTTGTTAAAAAAGATAAAACCAGTGCATGTATGTATGTATATAAAAAAATCAATCCAATCCACTTTATTGCGATTTGCCCTATTCTAAAGGAAGTCCTATATAACAACGCTATAAATTCACTGCGGTACAGAGGTTGCACAAACAAAGGAAATTTTCAGAAATATAAAACATAAAAAAACATCAAAAAGAAACTATAATTTTAAATTGTCAATCTGATAGACTGTGTATCTAATCAAATGTATTGTTTTGCTTTTTCTTATTTTACATAAAAGTTATTAAAATTAACTTATTCCCTTAACAAGGAGAGTAGCCTCAACAGCATCCCTGGTTTGTGTATTTTGTCAATACAGGCAATGTCCCGTTTGTAGTAGGAGTGGTTTAAATTCAGTCGGTCAATAAGTATGAACGCAGAAAAAATAGACTTTTGTGAAGAAAACAGATACTTGCTACTATTTCTGTTCGACTAGTGCTTGAGCTGAAATCGCAGTCAGTGATGGAGTAAACGCAGTGTCACCAGGGATGAGGTGAAGATGTCGCATGACATTTTATTCTTTCGTGAATAAAAGTAGACTGAAGTGACTAGGCTAACAGTGTGCCAAGTACAATTCCTATTGTCGCCAATTTTCGTTTATTTCTTGCTGCGCTTTTGGCCCAGATAGTCCGATCCAGTTTCGGTAAAACAGATAAAACAAGTACATACTTAACAGTCATGGACCTTAAAACGTGTAAGGTAAACGGGATAGAAAACAAAATCGTAGATAAAGGTAAAAATTTTCAAACCATTTTAGTTCAAACTTACATATGTTGACGAATTCGCTATGTAGAGTTTAAAGGGAGTTGAAGTACCCATGTAGCCAACTCAATAACGGCTGTTTAAAAAATACTCGTATATATGTAAGTACTGCAAAGTTGAATATTTACATTAGTAAGTATAATCTGAACAATAGCATGTCCTGACATTTATATATTTTAACTTGACTTGTTAATTTTGGAGTAGACGAAAAAGGAAAAAAATCTGAAATTAATCGGGAATTTTAAACAAAGCGAAAACGATACGATGTCTATTGATTTCTTTTTAAATATTTTTAATATTATTGTATTCTAAAATGTTTCCCTTAAATTGGAAACTACCTCATTAGCATCCCTGGTTTGGATGTTTTTCAATGCACAGATGGTAATTATGTTCCGTTATTGATAGGCGGAGCATAGACTTTGTGAGTAGATAAGGTCGAAAGCAGAAAATATAGTTTTGTAAAGAAAGCTGGTACTTGCTACAATTTCTGGGCGACTAGTGATTCAACTGAAATGGTACGTTAAATTGGGAAAATTTGGCGACGACTAGTGAATTTGTCACGTTGTACAGAGTGTTATGCATGTTAAAAAAATTTTCACAATCGTTTAACGATGTTTGGTAAAGTGCTTGTTTTCGTATTTCTGACAGAAATGTGCATTAGTTTCCCTAGCAACTTACCTAATTTCTTCCTGGATAGTATAGACTAACCAAGCAAAGTGAAATTGCTCGAAGGAATGTTTTTCATCACGTGATTTACAATTGCGCATTTGAAAGCAAAAAAAAAAGTACTTTGCTTTTTCCAAAGTAAAAGGTAAAAATATTCAGTTCATCTGTATAAGAACAGGAACAGGATTTGTTACACATTAGCTGCACGCCTTGCTTCACCCGTTTGTCATTTTTAAGACAAAAAAAAAAGATTGTAAGGCCTTTATATAGTCCCTATACGCATACCTATATTGTTGAGTACTTGCTGAAAATGTAATAACATTAAGAATAAACCGAGACACTCAATCGAATTTATTACACTACATATGGAATTAATTTATTGATGGAGTAAGTGCTCATTTGACAATTTGAACAATTGTTAGTAATATCTTTCAGAATTAATTGATATAATAAAAGCAAAAATTACTCTTAAAATATTCACTAACTTGTCAAATAACCTCAATAGCATCCCTGGCCTGTTTATTTCTCAATACATTCGATATCCCGTTTTCTGTAGGAGGTGCTTAGATTTAGAGAGTAGATAAGTACGAATGCAGAAAATAGACTTTTGAGTACAAATGTGATACTTGCTACTATTTCTGGGCGACTAGTAGGTTCAACTGAAATTGTAGGTTAAGTTGCGAAAATTTGAAGAATTTCAACACATGCTGCTTGTGTGTAAAGAAATATTTCATCACTTTACGCTTAGACCTGGATTCGGTAAAGTTAAGTTCTTGTCATCGTTCTATGTGACGTAGGATTCCATTAGCTTCTCAAGCAACTGACTCACTTCTTTTATAAATAGAAGCAATAGACTGTTTAGGCTAGGAATGTGCCAAGAAAAATTGGTTTGTTTCATCACATAAATTCCACATGCTTATTAAAAAAAAAAAAAAAATGCTTTGTTTGTTGTAAAAGGCGAAAATATTCAGTGAAACAACAGGACTGTGTGACAGAGATAAAATCGTCCCTAAGCCAGCTCCAAAGTTTTATTATAAACAGACTAACCAGCACATAGTTCAGCCCTTTATAAGTGCGAATACCTAGAGTTCGACTTAGGAGTGAAATTCAATGCTAAAGCAGTGTGTCTTAGCTATGCATCCTCCTGTCCCGACCACCTTGTGCGTGAAACGGGAACGCCATTTCATTCACTTGGATTAAAATGTCATAGATACATAGACCATCAATACTGCATGGGATGGACTTCAACTCAAATACTTACAGAAATAAGGACCACCATCAATCGCTGTATTTAAAAGACCTCATTCGTACAGAGGACAAGCATTTTCCACTTTCTTGAGAATATGGATTTAGCCAAGGGTGGTAAAACGTCTAAACGTTCATTCATATGTTATTGCCTGACCCAAACACATCATCCATGATGGCCGGAGAATCAAAAACGAATTAAAGAGAAATGTGTGATAAAACAAAGGGGCTTTCAATAGGGACATAACAATTTTGTATTTTAACACAGACACACTCTTAAACTTTTTTTATGATCTGTCAAATGATATTACGCCAGTCAATGTTTACATTTTTATTATAGTGAGATTCACATATGAGCACCGTTTGGAAATTATTAAAAATTACTACCGAAATACTGAGTGAGTGGTGGCAACTTGAAGAGCGCTTTCTTCAATTTTCGGTCGCAAGAATCGACCCAACAGATTGGGTTTACGTGATATAGTGAATAAATTCAAGTCAAGATATTTAATTTTGAATGCTTTTCAGGTAGTGAGATATCGCATTGGTTAAAGTGCCGAAATTATCGCAACCATAAGTGCTTCAGTTCAAAATGAGTCAAATCAGTCAATCCCACGCCGTTCACAGCAGTGGGGAAGCTACCGTGCACATTGTGGTGTATTTTGGGTAGAGATGACCTAAGCACTTACAAGATTAAAATAACTCAAGAACTGAAGCCACTTGATCATTTAAAACTTCATAACATCTCCGATTGAGCTCTGCAAATTTTTGAATACAATTTTGAATTTCATAGAAAAATCATTTTCAGCGCAGAAGCTCATTTTTGGGTTAATGGCTATATCAATAACCAAAATATGCATTATTGGACAAGTACAAGAGACTCCAGTGCATCCTCAAAACGTCACCATGTGGTAGGAATTTTGTACGAAGCGATGAAAATTATCGCTATATTGCAATCAATGGAGTTCATTATGGGACCATGTTGGAAGACTAATTATGGCCAGAATTTGATGGACTTGACTTCCTAGACCTGTAGTCCCAACAAGATGTGCCATATGGCTCACAGTTGGTCAAACAATTCATCTATTGAAAGGAGAGTTCGGTAATCGTCTAATCTCAAGATATGATCCGATTGAATGGCCACCTCATACGCCATTGGTTTCGCTTTTATGGGGTTACCTTAAGTCGTTGGTTTTTGCCAACAAGGCAACAATGTTCGAGAAGCTCAGGAGCAATATCGAACGTGAAATTGCCAAGTGGTGGAAAATTGATGCCAAATTATCGATCGATGTATGCGTGCTCACTTGGTTATATCAACGAGATTGACTTCTATGATGGAATTTAACATGAATTTAACAGCACCCGAAATATATAATGTCAGCCCAATATCTCAACTATTCTGTGTTTTATTTAAATACAAAATTGTTATGTCCTTATTGAAAAATCTGTTACAATGCGCACAGTATCCCTACGAAGAGGTGAGAAACTACTACACCCTGGGTTCGTTATACATAGTATACTGATTGCGCGAAATATATACATATATATGTTTATAGGTCGTACCCATGTACAATTCTTATCCTACAGTAAATCGCGTTCGTAAAAATAACGCCTCAAAGCTCTTCACTTTGCGTATCTCTTTTTAAATAATTAACATTAAATTCTATGTAAACAGTGCTTGCAATCTCACTCGATGAGAAAGTGATGTAATGAAAATTAAAAAAAAAAAAAAAACAAAAACAGCCCACCCTACAGAAAAAACCTTAAAGAAAGTCGCACGTGGGATTTATCCCAGTGCCCACTCATTATACTTTTCTCCCGGGCTAAAAAGAAAAATAAGCATCCTGTATTTATTTTCTTTTATCCAAAAACTTCATCGAAATTACTTATTCCCCCCTCTGCCGCTGCTGCTGCTGCTGCTGCCTACTTCAACCAGTCGTCGACCACTAAAATCAGCCATCTCCTTTACAGATTTCTTTACTGTTATGAAAATAATAAAACGCCGAGAAGCAAAGCAAAAAAAAAAAAAAAAATTCCTTAAAACCACTTAAGAAATTTCGGCCACTCATATTCAAAATCCATCGCCTTCCCTTTTGCCTCTCACTCCAAGCGCTAATTGTTATCCTGTTGGGCTCACATCCTGTGATGACATGAAGAAGCAAAGTTCCCTAAATGGGGATTCATTCATCCATGTCCTGTGCCTCTAACAAACAACAACATTTCCAAAAAAAAAAAAAAAAACTCCCTTCGGTTGTGGCCAATTTCACCTCTCACTTCACATCTCACTACGTCCCTGACAACACAATAAATGAAATTTTTGCTGCCAGAAAATTACCGGTACCGCTTTAATGGACATTTTCCACTACATTGAAGGGAAATTCCCCGACCACTCGCCCCTCCAAGGCGCAGTGGCGCTCATGGGAATTTTCGAAAGAAAAGAAAAAATCTTAAGAAAACACAAAAAAAAAAAAACAGAAATCGATTTAAATTTTTCTTCTGGAGGCGTCAAGTGTCTTTCTTCGCGAAGAAGAGCCAGGGTAGGGCCTTCAATTATTTACAAAAAATTTAACAACATCACATAAATTTGTTCGCCGCTCCAACGGTTCGCAATTCGCCGCGTTCAGGCATTCACGCGCTCTCTGCAGTTGAGGTGAACGATCTTCATCGTTATCTTCATCTTCATCCAGCAGCAGCGGTGCTATCATCATCATTATCATCATCATTTTCTATTCCATTGTTTGGTGCTTTTCCTTCCAGGAAATATATTTTCTATTTGCTGTCTGTCCTGGGACACGGTTGCGCGGATTTTATTCGCCTAGTGCACCCTTAGACTGAGACCCGGACGCTCGTAGCTGGCGATGATGGAAATGAATTAAATTAAATTAAGTTTGACTCAATTTCGTGCGAGTAAATTAACTTTTTTCCCCCCCAGCGTTCGGGGTTGAGGGCGGAAGAACAGCTCCCACCGAGGGAGGAACCGTGCACCCTGAAGCTGGGGGGAGGCGGCCATTGGTTTGAATTTAACTTTTCGCGGTTGTAAATATAAATAAATTTGAATGATGATTTGGGAATGTTAATTTTGTGTTTTTGCTTCAAAAAACCCCCCCAGTTAGAACTGACCTTAGATAAGGTCAAATGAATAGAAGCCCTGAGCATTGCGTTTACCAAATCCTAATGTATTGTCAGAAAAGTTAGTACGAAGCACCAGGCCTGAGGGAATGCGGAACGAACCACTCATCGCGGTAAAAACAATGATTAAGTTGGTCAATGCTTCTAGAGTGAACATGTCTTATTGTCTATAGATACATAAGTATAAGAAAAGTTAACCATATTTTTTTTATAAATCTGCGTGGCTCACTAAACTCTTAAATGTGTCATGAAACCTAACGGCTGGAGAGAAAGGATATGGCTATACCAATTTTATTGAAATAAACGTTAACCCACAGACGAGAGATGTAAAATTTAAAGCAGATCCTTCAACCCTTTCAGACAGATTAAATTGACGGACCCAATTTTTTTAACTTCTCCATCCTTCCCTTTCCATCAAGTCGGGATATTTCAGGAAACCAATACTTATTGACGCCTTGGCTCAAGTTGGTAGTGGGTTGGGCAATGGTTCGATTTGCAGCCAAAAGTTTTTTCACGTTCCCACCTTTCGCGTTCGTCTGACAAACATTAGAGAGTACAATTGTGATGAGAAAGCTTCTCAAATAACAAATTGGTCTTCGGACATGCCATTAAACAGAAGGCCGCCTCCATTTGCAAATAGTCGAAATTGGTGCTACTTTCAGTGAGAGTCATTCTATTCGAATAGGTGTCCCGTAGAATTTCGCTTTGGGTCCTGTTTTATTTCTGAACTGATTCCTAGTGAATATAGCTTTTGACGTTTCCGTTTTCAAAGATGTTTAAAACATTTGTTATTTTATAAATCTCTGAAACATATTTACACAATATTGTAAGGATCGAGACAGACTCTATAAGGTATATGTACATATATCCGTACTTTCCTATGTTACATGTTTTTGAGCTTTAAATTTGGACTCAGAAAATTTTATGTCAGGGTTTTGAGAAAAAGAAGCAGTACAAGTGTAAACGTTTTTGAAGACCCCCCACTGCCACACCTACTTTCTTTTTAAAATTTCAATATTTTACATGAAATGAAAAACCTGTGTTAAGACCAAATATTTAGATAATAGGTAAACTAGTTCATACATCACGTGTGACCACGCCCACTTTTTGAGAGGTTTTAGAAAAAGAAATAGATTTCGTTGAAATTTTACATAAAACATTTACTAACATTCGAAGATATCGAGCTACTGTTATATATACACCCGGTTACAGCCAACTAATGACACTGCTGTCCCTTGCAACTAACATGACAGCTGAATTTGAGAGCACTGTTCGCGTCTCTTCCTTCTTTTCCTTGACTACGAGGAGCAGGCTCGCGTAGTCTATTCGATCCAACCCAACTATTTACTGGAAGCACTGTTTATTTCAAAAACAAGAATAGAGTATCATACAATCTGTTCCAGGCGTATTCTTTTTTCTTAGAAGTACGAGTCACAGCTTCATAGTACATACATATATCCCGCCAAAAACAAGTCTTCCATAAGTACTCTTATAGGAAATCTGAAGGCTTGAGACGGGGGGCAATAGTAATGTACTAGTTGAATGGAATAGGAGCAATGCATACATATTCATTAATCAAATAAAGGTTTGTTTTGAAAAGAAGATCGACATCAAAGGTACTCGAAAACGGCTGGTTTAAAGCAACATCACAGATGTGCTGTGAAGTTCGGTGTCTAAATAGTGCTGAAAGGCTTATTTTACCTTCCAAGAGAAATTATAGGCTTTCAGTTGGACATGCCCTCATGCCACTACATTAGGAATGAAGTTTTGACATATACATTAGAAAACAATGGCTTTAAAATACATAAGCCTGCTGACCTGGGCTTGAACCTATTTCGCAATTTATCAAGCCCTAGTAATGTTCTCCGAACTGAAGTCAAAGATTTTAGGTCAGAAGTGTAAAAAAGCTCTGATTAAACAAATCAGAATTAAAATCTGTCTGAAAAAATTCTCTGGTGTCTAATAGCTTTTGTACTTTCCAAACACACTGAAAGTCTAGGAAGTAAGACTGTGCAAAATCAAAAGCTCTACTTTATGACAAACAAATACCTAAAATATATAACGCTGAAGTTGATGACTATCGGAGTCTAAACTAGAGAGAGTCGTAGTCTGGAAAACCAAGTGAACTAAGGCTTATCATTCGCAGCGTAGAAGCTGTGTACAAGGTAGTGTTCCAAACACGAACATGAAGTTTGAAATTTACACTGTCTATCAACCTATTTAAGCATAAATTGTATAACTAAACATGTTTTTTTTGCGTTAAAGAAGTGTTTAAATCCAAAATAATATTTACCCCGATATTGTTAAGTTCAGTGGTCTAGGAAAGTGGTCTAAAGCTGACCTTCCCATAGTTAGATAGGTATAACAAATCATCGAATGCAAATCTATGTAAACAATCATAACTATCCAATCCCGACGCACAATGCAGAAACTCAGATCGAACAGTACAATCTTACACTGTCACGTGCTCAACTCAACCATCGACTTCAGTAGCAATCCATAAATATCAACTCAATTTAGTAACATGTCCCCTATTCCCATAATGATCCTTAAACATCAATTAAAACAACTGAAGTTCATCGTGCAAACAACCACACTTGCAAAGAAGCTCCCCGAATCCGTCCTAAATCGCCAGCGGCCACAAGTTTTATCAGCCCCAGTGCAAACCTACCGACCAAAAAGAACATTTTACATAACATAAAACGACACATAACCTCACAAAGTTTTGTCAACCTCCGTTCCTTGCCGTCCGCCACTGCCCTGCTGCGGTGGAAGGACTACTCGTTCCGTCAATGGATAGTTAACATACGGGTTCTGGCAGTTGTGTGTGATGTTGGCGGTGAATTACTTATCATTTTGTCAATGCCATTATGTCACACTCAGCGTTTTAACCAGACCAAGCAGGCAAAGTCATCAGACAGGCACAAACAGGACTGAAGGATCATGAGTGAATGAGATAAAGTACGTCTGCGAGAATAGTCTGCTGGCGGTCCACCGATACATGTGTTGCACACGTATCCTTGCAATTGAAAGGACACTCATTTTTTTTTTTTTGATTTGCCTCTTCCTCATTGCCACAGCCGGCACCGCGGTCCTCATAAAAGAATCAGTAAACATATCCTTACCAGGATGTCAGTCATATTAAACCGTTTCTTTTTTCTTTCATTTTATTTACCCCCCCCTCCGCCCACACCACGTCGTTTTATGTTTTATTCAAGTCTTTGCAGGGAAGGTGGGCAGTTAGTTATCTGGACACACTAGATGCGTTTGTTCCACAACCCAACATGTGCCTAGATAATTATAAAACTTCTATTTGATAACATGTGAAGGGAAGCCAGGAGATAAAAGGACTATTGCACGCGAACAGAAAGGAAAAAAAAAGAAAACTTCTCTCCACAAAGTGGAGTCCTTGTGGCTGTATGTAGTATCCTCGCTGTGGGTACAGAGTGCTTTTAATGCCTCGGTGAATTGCAATATGAGAAGATTGCGCAGACAGTGGTGGAGCAAGGGATATTCTCTCAATATTTGTATCCTTTTGAGTGGCATAATTGAGTGCATGTGTGCACATTGCATTAATTTATGACTTTTCGTCCTTTTTTGTGCTTTTAATTTGTTCACATTCGTTCCATTGCCCCCTCCCCGAGTCTGTCTACAAAGCGTGGATGTGTAAGTAGATGCAAGGATTGTCATTTCACCGTGTCACACAGTAATGGTGATAGAAACGATGAAAGGACATTATTTGTGTTGAGTATGTACATACATATGTAGTTCGCCTAGTTTACATGGTTAGTAAGTAAAGGATGTGGTAGCAGTATTTTACTTTTAATTATTTTCGTTATCCCTTTTCTGCAGCAAAAGAGAATACCGAACTATCTTCAGGATTTTCAAGTACACAAGCAGACAAGTTTTAAATTTTCAAAATATTTCCTTTGAGAGCGTACCTCTGTATGGTGTGTGGCACGTCCTTGCGAGTGAAACTCACTCAGTACATGGTGTTGGCGTGCACATAAGCTAAAAAAACATACAACCAGTATTGTAAAAATGCCGGAAAGGATAATCTTCTTTATGACATGGAAGTATGTCAAAATATTATTTTCAAAGGACTCGTAGTTGTTTATCTGCGTGCTTTCATAGCCATTTGGAACGTTTCTAAAGAATTTCTATACAAAAAATAAAGTGAAAGTAAATAAGAACGCATGGTGTACGTTCAAACTACACAGACAATGAGGGTATACATATGAAGGTTTTAAAGATTTTAAAATTTGGTATTCTCAGTGTTCCTTTAATGATCCCAGAACTGATGTCGATTAGTTTGGCAAAGTATACAGGTGTACTTTGTGGAAATACATCAATTTAGTTATTACTATGTATGTACTTTCAGATTTATTTTTCTTTTAAGTAGCCTTTATGCCTTTAAAGGTGAGAAGATCGAATGGGCAGGTGAATACCAGCGCCTGCAATCACATCCAAAAAAGGATACGAATCGGATTTAAGAATTGTTTAATAGGAGACTGAAGTTTTTGAACCTTCTTCTGAGTTTCATGCTAGTTTGGTAGATTTCCTGACCAAGTAATGGCTATTCAAGCTAACTTAATGAAAAGCATGTGACTAACTTTTCTTCACTTTCAGAGCCCGGAGTAAGAAAGATAAAACGAAAATTTGAATAAAAGTTCGTTTGACTTTTAAACAAAACTTAGTCGAAAAGGCTGGCTGGCTGGCTGGCTGAAGACGGATCGGAACAACGTGTCTAATCGAATTTATTGATGTAATCTGTTTCGAGTCAAATGAAATGCTGTTAATTCTGTGTATGCATTATCTGCCTATCTAAAGACTATGGAGCCAGAGATTCGACCCTCGGACAACACAAAAAATGTTCTTTCACGCTTCCACCTCTCGTGATCATCTGACAAACATCCGAGAGTAAAACTGTCATGAAATCGTCCTTCTTCGGATACTGCATTAAGTCAAGCACAACACGTTGTGCGAAACTTGACTCTGGAACCCACTAGCCTTTCGCCTCAAATATATGTTTATTTTGTATTTGTGTTCTGAGGTAAAACTTGTAGAAACTTAACATTTTATACTAAATGACCTACGAGGGCCACACGCGAATATGATGATCTTAGCGTGTGAACATTGCTCTAGCCGATAAATAGCAAAAAGGTCAAATATGCTTGAACAATCTATGGCATGGAATTTGAAAAAAAATTCGAAAGACTAGGAGCAAGACCAAAAAATAAGCACCGGTTGAAGGTTGCATATACAAAAAACCTGATTAGACTAAGCGACTGAGAAGCTATCGAACCCAGTCTCACTACAAGTCACCCAAAAACGTTTACTCTAAGACGTGGGGAACCATGTTGTTTTCATCCATACTGCAGCCAATTCCAAAGCGGATGAGCTAGCTAGGGTAGGTCCAGATTGGAACCTATGTATGTACCTGATAATGAGAGGAGCCGTCAGCACTTATGAAATCGATAAAGTTCCAACTAGATACCGCGGCCATCATAATGGCAAACAGTAGATGTCTCGCTTCCAAATAAAATTGGCAAACTAGTAGACTTCTCTCTGTCAATAGGACAGGCACAGGTGCTCCCTTCAACGATTTCTGCAGAAGCTGTAGAGACGAGGAGAAAACCATAGCACATCATTTGTGCACCTGTCCTGCGATATCGGATCTGAGAGGGAAAAGCCTAGACGAGTATTTCTTCACAGATCTCAACAATCTAGTTGGTCTAGACTTGAGCAGAATAAAGAACTTCCAGACCGGGTCGAACTGGTTGATATCGACACCGGTTAACCTGCCTTTTTATCCCACGTGGAGAGTATTTATCTAGGTCTTTGGTGCTGGTATTATCTCGTTTTTCCCATGGTGGTACCACAATGGATCTTCCGCCGGTCTAAGTGCATCCCTGTTGAGCGGGGACAACCACGACCACCCAACCCAACCTATGACTGTAAAAAGGATAAAAAGGATAGGGAGCTGACTGAACGCGTTCGTTATCAGTCCTTGTACAACAATATGACGTAATCGTTTAGGGGCTAACTCTTGATAGATATAGTATGCGGTCCACTAAGAAGGAAATCAGATGGATGTCTCAAGAAGGAATGAGTGCCAATCACTTCTTCAAATGACCTAGAGCACTGACATCTTTGAGAAATTCTTTGAAAACTAAACAGTTGGATGAAATGTAGTTTGGAATGGACAATACAACCTCGTCTTGAAAATCACTGACATAAAACAGGCTACTGATAAAAATCCAATCCGCTTTTGACCTAAGACACTGGATCTACAGAATTTTGCGCTTTCCTGCCTCACTGCCACATATCTAATGTATGTCAGCTACTTGAACCGAAATAAGAATAAACAGATCCAAGCCATTCCAAAGTCGTTTAACAATCTTCCTCCAGTTAGATCCTAAAGTAAATCCTCTGAAAACAACATCGCCCCAGACTCCGAGTGTGCTACTATGACTACATACAGCCGAAGCTTTTACATTTTTATTCAAAACAATCCAATTGTTTGCCATATACCATGACCCGACTCCGAAGTAAAAAAAAATAATAATTTTTCCATTTATTTCGCACAAGTCCTTAAAGATCCTCCCTTATCTCGCTCACTCAGTTCACAGTTCTCCAGCTACAAATCACCGCAATCAGCTGACATTACATCACACATACGTTTCCCGTTCTCGAAACCAAATCACATCCTTTAAGGAAGCCAAATCAGATTGTTCCTCAGAAAAAAAAAAAAAACACACACAGAACAAAAATGAAAGCAGGGAAAACAGACATTTTCCATCACAGTGGGAGATGCACGCTTTAAATGTTAATAAAGGACGAATCACCAAACCATTCCCCGAGTGAAATAAGTTGTCAGCTTTGGCGAAAGACTATCACTACCGCCAGCCATCCACATGCAAACACAAAAACACCCTCTAAGAACATCTTTAAGGACGTAAGAAGCCTTAAGGTGGTGCTTACACCTTCACTTTGCTTTCTTTTCCTGTGTTGGAGCATTTTTAATGTCATCTCTGTTATGATTTCCTCATGATGCTGCTGCTGCTGTTGCCGCGGCTGCTGCTACTTGGGCCAAACATGGCGACGACGACGACGACAACAACGACGATGATGACACGGCAACAAGGCCCAAAGTTTCTTGCCATAAGATAGGGCATCTACAAAGGTGTATGCGGCGGTAACAGCTAGATGTCCTTGTCACCTCAGCCCCCACCGCATGATGTTGCAGACAACCACGAATGACGACGATATAAGGTGGTAGAGTGGGTGAGCACCCACCCATCTGGTTATCACGACGGAACTTCCTTCGTAAAAGGCTCAACCACCATCTCAAGGCCTCCGAGAATGGAATAATTCTTTAAGTGGATTTTCGAAAATTATTACCATCCACCCCACACGCCTTGCAACACAGCCGAGTGTGGGCTGCTCCACGTGAGCTCTGTGTATGTGGTAAAACGCTCGTTTATTTATATTCCATGTGAGTTTACATTTCCTCCTTCAAACAGGAGAAAAAGAGAAAACAACCCAGCAGGAGTGCTCCTTTCAAGAACATCATGAAAACAGGATAATTCACAGATTATTACATTATCACCTTGAATGAGCGTTCGTTGAATATGTTAAGGCCTCTCCGTGTCGAGATTGGCCTGGGCATGACGATGTTCCCTGGGAAAGAGAAAAGCCAACAAGGACAACTTAAAGGCAGGCGGCCGCCCTTCTTCGTCTTCCCGTCTTACCGGGAGCTCAGTCAACGTGGCTCATTACCTATGCCCGTAGAAAATGTGCCGTCAAAGAATTTTAACCAAAAATAGGCACACAGTCACACACCCGTTTGCGGTTGTTATTTGCCATTGATGATGCATGTGATGCCAAAAGACTTCCAATAAACATAGAATGAAATTTTCATAACATCACCTGGTCGTGTCGCACTACACATAGTGATAGATACTCGTAGTGTGTGACGGCGGCAGCGGCGGTAGTAGTGGCTCCAAAACAGATGCACTTGTGCACTGAGGCAAGTTACGCTGCTGGTTGCTGTACTGCATGTGGATTTAGTTCAAAAAGGGTTAGATTCGCTGGTAGGTTAGGTACTCGTATTTGCTTTTTTCGGTGATAAATTGCTTGTTTCGGCTGTCAATTTTCATGTCAGTTCATATAGTTTAGAAAAAACACTTGCAGTCAGGCGTGAAACGAATGCAGGTAGAGTGGAATGTTTTTCCTGAATTTAATCATTATTTGATTTATTTTTCGAAATAAAATAGGAACTTCCGTATATGGAGGGAAATTTCATGATTTACAACCAAAAGGATGTTTTTTTTTTTAATTTTTTTTGTTTGACCTACTTCCAGGAATATTGGCATAGATAGGTACATACATGTAATAGCAAAACACTGGTATTCGCCTTTAATAAATTACAACTTGTATAGTACCATACATACATACATATACGAGTAGATTTCCTCAACAAAAGCTTGAATTTTAAATTCAAAATACGCCACGACATTTAATTGAATTTTTACCTAATGATAGTTGACATGAGAGAGGAAATAAAATATTTGTCAATTGGCTATCACGGCTGCGTTGACAGGTCCATACCCTGTTGATGAAACATCCAGTGGAAAAAATACAAACAGATTAAATCGAAACTTTTTGAATTTAGGAACTCGGTTAAAAATATTTGATGATTGATTCCGGCCAATCAAAGTTTATGTTTGATGTGTTTCGAATTCCTGATGAAATATTCAATGACGCCATCTAAATAAGTAAGAGTAAGGACTAGCAGACCGATTGCTAGTCCACTCCAAGTTACTACAATCACCTAAGCAGAAGCCACTATACTAAAGGAGTTACAGTTACAAATATTAAACGATAGTTTCGAATTAAAAGGAGATAGATGGTAGGGTATCCTGATACTAGTGAACTGTCAAATTGCTGCTCTCACTACCTAGTGGGGCATCCCGCCGCGCAGCCTAATGTAAGATAGGCCTACCAATCTATATTAGAATTTAGGTCTCGAGACCAATCTCAGTCAATTCGATTTAAGTGCTCACTAGAGATTGTGGGAACACGTGGGGTAACACACTCTTAGCACGGTGACGAATCTTGATGTCAGGTGCCAATCATTTGTAACAGAAATAAAGCCAAAACAGATTCTCCTTAAGATCAAGCCTGCCATACAAAAAACTCCATGGAGCTCATGGTCTTACAAGTCTTACCACAAAGAAGGGAAAAAGACCTTAAAGCTAGCAGCTTTATTCGACATAGCAATGGTGACAAACATACTTCGCGAAGAAAAATGAACAGCTCACGAAAGCGGATGACCAGGAACGCAGATTGATTACGTACAACTAGGCGGCCTGTAACCCACAGGTCAAAGCAACCAATTAAGTAGTACAACTTCAGTAAACCAAAGTCAAAATGCTGATAGCCTGTAAGTCAATGATATGTGGAGTGGCTTTCGGCACATCTAGAACGTCCAATACGAACAAGAGAAAAAACTGGTGGTGGTCTTTCGAAGTCCAAACTATAATTGCCGAAAAGACAGCAAACATATGTGGTCACTAAGAATAAAAAGTGGCAAAATGCACATGTCCCCTGGATGACATGTCAATCAGATGGGAGAGATATTAAAATCAACTTTTCTCGTTTTTAATGCCACACAGGGTCCAATTGAGGATGTAGCACGGGCAGAAGCCATAGATGACTTAAACAGAGTCGAATCTAACAAAGTGGCTGGCATTATAAGTGATATTGGCATTCCTTTTTCAAAAGAATTGTTACCATCTTTTACAAGTTTAAAAGAGGGGACGAGATATCAGAAAGCTGAAGGTGACGTATCATAGCGCTCATAAGTATGTATAGAGATAGAACCAGCATTGGACAGGGACCCAAGTAAACCAAGACAATAACTAGAAAGTTGATAGACCATATTATATAGGCGATGCGAAGGATAACATATGGGGTCTCACAGACAGACAACTTCCCTTGAAAAATAGTAGTTTACTAAGGTCAGAACTATTGCTTCTTAACATCGTGATGGAGATGCTGACTGCAGAAATAAAAAAAGAACTCTCCTGGAATGCTTTGTCAGCAGATGACATATGTATGTACCTCTTATAGGTGCCGACAAATGTCATTCATTGGCGTAATGGGCTACGTATAAACGTCGAAGAGAATAAATATCTTCACTGCCCTCCTTTAGCCAATACGAGGTCAACGGCTCAACATCCATGATGTGCATATATTTAAAAAGAACAAGATACAAAGGACCCACGAGCAGAAGTAAATAAAGTAGCTGAGCTCCAATGTATCTAACCTCCGCAATAAATCATTCCACTATCAAACTGTGGTCGAAGATCTGTTGCACGAGTTCCAACCATGGAGGAGTAAAATGACGGTTCAGTCTTTACGAAGTAAGCGGTAGCTTTCAATACCGATCCGGGTACTGGTGCTAGCATCTCACTTAAGGGCTTAAGAACGATTGTACCGCTTTTCAAACAGCGGAAAGAAGTATCTATGTTGACAGTCAACCAGCCATCATAGCTTTACAGTCATCAGGGGTAAAGTCCAATCTCATTAAAATGTGTAAACTGGATTCAATGACCAACAAAGGTAGCTTCTCTTGGGTACTTGGATATGAAAACGCTGGTGTACTGGAGAGGACACGGTCATATTTAAGCCCCCTTGCATACCCTACTTGACGTTGGTACTTCGGACAGAGAAAAAGACTTCGAATCCAGCGAGGAGGCTAACAGGCAATGGTATATTCTATAAACATGTGCTAGTCTTTGATAAAAAGAGATGATAATGCGGATGTTCGAACACTTGTTGGTGTCGAGACAGGACATTGTGTGATAGACAACCATCCTAACTAGGACCAACCTACAACGAATTCTTCAAAAATTGCATGAGGAAGAGGAAATCAAATCAATTTGTCACTTGCTTTGAGATTGTGCAGCGTTAGCCACCAAAAAGTAAAGCTCTCTCGGGAGATATTTCCTTCCGCATCTAGACTATCTAGAACATACTGAGCTGACCAACCTCTCCATCAATAAGGGCACCTATTTACCTAACCTAACCTACGATTTGTGTCCACAATGACAACACTGATAACAGGCTGAGAGATATGTTCCACAAGGGTCGGTCCTATGCCCTATTTTGTCTACTACCATGTATAACTATGTTTGCAGCCCACATTACGATGAAATATTGGGCGGCACTATAGCAACGAAAAGCAGAGACAGCCACTAACCAAAATTTATTGATTTGTACTAGTATCATGCATCTCCGATTTTAGGGATTGATAGGCTAAAAGCATAAATTGAAACCACCAACTTGTACCACTAAAGAGTAACAGGGTAAGTGGGCAATGCTGCGGTACTCCATTTGGTAAATGTGTACCAGCAAAAAACAATTTCTATCAACACACTACTCGCTTTAATTCCCATTCCTGTAGCTCTTCTAAATATCATTTATGTTTATCCAGTCTTCCAAAACAGACTCATATATGCACACCCACCTCATCTGTTGGTTTAGGTTACGGTTGGCTGATTGTTGTATGAACAGTTACCAATCCGAATTGCGTTTTTTTTTTTGTCAGGGAAATGGGTGCCAAAATCTACCGCTGAATATCTTTACACCCCCGTGCATGTTGGAAAACCCATTTAGACCTAGTCGTTGACGATGTCAACGATGCAAATCGTATTGAAATTCTGGTCAAGCAAATGACATCGAAAATTACCTCCCTGATTAGGATTTAGCAGTTTGTTTTCCGCTCGGCCGCCGTTTACAATACCCTGGCGTCGTCACCGATGTATCCCTAAAACGTTGATGCATTTCAATAAACCAAAGCGAGCATGTGTGTGTGAGTGCCTGTATACGCCTCTGTGGTACGCGTCGAACAATATGTCGCTATAGGAGTATGCACGACGCAGTGGATAATGTGTCATGGTACTTGTTGGGTTCACCAAGCAACAAAATTCGAATTCCTCACCCGTGGCATAGTTTTAGAGTAGCCGCGATAGTGTCGGGTTTTTGGGAAGCTGGTTCGATAATTCCACCGTTAAAACAATGTTTCAATGCATTGCGGATTAGAGGCAGGGTTTTTTGCCAAAAAAACAGGTATACCTACGTTCGTATATCTACTTTCGAAAATAGTCAGAGGATTTTGGGTACTACAGTGTGGAAACTATTTACTTTTTCGTGGTCACCATTCATTGTTTCCCAATGGGGAGTGCTTTATTTTGTTTTCTTTGCGAAGCGAATAATTTTAATTTGAATGTCACTAAAATATTTTGCATTTAATTAGGTGAGTGGAATTGTTTGGACATATTTTCAAAATATTTGCTCTGTATAGGGAAATATTTAGAAAGCGTTGCTGTCAAAATTTAACCAATAACCAAAGCTTTGAAGTGTATTGTACCTAATCATTTGAAACGAATTTGTCTGTAGATACACACAGCACAGTATCGAGACTAAAGGATGATGACCTGCGCCCTAAATGAGGAAATATTTCAGTTGGCTTGATTTAAATACCTACTCCCGCGGGTGTACTATAGGTACGTGTACCTTACCGTAGTTCTTGGTTTCATTATCAATTCGAGTCGAGTGTATCGAACCTTAAACTTATATTTACCATAAATATTTGGCCTTGGAAACATGTACACCCACACAGTGTCGTTGCCACAGCCGCCTAGTTTAATTCATCCCTGTGGCGTGATTGTGAAATATTTGTTCCAAGACATACCCCACCACACCTCTCCCATTGTGCAAACTGTGCTCAGCCATCGTGTAATCGAAGTGGATTCCCTGGGTCGGGGCTTTTAATTAATCGAGAACGTGCCTTCGGCATATGTGTTTTATTGTTTCGTCTTCAGTTTGTGCCACAAAATTTACATAGCAGAGCGAAACGACGACGTTCATCAACAATTTTGGGCGAAGAAAGAATATGGGTGTGGTAAGTGCGCACCTGCGGTTCACCATACCAAAAACATTCCAGACATACCCGAAAGCCGACACTTGTAGTTTTTACTGACATGTTTTGTAGAAAAAAAAAAATCAAATTACTTGTAGCTAATCAATGGGAAAAAGTATTTCAAATTTATTTGAAAAAAAAAAAATGCCTGCTCCAGCCAGCCAATGGCATGTGCCTTGAATCTCTAATTAACCAAAACCTACCAAAATTAACCCATACACGGAAAGGAACAATTTTAAGTCATTCCCGAATCGCAGGGCCTCCCCCCCGAGACGCTAGGACGAGTATGTATGTATGTTTGTAGGTTTTTTTTGTTTTTTGCTTTTCACCACCAAAAACAGAAGATGTGATCTGACAGTTGAGAGGTAAGTATAATCGAGGGTGGTGGTAAATTAATGCGGTACAGGTATGTTACCGCTAAATGCCAAACTCTCACCCCCTTCCCCGTTTAATATTTGCTAATTATTGCGTTAAATTATTGCTTTCGCATGTGGGGTGAATTTTAACCGAAAGTAGGTATGTACGTGTATGTATGAGAGGCACGGAGTGGGGTTGCTGTTGGTGACAGCTTGCGAAAGCCGAGGGAGCGGCAATTATCTCACTAAGAGAACCGTAACAATGCGATAATTTGCGTTTGCGATGAAAACAAGTGATTAGATGCCAAAATATTTCCAAGTCCGTGTGTTTTTCCGGTTCCTCCTGCACGATGGAGTAGTTAGAGCTGCTGAGTCCTAATTAGGCTGTCGTTGGTTTGGAAAATGGTGTCATTTAAAATTATTATAATTTTTTCATTTTTTTTTTTTTTACTTTTCTGGTAAATTTTTGTTGTCTTCCTAGAGTGGTAGGTACCCACCACTATATTGCGTGGTTATTTCCTGTGAAATGACATTTATGCTATTCGGTTATAAAATGGCGGCTTGAGGCAACTCCTCGGATGAGTTCAAGATGCGTGTGCGAATAATGTTTGTCGGCATGTGGGAGGAAATTGTAATAGCTAATTGCAATTTGTCTTGCCAAATAAATGTGAGGGAGGCCTTAATGTTATTTGCCAGCGGAAGTGGGTAATGTGTGTGGTACGCACGTAAGTGAAGATTTAAAATTTTAATTGACGATAATTATTTTTGGTGAAATGTAAATAAGGATTTAGGTATGGCAACGGCGCGGCGGCGACCAGGGGAGTGCGAAGTTCTAATTAGAAAATTTGTACACAAGATGGGAGACGTAACTCTACATTAGCCTCCACGGAGATAGACATACGCATATCTAATGAAGGTGATGGCAGTCGGTGATGGGATTAATAAAACACAAATGACATCATAAGGATTGAGTTGATATAAAACGATCAGATGTCGCACGAATTTTTAGCAATAAACTTTAACAGACCTTGATACCGCTCTAATCTCTGACAGACACCCACTCCACTCGTAATCGGGTTAGTTGCTAGATCTGGTAGAAAAAGGACATTACGAGTCCTACAGAGTTTCAGAAATATCTTCGAAATGTTTGGCTGGAGTTAAGGAAAGGGGGAGCATTGTCACCACTGCTGGGAAATATGCCCTCAACGAACACCTTCACCACTTGGGGTCTACAACCAAGTTTTATGCACTGGTTATACGCGTCGGTAGTAAAACCGATCCTCATGTATGGCATACTGGTTTGGTGGCCCGCTCCGGAGAAAAATTCCAACTTAACTATAATTGAACAGACTCAAGGAGTCGCTAGTCTCAGCTATACTGGTCCACCGAGAAACTCTCCCACTGTCAGGCTGCAAACCATGCTCTGCTTACTCCCAATTTTCATCGTCGAAAAAAAAACTGGCTGCCTGCACAGGAATTAAACTGAGACTGAGTTCTAAACAGTGGAAGGAGCAACCCACTGATCATGCAGGGGTCGGTGACCCTTCACGAGCTGAATGAACCTAAAGTGAGGGGTTGCACCACGAATCGCTGTCAATTTTTACGGACGAGTTCAAAGCTGAGGACGGAGTTGGTGCCGGAATTTTCTCATAAAACTTGGACATGCTCTTCTCCTCTGCTTTCTCACACTATTGCAACGGTTTTCCACAGCTCTGGCCCACCCTAAAGGAAAACAGGACTATCGGACACTTAAAGCATAGGAGCGGAACCCTCTACAAGATAGTTATTACAATAACCGGTCAATGTGCTATAAGAAGACATGCTCAAAGTTTGGGCATCCCCTACAACAACTTCTGCAGAAGCTGTATGGACGAAGAGCAAATGCCCTGCACTCGCCAACAACAGGAAGGTTACACTAGGTAAATGCAGTCATTTGAGACCAGATTTTAGAAGATGTAGATTTTTTTGGGAATAGTAGATCAAAAATGGTGGCGTTTGGGAATTAAAATCGCGATAAGGGTGCCCTACTACAATTGACTAGAAATGTTCAATATCTAGGTCTTAGTACACATTCGTCTGCCGTACAGATGGACTGTAAACTGTAAAGAACGAACTGTGAACTAAGTTATGTCCTTAATTCACTTAAATATATTTCTGATTAACATCTTTATACTTCTAATGAGATCTAATAATACGCATATTGTTAAGGTCGCTGAACAAACAACAATAGAACTTGCGTCAGATAACCCTGGAACTACCAAAATAATATGTTCCTGATACGTCCTCTACGCAATCTAATTACTTAGCAATCTCTTTGCAAATGTTACCCTTTTACAACAAACAGAATAGACCTTTAAAATCAATTAGCCCAACAGAACACCATTTACAAACTGATTTCGTAAAACCCATCCCGCCCCTACATCTGGTAATTACACTGAAAACAGTGGCCAGAAGCCATACCATTCTCACACAGGAGAAAACGAGAAAAGGATCTGAAGGACAACAAAATAAAAGTGCAAACAACTCAACCAAAAACTGTTCTACAAGTACTCTCTCAATTATCCTCTGTGCATTATTCCAATTCCCTCCTGTCGCTCGGTGTATGTTTGTCATTACCAAGTTTACTCCCCTGAAACTTTTCCTGAAACACCCGAAAAATTTCCATACTAAAGCTCATCTGCTGATCTCGTATTACACACCTCCTAGCCGATGGAATTGTAAAACAATAGGGCACAGAGTAGAAAATTATTCCACTCATTCTGCCTCGTCGTCGTCGTCGTACAAAAATAGTACCAGCACCATTTCATTTCCATTTTCACAACTCAATGATTGCTTTTCGCACTCTTCAATTCGTAGGGACAACGACAACGACAACGACAACGACGACGACGACGAAGGATCCTCTAACGAAACTTCACCCGAAACCTTGAAGATGTAACCCATCTGAGATACAGACTCTACTCTGCCCCTGTGCTCACTACTCGTATTCCTCTGTGCTAATTTCATGCGGAATTTCTGTAATTAAAACCGCACTCCGATTGCCGCCTCCTCCAGCTACCAGGACACATTCCATTACACGATGCATCAGTAGGAATGCGCGCTCTGCACTGTGGAATGCTATACGAGTACGAGTATAAAAAAAAATCCGACGACTCCTATTCACTTTTCTGTCAAGTGTGCGGAACACTTTTGTCAAATCGAAGGAGCTCCTTCTTGGGGAAGCGGGTAACATTTTCCGGTTAAGGGTTTTGGTGGTGCAACAACATCTCTCTCTCTCACTCTCTGTCTCTGGCCCCAAGATAGAGAGAATGCGTGTGAGTATTGTGTGTCTGTGTCACAAACACAAAACGACATTAAATTTTAAATTATGTGTAATTAAATGAATTACACGGGGGTTAAAGTTAAATTGCTAGGTCGTGGGAAGTAGGAACCAAAAAACAAAAAACAAAAAAAAAACATGGGTCTCTCCTGCTTGCTCTCTATCTGGGGAACTGGAACTGTGTCGTGGATTTTTGGGAGGACAAAACGACGACAGCCAGAGCTGAATCTTGATATTTGTTTGGTTGATTCTTTGATGGGGGGTGAGGGAGGGAGCGAAGGAGGACGCGACATGAAATGTGTCATTTGCGTTTACCCCTTTTGAAGTAATGTTATGCGCGGCTCCCCCTTGCGACTGACACAAATGGGGGTTAGTTGTTTGCTGTTGAAACTTGTGCTGAGCAGTTTTTCTTTCGCTCATTACAGAACATTTTCAAGGAAAACTCTGAATGAAGGAGGCGGAAAGTTATCCAGCAAAAGTTTCACAACTATCTCTCTTTCTCTCTCTTTCTCTCTCTGTGTGTGTGTGTCGAAGTATCCTTTGGCAAAGTGGATGTGATAATGGTGGTTGAATTTTTGCATGGTGGATCCACAAAATTACTACCATCAAGAGGCACATTTATTCACAATCCTGTCCCTACCCTTGAGCCATCAGCAAACAAGGCTCAATTTTGATTTTTATACAATGTCCTTCGTTGCTTCAAGGTCGCAATTGAACCATAATCAAGTTTTCCACACCATTTATTGCGAGACAAGGACACCCTTTATAATTGGCTGTGAGATACTTTGTCGTCATAAGTTGGTAAATGGCTTAACAACCATTTTGTGTTTTTTGTTCCTATTTATTGCCTACAATTATGTCAGGACTGGAATTCTACTCTAAGGACGTATTTAATTAACTAGGAGCTGTTTGAGTTTTTCCTCTGAACGAATGGACAAAAACTGGATTCCTACAAATGTACATGTGTGTGCCGCCTTTGACAGAGGGCCCTGTCAAAGAGGATATTTGTAATGACACATGACGTGTGTGTTAATGTTACTTCGGGGAGAAATTTAATTGAGGACTCGTAAAGGACGGGTGGCGGATGTATAAACAGCGGACTTTAAATGAGATGGAGCTCATTCATAGGTCGGTCCTTTGAGAGACACGAGTCAAAGGTGTAGCAGCTACTGGGTTTGAGGGATAGCGTACTTCGATGCCAATCTGGTCCTCGATAAAATGATTAATGGGAGCTTTATTGCTAGCCAGAAGAGGATAAGTCTTAATGTGTGTATACCCTCTGGTCTAATCAGTTAGTAACAACATCATTAGTGTCATCTTAATAAGGGGCTCGTTGCCCGTTTGAGCTTCATCAGTGCATAAACAGACCAACCCGTCGTCTGATATCGTAAACGAATGGTTTAATGGGAGTCCCATGAGGTACTACGGCAAAGGAAAACAACATATTCCATATAGTGTCACCAATGGACTAGAAGTGAACGCAAGGGAATTCAAATCCCAGTTCTAATATAGCAGAACATGTGCTCATATGAATTGCGTTAAATAATTAAAAGACAACTTATAACAAAACCAAGTTAACAGAAGAATACCTTCTCTTAAATGAAAAGGCAAATGGATTGGTTCGAGCTACTTTAAACCTTAGCACAGCAAGGGATCTGACAGCATCAAAGCTGTGTGTGTGAAGTAAACTTGATGTAGGGAAATAACTTCACGAGAAATAACTTCACGTGGGAATTCATTTCACCCTAAGTGGGAAGTTGAATGAACTTTTATCGTGGGAATTGCTTTTACTTTTGATGTTGTATTGTGTCTAGGGTGCGTCTTTATCGAGACTCATATATCGGACGGCGTTCGGTACAATAAAGTACAAGTAATTCGTCTTGTGAGAGGAAGAGAACAAATGCAGAGATTTTATAGCAGCCTAGCCAATAGTAACCAATTAACGGTAAGGAATCGTTAGTCACGATATTTCGCCTGCGTCTGGATAGTGAAAAAAGACTAGGACTCTTATCCTTATCCAGATTGGATAGTGATCTACAACCCCATCCTTGAAAGCAATTATGGGTAAATGAACTTTCAGTTGTCTGATATGAGTTGTAGACTGTTAAGAATTCTGGAGTATCCTAAATATTTAGAAGGACCATTTTGGTAAATACCTTACATAGTTAGCGAACATAGTTTTGGCGACTTTTAAGACGAAGCTCTTAAGCAATCAACACACTGATTTCAGAAACTAAATTTAATTGGAGAATAACTGTTTAAGTGAAAGAACACTACTAGACTGATACTCCCTGACGGGTTACGATATTTCGAAAATGTCTATAGGTAGTTTACTCAGACTGTAGAAGACGGCGAAGGTAGTCTTCATCTACACGTTTCCCCCAAATACCTTAAATCTATCAGGATATCACCATTTCGTTAACGCTTTGAAGATTGATCACCGGTATCAGAAGTATGTATATTACCATCTTGCAGCTCTCCCAAAAGCTTCAATAGAATAGAACCTAGTCAGACCTAATCATCTATCGCCCTAAGCTATATAGAACCAGGTTCAATTCTGCGAACAAAGTAAAGCACTTATGTCCTGCTTTGAATAAGCCACTATGATGAAAACTACCAGAGACCACAACGAACTTCTACTCCTCCAAGTAGGTAGTTGAAGAGAGACTGACCATATAAGATGATAGGATTTTTTTTAACTGACCTGTCTTACATCATTCTTAAAGGTGACCTACCATCATTAACCATCACTGATAGATAGATGTATGAATAAAAAAACCAGTGATAAGTAGGTTCCAATGGCGATTCCTACATTGCATTGTCAGCTCCTAGCAAATCCTAAATCGTTTCTGAAGAACTAGGTTCTGCACGTTGTTTTTCATCCGAAACTTGTGGAATGAAATTGCTTCAAATTGAATGTTATAACGAACTATGTGATTGCACATACCTCCGATGGAGATGCAGGGAAATAATTTCACGGGAATTTCCTACATGGGAATTTATTCCAGCTTTAGAGGAAATAGCTTAACGTGATAATGAGGTTATTTCGCAGAACATAGGATTTGCAATGAACTTCTCTCCTGTTTTCATCTCAACAGTTTATTCATTATATGCAATTTACTAAGTAAGGTGAAAAAAATATTTTTACTCTTAAAATGTGGATTTATTTGGAACCAAATGATCAGATTCTAGTAAAGTTATATTACACCATCTTCGATGGATACGCAACCGTCCAACCACATCACAAAGAACATTATCCAGGAACAAAAAATGAGGATACCGAGTATGAAGTCATATTTCAACAATTCGAGGTCAACATTTATACAAAAGCATTTCAAAATATGTAATAAAAGAAAATCACTTACCAGAATGATAAAGGTTGTGTGCTTGAATCTTGAATGTTTTCTGACTCGAAATCTTGACGCCTTGAAGTGTTGTTGCCAAAAACTGAAAAGAGAGAATAAAGTATTGAAATTATTTTCTGAAATCAATGAGCAAAGAGATTATAAACTTTCCGGCAATTTGTTAGAAATCTGTCAATTCACCCCTGAATTGGTCAGTTCATACAACAACGGTACGTCACTTTCACCCTAATTATTATTTTATTTGTACATTCTTAAAATTATTCTTTAAGAATGAAAATCGACTGAAAAATACATTCCTTCATAGACACTTTTTATTTTTTTGTTACATATGTTTCTGACGTTTAAACAGTGGACAGAACCACTCCTAGAAATTGGACAATCTGTGAATTTTGGTGCAGAAAGTAGAGGAGCAGACCTAATAAGAATTTGAATTTTATCGATTGGCAGAAAGTATATGTTTTTTTTTTAATAGTTACATAACTATATTCCTACTGACAAACATTCGAGAGCACAACTGTCATGAAAAAGCTTCACATAATAACAAATTGCCCTTCGAATATAGCGCTTTCACAAAACGAATAGTTGTGGGAAGCAACTTTAGCCAATGGTTGTCGATAAGTTATGGTATAAGGTTCGTTAAATGGGTTACGTCTCTAAGTAAGTTTAAGGGAACTAATGCAATGTCTTGTGACTTAATGCGATGGTTTTTCAAGACCTCCTACGCACAATGGTTTTTGAAGCGCGCTGGGGAAGTGTTACAACCGGAATATTGGTCTGACATTTCAATTCTACATTCACTGGATGGTATACCAAAATTTGAACATTGTCATGTTTCGGACCGGGGTTTGCGTCTGTCTTTTTTGACTTCATTTAGGGATTCAGAGTTGACGATACATGTACAACTTGTTTTTTTTTTTCTATCTTTTGCAAGCAAGAAGAGACCTCGCGACTAGTCAATGAAGAAGTTATCCTCCCTCCCAGTTTTGAAGAGGTTGGCTGAGATGAACAACATCAACGGCTTAGGCGAGGCTTTTTAAACATAGTGGTGATGTTTGGGTAGAGTGCATGAACCAAATCATCAACCAAGTACGGGTGGATGAAATCATGCCGAATGGCTGATCTATCAGCTCTATATGCCCCACATTCAAAAAAGACGATTCTATGTGTTGTAAGAGCTATGAAGGCAAATCTCTGCTTAATTTTGCATATAAGATCCTATCCAACGTATTGCGTGAAGGTCTGAAACCTTACTGCAACACACTAATCGGCACGATCGAGTGTGGCTTTCAGCCCGAAAGATCGCAGATTAACGATGGACCAAATTTTCAGACTAAGGCAAATCCTGGAAAAGACGATATTCAGATTCAGGGCCCAGAGGAATCTGAACCAACTATGTCGCATGACGCTGAAAAATACGCGGTACAATGTGCAATTTGGGAACAGTTGCTCTGAACTATTCCAAACATGCACTGGATTTTGGCAAGTAGATGCACTGTCGTGTGACTTAATCAATCTTGTGCTGGAATAGATAGTGCCCAGGTAGATGTTAACAGGGAAGGGACTATCTTCAACAAATCTGTGCAGCTTCTGGGATACACAGACGGCATCGATCGCTCTTAGCGCGCCATTATAGAAGCTTTTACGGCAACTGAAGAATAGGCCATGAACGAGTTGGCCTTGAAGTAAATGAGGACTAAACCAAGGACCAGTTCCCAACAAACAAAGAAGCACCGGTCCACCCTCTAGGATAAAACGCCCTGTGTTGTCCACAGTTACTTCAAGGTAGTTAAGGACTTTATTTAGATACCTCGTATGTAAATAATGACATCCTAGTAGATTCGACGAAGACTTAGTCTAAAACAAAATATATGCAATATAGATCGGAGTGCTGGACGATCAGCAAGAAAACAGAGCAGATTTTGACCACTTTCGAGAGAAAAATTCTTCGTTAAATTTTCGGTCTCGCGGAAGAAAGGATATAACCGCGAACTCTATGAGCTGTACCAAGTTGTGAATGTAGTCCAAAAAGCACAAACAAGTCGCCCTACACTGAGTCGGCCACATCGACCAAATGGACTATAATGCTCCAGAAAAGAGAATTTTCGAATCACAGCCCCCTAGTTCCAGACGATAAGGAAGAACGAAGCTGTGTTTTCAGGATTAAGTTATCACGGTTGCTCGGGATTGAAAAGGGTGGAAGACTGCCGTGCCTAAGGCAGAGACTCTTCACGGGTCTCGAGCCCGTTAAGTAAGTAAGCCCCTAAATGTCCGGCCCAGGTTCCCCAAAATTTCATATCTGTAATGTACCCGACCACGACATCTTAAAAACAAGTAAAATTTGGATGACGAAATAATCATGAAAAAACTTGCCAAGTTCTCTGTCTATTACGACATATTCTTGGCATAAATAGAGGAGTCTTATGGTTTAGTGAAGTATCTGAACATTTGGGACTTTAATCTTCAAGAAGCGATAGACAAAGTCACAGTCTCTACTTGTTGCCACAGAAATCAGGAATCAATTCCAATCAAACAGTTCAGTCCTTTAAAGTCGCTCAACAAAAAAAATAAAGTGCACTATAAGTGTATAATTTTATCAGGATTAAAGACCAAGTCTTGCTCTTCCCAGTAAAGTAGGCGTGGCATTCCGCGTTTCAATGGAATAATAGTCATAACATTGTAGGAGTTTTGTTTTTATAAAAATGCCCATAAAAAGTGGGCGTGGCCAGATAGGGTGTTTGAGTGAATTATAGAGAATTTGAAGGTCTATTACTTTGCTTAAATAATTTTTTCTCAATTTCTAGTAAAAATTTTTAAAAAAATAAGTTTTATAAAAGTGGGCGTGGCATTCCAAAATTTGGTATGCCATTATTTTGCACTTGTCTTATAACCTACAAATAATAATTTTTAGCCCAATCGCCGAACAAATACCAGAGAAACAGCTGATTTTCAATATTACCGTTATTCGAATTTTTCGTGAAAAACGTGGTATGCCACCTCATAGCATATGCCCAAACTAACCCACACATCAAATTTTATCGAAATCGTTAGAGCCGTTTTTGAGAAAATCCATTTTAACTGAAATCGGCCTTAAGTAAACTACCCTTAATTTTGAGGTTAGAATGAAAATACAAATTTCGCCTCTAGGGAATATCCCACAGACCCTATATAAGTATGAAGTTTGAAGTAAATCCGTTCAGCCGTTTAGGCTGTAGTCGAATATACAGACAGACAGACAGACTGACTGACTGACAGACTGACAGACTGACAGACTGACAGACTGACAGACTGACAGACTGACAGACTGACAGACTGACAGACTGACAGACTGACAGACTGACAGACTGACAGACTGACAGACTGACAGACTGACAGACTGACAGACAGACAGACCGACAGACAGACAGACAGACAGACAGACAGACAGACAGACAGACGGCATTGGCGGACCTACTTTTTTGGACTTCTCTATTATAGTAATGTCAAGTTTGATTAAAATCTCGAGTTCCAAATTTTGCACGAATACAATACTTGCCCTATAGGTATAGGTGCAAGTAAAAATGCAATGAAAATGATAATTCCAATATCAACTAAATCGAAATTCCTCAATTACAACAGAAAATCCACTATAAATGTACTTTGATGACAAAAATTCCTCAAACCCGCTCATTATCATTTCCCTGGAAATGTTCCCCTTGAACTAAATAAATGTCCATGTTATTAATTCTATTCCTGCATGCTCTACGCACATAATGTGGGCTTGGATTAATTACTAAAGATTGTATGTCCCAGTGACATTGCATTGGTACTTGTTCCAATTGTCAGTTAATAGGACTACAAATATCATTGCGCCACATATGTATGTATGTATATGTTGCATTCTTAGAATTGCAGAAATATGTAGGTCGACAATAGATTGCACTGATTCCTTAGAAATCGAAATAAGAGAAATTGTTTTTGGTATTGTGTTAATTGAAGAAGACAACCCAGAACTGTCGATGTAAGCATCGGGTAGGAGAGGATGCCAGTCCGAGATTTCAGTGAAATTTTCATTTAATTGAAGTTGATGCGAATTTTATTTTTATATTCTTGTTGTTATAATCAATGGAAGATTAGATTTCCTGGAAATAGTGTGGTTTATTTCGATACATTGAAGGTCGTTTCGAATCACAATTTGTGCTAAATTTTGAGAATTGTGTAAAACAATATTCTGTGTATTGACAGAGTTTTGGGAATTCACGACGGTTTTGTTGATCAAAAATTGATGAAAGTTACCTTTTGAATGAACAGTCAGGAGGCTGATTTTATAGTTGGTAAAAAAAACTCTCAATCCTTCACTAAAAACCAAAGGATTTGGTAGGGATCATCAACTTCCAGGAATAGGAAATCCAGCCTAAAAGGAGCAAAGACTGCATTTGTCTCATAAAGCAACCAAAGATGATAGAGGCATTTGTAGATCAGTGTCACTTAAAGACACTGTGAAGATAACATCACAAACAGTATCATCGGCTACTGTATCCTTGACAGTCATACTTAGAGGAGTAGCTCGGATGTACATAGATATCCTTCGGTTGGACAGGACTTTCTGGCTTACTGATGCAAAGTCAATCTGGATCGAAGATATTTCTATATTCGAGCTACTTCAACGCATTCGAAGCTCAGGTCAATAAGGATCTTTCAAGACTGAAATAGAAGAAATAAATAGTGACTTAGTTCCACTTAATGGGTCTACCGCAGCACTCTCATTCCCGACGAGGGGGGTACTTATGTCGCTAGAACCGATACGTTGTGCTAGGGGTTTAAATGAAGGATATCCAATGGTTGCAAGAAGAATAACAGCCTCGGATAGGGATTACTCAATTCGTAACAACCACTGAAACAGAAGCAACACTTATTTAGATGTGAACCAAATGTGTTATGACCATCTTCAACATAAGCCTCATAGGGATCCGTGCCGCTGATCAACAAAACATATGACAAATAGTCTACGTCTTAGCCAAGATAGTAGGATATCTTTGGTCCACACAATACAAGATCATCAAATCAAGAAAACAAATTTGATCATATTCCGGATCCTGGATGGACTTAGATTACCACGAGTAGGAACCTCGTTTCAGCCAATGTACAAATGCCAGTATACCAAGAAATAGAGTCACTGTCGGTTCTCAGAATATTGAAAAAACTTCCTTTGTGAACTGTGTTTTATTCAAACAAGACGGTGGCTGCGACAACTTCCATCCACCTTACCAAAATGAAATTGAATTCTATCACCAAATACGGAAAGGCTTCGCCAACAACCTGATTGTCCCCTATCAGTGTGGTTTGAGGCCAAGAAAGTCCATAATCGATCAAATGTTCACACTTGGACTGATCCAGGAGAAATCTGAAGAAGACCAAATCCACCAAGTTAGGTCGACTTTAAGACCACAGCATTTATAGAGACAAGCTATACAAATACCCATACCTTACGACCTCATTCGTTTGTACAGAATGCCAATCGAAACACTCATTGCTTGATCATAATGGATTTTGATGTCAAAAAAGGATTAAGTCAAACTGACACATTGACGACGCATTACATCTTTAATGTCATACTCGACAGAGTTGTACAAAATCACATCCCAACCTCGGAGTCTATGCAACTGTGTAGAGCTGTGGCAAAATAAGTTTGACAAAGGCAAAACCAAGTGTATGCTGTCTACAAGTAAGACACACAACGTCAACAGCGTTACTTCATATCCAGAATAGCTAGGAGATTTCTATACCATCAATCGTCTGAGATGGCTGGCACATGTAGAGCAAATGGACACTAGCGCTTTGACAGGCAGACTATGACAACTTAGAAGGACAAGGCAGTAGAAGAAGCTGGCGCGAGTCTAGAAATGGAGGCAACTATACTACCTATACTAATACATGTTAACACAATTTTTGAAAAACAAAATTAATTCAAATTAAGCATGTCATACATTTGCTTTCCATATTCAAGCAACCATTGGAAAAGGCATCTGTTCTTCGTTCTCCTGAACACAGGAACCATGTTGCTTTCGAAAACACACAACCAAGTAACAGCCGACACATACTCGAACGCTTACCATAACCAGTCCCGAACTTGCAGCAAATATTCGCGTCTAACGCACTAAAGGGAAGACATTTCCAATCCACGAGGCAAATTTTAATTGAACAAGGAATATAATTGGCTTGCCTTTGTGGCTAGTACTTGCATGTCTGACCAACACTTTCGGTCAAGAATTAATGAACCAAGAGTCGTGAGTCGGGTTCAGAGGAATTAAAAATGAAAAAAAACTATATTCAGATTTGATTTCTAACGTTTTTTGTAGCACAAATCTTATGAAAGCAAACACTTAACTTCGCTACAAATGGATCTAGGTTGTCGTTGCAAAGGCTATTGAAGGCTATTGTGGTCAGGCTTGGGGTAAGCGGAATCTTCTGGGAGCGGAGACATCTTGTGCAAATTATGTGGAGTATGGTTTGCTCTTCTTTTTCGTCCATGCAGTTTTTACAGAAATCATATTTGCCAGGAGGGTCAACCTGCTTGTTATGAATCACGTAGTGCCTTCTGCTAATTTACGAACTAAACAACCACAGCTCGATCAAACTACCTGACAGCAGTATCTTTCAAGTTCTGGTCTTGCCAGTGACAAAGTCAGTCAGTATGGTATCAATGATGGTAATATCACCATATTTGTTGACAGTCATGTGACCATTAAAGCAATTTTTGCAAACAGAAGCCTAGACTAAGATGTCAATTGGGTTACAATACAATATAAATCTGTACTAGGTCCCTGGTTACAATAATATAACCGGGCATCAGAGAACTGAGTATCTGAAATGGACTAAAAGCAAGGTTTGAATAGTCAAGACTCAATGAAAAACAGATGCAAATCGCTTCCACATGTGACATGTGATCAAGGAAACTTTGGCTACAATACCACGAAGCCAGAGCGAACAAACTTTTGTAAAATGATTAGAAATCGCTGTCAATCTTGGTAGGTGGTACTGGCGTTACAGGAGTTACTGGCCACGGTCTTCTATGGAACTGCACAACGAAACTTAAGCTCGACAATGACAACACATAGACAGGATACTTGTATAGCATGTCACTGCATAGGCCATGTCATTTGAGGAATAAAGATACTGCTTCTACCTGATGTCTCATTTTACAATCTTTTCAGATTTCTGGGGACATCACGATGGCTGGAAGCCTTCTCACCAAGGAGCAGTAAGGAAGTAGCTAGGATAAAACCCAGTATAGGAACTAAGATAAGCCCGTATCGTGAATCAGAAGGACCTACGTGTGATCATTTGGAGCCACCGTGCCCTCATCAATCCACCCATCTACCTCTGATATTCGTGGTTACATATGAGATCTTAAATTATCAATCAAATATTATAGTATGTACGTTCCACCTATATCCATGGAGTTCAGTGGCGTATGTGGAATATTACGTTGCATCAGAAATTCTTACATGATGTGCCTAAGCAACTGGAATATTGAATTCTATCATGCGCCCATCGACTACTACTGCGACCCCAATGCAATATCCAACTCCGAAAACCTCATTATCCCAGTCTATGAGCAAATAATTACACAAACATATAAATAAATCTGCAGGAGTTCATAAAAAATGTTGTTTACATACTCAGCGATGAGAATTAAACACTCAATCCCGAGTCATCCCATTCAAAAAATAAAAAAACGAGAATCCTTTAATGTTGTCTTACACATGTAAATTTCAAAATTAATTTCGTATGTCAAAAAAAAAAAAAAAAGTTAAGATAAAAGTAAGCACCACAAATATCCTGAACAAGTGTACCTACTGTATGTACATCATGCTCCTGATGGGTGCTATCAAAAGGCATTCCGGTAAACAATGAAAATCCAGGTCCCGTGTGCTCTGAATTTGGGGCAAACTGAATCCATATCATCGTTGTAAAATGTGGATTTAATTTTTTTCTGCACCCTACCGCCCTCCCCCCTTTCAAATGTACATCCATATGCACGTCCAACAAAGAACTCACTGTGCTGCTGGTGGGGACATTTGTGCCACTGGCTCCTGGCGGTAATGTGCTTTTTGAGATCCATTTGTTTGCAAGCTCTCAGATTTTGTGGGTTTAAATGCAGTGTTGTCGTCCTCGAATGGGATTTGGATTACAACACTCTCACTCACAGGTATCATCCACTTGGAGTGAACCTTCAAGAACACACTCATCATGGGATTATGATTGGATATTTTTGTGGCGATAAATTTTTGTTTATTTTTTTGTTTTTCGTTTTGGTAAAAACAAATGAGCAGGGAATAAGGGGTCACTCCTCCAAAGTTTATCAATATCCTGAAGCTAGACACGATTTAAACGCAAATACTCATAGAAGCTCCACCGACCAATGACCTTTAGCAAATGAAAGAGTGGAATAGAAAATAATGACTGAAATGAAACGATTCCCAGGATTATTATCGTCATAAATTTCACAGGATTCATCAATCAACACGTTGAGTGCTTTCGTTGGGTGAAGGACCCAGAAAAAACAGAAGAAAAAAAAAAACACAGATCTGGTTGAAGTCCTTCTGTCTGTCTAGCGGATTTCGAGAATAACAAACAAAGAACAGTGGCTGTATAAGGATATCAGGATATCAATATCCAGTCAATTTTTTTTTAAATTGTTTTTCTTGTCTCGGATTATTAGATGATTTATATTTATGGGGTTACAAAGATGTGTGCGTGGGATATACGTCAGACTGGTGAAGTATTATTTTTGTGATCTCAACTGAGCTGTGATGTATGTATGGTGTGTTAGGGAGTTCTCAACTGACTGAAACTGACAAATTATTTAAGAATTTTAAACAAAAATGCAATAGTTACAAAAATTTTAAAGAATTTAACAGACATAAAGGAACCTTGTGGAATACCACTTATTTGAGGTCAGCGGCCATTATTAAAGCCTAAGAACAAAGAACTTCATCTTTAGACTCAAAACTAACAAAGTTTTTTGAAAACGAGATGTAGGTGGAGGATAGTTTAAGAAAAGTCTGGACATTGAGTTATGGATTAGTACTTGGATTCAGATCCAAGTGATGAAGGAAGAAGCAGAGAGGGCTACCAATGTTATCAGTTAAAAGTGGATAGGGTAAGGGATAGGGTAAGTATCTTGACAAAGTACATATGTAAATATATAAACCTTGTAAAGGGAACTGCATAAACGCGGTACAAGTTCTACACGAAGAATGTCAATGGTGCAATAAGTAGACCAAGGTGAGGGACCAAGTCGCTTCCACCTATCGACAGCTTAGACCAAGTGTACGCTGTGATACCATTTAGATAAATTTGTATTACCAAACGGGTCTACAGGACACACACTATTCGTGTTGTGCGTGTTATCCTCTTTACACGAATGGAAGGGGCATACTGTGTAATACAACTCTATATTTGAGAAGCATTTTCATTACAGTTGTACTCCCGGATCTTTAACAAACATTCGCGACAGAAAGAAATTTTAGTTCTTGTCTAGGAATAGGAACGTGGAACCACTAGTTCAAAGGTACTAAAACTTGAGCCACGGGCGCCTACCATACTCGATACCAACAAATAAAGCCAATTTTTGTTCCTAATGAACCGTAATACGATCACCAAGATCATTGAAGAAGATGGCTCTCAATTGAAGTTTTCTTTCATGAGATAGAGCAGAGAAGGTCAAGAGAAGGTGGGTGGTGAATAGATTCAATTTTTTCTTCATTTCTGCAACTTTTGCAAAAACTGTTTGAATGTGTTGCAAGTCTAGTTGCGTGCTTTCCACATATCACATTTTCCTATGCCGCGGAAACCACCATTAATTTCGCTTGGAACCCACTGCAATGATAAAGAAGTGGGAAGGATGGACTGAAGTTAAGTCTATTAGGGAAAACACCTTCATCTACCTCGTCTTTAGGCACTGAACTAGATCGGGTAATCAACTTGTCTTCCAAAAACACCTATTCCTCCCAGAATGTCTTAAAATTCATATTGACCTAGAAATAGTGTAGTCTATACATACATATATGCTTTCGGGATCTAATTCAACATTCAAAATAGAAACGTGCCCAAGATTTACTGGGCCACTTAGATATTGCACACACTAGCAGTCAATTACCTACCAAACATGTCAAGAGTTGTCAAGTAAAACACATGTCTAGTGAGGGAAGTCCATACCACACCATCTTTGTGTATCAAACAAGCTGATCGTTTGACTTTGCTTCGAAAAGGTTGAGGGCGTTATATAAGACTGACCACCAGACAACTACACCCTATAAGTATCTGTCTTATGACCGAGTGAGTTAGACGAGGTTGCAACCCCTGTTTGTTTGCAATATCTTTTTTGCAAGAGAAAAGTGGAACAGTAGCCTTTTTAGCTCTTTCCTATCCATGAAAAGACTTGCTTATTTAGAGAAAGTTAAGTTCTTCCCTGAAACTGGTATAGCAATGTCATCCGCATAAGAAACCCTCCGATTCCAGGAATATCAATAGTGTACTACCTACCCTAGTTGCAAAGGAGAGGGGATAGGATGCCAACTTGCGGGATCCCTCTAATGAAATGTCTTCTTGGAGATGACAGCAGATTAGACAAATCGCACACTACCTTCAGAGATGACAGTGCATCTGCGATCGCCGATATGTTGACACTGTTTAAAGTATCTTCAATATCTAGAAAAGCCACCATTGTGTACTCCTTATAGTGCATGAACTATCCGCTGAATTATCTTTGCAGTATCCATTTTCAGTCACAGACTGGAATTCTGCATCAATACTGTCGCGTAAGTGGATATCCATCAGCCGTTCTAGTGTTAGAGAAGCAAAGACGACAGACTCATCGGTCTAAGCCGTTTGGTTTAACTTCGGAATGTTAATTAGATTTGGTTCCTACCCAAACTACCTATACTTCACTATACACTTTTGAAATGTCGACCAGATCAAGACAGCTCTCTATGATATTTCTAAGAATGGACAAGATGGGATAAGTAGATCTAACTTCGCTGGCATATTCAAGAGAGGTTCCACAAAGACTTGTATAAAATTAAGTTTTCTTTCACAAATCACCCATTTCCGCTACTAAGGGAACGAAGTTAAGTTGGAGGATCTGCACTGGAGTAAAGGATTGCTTGACACTTATTGAAGCTAAGCCCAAGGAATTGGTTCTAGCAGCACGAAGAAGTCATTTACAATAAAGGCAGTCAGAAGTGGACAATGCACTATACTTATGCGAACATATGTCTGAAAATTGTAGTATCATCCTAAACAGAAAAAGCCTTTAATCAACTTTTATTCTTTGGAAATGAACAAGATTGGCAAGGTATCAGAGAATTCGTCTACTTTTACCTCCAATGATGAGTTGCAGTACATGGACAAGGAAAGGAAAAAGAATACAAAAAATCAAAGAATGAATGACTTGGATCAGCTGTACTTTGATTGCCAAAATCAGACTTCAAAGACCAAGAAATTTAAGGCTAAATTTGAGAAAGATTAAGCGTCTCAACGACATCTCAAACGAAGCATTTTTCATATCACCCTGACCAGTCCTTGTAAAATCGATTCGCCGCAATCACTGACAATGAAATACAATCTATGTATATACCATCTCAGCTGATGCCGGCAATTACATAACGCCCAGAACAAATACGAATAGCAGATGCATACTGCCGATCCTGAAACACGGTTTACCGTCGGTGTTCCTGCCAATCTAATGCAAAACGATGGCACAATGTTTGTTGTCCAATGCATGTGAGCAGATTCCAGGATTATGAGGGAGATTTAAAGCGTACCGAAAAACCATGTCTATATATGGGCGACCTGTAAACATTCCATTTAGATATTCAACCTTGCATCATATATCACCCTCCTTTCCACCTTTCGTACATACGTATGTACATACGTGTAAGAGGATCCGGGAAATAAAGTTCGAAATGGACTCCCACTCACAGTTGTTCCGGATTCTGCTTAAAGTTGAATGGAGTCCTCGATTTGCCTGATGATGGGATTATAATGTTTTCTTAGTGTCCAAACAGGTTTGCACCCACACACCCGCTCAGGGAATGCGTTAATCCCTACCTGAAGTTCCCATATTGCCTCCTTCATACTGTTGGGGTGATTCCTAACTTTTTGGTTTGCACACGCACACATCCAAATGGAACGAGTTTTGTTGAATTTTCCAGGATATCTTATCCTCTTTCGTTTTTCGACTGCTCACTCAGATAAGTGGTATTGCATACTTTTGACAGTCACATTCCGTGTCTGAAAGCCACAGCCCAGGACCTGTCCAGGGTGTATGACAAACAAGGAGAACCAAAAAAAAAAAAAAATATTTTTGATATGAGTCCTTACCTAATACTTTGGTCCCATCGTCATCCATTTACATGAAGAAGGACAATGGACCAAGTATGTTCATGATATCATTACTTTGGCTTGCCGATGGGGTGGGCTTAAGTAAAACAGGGACACCGAGCAGAAGTTAGAAGTACTCCCGTAGGGAGAGGCGGAAGGATGCACTTTACTGTTTGGTCCTTCATTTAGGGATTTACTGACTAGGATTTGTGATACTGTGTCGGTCAGCTTTGGATACATAGTATACACGTATGTACGTGTGTGAGTTTGCCAGATATGATTGCAGGCGCATTCCATGAGTGTTGTTCTGTGGGCAGGCGAACCAAACTCCTGCATATCGGAGGAATTGATTCTTGTAAGAGCAGTGGCCAGCAGCGCGCTTTGCTGAAGATGGAAAACTTTGGAAGGGGGGCTGCTAATAAGAAAAGTTTATTGCTGCAGCAAGTAATTTGTGGAAATATATTTTGATTTGATTATTGGAATCAACATGCACTCTGATTGGGGAGTCGGATGGCAAAGGGAAGTTAGTGATAACTTTGAAGGGATGTGCAATAAAGAAGATTTTACACTTAAGTCATAGTTCAGACGATTAAGTTTCCGTTTGTTAAGGACCATCTTCGGAAATTGCTCGAATTTTCATCAAGTTTGCCTGGAAGACTGTAGTACCATGTTTAGACTGATCAACATTACGAAACTACAAAGAGTGGATGTAATAATTACAATTTCAAAAAAAAAAAATTAATACAACCGATTAAGGATCAAAAACACACTTCAGCCAATTAACAAGAAACCAGAAATAGAAACGTTAAAAAAATCCCAAAGCGTATTTCAATTAATTCTCTTTGCCCAACAATTAATCAAATGCAAATTGAATACCTAAAGGACTAATTTATTCGCTCATTCATCTCGTGATTACACCAACCCAAGGAATATGCTTCTTACTGGTAATTAAAACCATCATTCCGTATTTTTTCGTTCCCGCCCTAAGGTGAGAAAAATCCCTTCCGGCCCCTAGATCGTTTAAAGGGTTAATTTCGGATTCGAAAATAAAACAAATTTCAACAAAAAACTTCTTTTGATTTAATTTTTTGTATGCCATCCCACACCCGCGAGGACGAGGACGAAACAAAAAAAAAATGTTTGATAGCATTTATTGTTGCTCGTCTCCGGGGAAAGGACCTCTACAAAGCGTAACAGCCAAACAGTATTCAAATTTATGCTAATTCACGGTCAACAAGGACCAAACACACAAAAATGTGCCAAACAACAAATTTGTTGTCGCCAGGACAAAACAAAAAAAAAAAAAAAACCAAAAGAAGAAGAGACTTGTATCAAAAGAACAACCCTCCACCACCACTTGTCTCACTGAGCAGAATCAATAATTCACCGTGTACCACACCGGTCAACCCCATCACGTGGGTGAGGCACGAGGCAATGGCCGTTGCTGCCCTATCCCATCCCCCATGCCCCATGCCCCATCACACTTTGTTTCAACTTTCAAAGTCAACTGTCAGAAAAGAAAAACTGAGAATACTTCCCGACGGACCATGGATCGTCCCAGGAACCGAAAATTCCGATCACGTTTTTTATTAGATGGAATGTCATTTATTCAATTTTTCGGGGATATTACCTGATTATTATTCCCATGAAGTGCATGCTTACCTGTGTGTCTATCCGGAGTACCTTTTTCGGGGGCAAAATCCGGTTTGTTCGCTTTCATTTACATTATCTTTGACTTGGCTTGGGTTTCATTTTGAGACGAAGAAGCCCCGGCTGCCTGTGTCACGGAAATCTTTTCTCTTAATTTTCGAAAAAAAATATTATTCAAACCACATTACACGATGATTTATTAAATTATATTCAAGAGGCAGGTAAGTGGAAAGGACCTCCTTCGCCCTGGAGATCGTAAGTCAACACAGCTAGCTTCAGGGGGTGGAAGAATTTTTGCCTGACTAACTGAATAAAATCAAAAAAAAAAAAGATAAAAAGGAGGAAAGAAAAAACTGAGAAAAACGTGGGAAATTATGATTTATTTACCCGCAGCTAAGAAGGATGCAGAACATCCTTTGGTCAGGATTGTGAAGATAATGATGACGATGGTGTTGTGGCTGATGGAAAGAAATCGTCTTAAATTTCTTTTCATTATCAGTTGGTTAGCGCGCCAGAAAGAGAAATGTGCCAAGAGTGGGTTGGCAGCCATATGCGGGAAAAATATCCTAAGCCATTTTGTCAAATTGTGATAAAGGATAATGCAGCTGGGAAGAGTTGCTACTTTGGCAGTAGCTAATGCGTTGAGATTTTTCTTTGTCTATTTTAAGGATTAAGTTTATTTTTAGTTAAAAGGAAAACGATGTCAGGAAGGTTGGAACAATTTGTCCATTTGGTGTAAGTTCTTTATAAACTCATGCTTCGGATTTGTCAAGGCTTGATAAGATCATTAGTACAGATAAAGAAAATATTAGGAAACACCACCAGAACTAGGTTTTAAATATGAAGAATGAGGATCCCTTCCATCAGAGTCTGAGTGTTTGGATCAGGACTAGTAGCGTTCGAGGTTGATTGAAAGTATTGATACATATGTACATATACACACTAAACAAGTGAAGGAGTATGCAAACCAGATTGAAACCCTATGGGAAGAATTATGTCCTTTTTTGAGCGCCTAAAGTTGTTTGGCCTTATTTAGGATTTTGTCAGTTTCAGTAAGCCTTGAGTACAAGTGATTGATACGGACAATGACACCTTGATAATCATTTTGGTCTCGCCTGGACTTAACATGTACAGTTTCATACTCCTGGCCGGATAGGGTCTATGGAGCTATTATTAGAAACGACCCATACTGACAGATTGGTATAGAGATGTCAGAAGTTTCGCAAATTTCATGAAAAACTCCACGGAATGTGGGAAGCACTACTACCACAATGGCAAGAAAAGCGACTAAGCGAGGCGCATAATTTCTAAAATTGTATTTTTGGCAAAATTTAATCAACATCACTGTCGGAATCGAAGTTTTAAGCAAAAGGTCTTAGAGCCGTTTGGTGTAAGTCATATTGCATTAGTAGTGACTAATACAGTTGATTCCTGGGCGCTGGATTCAAGATTCGCGCACAATACCAAAAGCTATTACACGGTTTAACCTTCCGGGAGTGCCTGTCAAAGATCCGAGACTATATCTGAATCACAAAGCTTCTCAAAAATGACCCCATTGAACACAAAATCCAACAGTAGGCCCCATTCTATTCATATCAAGAATATGGCATGCACTATACGAATGGTTATAAGAAGCTGAGCCATCTCACTCGGACCTCTTAGAAAAACGGTGGCAAGAATTTTAGCATACCTGCTCGAAGCGTAAAATGATTATCAAATATTTCTGGGCATATACTCTCTTCATCATCATGAACAACAAGCATAGTACCTCCACTACTCGTCGTCAAGTTCAAATTTTCACAAATTGACGTACAATTTCAGCTGAACCACCAGTCGCCCAGAAATTGTAGCAAGCATCATATTTGTACGCAAAAGTCTATTTTCTGCTTTCGACCTTATCGCCTCACAAGCTCTAAGCTCCTCCTATCAATAACGGAACATAATTACCATCTTGTGTATTGAAAATCATTAAAAACCAGGGATGCTAATGAGGTACTTTTCTATTTCACGCAAATATTTTACAATACAGTAATGGAACTATGCTCTCTTAAAAAAATGTCTACAATATTAAAAAGTTTGAAAAGAAATCAATCTTTATCTGCTTTAAGCGAGTCTTGACCAGACTCTCTGGTCTCACCAAAAGTGCACACCTACGACCATTCCAATTGTTCTTACCAGATTCTTAGCCCAGTTAGCTACTCTATTCACGAAATATGTAAATTACTTGTTTGGGAAGCTTCTTACAGCTGCATGAGGTTAGAAAAGGTCATAAAATATAAAAACAGGTTTGTGACGATGTGTTTACATCTCGATCAGTTGAAGTACTAGTCGCACAGTAAACGCAGACGAAGGCTTCATTTCTTAATTATTTCCTGTCCATACACCAAATGTAATCCCCTTTGATTCAGAATTGCTACTGAGATGCAAAGTTTTTAAACAGGTTTTTTACTTTTGTTTTCACAAAGTCCAACTTGTTTTCGTTAAGGAAGTTTAAAGAAAGGAAGTCCAAAGTGTACTGCGGTATCCGAAAGTATGTTCATGAAATGTGGGATCGTGAATAAAAACCATTTGTGTTGTCTGGAAATCAAATCTAGAACTGGAGGCATTGGGTCGGTACTGGAGCTGTAGTACCAAATATGTATTTGTATAGATGAAGTCCTAAACAAGAATGTTAAGATGATTATGAAGACTTCGACCAAATATGACAAGAAAGCTGGAAGTAAAAGATGGGCCGTACGTATACTCAATATTGTTTTACAGTTGTTATTTTTGAAAAGTGTACGCTTTGCGATTAGCTAAGGAATATGATTTAAGTAAAAGGGGCTGTCTTGGCTGGTTTGGTAGTCAACCCAAGTTTTCTATTTCTTTATTTCAGACAGTTTTAAAACTTAAATATTAGGTGCTATTCCATGAAGAACTTGAAGCTTAAAACATTATAGACTAAGGCTAGACACATAGCCACGAACATCTACATAGCTTTATTTTTTATCTTAAATACATGTACATATGTTTGTATGAAAAATTATGTTTCTATCAGTAAATTTTAAATTTTGGTACATTCCAGCACTTTGAAAAAATTCACTTAAAATGTAAATTATCCTCAATAGCAACCCTGCTCTATACATCTCGCCACACATGTGACGGAGAAGTCCCGGTTTCCAAAGGCGGGACTTAAACTTGTTGAAGAGATAAGAAGCTATAAACCAAGTGGCACTCTTTCAAAACAAATTGATGCTTGCTATGTTTCCTGGGCGACTAGTACGTCAGCTGGAACTAAACGATGTAATTATTAAAGAATTTAACAAATTGGCAATCAATTTTGTAATTTCTTCTTAACGTCAAGGCTATCACAAGACCTACAAAAAATTGTTCTACTTCCTTCGTGTATGAAAGTAGACAAATTAACAAGAAATGTGCCAAATAAAGTTGGACTGCTCAGAGGTAAATTGTTTGTTAGCACTTTTGTGGACGTTCGTGTTTGGTGTATCGTGTAAAATAAGCAATCAGCGATTCTATATATGTATATGGGGAAAAAAATAGTTATACTGGGACCATGAGTTACTATACTAGCTTACATGGCTGTTTTAGACAAACAGAATGCATACATACATATGAATGTTTTGATCCCTTTGAAATAAATGGCAATGTGCCACACTTCATTAGTTGTGAAATCAAGATATATGTACAGTGAACCAAAAAAAAAGTTGAAAGCCAATTGCGAATGATTTCTCAGGTTATCTTAGCAACTTGTTGAGTTATCAAAATCAAACAAATAGCAAAAAATTAACAATTTTTTCAGTCAATCAAATCACCCTATTAGTTCTCTAAAGCTAAAGTTTAAGAGAGTTAAATTCTCAAGAAAAGCTAAATGCAGGAACATGGAGCATGGAGGTGGCAGTGTAACGGTGTGGGGTGCATTCGGTTCAAATGGCGTCGGGAATTGGGTGTTTGTTGAGGGCACTATGAACAAAATAGATTATCTGAACATTCTAAAACAAAATCTACCAGAAACAACTTCAAAATTGGGAATAGCTAACGGTTTTCGATTCGTTCATGATATTGACCCAAAACACTCTTCCTACATTGTTAGGGAATGGCTCCTTTACAACACAAAAAAGTATTGCCCCATCCACCGCAGAGCCCGGATTTAAATCCAATTGAACACCTGTGGTCGTACATGGAAAAAAAACTGCGAGAGAGAGCCATCCATAGCAAAACAGAGCTCAAAAACGCTCTTCAAGATATACGGCAAAACATACCAAAAACTGTAACTCAAAACTTAGTTTTTTCTATGGGAAGACGATTGAAAGCCGTCTTGGAGGCTAAAGGTCTTTGGCAATAAAAAAGACAGATTTTTTGTTTTTTTTTTTATTTTCAAGCACAATTTTTGAATTCAAGAACCTTTAATAAAACTTTTTTAAAACTAAATAAATTGTTTATTGATTTTCAGTTGTTTAGATTTGATAACTTTACTGGTTTTACAGATATTCAGTTGACAAATGAGGTACATCGGGTGTTAAACTTTTTTTTTTGGTTCACTGTATGTACATATGTCAAACTATTTCGTGTTGTTATAGTTGGAATCTCAAAAGAACGCAAGGCAATCGTCTTTTTTAAGCAATGTGTCAGAACTCAAAACTGGTTTTTCAAAAATAATTAATAATAAATCGAAAATTATTTTCAAAATGTTCACTTCACATCGAAATCTGCCGCAAAAACATGCCTCGAATTTTCTTACATAATTAATCATAACAAAAACTACTTTTAAAATATTCCCTAACTTGTCAAACAACCTCAATAGCATCCCTGGTCTGTTTACTTCTCAATACATGTGATATCCCGTTTTTGGTAGGAGGTGCTTAGATTTAGTGACTTGATAAGGACGAGTGCAGAAAACAGGCTTCTATGGAGAAATGGGATACCTACTGCAATTTCTGTGTGACATGTGATTTCATGTTCATTTTTTGGTGTTCGACAGCTCTCCCAAGCAAATGATGGCCTACTGTGCTTCTTTAGTAGGTTGAAGAAATTGATAGCCACGATTGCTGCAAATATATCCAGTTTAGCCGAACTTATGGCCTATTTTGGTTTCGATTTCCAGACTTTTGTAGATCCATTGTATTTACTTACGTTTGCTACATATGTACATCCGTGACTTAGTGGGGTTAATTTGGGACAATTTTAAGAAAGCGTGATGGAACACGAGTGATAATGATCCAAGACTCTTCCCAATGAAAATATGTAAACAAAAACATATTTTTCAGTAAATTTATTTGAGCCAACATTTGGTCACAAAGTAAAATATTAACGTAACCCCATACAGAGAAATCGAACAATGTTAAAACCCATGAGGTGGCCAGTCGACCTGACCATTTTTCGAGATTGCACGAGTACAGAACTTCCCCTTCAATAGATCAATTGTTTGATCGACTGTGTTGCCCGTAACACCAACATGTTGGAACCGAAATGGCTATGAGTTATGAGGAAACTGAAATCATGGTAGTAAGGCGACAGCTGTTGGTATTTTCACTGATCATACTTATATTCTAAGCAGATGCTACATTCCTCTTCAGCAAGAAGCTTATGCTGTCATCCACACTTTTAAGCCTTGCGTAATTAGAGACTACCTCACCACCATGTAAACAGAGAGTGAACAGTTTTCATTTGCTAGCTTATGGAGTACAAGATGAAGTCTAGCTAGTGAAACGCGCCACAAGTCTATTTTCAATGCACAGATAAACTTGACAACCCTCAGAGGAGCTATGAATATCTTGAGTGTGTTCACACGGTTTCTTGATAATAAACCATCTATGCTGAATGGAATACAAAACAGGTCCTCAAATAAGCAGATGGAAATATGTGGAGAATAACGGCCTGGTCAGGACTCTCAGAGTTTTAGAAATCGACAGTTTCTAATAGATATGTTAAAGAACTACAGGATGCCTTTAGCAAGCCCAAAAGTGCTCCAGAAAACGAACTGGTTAAGGAGGCTACTCCCGCCATGGATTAACCCCAATCGGGGAACACAATGGATCCGTTCAGATCCGAGTAAGACTGCAGCTCGTCTTGGTCGTAGTCGCCCCTTTCCCGTACCTAATAGTACGGATATGCCGGCTTAAAGATGTTTCAGCCGAAGTAAGTAGGCTGCTGAGAGCTGCAGACAGCTTTCGAATCATATGGCTTCAAGACGGTTATCCAACTCATGAGGCAGGTGTTTTAAAGATCGTTTGCGCGACTAAGGCCACTATCAAGGAGGATTATTAAACTTTTATATGATGATGGTGGCAGATGGTTGATAAATTTGATTGAAAAACTAGTTCAAGGTCTCTGATAGAGATTCTCTACAGCAATGCATAGAAAATAGAATAACTTAAAACCTTCTCACATCTATTGTGTCGACATAAACACATTCGTTTGTTATTTCTAAGGAAAATATCCATCAGGTCATGTGTGTATCCTTCGGTCTCCATTTAACCATTCAAAAAAAAAATTTTTTTTTTACTAATCAAACACGTTTCCGCTTTCTTAAGCTGCACCGTCGCCGTCATTCGTGTCCTTCATCAAATATTTCTCAACATCCAATCATGCTAAAAGCACCACATAGTAACTCCTGCCTGTCCTCAGGTCCTGTTCTTGAGCCTTTTTTTTCATTCTAATAGAATTTGATTGTTCATCGAGGAGAAACATGCCCTGCCTGCCGTGTTGTGTTGTGGTGTGTCCTGCATCGTTCCATACTATACATGCGGACGTTGCATGTAGAGCCTTTCAATTTATTTACATGCATCATCGCCTGGCTACCATCAAGCCATGCCCCTTGCATTTGCCTCGATGTCGTTGCCGTCCACTTCACAGGCCATTTACCAATTTGCATAATAAAACTGCACTCGGCTGCAAAAATCTTGTACTCTGTGTGCTTATAGTGGCCAAAAGAACGACTATGACGATCGGCATATTCATTTCCCATTTCCCATCTCCAAGATTGTGAAATCACCTTGAAATGTGTCCTCAAGGCATTCAACGCCTGCACACTGTACTGTACGGCACTGTTCCTGTTTTGCTCTATTCCAAACCTCTAGTGTATTGTGTGTGTGTGTGTTGGGGGTGTTCTCTACCAACAGAATATTTTGTAGATTTTCACATTTTACCTTGGAATTTATCCTTTTTCTTGTGCAGCAGTTGCAACAACTGCAACACAACTCGTCCTTGTGTGCGCCTCTGGACTGGAATACCCATGTTGTGCACTCATTCATTCATAGCGCAGTGCACATGAAAAGCCTTTTAAGACGATTCAGTGTGTGGGAAGAGATATACGAGAATGTGCACGGGTTGTATTAAAGGAATTGCACCAAGGACGAGCGTTCGCCAAGAGATCGTTTTCGGAGTTTTTTTTTTTTTATATTTTTATCCTCCCCCCACCCCATCCCAATAGGTTATTCAGCGCACAGGTATTTTCAATTGCAAGGCTTGCTAGAGCCCTAGGGGATTCTTGAAACGATACGTGTGTGTGTGTGTGTGTGTGTGGAAGTGTATGCGCGGGTGCCAACTCTAAAGATGTTCATAAATTCTCCAGACGATGAGAAAGGACTACCTTTAGCAAGAAAAAAAATAATAAAAAGCGCTCCCGTGTACCTCCTGCATACTATTTCCACCCCGATAACTGCATCATGTGTTGGCTGTGGTTTAGGTAATATGTGGAGGCGGGGTAATTTTCCGAAGAATTGTTTAAGTGCTCGAACTTGCCACGAACAGTATATCTTGCCGTGTGTGTGCAGGGGGAGGTAGGCATGAGAGATGGTTATGAGAGCCGCTATCGCAGACAAATATGGCTAATAAATACTTTTAAGATTCTTTGAGAACGCTTTAGAATTTTCTTGTTATTCCTTGCCTTAGCGAGAAAGGGCGCGCAGGTATGAGAGGAGAAATTGTTGGGACGTGTTCCGATTGTGAGCCGTGTCGAATGGTACTACATACTCGGAGGGACTGTGTGATCCACGCTGCACGAAAGTGATTTTTGCGATGGAACGTGTTTTAAGTTTTATGGTCGAGGGGCTTTTAGACGTATCCCGGGTTAATTGAAGGGATGAGGTATGGGTTATTAATTTTAAACAAAGTTTGTGCAGGAGATAAGCATCGGCCTTGGGGCTTAAACAATTCCTTGTTCTTAGAAAAATTACTGCAGATCGTGCAACAATGTTTTATGCGGAAATCAGTAATTCCTGTATCCTGACTTGGGGTTGAGGTTTGATTTAGTCTTTGGATATCAAACGAAAGAGTCATGGGCTTCACGATAAGTTGAACCAAATCGGCCTCTACAACGAATATGTATTGGAAGGACTAGACACTTAGAGAAGCAAAAACGATAAAACTTACAAAGCTTGGAGAATGTTAGAGACGATTGTTACTAACATATGTGTGTATGTACCTAAACAACACGGCAATTGTTCTTCTGAAAAAAAAACTGGGGTGGAATTCTGTAAACTGGTAGTTGATAGTCACACTTTTGATAGTCAAAATTGATGATCACAATTTGTTAGCTCTCCGCAACACGGTCGCACTGTCACACAAAACCGATCGCAAAATGGTGATGATCACGATGATGGTCACCTTCAAGAGAGCGAAATAGATCATTGTGGTTGTCAACAATCAGTTATCACCTTAGAGGATTCCACTCCTGAACGATTTCAGTTTTGCATCCATGCCAGAAACACCATTCTTATGAGGCTCAAATATACAGAGAAAATCAGATAGGAATAACAACCCATGTTCGCCCACCTACCATCGCATTAGGCCCCAACAAGGCAAATCATGTACGAAAAACGGCAAGAATATCAATCAGGCATCGGACATCCATATACAAAGTTATACAAAGCTTTGGCCAGCTCGACTTAATTAACGAAGACGTAAGCACCTAAATGCAATCGGAGAGAGTTTGACGCATCCTCTTCTTCGTTCATGCGACTTTGTGATTTTGGTATACCGATTAAATTTAACTTTGCACCTCAGTAACGACCAGTCCTTCGTGATCGATTACCTGGAAAATGCTGCAATGCTGCAACTACTGCCGATTCTGTTTTTGATCCATTTATATAGAAACATATGAATCCTGTATGTTGTAGGCACAGATCCTCCTACCAATCAACTCTTCAGAAGATGCGTCAAGGGAACTTAAAATTAGTAAGAATAAGGATTTGTCCCGTACTTAGAGTAGACCAGAAAACGTCTGGTTGAGAGATCTTTGAGATTGGCATGCAAACACTTGCCTGTCTTTGGTATAAAAACCACATTGGTTAAGAGAAGCAGGGAACTTCTGCACATTACAACCACCCATGGGAGGATATGGGATGGGAGGTGTTGAATTTCAGAAGAAATTTTCATCCTAATAATAGAATTCATGGAACTGTATGGCACAGATACTATAAGTCATCGCAACAGCTGCGAAAATGATAATCCTGTGATACACTACGCGGCCTCCTTTCTTCCAGGATCTCTACGGACTAACGTAACATGGCGAACGCTAGGGAGCACACTTTCATCCTGCCGTGTTTCGAGACTTCGTTGAGCCCAATGCAACGAGAAAAGGACCAGGGACCAGTGTCTCTCAAAGAACCTAGTTAACCCTTCTCATCGGTATCCTTACAGACCACAACCCAATGGCGGCCCACCTCACTAGAATTGGTTTCAACGGCTCAGACCTATGCAGAGGCTGCGGCGACACTGAGGTGGAGGAAAATACGACGCAATTCCGGTGTGATTGCCCAAGTCTCAGCAGAATCAGATACCAAACCTTCGAAAAAACATTTTTCGAACAGCTCTACGAACTAGCTAACATGCCCCCTAAAACTACCTTTAAATTCATTACGAAAAGAGGTTGGTTCAGGAGGAGCGCACTCGACATGGACTAACGAGTTTAATATTCTGTTGTCACACAGAGGAACACAATAGATCCATTGAGATCCGAATGAGACTGTTCCCTCCTCATGGTTTTAACCTAACCTAAATAAATATCTATCTTTTCTAAGGTAAGACCTATTTCGTTCTCCATAAGAAAATAGAGTTGGGCTGATGGTTCCTCTCATTGCAATGAACCGCTTGAACTGAACCTGGACCTGGATTGGCCAAACACTGACTAACATCTGGTTGATGCAGTGACGTATAATCGATCATTAATTTCCTCCTCATTTAAAACTGAAGTTCAACTTCGACTAAAGAGTTTGACGATAGTTCCATGACTACAAATCGTAAAAGTGGCAATTGTTTCCCGTAAGATATAGCCCTTTGGGCTGACTTACACAAGCTGTCAAAAATGACATTGCCTCTAGACTTTCTTGACTTTAAAAAGAAAAGCTTTCTAAACGTCTGTGATTTCTACTGAAAGTTCTTCAGGTATCAATATGAACTAATCCTCCAGCCTACGATGTACAAAACTAGAAATCACATTGCCAAACCAGACCCAATTCAAGAGGTTCTACAGAAGTTCCAAGTATAATGGATATACCAGTCGAATGCCCAAATATCACTCCCAGTACATCAGTGGATATTACCCCTAACACTTAGAAGTACATAGTTCCACTAAAAAGTAATAGTTCTCAACAAAAAAACAAAAAAAAAATAGCAAAACTCAAACAAGTGGAAAGTGGAAAGAAAAATCCCTACCTTCTAACTTCCCTGTGCAACACACTAGCGAAAGTCTTAAGGCACTGGCCAGAACTAAAATGACCACGATGACTACCTACCTATGTACATTCTCTAGCAACTCAGTGCAACTACAATAATTCAACATGGCACAGCGTTAAAACGCATTCTTTTCACGGAAATTTAGTTTCATTTCACTTTATAACCTAGCCAAGGAGACGTGCTTGGTCTCCCGTGCATTAAGCACCTGCAACTAAATAAATCTCCTCCTCGACTGTGTCCTCTCCTGCGGGGCCCCTCAACAGAGAAAAGGAAAGGAAAGAAAGGAGAAACCAACAGACACCCGGAAACACTGACAGGAAGAAGGAAAAAACTTTTTAAGCCATTTTAATGAAATAATTACCTTAAGTAGATGTACGTGTTCTAAATTTACACACACACATACAGTCATGTGCATATATACAAAGATCCCCTAAAGAGAATCCTTTCTGGTTTGTCTAGCCGTTCTGTTTATCTTACCAATTTATTTACCGTTTTAATGGATTTTTGTTCTCACATTTTCGATATCCCATTCCATGTCCTTCGTTGTCCTATGTCTGCATTGTTAGTACAGAATGCATCTGAACAAACGGCTGAAGTTTCTTCCTTTTTTTTTTTTGTTTTGTTTAAGGATATGACCAACCGTTTGTTATCATTTTTTCGGTTTTCTTTTTCCCTTTTGGGATTTAATTTCGTTTTGTTTCGCTTAATACAGAATGCAAGCCACGCGGATGTCAACTGGAAAGGGGCTAGGAAGAAGAAAGAAAGAAAAACAAAAAAAAGGATGCCACACTCCGTTGTCGTCTGTTCTCTCAACAAAGAACACACACACTGCACAATTCGTGACAAAGTTGAGTTTGGAAGGATTAGACGAGATTTTAAGCGACGCTGTTTACACGCACTCATACACCTAATGGATGTCCTGCATGCCAGCTATTTTGTCTCTGTGTATGTGTGTAGGAAACCGTTATTTATGTACATTTTGTGATTGGATTCACATTGACTGGGTAGAAGATTTTTCAAGATTTTATTGGCAAGCAATTGAAGCTGTACTCCTTATTTAGGAGAGATAGAGGCAAGAAAAAAACGACCAAATTAATATCGAAGCATGGATACTTAACCTTAATGTCAGAAGAATAAGCAAAGAAGAGACGAAATGTGCAGAAGGATGGGAGCTAATTCCAAGTAAAGTGGCACATAATACGCGGGAGTGATGAAATTAATTTGAGATTTTGTACTTGCCAGCAAAAAAATAGGAGAAAGGATGTCTTATTGGGAGAATATGCAGTTAGATGCATGGTTGCACCCGAAGTCTATTATTATTTATTGTCAATTTATTTTAATTGGATTAAGCTTCAGACAGGAGACTTAGGGCGGAAATAGGAAAAGAGTACGCCTTTGAGTGGATAGGAGAGAGAGAAAGGACAACAATGTGAGAGGAATTAGTTTGATTTTAAGATGATCGCTTAAGAGCAGTCGTTGAACTTGGTTTCCTAATTAAAAATTTTCTTTTCTAGTTGCAGCAGATCACTGGAATCGAAGGGTTTAATGCCCTCCGAAAGGTTATTTCGGATCAATTGTTTGAAAAAATACATTCACTCTTTAGAAGATGTTTTTTACTCAAATTATATAATGAGAGATACTATGTAGCACTACGACCTCTGATTTATTGGGCCAACTACTACTAACACTCATTAGAATCCCCCTTGCGTAAGATTCCATTAAGAATCATTTTGAGGGTTATGTACCCTTACTAGAACTTTCTGGAAGAAGAAGAGCACTCACTCTAATCGAGTTTGCTTTGAAGATCTGAGGCTGAGATTAGGCCAGGATTTTTAACCTGCTTTAGGTCCGCAATTTCCAGAATTTTTTATGATTCCTATTCCGCAGAAATGTTAAAGAATAGAAGCTGTCAAATGGTTCCATTCTTGCTAGAACCATTTCGTTAGCCTTTATTCCTACGAGGCCTGATGTCAAAGAAAGGGTCACGATGTTTCTCCCAACCAATTCGTTCAGTTTCTGCAGGCACTTCCACATAAGTCTAGACTTAATGAGATAGGAGTCAAATGCCATGATAGAGGCTTACATTTTCTTCAAACACAAGGTACAGAAGAGTCAGTTCCAGTAGTGCCTCCATGTATGGAGTTAGACAAAATGTCATTGCTCCTGTAATAGAGAGCCAGCCAGTGTTTGGACCTTTGCACATCGACAGTCAAGCAGCCATTACCCTTTTTGCATATAGCACTACGAGATAGAAGGCAGCGAAAGACTTCCGCGTATTTATTAACCAGATAGTTGGACAGTGTAACACCATCCTTTGCCAGGCCACTGTAACATACTTGAGAATTATGAGGCTGCCGCACTGGCTAGAAGAGTCGACGTGGTAAGTGAGGCCAGGCTGTTCTGGGCGATCCTAAATGAAACCAGGTCCATCGGACTTATGCAAAAATATGCTCAAGGATTAGACATTCCTTCGGTGGATCCTCACCGAGGGTCTGTCTTAACCTACCAAGCAAACAACCTTTGCACTTTATTTGATGTCTGCCTTGTAGTGACCAGACTGATACTCTTCGTCCATGCAACTGCTTTATATGTGATCACTGCTCTTATAATAGGAATGTACCAAGATTTGCCCGCTAGGGTCCGGCAAGTCATTAGACGCTCGCGCTCGAAAGTCAGTATCATACCTCCGCAGAACGAAATGAGTCCCTTTACGCTTGAACAACGTTGGAAAATATTGAAAACTTATTTCCAAAGTGAGTGCTGTGTAGGACAAACAGTGCGTTATTTAAAAAGAAGTTTTGGCCGAAATGAAGCTGTACGCAAGTCTGTGCAAAAAGTTCGTGAGACTGGTATGCAAGACGAGAATGTGGCCGAGAGTATGAGACTCAATTCACAAACATCAACTCGCCATTGATCTCAACAGCTCAACATTCCACGCAATAGCCTTAGGAGAATTCCGCACAAAGATCCCGGATTATTCGCTTACAAGGTCCAATTGACTCAGCAATTGAAGGCGCACGACTATCGGCGACTATCGGCGACAATTGGCCGCCTCGGAACTGCGATTTGACCACCTTTAGACTTTTTTTTTGTGTGGAACCGTGAAGGACCAATATTATGCTAACAATCCAATATGTCAATCAAGCACTAAAGGCCAATATCATCCCAGCAATCCGTAGCCCGAAACCATCAACAAGGTCTTGGAAAATTGAAGTGACAGAATTCGCTACTGCTAAGAAAGCCGAGGGAGCCACTAGAATGACACGTTGTGTTCCATAATTAATGGGAATGCTTGCTCTTACTAGTAAAAAACTAATTTTTTTAATTTTATTGCATTTTTAAAAAGAAACTTGTATTTGGCATATAGTTCAGAGCTAATAGTGAGTGCTCTACTTAAGTGAAATGAGTATCACAATATTTATTTAGAGTTTTGAATTCAATACCCCCCTTCGGGTAGGGGCTAGAATATACCCGAGGTAGGCATGCCTGTCGTAAGAGGCGACTAAAATCCAATCTCCGTATACCGAGTGTATAGCGTATACAAAAACATGCAATGGAAAAAACAAAAAGATTAACTACCCCAGGTGGCAGCCCAGCTATGCTGGAAAATCCACCCTCTTCGGAGGTAGGCTCTATGGATTCTGGGGAGAGCCTTTTATTGCACAAAAACCCCTTTGAAAAAAGGACAAAGATATGTCGATCTCCACCACCTAGATCGAATGTCTCCGGGAAAAGAAGTCCGCCGGTTAATCAGGACTCAGTGATAACGAAATGCTACGTTAAAGAGAACAACGAGCTACGAGCTAAAATAAGTGAAATGGAGCGACTCTTCCAAGAGTTGAAAGAGGAAGTTTCTTCTCTGCGAAAAGAAAACGAGAAACTCAAGAACTCTCGTGTACCGAAAGATTCCGAGACAACGCCAAACCGTCCAGTAATTCAATATGTTACGGACGAGGAAGAACTTGCTCGCGAAACTTATCCGGGCTCTAAAAAAAGGCCTAGCAAAAAGCGTAAGGCTGTTACTTCACCCGAAGTCTCACAAAAGTGTGATAACCCCGCTATATTAAAGCAGGCAAAAATCCAAGCGAAACCTCGCCCACCACCCGCAATAAATGTCGTCGGGATAGCAGATTACGGAAAAATTCGTAATCTTCTTGTAAATCCGCTGAGGATAAAGCATAATATAACCTCGCGCCGAAACAACGAGTGGAAAATTAACGTAGATGATGCCGATTCCTACCGAGCACTGTCTCAAAAATTAAACGACGAGAATATCCAATGGTACACATATGAAAATAAATATGAAAGACCGCTGAGAGTTTTTGTTAGGGGACTCCACCCGACATGCGAAAAAGAAGACATAATGGAAGACGTGCAAACCCAAGGGCTCAAAATTCTTGACGCCGTGAATATTCTTAAGAAGGAAAAGCAACTTACAGAAGGAGACAAAGATACCGTAGTCAAACGCGGTCTCCCACTCTTTATGCTTACCTTTGATAGAACCGAGAATGTGGACGACATTTTTAAAATTAAAACGATCTTAAATATAAGGGTTAAAATCGAGCCCATGCGTAAAGGCAAGAGAACTATACCTCAGTGCAAACGATGCCAAGGTTTTAACCACACTCAGGCATATTGCCAGAAAGAACCACGGTGCGTAAAATGTGCTGGTACACATCTCTCGGGAGAGTGCAAAGAAAATAAACAGGTCCCAGCGGTTTGCGCCAATTGTAAGAGAAACCACCCAGCGAATTATCGAGGTTGTGAAGTCGCCAAAGAACTCCAAAAAAGACGCGATACTCTCAAGAAACCGGTACTCCCGAATACTAGCCTAAAATATCCTAAAACCGATAAGCCTAAGATTGTTAAGCCAGTCAAAAAGACGAGACCAATAAAGGACAATATAAAAATTGCCAAAGAAAGTGGCCCTGGTCAAAGTACAATGGAGAAACCGCCTCTGGTAGGCGCGAGATCGTACGCGCAAGTCGCATCACATGAACCCAATTCAAGACCAGCCACAATAGATCCGGTCTGCCAACTATTATCCGTGATATTGGAAAAACTTGAGGAGCAAACTAAGATAAAACAAGTCATATTTGACAAATTGAGCAAGCTCGAAATCAAGCCTCGCAAGACAAACGACAAAACATGAATATGAAACAGTTACTCAAGATACTAACATGGAACGCAAACGGCCTTCTGAAAAAAATTGACGAACTAGAAGTATTTCTACGGAAAAACGGTATTGATATATGCCTGATATCAGAAACCCACCTAAAAAAGGGACCTGGACCCAAAATAAAAGGATACAGTGATTATCACGCACATCATCCCTCGGAAAGTGCGAGAGGCGGATCTTCTCTTTACATCAAAGACTGCATCAAGCACTCCGAAAACATAAAAATAGAACTCGACTCTATGCAAATAAGTTCAGTCTCCGTAAAAATAAACCACTTAGACTACCACATCGGATCTAGTTACTTTCCTCCGGGATATAGGCTAGTAGACGACGACCTCGTTCGCCTCTTTGAATCACTCAGTCCTAATTTTATCATCGGTGGTGACTTTAACGCGAAACACACCTTCTGGGGTTCAAGATGTAATTCAACGAAAGGGAGGCTACTGTACAAAGTCAGTATGAAGCGTGGTGTGAAGTTTTTTTCGACGGGAAAGCCAACGTATTGGCCAACTGACAAAAATAAAATCCCTGACCTCGTCGACTTCTTTATCGCAAAAGGGCTAACTAAAGATCTGAAGGAAGTCGAAGAATGCTATGATCTATGCTCAGATCACTCAGCAGTCACTCTAAAAATAGGTGGAAACCTAGATACGAAAGAAGGACCGCCCAGGTTAACTAGTAACAAAACTAACTGGGACGCCTTTAGAAAAGACTGCACGGAAAATGTTGCTTTAAACGTGCCGCTAAAGACACCGACCGAAATAGAAGACGAAATTGATAAACTTGTGGAAGTCATTCAGAGTGCAGCGTGGAAAAACACTCCTTTCCGGAAGACAGTAAAGCAGAACAACAAAGTTAAATTCCAGCCGGAAATTGAAGACCTCATACGAGAAGAAGGAGAGCGCGCAAGAGATGGCAACTATCCCGCGCGCCCACAGATAAAACTTATCTGAACCGTCTTTGCAACAAATTGAAAAATGAGCTGCAGGATTTAAGAAATCGCGAGACTTGTACTTACCTCGAGGGCTTGACTGCTGAAAAGAGCTCGAACTATTCACTATGGAAAGCCTTGAAGTCCGTAAGAAAACCCGTAATGCACTCGCCGCCAATAAGGAAAATTAACGGCGAATGGGCAAAAGAAGACAAGGAGAAAGCGGAATTATTTGCCGAGCACTTAGAAGAAACGTTCAAACCGTTCGATGGACAACCATTGATCGACGACCCGAATGTTAACACGGCACCCGACAACTTTAATGTAAAAACCGTGTCTCTGTCCGAACTTCGAATGACAATAGGAAGGCTGAAAAATAACAAGGCTCCGGGATATGATTTAATCACTGGCGAAATTTTGAAGGAGCTACCAACAAAGGCATTAGTTAAGCTGCTCTACATTATAAACGCTTCTTTGAGACTTTTATATGTTCCAAGGCAATGGAAAGTCGCCGAAGTCATTATGGTCCAGAAACCGGGAAAATGCGCAAACGATAAGAAATCATATAGACCCATTTCGCTTCTGCCGATAACATCTAAGGTCTTTGAGAAACTTCTGATTAAACGATTACAACCAGTAATTGAAGAAAGACACTTGATCCCGGATCATCAGTTCGGCTTTCGGGTCAAACATTCCACAATCGATCAGGTGTATCGTATAACGAATGAAATCGAAGAAGCTCTAGAAGCGAAAAAGATATGTTGTACCGCTTTTCTCGATGTATCGCAAGCCTTCGACAAGGTATGGCACGAAGGTCTAAGGTATAAGCTAAGGCTAATCCTACCGAAAAAATTGTGTAGAATACTGGGATCTTACCTTGAAAACAGGCTCTTTCGGGTTAGACACGGTACCGAATACTCAGAGTTCAAGGAAATCCACGCCGGCGTTCCGCAAGGAAGCGTACTTGGTCCAATGCTATTCCTGCTCTACACAAGAGACATGTCACAAGATGAAGGAACCGTCGTAGCAACGTTCGCAGATGATACGGCTATCCTCGCAACGGACGAGTCAGTTGAATCATCAACGGGTAAACTACAACGGGCTCTAAACAAAGTATGTGAATGGACAAAGGCCTGGCGAATCGTCCTTAACGAGACCAAGTCAACGCATGTCAATTTTACGTACAAAAAGGTAAACCACTTACCTATTTCCATCAACTCGGTACAAATACCATATGCAAACGAGGCAAAATATCTAGGAATGACCCTAGACGCAAAACTTAAGTGGAAGTCACACGTTAAAAAAAAGCGCGACGAGCTAGAAATCAGACTAAGAGACATGCATTGGCTACTCGGAAGATACTCGAAGCTAAGCGTATATAACAAACTGCTTCTGTATAAGCAAGTGCTAAAACCGTCTTTGACATATGGAATACAACTTTGGGGTTGTACGAAACCAAGCAATATGGCTGTACTGCAAACATTTCAAAACAAAGCTCTACGAGCAATCGTTAATGCTCCGTGGTATATAAGGAATAGTGATATTCACAGAGATCTAGGAATTGCTACTGTGAATGACGAAGTAATGAACTTTGCTCGCAAACTTCGTACTCGTCTTTACGCTCATTGCAATAATGAAATAATCCGTACTATAGACGTGACAAACATCGAGCGCCGACTACAAAGAACAAGACCGTTCGACCTAGCGCCGTAAGGAAAACCGCATTTAATGACGGTATTAGTAGGTACCTTCGCTGGAAGGCTACCTACCTAACGCGATTAATACTACAGAAGCATAAACTACTTGTTAAGGGAACTTAGTCGTAGTCATGAAGTAATGACGAAATGAGAGGATTAAAGCTGTACTACTATGAGCACCCGCGACCGGTTTCTCATAGTGCCTCTCTGAGGGGTGAGGTTTAGCCCGTAGGCATATACTGACTCACACTAATGACATGGACAGGTCAGCTATATGAATCGGGCATCACCAATGGTACGGACCATTGGTATCTTTCGAAGATTCCTCACCTCCAGGCGCAACCAAAAAAAAAAAAAAAATTCAATACAATACTATGAGTCAATCAAAAGAAACGTTTAGAAGAACTGAATGATGTTTTGGGGTTCTTGGGGTAAATTTAATGGAAAAAAAAACAAAAAGGAAATCCACCTCTGACATGCAAAACTTAGTCCATATCAATGGCACTTTAATGAACTGAGGTCTGTAATAAGTTGTTCAAATACGATAGCCCTGTACTCATAATACCTACTAATAAATTAAATAACCCCTAGAATTCCTAGAACATACCTATACTTAAGAGCTTAGATATTTAATTTCTCTTTTCGAAGGTCTACAAGTCCCGCCAAACTTATTGAAAAGAACTAAGTTGGCCAAGAAAATCCTCCTGCACGTGTTCATCACCTTTTTCGTGGAACGACTTAGTTTAAAATAATTTGACAATTTATTTTTTTTCTCAGTTGCTGACAAATTATAACAACAGCTTAAGAAGGTACCTACTGCTGTCATCGCCAGTCCTTAAGTTTCAAAAGTAAAAATGAAAAAAAAAAATGTTTCAGAATTCTCGCAAACCACCCCGAATGCCTTTCTGGACAATAGTCTCCATACAAAGGACAAACGACAAACGACAACTGAAAGCTGTGCTATTGCTGCACAAGTTTGTTGGAGTGGGCTGGAGAACACTGAGTAAAAATAGGTTAAAAATTAACTTCAATAAATGTGAATCAATATTGACAAAGTTTGTAAATTTTTTGTTTCCACCTCCTATTTATTGCCTCCGAGGAAGGTTCGTTTATTCAGTTTTTTTTTTTTTTGTTTTCTATAGTACTTTCGCCATTCGGTATTGATTTGAATTTTCTTGTTGTTTCAGTCCTTTGTGTTGATGTTATGAATGATTGGATGATGTTATAAAGTTGTAAACCATCTCTGGTATTTCTCTGTGCTTTTTTAGTGCTTTTGCACTGCTATTTCACACTGTTTTCGCATTGGTATTTCACACTGCAATATTCTATGCAATAATCAACAACAAGATATTATAAAATGGAAACTTACAAAGAACAATCTCTTTTTGTATAAAAACATTCATTTAGTCATAAATTTCTGAAATATTTTGAAGAATGACAAACAAGTTTTCGTAGAGATCAGCTGTGCAATATGTTCAGTCCAGTCCAGAAAAAACGCATTTAACTCTGCGAACTGGTCGTTTATTAGGAGATCACTTGCTAGGATGGATACGCCATATTACTTGCTGCGTATAGTGACCAACTATTTCAACAACAAGAAGCTGAGGTATAATACCGATGAAGGAGTAAAATACTACAACTTGACGGCGGGAGTCCCACAGGGATCGGTTTTAGGGCCGCTACTGTGGAACATCATGTACGACGGAGTCCTACGATTAGCTCTACCTGGCGGAGTAACGATAATTGGATTGGCTGATGACATTGCCTTCGTAACAGTAGAGTCAGCTACAAATGAAGCAATTGCCCGGATTAAAGACTGGCTGGTATCCGCTGGACTGGAACTGGCTAACCAAAAAACAGAAGCTGTCCTTATAACCAGTCGGAAAACAGTTTAGTTCGCTAATTTTCAGGTTGGTGACCAAATCATCAAGTCCAAAGAAGCTGTTAAATACCTAGGAGTAATGCTGGACAACAAACTCCAATTCAAAGTGCATGTTGATTATTTAGCCAAAAAAGCATCGCAAATACAGGGAGCGCGCATACTGCCTTATGTCGGTGGACCTGGATATGCCAGAAGGATTTTACTCGCAAGAGTTATCACCTCAGTTTTGTTATAGGGCGGCGCCCCAGTCTGGGCGCAAGCACTAAGGACGAAGGAGACCAAAAGGAGACTATCGTCAACATACAGACTCTGTGCGCTACGGACAATCAGCGGCTTTCGAACCATCTTAGACGAGGCCGCCTGGTCCCCACCGATATCCTTGCAGATGAGATGTTGAGGATACACAACAGAAGAACGCTGAGCCACCACGACGTCAGTGGCATCAAAATGATTAAACTGGAAGAAAAGGCAGCATCAGCAGCTATGTGGCAAGCTCGTTGGTCCAATACAACCAAAGGCAGATGGACATACAAACTGATACCGACAATCAAAGACTGGATACGTCGAAAGCATGGGGACTGCAACTACCATCTTACGCAGTTCCTGTCTGGTCGCAAGTATCTCCATAGATTCGGACATGACAGTTCTCCATCCTGCCCGGAATGTCCAGACGAAGACGAAGGTACGGAGCACGCAGTATTTTACTGCACACGTTTCACGGCATGGAGAATTACTCTGCCCTGCTCGTCGTTACTCATCGATCGCATGTTGCGGTCGGAGGAGAACTGGATGGCAGTATGTTGGTTCATAACAACGCTCCAAAATGAGCTGCGGAGAATAGAGAGGCTAAGAAAAGCAACAGAAGCAGCAGATGCCTCAGAAGCAGGTGACACAAGACGAATAGCTTGATTTGCTAACCAACCCCGCGAAGTAATATCTAACGGCAGTCCCGCGGGGGGAATGGCTGAAGTCTGTGTATGGGGATGAGGTTTAGTACGTAGGCATGTATCGGCTGACTTATGTCAGGACCAGGTATATGAACCGTGCCTGCCACAAGCGCGGGCTATTGGCATCTTTAGAAGTTTCCCCACCTCCCTGGCGCAACCAGAAAAAAAAAATCCAGAAAACCTTAGACAGGACAAGCACACCACCATGTGTGAGACGCAAAAAACATAGTCATCAGCTAGAGAAGGAAATCATCAGAGCTCTGATCTAAGACAAGTGTATGTTCAATAACTACTAAATTGAAGGGAATTGACAATGTCGTGCACAAACTGTTCAAAAACTGTGTTCAAAGGGTATGAGTAAAATGGTCGGATAAGGTTAAAGAAGCCTACACAGAGCTAGACTAGAGTACTAGAGTATCTCATTTAACTCAAACAAGGACTCTCTCTCTTTTTAGGATGAGGTCATAATATTCAACATTTCCGGGTCAGATGGACGTTGTGTGGTATCGACTAAGCCGACTACTGAACTTAATATCAAGAACCTTACTCCCTTACTTTATTCCACGGGAATACATGCCTTTTGACATGGGTAATCTGGACAGATTTGGGCATCTGCCCATTTTGAGGAAGAATCTTAGTTCAAGCGCAAATAAATTGGTCAACATTCGTTCCTACGAGACAACAACCTTAAGCACCTCTCAGAATAGGTAAAGGAATGACTGTTTTATAATGCTCCGAGACAAATTGAACATCGTGGTCAGTTATCTGACCTAAATCCTATTGAGTACATATTTATAGGAGTATCTGAACAAAAAACAAGTCATCACCACGAAATCGTTTTAATGGAGGCATAGACAAAGATTGTCCCAAAGAGTACCTCTAAGCTAGACACGATTTTCCTTTCGTGGATATGGATTTTAATTTCATTTTGATTTTTTTGTAATTTTGGGTAGCAATAGCCTCCATTTATTTCGACTTAATACAAACTACGACTGAGATGGAAAAGTTAACTTACGAGCTAGGGTTTGCAGACTTAGGCGAAGGGTGAAGTAGATCGAGTATATGGCGGGAAGTGCTGAGGTTAAGGTCAAAATTGGAGAGATTTGAGTCAACTTTCTGACATACGGGAAATTGGTTCGTTAAAACCATAGAAAGTATATGTAGTTGGTCCTCAGAAAGAAGAACCGGGCAACGTCGATTATGAGGTGTAAAGTGGTGCACAATCAATGGGACCTGAGGGTAGGTAACCGATGTATGAAGAGAATGACGTCGACTTCTTTCCGATTTTCAAGAGTTGTTAAGTTAATGAGAGTAAGGCTGTCTTGATAGGGAGGCATGATGACAGGGTCTTCCAGGGTAGACCACGAGGGGCAAAACAAAGAAAACGATGTTGAATGCTCTCAATACTGGACACATGAACTCGATATAGGGAGACCAGGATTGGCTAGTGTACTCAAGGAGTGGGCAACCGAAGGTCAAGTGCTGAGTCGGCTTCAAGAATTATCTCGTCAGAGTGCGTTGTGCTTGTCTCAGAAAATGCTAACGTGCCAAAGAGATTGAAACTATGGGTATAAGTTGGCGTGAAGCTGATAAAGTCGAGGAAGGGACTGGGACTTCCGCGAAAAGTGATAGATTGGCATTTGGCGATTTTGAGCTCTAAGCTATTTTTAATGCAGCAAATCGAAAAAGTATAAACGTCTTGAAAAAGAAATGAAAAATTTTATGGCATCAGCGTAAATAGAGACTGGGGTCTGTCTAATGACTCTCATGAAGATCGCAAAGAGCTAGAATAAACAGAAGGGGACTAAGATGACTGCTTTGAGGGACACCGGCGATTGCTTCAAAAGAAGTTGAGAAAACGGGCCTAAAGCGGACATTATAAGAACGGTTTACCAAGTAGGATGGTATACATTCATTTTACCAATAACGGTTCAAAACTGAGGCCAAACAGTTTAAAAAGGAATAACTAATAAGAAATCTTATCGAAATCTTTACTGAAATCGGTTAGAATAACATGCAGTAAAAATATTCTTAATAATAATAGTCTTAATAGGTTTAAAGATTGTTTCTTCTATTTTGAATGATCATGCACGAAATTTTCAAAGAAAAATCTGGCATCTGTACAGAGTCTTTTGCTTCACGCAATACACTATAAGTTTTATTAACAGGACCATACAAAAAAAAAAAAAAATCTTGATGAAAATGTATTTGTTTTTAATTTTATAAATATTGTTTTTATTCTAAATCTTTGGCGAATATTTACAAAACATTTTGAAGACAGAACTTTTCTTGTGCGATATGAACAAATAGCCGAAAAGATATAAAATTAGAGCTGAGGTTCTACAGTGATAAGTTGATAGGTTTGAGTAAGCGGACCATAAGACTAAAACAGTCCCCTAAAGTCAGCGCAAGAATACTGAATTTCTGTTTATATAGACGGAAAAAAAAACAAGCCTGAAAGGTAAACTGGTTACTGCCACATTCTGCTTGCGAGTAAGTCAGTATATGCCCCCAGAAACAACGATAAGATTCTACACGAGAATTATAGTCTCTGAGAATCGTACTCAGTGTATCTGACGAGACTTTGAAACTTTCGGAAATTCGTAGCCACGTAAATACCGAGTATTTCTAAAAAAAAATCACACCTCCAATGTATCAACAAAAAAGGACCGGATCGTCGAAATACGCCACAGTACGTCAACTAAAACCGGAAAAGTGGAATTCATTTTCCATTGAAGCTCGGCCCTTTATTACCCATAACCCGTTTAGATCGAAAGTCTTCCCTGAATTGTCCCTGGAAAATGAAAACTTTCCCACTTTCTATACATTTTCAGTATTTTCGAAAAGAAACTGGGCGCCACTTAAGGATTTCCCACTCATTTGTCCCGAAATTGCTGTCATTCGACTTTTTTTTTGGCCTATCGTCATGAAACAAAAAGTAACAGTTATTACTGGGTCATCAACACGTTTTTCTATTTCCGATTTATGCTTTTGAATAATTTTTTTTGTGAGGATTTCCCAACTTTTCCCACAAAAAACGGCCAAAAAAGAAAAAAACCCAAAAAAAGTTTCGCCATTTTTCCTCGATTACGCGCGGGTTAGGAGGCTTATGCACTTAAGTAAAGGATAAGGGTGGGGCCACGAGGTGGTTGATGCTTAAAATGCGTATTCAATCGGAAATGTTATATTGGCGTGTTACGGGTTCTCTCTCTTTTTGTGCTGTCACCGATTTATAGATTGAGATACGCAAAATGTGACGACAACGATAGACACTCAGAAGACTCTTTGACTTGATGACGATGATGATGATGATGATGGTGATGGTCGCTTCGGTTCCAGGGAGAGTGCTGGGAATTTTTGCAAATTTTCCAAATCATTAACTTTGGATTTGAATTTTTTCAATCGAAAGAAATTCTCTCTACACAGTGTGTAAGTAAGTACGGCAGAGAGAGGGACCGACAGAGAGAGTGTGGCGGCGGCGAAATATAAATCCAAAACGGGCACAGCACGCAGCCCATCCTTGATTTTAAGTAGAAAACTTTTCAAATTACCAGGCGATAAATTTTTCGATTTTTTTTTTCTATTTGCTTTTGTTGGTCTCGGTTTTTTTTTCATTTTTTTTTTTATGTAATTTGGTTCGAATTGGGAGCGAGTGGCGGCGTTTATCTTTGGTTCACAAAATGGTATTCAAAGCAAATGCGTGTACAATATTTTACTGGGAAAGTAAGAAAAGGGATTTATGGACGCAATTAAATTGTTCGTCGAGTTTTACATCGTAAGTGTGGGACAAATTTTTCAGATATTTTACAATTAGAATGCATGAAGAGGAAAAGTTGTAAAGAAGCAATGTGAATGGTATGTCCGCAAGACAAAGCGGCCGATTAGACTGGAGCAGAATTAAACATGAGGAACAAATTGCTTCTGGGTGGATGGGGATACAATATTTGGAAAAGTTTGTGGTCGAAATTATAAGTCGGTGGACGCTTTTCAAGGTCAACGCTCACAGATCAATAGATCAGACTGTAGTGGGACATGTATGTATGCACATATGTAACTACCATTGTATTAATATTCTTTGGCAACCTCAGAGCTCAATGATAATTTGGAATAAGCTACAGCAATGAGAAAAAACCTACTGCTTTTGCTGAACATCTAGCGAATATCTTTAAGCCTAGTGATGCTGTTTGTGACGAGTTTTTTAGGTTTCAATGAAAGTTAGAGCTCTGTCACTCCTCAGATCACGCTGTGCGATCTAAAGTATGAGATAAGGCGCCTAAAAGACAAAAAAGACTCCATGTTTTGACTTGATTACTGACAAAGAAGTAAATCAACTACGAAACAAACGGTTAAATAAACTCCTACGATTATTAAATAAATCAATTAAATTTGAGTATGCACCAAAGCATTTAGAAAGTACCTCTTGCGATTATGATCCCTAAACCAGGCCCTCATAAAGTATCCTCATTTAGGCCAATATTTCCATTTCTCTGGACTTCACAGTTGTTTAAGCGATTCTAATCAATTGTAGAATCAAGAAACCTAATCCCAAGCTACCAGTTTGGATTCGAAGCAAGCACTTCAGTATTTTAGGCAAGAACTCAGGACTATCAATGGATAATCAAATACTTTTATATAAACAGGTTCTAAGACCGGTGGGGAACCTTGGCGCTCTACACCAGCGCCAGCTACACCCCCATTGCGGCCATTCAACGGTTTCAGAATAACGTCCTTCGAAGTATTGTGAATGCTCTATGGTACATCAGAAACAGCGACCTCTATCGAAACCTAAAGACACTTATTGTACTTGTGAACTAGGAAACAATAAGTCTTCTTAACGTATATGGCGTGAGACGTCTGCAGCGTATAAGACCGTCAGACCTTGTCAGGTAACCGGAAATTGCCAGACTAACCACGTAAACAACGAGGTAGTAACAGAGCGACAAAAACGAACGAAAAAAGGCCCTCTGAGTGAATTTAACCTCCAACACTTTGGATGGTCTTAATCCCATCTATGCTGCAGTTTCGATCATCTAATGTTAATCGTCAAAAAAAATACAAATTTTTCGAGCAACAGGTCTATCGGACCCAGGGCCTAGCGTCTTACAACCATTCCTGTTGTACGCCAGAACTCAGACCGACTAAGTCCGAAAATGAAACACTGGTTGCTAAGGATCTTTCAAAATTCGCGCTTAGACATACGTTGTAAATAGTTTCCGCAGGATACCTCTATGTAAGGTCATCTTTGACATTCGTAAAGTGACCATAACCAACAAAGAACTTTCATCAATTGGTTTTTCACGCAAAATCACATCTACTGGTGAAGCTCATTTCACATGGGTTGAATTCGTCAACAAACAAAATCGTCCCATTTGGACAGAATAATTTTCTCGAATAATTTGAGAAAAATAATTACATCCACAAAAATGTACTGTTAGGTGTTGTTTTTGGGCAGGTGGAATCATTGGTTTACTCTTCTTCGAAGATGTACATAAATGAACGGGTTGGCGCTATAGGCACATGATTAAAGATATTTTGTGGATTCAAATTAATATAGACACAGACGATCTTTATTTTCGAGTACGAGTAGCACAATACTTTAAAACTTTGAGGTATCGGGGTCTAAGTTCCCACGGTAGATAATGTTACGTAATGGTGACCATTACAGGACATGTAGAGCGAATGGACACCAATGCTCCGGCTCGTAGAGTGTTCGAATCAAACCCGGAGGGACAACGCAGTAGAGGAAGACCTCGCCTTACGTGCCGCGCATAAGTAGAAGGGGACCTCAACTGACTTGGAGTGCACAACTGGAGGCAGTTAGCTAAGGACCGGGCTAACTGGAGAGGCTTGTTGGTTGAGGCCCAGGTTCACCCCAAACTGTAGCGACACCTAAGTAATGGTAACATTACCATTTAAATCGCAAGACTAGACTACTTTCTTTAAGATTTTTGTTTTAATAATTCTATGAAGATAAGCCAACAACAATTTCACAGCTGAAAAACTGCAGTCGGACTGAAATTGATAGAATTAATGTGACAGAGTCCTTACAAATTTTGATATTCTCATGAGGGCCTGTAGAAGTGTTCGTGGTTATTTTTCACCAATAATTGTTAAGACTCATATTTCTATAAAAATAAAAAGACTAGAAAAAATCTATACATTTACATACATTCTTAAAAACAAAAAAAAACATCTACAATACCTTTTATGTGCTTACATGTGCAGTATGTATCAGATGCTTATACATATGTATGTAAACACGATAAGAAAAACACGTCGATGTTCCTTTATTTTTCTGAGCTCACGCTCTCCATATGAATTTTTTTTAGGTAACCCAATTTTCTTTAGAAAAATAGTTAAAAGATTTAAGTTGTTGTTTTAAATAAAAAAAACTCATTTTTCTTTAATTTTATAAACAAATTACTATCGAGACACACAAAGAATTTGTACAAAAAAAAATCTGATCCAGATAATGGTAAAATATTTGTAAATAATAAAAATTTAAAAAAAAGTAATTAAATGTAAAGCAAGATTTGTAAACTCACAGAGATGTATGTACAGCAGTTTAGTATCTGTAAAAGGAAATAAAAATATATATTAGAGAAGTGTTATAGTTTCAGTATTACTTTAAATATTTTACAACAAAATATTACAATTCTGTACAACTAAATTTCATGTTAACAATCAATCGCAAACACGAAAATGAACTCATGTTAGGATGGTAGAAGTACGAACGAATCTGTGTTAAGCCTGTGGGAAAAGTATTGTATGAAGAGCCACCACTAATAGTAAATTGAAGAAATACGATAGAGCAAACACATACACAACGACCTAGAGATTTAGACATCTGCGAAACTAGAATGTTTCTCTGGCAGGCCAATATATATAGTATATGATATATAGCGTCATTCAATTCGTGGTTTAAATTGGACATCCCTGCTTCAATGTTAGATGTCAAAAAGAACTTTTATCCTAGCATATATATATAGCGTGTCATTTGCATTATTAGAATTATGAAAACTTACAACAAAAATAGTGATTCTGTAGTACTCGTAGGTACGTTTTGCGCATTGCGAGCAGATTATGGTCAACATCTGAGCGTACTCCAGGAGAAAATTTGAAGAGACTGGCTCTGTTACAGCTGTCTCAAGGCCTATGCATCATCAAACTGCTCTATAGAAAATATGTCTAAAAGTATGGAAACGTGAAAAATTTGAAAAATATAAAAATCAATTTATATGTTTTCCATTTGGATTTGTATCTACACTGTTGTGAAGTTCAGCTCACTCAAGAACCAAGCCAGCTCATAGCGAAATATGTAGAACATACGCCGATTGGTTGCTTGAACATCAGGGTTTGGATGACCAATTTTCGCACAAAATTTACATTATTTTTCACTCCGTGGATACGTTAACAAAGAAAATTGTTGCATGCGGCGAAGTGAAAATTCAAAAGTAACTGTCGAAAAACCACAGAAAGCCGCTGTAGGGTGTGCAAATTGGTCTGCTGGTGTTCTTGACAATGAGGAAGGAGTAACCATCCCCGTTAATTCTCATCGCTATACCCAAATGTTGGTCGAATTTGTTTTTGGCCCCAAATCGAAGATATGGATGGGGAAGGCATGTTCTTCCAACAAAAAGGTGTTACATCTCACACAACTCGTTTTAGCTTTCTTTCAAGACAAATACCCAGGACGAGTTTTTTTGCGTTTTGGTGATGTGGACTGCCCACCAAGATCGTGTAGGTTGTCGCCGATGGATTTCTTTTTGTGGGGATATGCCAAAGATCGTTCATATGCACACAATCGGCAAACTCTTAACCCATGGAAAATGAATATTCGTCAAATTATGGCGGAGTTCTTGCACGATGTGTCGAAAATTAATCGCAAATTACCTTGTCAGAGAAGTTTTTCAAGAACTCCAGTGGAGGACATTTGAATGATGTTATGTTCTATTCTTGATGGCAAGATTTGCTAGTGTGCCTTGTTCTACTGGTGTTTGTTTAGTCGTTACCGTTCATCCTTGGTATAGCCCTGCACAGCTTTATTTTTAATATCTCGCGCTTACGACTGTATCTCAGATGAAACCATTTAGTATCCGCAGTAGATCATAGATCATTTATTAGAGTGTTATTTGCTGCGTCTTACGTGATTGCTTTTATGATTTAACGTATTTGCGTCAAGTGATTCTCTCTATTTTTAAGCGACTGCGTCTGCTCTAGGTGAACGTATTCTTCAACATATTCAGTAGTTCCTTTGGAGTTGTTCACCTTTTCTCATTTACTTCGTTTTAACTCGCTATGGTGCATCCTTTTGCTGTAATTTAGCTATGTGCTCTCCTGCATCATGTAAAATAAAAAAATCCTCGACTTAAGATTCATTTTTGTTGATATTCGTCGTTTTTTTCTATAATTTGGAGAACTCTTTGGAAGTTTTCTATGTTGCTAAAACCTTGACGAAAGCCAGCTTGTTCTCTTATGAGTAGTATCAATTTGAATTATCCCATTTTGAGCATGTCAGCTTTATTTCTGTCATTTTCCAGTTCAGATGGTACAAACGGCGGTATGCTTTTATATACTGTTTCGGTGTCTATTGCATCAAACAGCTTATTTTAATTTTAATGCCAATAACGCCAGGGAATCTTAAAACGTTCAGGCATTCTCTAAATCTTCCACTTCACACTCTCCACACAACCATCAAACATATCAAGTTTCATCTAACAAATCTTATTTACCTTCCATCTTCATCTTAGGAAAATTCCCATCATCATCACCATTATCGTAACCATTATCATCATTCTCTCTCCACCTCATCACAACCGCACACTCAAAGGTGTTCTAATTGAAAACGAATGATGTGCAACCTTAAAGCTATCATCCTTATTCACCTGACGCAAGGCAAGTATCTCTCACACTAAACTACCGCTGCCGCCGCCGACATCGCCTCAGCGCTCAGCCCACCCCATTCAATAAAAACCACATTCACGTACCAATATCCGCATTCGAAATGCTTGTCCAAAAGCCAAATATTAATGTTCCAAAGGATATTACAAGGATATTATGTTTTGATTCCTCTAGTGGCGGTGGTTGTTCCATCGGTTGGGTTTTCGGGAGAGAAATTACGAGAAATCTGATCTGCATACACAATAACGTGTTAAACAATTGCCAAGGTATTAACTTGTGTAATTTTCCACTACATTAGATAAGATAGCTAGCGCCAAGGATAGAGACAGCGGCAGTGGCGGCGGTGTGTTGGAATTTTAGTCCTTTTGGTATGGATAACCCTCCGGTACTAGGTATCACATTAAAATGGGTCATTGGCTTTTGCTATAACTTCCCCGAGTCTTCTCCCTCTCCCTCGTCGTATCTTTGAGGATTCTTTCAGTGAAAAGTATTTGAAATCCAATGAGGTGGTCATAAATAGTCATCCATCCACCTTCTCTTGGAGTTGTTTTGGCAAATGTTTGGCTTGTTCCCCGAAGGTTGGTCCTGACTTAAGTTAGCATTAATAAATTTTACCCGAGTGGGAGAGTGAGACGACCGACGTACTCTTGAGTTTATTTTCTTGGGCAATGTCCAAAATTATTAAAATTCCCTTCCCCATGAGTTCCGATTTTTGGACATTTTATTTGCCTTTTCGTTGCTGGGCAGAGCAACAAATGTAGAGGGGTGATGGTATCCGCTTACAGGATCGAGGAGAGGTAAATAAATTTTGTGGTTATCGCTGCAGGAATAGAAATTTGTCAAATTTATGTCCGAATTGGTTGTGGGGGTAGCACCAGGAAAAAAAAACGTGCTCAGATTAATATAGGGATTATTGGACAAACTGACTGAAAATTTAGCCAAGTTATATCTATGAAGAGGTTCGCCTTTTTTTCTTGGCAGGGGGTACGTTATTTGTGATTTTCGTGCCTAGGTAATTTTGGGCTATTTTGCAGTAACTTGTACTGGAAGGGATGGGATCCTAATTATTTTAAACAAAGACCAATAAACCCATTAGTTTCACAAGGACATTATACGACTATACCGTGACTATTATATTAGGGGTTCGTTACCATTATGGTTTGAATATTGTAGGGCGTTCTAATAATATACAAAGGATATTTAAACACATTTATACAATCGCCTTTCAGTTGGCTTTAGTAAGCCCTAAGCCCTAAGTTCAAAGAGAGATTGTTAACATTGGAACTTGGAGCTAGGTTATCAATTTTTCGTTTAACGGCGTTAAATGACATGAGCGAGATGGCCATTCGAAAGGACCATTTCTTGAGATTACACGATTACTGAACTTCTCCTTCAATTTGCGAACTGACCCACTATAACATTAGAAAGCTGAAATAAGCGCTCTTGGAATAAGTTCATTATTAATTTCCAATCATCTCGAAACAATTCTGGCTCGTGAGCTTGCCTATGGTAAAAATCTAAGCTTTTACTGATTTTTTGATAGTGACTGATCATAAAAAAAGTTTAAGGGCCCTTTTGAATTACAATACAAAATTGGTATTTCCTTATTGAGAAGAAACTTTACATTCACTGCAGAAGAATACGTCTTTAGTTTTTAAGATCATTGATTTCAACAGAACTCGACATAAGGTACGAATGGAAAAAGGAGCACCTGTAGCTTGAGCATATGGTCTCAGATTCTAGCAGATGTCACCAACAATCTTTCAAGTCAAAGGAGTACAAAGGTCACATCACTAAGATGTGATATAACCATCTCATATAGCCTTAACTGTCTCTTTCGACAGACATATGGAAAATAGATTGGTTTCAAGCCCCACTGATGGGTAGGATACAATACATATGTCAAATACCTGTCTGGACCAGCTAACTAATACCAATGTTAGACATTGTATCTATAACTGAAGATAAGTTACAACGAACCAAGTGTGCCCACTTCCATCGATACAGATGTCTCTTGAATCCATTTGAAACTGAAATCGCTTTATCGTGTCAAGACTGAGCCCATATCATACGCACTCCCATCCGTCACGTTGGTAAATGAAGTATTTACCAGGACCCATGTGCCACATCGAGAATCCCATAATAATACACACCTCAAGCCATTTTTCTACTCTCGTCCTGAACTGTTGTCATATGAAATGAATTGGCATCGATAATTACAAGTCAATACACACAAATTCGCACAAATCTGTTATTCATTGCCAACTGACTGTGCATGAGAGCAGACCTGAAAATTGCCTCCAATTTCCCAATACCCCCGAAGGCATCAACCCACCCACAATCATACCTCTTCCAACTCCTTGACCAATTAGTACCAGCGATGCCAGCACCAGTAGAGTAGAACTTCAGCATCGTCGCTATTAACTATTCGAATTCCCAAAGCGTAAATGTTGTTCATAAATCATAATCAAACCTTGAGATGGGTCCCTGTGTCCCGTAAGTTGGCTCTCATCAGAGCCAACACATTCCCGTATAATATGAGCCATTCCTCTGGAGAGTATTCAATTTCTGCCTCTCTTTGTCACCCTCCGTTTGTGGAACAATAACTAGTACTATCTGTGTTGCAATAGAGAAATGATGCGTGGAGCGACGACAACCGACGACGGAATGACTCCCCGCCCGCCCATATGTGTTGCAAACTTCACAAAGTGTGATTCTCAAAGCCATAACCAGTTAATTAGTTGGACGAAGTTAGTATCTCTAGTACCTGGTGCCCAGGAGACAAAACCAAAACCATTGACACCATCCACATGAGCGAACAATAACATTGCTGCTCGTACGTTCAGTCGAGAACAGCCGCCGCCGTGTATAGGCCAGTACCCCCGCGCCCTCTTCCAACCACCTCATCCTCGTCGTCGTCGTCTTCGATAGCAGTGTATTGGCACCTCATTTGCCCAGACCATCGAACTAACCAAAGCTGCCAGCCAGTTCTACTCCTTCTGTGTGCACGATGGTGCAGAACTTAACTGGGGAGGCTTTAATGGGACCAATGGGGGTCTAACTGAGCTTACTGTTTATGTGTCGGTCTGTGTGCGTGTGCATGGGTGTGTGTGTGTTTGGGGGTCTATGGACATCGCCATGTCACATGCTTGAATTAAAACCCAATCGATTGAAAAATTTATGTTTCTTTGATGGCATGTCAACATGTGATTCCGATTCAGTGAACATTCGTCCTTGTCCAGTATTTTGAAGACATGTATATAGGTATGTGGTGTGTGTATGTGGGATTTTTTCTTTTACCCCACTGCTGGTGGTGAAGGTGAATGCTTGATTTGGTTTACGTTTATATGCAGGTGTGATTGGTCAGTCAGTGTGATGTTCAGTGATATTGTCCTGTCGATGGGTGATTTTTACGGCAGACGATTCGGGAGACTTCTTACGAGTACGAGGAGAAAGGTTAATAATAGACTTTATGGGGCTTTCGTGGAACGAACGTCCGATATGGTTTTTGTTTATGGCCATGTCTGCTAGAAGTCCAGTCGAGATGATCATAAAAATGGTTGGCAGCAGTTTCGAACATTGCACATGGGGGAATCACGTGAAGGAGACTAAGGATACGATACAATAAATGTACATACGAGTGCAAGACCGTTCTAAGTACTTAGAAGAGTATTTAACTCAACCATGTTCACAGTATGAAGGGCTCAATGCTGCAACGTTGGGAGATATGCAGATTCCTGAAGAATCATGAAAAGAATTTGTATAGGTATGCCCGGTCAAAGGAGCAGTTAAGACCATGCAATCCAGAGGAACAAACTAGGTAAGCTATCCCAGATTTGTTCTAGTATCGACGTATCTACTAAGCTCAGAAGGTTGGGTCTGAAAAGGTTAGATAGATCTCTTCCCAAACGACTCCTTCAGGGGCTGTAACAAAGAATATCGATGGTTTGGTGATGGTTTCTTTGACCGGGCGTTCAGTTCGAGTAGCTAAGTATTGATCTCAGTTCATCACAGTAGCCCTTCTGTACCAATAGTGCGAGTATCCTGGGGAGTTATATAATCCACAATCATAGTGCTTCTGAGAGCTACCCGAACTCATAGATAAACTAATGAAATTGTGTCTTGGAGGACGAATTTTCGCATGTAATAGTCAAATTCTTATTATCATCACAAGCCAAACTTCCAACCAGAAGAAGTAATATTCATGTCTGAAGTAATATCTTATATGGTTCAAGGATTCCTGCAGAAACGTAAGGAGCTGGTAAAAATAAGTAATAGGCCGGGTACCAGGTCACGTGGAAATGGAAAACAACAAAATAGCCGAAGGATGGTGTACCTTAGTCTGGAAAGTATCTCAGACCATTGTCAGTGCTACAAAACTGAGTACACAAGTCACATTCTGCACAATGCCCATCTGTTGGAGGATTTAGATATGAAAAGCGGGATAAGTAAGTAACTAAGTTTCTGGGTTTTAGGGTTAGGTATCTATCCTCCGTTTACGGTAAGATAGACTTAAAGCTGAGAAAATCCATTGATTGCAGCCTTCATTATGTTTGGAATCACTTTGATTAATGGATGAATTTCGAAATTTAATTGAAAGCTCCACGAGGAAATATTCTTTCAGAATCTAAGATTATTTCAGGGCAGCTGCAGCTACAGATTCATCCATGCAGACGAGACAGAAGTCATTAAGACTGAAATCTAACCCTATTGAGCATAGTCCGACCAAACGTAGTCTGACTAGGTTACATATGCCTGGTCTACTAATTAGTAGACTAATTGCCAGGGGTTTGGATCCGATGGGTAAAGCAAGACAAAAATAGAGATATTGTGTTTTACCGTTTCATTGAGTGGATGAAGCCCCCTTTAGGCAGTCGAGAGCCCCTTTTTAGTATTAGCACATGATTAGGTCATGGTGAAAACGATGGTAGTATATACTGACGTTACGAAAGAGACAACGTGATCCCATTTATCCAGGCCTTTCAGCGACATTGAGCCTAAATAATCTAGACTACTGATTTCAAATAACCATAAAAATGGCATCACTGGCAGCTCTTTTAACCAGCGCTTCGAATCGTAAACAACACCAGCAGGTTTTTCACGCGATGATTTCGCAAATATCCGGGAGTAGAACTGAAAAAGCTTTTCAAAAACAAAAATTGACCTTCGAACATGGATCTGCTTCCAAGAAGAGCAGAAAGACCGCTACCTATTGGAGTGTCAGAACTTTACATACAGATATATGCATTTTACGTTCCAAAGCCATAGCAATACCTTCGGTCTATACCGAAGAAATAGGGTTATTCAATAGAATTGCTTGCATAGACCATATCAACATCTTACACCGAACAATGAAAATTTAAACTTAGAGGCTAGTTGGCCGGCTTTTTGCCGAAAAAACATCCCAGGAAAAACTCAAAACATACAGACCCTATAATCCATCATAGGTAGCCCCATAAAGTGGGCGTTTTTCCACTGAATTTTCGTACTGATTTACTGTACTAACTTCGAATTTTTAAAAATGTTACACGTAAATTTTTTTTAAAATTTGTTTTTTGTTAAAAATGCTACTAAAATTTTTAGACACTTTTAGAATTCAAGTGAAAGAGTGGGCGTGGCAGTGAGAAGTTTTCAAAACATTTTACACTTGTTATGTATCTTTTTTTTCAAAGGCCAAGATATGCAATTTCACCCTTCTACCTCAAAAGTTTAGGCCCAAAAAGCAGTGACTTATGGACTAATGGAAAGCCAGATACATAGCTCAATCAGCCTCGTTTATAATACTGATCACCAATATACATACATACGTACATGGGTTCGATCTCGACTATTTTTCTACGATACAAAACGATCAACCTTAATTACAAGTGTACTCTAGGGATATGGTAGACGTAAATCATCACATGTACAGCATTTTGCTCTTATTTTTAGTCAGAAATGATTCATATATGTATATGTAGATAGTGTGATACGTATTGACAAAAGACCACAAACCGTTTTGAGTATATAAGGATAAAGATTTGTTTCTAAGTATTACAGCGTCAAAAATACAAAACAATTGAGTCGTGAAGAAACATAACCTTGCATTGTTAGAGCCGAAGAGCGATCCTTTTAATCTCAACTAGGCAAATTGTACCTTGAAAGCATGCTCGTTCAAACACACGAGATTGTTGAGCAGGAAATGGCTCAACATCACAAGAGTCGGCAACTCCTTTAGCAGGTCAGTTAGTATTTTGATCAATTTTTGGAGCCTGAATCCAAATGTCTGTGTCCATAATATTAAAGCAGTGAATGACCAATAAGCTCTCAGTTGTGACCTAAAAACTTGCTGAACCCGAACACTGCTTACAAAAGCAGTAACTCCCTTAGGTATCGACCAATTTATTGCCACACAGCAAAGTTCTAGCAAGTAACAACGGCGTCGAAGACTATGACGACGACGACGACGACGCCAACCCCTCTAATGAATGGCAATTAAAGCTTGAATACGACTTCCTTTGTCTCCTCACTAACAGAGCGACGCAAGGTTCACCATGTTGATACATACTAATGACACCACAAAGTCGCGTTAAGAAACTTTTTCGTCTTCGCTTCAAATTCGACTTTATCCCTCTGAAAAGTTCCCCAGCTCCTGGTCCCTGTCACCGCAAAGATGAAATTAACGACGTGCTTTGTGACGACATTGTTTCCTAGGCACAAACCAGATATCCATATCCTTTCACTCAACGAACTGCAGTTAACTTCTGATGGAACACAAGCTGAAGCGACTAAAGAAAGAAACCTCAAAAGAAGAATGAGAAAGAAATCTCATTTCATCCCGTCATCCCACAAAACTAAACTAAAGAAAGGGATCCTTGAGCGTTTTTTCGCGATGTGGTTTTTCTCCTCTCAAACCAAACGAACACAGTCAACTATTTCCTCTTCACTCGAATGAAAGAAACAAAACTCCGAAAGGATTTTTTCGGTATAGGTACTGTAGTATACAGCACCCGCTTGAGAGATTCCCCCCGAAAAAAAGGACGAAAATCTAAGGAAAAACTTTCCTAGTTAAAATATTTTTAAACATTTTCCTGTTTTGTTGATATTAGTAGCACGCGGGTCGGCCGGGGGAGTGCCACTGAGATTTCTGTGGCGGGCGGGCGGCGGTGTACTCCTACACTTGAACAGAAAGTGAAAGAATTCAACGGAGTAGGTATAAAGTCCTTTTGTTGCTGACTTTCTGTTTTGCCCCTTTCCTCCTCCACTCAAGTGGATGGCAGAGGTGCTGTGCATTCAATAAAGAAGCGAGTTTCCTTCTTTGACAAGACGCCCAACAAGACGGCTGCGGGGATGGAGTAGAATTCTCAACAAATTCCGTGAAAATTAAATTAAAATGGGAATTTACTCGTATCTGAACGATGGGGTTTGTTTTGTTCCATTTCGTGCTGCAATTTAACGGTCATGGAGTTGTGTCATTCAGTTGCGGAAAATTCACGCTCCGCGTTCATTTAAATTCAATAAAACTGTCAATCAACCGGAAATGTGCGTATGTTTGGCACTTAGTCGTCGTCATCGCCGCCATGACATGGCAGCACACAATGAGGTGAGCTCTTGTTCCACCCACCTGTGTGTCGGAATTATTAACCATGTTTCTACAGTGGTGTTAATTTTGACACTTAATTATGAAAAAAAATATTAATATCACACTATAAGGGGGGTGCGCGCAGGCTGGGCACAACAAAGCGCTGTGTCGCGAAAAAGGCTGATGATTGCATTATCCTTGAAAATTACAAAATTACATTCGAACTTCGAATGTTGTTTTTTTTTTGTTTTTTGTTTTTTTGTTTTTCGTTGCCGCTGAACACTTTCGAGGCTAATTAGCGAGGACTTTTTTTTTCTGTGTGCTGGCGCATCAGTTGATGTGTGCGTGAGTTGGAAACATCAGAGCCAGTGATGTGAAGTGATGTAATGAGATTTTGATTGTTGGGTTCGCGCAAATTGCATCGAAGGTTGATTGTGTAATTAATATCGACGAGAGGCAAACTGCAGTGAGTGGCAGTGAAGAGGTGATTGTAGATGGATTCAGATCAGGTGGATAGATTTGTGTGTGAGTTTTGGGTTTCTCACACATTTGTAAAAAAAAAAAAGGACTAATTATAATAAACAACCAGTTTATGGAGAACATTTCTTTCGCAAATGCTTGACTCTCTGTAGAAGAAGTTTTAAATTAGAGAAACAAACTTTTAATTACAAGCGAAACACAAAAACTGGAGGTCAGACCCAGCGATTCTTTATTGGCAAATAGTGACTTAAATAATCTAGGTCCGTAAGTTGAATGCACTGACTTGAAAGTAGGAGCCTCTAAGGGGACTTGCGCTAGCGACAAAGGAATTCCCTCGATTGATTCGACAATCACGTGCACAGTTGGACTGTCGGATGTTATATTTATCAAAAGCGATGTTGGCGGAGGAGCCCTTAATGGGTCACACCCCTGAGCCCGGTTGTTAGCCCAGAGTCTTTCTTAAACACTGAAACCAGGCAACCCACAGTCTCGAATATAAATGATCTAACTGTTCACGACCACAGCGCGAGAAACGTGCGATCTAAGGTATTTTTTTTATCAAAAGTTGAACATGACCTGCTTGATGCTTAGCATATACAAAAACTACTTCACCAGACCGTATAACACCGACAAAGACCAACATCATGTTGTCAGGCAAAATGGGTCATCAAACCAAATCAAAGACTATATCCAAAACTTTCGACTAACTGACCAAAACTAAGTGGCGATATCAATATTCCAGCGTAAATCTAACAAGGCTGCTTCTTCTGGCTGGAGTTCAGTATGACTTGCCGGATTCATAAGAACAATATCGCCTTCAAGATCTTATCTGACATATTGTTTATCTAGCTTGCGTTTTTTTTTTCTGTTTACAAAATTAAGATCATCGATACTGTCATCAGAACTTAATAATTTTAACGGGTGATTTTTTCCGATGAACTCTGTGTTATTTGTGCCGGGGGTATGTATTAAATTTTGCGTGCATTAACTCAAGACCATGTGCCATGTAGGCGCCGTGGCTCAATGGTTAGTGCGTTGGACTATGGAGCAAGCGCGGTTCGAGATCGAATCCCAGTGGGGGAACACCTAAAAAGTTTTTCACGGCCCCACCTCTCGCGAGCGTCTGACAAACATCCGAGAGTACAACTGTCCTGAGAAATCTTCTCAAATAACAAATTGACCTTCGGACACGGCATTAAATAGTAGGCTTCTTCCATTCGTGTAAAGAATATAACACACACAACACGAATGGTTATGAGAATCTAGGGCCAGGGTCCCATCGCCCAGTAGCGCCAAGTATTTATTTTTTTTTTTTATGTGCCATTCATTTAGTTTACCGTCTAGCTCCTGTCCATCATTTGCGGTCGATACTATGTCATCGTCCGACTTTGATTTAGTGAAGTGGAGTCCGAGTTCTCGTCGGCATACAAGGAAGTAGGCAGAGTTAAGTTTTAACTTACATTGTATATACTTATTCCCTTTGATTCCTTCTTGGCCAACAACACGGGTATACCAAATATCCCTGTGTTTTGTGTATGTGGGACAGCAGAGCTCGTGAGAAGCATTGGCTACAGTCGAATTGGCCGCGAAGGTCTGAACTCAAACCTCGTGATCCTAACATTCTACCGCTTGTTGACAGAAAGAGTATTATATTTCCACCTCTGCATATAAAACTGGGCCTCATGAATCGACAGTTTGAAAGAATAAAGGCCGGTGTATTTGATGGTCCACAGATTCGGCAGCTCATTAAAGATGAAAATTTTATTGGGACAATGACAGAACTCAAAAAGAATGCTTGGTTGGCATTCAAAAACATTGTCAAAAACTTTCTTGGCAATACACGAGCAGAGAATTACACAGAAATTGTCCAGCAACTTTTAGAGAGCCTCAAAATGCTTGGTTGCAACATGAGCATCAAGGTACATTCAAAGTCATCGCACTGAATTCTCGCAAAATCTAGGTGCATTCAGTGATGAGCTGGGTGAGAGATTCCACCAAGGTTTAAAGATCATGGAGGCACGGTACCAAGGTAGATGGGATGTACATATGATGGCTGATTACTGTTGGAGCATCAGGCGAGATTGTCCACAGAATGAACACTCCAGGAAAAGCTATAAACAAAAATGTGTACCTTGATATGTATAAAATTAAATATTTTAATAAAATTATTTTCTTTGAACATTTTGTTTGGTTATAGCTTCCTTAATTTTTTTTTGTATATAGAACGAAAAGATGATATCCTGTAGCTTAAAAACGTGACGTGATAGACAAAAACTGTGATCATTTTCACATTCAGACGCCAAAAATAAGTCAAAAACAAGTGTCAGATCTTAATCAACGAAATATGTGTTCCACAGTGTAATCCTTGAATTACCTAAATAGATCAAGAAAACTCTGTTCTACAATCCGGTTGATCAGGACTGTAAAAGAATGCAATCATTGGTGAATACCTTTATTGAAGGCATAATAGAATGCTACGTGAACCTGTTTCAGTTCAATGTCTTCAATAATTTAAAATTCTGGTTGAAGTCATGCTTTAGCAATCTTTTTTTGCAATCATAATCTTAAATCATGAGGATGCCCTGTATACGGTGAAGTCACTAGGATTCATTGCATTCAATTGAAGTCTCTGAAGTCATTAAAGATCATAAGGACTTTGAAGTCGTTATAGTCATCTGAAGTCATTGAAGTCAATGAGTTCACGTGAATCCAATGAATACTTGTAACCTCTAATTGACTTCAATGAATTTCGAGTTATCTAAATTATGATTGAAGGAAATGATTGTGCAGTCATTACTTCAAAATGAATGGTGATTTATTTTCTTCTTGTTGAAGTCATTGAATAGAAACAAATCTGAGCGAAGTCAAATGAATTAAATGACAAAATGTTTGCATTTTTTTGCAGCTCTGATCTCAAAATGTATACCAAAAGGAGTAAGGAACACAAACCTATAGTACCTTCGAAAATCAGTTCATGATTCAACCTAATCAACAACTTAACTCTTATTAAGAAAAATGTGTTTCTCTGTGTCAGCTCAAATAATACCTTGCTAGGCCCGTACTATTTTCGTTTGTATAAACGCCGAACTCAAACGCCCAGAGGAAGACGAGTGGATGAAAAGATGTGCCAAGATGTGGATACAAATCAAGCCTAACAAAACCGAATAAGAGAGTTTCGATTTGAAAGATCAAATATTTGTGGATACCAACCAACTGCAAAACAATGTACACAGAATTGCCGCAGTGGCTGATATAGCAAATGACATCCACCACTTTTTCATCGACTGTACTCGTATTTCAACTTCGAATTTAAATACAATTCACAGCACGACTGTCCAATACAACTTAACAGCCTTCAATTGTCTGTCAAAAAAATATTGATTAGAATTCCAATTACCTTCACTGCCCGTCAAGTCAAACTAATCAAATCAATATTTAAATTATGTTTTTTTTCAATTTCACAAAATTAGTCAACTAGAAGAAAAAACCAACCAAGTTTCATGACATAACAGCATTTCATAATCCACCTCAGACCTTCGTAACAGCCAGAACACTAAGAGAAACTTGACAAAAATCCTGGCCAAATAAATGTCGCAAAAGAAGTGAATGAATGAATAAATGTAGACGAAGAGAGAGAGGACGGGCTGGGTGCAAACAAGTTTTATGGTTGTGGAATTTTAATGAACTTTGCGAACATACCCTCGTATATTTCAGAGACATCCCTGCCGCCCTCCACTCATCCTAGATCACATGGTTCTCTAATTAAATTTCATTTCAAAACCCCAAACAGAGAGAGAAAGAGCAAAGCCCAAAATGCTAAACCAACAAATGCGAAAAATAATAGAAAATTGACGCTCAGAATTAGACGCGCGCCAATTTGAAGTAGGGCGACGCTAGAAACTGAACAGACACTCGCACTGCATTGCAGCGATGCGGGGATGATGCTTCAGTAATTTGACATTTGTTCTAGTTTGTCTCATTATGTCATGTCATTTATTCATTCGTTGTCGGGTGATTTCAGTCTTTTCCATCCCAAAAGAGGGAAAGATGACTTTTGCAGCGACTTTTTCAAATTGAATTTGTTTTGATTGACGCAATGCCATTGACTTTGTGTCAAAGTGCTGTGTGCTAAAGGGTAAAAGATTCATGACATTACCCAATTGGTGGTCATTTGACAGATTGTTTCACCAATTCCAATAAAAAAAAGAAAAAAGAAATAACCTCCTCAGATTCCAATCTCCCGGGGTGAAAGAAATCACAACAAATTGAAAATAATTAACTAGGGTCCGAGAAAAAAAAAAGAGAACGAAAAAATCCTTCACAATCTCAGCTATAAAATCAACTCCTGTGTTGAAGATATCAGTGCAAAACAAGTGAACGGAAACACCGAATTACGTACAGATGGCAGCACAGCGATACGAAAGTGTTTATAGCATTATAATGTACACCTAAGGCGATGTCCTTTCTTCCAATCGTGGTGTTGTTATATACGTTTTTTCATTGCCTTTCCTTTTCTTTTTTACCTCAACTCCCCCCCACTGATTCGCATAATAGAATTTGCGAAAAGGATATAACTCTCATTTGGTATGTCATTGTTATCCAATTTTCTCGTCTCTCAAAGGGAAGACAATACTCGAGTCCTTTTTCTTTTTTCTTTTTTCTTTTTTTTTTTTTGGTTTTTTCTTGAGGGAAAAAAAGTAAGGTATAAAAAAAGGGATAACATTTTGAGGAGAGATACATTGACTAGATAGCCATGGGGAAATAGCTATGCACTATACACCAAGCACACATACTACATATAGAGGCCAGAAGACGATGGCTATCAATTTGTGTATTTGAGGGGTGGTGGCGGTAAGCAGGATTGTTTTCCCGTTTTTGTTAGAGAAGAGGGAATCCTTTTTTGTTTTGTCCTGTCTTAAGTAGGTGTAACATGTTTCCAAATGTGTTTTGGTTCTTTTTTTTGCTCCTCGTCGTCGTCGTCGTCATTCTGACACACACAAAAAACTGTAAGAAAAGAATATGTTGGAGTTATCTGATTTTCTCATACCCAACTGGGGAGGATAATGATAGAGAAAGTCACGTTATCCTTGGAGTTCCTTTTTGATTTTCTTTTTTATTCTTGTGTGGTGTTTTCTCCCCGGCCACCAGTGAGAATGAGACGATGGAGTGAAAATTACCTGTGATAAAGATGAAGATAGTGAATAACATGAGTATGATGTCATTTTTTGACCCTATTATGGCTTAAAGGATGCGACAAGTTGTTGGCATTTGACCGAGTTTTCAGAGGGCTACGACAAATTGGTGAATGAAAAGACATCTGTTGATGTCAGGGCCAGCTACGGAGATGTTTTATATCAGATGATAAAGGTTTGGCCTTTATCACCGAACGATTCAAAGGAGCAAAAGTGTTGCATAAATATTCAACCCAGAGCAGAGTAAATCAACTTTAATTACAATCAGAAGCAACTAACTACTGCACCGCCAGCCTCATTCACACATCTTACACACTAATTCCGTCACCGCGGCGCGCATCATGTTTCATTTGCCAACACAAACTCGAACGCAATTTAGCCGTGCCATGAATTATCCTCAATGACGATAATGCATCAGCCTCAACAGGAGAGCCCTGCAGCTGAGCCACCCACTGTCACACCCTCTCGGTTCTATTGAGAATGTGCGCTAATGCGACATGCAGATGACATACGCAAATTTATGTTCGAACTAATGCAGTTTTTCGTCATCCCATCCGTTTCGAGTGCTTGAGCTATGTATGTCTGTCTACGACGACGACGATGACGACAACGATGGCGGTGGCGGCAACCGACTAGCAGCAGTAGTAGTAGTAGTAGTAGTAGTAGTAGTAGTAGTAGTAGAGATGCGTCATTGTGTACGAGAGTGTATCCTTCTATACTGTCTGCTGCTGCTGCACCCGCATCCTGCCGAATGATATGTTCTGTCTTTTGTGACTCTGCTGCTGGTTCTGTTGTTGCTGTTGTTGTTCTCCGACAGGTAGATCGAAGAGGGAGAGTCAGTCCCCTTGCTCCCTTTATCGGAAGTCTTTAACAGGACGACTCCATGGTACTTTGTCAGTCATATCCTCTCCTCCCATAGCCTGGCTGAGTGTATTTTGCAGATATTAACAATTTATGTGTGCAGCAGCAACCTGTTTATGAAATCAGGTTCTCATACTTTTCGGAAACCTTTTCAGTCGAGTTTTTTGTTCTTTTTTGAGTTTCCTTGTTGCTGCTGCTGCTGTTGGTAATGTTAATGCATTTTGACAAAAGTATCCTGCGGAGGATGAATTATTTTGTGCAAAAGCCTTTGCAACATTATGAAAATGGGCAAAGACTGCTTCCTTTTATTATTTTTCTTTTTTTTTTTACTGAAAACGAATACCTGACGATGGTAACGATAATGGGATTGGAGAGAGCATTCAAGCAGGGATTTATGGATTTTGCAAGGGCAATTTGGGGGCCGTCTGGATGAAGGCTGCTGGCAGATTCCTTTTGTGATATAAAGTACTCTGATTGTGTTTGCAATAACAATTGAGTTTTGTGCTGAGAAATGTGCTTTTATTGGCTCAATAAATAAAATCGGAAAGAAAGGTGCATTGCAATAACGAATAACTAAGTGCAGGCGAAGTATCAGGATGCATTAAAGTGGTGTTCAAGGTTGACAGGAATTACAGGCAGGCTTATTCTTTTTGATTGTCTTAAGCGAGGGCGAGTATGTTCAATAATGAACTCTGGTTTGGTAAGTCCGGATAGAAATGCACATTCAGATCAATGGTAGGTAATCTGGGGACTTCTAGTGGGAAGATGTTACACATTCTCCAGGCATGGTTATCTAGAAAAGAACTATAGGAGCTACCAACTGTTTGATCACTGTTTTGTATGCCATAAAAAGAAGCACATCCCAACGAACTGTTCTTGAGAGCACAAATCTAATGATTCATTTACATTGGCACCCACAACGACACATAAAGGAAAAACATGGTGAAAGCTCTTCCTAGTAAAAGAGTCCCGGACTAGACTACTACTATTTCAAAAATAGGGTATGCAGGCGCTAGATGCGTCCTGAAATCTGATCTACCATTACATCGTTAGATTCAGAACCCCTACCTCGCTAAAGGTAGTTGGTTCCACCAACAAGATAGCAATTGTTTATGTAACCAAAACTTGAAGGAGTTGGCTTGCAACGAAAGAATAAGGATTATTCAAGACTGGGTACCTTGCTTGTGAACAAAGGAAGGATTAAGCAGCTACTCCAAATAGGGTACACGGCTATATTTTAGTCTAATATTACGTTATTTACAAAGGTAGGCTTAGGTGAAGTTAGACTTGTTTCCTGTCTGTACCAAGACGCAACAACACTTAGACCAAAGGAAGTACTTTTAGATAACATGAATCGTTCGACTTTGGTTAACAACAAACTAATAAAACCATCCAAAGCATTTTATGGATCAAAGGATGCCCATGATATCTAAGGACGCCAGTTTGTTAGTCATTGAATAAGTAAAGCCTTAAATGGGGCAGTCGTCTTGGGGGTAGAACCTGAGAGGTGGATATGAGGTAATAGATGTGTTGCACCTCCTTTTCGTCCCTGCAATTCCACCAGAATTGATTTATTAGGTAGATAGTACTGTCCCATAAGGACATCGACTACATACATAGTTGATTTGTGATCGTTTTATCACAAGCAACCCGACACTTTATTGTTGATATGTACGCCATTTCAGAGCCATTTTCCCACATGCAGTTGGTCTTGGTGAAAGCTTCCACCTTCTGGAGAAATGTTAACAATTTTGGGAAGAAATCTGAGAGTCACACTCTTCTTGGCGAGCTCGTCAGTATACTCATCATATCCGAAAGGCAAAACCAACCTTCGGCGTGAAATAGCACGATTCCAGCGACTTGACTGTCAGCAAACATGCTAATATCAGAAGTCAAAGTATGACTCCTTATAACAAGAAAACTAGACACTACAATGAGGACGTAGACTATGATAACACCCAAAAAAGGACCTGTCACAAGCACCTGGCTTGTCCTCCCTATGTACGTCCGATGAGAGTCGACTTAGAGAAACGACGAGGACAATGAACAGATATAAGTTCCATTGAACAAGAAACCCGACCCCAATATTCATAATTTCTTACTCACTGCTAATGTCTAATCTTGTCTCAAATATTCACCAAAATCGAGTCACATCCGATTGTCAGAGCACAATAAGATTATAAGCAGAATGCCAACATAAAACCCAAGTACAGCAATATCCATTCGTTTCCTCCGACAGCCCTTCCCAGAAATATCAACAACCGAAATTAACCCATGTGTTGGCCATCCAATTTACTCTTTCGGAAAAAATGCAAATAATTTTCTGTTGCAACACAATAAAAACTCGCATAAACAAATGCTCCATATGCTAAACGTTGCTGTTACTGCTCACTCCCGGGGGTGACAATAAAAATATTCCCCATCTAATGTTCCACAAGGACGACTGAACTCCACAAATTAAAAGGGGTTTTGGTGCTCTTCCAAGAAGATTGTCAAATGGCAATAAAAACAAAACACAAAAAAAAATATCCTCCTGGATGCAACTAACCAACCGACAAACCAAAGAGTCATTCATGGCATACCACACACTTACTATCAAATGAGACCGCACACAGCAGCCATACATGTGTACGCAACAACAAAGGCAGATCCATTTCAGAGAATAATATCGCAACAAAATAAAAAATAAAACACTACACATCCACTAGATGGAGCCACTCCATCGACCCCGAAATCCGCCCAACTATTATAACAGCAAACAGTTACAAATGCAATTTTAATTCAAATTTAATCACATACCATCGCCATTTGCGGAGAGAGCGCACCGAGAGCCAGGATGAGTGAGAAAATTGCATTTCAAGTGTGCCAGTACGACTCGGAGTCCGTTATTTTTCAGGACCTTGTATGTATCCCCCACAGTCACAGTTAACCTCCTCAAATCCTCACATCCAGCTCCAGCAGCAGCGCTTCTGCTCGAACGACGACGCCCTCTTGTGTATTATTATTACTGTTGCTGGTTGCCGGGTGTTTTTGTTTTCTCACCGCCACTTCCAACCGAATAACAATACCAGGATGCGAGCAAAATACGCAGACACAACAAAAATACCCCCAAACAGCAAACAGAGTTTAAACTGAATAAAATAAAAATAAACAAAAGTATAACAAAAAAAAAATAACCGCACTCCTCCTACCTACTTGTGCCACGTCAGTGAAGTAATTTTTGTTTTGGAAGAGGAAACAATATGCGGGGACATCAAATGGACGCGCGCGTTCGATGATACAAAGGCTGGACGGGATGCAGAGGCGGATTGCGCAATTTCATTATTAGTTGTCTGCGTGTTCCGTTGCCCTGTTATATGGACGCTATTAACGAGTTTGTAACCTCATTGTTATTTTTAACAAGCGCTTAATGGCAATTCCTGGATAGTTTGTGTTCACACAGTCGTTGTGCAGCTTGTGGCAGACCTAGAGGGGCAACCTCTATGCGTAATACCTTGTGTAGGCTTGTGATTCGTAAAAGGAATATGATATTGTGTCAGCAAAGAGCCTTCTCTGGATGGTTCGCAGTGAATGTTTTAGGATTAACCAGGAGAATCTATAGATAGGACACTGCTTACTTCAAAATCCACTTTTACACCTGGCTTAGGATTTTTTCTAATGTAAAGGTGTAGGCATATTCAAGAACGTGTCTTACAAATTTACCCACAAATTTGAGATCAAGACAAGGCATGTGTAGTTTAGTTCAGTTCGGAGAATTTCCTGAACTAGTTCAGCTTAGTTCACTGCTCAGGGTCTTGAGCGAAGTAATTTTTTATAAAATCACACCTTGTGCTGTTGTGTTATCTTTATCAGATCTGCACAATACCTAATCACAACAGAAAAACTGCTCAATTCAGTTCAGTTCAGTTGTTCGCATTGAACTGCATGTACACTCACTAGAAAAAGTTTGCGTTCGAGTGCCAATCAGGTTTAAATGCTAGTACTACTGAGCCAAATGAACTTAAATTAAATGACATAGGGAACTTGTTTTCTTAGCTCACTTGCTAGAGTTCTTTTTTTGAACTAGTTAACTCGTGAACTACGAGTACATAAACTTAATCAAGCCGTAAATGGTTCGGCTAACCTCAGCACCGTTTGCCCGATCCATAAGAAAGGAGACTCCCTCAACAGCGCCAATCACAGGAATATCAGTCTCCTTAACATCGCGTATAAGATCTTATCTGCCATTCTGTGTGAACGTCTGAGACCCTTCGTCAACAACCTGATTGGTCCTTATCATTGCGGTTTCAGACTAGGAAAGTCCACAATATACCAAATCTTCACACTTTGGCAGATCTTGGAGAAAGCCCAAGAAGTCCAAGTCGATACCCACCATCTTTTTATCGACTTTAAGGCAGCATATGACAGCATCTATAGAGACGAGCTATACAGTAAGTAAGTAAGTAAATGGTTCGACTAGTAGATACAAATCTGTCAATACGCATTTGTGAAAGAGTAGACACAAGGAGAATACTGTGGTTGGGTGTATTTACAAAGGCTATAAAATACATTACTTTCCACGTAAACGGGAAAAAATGACTGTTCTCACTGCTTTTGAAAAATTTCAAAAATCAACTTGAAATGATTAGAGAAAACGGTCGTCAAATAAATACATGTAGTTGAGAGTGGCTTTTACAATGTCTTAAACCAAAAGATTCAAAGCTTAGTCCCTGAGCTGCAGAAAATCGAGAAATTAAAAAAGAACATGGGTCCAAATACCATTGAAGATGTTCATCTGTCAGGAATCTCCAACTTTGTACTGAGGATTTTGTGGACAAGGATGAAGAAGTCAATGAAAATATATTGCTGGAATTATTTAAGGTATTTATCAACGAACTTGATATGTATAGGACCATTAGAGCCTTCGTTAACTTTTGTGTGTTTTTATTAACTTTGATGATTTACTCGACTATTTTTCAGCAATAGCACCTACATACATATGCACATATATAAAGTGGTTAATGTGAAACTTGATCCGAGGTGTCTCACTTACTTAAACTTGTAACTTGTTAAATACATATAATGGGGTGATCGACTACTAACACCCAATTCGAGTCCTTGACATGGGATGGATCAGCAAATAGAAGACAAGATGTACCTCGACACACAGAAAAAAAAATGTATAAAAAAACTCTCGACGGCGAAATCGTGAATAGTTCAAAATCTAAAAAGAAAATCTCGAATGACGAAAATCTCTATAATGATTCTCAATTTTTGACACAATGGTAACAATAAACTTTAAAAAACAATTCATGACGTAAAAAATCACGAGACATCGGTCTACCTCGAAGGCTTAACAAACGAAAAAACCTCAAATTACTCACTCTGGAAAGCAGTGAAAAACATAAAGAAGACTCAAATGCATTAGGCACCAATAAGAAAAAATAATGGTGAATGGGCAAGGAGTGACAAAGAAAAAGCAAAAGTTTAAGCCTTTTGATGGACAAATGTTGATAGATGATCAAAGTGATATGTATACCTCCGACATCCGATAATTTTCTCTGTCAGGCAATTAAAAATTTGAAAAATAACAAAGCACCTGGCTATGACTTAATTACCGGACAAATTCTTAAGTAATTACCAACACATAATAAACGCTTCGTTTAGGTTGTTGTACGTTCCAGATTCGTGGAAAGTCGCAGAAGTGATAATGATCCCGAAACCGGGTAAGCCGCCAAACGACAAAAAATCGTATAGACCGATATCACTGTTACCCATAATATCGAAGCTATTAGAAACTTTTATTGAAACGAATCCAACCAATTATAGAAGAAAGACGCCTTATACCTGATCATCAATTTGGTTTTAGAAAGAATCACTCCACAATTGACCAAGTATTTAGAATAACTAACGTAATCGAAAAAGCACTAGAGGAAAAACAGGTTTGCTCTAGCGTTTTACTTGACGTGTCCCAGGCCTTTGACAAGGTTTGGCACGATGGCTTGAAATATAAACTCAGTAGGATCTTTCCGAAAAACGTATACAGCATTTTAGAATCCTACCTGAAAAATACTCAGGGTTTAAGGATATTGCCGCCGGGGTTCCGCAAGGGAGTGTCCTTGGTCCTACTCTGTTCTTGTTATATACTCGTGACATTCCGCAAACTGAGGGTACAATAGTAGCTTAGTTCGCGGACGATACGGCTATTCTGACTACGGAAAGCACAGTCGAGTCCGCTACTGAAAAACTGCAATGCGCTTTAAATAAAATTTGCGATTGGACAAAACTTTGGCGTAGTGATCTCAATGAGACCAAATCCACGCATACTAATTTCACATATAGAAGCATTAGCAATATATCCGTCTTTATTAATTCGGTACAAATACCGTACGCAAATGAAGCCAAATACCTCGGGATGACGAACTTGAGAACCGATACCGAGAAATGTACTGGCTACTCGGACGACATTCCAAGTTGAGCACATACAACAAACTGCTTATATGTATATAAGCAAGTGCTAAAACCTATATGGACTTACGGTATACCTACAACTCTGGGGCTGCACCAAAGCAAGTAACAGAGAATCCATACAATCATTCCAAAACAAAGTCATTAGAACTATTGTGAATGCTCCCTGGTATCTCCGAAATAATGATATACAGAGAGATCTATTGATCCTAACCGTAGACGAAGAAATAATAAACTTTGCTAGGATGTTACGAACACGACTTGACGGTCATTGCAACCATGCCATACTCCAAATTTTGGACATGAGAAACCTCGTGCGTCGACTCCAACGAACGAAACTGTTCGATTTAGCGCAAGAAGTACCAACCACTCTTAATGGTTCTAGAAGGTGAAAATCTTCCGGCCTCACGCGTACATATAATGAACTGGATGGGGAAACCTAGTTGTAGTAAACGACAAGAACTAAAGGGAAGGGTGTGTTTAGTCAGTAAAAATCTGACACTACTATGAGTACACGGGTATCATAGTGTCTTCATGAAGATTCACACCAACCCACGAGAACAAAAAAAAAAAAAAAAACAATGGTAACAATTCGGACACAGGGACATAAGTATGTATGTAAGTGCCAGTTCACTAGAATACATCATCACGATCAATTCAGAATGGGATCTTCCTTCAGTCGAAGATAGGACATAAGTATACAAGTTCGTTTCACTGCTCCTTAACGATCGTCGTCGTAGGAATTCGTAGGCTATATACATATGTACATACATTGGTTAGGTGGGACATACAATTGTGAGTGTTTTGTTTTGTTATGAAAATGCTTTTTATTCAATCAAAAATCCAGAGATTACATTTCAGATTTTCATTATTGAAAGGGAGTCGCAGAAGGATCGTAAAAATCTTACAACAACTCGAGATTCTTAAAACCCATTTTTCATTGTTCTTCCTAAGGGAATGATTTCCTTAAATGTGTCTCTATGTACATTTCGCAAAATATATAAAATATGACTGATTTGATACTCTGACGTAGTATTGAAACTGAGAAACTAGTGTTCAGCCATAGAGAACTAGTTCGATTAGTATCGGCTTATTAGTCTGATTTCTGTATGAATGTGCCGAGTACGATTTCAAATTTCTTTTGGAAAACCAAAATTTTAAAATCAACTAAATAACACCTACAACACCTTGCAACCGTTCAACAAATTTGAAAAACGCTGAAAAACAATAAATGGTTGGTTAGTGAGTCCAATTGACAGAGTCTAGTGACCAAACATTTAAACTCCAACAATGCATAGAGAAATGGGTCTACAATTTGTATGGCAGAATAAGAGCCATCCGTGGCGCCACGAAGGTGGAGTTCTATCCCCACTCCTAGTAGCCAACAAAATTGTAAAAACTCTTGAAACGAATGGCTTCAATATTGGCATCCTTGTACTTGAAGAATTCGACTAAGCTGTGCACTGTCATTAGTGAATAATTGGGTCAAGAGTAGGAGACTGGGGTAGAATATTGTAGAAACCAAGTTAGTATATACATATGTATATGGCGCGACAGGTCTATAAGACCCAGGGCCTAGCTTCTCAAAAGTCGCAACCATTCATGTTGGAAAGGGCCCAGTGCTTAATGCCGTGTCCGTGGGGCAATTTGTTATTTTTTGTTTGAGAATTAGTCTCAGGATAGTTGTACTCTCGGATGTTCGACAGACGCTCGGCATGAATACGGCATATGTGGTACTTTAGGAACGCAGAAGACCACTCGGAAAAATATTGGTGGTAGGCCCCTCCGAACATATAGCACGATCGCTTGGTGCAAAGCGCTCGAAAATAAATGGTTCCTTGACTGTGCTACAAAAAAAAGAGAGAAGGTCAACATGCCAAATGTACATGTACTGCAGCTAGTCGGCAATAATGGGTGCAGATTTTTCTTAAATCTTACGATCACGTCTCAAAGGTCTGGAAGAAAACGGATTCCCAATTGAATCGGATATTCAATATTAGAATCCTTAGCAGAGTGGTGTGAAATGAAAGGACATAGTCTGTATCGAGAACGAGCTAGCTATCTATAGTACATGGGTTCAAAATAGGTAGAGGTACAGGAGCTGGCGTCTACTGTGAATATGGAGGATGTCTAAAGTGATTGCAACATCTTTTAAGCTGAGTTAGGAGTCGAGGACAATATTTCAAGGACTCTAATCAGCATCAGTGCTGATAGCCAAGACGCAATTAAGGCGTTGTAGCTGTTAACTAGTGCGTGTCCGAACATGCAATTGTCCCTGGAAAACTCCTGAAAACACCGTATATGCGCCACGAAATGTTGGCGCAGACAAACTCCTGAAATTCATATACCAATTCGGTGGTTTGGTTAGTGGTCAATTTGGACTATCTGTGGTCTAAGTGAAACCCTACCAGGTTTCAGTAGTCAGCTTAGACACCCATACGCCTAACCTAACCTACTTAACCAAATGACTATACATATCTTGACTACAGACGTTCCAGATTTAAGACGTATCCTTCCACAAAATTGCTCACACAGAGTAACAAAATAAAACTAAGAAAAAAAAAAAAAAAAAAAACAGAAACCAAAACTCAGTTGCCAATTGTTCATGTTGCTTGCACTCTATGCTTCCGATTGTCCTTTTGTATCCTTTTGTTCAATTTATGTCAAAACAAAATACCAAACAGAATGCTAAACAGCCCAGCAATTGAATTGAATCATTCGCTTTTACCAACTCTCTCTCTCTCTCTCCATGTCTGTCTGCCTGCCGAGATTGCATGTGCGTAATGGACAATTGAATACATTCACACATCCTCATGCACACTATAAATTCTACATGCATGGGCAACAAACAACACACAATTTTCAAGTATTTGAAGGATAATGACGCAGGATATCATTCAGTTATATAATATTTGCTTGAGGAAAATATCTCTCACCTGCAGACAGATGCATGTCCAATTGGAATGAACTGCTGAATGTCACAGGACACGCAGACAAGGCACATCCGAGTGTCTTGCCCTGACAAACCGAAACAGATTCTGTTCAAACAACATTTTGGCTGAGGGACAAACACAGCAGGGAGTATTCTGAGCCCTCGTTTCCATGTGCCTTCTTGTGTCTCGGATTGATTTCGCCCTAACCGAGGCCAGCCATGTTCTTGCTGACCACACATCCTTGAGAGAATACTGTACGTAGTGCTGCGAACGTGTATAGGCTGGCTCTGCATGTGCGTAACTGCAGTGCTTTTGAAGTGCGTGCCTGTACCGGGATCCTTTGTTGCAGTGTAAATGGGTGTACCGGGTGCAGTGTCAGACGGAATAACAATATTAATGTTTGCATTCTGGAGATCCCATAACGTAACGGTCACACAATTCAAGGCTTAACAAAGAGAGACGATTGGATGTTAAAGGAGGTGAAAATGTCCTCCAACCGTAAACAAATTAAATGGATTTTGTCATCGTTGATGTTTTTGTTGTGTACCTCTATGCCTTCGGCTTACTTCGTCGACGTTCCCATTTACTGCCTCTGTCTACTGCATTTGTTTTCATTGGAATCAACTTTTGTTTATCCTTGGAACATTGATTCGTTGATCGGTGGTCGGGGCCTGAGTTTATACATTTTATATGCAGGCCCTGCATACGTCACTTGGATGCATTGCAAAAGCTGGCCAAATTGAAATGTTATGATGTTTGAGGTTTAGTAAATTTAATCGCATATGCAACGAGCTGCTACATGTATGTATCTATCTGTAGACACCGGTTGAGGTTCGACATAGCAATTATAAAGTGATTTAAGGGATTAACTTAAAGTTGCAAGCTTGCTTCATGCGAAAGTTAGGTTTAAGGATGCATTGTACATGCATACATATCCGTGTTTAGCAATTTTCGACTATAAATTATGTAGGTATGTCCTGTTTGAATAATATTTGTACATACCAAATCTTAAGGAAAGAGGTGTGAGGTTTTAGTGGCAGCAGAAGGAATAAGAATGGTTTACGCGATTAAGAGTCAAACAAATACCGTAAATATGGTAGACAAAATGTTAGGAGACGGGTCAAACACTGACGAAGGAGACTCTGGCGTATACTTATCTAAACCAGAAATTAGACGCACACGAAGACTTCCAAACCATAGCAGTGTCTTACAAGTGGGAGTAGAAGCAGAATGAGAACCATCCACGTAAATGCACTACTGGAAGATGATAGGCATACGTAGACATCGGCAGACAAACCGCAAGGAAAGTGATCTCATCCACAGTCGTCAAATCCAAATTGGGCCAACAACCCCGTGAAGAGCTCACAACGAACGAACATACGAATTACCAAGAAAGGGGGTCCGAAAAGGTTTTAACAACGTCACCCCTTAAATTTGTTAAATATAACATAGAACAAGCTAATCACGAGCATATCGAGTCTCCAGAAATATCTGAACTTGACACGACAAAACTTCCGAGCTACAGCAGTGTGCTACAAGTGGGAGTAGAAGCAGGACAAGAACTAACCACGAAACTGCACTCCTGGCAGATGATCAACATACTTATGTATGTATATTTACATTAACTAACAAGTTCAAATTAATGCAACGATGCCATGAAGAGTTCCTTTGGATTCCAGGACACTCTGCTAACTACAAAACGAACAGACGGATGAATTAGCAAGAAAGGCGTTTGAACGAAATGTGATCTTCACACATGTTAAATCTAACATAGAAGAAGCCTTCGTGTGGCTAGGTAATGATAGATGGAGCACACACTCGTCATAACGAGTCTCCAGAAAAAATTGAGCTTAACACGACAAAACGAAAACCAAGCTAGTTGTAACGCTGAATGGAGGAAACCTAACACTCTTCATGTCGATTATTACCGATCACAAGCTCCTTGCGGCCCATCGAAGAAGAAAGGAACATAGATAACCGTAGTAGCAGCTGAGGCTATACAAACGCAGAAGAAGGCACATTTCACTCCATATGCGAATGCAAAAGCCTACTCAGAACTAGGAAAAAGGACCACCAAGTCGAATATCACTTCGAAGATCTTGGCGACCTGTTAAGAAATTAACCACCAAATCCATCAAATTCGCGATCAAATTTTGTCAAGTACCAGGATACTTCACGAGAAGGGTTGACAATGGATCCATCGGTCCTCCGCATATTAGCCCCACATATGCACCCACAAATCCCACCTACCTAACCTAACGCTAAGCGGTCGGATTTCTAAATAACGTGCCAGTTTATCATCAGTTTATTCGATCTCTCACGATTATTTGACAAACGTTAAAGGACACAAATGTCATGCTGAATCTACATCATATCCATTCGCGCAAAGAATGTCTATAACAAGCAGCAGACGAATGATTTGTGACAAATTTCTAATCTCATTCTAATCCGTATATGCATCGCTAATAACAATTGTAATTTTTCAAAATAATTTCTTGTAGAAAATTCCTCAATACCAACCCTGTCGTAGTCATTTCGCCATATAAATGATGGCAAGAAAATCCCGGTTTAAAGAGGAGTGGCTTGCATTCGATGTGTAGTTCAAAGAGTTGAGAAAGAAAATACACTGTTTCACGAGGGTGAAGTTGTCTTCATATTTTATGACTTTTTCCTAAGTTATGGAAGTGTACCTATTTTATAAGAAGCTTCTACTTTTTTCGTGAATCGAAAGTAACCTGAACTGACTGGGCTAAGAACGTGCTAATGGAGAATTTATATGGACGGGGATGTTGCACATTTTCCCATATTTTCTGTGCACTTTTGGTCAGGCCAGAGAGTTTGGTAAAGGTATAGAGGTCAAAGCAGATAAAACAAATTTATGTATACAAACATTACGATACCTTCTTGAAATAAGTATGCAAAGCATTGGGAGAAAAAATAAAAAAAACAAATTAATACTCGGCACAACAGGTCGATGGGACCCAGGCTTCTCACAACCATTCGTGTTGTTCGTGTTATATTCTTTACACGAATGGAAGGGGCCTACTGTTTAATGCCGTGTCCGAAGGGCAATTTGTTATTTGATGTTTGTCAGACGCTCGCGAGAGGTGGGGCCGTAAGAAACTTTTAGATGTTCCGACTGGGATTCGAACCTCGAACACCTTGCTCTATAGTCCAACGCACTAACCACTGAGCCACGGCGCCCACAAAAGCATTGGAAGACGGGATAGAAAACAAATTGGTAGATAGGGGTAGAAATGTTTGTACAAATGTTATAGACATAGAATTTTTAGTGAGCTGAAGTACCCATGTACCTAATAACACGACAACTTGGAAAATCATCTTTCAAAGTTCAAAATTTACATACATACTTACATCAGTAAAGGTAGCCACATTTGGCGAGCATTCATTTCGTGTTTATTCTTCATACCGTGAACTTGTGCGATAAAGAAGCGCAAGTGGTCATATCCACGATATGAACTCGGCGGCGTTCACAGCCCTACACCGCGAACATCAAAGCCAACGAACACCAAAAAATCGAAATTTTTCGCCAACAGCGAGCGGCTCGCAAACCAGCCCCTACACGAGAAAAACATAGCGAGTACGAGCATGTTCGTCGTTTAGGGCTACCTTAAGTCTAAACTAAAGAATAGCATGTCCTGACTTTTTGTATTTAAAAATAAGTAAAAGTTTTTGATGTTTTTGGGGTTAAAGTGGTTAAGAAAACGAAACTTTAGAAGAAGAACAATTCTTTAGAAGAATGGTTAAAAACAAGGAAATTTTATGGAAAGCCAGTAAATAAAACCCTTTTTAAAGTTGTAAAAAGTAGCGAAGACAATATTTGCTCATTACTGCATTTTAAAATTTTTGCTTAAAGTAAGAAAATACCTCATTACCATCCCTGGTTTGGATGTTTTCCAATGCACAAGATGGAAGAATTATGTTCCGTTATTAGATAGATATAGATAGGGTCGAAAGCAGAAAGTATATTTTTGTAAAGAAAGCTGGTACTTGCTACAATTTCTAGGCGACTAGTCATTCAACTGAAATTGTACGTTAATTTTGGGGAAAACTTGGGGAACTTGGGGAAGAATAGTGAATGTTGTCATGAGAGTATGGTATGTATGCCTAAAAACACTTCACAACCTTTTCACACTACTGTTTGGTAAAATAGTTGTTTTCGTTTTTGTCAGAAAAGTTTGCATTAGTTTCCCAAGCAGCTGACCTACTTCCTTCGTGGATAATAGTAATAGACTGACCTACTTGGTAGGAGCATTGGTTTGCTCGAAGGAATGTCTTTCATCACATGAGTTACAATTGCATATTAAAAGGTAAAAATATTCCGTTCTTCTTAACCAGACTTTACAGATTGATCACACCTTGTTTGTTTCGCCCGCCAGCTATTTTTAAGACCAAACAGAATGTAATGCCTTTATACAGCCCATATATGCATTCCCATATTATAAGGATTTTCATTAATATTACGAATCTGCGAAACTCACACTCGTATTTTACAACTTTATTACACCACATGAATGGATTGATTAGTTGATGGAATAAGGTCTCGTTTAACAAGTCGAATTTATATTGGTTGTGTAGCAAAACTAGTAGTTTTAATCCCAAAATTTTCTTGTAGTATTAATGGCTACAATTAAACCAGATATTAACCATAAAATATTCACTAACTTGGCAAATAACCTCAATACCATCCCTAGTCTGTTTATCTTTTAATACATTCGATACCCCGTTTTCGGTAGGAGGTGCTTAGATTTAGAGAGTAGATAAGTGCGAATGCAGAAAACAGACTTTTGTGTTCAAATCTGATACTTGCTACAATTCCTGCGCGGCTAGTAGTTCAACTGGAATTGGGTGTTCATTTGGGAGAATTCGGACGACTTGCCGAGGAGTAATGGAATGAGGTATGTATGAATAAGTGTGTGTTTGGAATTGCATGTATATAAATGTCAACAGAAAATTAGTTGTTTATCAAATAAAACCATTTTGATTTGACTGGAAATTTGGCCCAAACTATTTTATTTGTTTGGAGATGCAAGTGTAAATAATGTCGTAATGCTTCTAGACATCTGTAAAGACCATATTGGCTTTCTCCCACCAGATATGACGTCTGGGTATAATATCAGCCATTGTCCACTGCTTGTACGAAGATCGACCATATTTTAGGTCCAGGTTGATGCATGCCTTGGGACTGGGGTCGCTGCGCACTTAGACCATCAGGATTGGGTCCATTGTGACCACTTATTTACCCCAGGAAATGCTGAAAAGCGACATGTGACTCGTAGAAGATCCCTCAGCTCAATTTACCCACGTCCTTCAAACGAGTAAAAAAATGACTACCGAGAGTTCTCCTTCTTTTGCCAGAAAGTGCAGGATAGTCATTACCAGATTCAACTGATTCAATTCCTTCCTCGTCCGAGCAACTTCTATAGTAGTCGCTGTGCAGTGTACCGAGGTCCTCCGCATGAATACCAACTGAATTCCAGAGAGGACCCGTGTATTGTGATGACTGAACTTCATCAGAGAAACAGATCTCTTTTTGTTTAGACCTGGCCCCCATAGCGCTCGGACGGTGTTCACTATACTTTACTCTGTCTATTAGGTGACTGATGCCGTGAGAGCTTATATCATATTTTCCTGATCGTTGAAGCACAAAGCCGATTTGGGTTAATGGACACTGCTGAGTGCTTAACTAAAAAAATAACGTCTGGCTTTACTTCAGTAAGTGAATAGTGCTGAGTGTACTGTGTTAACACTTCACAACACGTTTGAAGTGAAATGTTCAAGTATCTACGTTTGAAGTCCAAATTTATGGGTAGTCTTAGAGGATTTGAGTCTACTGATCAACATTAAGGATTCTTGGAGCAGAAAACCATTGCAGATCGCAATCAACTCTTCCTAACTAGTAAACGTTCCAATTAAGTTGACAATGTGTGATGTTGAAATTCACTAAATTCGTGGGTCACATTCCGAAAACTATTTCCATATTATCCATCAGACTACGAGCACATATCGAAGTCATTTTTCCTTTGGCTCATCAACATTTTTCCGCTAGATTAAAAAAATATTTCAAAAAATGTCCCATCTTTTTGCTTTTAAGCCCTATCAGACATACACACTACTCCCTCCCTCCATACATTATAAATGTACATACAATGAAAAAATGTTTAAAAAAAGAAGGATTTTTTTCAAAAAACAACGAGAAGAAAAAAAAAAGAAGAGAAAAGGACGAACGATAAATGCATTCCTCCTGCGAATCGCACAGAGCAATATGTCATGTCGATTCTAGTTTTTTCCCATTCATAATAATACTCTGGTTTTCATTTTTCTATTGGTCCTTTTGGCCCGTTCTCATTTTCTATGTCAGTATCCTTTTGGACATTATTTTTATTTGCTCCTGTTTGAACGGAACATTTTTTCGCATTGGAATTTATGACATCTAACAGACTGCGAGGGGACAAAAAATTTCGCAATTTTTTTCAATTATTGTTATTTGCGTGAAGGAGGGGAGTAAATGGGAATGTGTGCGCTGATCCATGGATGTATGGGGGGGGAGGGGGTGTGGGTTGGTTAATGGCAATGGCATGCACAAAATTGAAATTCCACTCTTTTTCTGTGTAATTAAAAGCTTGTTAGACATGTGGATTTCTTTTATCCCTTTTCAAATGTCCGCCATTAAATTTCTTGTATACACTAATCCGCTTCGCGTGAAATCGCATATCCTTCCTTCTTCCTATCCTCCCTGCTACCGGATGAGCAGATGAGAAACATACGAGTAAGTGTAGTATACACATGGCGATGGTGATGAGTAATTAGGGGCTGATTAAAAATTCGTTGCATTATGCAGGATATGTTTGTGTTATGCAGGAAACTGGAACACATGTTTGGGCAGGTGGCGGGTGGCGGGTTCGGGGATGGGTGGGCAATTCGCGAATGTCTCAGGAGCCGCATGACTTTCCTAATGACTACCATTTGCAAAATTAATTGGCAGGCAGAACGCAAGATATGACATATGGCAGAGAGAATGGCTTTTTGAGCCTCATGAGATGACTTGTAAAAGGTGGAGTTTCGTCGAAATGGTAGTTCTTGTTCGTTATCCCTAGGGAGGGCGAAAGAAGTAGATCCTTGCAAAGGAAGAAGAAAAAGCAAAGAAGTGTCTTCTATGGAAACGCTAATCGGAAAGTTTCCTTATCCGGTTATACTTGAGTGCTGAGTGATTTGAATCATATCTGGGCCAATGGTAATCTGTGACAAGAGTTTAAAAGTGTTTCCATGAAGAATGGCAATGCCCAAGGACCAGATGAAAGTCGAAAAATGTGTCCCTTGGGTTGAGGAAATCCACACCGACAACTCTAATGAAATAGTTAACACATTTAGTCAATTCACAGCCAAATATGCGATCCCTCTTACAGTGGGTCTAGATCTATGTATATTTGTAAATACGCCATGAATATCAAGTGTGAATACAGTGTTATTCCTTTCGATTGGAAGAGCTTGATTTCTCTTTGACAAGATGGTTAGGGACTTTACCTTTCTTTTCGTGGACATAATTAAATAAATACAGAGGGGCAAGGCCGTCTTTAGTGTCAGGATGAACATTTTCTTCGAGGGCTATTTTCTTTGGGCTGATAAAATGTTTGGCTTAGGCAGCTTAAGGAAGCGTCCTAATAAACTAAGACAAGCATCCTAATAAACGCTATCATACAATGTTGGGTATGCTATACGTTCACTTTCTTGCCGATAGAGGTACTAGCCCAAACCTACGCAGACAGAGGCGAATGGGAAGTAAAGAAGATGTTCGTTTCTGTAAGAATTACAATAGGATGCCGATAAAGCATTCCGACCGGACCATTGCTTGATTCTGCAGTCTGACTGAACCCTGTTAGAAAAAGGTTTTTTTAAGAATCTAACTTATATACAGGTCACGACTAATTGGTAAATCGATATGTAGAGGGTCCTTAATTGGTCTATAAACGCCCACAAAACCTCTTGCTGGACATCAGGATCTGCGATGATACCTATACTGGGTGCACGCTTCGTGCTGTATAGCAAGGACGTGATCTGATCATCAGGATATTCCTCTGGACTCTAAAACTAGAACATTTAGTACAATAAGTCTCATTTCGTTGCATCTTACATAAGTGACACTGAATACATAACCATCTGAGTCCTGGGGTATGGACCATTTCAAGTGTCAAATCATTCTCTTTCAAACTGATCAGTGATTTTGTTCTCGATGCCATAATGTTCAGGGATCTAGGAAAGCGAGAGATGACATCGGGGCAGTTCAATACTAGTAGTAGATAAAGATTTTGTTTAAAGCTGACTGTAAGAAAATGTATTAATTGCGCTCTGATCCAGTCATTGGGGCAGTATTCCATTCTATAGGAGAATCCGATCCTAAGCGGTAGACCTTGTGCTGATATACATTGGTCATGCTATAAGGTCTTAAAAGGAGATGTCGAAGGGAAAGCATTCTTGTGCTGAAACACTAATTTTGACAAATTTTTTTAAGTTTCCGACGCCCTACGTCCCCACTTTTGAGTCGGCTTTAGTCCCCGACTCTGTTTTAAGCAGATTTGAGTAATTAACTCAAAATTCTTTACTATTCGAGACGAAAATCGAAAATCGAAATCCTACAATTATTCAAACTGTGTTAGCCAGGCCAGATAATCTCATAAAATTTAACGATTTCGAATCATCGGTTGTTTCCCTACATTTTCCCGGTGGAATCTCCAATGATGGAATGGCCCTAACCGGTAGTCTGCACGGGCAGTGACTACTGTATGCACATACCCAAAGCTACCTCCTTGTTGTTACACATTTTTCTTCTAAAATAATAGTGTTGGCAATATTCATATCTCTTAATATACCATCAAAATATACCGAAGGCGAACGGTTCTGCATTTGCACTCCTTGTGGCCATAGAGCATTGAACCACAATTTGCAGATGTCAATACAGCCGCCAAAAGATGCAATACTCAGAAATTCCTCTTCAAATATTGATCCTACATTGCAACTGCATTGCGAACCCATTTAAAGACCAATATCCCAAGTTGGCCATTTCCTTCGTACTGATTGTGGCACTGCCCACATAACCATTTTCCCCCAAAAAAAGAAATGGCCATGACACTATTATCCAGTACTAGTACCCTTGAGTTACAAATTGAAAGCACAGATAGAAAAAAAAAATCGAAAAAAAAAACTGAAAAATATCATCCAACTCCTTGAAAACCCCAATAAAGATCCCTACATCTCATTTACAGCTGAATGGATACCAAATGGCCACCCGAAAACACACAAAATTGGTACTTTCAGTACGAAAACCAAGAAGAAAAAAAAAAAAAACACCCGAATGGAAACGTGTCCCTGGTCCACCACAACAACAGCCGAAGAAGAAATGACATTCGGTCAAATTTCAATCCGCACTCAGTTCAAGTGAGATATACTCACCAATCGAGAGAGCGAGGCAGAGAGCTGAGCCGCCTCCCTCCGGCGAATATCCCAAAATATTGAACGCAATAAACCGTATACGAATACACATTCGTCAATACATATGTACAAGTGAGTATGTATAAATGTGTGAACAGAGTGTTTTGGAACAACACTGCCCACTGCCCAACAGTCGAGTAGCCAGTTCCAGTCTCGTTCCATGTTGTATGCGGTATCGGTGTACTACTCTATGTGGTGTGGTCTGTTGGTCATGTTCATTGAGCATGTATCGATGGATTTTCAAAAACCACTTAAAAATGAAATATCCTTTCGCAAAACAAGGGAGTGGTAGGAGCGCACATCTTTGTGTATAGTGCACTTTTCAATGAACTCACAAGCACCCCACCGCAATTCACCCAACAAACAATATTACTCAATGGAATATGAAGGATGAAGGGTAGTCCTTTTTCCAAGTTACAAGAGAGTTCAAAAGTAGCAGAAGGGTTAAAAGGATAAAAGGACTTGCTCGCAAAAATAAGTCGGAACTAAGGTAGATATAGGTACATTCAAAAACGTTTGCCAACAATTTTATTGCATGTTCTTGTAGTCTCGTGGGGGAACGGGGGGATTATACCAACCAGCAGTACAACTTGAATTTCTGGTTGATTCTTGGTTAAAAGGACACTTATTCGGTTTTCAGACTTTCTTCTTTCTTCCAACACATTCTTTCTTTCTTTCGTTCTTCTTTTTTTTGTTCGACCGTTCATTCATTCATTCTATACGTGGTTGTGTGCTGGTGGTATTGATGTTGTATTCCAAGATGCTGCTGCAAGGATATGTTGAGAAGATATTTTACAACTTCTGCACACATAGGAGTGTCCTTGGTAATGGTAATGGAAAATAGGAAGCTGCATTGGGTGGCAATTACATTCGGAATTGATACTTATTTGGGGAGACTTGCTGTCTAGGGGTAGACATTTATTTAAATAAAAACATTGATTTCGTTTCGTTTCAGTGAGACTTGAAAGTAACTATCTACATGTATGTATGTATGCACATATGTATCTTTGTATTGATTTAGTCCATGAAATCTATTGAGGAGTTTCAGCTAAGACATACAGTTTCATGTTATCAAAATTCTCCGAATTCCACAAGGTTGTAAGCTGTTATCGATACCTTTTTCTACTCAATTTATGTAGGTACTACAGAACTCAGATCTCCAAACAGGAGTTCCACCGATCAGCATAGATCAAACTCTGGAGTAAGTTGAGTAAGAAGTTGTGTGACTCTGTTGAGTAATCTCTAAAGGATGTTAGAATTTTCAATGGGTATTGAGAAAGCTATCTCGACTTTGTGTAGTGTACTGAAACCCTATTCGAAAGATAATAGTAGCTCGGCAGCTCTCAATACGGCTTAATCTCCCCGAACTACAGGTAAGGGCTAGAAAACTGTTGGGGAATAGACACTACTTAAGATAGATTGAATCTCTACATCTCTAAAGCAGGTTCAACAACGATGCCTTAAAAACAATAAAGGGAACCGTGGTATCAACTATGGATAGTAAAGAGTTATATACCTTAGGGACACCAAGATAAACCCACGAAAATGAACTTTTAACTTTAAGGAAATATTTCCAACGAAGGAATCATCTAAATGGAGATACACTTCCTGGTTGGATACTAGAAGACATTGTGGAAGTGATCACTGAGCATGACATCGATGAGACTCAAAGAAAACTAGCTAGGTAGTGCTACTGGCCATTATTCACCCCACATTATCCATGAATTTTAAGGAGAATTCAATATTACTTATAAAAAAAACATGGTCAACAACATTCCTGTGAGACAAACTCAGATAACAAATGTTACAGACTCTAGATTTCGTATAACTGCAATAAACATATTCTACCTTTGGACTTATGTCTGCATCGCTACAGCACCGCTCTCGCAGTTATGGGAGTGATGCCCTTGCATCTCCCGGTGGGCTTTTGTAGAAGAAAAGAAGAAAAAACCACACCGACGGAATTCAAAGAACTCACCATGCACAGATGATGCTTGGAAACATGGTACTTTCAAGAGACTAGTGCATTGAATTGACACTATTTGACCGTCCGGACCGGTTTCACGTAAATTTGTACATATGTGACTCGACACGGATCTAAGGATTCTCTTGAAACTACCCTTGGAGCTAGCGAGAGCTTAATATAAAGCCGGTTCATTTCATTTGCGAGAAGCCCCAGCCAAGTAATGACACCTTCTATGATTAGTATGACCGTCCTGTGTTGTCTAATCAAAAAGTTTGAGTATTTATGATCCAGCTTAAGCTAGAACTGTTAAGAGATGAGAGACGCGTAAGAGTGGTTAAATTCACATCGTTAAGCATAAGCAGCCAATCAACTACAACAAGAGTCAACCCGATATTTGTTTTATCCGATAAGATCGTACGCTGACTGGGGAGCTCGTCCGCCATACAATTTCATGGAAAGTCACAAGTGTCCCGACAGCCATTAGACAGTAAAGAATTTAGGAGAGTTCAATGTCAATGATCCTAAAGATTTCATAGTAGCCAGACCATCCACATTATGTTTCAGCCACGATAAGATCTCCTTGATCGCCATGACCAGCAACTGGAAAACTTTACATTGATTGTGAAGGAGGTATGTATTTTTGTTTAGGTCATTGGAGAAGACACCTCATCCTACTCCTGAGTCTTTTTTTTTTTTGTTGAAAAATCATGTCCAGAGCAACTGTAGGGGTGGTTCTTTGTTCTCTTAGTCCTTAGTGCTTCAATCACAAAGCTTCAAAGGACAAAACTCAGAAATAGTAAATTCATGTAAACATGATCACTCATGCTCTTAGAGACCTCCTTTCGGAACCATTGTTGAGAGACATACACTGTTATTATTTGTCCTAGATTAATCTACCTAATTCCTAATTTCTTTAAGAATCTAAGGATGACAGTTGGGTCTCTTCGCTGTATTTTCTCATCTAATCGCTGGCACTTGCCCTAACATTTCAGTATTGACAAGGCATCAACTAACACGGACTTCAAAGCTCACATTGAAGATTCAGATCAAGAATAGGCCTTCAGAGTTTTTCATCAGCTGCAGCATGGGTCGAAAACTACTTGAATTCAAAGCAGTTGACGAGAAATGGGCTAGTTCCTATTCGCACACTATAATCCTTGATTCGCGAGAGGCTACTTCAAGTTGCAAATCCAAGACGGAGTACCACGATCGGTGTGGGTGTATGAGAGCAGGACTTTTCTGCACGAAAGTGTGCCAGCAATGTGAATGGTTGTGCTGCAACATTGGCGATGATTTGGATATTGAAAAGGAAGTCGACCTGGTCGAGCCCTTTGCAGTATCATTCTATTGCAATGTTTTCAGTTGAAGAACAGCAACAATTTACTGTTCACTTTAGATCTTGCACAGTCCCTGACCATTTACTAGGATTTTCGATTACTTCAGACCTTTCAAATGGACCTTCTAATCCCCAAGCAGGAAATTCAATGTACATTCACATGATATAAGAGCTATAGTTGATAATATGTATTTTAGAGGGTGAAAGTGACATTTGACACATTCGCAGAAGGGCACCAAAATTGCTGTTTTCCAGCGACCTCTAGTATCGGAACACCTGTCAAGAGATCCAAGTTGACTGGTGAATTCTTAAAAACCTTTGAATGCATTCATTTTCTGTGGAGTGCTAATCATCGAAAAAGTATAGTTCTTGAGACACAGAAGCAAAAATTCAATAATTATAAGGTGGTTTGCATTTTTCGTTATGGAGCTGACCCTTCATTGAAGCAAACTTAAGCTCGGTTTCAGAACTCCAAAAACCATTTAGACTCGATGAGAGAAAAAAACTTGAACAAATTTGGTACGAAAACGGCAGTTTTGAACATCGATTGACGAGTAGGAGTTAGAAGAAGTTGCAGTAATATTACGATTTTGGAAAACCTGAGCCCATTTTGCTTCAACTTAGAATCGAATTGGGAGTAATGATGGAAAGGATGAGCTGAAGAGGCGATTGACATTTTCCTTGGTTTGGCATGCCCATACCAGAGTACCTGCAAAATACCAATCCCTATCTTTCCCTGTGTACCAATTACGACACATTAGTCTGGGAAATCATAGCATCCTTCGAGTCAATTAGGTTTTTCTGTTAATTAAATACCAGAGTTGCTTAAACATTCCTCCGTTTGACATTCTCGTCATTACCAAGAAATTGATCATGTCCTCCTCTGCAATGTATCTACCATTTTAAACCAAGTAAAGCATAGTAAACTGAAAAGCCCTTCTTAAGGCACTAATCACATGAAGCCATGACAAATTCCGATACCCAAAACATTTCAATTAATCTCATTCAATTAACAAATTATTTACTGATTATGGTTGCAAATAAATCTAATAACAACATCCTGTTTAGTCAGTCAAACTCCAAAATATACTCACTATATGTATGTATGTATGTAACTAAGTATCTTGGAACGCACCCCGCATCCTAGGCACAAATGAAATCACTGGGAAAATTATTTCAATTAATTTGCTTATGGCAATGTTTATTTATTTACTGACATCAAGTGTGCACACACTCGCAGTTGCATTCACTGGCCGGGTGTTGCCACCCACAGTAAGTATTTATTGAAATATTCCAGGTATTAGCATAATTTTTGCATGATTTGCGTCAACATCCAGAGCTACTGGGGTGTGCAATTTGAAATTTCGTTGTATAAATAATATTTACATGTTTACTCGAACTTATTATGTACAAGTAGACTACATATATGTATGTATGTATGTAGGTGAAGTGGGTAGGATGATGGCTTTTTAGTTAGTTTCAAATGAATTGCTTTATTAATAATGACAAAGTAATGCAGTAGTAGCGCCAGGACCCTCTCCGAATGCTGCCACTGCAAATTCAATTGCCAAACACTGTGAATAGCCCTCAACTGCAGCAGCAGCACTTCGAGTGGCAATCAAAATGGCTGCAGTTAGACCCCCGTCCTACATAGATACGCACGCATATTAACCACCCCAACTATATACATACATATTGTTAAGAACACCTAAAACTGCCACGGCAACACAGGCAGCAACAGCATCGACGGTGGAAATTTCCATCATCGTGCATAGCGCACACGCACTCACCAACGGTCGAGTGCTGGGCAACGGGAAAGTGCAAGCGCAGCTGGGAAAGATATACACAGCTGCGCAACAGCACAATAGAATCACTCTTTGTGCAGACTCCAGATCGTGCGGTCGTGCAAAAATACAGTCCACAGAGCGAGCAACAGAAATTATTATTATATATATTATATATATTATATATATTATTATAGAGCTACCGAACATTTGGTCCAATCGAGCCAAATAATAATTAGCGAAAATAAAAATAAATAAATAAAAATTAATTTTTTTTAATTTTTTTTTAAATTCAGTAAACTAGTGCAGTTACTTGAGCATTTTATTTATTTTTTTTAATTTTTATTTAATTTTTTTTTTTTTTTTTTTTTCTTTGTGCATATAGAGCTAAATGCTCGATTCTTTTGTGCGTTCGTAGCTATTTCCGAAGGGTCGACCTGAATTGCTACGGACATACGGTGCTACGGCAGAGCTAAGATAAAGAAAAAATAAAAATAAAGGCACGAACGATGGGTGATATAGCTATACCGCTGTTGGGATTTTTTGGCGATGTCGATTCAGTGCAGGAACGACAAGGTACGGAGCTGGAAACTGTGTGCTAATTGCCCAAGGAGCGGGCACCCGTCACATGCATGTCCCTCCGGAGCTTATCGCAGGTGCAACAAAAAACACAACAGCGTGCTTTGTCTGGAGCAATCAACCGCCGCATCCAGCCTAGCGGTGGTAGTCCCAAAGGAGCAAGGACTGCCAGTCGTGTTACAAGCCGGCAACAGCCCGGACCAATAATAATCAGAGCCACACGATCCACCATCAACAGAGCCGAAGACTGACCCTCGCGCCACACCTTCCCACACCTTCCCAACGCGCGAACAACGTGCAGAGCAAAACGACACAGTTACAAAGATAGAGCATCGGAGTACAAAAGTCGTAAGCGCACTATTGGCAAACGCTCTCTCAAAGAGCTGGAGAGGGACCTGCCATATAGCAAGAGCGCTGCTGGACAGCGCAAGCCAGATGAGTCTCATCACCGGACAGTGCGTCCAGAGCATGTGCATAAAAACGCGCAACGTGATCTCTTGGTGCGCAGAATCACCTCCAAGGCCAACGTGCGGCTAGCAGGAACGGCAGAAGTGGACATTATATCTGGAGCAGATCCAACATTTGCGCTGAGCTGCGAAATGTGCGTGATTCCCAGAATATCTTCATGCCTTCCTGGGAGAATTTTACCGCGTAGTAAATTCGAGCGACCGAATTGCTGCGGTCCCTCAAGGCAAGGAAGGATAACCAGTCAGTGCGGACTGGGCCCGTGACATCATCAGAGCGAGAAGACGCATTGATCTACTGGGTGAATGCCACGCAGAAGGAAACTTATCAACAGGAGCTTGAGCACATTAAACACTGCCGACCAGTAGACAATTCGAGCAGTCTCCTAACCTTAACTCCCTTCGTAGACTCCAAGGGAACACTCAGGGTAGGAGGACGTCTACAAGACTCATCGCTACCATATCAGAGCATACATCCAATTATTTTGCCAGCAAGGAGCAAGCTGAGTGAGCTCCTACTGAGGGAAGCGCATCTGAAAACGCTACATGGCGGAGTGCAGCTGTGTATGCAGTATATCAGGCAAAAATTTTGGATCCCTACGCTGAGACGTGCGTTAAAATTCAGCATAGGGCGGTGCGTTACCTGTTTTCGCCAAAAACAGACGGTGGCAGAGCAGCTTATGGGCAATCTTCCGAAAGACCGTGTGCAACAAGCCAGAGCGTTCAGGCATAGCGGAGTCGACTACGCCGGGCCTTTGCAAATCAAGGCCAGAGCTGGTCGATGCAAGATCATAGAGAAGGGCTACATTGCAGTTTTCGTATGCATGGCAACACGAGCAGTTCACCTAGAGGCAGTCAGCAATCTGTCTACAGAAGCATTCCTGGCAGCATTTCAACGCTTTACCGGGCGACGCGGTGCGTGCTCAGTGCTTTGGAGCGACAACGCCACAACCTTCGTTGGTGCTGACAGAGAGCTTCGAAGAGCGGCGGGAGAATACATGAACCGACTCCCAATTGAGCAGATCAACGCGATGGGCACAGAGTGGAAGTTCATCGTCCCAGGCGGTCCACACGCGGGTGGCATCTGGGAGGCTGGTGTCAAATCCATGAAACACCACTTGCGCAGAATAATGGGCAAACAAATATTCACGTTCGAGACGCTCTGCACTACTCTTGTGCAACGTGATCTCTTGGGATCTCTTGGTGCGCAGAATCACCTCCAAGGCCAACGTGCGGCTAGCAGGAACGGCAGAAGTGGACATTATATCTGGAGCAGATCCAACATTTGCGCTGAGCTGCGAAATGTGCGTGATTCCCAGAATATCTTCATGCCTTCCTGGGAGAATTTTACCGCGTAGTAAATTCGAGCGACCGAATTGCTGCGGTCCCTCAAGGCAAGGAAGGATAACCAGTCAGTGCGGACTGGGCCCGTGACATCATCAGAGCGAGAAGACGCATTGATCTACTGGGTGAATGCCACGCAGAAGGAAACTTATCAACAGGAGCTTGAGCACATTAAACACTGCCGACCAGTAGACAATTCGAGCAGTCTCCTAACCTTAACTCCCTTCGTAGACTCCAAGGGAACACTCAGGGTAGGAGGACGTCTACAAGACTCATCGCTACCATATCAGAGCATACATCCAATTATTTTGCCAGCAAGGAGCAAGCTGAGTGAGCTCCTACTGAGGGAAGCGCATCTGAAAACGCTACATGGCGGAGTGCAGCTGTGTATGCAGTATATCAGGCAAAAATTTTGGATCCCTACGCTGAGACGTGCGTTAAAATTCAGCATAGGGCGGTGCGTTACCTGTTTTCGCCAAAAACAGACGGTGGCAGAGCAGCTTATGGGCAATCTTCCGAAAGACCGTGTGCAACAAGCCAGAGCGTTCAGGCATAGCGGAGTCGACTACGCCGGGCCTTTGCAAATCAAGGCCAGAGCTGGTCGATGCAAGATCATAGAGAAGGGCTACATTGCAGTTTTCGTATGCATGGCAACACGAGCAGTTCACCTAGAGGCAGTCAGCAATCTGTCTACAGAAGCATTCCTGGCAGCATTTCAACGCTTTACCGGGCGACGCGGTGCGTGCTCAGTGCTTTGGAGCGACAACGCCACAACCTTCGTTGGTGCTGACAGAGAGCTTCGAAGAGCGGCGGGAGAATACATGAACCGACTCCCAATTGAGCAGATCAACGCGATGGGCACAGAGTGGAAGTTCATCGTCCCAGGCGGTCCACACGCGGGTGGCATCTGGGAGGCTGGTGTCAAATCCATGAAACACCACTTGCGCAGAATAATGGGCAAACAAATATTCACGTTCGAGACGCTCTGCACTACTCTTGTGCTTATTGAGGCATGTCTCAATTCGCGACCGCTCAGCGCATTGTCCGATGACCCAGGTGATACATGTGCACTTACACCCGGACACTTCTTAATAGGAGAACAGATTGTGCAGCCGTTGATGGCAGATGTGAGCGAGGTACCGCAAAACCGGCTTAAGTTGTGGAACAATATCCAACAAATGCATCAGCATTTTTGGAGAAGATGGAGCGAGGAGTACATCCACACGTTGCAGCAGCGTCACAAGTGGAATCAGCAACGAGATAACGTGCAGAAGGGCGACTTGGTACTCATCAAGCAGGAAAACATGCCACCCACGGTATGGGCCCTGGGCCGAATCACGGCTGTCCATCAAGGCAAGGACGGGCTAGTGCGTAGCGCCGAAGTCAAAACGCAGCACTCAACGTTGGCGCAACCAGTGCAAAAATTGTGCATCCTTCCCAAGCAAGATCCTCCGACAATAATTGAAGATTAACCTTCAATTAAGGGGGGGGGGAATGTTAAGAACACCTAAAACTGCCACGGCAACACAGGCAGCAACAGCATCGACGGTGGAAATTTCCATCATCGTGCATAGCGCACACGCACTCACCAACGGTCGAGTGCTGGGCAACGGGAAAGTGCAAGCGCAGCTGGGAAAGATATACACAGCTGCGCAACAGCACAATAGAATCACTCTTTGTGCAGACTCCAGATCGTGCGGTCGTGCAAAAATACAGTCCACAGAGCGAGCAACAGAAATTATTATTATATATATTATATATATTATATATATTATTATAGAGCTACCGAACACATATGTATGTATGGGGCTGTGCACAAATCAATTGCAACAAATTACACATTAATATCTGTTTGTAGTGCGCGTTCAGGGTGTAATGAAATATAATTTTCAATTTTCAATTGGATAAGTAGGAATCATTGATCCAATGATGCCACTGTTGTTGCTGCAGTTGATGTGTGGTATACTTTGCACGGGATACCCATTCATTAGTGGATCCGATGCAAGTGATAATGATTGTTATAATTTCGGACGTGGCGGCGGCGGCGGCAGCGGTCGGGTGGTATTCTCTTTTTGGTGGCGCGTGGCAGTTTATTTGACAGGATTCTAGAGAAATTATCTGTTGTCCTGCGAAGAGGACGGCCGGGCTACAGTGGGCAAACATGTGGAGTAATTAATCATAGTATTCAAATGGTAGTTCAGGGCAGTTTTTTTTTTATATTTGAATTTGTTTAGTATTTAAATAGAAGAGTTTTAATTATGTGTTTGCCAGTACATTTCATAATTGGTTACGGATGAGTGAATGCGTGGAAATTTATTTGTTTCCAAATGAATGGAGAGCGCAGTGATTAAATAACGTAATCGTGTCAGTTGATGACAGTCGTTAGGGACGTACAGAACATGAGTTGACAGAGTAAGGTTATCATTCCTGGAAATTGTGAAATGTACCCGTGACCAGCTTAAGCAGAATTTAGGGTCAGTACTCTCTTTACATTTTAACCATTTGAATGAATGTCTATTTGAGTACTTAAAATAAATACACATTTGGCGAGACGGGTCTATGGGATCCAGGACCTACCACCACTAGTGTTATATTCTTCACACGAATGGAAGGAGGACCTACTGTTTAATGTCGGATCCGAAGGGCAATTTGTTATTTAAGAAGCTTACTCATCCCAGGTGTACTCTAGGATGTTTGCCAGACGATCGTGATAGGTGGGGCTGTTGCTCCGTAGTCCAACGCACTAACAACTTGAGCCACAGCCCCCACATTTGAGAGCTTAATGTACCAAAAACAGGCAGGAAGTTATCGATGTTAACTTTGTTAAAAAACAAGCCTCTCCACGGGAAACCTACACAAACTGGATGGGATCTAGGTAGGTAGGTAGTAGTGAAGTGTACCCTCACTCGGCCATCAACGAATCCATTGGACTCCTCTGTGGGAAATACTTGAAAGAGAGGTAACAAGAAGAAAGTCGTTGAGAGACACTTTTCCGAGGTTTAACTTCTGTTGAGGCTTGCCCATTCGCAGAGGTAGTGTTTTGTGCCTTCCTCTACCTCTGTGTGGCCACGGCCTCTGCATAGATGCTGATTCCCATTTTTTATAAGGTGGGTCGACAATAGGTTGTTCCCTGTGAGAAACCAATGAGAAAGTTCAGCTGTAGTCTGATGGAACCTATTCTTAATACCTTCATAAAGTGAAGTAATAATTTTAGTGTCGGGGTTAATCCGTCCAGAATCGAATGAATAATATTTACAAGGTGTAAAGCTGCATAATTTGCTCCTTTAAGACAACGGACAACATTCGTTACACTATACGAATTGTCAGATCACATGAGTTCAAGAAACCGCGGACTGGCTTTCCATTGACACAATGGATTGATTACAGGATTACTGTTCAACAAACCATATGTACCAACATAAGCGATAAAATCCTTGGAATATTCAAAAATACTATCCAAGTTGGTGAGGTAAAGCAATACTGGCTAAGGAAGGTGCAGGCCATAAATTTCCTGACAATAGGGAATCGACGACATACCACTTGTCAATGATTTTTGTCAAAGTTGTAGAAAGAAGGAAAAGCAAGATTCTATGAACAACATTATGTGAACCTTTCCGGGCCTATCTGCATTTCCGAATATTTCTTGGACGATCTTGGTGACTTAGTGAGGCTTGGCTTAATCAAGATCAAAAGTTTTGTCTCTGAGCAACAATACAAAACCAGCAGATTTAAAAAAAAAATTCTAATAGATTCAGACGCAGCACTTACCACATTTCATTGTCACGATGCCGATGATAAAGTAAGGTAATGCCACATATCTTGTGGAGTTCCACAAGGATCGGTATTGAGACCCTTCATATGGTATTAAGATTTGGAGTTCCTAATGAGGGAAAAATCATAGACTTCGCCGATAGTATAGTAATTTTTGTGGCAACGAAACTCCTGGAGGCAATGGAGGACATTAGTAATGATCCTAATGTAACATGAAAATCGGCTATCGATGGACTGGACTGAAAGAACGTTCTACAAAGTTGCAAAGGTGAGTGCTGCCTTATCCAGAATAACAGCTAACATTGGATGACCTAGACAACACAGGACACTAGTTCTGTCAAGGTTAGTGCAATCAATCATAATGTATGTGGCACCAATATGGGCCAAAGCAGTGTCAGTTAAGTATGTCGTAGGCAACTGGGCTAATGCCATAGCGCTGATCAACGCATGGGAGCATAAACTTCGTCTAAACCACTGGGAAAATGTCCCGGGGTTACAACAATCCAAGAAGTTGGTCAAGCCATATTGCTATAAGGAAATTCTAAGTTTAGACAAAGAAAACATTACGTCACTGCGGCCTGAGATATCACCTCAACAAACTCAATCTATGCCCAGACATAGAATGCAGGTTCTGCTCAGAAGATGACAAATCATCTGAGCACATTCTCTGTGAATGTCCAGCTCTGCATTGGCTGAGGTGGCGCATTTTCCGCAAGGTAACATGCTCGCCGGCAGATATTAGAACCTCTGCAACTCAGGACGTGCATTCCTTCATTAGGGAGGTGGTACGTCTCTTAGAGTAAAAAATACACCCTAAGATACAATAGATCTTTTAGGTCGCAGTACCGGAGATATGGGCTAGGGTCCAGGAAAAAAAATTTAGTACGCAAGAAGGATATTTAAACTCAAACCGACTACGTGCACGAGGGTTTGCTATGCATATCGGACACTGTCAGAGAATGCTATATGTGTCAACGGAAAAATAGAACTAGCGGATAGCTTGGTCAGCGAGCTACAAAGGACCTACGATTCCAAAATTCAAGATCCCCGCCCAGGAGAGATGGATCCATCAACCTATACCGGATATCCCGAAATGGATGGACCGGAGAAGCTGGTTTCTACTTAAGTCAGCTTCTAACCTGATATGACTGCTTAAACTGCGGAAAGTCCACAGAAGATGTATATTTTAAGTGTCTTCACAGAGGAAAGAATCGGAGAAGTACTAGCTCTCGAGAACGTTCTGAACCATGTGTTGACATCGGGCGCAATATGGGACGCGGTGGAACAGGTCGCAGCTATGAAGGAACTTTGATGGTTAGAAAGAGTCAGGCAGAGCACGGATGAAAAACATAGTCAGACGGAATCTTTAACGGAACAAAGAACAACAAACGCTGAGTCCAATTTTGAATCAACAAACGGGGAAAGATTAGCTAACCAGCCCTGCCAAGTATTACGGTAGTCCCGCGGGGAGAGTGGTTGACGTATGTAGAGTGTTTGTTTAGTACGTAGACGTATTTTAACCTGGGATTTTGGTATCCGCTTACACATTCATTAGCGCAACAAAAAAACAGGTTTTGAATCGAAAGTAATCAACTGGAAGAGAAGTTGAGCAAGCACACGAGGACTATGGTCTTGAGACAGAATGAAAACGTCACAACAAGGCTCGTTATGGTTATATGGATCGATATGGTTTGCCCAATGGAAAGAAGTCATCTTGTAGTTCTTTCGGGTCCCATGGGTAAAAACTAGATAGAAGACCTATAGTTGGGTCGGAAGATGTGATACATTGTTTGTCAGGATACATGAGCTAAACATGATCTGTCAAAATAATCCCTAGCAGTTGCCTTATTTGCCTCAAATGTAAAATCTCAAATTCTTTGTGGATAAAATGGATTTTTAAAATCCAAGTGAAACGTCTTTAAATGCAAGCTCTTAAGAGTGAAACCTTCACAAGCTTCCCTTCTTCGTTTAAATCCAATCAACTTAAAACCACTCATCCTTTAGCCCCTGGGCTTATTGTGGTAGCACATGTGCATTTGCGAAAAAAGGAATCCTCTCCGTAATGTCATGTTAACAGCTTTTTAATATTCCTCGAATCCCTGGGTCAAGCTCTCTATCGCTCTACCTTCAAGCATTACCCAGCATTTTCTACAATAAAAATGCAAATTACACAATCCCCGAAATGAATTACTTACATAATTTCCTTGACCACCCTTCAATTTGTAATAGCAGTTGCTCTGCCTGTGCTCTAATCCACTCTACTTCTGCTCTGGCCGCAAATTATGCTAGCCCATCCCAGATCCTTATATCTAATTGGTATCCTAACCATCAGACATACTCGTACCCTACCTTAAGTTTCTCATGGGGAAGAACACAAAAAAAAAAAAAGAAAAAAAAACTATACTTTCACCCGAAAGATAACCATCGACCCTAACCCTAAGACCACTCAAATTTTCTCCGAAACAAGGACTAGGACTAGTATTAGGACTAAGGACTACATCTCACATATGCCACCCGGAGAAACATCATTGACCGTCGTTGTCGGTCGTCTGCCATGGTACGACATTGGTTGGTTGGTTGGTTGGGCACCCCCTTTCCATCACACCCCCTCCAAAATAATATCCTGTCAATATGGACTTTAGTTTCCTTGTAAGTGGGATTTTACAAGGAATAAAAGTGATCCCCAATTGGGCAGTAAAATAACTGTATTTTCGGCAGCCAAAGTCCTGTATGCGATGCGACGTATCCTGCTTTGCTTTATCTTCTTCTTGTTCTTCTTGTTCTTGTTGTGCTTCTCCTCCAGAAAGCAACTTTTATTACCAATTCAGCACAGCAGCATGGGCGAGCAGCACAAGAGTAAGAGATGTGCTGCGCGTTTATTTCACAGAATGGTTGCTAGGGGCTGGAATGGCTGGGCTGCGAGACCCGAAAAGTGATTCAGTGAGTGAGTGAGTACGAAATTGAGATGCGGAGAGTCCTTTAATTTATTTTACGATCCTACCACACGGTGCGGAGATTTATTGAGTATAATCAATTTAGAAATGGAACACCACCAGTCCAAAGGAGGATGCCGGCCCGGCGCAAGGAAGAAAGGTGGAAATCGTCCTGGGAGTCCTTTTTGTGAAAATCCCTGAAATCGGAAGCCAACCGCAAACATGCACACTCCGGACGAGAAACATTTTAATGTCTCAACTGAACTCGGCAAGCAAGCCAATTTTGTGTTTCCGGTTTCCGTTTTGTATACTTTTGAAAACGAATGATTTTTTTGCGACCTCCCTTCCCCTCTCCGCCAGGCACACATCCTTTCAAACTGCAATTTTCCAATATTCATGAGGGGATGACGGCGCGGGCACGGGCACGGGCACAGGAAATATGTAAGGAAAGACGATGGTCTTGGGTTAATTTAGCAAACATTGCTTTCCCCATCGTTACATTCACCTTTTGAAAGGATTTGATAGGATTTCTTCTCTTTATTTTGGTTTTTTTTTTTTCTCAATTTTTTTCGTCGTCCTTATACATCCGAGACTCCTACATGAGAGAAATCCTTTTGAATGTGCTTCCGCTCAGTTCGCTCGCGCGTAGAATTCTTTCCACCATCAGGTCGCCGATGCATGCCACCGAGGAATTAAAAACCATGAAATGAATAACGACCACATTGGCGGCGAGCAGCAGCGGAGGCAGGCGGTATGATATTTCCCACACAGGATGGTTACAAGAAAAAAAAAATGAATGAGAAAATGGTTATAAGAAAAAGGCGAAGAAAAATATAACTAAATCCTGATTCAGTGCATTTGGTGAACAATTTCTATGCCCGAATTGAAAAGAAATTTACCGCTTTCTTTAGAATGCACCACAAGGTGCTGTTGCCGGAGAAGAGGAGACAAGGGGCGAACGCGAAGGGAAGTTAAGTTAAATTCCCAAAACTATTCTCCTTCCTTTTGCTACTCGGAAAATCCTGCTTGCGCGAGCATGGAACAGTTTTATGTGAAAACGCTGTGTATTCGGGGATGTCTTGTCGTTGTCGTCATTCTTGTCCTTGTCGTTATTCCTGTGCTGGTTGGTGCATTACAAGAATCCTTTCTTCCGTGCTGGAAGAGCTGCGTGCTCCTTGGCAACGTAAATGCCATTCGATGTTGGTTTCTTGACGACGACATTACGCTCTTCTTTTTTTTTTGTCATTTTTTGTCACTGTCTCCACCGTCTTTCATTTGAGATTGGGTTTCCTACCTGAATGCATCTCTAGGTAGGTGGAAGGTACTCGGTTTACAAAGAATGAGAAGCTAAAGCTGGCTTGAGCATTATTGCCCTAAATGAAGTAGTTAAATTAAGAAGATACACAAAAGCAACAAATGCTAGCGTAATGGAGTGAATTCGGGTTATAACGAAATTTAAGTATTGGGTGGACTTTGGAAGGGATTGTGGTGAGCAGCGATGAGACGGTGCGTGGGTTTGTTGATTGCGAAAGATTAAAGCAATCAATTAAAGTCTTTTTGGTTTTGGAAAATGGAAGTTCTTACTCCACATCAGGCTTAGGACTTCAAACATTGATAGAGGCATTGGAGTCAGTATATAGCCGGAAGATGACATAACTCCCATCTTTGATAACTCTACGCGAGTGCATCTACACCACTTTGGTTACGTCCGACTGATTCGGCCATAATTGGCCCAGGAGGGTTCCTGGAATACTTTATAACTATCTACATTTGACAGACTAGCGCCGCAAGAGAAGACACATAGGCACAGCTTTCTCGTTAAATAGCGCCAGATGCTGGGCAGCTCTACTAAACTTCGAATACAATCTGCGGGTACTTACCGCCACGACAGTACCAGAATAGTTGCAGAAGATTGAGAGAAAGGATAGTGCTATACGACACCGACAATGGAACGAGGCAGTTTAACAGGCGGGGCTCCCCAAGGTTTGGTACTAAATCCGCTGCTGTGGAATCGAATGTGCGATTAACTCCTCAAATTTCGAAACCCGAAGTCTAATGATAGTGCTCAAACATTTTAAGGAGTTGGGGGGTGGTCCAGGACTGGCGACTACGCATACACCTACAACTTGCAGAAGAAAGGATCGCAATAGTTCTGATAAGTAGGTGCTGAAGGCGGTAGGAAGCTTCAAAACGTACATAGCTGTCAAGCCAGAACTCAAGTGCCTTAGCATTACCAGAGATGTACCATCTCCAGGATGTAACTTCAAAAGCAGCAAAAGAATTATGTCAAATATCGGTGGGCCGAAATGTTACAGTATGTTACACCTTCCTAAAGAAGCTTGCTTGATAAAGAAGCTTGCTTGATAAAGAAGCGCGACAGGAACGATTGAAATGTATACTGAAGTAGCTACCATCAAGGATAAGTCTGGAAGAATGCGAAGAGAGATGGTGTTAATCTGTAAAAGGTAGATGAACGCAGAAATTGATACAGAAGCCTGGATTTATATCAGAGAAAGTTAAATTTCTATTTAACCGCACCGGCATAGCTTTGGACCCGAAAACAACCTCTATTGTTTAACGTCCACTGAAGAAGTGGAGGGTACTCAAGATACCATACCATACAAACTGGGAGAAGACTTAGCCCCAGAGAGTCTCACCAGTTAGATAAGGACAAGGGGTGAGGCTTGAAAACCATTTAGCGAAACTGTGACAAACATTACGTATGAGCAGTGAAGACAGGAGCAACAATGGAACGTACCGCGGTAGACTACCTCTCACGATGCAAGGATTGACGACACTGTCGCTTGGACCAAGGGGTAAACTTGAAGATAGGTGCTGGGTGCTTATCCCACGCTCTTACTAGCTTATGGGCTCAGTTTCGTTTTAACAATATCCCCACCTTCCTATGAAAAAAAGAAAAAAACGAATGCTACAGTCTTTAATGAAATTGCATACCGTTCTTCATTTGGATAAGCTGATATCCTCTGTCTTGGGAAACAAGTCGATATCCCACATCCCCGATAGGTTTTTTCTTAATGTATCATGCCGGTACCCAAAGAACCCAGCGACCGGCATATGGATGGATCAAATAAACAGCAACTTCAATTATCATCCAGAGTTTTCGAAAGCCTGGTTAACATGCCTTAACAACCACTTCTAGAGATAGAAGTCATTCTGTCAATATGAGCACGAAAGGTTGCGTGAAATATAAGTTTACAGAAACCAATCAGCAAACGATTAAGTATGAACTACGACCTAGTGAAACCAAAGGGTCACCAACCAGTCAACCATAAAAAAGTCAACCATGAAAAAAAAAAAAACCATCAGCTGCAGAAGATTCTGAGTGACTGCCTCAGAAATAGGGTACTACTGTGTGAAACGAGACAGCTTCTCCAAGGATTTTTGCGTAAGATATCAACTGCAGAGGCCGATGTAGAATGATGTCCTTTCAAACTGAGAGTTATAAAATCATTCAATCTATTTGGCTTGATCAAGCACAACACGGGTCTACAATTGTCAGAGGAGGAAACAAAAGCATTGCTCAGCAGCAGACTAATCAAGGAGACTGCAACTAGAGTTCCATGGTTTCAAGCTTTACAAAGCTTAGGTTCAAATACCAACTGCAGTGACAGAAAAATTTTAAATGATTTAAACCTATTGTTGTTAAAAGCCCAGTTCATTTGCAAATTCACAGTTTTAAGTCAAGATAACTCCTTCTTATGGTCACCATCTGTCTCTGAACTAAGCTAGTGTTGGCAACCTTGCTCATAGTCCATGTAAAGTAGTAGAGTTTGGACATGACATGACTTTACCCTTGTCATGGTTTGTAGCCTATAGATCCAGCGGGAGTAGGCAGCAGCACAGAGTCAGACTAGTCAGTATGGAAATTGAGCCTCTCAGTGATAGCTTGATGTCGATTGTCTATAGTTCCTGTCAGCTCTCTGTGAAATATGCCAGGTGCAGCAGAATTGCATGCAAGTGCAAACAAGCCAGTGGTGTAGGCCATTAGTTTAGACATACGTACATATGTTTTGCGAGAAAACAGATCACCTGTTGAGCGAATAGGCTACATACATGCAATCACAAGAACGAATTGTAATTCTTAAAAATTCAATAAACGCCATTACCTCGGCACAGCATTCCACCATTCGCAGTACGCCACTTAAAAATCCTATCAAATAAAACGGCTAATATCCTTCCTCTTCATAAAACGATTCGCCTGTCAGGTCACCACCATGTTTCCTGCCTGGCCCAGTCAAACCAATTAAAAGTGTCCCCCTCCGCCCCAAAAACCCTCGGCGGGTAAAGACTGATTGTGCTAACCCCGTCGCTGCCACAATACTCAATGTTCCGAATTTTGGTCACATTAGACGCATAGCAGCATGATGGCCAAATATCCAGCCCTCCTCCTTTACGCGCTCTTTCATTCTGTTCCTGTGCCCAGTCGTCCTGCTGCTGTGTGTCTCTTACGCCCTCTTCCCTTGCATCAATCGCAGCTGTCACAATTAAATTGAACGCACACAACCACAGTTGCTGGCGGTTCGTTCGTTCGGCGGCGGGTCGTTCATTTGGGTTCAAATGCGGTGGCCTAAATGCGTGAATCCTTTTTATGAAATTACGGTATTATTAGGCAATCTCTTCGACAGCCCATTTCCACATGCATGTATCCTGTATCCTGTTTGCGTTCCATGCAAACGACGGCCGCCGATGCCGCTGCCGCCACCATAATGTTGGTCTTTCGCAATTATCAGCGTGTACAGTCGAGTCGGGACGTTTATTTCTTTGTGAGCCAAGCCTTGCGTAAATAATGCGTGAGCGAAAGCCTCCCACACACGTGCAGCAGCCGCCAAATGCCTTTTGCATTAAATGCACATTATTTGGCTTTGAGTGTAAAATTCGCATTCTCCGTGCTCGTCTCGCTCCCTGCCTCCTGACACACGGCAATCAAATTTAATTGGAAAGGATATAAATCTGATTTTTTTTTTTTTTTTTTCGTGTCGTGGTTGGCAAACAAGGATGTATGCATTACAGTGTGGCGGTCGGTGGCTGCTCTAAATATTTTCATCAAATGCCCACGAAGCGGCGCATATTTTCAATCGGTTCGTGTTATTACAATGGATTATCCTTACAGTGGCGAGCAGTATCCTGCTGCTTTTGAACGGGTGAATAATCCAGAGATTGGTCAGTTACGGTTGATATGTAATGGATAAATAGTGTTACTAGGCAAAAATGCCGAGGGAGAGCCTGTGGTGTAAATATGTTTATCTAACTTGAGTAGGTGATTACCTCAAAGGAGGAATTTCATTTGTGTTTGTTACGCAAACAAAAATGGATTTCTTTTCAAAGGATTACAATCCAAAACCAATTTACACCAAAGAGGACTTTGTTTCGTTGTTGGTGTGGACTCGGTGCGCAAATATCTTGGGAGAAGCTAGATGCCATCAAGTATCATTTTGGTCCTTATAGGAGACCTATCAATGAACAGGTGGTGTTTTACGATGATCTACAGAAATAACTCATCGTACAGCTTTCCTTTTAAAGAGAAAATAGAATCTTAAAAACCTTGCCGTAGTACTAAAGTATATAAGCTTAGAACACCGACCAAATCAGAGTTAGAAACAACTGATTTTATACGCCCTGGGATAAATATTGGAAAAAGCAAACAAAAAGTTAAGGTTAGGTTAGGTAGTGTAGGGATATGAGTCTATAATAAGGCACTAAGCACGGAAGTGGGGCCTTTGTGATCCCAAGAAAACCATTATTGTGACAAACCTAAACCTAAACCTAAACTATCTCTTCCATGCATTTAATATACCAACAACATTGTAATATCTCCCTTCTAGAGTTCGTAGACCTAACTTCCCCAAAGTTCGCAAAGTCGCATAGGAGATCCGATCCAATGTATGAATGTCTCAAACTGTTATACAACATACTAATCGGCACGTACCAGTGTGGCTCCCGGCCTACTAGATCGACGATAGACCAAATTTTGATACGAAGTCAAATCCTGGATAAGACCAACACATTTCAACTCGGGACTCATGATCGATCCCTTTATTAAAATCAAAGCATATGACAGCATTTATCATCTTGAGCTCTACACTATGGGGCCGAATTCAAGATCACCGCACAACTGGTCCGGCTGTGCCACATGCTATCCCAAATTACTGAAACATATAGTACCAAGGGCAGGGTTAACATGGAAGACACTATCTTTAACAAATTTGTCCAGACCTCATCGAAATCCAAATGCACGATGCATATGTTGTCAACCAACAAAGAAGCATCTATCCATTGTTTAGGACAACACTGTTGGCGACACTAGCTTCGAAGTGATTGCAGAGTTCACCTACATTTACTAATTGAACCACTAAATATCGACTCCACGATTGCAGCATATAGTGTAGATTCGGCGAAGACTTGAAGTGCATGCTCTACAAAGTATTGACCCTGTCTGTTCTACTATAGGAAGAAAGCAGGGCAGATTTCGACCATTATTACCATTTGTACCAACCTGAGGATTTAGTCGATTACACTGGCCCGGCTGCATTGAGCGAATGGAAAATGATGTTCCAAAGAATATCTCCGAATTACAGTCCCCATGTTCGACACGACAAAAAGAACTTAATCTCGGTTTTAAGGATCAAGCTATCGCGGATCCCAGACCCCTTAGTCTGGATAACTGGAAGCAGCGTGCCTGGGAATCGAATGGAATACCGGAAAGTGAACGAAAAATGGCGATACAAACGTAACTCGACTCATTAGAAAACGAATACCTTCTCATACCAACTCTTGAAGATAAGTGGAGGGTAATAAATAAAATACTGAAAAATCTCTTCTGATTGATCTAGGACTGTCGGACTAACACTTTTTTAATAAAAGCCGTCACACAAGGGTAATGATTCTGACCAAAGAAGGGGTCTTAAAGTGGAAATGTTGAAATGTAGGACAGAGCAGGCGAACTACTATTAGTAGGAAATTGAAACTAGGATACATAAACACCTACCCTCCTAGCGTCTCACAAGGGTCTGTAATAGGGTCTGATTTATAGCTCATAATGTATGCCAGTGTCCTCAGAATTGGTATTTTCAACGATGCAAGTGTTATTAGTTTTATTGACGACAATGCTCCTCAGAATTTCTGCAGCTACTTCGGTAGTAAATCAATCTAACCGCTTTAAATCGAATAAAATATTGAAAAACATTGGTAAAAAAATTTGCACTTAACAGCTCCGTCTTCAAATGAACCCTTTTGCAAATTTAAGTCAAGCGGTTAGGTTCGTGCTGTGAAAACTTCAACTTCAAAGCCAAGTCTGTCAAAAACATTTTTTCTGTAACTGATAATCAGCTTGGTTGGATGGAGGTTCGCTGTATGTACTTCAATATGCGAAAATTCAATATGCATGTACTTCAGTTCTTGCATGACCTCTACCCGCAGACAGTTCTGTTCTTGCTTTGGAGGTATCAGAAACTGTCACCACAGCACATGTCTAGGTATGCCATGAATCCACAAACCAAGAATAAGAGAAGTGATGCTACAGGGCTAAAGCGAATTGCTATTAAATCGTATCAAGCATTGTTATTAATAAAAATATCATACGACGACCTTCATTTGATTCTAGCCATCAAACAGACGATGACCTTTTCAATTTACAATCTTCGACCAATGACCACGTAAAGACCTTCTGTTGGTGTTCCTTTGTTTAAAGTAATTGAAATGTAATAATTTTTCAATTAAGACATCCGATTTCCATCAAGTCGAAACCACGATGACAAATTTCCCAATTTAATGACTCCCAACCACTAGACGGCGTCGGTAAATCAACAGCGGAGACTGTCATAAATTGTCATCTTCATTATGCATACCTACGCGCTGTCAAGTGAAAAACACCCCCAAACCGTGCCGCGCCACACCGCCCCAAACACCCAAACACTGCTTGAATTGATGGTTAAAAATAAATTTATTGCCTGCAGAAGCCCTGTCAAGGCAGTGCTACACCAGCATAAATCAGTTAATGGCATCGCAGAATAAAATGAGCTGTTACGATGTGTCCATCGATTACGCAACACCACCGACCAACCGGTGAGCATTCTCGGGTTCTGGAGTTCGTGCAATCATGTTGTTGTCGATAATTTAATTACAACACTTGCAAGGACATTCTCTAGGGTCGAGATCGCATTGAAAAATTTAAGGGAACAGTTCACTTCGATTTCATTCTCAACAGGTTCCATAACCCATTGTTAAACTATCTCCTGCTCAAGGACTCAAATAATATAACCCGCATCGATTCCAGAATCACGTACGAAAATCAAATAAAAAAAAAAAAAACTGAAAAGAAAATGCGCCTTCCCCCCATCGCTCGTGCTGAAGAAGGAAACTTAGTGAACTACACCCATACTATGGCTCAAACACAATTCCATTACGAAATCATTGAAGCGACCCAAGACTTCGTGACAGAGATGGGGAGCAGAGGAAACATACATACATACAAATGGAGCCGGGGAGCACCCCAAGAAATGGAAATAGGGTTAGCGTAGAAAACTTGCAAGAAGACACTTTGCATACAATCCCAGTTACGTGCTGAGATTCTTTTCGAATTCAGTTTGCGTTGTGTCCCGAAAGATTCTCATAGATTCCCAATGAGACGACACAGAGAGTGGGAAATGTATACCTCACATAGAGTTTCCGAAGGGTTTTATGGTTTATGATGGTCGCGTAGGACAGCAAGGTCATTCCTACCCACTTCAGACTTTAGAAATTTTACAGGGGTTTGAATTTCGGGACTAAATTACATGCTGGAGGGGACAGTGTTTTTTTTTTTGTCCTTCCTTTGTTGAGTACAACTCGTAAGACCGGAAGTTTAGTGCCTCGTATACCTCGATTCAGGAGTTTCTTCCTATTTTTTTATGCCCAAGATATCTGTTGGCCAATCTACATCTTCTTAGGGCTTACTAGTAGGTACGGCTGTTCCTTGGTCGTCCGTGGCTTGGTTATTATTACAAGTTGTCACCAGACAACTAATATTCTCATAATTTAAGATTATTTTCTCGAGGATACCCGTACCGCTGCATGCAGTGTCCTGCAGTTTCTTTCGTTCTTTCGTAGACTGCAGCTTATTGGCTTCCGTGTCGGACGGGGTTTTCTTATATTTTTTTTTTTTCTTCTTATTGCTGGTTGGAAATTATTTTTCTCACTGCAATTCACGTTTCATCGCTCCGACACGAACGAAGGCAGTCTGTACTAGTTTTTTTTTTTTCGCTTTTTTGAGAGACCCTTGGGCAGTGTAGAGAGATGGTGCAATGCATCCTGGTACGGTTTTCTTTCTTGGACAGACCATGGGAAATTAAATTATGACCAAGCATTGTGTGGACTGGGTAACACTTGGACAAGTCTGCAGGCCTTTAGTTATGTCATTAGGGTAGTTTTGTGCTTGAAAAATACCTACCCTATTTTTGGGAGACTGCTGACAGAAGTGGTTTATGATGAGTAAGCCAGTGTAAATTTTAAGGAACCAGCCAGCGCGTTTGGAAATTCATTTTGAATGTAAAATTGGCTCAAATTGTCTATTTCTGTCGTAAGGTGAGGGACATTTGTTGCGGATAGCAAGGGGAATGCACTGAAATGCAGAAAATTCACAGTCAAGCCACAGCGTCACAAAGACACAATGAATGTCAGTAGAGAGGTATGGGTTGCACTCTTCCCAGTGTGTCAGCGGAAATAAAATTCCTCTGAATAGAGATGAATTTGAATTTGTAAATGATGCTTTCAGAGAAAGGCCAGTGCTCATTGACGGTGATATTAAGGCATAGGACACCAAATGCGTTTATCTTGACGCTGCTTGACCTTTCATTTCAAAAAAAGGTAATGTGCCGTCATGAGACTTCTTTAACAGCACACTTGAAAGAACTATGCGGAACTCACAAGTTAACATAACACAAGCAACTACTAGGATATGCCGGAGAGACTGACATTTGGTGCAGAATCCAGAACTGCATCTAAAGCTATTATAACTACATCAGAAGCTGGCAAAATGCGTTACGCGATAAAGGCAAAACCAAGTACAATATGCAATCAACTTACACAAAAACACAGACCTAGTCCAGAAACTGCCCTCAGCATCAGTTGTTTATGATGGCTAGGACATCTTCGAACCTAACCCAGGATGTTAATGCAGAAGAGGACAATTTAGCCATAAATAGTGCGCAAAAGATAAAGGAAACCAAAACCGAGTGTGTAACTGAAGGCAATTAGTTCATATTTGTATGATTTTGAGAATAAAATATGTATACAAATAAAAATATAAGTAAAATATTACATAAATATATCCAATATGTACAAAAATTTGTTAAAAATAAAAAACAATTGTTTGAGTGACTTACAGCCATTTAAGCCGACAGTATCTGAAAAGAGAAACGAAGAGATCGATTAGTAATTAGTTTTGAAGTTGTTTAACACAAAATTTAAAAAAATACTATGTAACACTTTAGATGTGATAGACTAAATTCATTGTAAATATTTCCATACAAATTTTCGGTCTGTATTAATCTTACTCCGAGATTCTCACACCTAGCAAGCGTCAAATGTATTATCCTGCACGGCTGTAGAGGGATTTGCAATAGGAATGTAAGTTGAAAGGAATTAAAAAAAGACAATTTCCAAATATTTAAGTACTTAAGATTAGTTCATATTTGATATTAGTTCATATTTGTATGATTTTGAGAATAAAATATGTTTACAAATAAAAATATAAGTAAAATATTACATAAATATATCTAATATGTACAAAAATTTGTTCAAAATAAAAAACAATTGTTTGAGTGACTTACAGCCATTTAAGCCGACAGTATCTGAAAAGAGAAACGAAGAGATCGATTAGTAATTAGTTTTGAAGTTGTTTAACACAAAATTTAAAAAAATACTATGTAACACTTTAGATGTGATAGACTAAATTCATTGTAAATATTTCCATACAAATTTTCGGTCTGTATTAATCTTACTCCAAGATTCTCACACCTAGCAAGCGTCAAATGTATTATCCTGCACGGCTGTAGAGGGATTTGCAATAGGAATGTAAGTTGAAAGGAATTTAAAAAAAACAATTTCCAAATATTTAAGTACTTAAGATTATATTTTCAAGTACTTCGAAAGAATTGCAAGTACAAGTACAATTCCTGGTATTGGTATTTCAATTGTTTAAGCACAAGTACCAAGGAATTGTACTTGGATTTTACAGGTCTGGACGTAACAATTTTGTATTTCAATGCAACCGGACCACTAAACTTTCTATTTAATCTGGAAATGCCAAAACGTGACCGAAATTCTGGGTTGGTGGTCACAACTATTAGAGCGCTTACTCCAATTTTCGGTCGGAATAATGGTCTTCCCAGACAGGCTGTACGTGTTAGGGATAAATTTGAGTCTACATATTCACTACTGAATGTTCCCACCCACCGTTTGAAGTCTGCCGTAAGTGCTTCAGTTCAAAATGAGCCGAATCAGTCGATTCTACGCCATTCGCAGGAATTTCAGGAATTGGGATTCGTTTATTCACAATGTGGCGAATTTTGTGTAAAGATCTTGGCATGCACCCTTACAAGATCAAATTAACTCACAATTTAGGCCTCGTGATCATTTGAAGCGCCGAAACTTATCCTAGTGAGCTCTGTGACGGAAATCCTAAAGTTCTTCGAAACAGCGATGAAACTTACTTTTGACTTAATGGCTTGCTTCAAGAGACTCCATTCCACAAAAAAATAAAGTGCACGACTGGGTCGTACGTACTTGCACCGTAATGCTACAAGTGTATAATTTTATCAGGATTAAAGTCCAAGTCTTGCTCTTCCCAGTAAAGTAGGCGTGGCTTTCCGCGTTTCGATGGAATAATAGTCATAACATTGTAGGAGTTTACTCAATGTTTTGTTTTTATAAAAATTAAAATAAATTTTTCTCAATTTCTAGTAAAAATTTTGAAAAAAAATAAGTTTTATAAAAGTGGGCGTGGCATTTCAAAATTTGGTATGCCATTATTTTGCACTTGTCTTATAATCTACTAATAATAATTTTTAGCCCAATCGCCGCACAAATACCCGAGAAACAGCTGATTTTCAATATTACCGTTATTCGAATTTTTCTTGAAAAACGTGGTATGCCACCTCATAGCATATACCCAAACTAACCCACACATCAAATTTTATCGAAATCGTTAGAGCCGTTTTCGAGAAAATCCGTTTTAACTGAAATCGGCATTAAGTAAACTACCCTTAATTTTGAGGTTAGAATGAAAATTCAAATTTCGCCTCTAGGGAATATCCCACAGACCCTATATATGAAGTTTGAAGCAAATCCGTCCAGCCGTTTAGGCTGTAGTCGAATATACAGACAGACAGACAGACTGACAGACAGACAGACAGACAGACGGCATTGGCGGACCAACTTTTTTGGACTTCTCCATTATAGTAATGTCAAGTTTGATTAAAATCTCGAGTTCCAAATTTTGCACGAATACAATACTTGCCCTATAGGTATAGGTGCAAGTAAAAAGACATTGTGCTGTGGAAGTGCGATGAAAATGATTGCCATGTTACGGTCGATGGAGTTCGCCATGTTGGGAAAATATTTTTGGGAAGAACTTGCCACCAGTGATGTGTGGTTCCAACAAGATGGTGACACATGCCACAAACCTGGTCAAACAATTGATATATTAAAAGTTTACAAATAGTGTAACCTCGAGAAATGGTCCGGTCGAATGGCAACCTCGCTCATGCGATTTAGGACCGAGGTAACGTTAACTCGTTGGTTTATGCCAACAAGCTAACAACGTAAGCAAAGCTCAATCACTGTAACCGTTCTAGCCGTGGTTATATGAACGGGACACAGTTCCATACTTAATTTAAGGTGTGTACAGCACGTGAAATAAGTTTTAGCCCAATTTCTCAATTTTGTTCGTGTTTTAAAAAAAATGCAGATACATTCCTTGTTCCTCAAAGTTCTCAAGACACAGACGTATTTATTAAAGTTGGATGCTATTAGCATGACTGACCAAAAATGGGAACAGACTAACGGATATAACGAAGTGGATAGAAAAACAGTTCTTCTTTTCGACATCATCAATGAACTGGGAAACCTAGCCACATTGAAAAGGTTCAGTTAAGTACAACTTGTAATCGAAATGAACAAGAAATGCGTGAAACTGATCTATTTACTTAAAGAACAAACATTCCTCACATCGGCACTGTTCTTACTATCCAAAGTACGGAATTCGCCTTCAAAATTTAAACTGCACCCATATAGAGACCTTGGTTGTTTGATGTCGAGTCACAGAGTAGAACTGTTAAGGATGCATTTCGAAATCTTTTCAAGTAGGGTAAACATAGTCACCATTTCTATGTCCATCCACAGCTACATATATAGGTCCGTCAGTTATAAAAGAAGCTTATGAATACAATAAAAGTCATAGGAACTCAAATTCAGACTGCTTTATCTTTAAAAGGATACCATACCATATTATAGTGGAAATATGTATGAACATAAGTGATTTAAGGTGATAAGGAAATCTAAGAGAATGAACTCCACTAACATTCTTCGAAATCCTCTAAACGTGCCTTGCTGAAAGATAGTCGCCGAAAATGGCTTCAATTCCAACCTACACATGAATACATTGCCACATCTCCTATGAAGCACTTCCGACTAGAAACAAACATATATCCTTTTTCAAAACTCCCATATTTCCGCCAGCAGTAAACTTCCCCATAAACATTCGAAATAGCTCCAGAGAAGTTCTGCCAAATCCGTTTGCTCCTTGCTTGTTCAATTGCAAAATGCAATTCTTGTCGTTGTTGATATTCCGATTCTCCTTTTTCGCCTCACAATTCGCTACAGCCAAAATCATATTTGAATATTTTCACATTCACCCGAGAAAAATAGTCTCGCATCCAATTTGTCGCGCTTTCGTTCTATTGTCTCCGTGGTACCAATAAACGTCGCATCTTGCCACCCATCACCTATAGTCACCAATCAGTGGGAGGTGATTTTTCTTTCTTTTTTATTTATTCGAAATTAAATTCGAATGGAAGTTCAATTTCGAACCCTGCCGACGAACAACGTGTCCTTGGAATGAAACTAAGAAACGTGATTATAAGCGAAAGGGTTAAGACAGAGAAAAGAAGTTGACATGAATAGAGGGCGACGAAGTAGGAGCCTTTTGTTTGTACACGCGAAAGGATTTTCTTCCAACTTGGCTATTGGTTTTGTATTCAATTTCGTTATTCCATCTGACATTTTGTCAATTTTAAAACTGCAGGATATGCATATGTAAGTGTATCGAACATCCGAAGCCAACGTGCAACATGAAAGGCATTCACCAGACACGTTATCCTTTTAATTTAATTAACAACCAAAAAACCATACTCGCTGTCTACTTTCCACTTCACTAGGTCTCTCATTCACTTAAGCCGTCAAAGAGCGGAGCACCAATGTTCACAAAGGACATTGCGTGGGAGTCAGTATGTCTACTCGTGTTCTGTAAAGTCATTGAACCGCCATTTCTACCTGAAAACTCATTCGCATTCCTTTTTTTTTGCCTGCGAATAACCTGCAAATCCTTTGACAATTTACCTAGAACTTGATGACTAGAATGACTTTCCGCCATATGCGAAGTTGATCCTCCGCAAACGACTAGGATGATGATGACGATGATGAAGTAAGCAGTTATTTTACCTTTTTTTGTGTTTTTGGTGCAAGCACAGTACACACATGCTTCATCAAACGATGAATTGCGATTTTGAACGATGAGGAGGTTGATCAATTGCAATGAAATGACTGATTCCTTTGTGAAGGACGCGAACGCACATGTGGGGGGAAGCTGATATCGAATCGAAGTCGATAAAGAAGAGATTTTAGACTTATTTTCTTGCAATCAGGTTGATTATAGAGGTGACATGATGATGACGTGGAGGAAAAGTGGATCACTTTCTTTTTGAACAGCTAACATTGGAACTTTTTGAGGGGAGACGACCTCAATGCTGGCTAATGGGTTTCAGTGTTGTTTATCTACAACAATTGTGACCATTATTGCCTTGAAATTAAGTCTATTAATCTCTGGAAACTGGAGTATCCAAATGAGATCCCTAAAATTCCTCAGAGTGTTAAGGAAGATAGAATCCTTCAACTTTAAAACTCTGTGGAAAATTATTTACATATGCGGAGATCAAGAGAAATAGTCATAGTCGCCAAAAATACCAAAGCGACAGTGCAACTATACCACCAAAGGCGTGAAAACATTAATTCCCTCACCAGGTATGGAAAAAGCGAATCCACGTAGCCAACCGCAGTTGAGCGTCTGACCATACAAGTAGGAAAACACACTATCGAGTCGAAGCAATACCCTGTCTAATTAAAAATATTGGAAGTTTCATGACTTTAATAAGAAACCTGCTAGTTACAGACATGCAAATTGTCAGCTCTTCTCAAGGTCCAATCTTTAATATTTAAGGGCCATGCTAAGTCCAAACTAAAAATTGAAAGCTAAACAGAGAATAGCAATGTGATGTACATTTTCTACTTGCAGTAATAAGGACTTCAACTGAAGTTTATGGTGATAAACCACAGCTGGTCACTAGCTGGTGGATTGCTCTAAGTAACCATTACAACTTGAAACGTTAAGCAAATTTATCTCAAATTCACCCCACCGCTTTCCAATATGAACTTCAGCTTCAACCTCAATTCCAAATTTCCGTTTCAAGAGAGATGAACAAATGGTAAGGTTATTGGCTCCTTCTCTGCATTCACCTCCATTCATGGGTCAAACGAAGGTACTGGCTCCGAAATATTCAAAAAGGAACATTCATTTGCCCTGTCCACTGTGTACAGTAACAGCAACATAAACATGGACAGTCAAGCAGCTATCAAATTCATCACCACCATAACAATCAAATCTTCAGTTCGAAGCATGGTATACCTTCTGTTGGATTCCGGGTCATATGGGCTTCCATGGGACTAAAATGGCTAAAAATAGACAAACTAGCAGCAGATTACTCACCTCTACAACAAATCAACCAACAATCTTTTGTACAACATGGCCAAGAAGAGATGGAGTACACCAAACTCATAGCTCACATAGCCATTTTCGCAGGCCGCAACTCAATGGCGGGCCATCTTAAAAAAATGAGACACAGCACTGCAGACCTACTGAGAGCCCAAGGGGACACAGAGGCAGAAGACAACAGAACACTTTTTCTCTGCGAAGGCCCAAGTCCGAACAGAATCAGATGCACAATCCTTGGCAACCTGATAACATTAAGAACCTCCCACCACCTAAAAGCATTCAATTTTTCATGAAAGCGGGCCTAAACCACACGGCACTGTAACAGCGACCTCACCCTTGATACGTACCAACACTTAGACAGGCAAAATCCTGGAGGACCAAAAATACTATAAACAACGTGTCAACACAGATACATTAAGCCCAAACAAATCTCAACTTTAACTGCAGTCTCGATAGTTTGCAATTCTTCTAGTAATATATTTAAGAAAATCGAACGAACTAGCTCGCAAGATGTAGTATGGGAACACTACCAACTTAATCCTTAGTATGATAATCAAAAGGCTAGTCCGCATTGCTCGCGCCAGGAAATAAGTTTCGAGACTTTCCTCAACGCCCTTCCAGTTTTTTATACAAGATTCGATTCGCTTTTAGGATATATGACAACTGGAAACCGAATGTATCATGTGATAGCTTATAAGAACTACAATTGCAAGATTGTTAAAGTCTAACTACCGATTAGAGAAGATCAGCTACGCATTCTGCACTTATACAAACAATCAGAGAAGCGAATGTCCTAGACTATAAAACCGAGCATTATTGGTGCAAAGAATGGAAGGTAACACCCAGGTTGGTTCTTGGACTTAACGATCCATTTGAGGTCCAATACACTTAGTCATGTAGGAGACATGCCTTCTGGAAGGACTTCAAACGATCAATATGAAAATATTCTCTGTGTCCCTTGAAATTCAAGCAAAACCCAAACATTTCTGTCTCCCATGTGCATTCCACTCAGAATATCTCACAGTATTCAGTCCAATTTTTAAAGTACAGATTATTATATTGAAAACGGTTTTTTTGAAGAACGTTTCGTAATATTGAAACTCTAGATTACAAATTTTATAAAAAAAAAAACAAACCATTCTAGAAATTTGTACCATTGCGGTTTCCTTGCAGCAACTCCATCTCCGTTCTCTTAATTTCTTAACAGGTTCGTTGCACTCCCTATTTCCAACGTATCCCACTTAAGTGGAATAGCAATCGTATATAAACTTTTCTCCAATTATTACACTTTTCCAGACAAAAGTTTTCCAGAGGAACGTCCCTATAATTGAATCCCTCCAATTCTAAAGTGTTCTCTTCATTTGCATATTGTTGACCAATTCCAAAAACTTTACTATCCCACCACAATATTCGTTGCAATTGCAACAAAGTTGGAAGTCATTACTCTTCTTCTTGTTGGTCTGCTGCTATTTCTCAGCCCCTTCCCCATACACGTACGGAAATAAACAACTTCCCAAGTAAAAGTAATCACTCAATAAGCATATACGCATGGTAATCTCCGTCCGTTCTCTCATTCATCTGTTCGAAAACTTGTTATTTGTATCCAATTGCTGTAGATACAAATTTTCTTACCACAACAGCAGTTTTCGGTTCTTCCCGTCGCACCCCGTTTTGTACAGAAACCACCGCCCGCCACCCCCAAGGAAGACATTAAAAACCATCCAAATTGCGAAGTAGTCGAAGAACATTGCCACAACGAAACCGGAGTATCTATGTATCTATATGCGAGTATATGCATCTCTAAACCTCCTTAAGTGCAGCATGCCCATTCATCTCGTTGGAGCCATGTCGGCCATCAATGCGAAGCTGGAAGAAATCAGTTCAAAGCTCCTTCCGGGCATGTATTCATGTTAATAGGTATCATGGAATTAATTAATCCCTGTCTTTGGCGGCGGCGGCGTCGTAATCGTCGTCGTCGTCGTCGTTCTGGAAAAACTTTTAGGCGCCTCAGTTTGTGTACTACTCATGGAGTCCTTTTTGCGATCCTTCAAACAGTCTCTTTCGTTTTCGTTCCCATCAAAAGCATGAACTGAAGCTGAGAAGAAAAACTTTTCTCAACAATCTGCCCGCCTCGTTGCAGTGAGTATTATACAAGTTGCACTTGAGTCCTGCTTTCCAGAAGTCTCTTCACCACACCGTTTTTGTAAAATTATGGACTACAACTTCGATATTTAACGATAAATTAAAATTTGTTTACGTGAAGTGAAATTCGTCGACCGGAGCAGCACATAGTCAGGAAGAAGACGAAGACCACTTGAGATGTTTTCCTCTTGCACTTGGACGCTTCCTGTTATCGACAAATTTCTTTGGGCTGACAGTGGGGGCATGATGCCAGTGGCAGTATGAGGTCATGTTGTTTTATGTTTTTTTTCGTCTTCGCTTACAGTTTTACAAGGCAAACTTCAAGAGTTGTTTCGTTAAAAATTCCGACAAAAAAAAAAAAAAACTGATTGCCAGTGGGGAGTTAAAACCTGCCAAAAAGTCTAGTTGTACTGGCCAGGGATTCTTCGGGGGAGTAGTGCTCGCTCTCGCACTGATGCTATGTTCTAGTTTGTTATCGTTTGAAAACATTTACTCTTCGAAGAACAATTAATGAGTTTGCAACTTGTAAAGAGATTTGTTTTCAATTTTCTAGTCTTCAGTTTGGTGGTCTACCTTAAAGAGGTGGCCCACTGTATAGGAGGAGGAGGACTATTTGTAACTGGGATTAAATTCAATATTTAGGTTATTGATAAGTGATTGATGGTTTGGCATCAATAAAGTCCATGCAGAACAGCTGTATGAACATTGTATACAATATACATATTGAAGCGACTTATTTGGGTTTCAGGAGGGAGTACTCGTTCTACGTAAACAACACTTAATGGAGATCTAGGTTTGCAGTTCAACATATTATGCAACATTCTCTTTACAGATGAAATTATCTGCTTTAAAAGAAGATTTACAAATACAAACAAGACCCAAGACTTACCTTTTCATAAAACTTCGCGTTGTGCGTGTTATATTTTTCAAAAGAATGGAATGCCTTCTCCTCAACGTAAAATCTTTTTATGACTGTTTTACTCTCGGAAGTGTGTTAGACGCTCCCCAGGAGTGGGGTCAGAGCAAAATGTTTCCCTGGGATTCGAACATCGAGTCTATAGCTTAGTTGTCCGACATAAGTCCTTGGGGTTGTGCTATAGACGGAAAAACATAAAACCAGCCAGATAAGTCCACCCTAGCGACTCGAGATATGCAATTAGCTCCCACGGCGCTAGATACGATCCAATAAAATCAGCGTTGGGACTGAGGAATTCATCGCCATGTTGCCCCAGCTAAACAGGACACGGCACCCTCCTCAATCCTTCGTATAGAAGGATAGAAATAGAAACCACGGAAAGAGCACACGATTGAGGACTGAACAGAGATGGGTCCAAGACAGGCGAGCGCATAGCACCTGGACTGTTTTCAGTCGTTTCCGTTGTAAGCATGTGTAAGTGAGGCATAATAGGAGCTCTCGACTGCCCATTTTTGAAACGTCCAATCACCCCAGATAGATGTTAAGAAAGTCACTGTACTCCCTAACGCACAGGCTTAGAATTCCGGCCCACGACTTCTGTCGTTCTTATATGGATGAAGAAGAGGAAGAATCGTTATCATCTTCCGCTCTGCATTATCTGCATCAAGAAAGCAGATCCTGGAGGTATACTTCTGAGCCTACCGTAAGCGGAGTATACCCACCTAACCAAACCTAATGCCTAGTCAAACGGTCGGTATTCCAAACAATGATGTTTGCTGGCAACAGCAGGTATTAAAGATGAACATTTCGCACGGCTTAAAGCGTATCTTGCAGTTCAGACCGAGAACGAAGGCTTCAAATTATAGCACACTACATACAGAAATACCTGGAGACATAGAATATTTCCTAAAGGAAAACTCCCAAGAATGATGGATCCAGTTAACAGAAAACAATTTTGGAGTTATTGATAGATTGAATAGAAAACGTACAGTTCAGATCGAAAAAGTGAAAAACGGCCAATTTTGTGAGCGCTCAATTCGTAATGGGAAAACGAGTGCTCGAAGGGACCTAGGTTTGCACCTACATAGGTATGTCATCAAAGAACAGTATTTTAAAAGACTTTTACAAGAAAAAACAATTAATTTCAAGACGTAGGCTACTCTACAATAAAATACATTTGTTCGTACCGAAAACGCCTGACCTTAGAAACGATAGAAGATAGCCTTTCTCATGATTTCCTCTGCTAAGTGAATGATAGGTTTCAAATTCATTTCCTGTTGTTGGAAATTTAAATGAAATTCACTTTAGAAGACCATCCACGTGAGCTATAAATCAGTACCTGATGTCACTTAATTTACATTATTTGCAGTGGCACTGTGAAACCTACATGCTAACCCTCTAAACAGTGGCAGTGGCTTTTAGCAGAAAAGGAAAGAACAAAAAAAAAAAAAAAAAGTAACCAAAACTTGCAGCGATGGCACCTAAATTTCAACTTGTTTCTGTTCTCGATGATTACCACAGACCACTACTGCACACACACTCAGCTCAGGGCGTACAAAAGTGAAAGAATAAATCACCCAACATACGTTCCTGCAAGGTGTGCTCTCTTCGTCTTTTTTTTTTTGTAGTGAAAAGTGTACAGGTGAGGTACATAGGGATTCAGGATATTTGTCCTTTTTCCGAATGTGTATGCGTGTTGATACACAACACTAGAGGCAATATCACTGCGACATTTGGGGAAATGTTTACCCTCGCTTCAACATAGTAGTAACATCCCAGAGAACATATATATGTACATATACATATACATGTGCATATGAAAATGTATTCCACGAATTGGGGTTCTGAAAAGTTTATATGAACAAGCTTTAGCCTCTATCTTGCAGAATATGAAGGTTTATTGTTCGTAAGCAGGCCCTATTAACACTTCTCGACGTCCTAGCAGGGTTCAGCCAAGTGCGACGTTGGTCAGCAAAACTTCCTTTTCCGTAGAATCTAGATAAGCCAAGCTAAGCCCCTCTAAACCCAAAGACACTTAGAAACTTTTCAGAACTGGTATCAGAGAATTGCTTAGGAAGACTATATTCATAAATACTTGGCCAATGTATGAAATTATTTCATACCACCCATTCTTCACGAAAAGATACAAGATACGACTTTCGCTTTTAGAAGTTGCCAAATTGAACCTGAAAAACGATATAAATTGAAGAGAACATTTAGAAAACAGAAGCCAGAGAGATGTACTGGCTATGCCTTAGGGCTTTTGGTAAGACTTGGGTTGGGTTGGGTAGTTGTCCCCGTTCATGAAGGACGCACTTAGACCAGATAAAAGTCCATTGTGGTACCACTATGGGATGAAGAAGACATGAAGACTCTCCATTTGGAATAAGAGGCAAAGCAAACAGTGTGGGTGTTAACCCATGCCGAAGACGTATGTTTTTAGGGATTAAACCAGTTTGACCTAGCGACGAAAATTTTTATTTTGCTTCGGTCTAGTCTGAATAAATCATTGAAGAAGTACTTACTTAGGGTTTAATGGGTTCACAGGAGATGTGTCTCTCTTCTTCTACAGAAATCGTTGAAGAGTGCACCTTGCCTTCTGGCATTTCTGTCTACCTACTGGTTTTTCTAGAATCCACCTCTGGCCAAATTTGACATGTGCAGATATTTTTATACCTACTATTAACCATTCTTATGTCTAGCTTATCTAGTCTAATTCTATCGATTTAATATGTGCTGACGGTTTCACCTATTATCAGTGAACTTTTGATTTGCACTAGCTAGCTAACTCGTCCGCTTTACAATTGCATGTGGCCTGGAACCCAGTACAGGGATACGATACAGGGATGCACCTGACAGTGTACTCGTTAAGAGAACCGCGGCATTGCTTTGCCTACTTGGATCGAGTTGTTGGCTATTTCAAGACTTTTATTGCTCTGCACTCTAACGAGTTAATCGAACTCCAGGTCGCATCTTCACGGACCACTGTGAGTTCTGCTACAGTGGTCCGACAGTCGTGTGGTCATGTACAAATCAAATGCCCTAGAGTATGCCCACCTGTTCCAGACATTGTCTTAGACGAAAGATCTTAAACCGAACAAAATTTACTGGCATTCACTGGCTAAAGTAGATAGGAAAATGCTTCCTTTTACTATTATCGAGCATCCAACATAGTGGTCCCTTAATCTTGTACTAACTCCCCAGATCCGCTATGCTGGATGGGTGCTCCTAGACTGAAGACCTTACGACATTTCAACGAACGCACGGTCGAACACATAGGAGCAGTCTTAAAGGTTGCTAAAACTACATAGAGTATCTTGTTCGCAAAATGCCAGACATGTGCGCAAAGGACTGGAAACATTCAAAGTTACCAAAGCCATGAGTGCGCATCCTTGATTCCGTCACGAATCAACCAATTAGGACAGATGGTCGGTTTATACATTAAAGACATCGACTTGAACAAACATGTCTACAGACTCTACCACTCGCCTGACATACGAAGAAGAGGAAGAAATTCTGCGAAGACACGTTCTCCCCGGGCTGATTACAATCTCGGACAAAAATCTTAGACTTCCTTCCACGAACTCGAGTTCCTATGGTCTAACCAATGAGCAACAACAAACAGTCCAGATATGTCCTGCTAAAAAGTGCAACAACTGCTGACGATTTGATTAACTGTGACCACACAACTTGCCCTAACAATACACCACACGCACACAAAAGGGACACAAATGGTTTACAATGTCGCTTCATTCAATTGTTCAATCCTCCACAGGACACACTCCCCGGTGTCAGGATTTTCATTTATCCCCATACATCTCACTAAAGAACTTAAATCTGTTTCACAAAATTACAAAATTCAATTTAATTCGATTGAGTTTGGCATTAGCAACCGCATGTCATGACCACGCAGGACTGCATTCCAATAATGCAAGGATGCACAGCCAGATGTCATCTCTGTGGGTACAGTTCCCACATACATATGCCAGAAACAAAAACCGAGAGCACACTAAGAAACTCTCAGTGTGGTCAACAAATTATCAGAAAATTACTTAAGTTTGAGGTTTGTTTCTAAGACAAACGGTAAAGGACCTAAAGTAGCAAAAAAAAAAATAATAAAAAAAAACTCCATTGAAACTAGTTGCTCTTAAACGGTCAACAATCAATTTAATGACGAAAAAAAAAAAACCTCCTCAAAGGAATAGTTTAGTGGTAAACAAGGATAATGGAGTGGCAGGATCTTCTTGTTCACAAACATTTTTTTTTTTTTTTTTTCTTCTTCTTCTTCTTCTACTTTTACTTAGGTTAAATCACATACCAAGAATCGCCAGAAGCAAAAAAGACAGAATCTCTTCCACAAAAATGTTTACAACCTTGGATCAACCAGCGAAGATGAAGATAGAGAAAGAATCTCTTTTCCGAGAAGAAGAAGACGAAGAGGAAGAAAAAAAATGTTTGCAGTCGAATTCCAGGTTTCCATCAGATGCCAGGATTCAGGGTATCATTGCCATTCAGGTTAAGTGGAATGAAAACTTGTAATGGAATCTAACTCCAACATTCAAGCATTTTTTAGCGAATTGCAATCATTACGTGCCCTATTCGGATTCTTCGAAGGATAAAAAATATGCTTTCAAAGGATTTTCTTGAATTAAATTTGATAGCCTTATCGTTATCCATCTACTAGAACACTAAAAAAAAAAATGCGTTACTCTGTCATCTGGCAGGTAATCATATAAGCGGCTTACTCAAGGGGGGTAATTGTCGACGTTCGCCCGGGGAATTCCGTTGCGAAAGGAAGAATTCCTCTTCTTTTTTTTTTCTTTTTTGTATGTTAAACCAACCCCAAGTGCAGCATAGCAGCAGTAGTAGTAGCGTCCTCGCCGCCCCAGTGAAAGTTGGAAAAATCTTAAATCTTTTTCGCAGTGGGCGGCTTTTGTACGCGATTGCATGAGTCGAATGAGAATGTCCCTCTCCCCACACATCCTTCAGTGAAATATTACAAAGGACTTAGAGATGTGACTTCGAACGCAGCTAGGGTAAAAGTACAATAATACAAAAAAAAAAAAAGGGGAGGACTCCCTGCGGAAGTAGTGGCAATGCGTGTGTGTACGTCTGTTCAACTTGTGGATTTAGGTAAATTGTTGCTCCGAGATTTATGAATGTGTCGGGCAGAGCGGGGGGGCGCGCGAGCCAAAGGACTGCACACGGCCGACAACGACAAGTTTTCACACCAAAGGGCGACAAGCCACCTAAACAATCGTTATCGTGCAGGTCCCTATACATTTGGGGAATGCCCTCGGGAGAACTATACGAACAAGATTAGAGCAACAAACGGAAGGAGACTCAAAGAAACTAAGCACAATCCAAACAATGCAATACAAGCTGTGTTCGACATTGGATTGGGAACCAATTGCAGAAACAAAATGTCGTTAAGGACAAATTAGACGCCAAGAACGCGTCCAATTCACCAATTCACGACTGCAACCTGGATTGAGTACAGGTACCAAACTACCTATTTTATTATGGCACGGAAAAGGTAGCAAACAACAACATCGATCCATATCATTGGATATGCTGAGTACATTGGACTTGTAGTGTTGGCCATAACATGAAGCTATAGCTGCAGACATCAGGAAGTCATTTTCATAAGCAGCCATAAGAAGGCAGTACACCTAACCCTACATGTCGGTGAGGTCAGCATTGAATCGAAGCCGTGCATCACGTACCTGCAAGTGCTGCTGGTTGCAGTGGCATTATTCAGATTAATCCCAAATATTAGAGGACTAAAGCAGCTAACTAGTGAGTCAATACTCTAGTACATGGAGTTAGCGCCATACCATATATTAGAAGGAAGAACTCGGCACATACTAATGAGTATGTTCCGTCCTTAGAACTGTATCAGAGGATCCAACAAGTATGATCTTGGACCGAATGCACATCGATCTAAAAGCGAAGCGATCTTGAACGGGGACGAATGGTTCCGGGAATATTTTTAGAGGTGCAAGCATGTAGATGACCCTGAAACCAAAGCACTTGCTTTTTGAATGTTCGAACTACACAAGAGCTAGAAACATCTTGAAAAGAGAAATCGACAGCCAAGAAGCCTGATCACATGTATGTATGTTTGCGACAAGAGAAGACTGCAAGCAAAGTTATCGTAAGTATGATACAGCAACAGTGTATAGAGAAACGAAGAATTTACTAGCTGTACCACATAAGAGAACAGAGACAAAACGTCTAACTTGCCCCTGCGAAGAAAAGCCTTGTCTGAGGCGGAGAAACAGAACAGAACAATAAAAGTGGGCATAACTTGAAGCAAGGGCTATTGATGGGGTCACCACATCCTCAAATCTGTTGGAAAATGCCGGTTCGAAACTTTTCACTGACGAGCTGACCAGGCGAGGGTCACTAGTGGAAATAGGTACCATTAAGGGCAATATTAACCTTAACTTCCTCCAGTTTGTCGATAGCCGTGGGTGGAACAAGTTGTACCATAGCAAGAAAGACATAACTTGGTACATCAATGCAAGATATTGCCAAAGTTGTACCCTTTGGAAGACCAGTCAGACAAACTTAACATTCCGCACAGTACCTGCTGTAGAATATGCAAGGATGCTAATGAGGAAGAGTATCTGCATCACTTCCTATGTAGATGTTAGACCCCAGCGAGGAACAGTGGAGCACGCTCTGGGAAAAACAATCTTTGTGGATAATCTCGAAGAGAAAGCTGATAAAAAGATTAGAGAATGTACTCCACCGGCTGGCTCTAAACACATTTAGACTAACACGTGCTAACACCCTTGCCGACTTTACCTATTTGTGATTCATGTGTCAAACTGTACGGCATTTTCCACCTTTTCAGTTCGCACACTCTAATAAAATGTCCACTGCTTCAAGCCCTTGAATTTCCCCTGACTTAATGTATAAGTACATCGAGTACAAAGCAGAATATATTTTTGAATTTCCTTCTAGCTGGGATTTTGTTTAATGCGATCCCTGATTGTAAAGGCCACCCGTAGAGATCTATTAATAGACACCACCCGGGAGTATATTTCGCTCAACAAGAAATCGACAACAACCAGAAAAGGGGTAAAGACTATATACGTAGTATAGTCATAACTCGTTTGTTAAGAGCGATAAAACAAAGACAGAAATAACTCCCCTTACGGGTCAAAAGTCACGGACCTCGAGAGAGTTCGTTGAGACGTCACACAAAGTCTTCTGTCAAATAAGTCTCATCTCGAGCGAAAATTGAAATTTCCTTCCATCGTTACCCACCATCGCCACCACTACCACCATCACCATCACAAATACATTACAGGAGGGTGCGGAGGCGCTGGTATACTCGTATACAACAACAGTGGTAACGCGGCAACAGAAGCGCCTGTCTTTCATGTCTAATAACGTCGGTGACATGAAAAACCGCACTCAACCTCTTGGGCTATTTTTTTGCTACCTTCATCTCTCCCTTAAGCTATTTTTAGCAGCAGTAGCGCAACTAGTGGCATCATCGGCAAACCCTCCACCCCCTAGAAGCATAGTCGATGCAATACATATTTTCTTTTTCGTTTTATTTTGTTGTTGTTTGGTTCTCAATGGAAGAAGAAGCGACAAGCGACAGGCGACAGGATTGCGGAACAACAATGACAGGCCAAAAGGACACCGGGGGTTCAAAATGCCATTCTCCGTCATCATCGGCGGATGAATGGAATGTTGATGCTTGTCTACTGCTGGCTGCTACTGTTTCTACTGCTTCTGTTGTTATTTAACCAATGGAAGGAAATTTTTTTTATAATTTAGTTTTAATCCTTAAAAGCTTATTTAGCGCTTAAACTTTTATGCTAACAAAGCAGGCAGCGGCAACGATATTTTATTAAAATCCAACGACGTCGTCCTGAACTCTCACGATGTCGTTAAACATCCGCTATATTGGTTCATTGTTCTTTGTTTCCTTTCGGTTGTTTTTATTTTTTTTCTTACTTTTCAATTTTGTTTGAGGGTTGATAGGTTTGTTTGTTTTGCGCGGGTGGTTATACCATTACGCGAGGAGGGTTTCCATTTTTTTTATTTTTTGTGTTTTTGTCGGAAGTTATTTAAAAGAGGATTAGAGGGTGAAAAGTTCATTCACACAAGTAAGACTGGTCGCGGGGGTGGTGGGCGTTTGTGGGAGGACGATTAGTCCTACCGGTCTGTAAGGTGTTAAGTTTGATTGTTGTTCAATTATTAATATTATAAGGTAGGAGGAGTTGTTAAGTTAAATGGTTCCTGTTGGATTTAATTCACTAATTGATCGGATTAGGCCATGTAGTGGCGGGCGAATGGTTTGGGCATTAATATGGATGAGGTACTGGTGGAAACACCATGGTCTTAAAATTGAGTATTTTCCAATCTCAGATCTTTAAAGGATTAAGGTATCGGTCTGTGCTTCGGAAATAATACACAAGCAATGATGTATCCTAGATTTGAGGATATTTTGGATTACATTCCTGTCCACTCAGATGGTTAGTGGGATTGTAAATCATGAGAAAAACCCAAAATTCTTATGAAAAGTCGTGATATTGTTATTTTAATTCAAAGTACAACCTCAAGTTAGTAATGTAATATAACATCTGCCGTATGTCCTCCTCGACTTTGGCTACAAATAGTCATTTTTTTACATTTTTTTTCACATATTTTCGATTGTATTTAGCGAATTAGTTAGGATCAAAGAAAAAAGTCGGTTTTAAATCCGGCGTGGCAAATTTGTCACGCAATAGAGCCTTATTTTTAACAACTGTGTGGTGCCACATACCGTCCTTGCGAAAATAACTTCGACCATGGCCATAGCATTAATTTCAAGAAAAGAACAGTCAAACAAACAGTCATCGAAAAACAATGGCCCTGTGAAACTGCAAGCCCCACTCGTTGTGGATGAAGAGGTTGTTTCGATATTTGTTGGCTTGGCAACCCCAGATGCGACATTTTGATTTGTTAAATAGTTTTGTACAAAAAATCATTATCTTAGTCATTCATTTCCAGGATGCAATCAGCGAAAGTACGAAGTTGTTCTTAAACGAACTTGACTGTATAAGTATGTAGGTTAAGATCGTTACGCAAAAAGCGGTGCAAAACGGGCCAATTCTTGTGACCGTCTCGAAATATCAGGTGACCTTGCCGAACGAACACGAGATGAAGTCTTCACATCGATAATTTGCACGAAACGTTCAAATCTATCGATTAAATACACTATAGTTGTGCAAGAAGGTTAAAAGAAGTACGAACTTTACAAAACGCTTCCGTGATATTTTCACACTTACTGCAGTGATAACCTCCAAGGTATTACGTATGTATCAGAAGTAACCGCAATGATAATTGAATGTTGACAATTCAACAATACTAGCAGTCGCCACTAAGGACCTTTGCCGAACTTATAAACGTGACGCAGAACGGTGCCAGTGCTCAGCGGCAGACACCCACTACAGTTTGTTGGTTCCATGGTAAAGTTTAGTCTACAAACGGAAACCAAGAACCTCATCACATAACTTTAAAGACGATCGTCGTCTAAACGGTAGCACGAAGAACAGGGTTCTCTTTAGTTTATTTCACCAATAGGGTTTGATAGTTTAAAAATAAATACTTGGCTCAACAGGTCGATGGGACCCAAGGCCTAGCTTCCCACAACCATTCGTGTTGTGCGTCTTATATTCTTTACACGAATGGAAGGGGCCTACTGTTTAATGCCGTATCCGAAGGGCAATTTGTTATTTGAGAAGCTTTTTCAGGACAGTTGTACTCTCCGATGTTTGTCAGACGCTCGCGAGAGGTGGGGCCGATAAAAACTTTTAGGTGTTGCGACTGAGATTCGAACCTGAACCCCTTGCTCCAAAGTCCAACGCACTTACCACTGAGCCACGGCGCCCACTTGATAGTTTACTTATAGGAAAAAACAGATAACTTTAAAAAAACGTACGTGAAGCAAAACTATTTCTAAACGATTTCGTCAGACGATCAGACGATGAGGGCCCAGTCTTCTAATTGAGGTCTTTTCATAGACTTTTACATAAATCCGTGACTCAATGTGTCATGTCAGAGTTTTACTTGGAGTTTCTGTTTCATCTGCTCGTGCATTGCTAGTCGAAAGCAGTCGATTACAGCTCTTTGGATCACACTTAGAGACTGTTTATTTCAAGGCACAAAAAGTCAAAACCTGATCAACGGATGGTGTTCGGCTAAATGTGGCTAGCGTGTTTGAAATGACAACTGTCATCTTGTTCAGAACAGCTAAGGGACTCTGGCAGTGAAAGAGTCATTTCAAGAATACATGGATATGATTCTCATACTAAGAACAGGCCTCAGAAGTAAATTTTCGTTCTTAAATGAAGTGGGTTCACAGCTACAGCTCGGAATAGATATGCGCCTCTGCCTTACTCTCGCCCAGCGTCTGAAGCCAAAAAGAATAATAAGCAAATGTTATTAAAACCAAGTAGTAAAGGATTCGGCGTTAGAATCTGTATGGAGAACGAAAGGTAAATTCCTTGTAAGGCAAACATTTCTGCTGTCGAAAGCCATGCGTTTAATATACAATTGAGCCACGTCGAAATTAATTTATAAATTGGTAATAATTTCAATATTTAAGCGTCCTTTTGTGATCATAAGTTTCAAAAAGTGCAAAGATTAAGATGAGCCTCATCACAGTCACGATGGGTATTGCAGGTATTTCTTAGTGTCTATATCTTAGACATTTACATTGCGAGTGTTGAGAGTGACAGAGGAATCCCTAATACACCAACCAGAATCCTTGCTAGTATGTTTCTATTTTGCCACAGAAATATCCAAACCTACCTAATAGTTGTGAACGAGGTTCTTCTGTAAATTTAATGAAATTGTTGCTTGTGGAGATGATAGTATCATTCAAATATCAGGAATTTTACCGCGGACTCATGCTGTAATTTTACAGCCTCCTGTCAAGTAACAACTCACTCTTTTTTGGACTGCTTTCAATATTTGTCATTATGGGACTTTGTCCTTGTCCTTCCAATATCGTTAGGCTAATAGTTCAACACAAAAACTGAAGGTCTCCAAGCAACATAGTAGATACTATTTCGGTCGCGTAAAAAACATTTGATGTTTCATCATCTTTCCAAAGTGAACGAGTCGCGAACTCAAGCTACAGGCTCCGCAGATAAAATCGATTGGACTTATCACGATCCCTGCACCTATGAAATTCAGTTCATATTCAACGAATGAATGTAAAACCAAAGATGAAATCCATTCAAAAGCCTTCTTTGTACAAGCTTTTCTTGAATCTCCGAAACTAATTCAGAATTTTTGAACCCGAAGTTGAAAGTTAAGAAACTGTAAAACTGCTATTGAACAGCAAAAAGATCTCTCAAGCATTCAGAACTAACCCTTTCTACAATGACTTTTGCAGAAGCTGTAGGAATGAGGAAGAAAAGGAGACCATCTGTCACCTCCTTTCCAACATTAGGAAGGCCACACTAGGTAAATACCTTTTCAATGATCTCAATGATCTGAATACCGCCTGTACGGGTGACATTGGTTCTTTCATAAAAAGGAGCGGATGGTTCCAGGAGCAAGAGCGTGACCCACCCACCTTACTTAACGGCAGCACTGGTCTAAGTGCATCGTCATCGAGGGCCGGCCTAAACTAACCAACCAACCAACACTTTCTATGCAAAGCATTGTTATTTTGGGTTACTGGTATGTCCATACTCTGGAAACGATCTGTCAAAACAGCCCAAAACGATCTCTGTAGGACCTGAGTAGACGTAGAAGAAGCTACCTCTCAAGCTATTCCCAACATTGGAAAGACCACACTTAGCAAACACGTATTAATAATACAAAAAGTGCATCTACGAGCTCCTCGACAAAACTTAAGTATGAAGTTTAAATCTTAAAAGTCGATTTTGTACCTAAATTAGTAAAGGCATCTTCTTTAGCATCGCCAAATAGATTTATCAGTTCACCAGAGAAGAAGAGAAAGCCCAACGTCCATGAATGTGACAGTGGACAGTTGTAACTTTGACATACTCATAGTAATCGTACGTCAACTAAACCCTTAAGTATGCCATTCTAAATCGTTGGCTCTAATTCATGGACTCTATCTAATTCGCATAAAAATATCCTTGGTGGTTGAAAGAGAACAAATTCGCTCGGTACGAGTATTTGGTACCGCTTACGACAGTGTACTCCATAGGAGTAGCTTCTACGAAAAGGTACTAATCCTTTTCTGTTCTGAACTTCCAGAGACAACTAAACCCCAGTAGAATAAAGGAGCTTCTAAAATCGGTGGACCCCCAGTCTAGACTTCATAGTATTCGAAGGCATCCTGTTTAAAGCTCTGATTTCAACATTGTGTATTGTTTGATGGAAGAAAGACTCGGAAACGGAAATCTCTAAATTTGCTGGCATTCTCAAGAGAGACGTCTCGTCTTTCTTCTTAAGGATGTGTATCCTTAATATTTATTGCCCCGCATGACTCTATTTTTAGCTGTCATTGACATATCATCCATCAAAGTCTCAGCTGCTGGACATGATTCTGAAGGTGGTGACAACTCTGTATGTTTTATGTCATGTCGCTGCGTTCGGCCCCCTATACATCTTTACATCTTTTGTGCTTCTGTAACAAACCAAGTTAATCCCATAAAAGTGAAAACTTTTTCAATCAATTTCCACTCCAGAGGATCTGATGACACATCTAAGTTTCTATTAACCAACACACACACCAGAACTCACTTCATCTTCAATAAGAAAAATTCACTCAAATTCTCACCATCTCGCGATGAAAACCGAATCCAAGGACGAAACGAAAAAAACCCCAAAGCCGCTCGCAGACAATTGGCGGCCGAAAATATAGCAAATTATCGATATTATTATTGGAATTTGTTATACTTGGGATGGAGGAGGGGAGGGAGAACCCCCCAACCCAACATCTCACTCTGCGGTGAAAGTCGCAAAAACAACTTTTCCCATTATAACCGTAAAAATAATAATAACTCCGGAGAACAATGACAGTGGCGCTCAAAATAGAGATATTTTATATACTATACCTATGTATGTGCGTCTCAGTGACAAAGGGATAAGTCTCAACATAATACTAAGGGACTTCCCTCTATTGATTTGCGGTTCAGAATAAATCAGCTCAGATGGGAATCAAATTAACATCAGGGACAGGGTATCCTCCAAACAAAAAATCCACCAAATTCACATTCATTTATTCCACAAGGAAGAAAGAAATTACTTGCAAATGTTGTTTCTCGTATGTATGTTTATTTCAAATTATCCTTCGTCTTCGTGCGACACAACTAAAAATTATTATTGACCTAGAACGAGCAACTATACTAGTATCTATCTATCTATACTTTTTCCAGAGATGATAAAACTAAAAATGCGAAATAAATATTTATAAGGACGACACACAAACACAGAAATAGACGCATGTATGTATGTAGGTAGGTAGTGTACAACAAAAGGACCTGCTCTCTTTCTCTCTACGAGTATTTGCGTCTCGTTCTAGGAGTTTGTTTATTATTTATCGAGGGAAGGCAAATGGATGGCCAACAAATGGGATCACGTTGGTACGGGCGGAGGGGACCAAGGAACAAGGAGCCAGGAGAGAATATTTCTTGGTATTCTGAAAATTGGGTGCCGTATTATTATTTTTTCTTTTATTTTTTTATTGAAATTTCATGTTTTGTAGTTTTTTTTTTTACCATATCGGTGATAGAGTTGTTTTTTTTTTGTATCCATATCTCGTATTTTTGAATCTTAGTAAACAAGCTATTGCGTATGGAGAAACTGTTTGTGTTAGATACGGAAAATTGGTAAAATATTGAAAGTTTTAGTGGAGGGGTAGATTTGTGCTATGACCGTGGTCATCTCTCGGTCTTTGTGATGCCAGAATTCTTCGAGCGGTTATTATCTGGGACATGGCAACAGTCCAAAAGGCGTGGAGAAATATATTACCTATTAAAGCTGTAGTTGCTCGGAATTAGGTATTTAGTTTTTGTTTTCTTTTTTATATCGATGACGATGGTCGAATGCGACGAAATTGTAAAAAAAAAAAGAAAACTTACAACCTGTGTAGCTACGAGTAGCCAACACTTCGTTAATAGAGAAGCTACAAGCTATATTGAGAGGAGTGGACATGTACAAGAGCCATATCAAAGAACAATTTCAGTTCAAACGAGCAAATCAGTGTAATCCCCATTTAAGTGGACATTAAGAGCCAATATTGAATCCTTGCTGCTGACAGAGCTTAACCCTATACGACACAGGACAAGTAGGACAGCAAGTAATGTTTTACAGCAAACCATAAACATTTCATTTTTCTAGTTGTAAAAGAGCAAGTCAACACGTAATCAGAAAAAAACGTAGAAGATGTCATAAAAATCAAATGAAAAAATCGCCGCAAAATTTTATCCGATTTGTTTCGACACAACTTATGAAGTGGGGAAGCAAAACAACTGCTTTTTGTATCAGTGCACGCTATTAGTCGCCTCTGTAAGTAAGTTCATAAAGGATCAGCTAAAATCTTCATGGAAATTCATTAAATTTGAATGGACCACCTCAAAAACAGAAAAGCAAAGAAAACAGGACTTTGGAAGAATAGGTATTTTTGGTGAGTTAACCTACTGACTAAAGCTATGTTCCGACGCAAACTCCAACAACAATGTAACTTCAGGGATCAAACGAAGAATTCCTCTTGCCTTTCCAATCGATATTTCTTTGGGCTAAGAAGCCAATTAAGTAGTTAGGCCTTGTTCAGAAACACCAAGGAGACGCTACACATTTAAGACCCTCATCATCCCTATCCTGCTTTAGGCCGCAGAAGCATGCAAGTCAACAAAGGCCAATGAAGGCATCCTTGGTTGTTTTGAACACAAAAGTCTTCGAACTATTTTCGGTTCTACTTGCATTGACGGGCTTTGGAGTTGGAGATTTATCAGCGAATTGTACAAGCTGTGCAGCGATATCGACCTATAAAGTAAGCATCAGTTGCCAAAGGTCATAAATGAACACCAGCCCTCCGGCCTTGAAAGAGGACCTCAACCAACTTGGAGTGCACAACTGAAGGCAGTTACCTAAAGACCACGCTAACTGGAGAGGATTGTTGGTTGAGGCCCAGGTCCACCCTGGACTGTAGCGCCACCTAAGTAAGCAAGTATGTTCAGACAACTGTCAAATCTACAAATATTATCAGATCTGGAAATATAAAAATTGTCCAAATTTACTGACAATCGTGTGAACTATCAATTTTGGCCTGACAGTTTGGTACCAAAAAATAGTCGGACAATCGCCAGATCGCCATCTCACAATAAAATTCCACGTATTTGCCAATCGTCGGCGCACTCTTAAGTAGGTATCATTGTCACACATTTGGGGCATTTGCATACTCATTGGCAAATGTCGGATCTGCTAAGCTATGACATTTTTTTTTGAAGATGTTTTTGTTTTTTGATGCATGGTACGTATTTTCCTGCTGAGTACTCCCAACTATTGTTGTATCTAGTTTGATTTTGTCAAGCGAAAACAAATAATGACAGGGGAGCGGTTGAAGGCGAACTACCCAATCGGCGGACTAACCAATTTTTTGGCCCCATACTATGCCATTTGTTGTGGTCATTCGTCTTCATCTTCTCTGCTTTCCGTTTGAGGTCAACAGGGTCAAAAGTGCCTCGTTTTGTTCCATTTTGATTTAAATTTTGCACCGATTGCACGATAGAAAGAAGTTCTGTGAAATATTTATGTCTGACAACGTCTAACAATTGATCTGAAAATTTTTCGTGAAGAAATAATGTACCAAACATGAACTCACAATTTTTGTTCTGAGACTTTTGTAGCAAAATATTGTCAGTCAGTCAGCTGTCAATGAATTTACAGGAATTTTGACAATGACAACCAAATGAACTGGCAATTTAACACTGCTTTTTCACCAATTGCTAGCACATTCCCAGACCTGACTATAGTTCCAGAGCTGGCATTCACCTGAACTAAATCACTCGTTTCACATGGTTTTAGACTGATTTTGATACTGACAGGGACTACTTTGAATAAAATAAATCCCTTTTGGTAACAAACAAATTTTTAGGACTAAGATTTGTTTATATGCTTATACGACAGTCTTTGTTTCTTCAATGTTTCTCTAGTAAAGATTATTGTAAAAACGAACAAATAAAAGTTTAAAACATATCCTTAAAATGAAACTACACTAAACCTCTTTAAAACGATTCACTTTAAATGTAAATTCTCCTCAATGGCAACCCTGCTCTCGCCACAAAAGTGACAACAAAGTCCCGGTTGAAAGAGGTTGGGCTTTGCTGTATAGAAAAAGAGATTTTCTTTCGAGCCAAGTTGATGCCGACTGTGTTTCCTGGTCGACTAGTACATCAGCTGAAATAACTTACTGTGTAGTATACAAAATTGATTTTAGTGAGAATTGTATTTCGTTACGTAGCAATGTTAAGTTCTAACTACAAAGTGTAAAATTAATGAAAATAGAACACTGATTTGTTAGTCAAAACGGCTTTCGTAACACAAACAGAAAACAGAGTTTTAATCCTTTTGTAATGGTCTTTTGGCATGTTGAAGTAGGTAGGACTTCATTTGTCTTTCAAATTAGATGTAGCATTTTGAAAATTTTCGGTGAAATACCCACATCGTACAAGTGTTAAGGTCTGAGTTTCAAAACAGAGCTCATCCCTCAGCATTTTCGAAGAAAATTGCTCGTTTGAAAGCCTCAACGTTTAAACAAAAAAAAAAGAGGTTTGTATTATACATGCATAAATGGTTTCCTTATAAGAGAGTAACATATGTATGTACGCTCGACAAATATTCACCCATCAAACATCAAAAGTACCCAGGTGAACCCAGAAAAAGGCTACCTTCTTAATTCCTCTTAATAATGTCACATTACTCCGAGATTTTTTTCCCTAAATGTGTACTATAGACTGGGTAAAACTTATTTATAAAATTGTCACCCAAAATGTCAAGTTGCCTCAATAGCATCTCTGGCTTCGATACATTTCAATATAGCCGATAACCCGTTTTTGGTAGGAGGTGCTTAGATTTAGTGAGTTGATAAGTACAAATAGAGAAAGCAGACTTTTATGTAGCAAGATGATACTTACTGCCATTTCTGGGCGACTAGTACTTCAGCTGGAATTGCACGTTATTTTGGGAGAATTTGGAGAGCGTTTTGAGGTGAGTTGACTTACAGTGATGATAAAAGAGTAAAAGGGGTATGGAGGTACAAATGTTTGAGAAAAAAAACTATTTCAAGACTACTTTATCTTATCTTTTGGACTCTATTTCCAGCTTTATTGTGGATACGAGCTATGTACTTCCATAACTAATGAGAAAAACGAAAAATTATTTCAGACCAAGATGGGGGCATAGTTCCATATACACACAGAGTGCCCCATGCACAAAAAAAAAAATGTTTTCGTTCATTCATGATGTGGTCTATGATGTATCCAGGAACCAATGTCTATTAAAATGAGCCAAAGGGGATTAACCTCAACTCTAATCTTCCTCAACCTGTTGCAGTCAAAAGATACCAACGTTTGACTATTATATATGTATCTTATCAACACATATCTTAACAACAACTTTGTCAACAACCGTTTCAAAACTATTTTCCCCACAGCGGAGTCTTGGAAGAACGAAAGAATGACAGTCACCAATGGGATGGCTCAAATGTACCAGAGTTGCAAAATCAAGAAATCAAGACCCCCATTCGGAGGTTAGTAGGTCTAAACCCCCAAAGCGTGCTTTAAGTTGCAGTAGAACAAAAGTGAGACTAACAGAGCAAAAAACATACGTGAACACTGGGTGTAGATCAGGCAATCTGTACCACCTGTAAAGTGGTGAAAGAAGTCTGCGACTCAAAGTGATACGAGCTTCAGTGGTACCAAGAATAAATTGCATCATAAAAATCCGTGAGATATGTACATACCAAAGTTTAAGTAATTTCCCGATCAACGCAGTCAACAACCTCTATAGATAGAATGGCTGCAGTAGGGACATACTTAGACCAAAAGAAGGCCATAAGGTGACACCACTATGGAAAAATTGGATTACCATCACCCGAAATGTACGAAAGAACTTTTCATGTGAAACAAGAGGTGGAATAACCATTTTCGGTGTGAAAATAATGCCTAAGATGCATGATTTGTCGTAGGTATTTAACAAGTCGTAAGTCAGGAGACAAAACCTTGGCTAGATCGTTAAGATCTTGCAAGAAGTATTCCCCCTAATCTCGTCAAAAACAGAAGGGCAAGTACAAGTGGATTATGGTTTCCTCCTTTTCATCGTCCTTACAGATTCTATGAAATTCATTGTACGGACCACAATGGTTACTAAGATGCCTGTCTACCGAACGATGCCCCGTGAGCTTGCCAATGTTCCCAGTTCTGAACTGATTTGTTTAAAAGAGTCTGCACTCTATTTAGTCAGCTCTTGACTGGTATATTCTTGTGACCTAGAACCCAACACAGGGAGACGTCGAGATGCACGACATCGCTCTACTAACATGGATCATACTATTACCGATTCCAAGGCTTTTATTGCTGCTTGACTATAGAAAACAATAGTGATGTACTAGGTCCAGTTAAATGAAAACCAGGCTACCGATTCTTGGATTTCTTCCTGGAATACACTACAGTGGTCCAGCAGTCATGTTGCGATATATGTAGATATCCAGTGCTGTAGTGCTAAAGTCCCGCACCTAGTCCATATTTCCATGAGCCAGTTACAAGGATTCCCGCATTCGAAATGCTGCTTTAGTCGCCTCTAACCTGAAAAATGTTTCAACGACGAAGAATTTGGAGCGCAGTTTCTTATGGAGCTTTACGAGTCAGTACTTCGTGTCAGGAACTACAACACCCAACTGGAAGTCTGATAATTTGACAGGAATTTTTGCCAAATATGTTAGCTGCCACACATCGCAATAACTAACAGCTGCGTAAGTACAAACATAGTAACCTATCCTCGAATATTTCTCAAATCCTTACACAATCTCATCTTATGCCTTCAGCACCCGCCCACTATGCTAATTTATGAATAAGGCCACATTGCCTTATCGTTTTCTCATTCCCGTCAAAATTCCCGATTTATATTCCATAGAGAGTTTGTTCGTTCATACTATAAGGACCTTCCCCCTGCTCCACGCGAGCGGAGGATTCATCCCGAAACAGCAGAGCGCTTATATCACAATATTGTCAACGACTGATTTACTCAGAGACGCGAAATATTACCCCCCCTACCCTCTTGTCAGTCTCATCAGGAAGAACAACAACAACGACATTCCGAGCCATTCTATTGACCGACTTGACTGACTGACAGGCAGACTTGTCGCGCGAGACGTGTGACATCTGCACAACACGGCACACAACACATTCACAGTCGACTGACAGCATCAAATGTGTCACTTTTCTGAGAGTTGTCGTTCATCGCCGCCGTCCCAGCACCAGCACCACCAGCAGCAGCAGCAGCAGCAGTAGTAGCAGCTCATGTGAGTCGTTGGGTGTCCTTTTGGGAAAGTTAAGCGCTGAAAATTATGCAACAATTCATTATGAGCTTATGCCTGAATACACTATATTGTGTATGTGTGTGTGTGTATATGAATTGAGAGGAGTGAAAGGACGATTTGCGACACAATAACGAAAGAAGAAGAGTTGCGTGCTGTGTGCCCAAGCCATGAGGGTGCCGCCTAGCCTATAGTGTCGCCAGCATATTGTGCACCTGCTACCACTTTCATTACATCGAGTAATTGAATACGTTAACGTAATCCATTCGGGTGGCATATATTGGCAGATGTATGTATGTACTTTGATTATCCTCTCAACAGAGGGAGTAGGTACTGACGGCACTGCAATTTGAAAACGTCGGTTGCATTTTAATTGATGAATTTAGAGTATTAATTCTAACCGTGTGTGTGTGTGTGTGTGTGTGCGTACGTGTTTGCCTAAGTGGGAGGATGGGCTGGCTGAAAACGTTGATAACGGCGCTACGCTCTGCCGTGTTCCGTTCATATTTGGGTGGATTAGTTCGATGCTTAAGGTAAGTGAGACTTGTGATGTGTATGTACGTGGGGGGTGATTACTTTGGCGAAGGATTTGTGAATCAATCAAGGATTTGTGCATCAATCAGTTTTGTCAAAGGTCGATCGAGATCTTTGCTTTTGAAAATTGAATCCTGACAAATTTGATGAAGGCAAACCCACACATTCGTGCAGGGATATGATTGCAATGAAGGTATTATTTACACTGCATGTACATATTTGGATGTGTTACCAGAGCAGTGTAGGGTAGTGTGGTAGGAGTGAAATTGATGTCAAATGCGTAGGTAATGCCATATTTAGGGGTCTTTGACATCAAAGAGGAGTTTTATTGAATAAACCATCTGCATTGCCTTCAGTTGATCTCTAAGCGGAAATTGGATCCGCCTGATTGAAAGTCACGTCTGTCTGGACGACACCTTACATTTTAGTAGTTAAATCCCTTTGAAACCAAAACGAACATCAATTCAAATTACCTTTCGTGCCTGCAATTCGTATGACTCCCATTACTTAATTGATATTCGTATCTCTTTAGAGAGAGGAGCATAAATGATTCAGTCTGGCAACATAGAATCCAATACTACGGATGTATGAAGCTTAAGTTCCGATGAAACTAGGGACTATATTTGACGAAATCATCAGCCCTATAAATATTGGCAGCATTGCTTTGTCCTGAACCACGCAGCACAGGTGAATGCCTCAGTTAATGCAGCCGCAGCTTACAGGTAAACAATTCCATGGGTACTAGGTGAATGCAAATGTCTAGTATTTATACCGAGGAGTAGCAAGTCAATGATATTTTCAGAACGAAATCGGATAAGCATTCATATACTTACTAGCCCCAAAGACTTTAGACCTACAAGCCTCACCTCGTTTCATCCTTAGGCATTCCCTTTAAACTCCATTCTAGGAATATACATCCATATATGTATGTCTCCAGCTCATCAGGCCAATATGTTGAAACAGCCTTGGGTGAAGTTATAGAAAGATTCTTAAGTTCACAGATGCTCTAAGTGTGATGCTGCAACGGACTTCATATAAGAGACTCGAACTTCATATAAGAGACTCAGCGACATGTAGACCTTTTCCGTTCAGAGAATCTAAGTGGAATCTGGAATCTACATAGCCTTATGGACACTAAAGCATCTTGGAAACGATTCCATAAGAATTGGTTTCGTCTTCAACTGACTACATGATATGAAACCTCAACATAAGGAAACCCCTTCTAGGTATACAACCTTCGAGAGAAGGAAAAGAGAATGGAAGCGTTATCTATACCTATGATGTAGGTATATATGTACATATATACACGAACGATTTGAAAATGGACAACTAAGCACATCGAAGCCTTTCGGACCATTACAGTCATTTGTGTCCCAGGGCTCGGTTATGCTAATGAGCTTATTACGACTCCCTAGTGGATATGATAGTGGACAGGAACAGCCAGACTAGTATTGCCTTGTCAAGAAACACACGACCTGATTACAGCAAACCTAACTCAATGGAGCTACTTGGTAAATAAAGACCAGATATTGCTAGAATTATATCAATTACAACAGGCCTCTCGCCAATCCGGTAAACATGCGGCTTTACAGAATCTGAAAGGATACTAACGAAAAAGAATTTCTACATAACTTCCGATCCTAGCGAGAGTTAGGCAGCACAGCCTTAAAAAAACATTTTTTCGTGGATTTATCCAGGCGAGATTTTTGCCGTAACAAAAAGGCTTAATTCTAGCCCTAAGTTCCTTCTCCACAAATCCGCTAATCTACCTACCTACCTATTATACCACACGAAATTCACGATAGTGACCTTCGTAGACATATAGGGAGGCTACAACAACTTAGGCAAAACCTAGTAGTCTCAGACTGCCTTAAACAGTATTTACTAGAACTAAAATGGAACGGAGTGGGCTTTAAATTATTGCACTTCACCATCATCACTGAAACACTACAAACTTCGGGAGATTGAAACAGTGACTTAGACTCAGTGGTATACTGAACTATAAGCTGGGTCTCCCATCATTCACCTGATGTACACAATCTTCGTCAGATTCATTTTACCTTATCTGATGACCTGCCCCAGATGAAGTAACGTATGTACCTTAGGGAACTGAACAAAATTTAGCATTATAGGGTCATACTAGCTGCAGTAAAACTACCCAAGCTCTGAAACTTGAATCTTGCACTTATTCCATTGTACTTGCACCGGAAACAATGGTATTTTAGGAAAGGCATGTGCTACGGCACCATGGTACCACTTGGTCGTCTTAGGAATTACAGAAGCAGCACGAAGTGAGAGATGAAATACACCTGTCGGCTAGCCGTGTCTCTAGATATCTCTAGACCAGGCAAATTCCAGTACTTACAACCTCCTGACAGACACTGCTCTCTGTCTTTGCGAATACCTTAGCCTTTTCCAAATCATGAAAGGCGCCATCGGCGGATACAGAAACCACCTCAGCCCTTCCAAAATTTATAATATTCTTGGCATGATCCAAGAAGGTACCATAGTCGTTTCTTCATCCGTTGTGCTGATCCTTGGACGGTAGATGATTGAAGTCAACCGATGAAAGAGTGCACCAGACTTACTGGAAACTTAAAGGTTTTGAGAAATATTGGTGATACGCTTTTGGATATAAAACTTTGTGACAAAGGTTCTTCCTGAACCTATTTATGAATTATTTCGATGGGGTAATACCCCTCAGTCTCAACGTACCCAGCAACCAATATGGTGTCTAATAACCGTCTTCCGAAAGAATTTGAATTGGTCGGGAGATCAACGAGAGGATAAAGGAATGCCAGCGGTTGTGTATCACTGTACTGCATGTACTTCTACTTGACTCAAATGAATGAATTTTTAGGGTAAATCTCCGAATAGGCAAGCCCGGCACAGTGGTCATAGTGCATGCCCCAAACAGGGACATATTCCAGGAAAAATACAAACAAAGAAATACGAATGTTTCTTGCTTCTAAGCTACAACTCCCCACAGTTTAATGCTAATTAAGAATTCGCAGAAAGATAGCTACTTTAACTCGCTAAGTGCAAAAAAGACTCACGAATTACCCGCTCTAGCCGACCATCAGTTAATTCGCTCTCTCCAGCAGCGCTTCCCTTTCATAATCGTCATGCTATTGTCTTGCACTTTATTTATATCCCCATTCTACCTGCCAATTCCTGTTTCACATCAACAAACAAACAAAAATTCGTCTCTGCAAAAATGTACAAATAAATACATAACCTTATCTGTTTCCGGAGTTTCCGGTTTCCTTTCCCCCACTCCCACTAAAAAAAAAAAAAAAACCCGAAAAAAAATAAACTAAAGTTTTTTTCTAAGAGAATTTCCTGGAATAGTTCTTTTTCCCTTTTGCCATCCTCAACTCTTTGCCTCCATAGAAATGTATAGAAACTCTGCTCGAGGAAGAAAAAAAGAAACGAAAAAGGATAAGGAATTCCTTTCCATTTTTGTACCTTTTTTGGTGGGTTTCCCCCAACAGATTACTATGTAGAGCAGAGCCGGTGTGTAGCAAGTAAAACTATTTTGCAATATAACCGCTGCAAGGCGAGTGCAGGACTTGAATTTTGTATCCCTTTCCAATTTTTTTTTTTTTTTGCTTTCACCTCTGTAAGTCCTGGAAATTTTTGCACAGCCATAGGGATAGGTATAGAAGCCACAGGATGTAAATAACCCGATAATATTTAGATACACACTGTAAGGATATCCCTCGGGTTTGGTTTTGGCTCATCCTTGTGTATACCTTCTTGTACGGAGGAAAGAAACCGTTTGTATAGTTTGTTTCGGTGGTCCCTTTTTGGCAAGCGAACTACTTCCGTGGAATGATGATGAATCCTTTAAGAAACTGTGTTCCAGTTTCTCCGAGCACGATGGATTAGAGCATGAGCTCATGAATGACCCAACGACACCTTTCACAGAGAGTTCACCTTTTGTCAGCGTTGATTTTAATCCCATTATCCTTTAATTTACCCAATTTATCCCCATCCTCTGAAAGGATACATACATACAAACATACACACAATCGTCGGTTAGAGTTATAGACCGGGTGTCTTCAATGGCAAGTGATTACTTTGCAGCAATACAGAGCAGAGAACTCAACTCCTGAGTCAACTTTGTCTTGATCTTATTTCTTTGGAAAAACCTTTTTCCAAAGGTGTGTAACAACAGGAAATTCAATTAAAACGAAATCCTTCGAAAGGATTAAAATGGGAAATGTTATAGCATTTCAAAGCATGACTTGATGGGAAGAAACTAATTGAATTCATTTATTTTGTTGGTGTATTGCTACCTAAAAATCACACGCAATTCATCAGCTTTACCAAAGAACACGACGGCGGCGGCAGTGGCAGCGCCGCGACGAAGACGAATATACATAAACATACATATATACTCGCACACACACTCACAAATAGTGAGGGTGGAGGAGTGGAGTGGGAAGGTCCTTGAATGGAAATTAGCAGCAAACTAAAATAACAGATACAATTTGGGAGTACACAGGGCGGATGGATGGGCATTGATGGTGGCTTTTAGACTGCCACAAAATTTCAATAGAGTTGCCAATTAATTTAATTATAATTAATTAATTTCGAAAAATATTAAAATTGAAACCTTTTAACAATTATAGGCTCGCCCGGCGCCTTGTTTCACGTTTTATCTATGGCTATGGCTATGGCTATGACTATGGCTAGGCGGGTTCAAATAATAATCGGTCCGACTGATGGCCAATTGTTTTCAATGGAATTTGGAAAATGTTTGCTCTGTGCATTGTATATGTATAGTATGTGGACAACAGGGGGGTGGGAAATGGAGAATGAGTGGGGGTAGAACGGTGGAATTTTCAGGATTATTTGAATGGAGAGGCTTTGAAAGCAGCACTTTCCAACACAGCTTCAATTGTTGATCCTTGAAACATTGTAGATTATGTAATCACTTTGTTCGATGATGGATGTTGAGTGAGATTGTTTTTGCCAAAACAATGAGTTTCTAGTGAATGGGCTTTGGAATCACAAATATTTTTGGCGGAAATTACCTTGAAAGGGGTGATGATTCTGCAAATTCCCAAATTAAATTTAAGGGGATCGAGGTATACTGTAAATTTCTGGAAATGCTTTTATAGCCATAAGAGTAATTTATTGCCAGGATAAACAGCACACGAAATGTATGTATGTACGTAGTACATGGTTATGGTAATACACTAAAATGAGTTTTGAGTTTGTTTTCGAAATCCGGCCGCAAATATTAAGTGCGATATATGTAATTTCTGATTGTTTTAATGCCTCTGTAATGCTGCGGACTCAAAAATTTGTTTTGATTCTGACAAATGGATTGATTTCTGGCAACCAACGATCAGGATTAATTTGGAAAGTTACACGCATACACATGAGCCTATAAGAGGTTGGTTTGTTTCGAACCCACTCGATGCAGGCAAATATTGTATGCCCCCCTCATAAGGTGCAGTTATCTGTAAAGGACTGCCTTAAGGGTCTATTTAACAAAAGCTCAAGGACATTCAATATCTCAACTTTGTATCAAAGGGCGCAATAGCCATGTTCTTGCACCAATGTCGCGGAATATTACAAAGGACTCAGAAAGTATTTCAGTAGCAAGACCTTCATACTAGCATCTAACTAACAAAACGAGGTATACGACAATTATCAATATACCTTTGTTCTACTCCACTGCATATACATATATTGTATCTGAAGAAAAGAGAACAAAAACGAGAGCAACTAGATGCAATTATCATAATACTCAATACAAGGTAAAACTAAGACGTGTTACTAACTTCGAGCTAGGGTTTTCAAGGTTAGAAAACGGGTGCAGGAGATCGCGTTTAGAATAGCTAATGCTGAGTTTGAAATCGAAACTGAAAAGATTTGAGCGAACTTTCCCTAAGATAAGGGAAATTGGATCGTTATGACCATAAGAGGTACGATAGTAAATAGAAGAGTCGAATGCATCGTAAAGTCTCTATGATCCTCAAGCAGATTAAGGCAGTCTTGACGGGGACGCAAAAGACGGGGCTAAGGTTCCAGGGTAGACCACGAAGGGCAAACCGAAGGAAACGACGTTGAATGTTTTCATTACATGAACTCACTGAACGGACTAGGCTTCAATGACGTACTCAAGGAGAAAGCCAAGGAAGTCAGTGTAGAGTGGTTTTGTCAGAAAAAGGTTGGGGAGTTCTTGGTAGCATAGTTACACAAAGCCAAGTGATAAGTTGGCGAAGTGAAATTTAGCTCCTTGTCCCCCAGAATCTTAAGATCGCGAAAAGAATGAAGTAAGAAGGGTATATAGAGATTGGAAAAGTTATAGCGGAGGGGAGACATGTTTGAACTTCCAAGAAATAGTAGTAGTCTACCATTTGGAGATGTTGAGCTCTAAAGAACTATCGATGTCTGAAGTGGCATCAGTATAAAGGGATACGTGGAAATACTTAATGACTCTCAGGATCCTCAATGGCTTTAATCAACAGAAGGGGGCCTAGATGGCTGCCTTGAAGGACACAGGGCTACCTGGCTTCACAAGGAACCGAGAGGATAAATCTAAAACGGACGCTATAAGAACGGTGTTGAAACTATGAAGATATCCATTTTAACAAAGACGAGGGCACATAGTTTAAAAAAAATTAATTGATAAGATATCCTATCGAAAGCTTTCCTAAAATCGGTTGCAATAACATCGACTTCGTTGCCATTTTCTAATGATGAAAGGGCAAAGGACCACATTTCACGTTTTGCACAGAGAAAGGCTGTCTAAGGAATTCGAAGTCCACAGTGGGGTTCGGCGAGACTGCATACTTTCACCAATAGTATTTTTATTGGTGATTAGCGATGTGCTAAACGCGGCCTTATCAACAGGAAATGAAGGAATTCGAAGGGGCCCTTGCATATGAACTCAAACACCTCGATTAACTCGGCAAAGACAAAAATGATCAGCCTAAGACCGAACTCATCAAATCATATATGCATTAGTTGAGAGAGTAGAGAGTTTCCAATATCTTGGGAGTATTGGAGGATATAGCCAGTTGAATAGGCAAAGCAAAATCTGCGTTTGGGATGCTATTCACAGTTTGGCGTAGTAATGCAATTAGGTTAACCACCAAGCTGCGACTGTTCTGTTTCAACGTTGAATTCGTGTTGGTATATGGATGTAGTACCTGGAGGCTGACTGTCACTATCACTTGCAAGCTGCAAACGTTTGTGAATAGGTGCCTGTGCTATACCTTTAGGATTTTCTGGCCGGACCGTATCTTTAACGAACAACTTTATCAGAAAACGGACCATGAACGAACCTACTGGCACAACCATACGACGACGAAAGTGGCAATGGATTGGACATACTCTCCGAAAGGTCCATAGCTAAAAGCCCGATGCAATGGAACCCCCTTACTCAGGATGGCAGAATATGCGGCGCTCCTAGGAGTTCGTGGCGCAGAACTGTTGAGAACGAAGCACGGCAATTGGGAAAAAGTTGGGGAAAGCTGAGGCACATTTCCAGAAAATACACACGAAATGGCGCGTAAGGGTTGTAGAGGCCCTAGAACCCACAAGTGGATACAAGACTTAAGTAAGTAAAATACAAAATACGTTCAAAGAGCTTGGGTGTATGAGAAAGTTTAGCAATCGGACGGTAAGTAGTGGCACCATTCTTCGATTCCTTTTTATGTATGGGTGTTATGATAGAGGTCTTCCAAACTTTCGCCTTGTGAGAAGCGTAGAAAAACTAGCAAGGAAATGAGAGCGGTATCATTAGGACAGGATAAGAGTTCATCATTGAAACAGGTCGAAAATGAGTGAGAGTTAGTGGTATAAGCCAAGCAGTGTTCACAAACTACTTATTCACGGACCGACTTTTACTTCATTTCCCAACTCTCAGAAGTGGTTTTAGATGACCAGGATATACTGACAGTGTTGATGCATAAACCCAACCCAAAACTTTCTCATTGAAAGGATCCAGTTTCTAAAAAGTTTATAGTTCTAGACGATGATCATCAAGAAATATCTAATGGACTTTGGAAATGTGGAATTAACTCAAGCTGATCCTTCGTCTTTGAATTTAATGCCAAAAGTGATGAAAAACTGCTTAACTAAGATGAGTAAGATGAGACGTATCGACTGATTGCCTGACCAAAAAAGAACCAATCTGACAACAATGAGAGAAATATTTAAAAAGCAATGAGAGTTTTCCCGACTGCAGCCATGGAGCTACTTTTGAAACTAAATCCTTTGCAACTTGTAGTCGAGAAATAAGTATACAAGCAAAGCGGTTATATAAATGGAGACAGGAGGTATGTAAGGATGCACTATAACTTATGACCAGTCTTACAGAATATATCAGATGTTGTGAAGAAGATCTGAAGAATCTCACAACATATTGAGCTCAGCGAGATTCCAGAACATGTGTTGAATTTCTGTGAGGGAAGATTGAAATAATTGGGTAAGTACAAGCCATAACCAAAGTCAGTTCTCTTCCTTAGATTCTTACTAAAGGAAACCGAATCACAGAGAAGAGTCTACGACAGATTTCTTCCACCAAGGAGTAATAAGAGTACAAGACTATCGTAAACAGCTAAAAAATGTCAGGGGCTACCAGGTGCCCAAACCAAAGATTGTTTAAAAAAAAATTCAAATGAACTCACCGATCACCGAGGGCAGCTTATGGGGACAGAACCGTAGAAGGTTTTCTTTAAGATAAAACCAAGTTTAAATTATGTAGTACAACCCCCCGGCAAGGATACTATAAGAAAGATTTCTTTTGCAATTTAAGTCGTATTAGGTACGTGCTTGTTAACACGTCGATCGGAAAAATGTTTAGTAGAAACGATGGAGGTACCATTTTCGACATCAATCATTTAAAATAGTTGCGTTCATCGAAAATGGGTATAATTCCCACCAGGAGATGGAATGTAACGCAAGGGCTTCACAAGGAGAATTGACTAAATATGGAACCCAACCATAAATGGGTAAAACGACTGCACAGTAAAAGAATGAGAGTGATAGCCAGACAAGTAAGTCCCTTACCATGCAACATTCAGCTTTCTAATGACAGTTACGCTCATGAATGTTTGTCACAATCTAGCCATACAATATGTTGTACCACGGATGGCTTCAAACTTTTGACTTGTAGTGTAGACTCCTTGAACGTAAGTGCACCTTTCCGCCGTGCGTCGCCACATTAAGTCCTACGCGTGTCTTTTTTTTGATTGATTTCGAAAATTTTTTACAATATTCACTCCAACATAGGCTCACTGCCCATCAAGAAGCCATTTTTCTTCATTATCTTGAAAATTCGATTTCGCCTCCGTCGGTTTATTGAAAGTTTTGCCAAAGCGACCGCAAATCATTTTATTCAAATTTAAATCCTTTACACATTCGCCCATGGAGCATGATCTTGCAACAAAGTAGGTAAGCAGCAGCAAAACACTGGAACCTTTCTACAAAGCGGTTAGGTTCCTAAGCCCCAAATCAGAATCATTATCATCAGCTAGCACCTTTTCCTAGTCCGTACGCGTACACATATACGCATACATATGCAAATACAATGAGCTCAGCAAATTGCCTTTTCATTGTTTTCCGAAAATTGTTTCTACTCGTGAAAAGGAACCCAAAAACCGATGAAGGAACTAGAATATACGAGCACCAAGGGACCAAATACACAGGCACACGGGCCAAATCCTTTGAGTCATTGTCCTTCGACAACCAACAACGTTTTGCACACGAGCTTATGGCACAAATTGCTTGTGGTCTTGCAACCACTCAGGCAAATCACTGTTTTCCTTCTTCGTCGTCGACGGTCCATCTATTCATGGATATCTACGTACATATCCATCTGTATATGTACATAGTACATATATGCATATATAGCTTACAACTGACCTATGGGTGTATGCGTACACAGATGTGTAGGTACATATATCCTTGACAGAGATAATCTGGATTTGTCTTCATGGTCTTCTTCAAGATCTGTGCACGACAGAGAGAAAGAGAAACAGAGCAATGTATGTACATATATATGCATGTATGTGCTTACACGAAGTCATCCTTTTTATTGAAATCCTTTGTTTATCTGAATCCTGGATATCTGGCCTGAGCTGCCGGAGCCACAACGCACACTGCACACGACTGTCCATGTCCTGTGAGAGATTATTATTCATTCCTTTGGGGAATTCTTGATGCATTTTATCGAATGCATAAGATTTCCCACAAGGAAACCGAAAGTTTTCCTACAGGCTTGTACGTAGTACCTGTGCAGTCCCTGCTGCACACACATTTCAGATGTAACCAATTAAATTAAGTTAATTAGCATGCATAAATCAGACTGTCCGCCCTATGGGGAGGCACAACTTAACCGGGGGTATTAAGTCAGTGGAAAGTTTTCCATTTTGAACTTCTCTCATTGAAACAAAGCGGACCGCAAGAAGAACGCACATTGTGGCGGTTCACATAAATGGTGACACTGTTGCAAGTTGTATCTTATTGCAGTTCTTAGTCGCCTTCGCTGTTCACACACATGTGGTCCTTATGATGAAAACTCTGTTTTGTGCTCTCGATACACAGCACAACAACAAGAGGTAAACTTTCCAGGTGCACTCTCTCTTCTCCTTGTTGTTTATACATGTAGTTACAACTGTGCAAGTGTGCGAATGTGTGTGCGGAAGGATTCAAAAGTTTTTAATTAAAATCTGCAGTATTTCAATTGAGAGTATCTACATACATACATGCATACATACATACATATGTACATGTGTATGTCACTCGGTTTGTTGGAAGACTGTCTCTGACGAAAGTTAGGAATTACTATTTTCGGTTGCTCCGTTTGTGCCGCAGAGGAGAAGTCGATTTTGAGCGTTTATTTGGGGGTCATTACTAAGGGTACGCAATTAAATTTGCGATTTACTTGGGAAGTTTTTTCTTACCGCAGTCAAAATGGCTGTGCTCCAACAGAGTGTACTTGTAGCGAATGACAAAAACTTGCGTTGTCGTCGTAGGGAGGATGTAAATAAGGTCAGTGAGGTTGTTTACATGGTGTAATGGAAATTGGGGAAAACTTGAAGACTTTGCGCTAGAAATTAGAGTTAGCTAATCAGTGACATGAAGTGCTTATAACTTTGGTACTAAAGGAGCAACACCAACGGTATGTGTTTTGAGGGGTGTTCCCTTCTCGAAACTTTTCTCGTGTGACTGCGGAAGAGGTAGAGTTTTGTGTTCTTGGGAATAGAAAACAGGAATCTTTTCTAACTTCCGAGAAGCTCATGGAGAAAATGATTTCCCAAAAGCGTGTTTATAGATACTTTTCATTCTTTCCGAAACAATGTGTGCAGAAAACTGCTTACTAGAAATTGTTCTCTTCATGGTAATCGCAGGTTAGAGTCGTTTTTTATTCTACTCTAATGCTAGGAACTTGCTTTAGACTAGACTAGACTACGTACTTGCACCATTAAGCTGAAGATTGGAAATCATGCAGGATAAATAAAGTGGGCATGGAATTACGCAGTTTTGAGATAGGTAAACCTGATACTTTTGAACTTTGTATTATCAAAAATATTCTAGTGAAAGAATGATTTTTTAAAAAGAACACCTTCAAAAGGGGGCGTGGCCATACATAATGCAAGAATGAATTATAGAGACTTTGACTGCCTATCAATTTCGTCTTCATGATCTTTTTCATTTCTGGTCAAAACATTAAAGAACTGAAAAATTTTATAAAGTGGGCGTAATATCGTAAATTTTGTACGACATATCTTTGCAAATGTCTTATATTTAACATAAATCCAGTCCAATCGCTAGCAAATACCCGAGAAAGAGGCGACTTTCAATATTACCGAAAAACGTAGTATCCCATCCTATAGCATATACCCAAACCACCCCAAATACTGAACTTTGTCAAAATCGATAGGGCCGTTTTCGAGAAAATCGATTTTTATTAAAATCGGAATCAAGTAAAGTGTCCTTAATTTTGAGGTTAGATTGGAAATTCCGATTTCGCTTAGAGGTGTGTCCGCACAAATCACAGATGTGAAATTTGAGCAAATCCGTTAACCTGTTTAGGTTGCAGTCGACCATAGAGACAGACACTTTTTTTGACTTTCCATCATAGTAATGTCAAGTTTGATTAAAACCTTGAGTTCCAAATTTTTACGCGCAACCAATACTTAACCTAAAGAGTACAAAGTCCCAGTAAAAACGTAAATCGCATGATTTAGACTTTGGTATACTCATAGGTTATTTTAACACTGGCAGGTGTTTCCCACTCAAAATCCCGACAGAAAGTCAGTATCATACCTCAGCGGAACGAAATGAGTCGCTTTACGCTTGAACGACGATGGGAAATATTGAAAATTTATTTTCAAAGTGAGTGCTATGTAGCCCAAACAGTGCGTTATTTGAAAAGAAGCTTTGGCCGACATGAAGCACCCACCACGCCTGCTGTATGCAAGTTTGTGCAAAAACTTCGTGAGACTGGTATGCTAGTGGACAACACCCATGGTCCCCGTCGTCGTATGGTGCGCACAGACGAGAATGTGGCTGCTGTAGCCGAGAGTGTGAGACTCAATTCACGAACATCAACTCGCCATCGATCTCAACAGGTCAACATTTCACGCACTAGCAGTAGCCTGAGGAGAATTTGCACAAAGAACTCGGATTATTCGCTTACAAGGTCCAATTGACTCAGAAATTGAAGGCGCACGACCATCCGCTTCGTCAACGCTTCGCAGTTTGGGCCTTAGAGTAGCTTGAACTGGATAACGATTTTGGGTGAAAAATCACCTTTTCTGACGAGGCCATTTTCATCTCGGCGGCTACGTTAACAATCAAAATTGCCGCATCTGGGTCTCGGAAAACCCGCACGTTACTGTCAAAAAGCTTATGCAGCCACAGAGAGTGACAGCTTGGTGCGGATTGTGAAGTGGTGGCATCACTGGACCATTTTTCTTCGAAAATAAGGCCGGGAACAACGGTGGGCGTTACAGAGCCAAGTTAACCGACCTTTTTTTTCACTGAAATTCAAGACATGAACCTGGCCGACCTCTGGCTCATGCAGAAGGGGGCGCGCCATGGCACACAGTCCATGCCACAATCGACCTTTTGCGCACTAAATTCCCAAATCGTGTTATTAGCCGTCTTGCCGCTGTCATTTGGCCGCCTCGAAGTTGCAATTTGACCCCTTTGGACTTTTTTTTGTAACCAATGTTATGCCAACAATCCGGAAACGATTCAAACACTTAAGGCCAATATCATCCAAGCAATCGAACGATTTCGAAGATCTAGTGAGGCAGTTCTCTCAAACGCCAATGAACTGCAATGAACTAACAGATATAGAGTTTGGGAGTTCCTCTGGAATGATAATTAAACTAATCATTCCTTGGGGACGATTCATTCCAAGAGGTACCTAAAGCACCCACAAATACTAGCTTGTGATTGCCTGTTAGGACAACGATGCTATGTCCAACAGAGGTAATACACAGTTCCATCATCAAGCACCTCATCATCGGAAAAACCAAAGGAGGGACTGCTGCAGTAGTTCTCAAGGAGACGTAGCAGCAACTAAGTACTTTCTGACCCACCGCATAGATTTTTGAAATGTAGACGAATGTGTACCTAAGCCTCACAGCAAGATGGGACAGCAAGAGATTAGAAAACACCTACCAGACTACCTATATGTATCAATTCCACAAAATTTCAGAGAAAACAAAAATTACTTCCATTTCCACGAAACGTTTTTAGGTCCCATTTTAAGACCTTTTAGCACATCTTCATATTTTACGCAAGGCTTATCTCGAGCCCATTTCAATTCGATTCAATTGTCAGTGTTTTTTCCCTTCGATAAGCCTACTCTTGCGATTAACTTGTTCCCTCACACATAAAGATCTCAATCTCTATCTCAGTTTATTTGCCGTTTTTATTTATTTTATTTTTTTTTGCACTGAACCTACTTACATTTCGCCGCTCCCCCCACTCACTATGGGCTTCCTCCATCGACGACGTAGATCGAAATCCGTTCCAAGATTGATTGCTTTGTTAGCAATCTCCGTCGTCTATCAGTTCTCTGTCGAAATTGGCATTTATCCTGAACGCACAGCAGCAGAGCACAACCAATAAAAACTCCTAATTTATAACATCAATTTTAATTGCCAACATTCGACCTCATCACCGGTAATAGGCCCGCTCCTCGAAATCCCATCTACCATACTCGTGGTGGTATAGGCCCACAAATAGATGGATGGACTTATGGGGTAATTTAAGGAATCCTCTTAGGTTTAAAGAAAAATTGCCCCAATGAGTGGTAGAGCAAGTAAAGTAGTGGCAGTCAGTGGTGGTAGCCATCGTAGTGGGCTTCGTCCAACTAATAAGGTAACATCGATAAATTGCCTTTGGAAACGAATAAGAACCAAAGAAATATGTTACTACACGTATGTAGGGGGTGCAGGTGGGTCCGACCGAATGATGATGATGATGATGATGATGGTGATGCTGAGTAAGTAGAACGCACATATACGCACACGAAATTAAGCATCTGTAATTGATGGGCGAGTTCCTCGACGCTGGATTTCTTCTCTTCTTTTTTTTTTTTTTTTGGGAAGAAAATGTTACGAGTATACCAGTTTGGAAACGATTTCCTATTATGGATATAATGGACCATGGGCAGGGAAGATTAAAGCTTGGATTTCTTGTGCTGGGGATATGAGTCTAATTTGCTTGCGAAATCCACTTCGATCAACTGGTCACAATTAATGAATTCGGCACGAATACCAGGTGAGATGATGGAGTTTTGTGTGAAATCGTTTAGAGGTGCTATTAGCAGAAGTGTGTTGGATCAAATGCGAGAGGTGTACTTAGAATGTCGAATTACACCAGCGCTTTTCTTTGGAAAGTTTCATCTGTAAATAATTCATCAACAAAATCTGGAAGAAATAATATACCAACTTATAGTATTCAATCCATCTGTAGACTGGGTTGGAGTTCCATGACAGAAAGTTGGCTGTTTGCATGAAAGCAATTAAATGAAACTTTTCACTCAAATACCGACAAAGTGAGATGCTTTTATTGAAATAAAAGATCTGAGACTACTAGATGCATCCACTCACAAAGAGAAAGACGACGACACCAAGCACATTTTCAACGAGCTCAGGAGTAAACTAGGTAAGGTCCGGGGTGTTGCGTTTAATGTGTACTGGGTGCTTTAAGTGTAGGACTAGTAATGAATGACATCTTTGGTAGTTCATTTAAGTGGAAGATATACGTACTGTGACAGAAAAATCAGTACTGAGTCGACTGCAAGCTAATTAAGACACAGCACAGATCAATCTACGTCCTACTCGATGAAGGAACAGGTAGAGACTTTGCCACAATTCTATGATTCTTTTCCATATCCGGGGGGAAGTCCAGCAAACCTTGGCTCAGGTACGCTCAAGTGGTAAGAGGTCCTTAACAAATTTCTTATACGAAACTTGAAGGTGAAAGCTAATATCCAGCAGGCCAGGCAACGTGTACGTTAATTCACATAGATGGAACTCGTTGTCGACAGGACAATTTTCAACGGCTATCAATGAGTCCATTGGCGACCATCATATACGACTGCAATTATTTGATGAATGATTCTGAGATAGTTTCCTCATTATATTAAAAATCACAACTTTGACGAATCAACTTTTGGGTTAAGTAATTTCGAAAACTGTCAAACATTATCGACGGAATAAACTGAACGAATGCTATCTGCTATGAGGACCCAGACCACTGAGAACCTACATTTCAGTCATTGAGCTAAATTAAACCAACCCAATAAGGGTACGAATCTCAGGAGTTTGTTCAGTTCAATGTTTCTTACATAGATCGAACAGTGTCTTTCCTTGTGATGGCTAATGAGGGATAGCTCCATTTCAAATGAGTATTGGATCCTATTATTGCTTTGTTCTTGCAATTTCAACAAGTCCTGCATGGTTTTCTATCAGGCAGTGATCAGTTGTCACTGCACCAACAGCTGTGCGAACAGCTCTGCGACACACTTTCATGAGATTTACATGAGACTGTCCATAACGATTAGACTATGGCGTCACATATTTTCTATTAAAAATGCAAACCACCGAGGAACTTAGATTTGACCCTACCTTGGCCAATTCATCCGCTTTTTCGTTACACATTTTGAACAAGCTTGGAGGTTACCAATCCTAAAGTAACACTTTAAGGGCTAGTTGATAGTGAATAGATATGGATTATTTTAGCAGAAATATTAATGTCCCACCATAGAGTCCGTTTCCGTCTGGAATCTCTATATATTCCACCGGTTCAGAATTGAGGCATGATCCCCTTAGTTTTAACGTCGTTAAAGCTTCCGAACTACCCCAGTAAACGTAAAGTGGAAAAACATTCTGTATTGTATTCTAGACAACCTGACCGTTCAATTCTTGTCTTTCAAGATGATCTTTCTTAGATTTCAGGCCAAGTCTACAGCGGTCTACGAACAAAATTAATTTTTCGGAAAATACTACTATTCAGTAGTTAAAGTTTAAATCCTATCCGACGTGGCTCGCAAGCTTCTCAGAAAGAAGAGAGGTGGCAGTGTTTTTTGAAAGGGGTACTATACTATTTTTTGAGACTTACACAGAGCTATTTACATTGCGCTATTTAAAACTTCATAATGATACTCTGTTTGAGTCTTTTAAACGGTTTCAGGAATGTGTTTTGCTGTGAATGTAAGTCTAGGCGTTAGGTTTAGTAAGGCTTCTCTTCAAACTATTAACTTAAGAGCATTATTTTCGACTTTGAGGTAGTAAAAGACCTACCTTGGCTGTGCTATAACCTCTGAAAGCAACACATCAGCAGAAACTAAGCGGAAACTTGCCAACTGCTGTTTCTTTGGGCTGAGAAGACAATTGGGTAGTAGAGCCCTATTTCGAAGAACTAAGGAGACTTTATATAAGACCTTGGTCATCCCAGTCCTGCTTTATGGCGCTGAAATATGGACTCTGTCGGTCGCTTCGAGAAAAAGACGAGCTTTGGAGGAGGAGATTTAGCGATGAACTAAACGAACTGTACATCGACATCAACCTAGTCAAAAAAAAACTGCGCATTAGTCGTTTGAGATCGCTAGGACGTGCAGAAGGAATGGACACCAATGCTCCGGCCCTCAGAGTCTTCGAATCAAACCCGGAGGGACAACGCAGTGATGGAAGCCCTTGCCTTAGGTGGCGCGTACAAATAGAAGGGGGCATCAACCGATATGAAGTGCGCAACTGGAAGCAGTTAGCTAAGGCCCGGGCTTACTGGAGAGGCTCAGGTTCACGTCGAACTGGAGGACCACCTAAGTAAGTATTCAAGTCAAGGAAACTGAGAGATTTCTAAATTATCTTCAAAAACTTGGAGTTTTCATAAATATATGGAGCTGAGGCGAAATATAGAAGTACACCAGAGCGTATAAAATTTGATTACTAGTAAAACCTTAAAAAAAAATATTTTCTTGTAAGTGGGCGTGGTAGTTTTTCGCATTTGTTATACTGTATGTCCCCTTCGATATTATTTTTAAGCTTGACTGCGAAGAAAATAACCAATTTTCGAGATCCTTTCACGTATTGCTACCAAAATACGGGAATGGTAGGTATTATTCAGATACATAAATCGTTGGAGTTGTTTTCGAAAATAATTATCGCCCGTAAGTAAAGTACCCTTAATTTTAAAATTCGAATTAAAATTATGACTTTGCCTCGAACTATGGCGCCACAGATCCCAGATATAGAGTTGTAAATTCCTCGCTTACGTTGCGGGTGTTTGTCGAGACAGATAAAAAAAAAGTGGGAAAATGGCTTACGTAATAAACATAAGTAATGTTAAGTTTATTTAGAGTCTCTAGATTGGAATTTTTTCAGGAAACCTGTACTTTGGGCTCCACCATAATTTATTTCCCTAGAGCAGTGCAACCGCCGATATAAAGAGAAACTCTATACTCACTGGCACTGTGAACTTATTTATATACAAGAGACCAATGAGAGACCAGGATTTAATTTTAAAATACAAAAGCTAGACTCTCATTAAACCCAATGCAATGTGATGGTAATCCTACTTTCACGGAATTGTCACCACACTCGGAGAGAATTATTCCCCCATTCTAAGAAATATGTGATTTTATTGCAGAAAATACAGTATATACAAATTTTTAAACAGAAAATAGGGTTTAAAATAAATGAGAAATCCACTCACCGCTCTTGTCACAAATCGAGGGTTGCACATCAATAAACACTGATCGGAACAAAAAGCGGACGACCGGTATAATTTAGAAGGATTCGTGCGAGAGACATATATTTCGAATTTTGCGATAATGTATGCCGCCGAATTTTATAAGACAACGAGACTAATGAAAATAAACCAATTTGAAGTCGGTAAATACCTAGTACTTAACACTTTGGCAAGGCCTTTACGATAACCGAATCAACTTTCTTTTTTCTGATTTTCTATTTTTCGGTAAGAGTAGAAGAAGACACCGAACAGTATTCTAGGATATATTTACAGTGATCAGACGTGAGAATAGAGACGATCGAAAAAGTTTAATGCAAACATTATTGATTTCGAAATTTGGTTTTGAATCGCATCAAGGAAAAAGGAAGAAAATTTCTATATTAAGCTATTTTCAAGACGCGGAAAAGATCAAGACCACTTTGAACCGATTTTTGATTACAAGAAAAGCGTAGACTATTTAACTGACAGAGAAACCACGCACTCAGGACACACCAATTGATATATTTTTCCGTAAGAACCAACCGAATTTCTCAAATCTGTAACACACTATAAAGGAACCGCTACCGCCCGAAGATGTGCAACGACCCCTGAAAAGAGAACAAAAATTACAAAAATTAGAAATTTGTTAATACCAGTATTTAGACAAAATGATAACAAGGTAAAGGGAAATACTTCCCCATCTTCCCCTATGAACCACACTTGGAATGATGAAGATAGTACCCTACACAAAAAATTGGCAGAAAACATAGAAAAATGTTCAATGGTAAATCATATATTTATTACAATAATACAATATAATTTACTTCAAATGTTATTTTAAAATAAAACAAAAAAAAAAACAGCAGAGAAACGTACATAAATTGTAAATAAAATTTTGGAATATTTCTCTCATCCAATGAAACTTTTTTCAACTTCTTGTTAGCGTTTTTCTTCCAAAACGTGTCCTTTGTTGCCTTTTTAATGGAGGTTTTCACTTAGAAACCAAAATTCAAAGGCACAGTGTCCGATGATTTATGTAATTAGATGGATTAAACTGATTGTTCTGTTTATAATAATCATTTATTTGTTTGCTAGTTTTTCACTGTGTTATCAATCGTATTACACAAGTTTCTAATTGAGATCCAGAATAAGACTCAGTCTTACTGGTTGCATATCCAAACATTCCAAAAGTATGATTAACGATTCTATGTTTTACAATTCCAAGTCCACTGTTTTTTTCTTATCGGCGTTGCTTTCTGAAGATCTATTCAGTGCGCATTGGAAGATGGTTAAGAAGTTGACGTAACTACAACTGATTTTACCTAAGCCTTCCACACTTTATATAATTCTTTTCAAGATTCTAGTCTTTGAATCAGGATTTATAACACGCTGCTAAGATCTTCTGTATCCAACCTCATTACATTCACCACCTACATATATAGGTTCGCCAATTTTCATACTGACCTTCTGCTACGAATAGGGTCATCTGAAGCTGTCCTTTTGACCATCTTGATTAACAGGGCACATTCAATGCTCGGTTTCGTAGAACGCTGGTCTACGGAATTCTCTAACCCCTATGTCACGACTTCCGTTAATATTACTTTTGGCAGACCTATTTTTACTTGCACCTATACATACATATGTATGTATGTACCTACAGGACAAGTATTGGTTTTCTGAACATTTTCGATCTCGAAATTTTAATCTAACTTGACACAACTATGATAGAGAAGTTCCAAAAAGTGGGTCTTGCAATTCTGTCTGTCTGTCTGTACGCTTGACTGCAGTTATTTTATTTCTCCAGAATTGGTCTTAACACAATATTTGATGGTATTGATGGACAAATGCGAGGTAATAGGGTCTCAAGTTTCGAAAAGGTACGATTTTTAAATAAAAATCGAAAAAATTTGTTAAGGCAAAGTCATGGCCCTTGAAATTTTCTATAATTCGCCTGAGGACCACATATGATCACGCCCACTTTTCTACAATATGTATTTTGAAGAAAAAAATTATGAAATCTCCCAGATACCATCAGTACAAGCTTGAAATAATTCCTTCAAATATGAGGAATACCACGCCCACTTTATTAGAACAAGCCTTCAGCATTAAGGTGCAAGTAGGTACGACCCAGTCATGCAATTTATTTTACTATGCTAGCCAGTTCTCCCTTCCATGACATTATTGTGGAACAAAGGTTTATACGGTTTGGTTTACGGGGTCTTCAATAGAACTACAGATATGGCTTGCTTACTTACAATCACTCGTAAAACATCGAGAAGAACATAAGTATATACTCTAAGCGGGTCAGTATATTGTAATAACCTACATATCATCGCTCAAAAATCACAAGATATGATGGTAAATTCAGAAGAGTCCCTTGACGTTTTTCTAGCACACCGATCAGATGGCTTTTTCGAATACATGATAATTATATCCGGTGGAGCGATCTGTATCAAGATGCGAATTTGTTCTTCATAAATTTGGGATTACTGGTCAAATGCACATAAACCTTTCACATAGCCAAATCCAAAACGCGTTAGTTAAAAAAATTATAAGTCCCAAAGAGGGAAAGTAAATACTTATGGTTTCTCGATCTCTAGTATAATTAATACCACATCAAGAAACAATAGGCCAAAGAAATAAAGTGCACGACTGGGTCGTACGTACTTGCACCGTAATGCTATTATCAGGATTGAAATCCAAGTCTTGCTCTTCCCAGTAAAGTAGGAGTGGCATTCCGCGTTTCGATGGAATAATAGTCATCACATTGTAGGAGTTTACACAATGTTTTGTCTTAAAAAAAAACTTTTAAAAAGTGGGCGTGGCCAGATAGGGTGTTTGGGTGAATTATAGAAAATTGTAAAGCCTATTGCTTTGCTCAAATATTTTTTTTTTCAATTTCTAGTAAAATTTTTGAAAAAAAATATGAAGTTTGAAGCAAATCCGTCCAGCCGTTTACGTTGCAGTCGCTCATAAAGACAGACAGACAGACAGACGGAATTGCCGGACCCACTTTTTTGGAATTCTTCATCATAGTAATGTTAAGTTTGATTAAAATCTCGAGTTCTATTTTTTTCACGAAAGCAATACTTACTGTATAGGTAGAGGTGCAAGTAAAAATTACAATCGCAGGATACAAAAATCAAGAGATCTTAGTCAGCAATACTAGCGTCTAATACCTGACCACAAAGACTAGAGGCGCTAGCAAACTATCTGCATTTTGGGATGCTGACAATGCTATTGACCTCATGCACTAATGCACTACCAACGACGTTTTCGGAAATAATAAGTTGTGATGTTAGCATGGCAACCGTTTTTTTATATCTGAACTTCTAAAGGCTTTGTACTAACGCTTCAAAAAAAATGGATTGAATAAGTACAATAACTCGGCAACGTGTTAGAGAATGAGGGGCTTAATATTAGCTTTCATAAGTAAATCAATGGGTTCCCAGCTATTCTGCGTGTCTGTCGGATTTCAAGCATACTCAAGTAGTAGTACAATTTAAAGTAGAGAGAAGTGCTCTTTTAAAAGCCATTTATGCACCTTATCTCAGAAAGAAATAACTCAATTCCATAACAAATTAAGGACACCAGTTGTACCCCGACCCACAGCTTTGCATATGCATATAACTTTATCAGTTACCGGATGTTGCTTGCGTTCGCACAACACTCACCGCAATGTAATCCTTCACTCGTAAGCGACAATTCCCATAGGAAACAACGTTCGTCCACCATGTCTGCCCGTTGTCAGTTTCTCCGACCACATTTCCATGTTGCCCCCACCATTCCACAGAACAGAATTTTTTTTTATTTTTGTGTATGCATTTCGAGGACTTCAGTTTGATTTATGCAACGTCACCCTATAAATGCAATTTATTTATGTTTTTTGCAGCATCCCCTACCATTCGGCGCTCGTCGCTCGACCACCAAACACCACCCACTACCGTTATTTTCAACCCAGTCACTTTTCGGGGATGAAAAATTTATTTCATACTTTTTAAGTAATAAATTCTTTGAAAATTACCCTTTCCACCTACTCACCCCCTCTTTCACTGTCCCTCTCTCTCTCTCTCTCTCTTTCTCTCTCTCCGGCGGGTGGCGGAAGAAAGAAATGAGCTTCTATTTTTATTACCATTACGAAGGACGCACTGGTGGCGGCAGGGTGAACTCTGTGTGCGGTCATTTTTTATTACTCCCGTGGGATACATTAAGTATTAATGATTTATAGTTGTTGAACCCTTCAACTCGGCACAGAAGGCAACATGAACTAGAGCCTTTTAAGAAAATACAAAAACAAAACAAAAATGCAACTTTTGAATGGAGTAAAAGAATCGCTTCGAAAGTTGAGTGATATTCCTGAAATATTTGCCACAACGGCGAGGCGGCGGTGTGGGTGCGTACTATCAATCAGGATTTAATTAACACACGGAAAAATTGTGGGCATTGTTTGGTAAGAGACAAGGATATTGACACGAGATGGAGATGAACTTTTCTCAAGTTACGGTGACCTACGACGGATACATCCAGACAATTACTTTCGCAACTTTCAGTTCAGTGTCATCGACATCAACGTAGTTCTAACGTTGTTCGGGACAAAGGAGTTTTCCACCGACCAGACAGAGGTGATAGTGTCTTGACCTTTAGCTGTTTAGACATGAACAAAGCGAACACTACTAATGAACTGAACAACAAGACAGAGGATCCAACAAAAGTTTATCCGCAACCAACAGCTCAGGCTACTAACCACAAAAGTGTCATTGAACCGACCCAACTGAAACCAAATATGTTTGTTGTATTCGATTAAAAACAATAATACCTTCAAATCTCTGCCAAAAGCCAATCAAAAATAAAAGAAAAAAAGATTAGCTCTTAATATTTTTAAATTGGATGTCCTCCACAACCAACAGATACTTCAATATATACTCGTAAGTCAATATTGCCTTCGCCTTGTATTTTGTATTCTTGTTCCTCTTCCGCTCGTCTTAGAACAGATAGAGAGGATTTCTCAAAATTGATTCCTGCCGAAGTTTTGATTAAATCCGCCTCCTGTCCCCCTTGCCGTGCCGTGCCTCTGACCGAAGAAAAACATCCAAAAATATCGAAACAATTCAATTTGATATTGTTATTACGAAGGGAAAAGTTTTTGCAATTATTTTCAATTGAAATCTTTCATCTGCATACATGTATACATAAATAAATTATATAAATACATATTGTCTGAAGCAGTGTGTGTGTGTGTGCGATGCAACAGTATTTTGTAATAATTGAACATCAATTAGAGACTGAAAATCTAAAGTTTTTGGACAATTTACGGTCAGCCTCACATGCCATGTGTGCATATCCTGGCAGTTGGGTTATTTCGAAAAGAAACATTTTGGTTGCTTAGTTAATAGAAGCCATAACTGGGAGTCAAAAAGAATCTGGAAGACTATGAGATACTTGATATTTTAATTTTTATTTTGAACAAGTTCAAAACAAAAGGTTTTGATAGATAGATACTTAAAATATGTGTAACAGGAGGGGGCTTAGCCATATGAAGCTAGGTTATCTAGCTAAGTTTGGCATATGTACATTGTTTCGTAATCAGTTTTAGGAAGCAAATTGCCGAATAAGGAGTATTCAAACTCTTTCAATAAAGTACTTGATATAGAGGCACCACATTTATTTGACATCACTTGAAAAATTTCAGTAACTCTGTACGAGGTATGGGGTACTCTATAGGGAAAACAGTCGGACTAATTCGTTGTCCCTGATTTAACATGTACTTAAGATGGTTGTAACTTCGGATTTATAAACTATGAAATAATTTTCATATTCAACACATCGAACGCTTAATAAAATCACATTGGTATTTTAAAATAGTGAATGTTCACACAAACTTGTTATCCGATTTAAAACGTATGTTTCATGGAATACTGAACTTTTCATAGAATATATCAAAATTAGGCAACAGCCCTAGTAAGCTGCCCAAACCTTACGGACCTACATATGTACATATAAATCTAATGCGGCTAGATTTGTCCATCCCTCTGTTAAGTAAGTTTGCATACAGGAAATTTAAATAAACTGAAAGTGCCATTCAGTATTTTTACTTGCCCCTATACCTATAGGGCAAGTATTGTATTCGTGCAAAATTTGGAACTCGAGATTTTAATCAAACCTGACATTACTATGATGGAGAAGTCCACGGCTCCAACGATTTTTATTAAATTTTATATTAGAGCAAGCCTTTTTAAACCCTATGAGATGGCATACAACGTTTTTGACCAAAACTGTTTTGAAAGGTACTTTACTTGTAGCCAACTTCATAAAAATACGCTTTTCTCGAGGCTCTAGGCTTCTCTAGGCTTCTTTTACAAAACTCTATAAGATGGCATACCACGTTTTTGGTTAAAACTGCCTAAAATTCAACTTTCCTTACAACCAGCTTAACAAAAACACGATTTTCATATTATATTAATAGGCCAACATGAATTGTATCCCTACTTCTTCCATCTGAACCGATTTTCAAAATTGCAAAAGCTTTTCCCCACAGATGCTCCTTATTTCATAGTTAAAGGCCAGATTGATAACAATGGTAAAATAGCTTTTTAAAGATAAGTCAATACATGTGCATTTACGGAAGTACACGCACACTATAGTGAACCAAAAAATATGTATGTACTTGACTTCTTGAACCATCACACCGCAGTATCGCTGCAAAGGTTTGAAACAAAAATTTCACCAGAAAGGTAAAACGTACCTAAGGTATCAAAATACAAATTCTGTATAATATTGCCATTGGCAGTGGAACTATGTCGCAGAATCAAAAAGTTAGAAATCGTTATAAAGATACTCTTTTATGGCATCTGTAGTCAAAGCTGAAACTATCAACATAGCCATTTTTAAGAAATCGAAGCATCACATTTAAATTAATAATCACTTTTGATACGTATCTATTACTTGGCAACACTCTAGAACACAGCTGTTGTCATGGCAAAGTTTTTTTCCTTACGATACAGGTTTTGATTGGTGCGCACGTGCTACTGGATTTGTCTGAATTTCATTTTCATTGGTTAAAAGACAGAGAGAGAGAAAGAAAATGTTGTTACTTTTTTAGGGACTTACTTTGGGTTTTCGCATATTCACCGGAGTTCAAAGGCAATGAATTTATGAGTGAATCTGAAGGAAAATGACATAGTACTGACGTTGCTTGGTTTTCAATAGTTTTATCAAATCCTACAGCTGATATCTAACGTTTTTGGCCAATCTGCTTAGAACGAAGGTTTACCTACTTATAGTCAACTTACATATGTATCCCTATGTACATATTGGTTTATTTCTTTTTACCTCAAATACACACAAGAATTTTAGATATATGTAGGTGCAAGTTTGTACGGCCCAGTCGTGCACTTTATTTAAAGATGATAGAAGGAGCTTTTCGTTTCAAGAAAATAGCTCTTTGTGTACTCCTTGGCATTGAGGGGTCATTTGATAACAGTTGCAGATGTTTCGAGGATTCGACCAACCTACAGAAAAGGGTCATCCTTGAAAGTCGAATTATTACTTTCCCCTCTGGAGGAGTGTCAGTATCTGCGACCATAGTTAGCAGCTGTACCCTGTCCACTTCTCAGCTCGCCAGTCACTGACAATCTTCTAGTCGATCTGTAGAGATCAGGCTGACCAGGCCTTGCAAAACCATTCTACTGATTCCACTTAAAGAAGACTGGTCACCTATCACCCTAAAAAAAGGACCACTTCTGTTTATTTCAATTAGGTCAAATATTTCGGCGTCAATCTTGAAAAACGGAGGAGCTGACATTCTCATATCAAGCCCGCCATCGAGTATCGAGGGCTTTGTGTGGCAGTAGACGATCTTACGGCAGTACTTGGGGTCTAAAAAATGATACATACATACATTCATCATTTGGTGGGGAAAAGTTGTTGAAGAGACAACGGATCTAAGCTACAGACAATTGTCTGTTTCGGTGTTTCATGCGCCATGTGTTTCTGGAGTACGCGAGCATAAGAACCCACCCGCTAAGCTTACATAAGTATACAAGTATGAACCAGGTGACCATGTGAGACACCTCCAAATGCTTAACACAATTCCAAAAAGGGACATATTTTGAACTATACCCGGCATTATAGTCAGGTAATATTGTGTCAGTGGAATTTCTGGAGTTCGAGGTGGTGTCTTTAAACCCAACGCCAAAGTCTCCAAACCTATGGGAATGAGTTCCCTTTTCCAGACTGAACTCCATGACATAGAGATGTGCGATAGGTTACATCTTAGTAAAAGTATTAGGAGTACTAGGATTTATATACATATAAGTATCTTTATTTCTTAAAGTGCTGTTGTTAAAGGAATTGTAGGCTAACCAGCACTTGAAACTATACTGTGGTATCAACTCACAGCGCTGATTAGTAATTGGGAACACAAACTTCATCTGGCCCACTGCAAAAATGTCCCGAGGCTGAAACGTGTCCTATCCCTAGAAGAAAATTCTGAATCTAAACAAGGATAGTATAAGAACCTGCTGGTTTTCTCCACAGGTCATGGTAGCCTTAGGTATCATCTCAACAAATCATTACATTGATTAAGAAAGCGTAGTTTCCAATAGGAATGCTCATTATCAGAAAAAAAAAGTAATAAAGGTGGTACGCCCCTTAGACTCACTATACCCTGATGAAATAATAGACCTTTTAATGTTAAAGCGTTAGCAAAAATCTAAAAAAAAAACCATGCTAAAGTGGTAAGTTCTTTCGCTCAATGTTTAAAAATAAGCGAAAGAGGGTGATGTTATATGTCAGAAAAAATACTTGACATTTCATTTGCGACAACATGCACGTCAACTACTGTCATTGATAAACAAGTGACTTTTATCAAGATTGTCATAAGTGAAGGTAATTACCCTGAGTTACAAAAAAATGGCTCTGGAGTAGAGTTCTTTTCACTGATGAGTCCAGGTTTTGTCTACGCTCACCAGATGGATGTAGCAGAGAGACGTTCAAGGTTAGAGATACTCTTGGGCGACAGTTGCCCGAGGGAAAATTTCTGGGAAGTTCCGTCGTGGTGTGGGCAGGAATTTCCATGAACGGAAAAATCGAACTGTGCATCGTGGAAAATGCAGATTCTCCCATTCTAGAGGAATATGTGGTTCCATTCGCACCACTTGTTGGAGAAAACTTCCTTCTGATGCATGACAATGCTAGACCACACGTTGCCAGCTGCGTTACGGAATATTTACATGAAGTAGAAATCGACACGAGGGCTTGGCCTGCGATGAGCCCGGATATGAATCCCAACGAACTTGGGACCTGGTGGGAAGAATGATTAGGAAGTTCGTTCAGTGGGCTGAAATCTGCTCTTACAAAAATGGGAGAATTTGGACAACAACATCGAAAGGAACCTAGTCCAAGGTATGCCCAGGCTGTTCGAAGATGTTCGGGGAGCAAATACCCACTACTAAAGGGACGAGGATTTTTTAGAAAAAAAAAAATAAAAATAAAGATCTTAAATGTTAAGTTCTGAAGCTTTGGCACATTTTCGTTAATTTATGTTTCATTTGTAAGTTATTCCATTTTTTTTTATTTTGTTTGTACATGAATTACCTATTTTTATATTTTTTATAAAATAGTATTAAAAAAACTTTTTTTTGTGGAACTTATTTTAAATTATCGCAAAATTTCAAGGTGCGCCACTTAACTCAGTGAATATGATTGAAAGGAATGCAGCTAAGCATTTTGTGTACCCGTTGGTTGACTTGTGGCTACAATAGACGGTAGATGAAAAGCAGAGTCAGGAGGTGAAAAAGGTTTTAACTCCTAAATTGTAGCCTGTCTGTTAACGACCAATGTTACATTGAACTCATTTGGGTGCAGAGGAACCATGAACCGACGAGCACAAGCTGCTAATTACCAACCAATCTTCGATGGACAAATTGACTCATCTCCAGACAGATCTGGCGCAAGCTGAGTCACAAATATACTAACTGTCTGATTACTTAGACTTGGACACTGCATTATCGGTAGGCATGCCAGTCTGCAGGCTCGACGCAGATGACTTCTGCAGAAGGTGGATGAACGAAAAAGAAGAAAAAAACCTCCTTTATACATATATGCAAAACTCTCTCAGAGGATTGCATTTAGTTGCAGTGAACTCGCTTATGCCAGCACAAATAGCCTCCAACGCTTTATATTAAGCTCTCGTTGGTTTGAAGGGTAGTTTTTGAAGAAACATTTTCTTAGCTCATAACAAGGCTTAAATGGTCTTAGTGAGGTAGCTGGTGCGGCCCGCCCTGGTAACCTAACCATCGCCTCTGTATAGACGGTGAGTGGAACAGAAAATATGGGGCAAAACGAAGCTGTATCAAAGCTGAGGAGTTTTGAGAAGGAGAGGTTAGTCCTCAGTCAAATACAATGAATTTTTTACGATGTATTGAGAGTAACATCAGTGCTCCACAACAGAGTCCATGAATTCTTTCAAATGAGATGGGTCCAATCACCCTACTTCGTAAGCAATGCTGGTATCACTATTTTACTATCCAATAACCTTGCTTTGTCCTGGAACTCATTTATAAATTTTACATAATTCTGTTTAGACTAAGCCGCAACCCCAAGGTACTACTACTGGTTAACGTGGTCTAATGTAGTTCGTCCCAGTCCCAGAGTCTGTTGTAGTGCCAAACAATGTTACTTTTACGTAATCGACATTCATTACGCAACTACAAATCGTCCAAGGACTACAATTTTTGGACAACTCCTACATCTATTGAACTATGATACCTATTTCGTTCACTATCTCAAATCATAAGAAAAGGAGTTAAACCACTTGAGCCCCATCTTGCTCTCAAACATCAGTACACTGAATCCAAACCTACTTAGTAAATCCCAAGAAAGGAAAATGTATTCAACAGAAACTCTCCAAGTTTCGAAATCGAATAGTTTGTGTTTTTCCAGTCCCATACTCTCTTATTTTCAAAAGCTTTCCTCCCCTTCCAGCAAGTTCTAAATACGTTTCACCACTTTTCCGTCATAGATAACCACTCAGTGGCGCTAGTGAAATTGAGTGACTCTTTCAAAGTCAAAGTGTAGAGAACGCGACTGTTTAGGTCCTTCACAACTGGAAGTGAAAAGAATGCACTCTTACAGCAAATCTGTAAGTCCTTCTATTCAATGTAAGCACACTCGCCCTTTTCTCATAGGAAACAGCATCCCGAATCTGAATCCTGGAAAAACCATCCCTTCTCTTTTTGTTCTCTCTCTCTCTCTCTCTCTCGCTCAGGGCTCTCTTATTCTCTGCTTTCATTCCTTATCTCTCGCAAAATACACCAACACACCAATTACAATAACAAATGCACCCACTTTCCACCACATCTCTTACTTTCACCAAAAGGATACGAAAAACGACACAAAACACCCGACGACCAAATTAGTTCCGTTGATAATGTCAAATAGATTGGGTGGAATCCATTGCCGGTGGCGTATACGTAACGTGTTAACTACGATTCTAGCTTGTTTTCATTTTTTTTCCTGTCCTTCATCCCTGCTCGTAAGGTGTTGAAAGTTCATATCCTTAACTTAGAGGAATATCTAAATTTTCGAGAGAAAAAATAAAATCATTTTTTTTTGTTTTTGATATCTAAACGGTGAAAAGTGTGTGCGAACGAGGTGTTTCACGAGGATTTAGTTTTTTTTTTATCCTTTTTTCCGGGGAATCGACATGAAGTGCAATAGTTTGACCCAGTTACAGTGAGAAGTAAGGGAAGCAAAGGCGAAAAAAATACCGAGCAAAAAAAGAAAAAAGGATTAGAGACCTCTCGATGGAGTTTTAGTTTCATTCCTTTCAGTTTTTTCTATTTTTTATTTTTTTTGTTTTTTTTTTTGTTTCCGTTCTCTTGATTTTGTAGCAGAGTTTTTTTTTGTACTGCGAAAAGCCGGCAAAATCCAGCGCGAGTGCAGTGCACTCAGAATGACGACATTTGGATTAAAGCAGAACACACATCGATCTGTGGTGTGCTGCAGAGGCACCCTTTAAAAAGGATCATTTGGTAAATTTTTGTCATATTTCATAGAAATACACTGCCACCCATTACTGACAGGATTCACCAATTTATTTATTCAATTTGTGAAATCTCGTCCCATGTCTCTAATTGGGCCAACCAAATGACATAAAAAAAAAAAAGGATAACAATGAAAGCTGTGCGGTAGATAGATAGATTTAGTTTCGGTTTTGAAAGCACACACACAAAAAAGTACAAGGATGAATAGAATAACGTCTGTTTTATATCATTTGCTCTATTTTATTCCTCCTCCTCCTCCTCCACATCCTCTTCTGCATTATGATTCAGTTGTGCTAAAGAAATACGATTCGGGGGAGTTCACTCTACTTTCTTTCGCTTTATATCCGAGATTTTATTCCGGTGGCCTGTTTGGGTGCTTTTTTGTGTCTTTTCACTTGATCCTGTTATACAATTAGTTGAGGATTTATTTTTTTTTCTTGCTTCCTTTTGTTGTATGCGTTATCGTTGTCGTCATCATCGTCGTTGTCCTTGTCTCCGTGTCTCGACTTCCCTGCCTGCCTGCCTGTTTCCTTGTAGGGATTTGATTTTGATAAAAAAAAATCTATTTTCAATTCTTGAATCATGATGTCTAGGAAGGGTGGTGGTGATGTGTTTAGCATTTTTCTGTCATTTCCATAAATGAATAATCATGCTGCCGAGTTAGGCAAGGCGCTCAACGACAATTAAAGATAAGACCAACATTCTCAGGCAGATTTAGTTTTATTTTATGTACATATACGAGTATGTATAGTAAATCTAGTTTTAATCGCATCAATAAAAGGGAGAAGGTGAAGCAAATGCTGGAAGCAATAAAATATTCGTTGAGTTGGGTTTCCGTGCAAGCAAAGGTTTGCAGTCACTTAAATGGGTTCGTCTTTATTGGCCTTTAATGAGATGCGCTCGTGAATGTTAATGTCCTTGCGTTAGTTTCCCTGAGTGCGACTAGGTATGTAATGACCTAAAATTAAAATAATCAACTTTTATTGTCGTGTTGCATGCAGAAATTGCCTCCTATAAAGTAGTCATTCCACTAACGTCAAAGCTGACAACAGTGATCGAATTCGAGGGTCTTTATATGTCTTGGCTATATTTGGACATCTCAGTGTTCCGTGACAAATAGCCTCTTCTGAGACTCTGTAAGGTTTTTTCGTACCCACTACATATCTACTAATAGTCCTCATACATGAGATATCTTCCTTGACTTGAGTAGTCATATTCACAATGAAATTAACTCGTGTGACAGTTCATACACTTTTGACATTCAGAGATAAATTTCCAGACGTTAAAGCTCCATTAATTTTAAGACAATCATGCTCACGATCTTCCTTCAAAGAATTTGTTCGAACTATCTCTAACTTTTAAACTATTTCCTTGGTTTTGAAAAAGAGCCAATGTTCAAAAAAAAAGGAACGTAGACCTATTCCCAAATCTCTCCGATAGGCTAATCATTATCTGTCGCAACGTCATATACAACGAGCAGCATGGATTCGTTAAAAATAGGTCGACAATCACGAACTTGTTAAGTTTTATATGTAAAAATTGTCCTGCATAGACAACTGTCCCACAATATTATTACATTCTCACTTAAAGTTTATGGTTTTATGAGATCTTGTCGAGTCAAGAGTCAAACTTTTTTACAGACCATTATGGTGTTCCACAGGAAAGTCACTTAGGGCCAAGTTTCTTTACACTCGCCATTAATGATGACATACCAAGTCTGAATCATTCGTTTTAATGCTGCCGATATGAAACTTTTCAGAAGTATTCAACAACAGAATGATCCGAACTTTCTTTCACCCGATATTAGCATCTTTACAACAGGGTGTGCTAAAAATGGTCTCATTTCAAATATCCCGCTTTTCTGAACAATTTTTTTTTTACTAACTACTAAGCCAGGCCTAAGTGATGAGCCTGTGGAGACATTTCATACGGTTGGGCAAATCTCTGCTCATGGTAGTTACTTGTAGATCAAAAAGTGCTATCCTTGGTACAACTTTTGTATCATTATACATACTAGTTTCGGACTCATCATACCATTTAAACCTTTTCATTTAGTACAACTATTTTGATAGAAATATAGGGAGCTGTGGTACAGATAGCGTTAGAGAGTTAGCCTACTGATTCAGGGGTTCGACGTTCGATCTATACACAACACCGAAAGTTATGTCAAGACCATACTTCGAACACGATATTAAAATAGGACCCTCTTCCATTCGTCTAAAGAAAAGTAACATGTCCAACACATATAATTGTAAGAAACCAGTCCCGGGGGCTGGTACATATGTACTACTCTCATACTTAGCAATTGTATGTTCTAAAACAATCACAGACAAAGTGAAAACATGGATTACGCCATAGAAGGATCAGATTATTCAACGTTTTTGTTCTCTTTGGATTACTGATTCATTTATCTCCACTTTCTGTTTTGTTTTAGCTTTGTGAGCAAAGGTTTACAGTGGGTGCAACCGATTCCTTAGAAAAAAAGAAAGGGGATTGATTTTGGGATTCTTAGCATGAAATAATGTAAAGAAGTGTCCCTCAAAGTCCTGTTCTTCAATCCATTGCCTTTTTAATGATCTCTTTCCAAACCAGCGTTGCGTAACGTCCTTATGATTTCTTTATTTTCATCAGTGATATCGTACTATTTTGGATTGGTCATCCTCCGTAAGGCAGGTGCATTACTGCACGATCTGCTAAAACAATCCTAGTTAGTATCTCTAGTCAATTAAAGTAGAAGTCAGAAAGGACCTCCAATGAACTTCAGTGTTGAACTTGTAATTGAAGTTTAGTAAATGTGAAAACGGAAATCGGATACTTGAATCGTTGAACTTTTAAACAAAACGTAGGCACAAGATACAATTTCTTCTTTATATCCCTATTAGTTTGCTTTCTTCGGATGGCGAAGTTGTATCCAGCCACTTAAGGATCTACAAATTACTAACACCGATGATAACATAATACTGCTCATTTCAGCACAGACAAAAAAAAGAGCAATGTAACAAGAAATTATAAGATTGTAATATATGTTTGTTGTATGAAAGGCTCTAGGTTCTAATCTTCCCCAAATATAGTGCGGATTTCGAAAGGTACTTTTACCTTGGTAGAACTTTGAAATGGTACCTCTGAACTGCTGGGAAAACTCGAGAAAAAACAGATTTGATCGATTAGAGCATATTAAACACAAAGTACATTTATTAGCATAAGAGGCTTATATGTATATAAATGCAGCTTTAATTGTATACAGACAGCAGCGGTTGTGGGGAAACCTTTAAAAAGCCTTGCTTTGTTGTAGACTTAGTCATTTCTGATAATGCTACGGACGTTAAGAATACTTGAGCGTTTTGGAAACTAATTTGCTCAGTAGCACCAATATTCGTAGTTTTCGTAGTATTGATCGGCATGAAGGCACACAACTAAAATTCAAATTTTATCAAGACAACAACCCAAGGGGTAAGAAATTTACAGTCAGGATGTAGCTTCTTCGTGATAGGTTGAGCCTTGTGGAGTTTTGTGGAATACTTTTAGAAAGTGTACACATAGAGGAGCACTCAGGGAGGATCTGATTTTCTATGACAAGAGCTCATTACCTAGTTGCTCATCACATAAAGCCCCCTTTGGATCTCTTAAGTTACGCGTTTGGAGCTACTTTCCTTCAACAAATACACATTTACAAGGTTAGGAATCAAGCTTTAGTAGTCCACTACCGATGTTGTAAAAATGTACTAGTCTGGTAGTACTCTCATATTTTGCGAAATGACAGTACTGTTCGTTATATTCTGTACACGAATGGAAGAGGCCTATTGTTTGAGGCCGTATCCGAAGGCTAATTTATTATTTTGAGAAGTGTCCTCAGGACAGTTGTACTCTCGGATATTTGTCAGACGATCACGAAGGATAGAAATCTTAGGTGTTTTCCAACGATTTCTCCGTAGTTCAACGTACTAACCACTTAAACCACTGCACGCACAATGTTATCAAATCAAAAGTATGTGACTGCCTTCTCCACGAAACTGTAAAGAAAGGTCTGCATCGGCTGCATGGGAGCTTTCCCGAGTACGACTGGCTCTGCTCTAGATGCTCTGCTTGACTTTACCCGCCCTTCATACTTTCACCATGGGCTGTACTATCAAAGAAATCTACCATCTTAGACGAGCCGGGTTTTGGTATCATTTGCACTGGAGTTTCGATGACCTTGCGGGCCACTTATAGTCTGGTTCCATGGATGTGCCATTTGATGCAAAAACACAGAAATTTCGACTACAGTGCAAATTTAAAATCGACTTGCTTTGTGTTCAGGACTGGCTTCGACCAGAGTCTGATTCTGAACTGGGCTGTATTCGAATCTTCACAAATGACTCCAAAACTAGTAAAGGTCTGGAGTCGGTGTCTTCGAAGAGACGGACAACACTAGACTTTACTTCTCGTTAGGCAAGCATGCCTCTGTTCTTTAAGCGGAGATCTATGATATCCTAATGGCTGACGACTACATTGTTAAGAATGGGTGGCGGTGTCGGAGTGTCTGCGACAGTCAAGTTAAATCCTTGCTCAACCCTGTAATTCGTTCCAAAATAGTTCGAGAATGCAAGGAGTCTTTGAACTCGGTCGCAACGCTGAACTCGTTAACTCTTGTCTGGGTTCCAGGTCACACTGGGATTGCGGGTAATGAGATCACTGATGAGATTGCTAAGCAAGTTTCAGAGGATGATTCACGACATGAACCTATGTTGCGTCTTCCCGCGTTCGCGGTCAAGGCCGACAATTGACGATTGGGTTTCCTACGAACACAATTAAGTGTAGTAACCACTGGTTCATGGCGCAGTCTTAAAAGGTAGCAAAGTGTGACCATAGGTTCCCATATTATGAAATGAATCTCTCAATGGCTCTTGTCGAATTTATCGCTGGTATACACTATCAACGAAGCTCTGGCATGACCGACTTATGGTACAAAGTAGAATGGTGTGCTAAAAAGCCGGATACTTCTCCTATCGATGATGTTAACAAAATAAATCTGAAATTTGTAAAGCAAGCCAACTAGTGACGACTGATGAGTGGAGTTAGTAGGAATTACTTCCTATAATTACTGGCATCTACTCGTAATCCTTTGGAATTCTCTGTAATGTAGTACTTAGTGGTATTTGCCCCAAAAGCCGTTCTCTTACAACACACCAACCGAGAGATTAGCCAAAAGACATTTCCCTAATGCAAATAATCAATCGATGGGCAGGACATTTTTGATAACATCCTTAATGTCTTAATATTTCCCACTTAGTATTCCACTTCGTTGCGACCCTCTTAACCAAATCTCTAGAGAACACAGAGGCCAACACAAATAGTCACCGAAAAAACTTCCCAACAATCGTTAATTATCCTTTTTCGGTCACCATTCACATAATGTTCACACACATAAACCAGAAGGGAAGAACCTCCTGAATCTGTTCTCATATTCTGGTGCGCCAACACCAAATAACCATAAACAACCTACAACACATGGGACAATGTTGCATCCTTTCCACTCTCGGCATCCTGAATTAAATGAAAGGATGGCACCAAAACAAAAAAAAAAAACAAAAATTCCATCACAACTCCACCACTTGAGTTGTGTTATTGTTCAAAAATTGTATTCCTCCGTTTAAAACGAATGTCCTGTGTGTTTTTTGTGTTTTGTTCTTCGAAGCCAGATACAGATACATACATACTCGTATATAATCTCTGGCGAAGGACCTTTCCTCTTATTTTTTTTTTTTTTGTATTTTGTTTAAAGATGAGACTTTTGGGGGCAGTTTGGTACTCCCCACCAGAGCAGCATCAGGACCAAAGAATATTTTTCATCACAAAACACGTCAAAAGAAAACTTCTTCGTAAAGTAGTGGAAGCAGCTAATAGTCCTTCTGTGTTCGCCGCCGTGCAGGGGGACGACTGTTCTACTCTGTTCGTTATCCTGATGATGTCACCACCGAGCGTGCCGTTAGGGCTATTTTCTTTTTATTAAATGAAAAGTCGAGAAGAAGAAGAAGACAAGCAAGCACAAAAAAGTAGAATCATCTCCCAACAATGATGTTTCAATATTTCTGGTCTCTCCTTTCTGACACACAGTCTCGTATTTCGTCCACCACGCGACATATCCTGCTGGTGAGAGTCCGATGTCCTTCTGTAATTGTTTGACAGGCGGTTGGGTTGCTGCAGAAAAGCAGAAAAACTTTTTTAAAAAATTTCGTTAAACACCCTCAAATGTTTTGATTTCTTTCGTCCTTTTCGATTTTTTTTTTCTGTTTTTTTGTTGTTTCTTGCGTACTGGCTGCTGTCAAAGTTTGTGTGTGGGTTGCGTGGTTGTTTATCCGATTTTGTCCTTCTTCATCCTGCTTGGCCTGTTTGTTATTATGTAACCTAAACTCTGGGGACACTTTTCGTTCATCCTCCTTTGGGAGAGAAAAAGTTAAATATGATTTTTTTCTTTTGCTCAGCCTCCCACGGTCTGACGGTGTGTGTGAGTGTGTCTGTCGGTGGTCGGTATCCCTTAAAAGTGGGCACTTGTGAGGATTTAAAGGTTCACTCTGCTCTCGCTTATTGTTCGTCCGCGGGATGAGAGAACTGCGGAGATTTCTTCCATTCCGAGAGGCAATAAAAATATTCGAAGGATACTCCACTTGAAATATCCAAGAGATTCCTTGTAAAATACACTTAGGATGCCCAAGTGTTGTTTTTTTTTTGTGTTTTGTGTTGAGCGAGATGGATATTTTTTTCTTTTTTTTTTGTTCTTCCTTACAGCAGAAGTATTCAAAATTTATGGATTTGTTAGGTTATTTATATTTAAATTTGTTTAGATTATGTTTGTTGTTTTCATAGCACTGATACTGGTGTGGTAGCCCAGGAGGAGGAGACCCGAGTAGGGTCTGGGTGGAACGTCGAGGCCAAGGGGAGCCACGACGAAGAAAAAGTGAAAAAAAAAGATTCGAATTAGATCAGGACAATGTGGGACAAATTAAATGGAATTGTCTTCTGTTTTAGGTGATGATATCACACTCCGAAGGGAAAGTAAAATTTCTGCTTACCAGGGAACGGAGGACGGACACAACTACGCTGCGACACAACGAAGAAGAAATGGAAAGTTTTGTGTTTTCTTGTTGTTTTGTGTGTTGGAATTATCCTTGCGGGAAATAAGGATGATTTTGGAAGTGAAACAAGTTTTTGAATTGGACAACTTCGAGGGAAGAAAACTTTGTTGTATTTCATTTTTCGTGAAACAAAACACAGTAAGAACAAAAAAAACAAACAAACGAGAAATGCTTCGGTTTATTGGTAGGAATGAACTTTTAGTTCGGAGGATTATGAAATGGATGGAGTGGGCTTTAAGTATACACGTGTCCAATGGAATTGCTATCTTGTTTCATTTGTGAGGTGGACTCTTGGCTTGTTGACGCAACCTACTTGGCCAGGTTTAGTTGGAGTGGTATTTACCAGGGTGGATGACCTTTTATTTATCACTTATCACAACTTCAAAGGGATTTTTTCCGTCTACTCAGACGTTAAAATTTAACTGACTGAAGGGCTATGATATAATTGTTTGCTGCGTGGCGGGTGAAAGAGTTTAAATGCCATCATCTGGCTTGCATTTCTGCGTAACTCGGTGTACGGACAATTCAAAAGCAACAGGACGAGAAAATTCACGACACAACCAAAAGGTGTAGATACTCGTGTGGTGTACTATGGGAATGCGAAGTGACCAGTACTAGAAATGCCTTACAGATACATGCATCACAGGCAAAGGGTGATTTATTTGGAGGTACTTGAGGTTATCTTCACTATCAAACAAAGGAATCATTCTTGACATTTATTTTTAAAAAATTATTTCTTTCAATATAATTTTTGGGATTTTCAAGAACCCAAAGGCTAAAACGCGTATGTCTTAACTTGATACATAGCTGGACAGTATAACTTCACCCTTTGCTGGGTACCAAGTCACTGTGAAATTTCGAGAAATCGCGAAGCTAACGCATGTCTAGAAGAGATTAATCTGGTCTAGATAGCATATTCGTCACGGACATAGAGGAGCCTACGTCGTATGCTAAATACATGATCAACGCCGACGCAGCAAGGCTGGCCAATCATCGTTGGCAAGAGCTTGACCATTGCAACACTGCCATACTGCTCTGGTCAATTTTAAACGAAAATAGGACCACGGGACTCCTAAAACACACGAGAGGAGCCCTCTCTATGATAGTTAATACGGTAACCGACCACTGTGCTATAGGAAGGCATGCTCAATGACTTTTGCAGAAGCTGTAGGAATGAGGAAGAGGAGACCATCTGTCGACCCGTATGCACATGCCCTGCACTAGGCGACATTAGAAAGGCCACACTAGGTAAATACCTTTTCAATGATCTCAATGATCTGAATACCGCCTGCACGGCTAGCATTTGCTCTTTCATAAAAAGGAGTGGATGGTTCCAGGAGTAATAGGGTGACCCACCCACCTTACTTACCGGTGGAACAATGGATCTTCTCTGGTCTAAGTGCATCCTCATCGGGGGCCAGTCTAAACCAACCAATCAACCAACCAAGGCTGAAACGATGACGATTCGGTAGGTATTGCACTAACTGAATTGTGTATGCTTTTAAACCAAGAACCTTACGTAAAATGCGCCGAGTTGTTGCATACGACAAGGTTATGAATGGCGGCGCCGAATCCATTCATCGCGGTCACTACGTACACTCTCAGCTGTTGCTCCAACATGGTCGGGTATTGTTTTATAATGAAAACACTGCTTCAAACTTTTCAATGGCGAATCATGCGTTTAGTACGCCTATTATGTAAGCTAAGTTGCTCTAAGTGCACGAAGCACATTCCTCGTAGAACGCTAATTTTCGTAAGACAACTGAATAATTTGTAAAAGCTGTTTCGAACTAAGTCTTTCCATGGTAAAATGGTAAACAGGTTAACACGCTTCACTCGTCGATTGCCAAAAAGTCCATAGACAAGAAATTACCTCTAAATGAATCACCCTTTACGATAGAAAACTTGAACAAATTCCCTGCAAAATGCAGTCTTGACGACTAGCCTAAACTAGGTCAACACATTGTAAGTCCGACAGTGAATCCGAACGATTCATTGAACAGTAAGACCTAGATTCGCTGAACCAACCTGCGCATACTGCGGTGTTTAGATCGAAAAGTAAAAGATACAGGAACACTACAAGCGTTTCTGATGGTACTTTCGACGCTATTCTTGGAAATTTTTCCTCATTTGGTTGTCTTGTAGCCTGTTCGCTATGTTATACACTATATTTAGGCGAAAAATAGGCGTCTCTCTGTTTCAATATGGTCCAATCCTGAATACATAGGATAAGTCGCAGAATCTACCTGATTTTTCCGCTTTTTTCTTTAGTAGATGGGGCTGGAAGAGGTCATCGGATTTACTTCGATCAACTTCGTAGTGACCAAAGTTGTTTAAGCATTGAGTCCTTGCAGCCCTAGTCTAGATGAGCAAAACATGTACGATCACAAATCTATAGGCAACTATCTTCCAGAATTTAGCATGGTAGGTGTAAAAGCTTTTTTGTTAACCAAATCGTGATTAAGATTAAAGTGATTCGTTTAACATAGCCCCGTATCCCCTGTATCCTCTATCGTACATCGTAAAAAAATGTTGAATCTGAGATAGTTTAGAGGCATTATATCAAATGCTATCTTTTATTCCCCTACCAGCATCAGATTAGTTCGACAGAAACTGAAGTATAGCTACACGATCCCTTGACTAGTTGGAAGGTATTATACAGAACGTAAGACTTTAATCTTTTACATTTGGCATAAGCCTATGGGAGCTGCAATAGCTCGATACAGATAGTCATCAATCAGCCACAAAGCGTTTGCCGATAGCCTAAAATATTTCGAAACCAACACCAATAAACAGTACTTAAGGAGTATCTCCAAGTGTCACTGTCATTAACACAAGAATCGCCATCCAACAAAACGTACAAACAACCTAACTCTTTTGGAACAAAAGAACCCATTGAATTTCGATTAGCCAATTGCTGTCCTAATGTCCTTTTTGGCATCGATTTTAATTGCAATTCAAAAAACAAAAAAAAGACATTCATTATCAATAGCCAAACGCCTAGACACAGACCTATTCTGTTTCTCCTTCCAACTGTCATGACAATAAAAAGCAAAGAAAAAAAAAGAAAGGAAATAAAGAACCTAAAACAGGACTTCAAAGGAGGACGAATGGTATAAAAACTTGGCAAAGTATCGGACACAAATTGCAACGGAAACGATTAGGAAGAAGTGGGCAAGAACACAAGTGTTAAACAGAAGAAACAGAGAGGCACTTGAGTATGCAATTGTAGGACAAAGTAAAACTAAAGCGAAAAAAAATACACAAGGATTCATAATGGGACCTGTCTGAGGGTATCAAGGTTAACAATATGCTTTTTGCAGATTAACTTGGATGCAGACGAGTGTATATATGTACATATGTAGGTATATCGGGTGTATAAAAAATAAACCAAAATTGAGATAAAAAAAAGAAAGATGTGTGTATGTGGGGGTACATACGAAACAGCAATTATTCTTTTATTGCATCCTAAAGCGATGCTGCATATTAAAATGAATCCTTCCCTCCTTCGCCTTACAGTTAATGTGTAGTACAACGGATGCCCATAAAAGAACCAAGTCGCCTTATACATATACATTTGTATGTATGGATATGCACTTATGGTGCCCTGATGTCAGGAAGAAATAAAGCTAAACTAAGCAATAACACAACATCAGCAACACACAAGTGCATACACAGCAAGGCTCTAGCTACATACATATGTATATGTAAGGATATCTTTGTGAAACTATTTTGAATTGCAAATACAGTTCAGGACCACAACACACAGCCAGACATACAACAATTGTCTGTGTCCATTAGACTTAGATCACACAATACAAGCAGGCAAACATACAGGAAGCCATAACAGGACACCCACAGTGTGGGGGAATGGTTGACGGACATTTTTCCATGCATATAGTACATGTATACCTCGCAAGGATCTCTAGCTGCATGAGTTTTTCTTTTTTGTAGTTTTCTTCTTCTCTTCAATGTTTGTGGCTTTTTGCGTATATTTTCCATTTTTCTGTTTCCCCAAAGGTACCTACCTAGGATACTGGTGGGAGCTGCCCGTCGTCTATTGTGGATTCTTCTGCTTGGGAAGCACAATTTGCTGGGAAAAATTTTCGCTTCATTTTTGTTTTTTTCTTCATCCATCTGCTGCTCGTCTGGTCGACCAAAAGTGGATGGTAATTTGACCAGAAACGATTCCCAATTTATTTACCTTTCACTTTGGGGAGCAGGAATAGTCTAAGTCTGTCGTTTCATTTTTCGGTTCCGCACACCACCAGTACTGTCGACAATCATTTCGATTCATCATTATTAAAATGGACTCAGAACTCTCTAGAACATTCACAGAAGTAGTACAGCGCATGAGGATGAGCAGCAAGTGCAACCTTTTAGTGTGACACAAAGTTGTTGCTTCATGGATATTTGCACTGTGTGGTGTTGTTCCAGTGATGATATACTTTCTTTGTTGTCGTCCATCTACAGAAAGGACATTCGACGAAACTTTGTGTAACTTCCTTCTATGGAACGAGTAGTGTAATTGATTCCGGTTTGCATTAAGCATGAAGAGACAACTGGTAGAGGTCCATTAAGGATTGTTTCCTGATTTCTTCAGGGAGTTCAATTGTTCGAAATAGTTTTCACGGAAACCACTCATTTCTTCGAAGATTGAATTGTTGCCCTCTCCCTCTCTTTCGCTCTCGTATTCGCTCTCTCTCTCTGGCTGAGATCACATATAATCACACAAATACACCTGAAAGCTTGCATCGATCTATTCGAATGAAAAAATAAAGTTGCACCTGAAGGGCAAAGTATCTCAACTTGTTTCACATTGAAATATTAAACCCGTGAACTGCAGTTCGATGGAAAAAATATCTATCTGCCTCCGGTATTCACTGTTTAATTGGTCGTTACTAACTATCGACAACGAAACTGTAGAATATTCCCCGAAATTCTGGCGCAAAAAAAAAAATCAAAGTTTGCCAACAGTTCAACAGAAATCGCTTTTAATCCCCATGAAGTGCAGATACCTTTTAGCGAAACATGACATAGTAAATGAAAGCATTTCTGTCCAGTTTTAGGAAACAAAAAAAACAAAAATTACAAGCATACACATAAAAGTTTCAGTTGAGTTACCTATTCTAAATGGTTTATCAACTGAACTCCGCTTGAACCTTTGATTTGGTAGTCGTAATCGTCGTAACCCCATCAGAAAGTCATTAGTGCCTAAAAGGTTCATACACCTCCTCGGTTTTAAAAGATTCGAAGACTTGGAAGTCGTCTCCGGTGCATTACTCCAGTTTGTTCTTTTCCAACAGTTTTGTCGAATACAAAATTATCATAAAAATCCTCTCTAACAACCGGAAAATGGACTGAATACCGTTGAAATAAAATCTAAATACCACACGGTATTCCCCCGTGGATATACGTATCTAATGCACTATTAGTGGGGGGTGGGGAAAAAAAAAAGGAATCAAAATTCATACACTCAACTAAGAGTGTAGTATGTGCAACATGCAACCACGTAGCAGAACTCTTTCTACTCTTATCTACGTGTGAATATTTTTTATTTTTTTTTGCATCCTTTAAGAGTCATTATCGCCGCCGTTCTCATGTGTAGATATGTGCATGCATTGGAGTATGTATCTGTATGTGAATGAACCCACGATTTCCGTTCCTTTTTTAAATTTTTTTTTAATGCAATCACCCAACCGAACATCACGATGGAAGAGCTGCAGATACACGTACTTTTTGGAGGAAAAAAAAAAAAAGAAGATAAAATGCAACCAACCAACCATCAGCAGCCATGGATAGTATCTGCTCAACACTTTCTATTTTTCACTCTCTCGTCATTATTTCCGTGCGGAACGTTCAATGAGGCATACGCGATGAATTTTAATTTTAACTCCAACTCGCTAGAGCACGGTGCTTTCGCCTTTATCGTGTGTCATTAGCGCGATGGGATCAAAGACGATGATGGGATTCGAAGGACCAAAATAATATTGAATACCGAAAAACTGTGAACAAATGAATCGTTTGACATGTGTCAAAGGATTCGGGGGTTAACAAATAAAATATGCCGAAAGGACCTCTATCAATAATAATTATGCCAACCGGCGGAGGGTGGGGGATTACTCTCTAGAGAGGGAGGACGACGACTCCTCGGTAAGGAATTGCAAATCACTTGGCATCGTTATGCGTGCCTTGGCATTTGCGTGTTTTTTACTTAAGAGGGACGAGTTACTACAAGGGCGGGCCATTCAGTGTGTGATTGGAAAATGCTTCTTTCTAAATGGAATGACACCTATAAAAACCTATCGATCCTTGTTCACTAGTTAAACATAAATTACACGCTTGACTTGGTGCTACTGAGGCGTGCATATGTGAGCGAGAGACTTTGGCCCCATCATACTTTTCAGTGTTTTGGCATTTCATGGTGTTTCATCGTCGTCGACGTCGTAGTCATCGTTGTCGTCTAGATGCCTTTTGAATAATCCTATCCTTCTTCAAAGGATGAGTGAGTGTTCAGTCATCCTGTACCTCCTCCCTGCTGTTGCTGTTTCTCCTCTCTTATGAGGTTGATTTTTGACAAAAAAAAAAGGAAAATGTACCAGAATATGTCTCGGGAGGAATGGTCTTGCTCCGTTTATGGTTATAATTTTGTTACCCCTTTTCTGTGGATCCTACAGCAGCATGAGGGGCTGTTATGATACTGATTTTTACTTTGGAAGGCTTCCCCCCTGTAAGAAACCACCGAGAAGCGGTCGTGTGTGAACGAAGTAAATGTCGTTTTGTTGAGATTTTATGGTGAAAGATAGATATGGGGCGAGCTGTCATCTCTATGTAATTATGATTGGAGTATGTCACATGAGAAATTGGTAGCTCGCTTGCAGACGTTTAATTAGGTTCAACACTCGCCTGCAGACAAGACATTTGTTGGCAATCGATTTTGTGCGACTGGAATGGAATAGCCTGCGGGTGTAGACACTTCAACACCTCATCGCGGTGACTGGGACTACAAAGACGGAAATGTATTGAGATTAGCAACAATGAATGAAACCCCCTAGCTCATGCTGGAAGTCTACGAGTATATGATGCACTTGGCGATTTCGACTTTAACACCTCTTCCTTGCACATATAGAAAAAGTTCTGAATCAACTTCGCAAGGGATTGTGAGATTGTACAGAATCAATCCGTATGGAAAGGTTAAAGCTAAAACTGAAAGGCGAATGAGGGCTAATATCGAACGTATACCACAATCTAGAACAATGGAGAATTATGTACATATTACTTGCAAAGTGAGAAATGCGATGTGCACCCACATCTGGTACATTGGGTATAGCAATCAGTGCTCTTCGAAGTCATTAGCAGACCTTAAACGATCAATACTAATGTCATCACTTGTAGTAACTAATTGCTCGATGGGAGGCAATGGGACTGTTAGTCACAGCCACAGGTTCGAATAAAACCATGCCCTGCTGTGGAAAAATAACTAAGCTAGTGAAGTGGAAGAAGTAGAACCAAATCCCCATGAACTGCCCTATCAATGGGCCATTTGGAAACTGTTGTTCCACTGATTCATGCATTATCTTTGATGGGACGCGACCCACTTAGTCGCAATATGTTTATGTGGACACACATAAGACCATTAAAGTTGGGAATAAAACGAGAGTAGTCTTGATTCTTTAGACACCTACTTGTTCCTCGTTTTATGACATTCCCTGGCCTGGCCCTACAATGTATGACTACAGCTTTGGCAGATATCTACTATAGAGCCGATGAAACACATTGGGATTTAGAACCCATCAACAGACATTTAGAAGTTTGTGCAATTCATTAACAGATTTACAACAAATTTTTACAAAGTCATGGAAAGTGGAGTACCCTCTCTGTACACCTTCGTCATCACATCCTCTGACAGACATCTGATCATTGCATTGTCATGTCATATCCAGTGATAACGGCCAGAAGACACGTCAAAGATTTCTGGTTCATTTGTAAGATATAAGGCAAGGTTGGATCAGTAATTACCACTTGGATCACCGAAGACGAAAAGTTTGGTTGTGACTTTGGTTAAATTAAGCGATCTCCCATAACCGACCCAAAATTGCTATGAATTTTAGGATGATCAATGGTGGCTTTCCTGATATGCCATTCAGGTCTCCAAAGCAAAATTCGCCCAGGGATGATTTGCCAGATTTGGACAAGATTGGGCATTCTCACAGAAATGAGGATGGGATCCCTTTTGCGTCTCTATCGCCACAGAGGTTGTCTGTGTTAAGTCACATTCTTCTTTCGCGGATTGCGAAGATATTGTGGTCGGACTTTGCTTGTTACTTAGTTTTCACTTCATTGCGCTTTGCAAACAGTTTTCTGTAGTCATGACATAGACCTAAAGACTTGCTTAATGTTACATCTAACAAGTGCTAGGAGCAGTAGAACAGATGTGATGGCCACTGTCAATTACTGTATCTGGGCCGTTAGGTCTTTACAATAGGTAGTATCTACTATAGGATGGCAAAGTAACATTAGGAAGTCGGGGATCTGCTTCGGACAGCTCCCTTGCTGAGGCGGTTAACGCTCCTATGAGGGTCCTGAAGAGCAGAATATTTGCACACTATACATAGCAAGCTGACAGTAGATGACAAGTGTGCCTAACTGTGTCATATCTAGGCAGTTGTGACCAGAAAATTGAAGATACAGTTCTACACTTTCTATACAAACGTCCACCTCTACGTAGGGCCAGACAGCGGAAACTCGGCAAACCCTTTTTCGACTAATTTGCCGAGTTAAAGGAAATCCGAATTGGGGACATCATCAGTTTCCTAAATTTAACTTGATATATGTATGTAAACGGATACTATTTACCATACCTATACATATCAGTCTACACAATTTTATATCACATGAGTTGTGGTACTAAAAAGGGCGACGGTTTTTGCGCTACTTATGTTTTACCATGTTTTCACTGAAAACAACCACCTCTACCTACCAACAATAGTAAATAAACTCGGCAATCCTTTGTGCCTAAGTATCCACCACAGTCCTAAGTTGTGCCTGCTTCGAGTTTCATTGGCAGAAGTCTTTTTTATTCTGCCTTAACCGTTGACAGTAACTCTGAGGTGCCAAGATACCACGATCTAAGCGAGGGACAAAACATTCATTATCACCTAGAGAAGGGTATCATCATTAGATCTCTGAGTGAAGACCTGACTACAAGTTCATGTTACTTTGGGAACAAAATGTCTCAAATGTCAGAAAACTTAAACAGAAAGATAAAGTAGAGCACGCCAAAATGATTTATCCTTGTCAATGTATGTATTTACAAGGACAATTCGTTTTGGGATAAGGTCATATACACTGACGAAAATAAGTACTAGAATACCTATCTTAAGTAGCCAGGCAGGGATTCTTCAACACAGCGGCTCGCAAATAAAATAATAAATCCCATTACTCTCAGACTCTATGAAGCGTTAAAATCGTATCAAGTGTGCAAACAACAGACAGGTTTAGAAGTAGAAAAAATTGCGTATACGCCTGAGTAAGCATTCATCAGTGTGAATGATGTCTTTTGGACGTCTGGGATTGGAGGTTATGGCTGCACATAGTAAAACATTATCATTTCGTGGAACCTTCTTAGTTTAACCACTTAGGTGAGCAATGCACCTGCTCCAAGAGTCTGGCCGGAGACACAAGAATTATGTGACAAGTAGGTAGTAATACTGTCTTTTCAGTGGTAGGATGCTGGTTAAAAAAAAAATCACTATATCAGTGATGACAACTTTGTGATCTTGTGTTTTTATTTTATTAACACAAAATATTTAGTTATTCTAGTTTTCTAAAAGTATTCCATACATAAGGTTTGGCCACGCCCACTTTCAGTGGGCGTTCTTATGAATAAAAGCCGATTTTGATGAAAGTTTTCTAGTAACATCAACAAACATCCGAAGATATCATTGTAATTTGACAAAAAAAATGTGTAGCAGTCCATTAGTGTCTATAGGGTATCATACGATCCGTTCCAGACGGATGATTTCAGTTCGTAATTTCTTTCTTTGGAAGAAAATGCCACCAGTAAAGCGTCGAAATATCGGTCCGCGTATGTGCAAAGCAAGCCAAATACATTATCGTCGAGTCAAAGAGGCTGTCGAAGACCGTGACAGCGTTTGGAGGCAAATCGAATATGAATTTCGAAGCGGAATGCATTTTGACTCCGGAACAATGGATACAGTTGAGATCTCTGTAACTGTGACTCGCTCTGTAATTTGGAAAATTGACAAAACCAATGGCCAAGCGTGACAATTCGAAATTAACGTTTGCTTTTTACCCTGAGGGACGTGTAGGAATGGACAAACTTTACAAAAAAAATGTTCCAAATAGCTCTGAGGAAATTTCACGCCTCTGCAAAACACTCGCTAAACGGTTTTTTTTTTCGAAGAATAACAGAATATGTGAACTTAATCACAGGAAAGCCTTTGAGCTGGAATTTTTTGAAAAATATCCAGCATCAGGGAAAGTTCTCAGATGTTTTCTCTAGTACAGTGAAAGCCCTCAAGTTAGTAAGTCCTCAGCGACACTAGCCATTTTCTTTGAAATGCACTATTCTCAACCTGGTTTGTGGGTGGTTGTCCAATAGACAAAATTGAGTGAGAAACTTGTGTATGCGATATGCGCGTTCATTTAAAATTTAAAGTAAATTTAGTAATGTAGCAGCATGATTGAAATTTGAAACTTTTCATAGTACAGACGTGGAAAAAATCCTCTTTCGAATCAATCGAATCAGATCGAAATGTAAGCAAGAAGCGACCGTCATCATAACTGCTTGCTTACGGATATTAACAAAACGGAGTTGTCTTGTATTTATGAGAGATGGTAGCCAGTTTTTTCTCATAAAAATTCCCATGCTAATAGCAAGAACTTCCTTTTTAGCCTCCTTTGTATCATAAAAGTACCTCAAATTTTCCCACACACAATTTACAAAAAGAAAGCAAAAACTTAATGAAAAAAAAATAACAAAAAACAAGTTTTATTCAAACTAGTCATAAAAAAACAAAAATTCTTTTATTAATAATTTTATTTCTTTTTCCTACAAACATGATTTGCTCAATTTACATTTCACCATAAGATACATTTTATTAGCCGCTTAAATATCTGTGTACATACATAGCATACATATTCCTCAATTCGGTCTCCATGGAAGCTGCGGAAAAATCCAGCTTCTTTGCGTTGAAGTCGTTAAAAATATCGAAGCAAATATTTGAGTAAAGATTTTTCGTTATTATTTCGTCCCGATGTGGATCGATTAAAAATGGTTATTCATTATTAAAGTACACAATTCGGGAATTTATTTCTTAAAAACATCATCGCGTTCCCTGCACTCAGTCGAAAAGTTAGGTTTCTTATGACCGCTAGGCTGGTAGACTCAGTGAATTCTGTGATTTCGTGATAATTCTTACGCCTGAACAGTCAGTTTAATGCGGTAAACTTTAGATTTAAAACCACTTCACAGGAAAAGGAGGAGTTCAATCAGGACTGCATGAAATCCAATTTATGTCATCCCTGTTGGACATCAATTTGCCACTGAGAAATCTCTGTGACTGAAGTCCTGGGGCTTTAATTCTTCCACAAATTGAATTTCATAAGGGTGCAGCTTTAGGTTTTTGTGTAAAATATGGGGTCTATGCACATTCAAAGCACTTTCACGCTTACAAATTAAAAGGTTCAGATCGTCATGAACAAACTGATTAATACGCTCTACGTTTTCTACCGTCCTTCATGAACTTGGTAACTTGGTAACTTTTTTGACCCATTTTCGAATGGTTCACATCATTTAAGTGGTGAAAACATGAAAAATTGCAGAATCTTCTACGCGGTACAGTCGCCGAATGACCGCTTTTGTAGAACTTTTGCAGGCATAATGCTCGGTCCGCTCCCGAGAAAAGCTTTGTAGCAACTGAATTTCCTAGAACCACATTACTGATTAACATGCCGTACGCTCCCCTATGATTCGTTGCGATCAGGTAGTAAACTTAACTAATGTAAGCTTCTTTTGAGACACCTTCGAAGGTCCAAAGGTTGATTCAACAAAATGAATTGTCTTTTGTTTTTGTTTTTATTTTTTCTAATGTTAAACGGAACAATTTTTGAGTTAAGTTTTCAAACTTATGGAAAGAAGGAGACACGGGCTATCGTACCATTGCGAAATGGGCAGACCTGGGTACAGAGATAAATTGTATATTACTATCCCACGACTTCGGCCTAGCCATTAAAATAATCCTTAATTGGATTAGTGGCAGGTCTACAAACCGAAGTAATGTTTCGATGATAAAGCAGTAGGCTATTTTCATCAAGATCCTAGACTGCCGGCTTTCTGAGGCTTCCAAACCACGGCAGTGTGTTCCAATCGGAAGTACTAGCAATACCAGAACCGCCACGAGAAATATCTACGAAATTATACTTCAGAACGACTGTCTACTTATATTGACAGTCAAGCTGCCATTAAGGCTATCGAACTTTCGTCCGATCTCACTCCTCTCTAATATTGGAAAATTGTTTGAGCGGGTACTAGCCGATCACTTACATAAATTTTGTGAAGATAAGGACATTATCCCAAACAATCAATTTGGATTTAAGAAAGGAAGCTCCACGGAGCATGCCCTGCTTATACTACAGGACAAAGTTGTTCAAAACCTTAGAAATAAGATATGTACAATGAGTCTAGACATTGACCTCGAAAAGGCTTTCGATTCGCTTTGGCATCACGGTCTTTTATTTAAACTCATAAGACTTAACTTTCCGAATTGGCTCATCAGATTGATATATAGTTTTCTATCAAACAGAACTTCTTCAGTATACATTGGATCGGAGCACACAGATTTTGTACCTGTGAATTCAGGCGTACCTCAAGGATCGATATTCGGACCATCCCTGTTTAATATCTACCTTCAAGATTTTCCTCTCTCAGACCCAATGACAGAAGAGCCGGGATCACTTCACTACGCTGATGATACCACTATATTGGCTAGCGACCTACGACCGAGTTTAGCTCTTAATAAAATCAAAGCAAAACTCCAAACAAAGTATCTGGGAATAAATTTTCACAACCGGTTTCTCTTTAATAAGCATGGAAGGGCCGTATTAAACAGGGCAAAAATAGTTACAGGAATTCTTAAACCATTACTTAATTCTAAACATGTTTTAGGAAAAACTAAGGTACTAATATATAAGACCCTCATAAGACCAATTCTGATATACGGTTTCTCTACCTGGTTTACCATATCACCCACTGTAGCCAAAGAAATGGAAGTTTTCGAAAGAAAAATATTGAGATTTTGCTGTGGAATGTTTAGAAAAGCAAACAAAAAATTTTTCTCTAACAAAACTATATATGAAGCAACTCAGGTTACACCCCTTATGAACTATCAAATAGAACTTCTTCTCAAAAAAATGGAACGAACACGTTCACACTCTAACCCACTGGTAAGATCTTTAATGAACTCTAATATCAACTACAGTTTGAATGACAAATACTATTTGTCACCTTTAAACCTTTTAAACGAAGACTCATTACCTTCAATAAGACCAGGTACAAATAGACACCAGCTAGCACCGTTCTATGAAAAATCATCTTCTCTTAACTATAGGGGATGATACTAACTTAAAATAAATTTACATTATTTAAGGGATTGTTAGCGTAAACCTTTGTTTTAAAGCAGAGAGATTTGGATTTCCTTGGGGTTGTATAGCAATTTATATGAACCATTAAGGATTTTTCAAGCTTCTGCATTTGTTGTACGCATGCAGGTCCTGCAAACTACATTCTTGTGATATCTTGTAAGATAACATAATCTTTAGTTATAGTTAGTGTAGGTTTTAGTTTTAGTTTTAATTTTAGTCTTAAGTTCTAGTCATTAAGTTAAAAATGCTAAAAAAAAGCAAAGAATTGAATGTACGCCGGGAGCAAGCGTACACAAAATAATATGGTATACAAATAATATTGTAAGTAAATTTTGATTAAATATACGTATGTATATATTGCTTTACTTTTGTTGAAGTCAGACATATCATTAAGTCGACCAAATACTGTAATAAGAATGTGTATAAACAATGTAGTGATATCATTTGTCTCAATAAAATCTTGAATCTTGAATCTTGAATCAGTCATCAAATCAAAACTAGTTAAATGATGTCGTGAATAACTCACGCCACTCACGGCAAACCATAATGCTGCACTCCTTTGGGCCACAGGACAAAGCGGCTTTCAAGGGAACGAACTTCCGGACGAATTATCAAGAAAGGAATGCGAACTGGACTTGACAACGGTCGACACCTATGTTCTACCGCCCCTAGCTCTTGTTAAACACAACATAGTGAAAATATTCGCTCCCATCTTGTGTCTTCGACAAAGTCAAACAATTTCTGGTGCTTAACAGACCCAACTTAGCACTTTCACGGAGATCATCACCGACCACAACTTCATGGGGGCTCACCGTAGTCGAATACGAATAGAAACTGATGACCTCTGTATAGGCTGTGGCGACACGGATGCACTAGAGTGTATTTTTCATTTCCTCTGCGAATGCCCAACACTATGCAGAACTAGAAAGACAGCCCTTAGACAGACCTGGGCAACTTGTCAGGAAAGGCACTCAAAAAAGGAAAAAAAAATCTACAGTCTGGCAGCACTGGACACGCATAAAAGAAGACATTTCGACTAGATCACAATAATAAGTTGATTATGTTACAATTTTGATTATAAACATTTACGTCAAAGAAAACCTTGCTTCATTTACTTCAATTTGATTCAAAACGACAACAAATATAAATAAACAACCCCTAGAACCAACCAATGTAAACGGTCCTTTTGTCGTCAAAATTAAGTGTCCTCCAGCGCACAACTATTTACCGTAAACAAATTAACCACAATCGAATAAAAGAACAAAAAAAAACCAAATCACTTCACCCACCACCTAAATCAAATAGAAAGTAATTTCACCACTAATTTCCATTTAAATCAAAGTTAATCGAATTTACTCCAAAGTGTCCTTCGTCATCCGTGTTTGTCCCATCGGTCTCTGTCGGTCGGTCTCTCTTTTTGCTCTCTCTCTCTCTCTCTCCTCCTCCCCTTACAGTCAATTCAAATGTAGTATTTTTCAATTTACAAATTCATCACAACTAGTTCGTTTATTTTCCTCCTTCTTCTCCTGATTCGCATTCACAACGAATTAAATTAACGTTGTCCTTACGATTTTCCACAGTCCTCCAAAGGTGACAGCAGAGACGATGACTATACCTTCATACACAGATACACATATACATATAGAAGGAAAATGTAGAAAAAAAAACAGCTCTCTTCATTGTCCTGTTCACTGTTTGTGGCTCACTCTCTTCATCTATCCATCTAACATTTTCTTTTTCTATTTCTTCCAGGATAACAACAAAGGTTTCCATGAAATCCCATTAAAACATCCTATTACGCAATTAAAACTTTCATTAAAGTAATTAAAATAAAAAAAAATATATATATCTACACGGAAAAAAAAAACTAAAGTTTCATTGTCCAAGGATTCACGGCGAGCAAGAGCAATCGAAGGGAAAAGAGAAAAAGACTACAAAGTGCAACGGTGTAGTAAAACTTTGTTTGACAGGACGAAGATAATGTTCCGGCTGCTGGTGTCTGCCATAACGTCAGGTCTTCGAAGCTATAGTTAAATTGAATTGCGTTCTCGTGCGCTCTAGTGTCTGATGCTAAACACACACACACACCGCATTCCACTTTGCGGATAGACAAAAAAGTCGGTTTGTTTTTTTAATTTTTTTGATCCTTACGGGGAGCATCGAGTTGCAACATCTGTCGCGTGATCAACGCCGCTATCAACAGACTGCAGGAAAAGCTTAAAATACAACAAAAAAAAAGAAAAACCGGCAGACACTTTTCATCTTTTGCACATCACAGCAGGTGTGAATTGCGGCGGAGGTCCTTACACACATACACATTGCACTTTATACCAATTCAGGCCGTAAAAAGGACACATTTACACACCCTGAACCACTGCCACAGAGCCGGCAATAGCAGTTGCAACAGAAGCGTACGGCACCAGCTACAGTCCTCGTAGTAAATTGCTTTCACACTTGACTGAAGTGGCTCAAAAGGACACTTCTTTTTGCACTTCAAATGGAGAAACCCCGGCATCATCATCAGAGAGGGACGATGTGTGAATCGTGTGAATAAAACGAGGGATGACTCTCATATGTGTGTACTGACGAGTGCATACAGTGTTTATTGGATTTTTTTTCGCTTAGAAAAATAGTTTTTTTTTCTAGCCAAGACGGTTTCCAAAAAAAATTTCTCAAATTCAAATCAAGCAAAGGACTTGTGAACAATTTAACGGTCCACTGGAAAAAACAAATTTAAATGATCAAGAAGGAACTGTCTCACACAACGTATAGAGTTGTTAAGTGTAAAGTAATAAAAGATACAAAGTCAAACTACAGGATGCCGATGAAAATAGAATCGAGCTTAAGGGGCGTGGAGCCCTTCGTGATTTGGATGATCGGTGTCATCATTTTTGTACCAGGTGAGTTAGTTTACTATTTATTTTCTCTAAATAAAAATAAACCAAACTATGCCTAGCCTTACATAAGCTTTTAACAGTGAGTCACCATGTTCCTCAATCCCTTAAATATTCTTTTTCTTTTTAAATATCTTTTTGAATCAAGCAACACAGAGTGTTTTGCTTAAGATTGAGCCTGACTTGAAGTCTCAACTCAAATTGACGAAAAATAACAAAATTCGAACAGAGATCCAAATTCATACTGAGATCTTTAAGGGCAACAGTCTTTATTTTCTTTTCAGTTGACTAGCAGGTACACTACCTAACAAAGCTCAAGAAATTCTACAGAAAAGAAGGGAGTTATACTTATGAATTTCCAACAATAAATTTCATAAGTTTATCGACACAAAGAAGAGACTTTCTGAAAACATGTCCTTCGACTATTCTTAATTCTGTTTTCCAGAAGCTAATCGAAGTGTCATTGTCGCAATAGCTACCCAAGTTAGTTAACCTAAGAAACACTTGCTTATTTCTACTAAACTTATATGCTAGATCCGCTTGTGGGCACTAGAGCTCTGCTACATCGAGGCGAAATTTAGAGAGTTTACAGCTTCCAACTTTACGTGAAGACAATGATTCTCTCTTGTTACATTCCACTGCTTTTTCACCCATCCTTATTTAGTGTAATGTGGGCGCCGTGGCTTAGTGGTTAGTGTGTTGGACTATGGAGCAAGGGGTTCGAGGTCGAGTCCCAGTCGGAAGACCTAAAAGTTTTCTCACGGCCCCACCTCTCGCAAGCGTCAGACAAACATCGGAGAGTACAACTGTCCTGAAAAGCCTTCTTAAAAAAAAATTGATCCTTCTATTCGTAAAAAGAATATAACACGCACAACACAAATAGTTGTGAGAAGCTAGGCCCTGGGTCCCATCGACCTGTTGCGCCAAATATTTATTTTTTAAGAATGCACATTGGGCCTTATGCCGTATACCTTCTAATCTCAGTTTAGTGATTCTGTCAGGTCAACTTCCTAATCTTAGAAGAAAGCCGCCAGAAATTCTTCGCATACCTAGTTCGGGTGTTTTGAGCTATGTAGATAGTGATTCAATGTACGACTGTCACTTTTCGTCAATCTGTTTCTATCATCAGTCATTGTGAAATTCTACATTGACAGACGGTAGAGAAGATTTTCTTTTCTCAAGAAGACGTCAAAGAAGTGACCTTGCCTCTTAGCTTTTGATCTATAAAGTGGTGTCTATAATGGCTTTAGCATAACTAAGTCAGTACTAGCTTGGACCGGATCTCTCTGGATATATGCCCAATCGAATCATTCTTCCATTTGCGGTTAGTTTTGCTAAGAGCGTCTAGCTTTCATATGTATATGATGGCAGTGCGTCAGCAAAATCACCAACTTCAAGGCTCTCAGGCGGATGCAGAAGAAACTGCATTGGTACCACAGGTCCTAGGAGAACCACATCTTCTGCAGAACTGGAGGCTATCTGCAATATGCTTCCACTGTACGTCTTTCTTCAACAAGCAATTAGTGCCCTACAAATAAGTCAGATACAAGGCATAAAACAACGAGTCATTCCATGATACTGGAAAAATATCTTGGAAATTCGAAAAGTGGTCAGGCTACCAGTAGACATGCCATCTCTGTCTTAACAGATGGATCAACGATTGACGTTGAAGTAAGCTCTGAACAGCTGGCCATATCCAAATTGTTCCCACTTCCGAACCGTAGCAGTGGCAATAGCTGACCGTGATTCTAAGCTCCAAGCTTGTGGAGTGCTGTCATGAAGAGCTTAAGGTTCGTAGAACACAGGACAGATTAACACCTTGGTGTTCATCCCGCCTTGCGTACTAAAGCTAAAATCATGGATTAAGACCCGTAGAGAGGCTAACAGCAGATGTTCTCCCTAGGCACTTGTGCCATCACAAGAAGTTTATGGCCTTGTTTCCATAAGAGTATGACCGACAGATTTATGCAAACAGATAGAAAAACTCTTAATCACGAAGGGTTCCACATGAAATAAAACTAAGAAAACGGAAAAAGACATACACATGTCGTGGGTGGGAAGATGAGAAGTGAATGAGGATACAACCCACTTTCTCTGTCACAACCTAGTTCCTATCTACTTAAGATTTAAATTTATCGGGCGACACTTCTACCCTGATCTAGAAGAATGGAATGCCTAATAATTTGTCTATACCTGCATTTATGTACATATGTATATAAGTTTGTAGCATGTAGCAGTAGAACTCTTGTATTATTATGGCATGTAGTTATGAACAAAGTCATGAAGCGAAGCTTTAAAAATTCAAGTGCTCTGATAGACGTGCTTAATGTCCAGAAAATGATGCCTATGTTGGTTTAATAAAAGAACACAGATCTAAGGTACCTATTTAGAGAGACTTAGAGGCTATTAGGGAAGCATGCCCCGAAAGCCCTTTATTTATGGGGAGGCATCCAAGTCTTTATTTTTGTATTGTCATCTCTGTGGAAATACATTTAACAGTGATTGTCAATAAATACTCGGTACTGACACTTTAAACAGATTAGGTCTATTCGCGTACTCTCCCAAAACAACGAATTTTCACGAAAATCTACGAAAAGTCACAAAATCCTGTTCGAGTACGCAAAAGTTTCGTAGTTTTTCGTAGAAGAGAGCGCTTACGAGAGAGTAAAAAATTTCCCCATGCAACGAATGTCATATCTGTCAAGACACCTGTAATACATTTTTTGTTGTTTGTGTATTTGCATACATTCGCTTTTGAGGTTTAAAAAGTGGGAGAATTTCGTAGCTTTCGCGTTCGTTTACTTTTTTGTGATTTCACCACACTCTCTGAGAGAATTTTACCCCCACTCCTTGAAATTTCATAATCCACGAATTTTGGTGCAGAAAGTACGCGTTCAGTTACTTTTCAGAAATTACTTTTTCCTGTGAAACCCAATGCAAACTCGAAGATTAACTCGAAGATTAACTCGAAAATAGTTTTGAACTAAACCTGTCAACATCGCTATTGATCTGCAAATATGTTTGTTTATCCAGTTGTTCGATCAACTTAAAACTTCAGCTGGCAAGCTATGTACATATATACAAAAGTATCACACACGGCATGTTGACCGGCAATCACACAAAATTTGGCTCAGTTTCGACACAGATAGACCTAAAAATTCCTACTGCCCTACCGATTATGTTCAATCGTACTTACGCGTCCAGAGGAATGAAGCCTATCCTCCTACTCCCACACTTGCTGTATGTAATATTAAAACTTTTTTTTTATAGACAAATCGAATATCGTTTTCATTGTTCCAAGCATGTGCAAACATTACTACCTAAATTCCTCCCCAAATATCCTTGCTCAATGACGCATTTCCTTTTGACGTTCAATCAATTCCATTCCGTTTCTAAAATTAGAAGTCAGTCCCCTCAATAAAGTCCTGAAGCTACTTAAAATTTGAAAATTTCCGCCACATAACATACATGTTAAAATGTTAAGTGGATACAATGAGTATTATGGCAGAAGTTTTCCACCTACGCCTTACCCAGGGAGTGAGAACATAACAGAGAGAGAGTGAGAGTGGGGCCAATAGAACTGTCAGAGACTTGTTTACGACCCAGCTTTGTGGCCCCTGCCCTCCACCACTCCAGGGTCCCCATCATGGTGGTAACATTTTCAATAAAAATCAATTTCAATTTTAATTCCTCCAACATGGCAATCATAAAATATCCTGTGTTTCCTTAGCCTGGGTGTGTATGTCTTGTATTTTATATGATTCCTGTTTTTTATTATTTTTTTTTTTTTTCAACGGAAATTTGATTTATTTTTTTCATTAAAATTATGTTTATTTTGTTCCGCTTTGTGCCTTTATTGTGTCATCTATTGCGCCGCGTACGACGAAGGATTGCATGTGAGATGTGGCGACGACGTTGATTGTTTGTTGTTTCAGACAAGTCTGCTTTTAATCCTAGCGAAAGGGAGTTCATCACGAAAATAATTGCATAGGGTAATGCAGAGGAGCTCTAGAATTAGGTAGTTGAAAAGTGAGCACGAGGTGCTGAAAAAGGCGGAAGTCGAGGGCCTAAAATAATAGAGGTAGTGTCTGGGGAAAGTTTGCACTTTGACAACAGTGGTTGTTTCTTCTTCCTAGAAGTTTCCACTGACTTATGTTTTGACTTGTGAAAGGATATTTCTATGATACTTGCATTGCATACTTAAAAGCCGGGAATACCCCTTTTGAGGATATTTTCACATGTACGTGCCTTCTGTTCGGCATATGATGCACATTTTGTTTGGTCACCTAATGTGGGATAACTAAGCTTATGTTCATAGTCCAAATTGCAGATTCCACAATTACAGGATAAAACTTGTATAAAATGTATAAGACCCTTTCAAAAGCTGTGAATTATTAATTAATCAGACTTTCTTCGAACAGAGAACTAAAAAGAACAAAGAACCAACTGACAGGATGGTTTTCAGCAACAATTTAGGTAGAGTACAGCGCTTTACGTTAAGTGTCTAACAAATACTCTCCGAAACAGCAGTGGACACACTTTATCTAGCTTTCCATAGCAAGACTAATCCAAATCGGTCACCATCTCAACTTGCCGACCATCAATGTCCTACCGGTTGCGGCTGCCTATAGACAAGGATATGCACAAACCGAAAATTTTGAAAATGCGCTTGAATTGGAAACTGTTCAGGCACCGGTATCAAAGCGAAATGCTTTGCAGTGGTTCCTGCGAAAACTATTTTAAGGATAACTCAAAAGTAATCAAAGCGTTATAACGCACTTCTTGTACAGTTAATATCACGAAACCAGACACCGAAACCAGGCAATAGGCCTAGTGAGGTGCCTAAATCGTATAGCCCTACTAGTCTAAAATCGTTTGTTCTCAAAACTATGGAAAGACTTATTGATCTTCATGCTAGAGTCCGACTAGATCGGTCTACCCCCCTATACCCTCAAGCCAATTTGCATACAGAAAAGGTAAATCAACCGAAGATGCTCTTCACTATCTTGTCAAGAAGATAGAAGGAACCTTTCGTTGCAAGGAAATAGCCCTGTGTGCATTCTTGGATATTGAGGATGCATTCGATAGCAATGGCTATGATTCAATAGCAAGAGCTATTAGTAGCAGAGGTATCGAAGATTCAACCAACCAATGGATTAGGGCCATGCACAAAAGTCGGATCATTACTTCCCCCTCCGGAGGAATGTCTGTGAACGCAGTTAAAGGTTGCCCACTTCTGTGGTCGTTAGTTATTGACAAACTTCTAGCAGATGTACATAGATCAGGCTACATTGCCATTGGTTATGCAGATGATCTGGCGATCATCGTTAGTGGTAAACACAGCACGACCATTTTCAGCGTCATGTAGGGTGCTTTACTACACGTTCTAGAATGGTTTCATAGCGAGGGTCTTTCAACCAGGGCCATGTGGGCCAGTAGACGCCTTTATGGCAGAACTTGGGGTCTCAATCCAAAAATGATACATTGAATGTATACAATGCTGGCGAGGCCCATTATCACGTACGCGGCCATCTTATGGTGGCCGAAAGTACTTGAACGCACTACGGCAGCTAAGCTTCAGAAGCTAAAAAGAATAGCCTGTCTCGGTATTTCGGGTGCCATGCGTACCTGCCCTACGGCAGCTTTAGAAGCCATCGTTGGGCTCACCCCCGTACAAATCTTCATTAGGAAGACGGCTGCTAGATGCGCTATCAAGTTGCAACTAGAATACAAGTTTAAGGCAGGTGACCACGTAGGACACCTGAAAATTAGGCTCAACGCTGTGATTTTAGCCAATTGTAGATGGACAGTTGGCGCTACGTGGGTATTTACTAGATCTGACACAAGCAGATTCCGAAATGTTTGAACTATAGTAATGGTCGCTCATGGCAATCATAATATGTGTCATTACAGCCACTGAGCTAGCCTAGTACACATTTTTTACATTGTAATACGATCCACAACAGATTGCAAACCAGGAATTTGGCTTGAAGATCTTTCAACCGTCTTTGAAAAACAACTAATATACCTAGAATTGACTTTTCGGCAATTGAACTGATATCATCCGTAAACTTCAGTTCAGTATTGAAATAAATACCTAGATATGGTTAGAGTGGAACACCAGAATGGGCTGTAAAACAGGTGAACTCATACTAAGAATTCATGAAACTCCGAACATACAATTAGAGAAGACGACGGCTAATTTGATGACTTAGCCCCCTTCAATTTAAAGATCAATTCTAAGCAGTGTTTTGGGCAGGATTGCATTAAGTCATTCGTATTTACTTCATACCTTTCTAGTATGGCTATAACCATACAACTAGATATGTGTATTAAGCTGAGTTGCAATGATGCACCAAAATTGAAAGAAGACACTGCCCAGCAAGGGAAAAACCTTCATAACCTTGTTAGTGGCAGTTGATTGTTCAACTATGCTCAGTTTCAACACTGTGATGGCTCTGCTGAATAGAAGGTACTCTGCCATATTTAGAATTCGCGTCAAATGCCCAAGCCCCAGCTTAACTAATAAGACGGTTGTCAAAGTATATTGCGTAAGAGCCTCAGTATGGTACAGGAAGGTCATTCAATCTAAGAAGAACCAACGCCTGGAATTCTAAAATCAGCACAACTTGGAGACACAATAGATTAATTTCTCTTACGTCACTCTATAATTACCAACAATTCATTAGCAATTCTTAGTACCCACCTGATACTTTCGATTCGAGGATTTAATATTAGCAATTCATTCGAATTCCTCGCATCAAACGTAGGAGGTTACATTATTCTCATTATTTCAATGGCCACGCAATTGTCCTTAATTCTCAGGAAACCTTCAGTCTAAGGACTCAAAGCGAAGGAAGATATAACAACTTAAAGCTGGTAAAGCAACAAGAGGTGGGTTTCGCAAATCCCTCTTTACAAACCATGATCAAGTTGAAGCATTTTAATGAAAAGATGCATACACCCAGATAGCTGTGCCCAGAAATGGGGCTACATAAACCACATACCAGAGACTTAGTCATTCATTTCATGTCTTAATCCGTAATAAGGCATAAGATATGTATACGAGGACAATTGGGCGAAGTTCCAACAAAATTTGATTGTCGCCAAAGCTATTTCCAATGTCGCTAATCAATCAAATCCACCCAAAGCACATCCCTTCTCTGTCTATGAATCCGATTCAGGAGTAGAATGTACGTGCTTGTGTGATCTAAATGCGGACATCAATCAAATTCACCGTTAAATGCACAGAATAGTATAAAAAAAAGAGACACGGAATAAGAGCGCACGCCAGGATGGGAGGAAGAATTTTCTATTTGCCATCAAAAGAAATCCTTAGGCTGAGATGTGGAGTAGGTGAAGGATGCACAGCGGGACTGAATGTGTAGTTGATATTCCCAATAACAACCAATCATCATTAATCATGATTTTGAATTCAATCCAAGTCGAAACCAACGAAAACCGACGAGCGAGGAAACGAGAGACAGCAAGAGAGCGAGCCAGGGAAAGGCCAAAGGATGTGTGCCACACACAAAGAGGTGGATGGGTTGCTGCTGCATTCATAACATTCAAATGACATTCAATAGACATTCCTGCTGCTCCTTGCATACAAGCACATGCACCGAATGCTTCGTGAGGATGTGGCACATAACAAGATGTGATTGAACTATATGAATGGATATTCAATGGGCGGGCGGTGCGGCAGATATCCTTTTGAAACATTACCTTTTAATTTGAATTCAAACAGAAAGATTTAAAAAAAAAAAAACACAAAACAAAAAGCAAAAACAGAGAACAAAAAATAAAACAGCAAAGAATCAAAGGATCCAGGACAAAACCCATTGATTCGCAATCAAACAGTAATTCCAATGAAATTAATACAGTTGCATTGAATCAAGTTGTTTTATACTTGTGCACAGAGAAAGGATAATTGATTTTAGTGGGCCTGGAGTAATACTTGATCGACAAGGATAATAGTTTGTTCATCTTTATACTCCGGAAGTCCATAAATCAAATCAATATCAAAAATAGCTCGATAAGCACACATACTACTCCTTCCTACCCATCGTTTCAAATCGAATCCTTTGGAGAGTAAGGTGTACCTACACAGTACATTCGAATATCTGTGAACAACAGGGATCCTTTTGTTAGTGTGCGACGGGGGAGACAAGGCAATATGACTGATGAATGAATATTTATGATGTGTGAGTCCTTTGTCAGTTTTTGAATATGAATTCGGTTTGAGGTGGTAAACGATGTTCGAAGACGGGGGCAGGGGCGGGAGCTGGGACGATAAGAAATGATTATGAATTTTAAATGGATAGTTGGTTGGGCTTTTGACCAACACTGATAACAGATACAAGCTCGCCAATAGGGGGAGGAGGGCGATTGTGAATTGATCCAAGTGTATTTGTGCGAAGTGCATGCAGAAATCAATGAATTCAAAAACACAAATCAACATTCAGAGAAGGAATTGATATCAAAGAATTTAAATTTCGAAATTTTGAACAAAAGTACACTCCAACCGAATACTACTCGTAGCTATCATATCCATGGTCATTTGAGATATTCATTTCAGTCTCTGGCAAATGCATTATAAAATAAACTCACCATTCATTTGGGAATTGGCTATGCTTTTGTAAAAATAGCATCCCCCAGCTGAGCCTATGAGATGGGATTCAATAAGAGGCTCAGTGTTCTGTAGAAATGCTAAATGAATGCATAACCAACATTTTTGATAGACAAACCTATACTCAATTTAAATTAAGCACATATCGGTTTCCTTTTGCTGGATGCTGTAGAAATAGGGTAGATACGGACTGGTGCCAACCGGGCCATCTCCAGGGTCGCAGCTGTTACACGACAACGGCCGAACTCTCGCAAATGAGTCAATGCTGGCATCATAGCTTCAAACAGAAAGCAGACTTTATTCAGGCTACATAGGCATACTAGGAACTCAAACCGATAATTGACTTAAAGATGATTAGCGATCGCCTTGCTACGCATCAAGAAGACATTTCAAAACATGAGCATAATGTGCGCATGGAACAGTTCTTTGATCTACTCCTGGGGTGCCTAGTGATATAGCCTGTCCGAACACGAAGACTTCAATGTCAAAATCGGTTAAGAAATTCAGCGCCTTAGGCGGAAACCTCCACGACACGAAAGCCAAGGACTTCCGGCTAATGGACTTTGCAGCAGCTCGTAATACGGTGACAAGCAGTACTAGGTTCCCAAGACTACAAATCCACACCCCAATCTGCGGATCTATAGATGGTTGAACCACCAACCACATCGATAACATACTGCTAATAACTCTGACCACTTTCTTGCATCTAAATTAAGAGTTCGACTGTTCAACTAAGAGGAACAGGATATCAAACATATTGTGTGCCTTCAAGACTTGTAGAAACTATGTTTATAAGATAAGATTCTATCCAACGTAGTGTGTGAAAGTGTGAAGGCTTTCTGGAATAAAAACATAGCCACTGTGGTTTTCGGCTCAACAGATCGATGATCGACCAATTTTTCATACTGAGACGAATCCAAAAAAAAAAAACAAGTCAAAACTCACCATCACTTCTTCGATATCCAAGCGATATATGATAAAATTCATCGTCTTGAGTTTTCCAAGGCGATGACACAGAATCTTTTGGTATTCTGGCAGAACTGATCCAATGTGCAGTGCCTCCTAACTAGATCCGTCGAATATTTGGTCCCCTATGCAAGGAGGACAAAATGAAAATAAAGCCAAAACACGTACACTAGATTTGTTCGACCAAATAAAGCGAATGGCCGTGCACTAGTAAAGACGATCCTCGAATCAAAGGATCGAGATGGCGAACAATACCGAACCTACGTTTTAAGGAGTCGAGACAAATGAAACCAGTGTGCCTGGGATCGAAGAGAGTAAAAAGCTGTCATGTCTCAGGCACAGATACTTCACTAGCTTAGAGCTAGTTATTAAGTGCAATAAAATTTTGGTGCAATAACGTCCACAACTCAAATGGACTTTCAAATTTAGAGCTCTGCTTCGCTACATTTTGCTTTCATAATGGGAAATAGACCCACATTTTTAAAGACGGCTTTATTTTACTTGCTCTCATTTCACGAAACCTAAAATTTTATATTTAGACTTTTGAAAAGGAGTACAAGCGTTAGAAATTTTGAAATCCGATCACACCCACTTTTTTATAACTTCAATGTTTTACCAGAAACTGAAAAAATATCATTAAGACCAAATATTTGTATATTCAAACAAACATTGTATATAACTACGCCCACTTTTTGGAGGCATTTTCATTTAAAAAAAAATTGATAATTTTTAGCTTGAAACATCCTTAAACGTTCGAGGTCATTGTAGTAATTCAATAAGAAAAAGTTCCAACTCCTCGCCAACCATACATATGTATATTTATGTCAGTAAATCAATTTAAGCTATTGATTGATCGTTTACATAAATCCTGTATTCTATGGAGTCAACTAGTCAAGTTACCTCAAGTCTGAGGATATACAGACATATGTGTAAAAAATCAACAAGGTTAAGATGTTATGTGTGTGTATGTACATAAGAGGATTAAACGGGTATACGACTACTCTATTCTACTTCACACTCACTTTTCTAACCGAATGAATACAATTCGTTAACCGTCCCACAATATGTATGTATAATACCACCGGCTTTCATCGGCTGACAATCAGCATATGTGTCACTATAAAATCCCATTAATTCCTGATACTGATTACATCCGGGCTCATGAATATAACCAAAAGCACTCGCACGCGTTCTATGTGGCCAATTGTGGTGTGACAAAGCGGGAGTGGCAGTGGCAGTACGCTGTCGGCAGTACTCAGTTATGCAAAATATCATAATATAAATATTTTGCTGGTCAGGTTGAAAATATTTCCCAAATACTATTTCATTATTTCACCTTCAATGAAATTGTTCCACCAGAGACCCACCAACCAACGCGGATTGATTTCAGCACAGGATAGGGGATGCGATGATGATGGTAGTAGCGCTGCCAGAAAGAGCAGTATCTAACCTAATCACAAAGCGATTTGTATACGTTTGCCGGTTTGTTATTTATGCCAAATTTATTTATATGCAAAGTGTGAGCTCTTTTTTTTGTCGATTTTTTGCCGATCCAGGATTTTGGGGTTTTCAGGCCTGCGATGAGGGTTAATTAGTAGCATCATGATGCATGCATGGCTGCACACACAGAGCCGATTGTAGGAGATATAGGGCCTGGCCTAATGAGAGAAATCTATGATGCGGAAAATATTAGTTGAATCGACAGGGCGACAGGACGCTGGTGTTGGGTGGTTGGTTGGTTTTTGGGACCGAAAATGTTAAAACTTATGTGATGATTAGTTGCAATTGTTCGGTCAGAGCAGTTGTAATTGCGATCGATGATTTGTCTGTCAGAACCCGATATTTTAGGGACCAGCTTCATGCGACATAAACGTAATGCAATTAGTGATGAGATGTGATGCCATGATATTCGCTTCAAGGACCACAGTGTGTTGTAATAGCAAGTTAACTGGTGATGACATTTGACTTTAGGAGTCGTTCCGGGATGGGCTTTATTGCCCGAAAGCAATGCATATTGCTGAGTTATGACCTAAATGAACAGCGAATTCGAGATTTCAAAACCGTGTTCCATTCGAGTGATACAGAGATGAGTTGCAGTGAGCATTCATTGCTGCGTAATGTTCGCAATTTTAATAGGGGATGCATCTAAGCGGATAATTAATGAAGTTTGGGCGGGTCAAAGCTGCGGACTTGACCGGAGATATTGTGAGTTAAATACTATGACTCTACGCTGTCAGTTGAGCATCGTGTCAAAGAATGAAATGAAATACTGATAGAAAGTAGAGCTGACAGATTTCACAGACGGACTAGGTCAAAAAAAAAAAAACAGAAAGCCTTGCAGTTTACTTGCAATACTATCGCATATCTTATTCCATTTGTAAGCCTCATTGTCCATATACGTCAAAACGTCACACAAGACAAATTTGTTAAAAATAAACCATCAAAGACTAACAATGACCTTTGAGAAGGACTTTGTGAAACGCAAGAAGTGGGCTAAAAACTCCATCCCACATTCTCACTGCACAGGTAAACTTTGGACAATACGAAACCTAAAAGCAGACGTTTTTTTTCTAATCTCAAACACTTTTGGTATTTTCTGCGTCGTTTGGTTATACATTTAACATCCATCCACCCGTCGACGGTGAACAAAAATGGATCCACTAACGCTGTCGTTCGCGCTCCACCACTGTTCATCAGCTAAACATAAAATGTGCCTTTCAATTTTCATTCCGATAGCCCCACATCCAGAGACCAACGCAGCTGAACGACCAGCATAGCAATGGGTAAACTGAAGCCGACTTTAAGGCCAAAAGACAACATACACACACACACACATGGTTGCGAGATATTCATACCTAGGAGATAGCGAGCGGCATCATTAGCAACAGCAATGGGTGTGGAGTAAAAGGCATAAGGATGAGGTCAAAATCAGAGAATCCATCAACCTCTAAAGTTAGGTTGGATGGAATATCCTTGATGCCCACCATAATAGATCACTCTGCTATACAGGACGAACGATACGACGGCGAAGGTGGTGGTGTATGCATACAGTATGAAACATGGGGAAAACACAGTTTGACTTATTTTCAAAGCCACCAGAATGTGTGTTTCGACCCAGCGAGGGAGTGCTTGGTTGCAGCAAATGCACGTGCCCCAGCAGTTTAACTTAGTCAGAAAGCCTCCCAAAGGAATACAAAGCAAAGATGCGGCACATGGTGCCCAGGTACATACATAGACACAACAAAAACCTGAAGGAACAAAAAAAACAACAAAAGATTCACGTTTCAGTGTTTGTGCAATCCGAACTCTCAGCCTCCCCTTTGGTGAATTTGATATCTATTCACTCACCTCCTGGTCACCCATTCATTTGGACCACCATTTCAGGTTGGAAGGCGAAGGAAGGAGGTAAGGTTTGTAGGAAAAAAAATAACAATTCAAGCCAACTCCCGACAAAGACGAGCTAAGTTTCGAATTGGAAACCCGTATAAATCATCAGGATGCATAGCACCACAGCATCAGATGCACACACAGTGCAAGAGACACACAGATTGGAACGTGCATTTTACAGAGTATCAGGATTGCATTTTGTTTGTAGTGCTCACATGGTGTTGGTGATGGCGGTGGTAGTGGTGGTGAAATGAAGAGGCGCCTAGGATGTGGAATGGTAATGGCAACGATGTACGTGCGTTTGCTACGTTATCATAGTTTTGTGTTTTTCAGATATCGTGGTTAGAGGATCTGGGTACGGTTTTTTCTCTCTCTGTTTTGAGAGGTGAGAAGGAGTGCGATGGATCCTTAGAAATTGCACAACATGAAAAAAAAACAGAAGGAAAAATACATTGGACACCAGTTGTATGGGGTTATCCACTGTGGACAGTGTGGGTGAAAAGCGACAGGCACACCTACTGACCTAATATTTGTTTTGCAACAAGTTTGGCTGAATACCGGCAACCTTGTGGCACTCCATTATTTCCACGAAATGTATGTCCTGCAGAAAACCTTAGTGGTGGAACCGCATTCAATTGGAAAAACAGCATAAAACCATTTTTTTCGTCCATACCGTCTGACAGGACTTCGTGTCACAAAAAACTGGCTCCATAATGATCTGTGTACATGAATTCTTAAGACGCTTAGAACGCGTTATGCTCTCTTGGCATACGGCAATTGGCAAGGTATCTAAATTCAGCCTTGGGAAGTTCACTTCCTCGAAACTCCCACAGGAAATAATCCAAAATCTACTTAACATCCTTACTTTCGCCACCCACTGTGCACCTCCATTTGTATGTCAAAGTGGGAATAGAGATGAATTTGAAATGAAAACTGAAAAATGGAAACTGTCTCTCCCCGGGCTTAGAGTAGGTACCAACCGTGTTGCTAGTGTTAGTACGAGTCGCGTGGGAGGACACCTCCGCTCCTGCATTCGAATTTAATGCACGTAAATATGTTACGTACAGTTTTTTTCTTCTTTCTCTCCTTCCCCATCAGCATTTTTATTGGTAACATGCATAATGAAATGCAAACAGAGAGAACAAAAAAATTGCCCATTAGTGGCATCCTAGGATGGACAACCACCTCGGGAGATGGTAGGATGATGAACAAAAAAAAAAACAAAAAACTGTTCCCATTGAAATAGTTTCGCCACAAGAGAAAAGCCATTCATCAAAGTGAATCACACTTTCTAGCTCTGTGTCATACCAACACCCACCGTGCGGTGAAGTATTCGAACGCACACACACTCATACGAATGTATATGTACATATGTATGGATGTGTACATATTTGCAAGCACGAATGAATGGATGAAGTGACGTGTTAGATGCAATATCCTTTTGGGTTCCCTTTCCATCGCCTCAATTTTCGAATGTATGCCGGGAATTTTCCAGAAATTCAATCTCATATTTTTGGGTGGAGCACGGGTGGATGACGGGGCAGAAGACACTCTTACATCTCACATCCAGCGTCGAGGGAATCCAGAGAATGGGAATCTCCAAATGACTGATTCCATTAAATCAGCACTTGGTTTTTGTGATTGTAATGAAATTCCCCCGTCGTGGCGGGGGTCTAATAAATGTGCGGAATGTGATGACAGCCAAGTGACATGTGGTTTTGTTGATGATTGCACACTAAAGTTTCGCGCGTTCAAATGCGAACGAATTAATTGCATAACAAATGGAGAATAATGGGTTTAATGTCATGCCATGTGCTTTATGACTGGTCATGAGTGTGGGTATTGTTTTGTTAAACGTTTTGATAAAATTAGTTAAGCATAGTTGTTGGTTGGATGCTTGAGATAAAATGCTGTATCAAACTTTTAAAGGATTTCAGTCAGATACCATTGTAAAGGACATTGTTCAAAATTTTGTTATTGTTCGCTGCAGTATACTGACAACTTGTCTTGTATTGTATTGAAGTAAGTGACCTTCGCAACAAATATATCATGATTACCGATTTTAATCAAAGGCATCTGAATTCCTCGTACGAAACTTGTTGAAAATGTCTGCCTCTGTTCCTAAACAATGGGTTTGTATTGACTTGAGTGTGGCTATGTGAATTCTTCCACGTGGGTAAGCTCCACGAAAATGTCATAACCTGTTCTTACGTTATTATAAAATTTTGGTAAAACCAATCATTCAGACGTCATTCAGACGTACTTCAGTTCTGAATCCGTCCAGTATACCTGAAACGCATGAAGTGCTGAAGCCATCTAAACGCAAACTAGTGCGTCGAATATTCGAAGAAACAAATTCATTTCCGGACAAAAGCCTGCTGTTGCAGACCTTATTTTAAACTAGATAGGTTTAGAAAAGACATCCTTCCACTCTACCAAAAGTTTTGTATAACGTTTGTCATCTACACTATTCTCATCTGAACTTTTTGCAAGTATGTACATACCTCCAAAGCATTTGTCCAAGCCGTTTCCTAAGTCTACGCCAATCTACCTTCTCACTATGTCCAATGTCCCAAAAACAATTGCTATCTGACCGGATGTTGTCTTACCGACAAGTATCAAGTGATTCGCTTGATATTCCTACGAATGTTACAGAATGTTATTAAGACCTATACAGAGCCATGACATTTGCCATTGAAGTGAAACTCATTCTTCTAAGTACCTATAAAAAACTGATACGTTGTCATTTTCTCTGTCTTCCTTGGATATATTATCAACTCTTTACAGCCCTCATCCTAGCAGCACCTTTAAGTAGAAAATACACAACACAGCAATCGTACCAACAACGATTGGACAGATTTGGTGTTGTATGCGACAACTGCATCGTCTGTCTGTCTGATCGCTACAACCATATATGTAGGTAGTAGGTCGCAAGCTCTTGAGCATACAAACCAAGTTGTATTTCTACTTTAAACATATGATGGGTCCGTGGTGATACCACGAGGATCATATAATCCCCCATGCTTTCTAGTGAAACCTATTTTAGCTTCTAATGAATATTATTAAGATCACCAAAGTCAGCAGACAAATATTCGAGAATATTGGAGAATAGATTCCTCCTCCGCATCATCTCTGCAAACCTCGTTTACAAGACTAGTTTGCGCATATTATACCCGCTGGTATGCAATCTGCTGGGAGAGATCAAAATCTTATAGATTTTCAGATCCAACTTAGGGCAATTCTATTTTGTCGGTAAACACGTTATGTCACTTGTCTTTAATCTCTCGGATACATGCAACTTTAAATTAAGTTTCCATATAGCAGTAATTGGAATACCTAAAGTAACAATACTAGGCAAGATCGGTACATTAGCTGCTTGTATAGCGAATAATAAACTAATCTGTGATCTCTAAAAGATACGGCAGTCTAGAGTAACTTTTAAATTATTATAGATAGATTACAAGGATTTAATAGCTACCTGACAGAAGGAGATACTAAAATTAAGTCTCTCAATCTCTTAGTTTTTGATCAGTCGGTGTAAAAGTTATTCGACTTGTCTCCAAAAAACACCATTTTCCCCCAGAATGAGCTTTAAAGGGATGGTTACCCGGACTTTTCGTCAAAATAAACGTTTCTAAAATGTTTTCGCTTACTGCTTGTTTAAACAAGTGGACAAGGCTTAACCAGGGAATAGTATAGTCTATGTTTCGAAAGGAACTTGTAACAGAAACCTTACAAAAACCAGAAATTCTTTATAGACAAGCTTGGATCGTATACCTCAAAATGACACTGTGTCTCTGTGCAGCAATAGGAAGACCAATATTGTTACTTACGCCGCACCAGTATGTCCCTGGATATGAAGCGTAACCCCCAATCAATTGATTCTCAAGAAAGAAAATATTTCTAAAAAATTTAGAATATGAAAAATCATGAAATATAAAGACAAAATTCAAAATATACAACAAACCAATACGCCTAGTCTTCTCAGCCGCCATTCAACTGAAGATATGCTCAGTTATGTCCATATACATATGTATGTACTTAAAAGACACGAGTAGACCTCAGTCATCTAGTCGATTTTAGAGCTCAGTTTAACAAACTAGACTTTTACGAAATACCACAACGTTAAACAATGTGCTGAATGTTATTCAGACAAATTCAAATAGATTTGTGATAAATTCGTGTTTTTCGATATAGTTTTGAGCTAAAGCAACTCTAATCGTGGATGCAAATTTTCATACGCCTCCCAATATTGCATGACCAGAACAAAAGAAGTACTTAAATCAATGCCTCATTGCAGGATGTAAATAGGTAGAACTACGATGGGTAAGTCGTCCAGAAATGTTAGGCCAGATTAACCAAGTATGCGGACACATCTGTGTGCGCTATTTTAGCATCAATGATTCCTCCTTATTATTAAAAAAAAAAAAGAAGAAAATAAAAAAACTAAGTTCAACTAGGCGGTGCATTTTGAATTATGTATATTAAGGAAGCAACAAATGACTTAATGAAATGTAATTATACAGAAGTTACCTTTCTTTTAGAAATATAAGTCCGCCCCCAATTTAAAAACATTACCACTGTGGCTAGGCTTACGATTCAGTTTCAGTGTAATCAAAATGTCAAACAATTCTGTTTAAGAAGATCAGAATTGGTAATCAGTAAGCATTCGCCCCGTTCAATCCTATTTTAAACTTTTAAAACTCCTGACGTCTAGAACAAATAGCACCCGTCGGCAATACAAGGCCGTAAATTCATAACACTTGGAAAGAAATATGTACGACCGGACTATAATATATGTGATACACAAGAACAAACATATATATTTTGTTGAAATAAAAGAATTTAAAAATACGTATAAAGAAAGAACAAAGAAAAGCACTGACCGTTGTGCAGTACCGTTGACGACTTCCAGGCTACTTGGCAGAATTTCCAGGCAGGAGTAGCAGCAACACACACACACTAATTCACACGAACGCGACCCCTCCAGCCCGATCAAAGTACGAAAACCCTTATCGTGTAAGGTGAGAAAGAGACCACTTCACTGGAACTGAAAGCACTAACACATACAAATCCGTTTGGACTTGGGGCGAACGATTTTAAGGCGCGAACCAAACTGCACACTGCACTTCACAATACACTACTGAGCGGCGCCGACGCAGATGGCTTACTTTATACTTGCAGTTGCAGTGTTTGGCTAGGAAAGCTCAAGTGCTTTGCGGCGAAATAAGAGCTTTCTGTTATTCGGAAAGTTAATTGCTGAATTTGATTTGAGAATTGAGAAATGATTTATGTATATTATTTTTTTGACTCTAAGTTTTCGGTTCTGTTTTTTATTGGAAAGAAAGTATGTACGTCTTTTGCAGTTTTTCTTGTGAAAAAGGTGGTGAAGAGGATGCAACAATTTGGAGTGGTGGATCTACATACATACATACGTAATAATAACACATTTGCCATCGGTTGTTTTGAAGGGAAGGTCAATTGTGAATTTTATTCGTTTCACCAGACAAAAAATTAAAAATAAAGTTAATACATACTTATGTAAGTAAATATTGTTTATTCTGTGCGGATACCTGATCTGTTCTTCTTTTTAACAGAATTCAATTAAAAATAAATACATACGGTATGTGCATAAGACCAAAATTGAAGAATCAGGATCGACAATTGGTACAAGTTTGATATTAATTAGGATTCAAAAATAATTATTACCAGGTCACGTATGACCCGAGTTATGTTTTCTTTTACAAAAAAAATATCAGAATTTTAGTTTAGGTTAAAAAAACGGATTGATATCATGATTTTGCCCAAGTTTACCAGATATTGAGGATACCAATTCAATTGTTCCTACAAAATTTATATTAGAATACCTACATTATGCACATATAGCTTCAAACATACGAGCTCTTTTTTACCAATTGTTTCCATTGGCAACAATACACAATACACATTTTAAATAAGAATTAATCGTTGTTTATTTTTTTACGGATTCTATAATTAATTTGTCGTACATAATCCGTACAATGAAAGGTTAGTCTTTTATCATCTCATCTTGACATTTTGCAATCTGAATAAAAATGGCCGCGTTCCGAATTCTAGGTACTAGGTAGTCAAACGTTTCTGATTGGTGAAAAGATTCAAATTTGACATCAAAGTTAGGCGGTTTTTTGAGGTAGTGGATTGGATTCAAAGGCAAGAAAATTCTCCCTACCTTTTGAGTCAATTTTTGAAGTTTGAAAAACCAGTTGTTCGGTTATAATTTATGTATTTATTGTTTGGCTATGCTTTGTAATTTGAAAGGATTATGAGCAATAAATTAAATAATTAATAAATTGCAGTGAATTGATCTACGATTTGACACAATAAGAGGATATGTGTTTTATATTACATTACAAGTCCCAAGTTGTAAGTAAAATAGAAAATTTTTGGAAAAGTGAAGGGACCCTGTTTCATTATCGTCTATTTTTTTTTATATAGCCTTCTTCCTATTTCATACAAATATATTTATCATTAAGATCCTTTGAGAGCCCACACTTTATCCAAAGTCAAAACTGGAAGTGAGGATACAAGGTGTGACACTTGAAATGTCACCTACCTTGAGGAAACAAGGTGTGACACTTGAAATGCGTCAGTTTGGCGTTCCATTTGTAAGACCATACGTCAAAAGTAGGTCTAGAATTCGAAGCGCATCGAATGTAAGGCAGAATTTCTGACTTACATATCCAGTCTGTTAAATCTGAAACCAAGCAGAAGCGTTTGACTACCTAATGGGTGAAATACCGAACGCGCTGAATAAGAAGATCTGAAATAAAGTCTGACATGTGTCAAAAAGGATTGGTTTCTGTGTAAATTGATAGCCTAGGACCTAGCAATTGACCAGATTTGTTACATCCCTTTTTCAGTTGCGAATAAGAGGTTTTAAGCAAAACAAAAATTAAAATGCACGACTGGGTTGTACGTCTCAAAGTTTTCGATTTTATGAACATTGGAATTCAAGCCATACTCTTCATATACATATGTATGTATGTACATATACATGGATATAAGTTCTAAATAATGTGATAAGCCGTTTACAGCATTATTTTATAGATAATAGTGCACTGATGTTATTGGGGAGATTTCATAATTTGTTTTTTAATTTGATTTTTTAAAAATATTCTAACAATGGGTGTGGACATGTACTTAAGTAAATTATAGAGAACTTCAAGTCCTCTAACTTTTGTTTCAACAAATTTTTCGATTTCAAGTTAACATTTTGAAAAACGTTGAGTTTTTCGCTGTTGATATTGATCTCGAATATGTATTTATAAAGGGTGGTCTATCTGTTCGTTTCTTTTCGAATTACATATGTATATGTTATTTAAAGGTGCGGTGTGACGCTAATGACCTTTCTTTGTGGGGTGCCATTGAAGACCGATGCTATGCGAATAATCCAGAGACAATTTAGGTAATCAAGAATACAATTGGTCGCACTATCCTAATAATGCTCTTAAATCTTTCCGGCAACAAAACTTCATTTTTAGAAACACCAATTTTTTGGTCTCAAACACATCCTTCCTATGAGCAATTTCACATTGGATGAGACAGTTTCAATTTTCTATTTTTAGACTTTCGACTGTGTAAAGTCTGATTGTACTAAGCAATACAAAATGTTACAACTCGTAGTTAACTAGACTTCTAATTAGTATGCACCGGGCTTAGTGTTTTATGCGTTGAATGATCGCTCAAGGTTTGATTTTAAGACGAAACATACGTTTTTTATTCACAGTCCCACATTTTATGAACATATATGTATTTGGATAGTGCGGTAAAACAAGCTCTTAACACAGAAATAAAATACGTTGTTACAAACATTGCCTCAAAAACAACTCTGCTTTATAGAGGATGGGCTTAGATTTGGTGGGTAGATAAGAAGGAATTGAGAAAAGAAGCGTTCGTCTGTGCTAAGGAAATGGTTGTTGCCTTTTCTGTGAGACTAGTACTTCAACTGAAATTACATGAGCAGAAGTGAAACAGTATCACGAGGGAAGAGGCGAGGATGTATCATATTTTATGAGACTTTCTTACATTATGGAAACTTTCAAGCTTCCTCAGCTCTATCATCCATCAAACTTCTCTCAGGAAGACTAAGGGCAATCGGTCTAGTCGAAGGTGGTACACATTTTCGCTTATTTTTTTTGTGGTATTTGGTGAGTCCAGAGAGTTTGAGGAAGTCTCGGTTAAAGCAGATAAAAGAAGTACATATAAGAATTAATCCAATTAAATTTAGCAATATTAAACATTGGTGTTAACTTGAAATATGTAAAATATAAAAAAACAGGTTTACGAAAATTGTAGATGGTGGTAGAAATGTTAAAATGTATGTTCATGGTATTGGCTCGACAAATTTTCGTGGGCCGAAGTATCCATGTACCTAAATTCACGACTATTTTGAAAATTTTCATACTCCAAAGTTCAAGATTTACATCAGCAAGTTTAAGCTCAAGAATAACACGTCCACACTTTTTGTGTTTTAAAATGGCTAAAGGTTTTTGACATTTTTGGCGCTAAGATGAAAGAGGAAATACGGTTAAGAGATTAGCGAATTTTAAACGAAGACACTCCTAGTCACTCCTAGACACTCCTTCTAAATATTGTACAAAATAATAGAATCAACATATTTCTATATTTTTTTCACTGCATTTTAAAATATTTGCGTAAAATATAAAATTACCTCATTACCATCCCTGGGTTGGATTTTTTTTTTAAATGCAGGCCATGGTAATGATGTTCCGTTATTGATAGCCGGTGCTTAGGCTACAATTTCTGGGCGACTAGTAGTTCCGCCGAAATTGCATATTAATTTGCAAAAATTTGGAGAAAGATGACGAGTGCACCATGATGGCTCACAGAATAGAAATGTAAAAAATATTTTATAATAATTTTAACCTTAGAGATTGTTTGGTAAAGTTCTTCATCGTTTTCAAAAACGTCATTTACATCAAAAATGTTTTTGTAAAATGTGCTCAAACGCAAACTGCAAAAGTAATTTATTCGTAACCAGAATCATGAATTTTAACTGCATTACTCGTAGCATTATGTTCGATAACCTAGTTTCCGCAAATCATTTGTTCGGGAACGCCATCTGCGTTGCAGCAGTGCAGTAGGAAATCTAAGATGACATTCGAACCTTTAGATTGTTCTCTTGGTATTTTGCATTTTCAAAACACGTTTTTTTTTTAAATAATAATTTTTCCAAAAACGCTCATCGAGATTCTATAACACGTTTCCGTATAAATTTGTTTAGAGACCGCATTTTGTATGAATATTCTTTTAAAACCCCACATTCGCTTGCAAATTAAATAAAGTGCACGACTGGGTCGTACGTACTTGCACCGTAATGCTATAAGTGTATAATTTTATCAGGATTAAAGTCCAAATCTTGCTCTTCCCAGTAAAGTAGGCATTCCGCGTTTCGATGGAATAATAGTCATAACATTGTAGGAGTTTACTCAATGTTTTGTTTTTATAAAAATGCCCATAAAAAGTGGGCGTTGCCAGATAGGGTGTTTGAGTGAATTATAGATAATTTTAAGGCCTATTACTTTGCTTAAATAATTTTTTCTCAATTTCTAGTAAAAATTTTGAAAAAAAATAAGTTTTATAAAAGTGGGCGTGGCATTCCAAATATGGTATGCCATTATTTTGCACTTGTCTTATAACCTACAAATAATAATTTTTAGGCCAATCGCTGCACAAATACCCGAGAAACAGCTGATTTTCAATATTACCGTTATTCGAATTTTTCGTGAAAAACGTGGTATGCCACCTCATAGCATATACCCACACTAACCCACACATCAAATTTTATCGAAATCGTTAGAGCCGTTTTCGAGAAAATCCATTTTAACTGAAATCGGCCTTAAGTAAACTACCCTTAATTTTGAGGTTAGAATGAAAATTCAAATTTCGCCTCTAGGGAATATCCCACAGACCCTATATATGAAGTTTGATGTAAATCCGTTCAGCCGTTTAGGCTGTAGTCGAATATACAGACAGACAGACAGACAGACAGACAGACAGACAGACAGACAGACTGACAGACAGACAGACGGAATTGCCGGACCTACTTTTTTGGACTTCTCCATCATAGTAATGTCAAGTTTGATTAAAATCTCGAGTTCGATTTTTTTCACGATTGCAATACTTGCCCTATAGGTATAGGTGCAAGTAAAAATCATTGACGATGACGATGAACCAAAGCAGCAAACAGGACGATTGCACATTTGACGTTTGTTAATTTTGCGTCCTAAATTAACGATCAATTGACGAGTAAATTGACTACATTTTTACGTTTTTGGAGCTTACGTTTGTCATCGCTTTTTGTGACAAAAGATTTCTTTAGTTTCTCAATCAATAGCCTGAGTGGCTAGAAATTTGCCAAGTAAAATTGGTTTGTTGTTGTATGTAGATTAGATATGTATATTTGAAAACAAATAATATATGACAGAGTTGCTAAGTCTGACTACACATTTATTATAAGCTACCTATGTAGTTTATATGACAAGTGGGCGGATTTTTAAGACAGGAAAGAATGTAAGATCTTTATGATCTCCATATATGTACACCCATATTGTTATAATTTGCTGAACGTGCAATAATATTAAGAATAAGCCGAGACTAACATTCGGAATTTACATTCATAGATTGATTCAGTGATGCAGTTAGTGCTCGTTTGACAATTCGAACAAATATTGGCAATGTTATAGAGCACCGTAGCAATTAAAACAGAAATTAATCTGAAAGTATTCAGTTAACATGGTAAATAGCCTCATAGCTTCCCTGGTCTGTTTAGTGTTCAACGCATTCGATATCCCGTTTTTGGTAGGAGGTGCTTAGATTTAGAGAGAAGATAAGTACAAGTGCAGAAAGTAGACTTTTGAACACAAATGTGATGCCTGCTACAATTACTGGGTGACTAGTAGTTCAGTTGGAATTGCGTGTTAATTTGTGAAAATTCGAAAAACTTGGCAAGGACTAAGTTGCGCCTGTACGTGTATGAATGTAATGATGAAGAAACTGCATGTCAGAAAATACTTCACAAACATCTTACTCTTAGAGATTGCTTGGTAAGGTTCTTGTCCTCGTTTCTTGAATCGAAGATTCCATTAGTTCCTCAAGCAACTGACCTACATACATACTTCGATCGGGGATAGAAGTGACGGACTGACTAGGCTAGGAATATCGTAAGTAAAACTGGTTCGCTTGGAATGGAATATGCTCCATTACATGAATTACACATTCATATTTAAAATCAAAAATAAAAGTGCTTTAGGTCATGTGTCTATACAAAGTTTGACAAACACAAAATCGTTTCTGATGCTACACTAAAATTAAAACTGGCTAAGAAATAACAAAGTTAACAAAAGCGAAAATGTCAAATGAATTCCAAATTCCAACATTCAGCAATTCAATTTCATTTAGTTTTTGAAAATTCTTGCTTTTAATTAACTTTAGGCAGCAATATACATATGTATGTAAATTCTATCCACTTCTGAAAATTATAAAATTATTACCAGCTCTGACAATCTGTTTGACAGCAAATAAATCCTAAATCCCTGTGGAGACACCCTTCGTAACGTAATTTAAATCTGGGTATAGTTTGGTTGGACATAAGTATGTAACATAAGCTAGACTCTAAAGTTTTATTACACATAGTGTAAATGGTCGCTTAAAAAATCGAACAGTTACACCCATATATGTATGTATATAAGGTATGGTACAAAATAGAATCGTACAGACTTGTGAACATAAAAATGCTTTTTTTTTCGTAATACCCAAATAAGAAAAGGCAAATTTATCGCCTTATAAAGTAGAAAGTGGCCTCAATAGCATTCCTGGGCTGGGTATTTCTTAATACAGGCAATGTCCCGTTTTTGGTAGGAGGAGCTTGTAATCAGTCGAAAATAGACTTTTGTGAAGAAAACTGATACTTGCTACTGCTTCTGTTCGACTAGTGCTTGAGCTGAAATCGGACGTCAACTTGGTTGAGAATTTGGACAGGATGAGGTCGAGAGGAATGTGTGATCCGGAGGAAAGTGTATAGACGTGTGCATGGAGGTAGTATGGACGTACCAATATTTGTCAGAAATATTTCATAATTATTTTAGCTTTGTTTCGTTTAAGCCAGGAATGTTCCCAATATATGCATTTATAAGCCAAGGGATGACTGCTTCAAATCCAAGAAAGCGCTCAAGCTCTTACACGACCTTTCCTCTTACTTCATTGGGGTTTTAGTCAAATCGAATCTTAGAAAAACCGTTTCCAGGATGTTTCATCTTCATGAGCGAGATTTGCGTTCAGAAACTAAGTTCCGGTTGTGTGGTAGATTGGAAATAACTGATCAAAAAGATGTACTAATATGTTTCAAAAACAAAAACCTTCACAAACTCGCATTGTTTACAACAAAAGGTTGCAGACGGCCGACACTAAGCTGATTACGGCAACGAGTCGAGACTTGCACATTTGTTTTGTTTACCCCAAACTCATCTGTATAAAGGACTTACTCACTCCCACCACAATAGATCATTTTTTCATTATTTCACTCCAATTGTTGTTTACATACGCTGTCTCCGAATAAAATTCCAATCTCTTTGTTACATACATTCCTAGAGCCCACGCTCGTTCAGAATGTCAGGGCTGCAACACTCGTATATTAAAAAGAAAACAGAACCACCCTCGCGATGGCTTTGAAACATTCTGTAAAAAATTAACGCCCAAATATAAACGTATATTTGAACCACGGATTTTTGGACGTGTTTATCTAGTGCTCGGAATAAAAACTCGCCCCCTGCATTTAGTCCTTGTTGCTGCAGCAGGATGGCTCACACTGATATTATCCTGTTGTTGACTGCAATTGTAAAATGCAAATTTTTTCCTCGGACAACAAAATAAAACCAAAAAAACTTTCGATTGGTTTTCATGTTTTTGACAACTCTATGGAGGAGGGTAAGCGAACCCCTTTAGTGTAACCAGCCCGCAGGATAACTCGCTACCTCGCGACAATTTCATTTCACAAGAGTAGCAGCGGTTGGCGAGAGCCCCAACCACCCGTCGTGTACAATAATATTCGCAAATGAAACAAACAAAAAAAGAAAAGGGATTACAAGGGAATGAGATGATTTTTTCGGACATTGGATTTTTTGTGGCATTTTTTTGGGTTCCCCCCCCCTTTTTTTTTGGCTAATGGGACATTTCGAGACGAGATTTCGAATTGTACAATCATTGTTTGGAGAGATTTCTTTCGGAAGGACCACTGCGACGGGTGGAGCTGTACAATGGCATTAATTAAGATAACGTGACAATGATGGGCTATTGAAGTTTTGTGTGTGTCCTTCTGTCTGTTTTGTTGGCAAGCTTCGTTGTTGTACCTACGCTACCTACCTGAGTGGTGCGGTGGTTCCTTTTTTGTGAATTATGGGACAGATAAGCGGGTGGGAATTTGCTTCCTTTTTTTTTTTGGAACCGATTCGACATTGGGATGAGTTTCGAAATGGCAGAGTGTGATAATGAAAGGATATGCAGGATTGCCAGTCATAACGCGGAATATGTCAAGAGAGGAAATAATGACAAAACACTTTTTGTTTTTGCGAATTGCTCAACAGGAATGAATGAAACAAAATGTTGGCGCTGCCTTATGACCTTAATGACATAATAGAGCAATACTGGGAGCGAATGCCACCGGAAACTCTTAATTGGATGAGAATTTAAATCGAAATATCAAAACAGCCTTCAGTCAAACAGAGAAGGCCGGTGTGAAGGCTTTCGTTTTTGTTTTTATGATTGGTGTGAGTCTTTTGTAGTGAAGTGAGGTATGAGCTACATGACGTCTGCATTGGAAACGTGCCCAGTGACGCTTAAATTGTGATGTAACAGTCAATGCCTTGAAGGTTTCCGCTTGGTAGAGAATGGACGTTTACAATTCTTCATTAGAGCAAAAAGTTAGGTATCTGTTTGGAAGGAGTACACTATCTTGAGGTCTCTGTACTGTAATGGATCAACTATCAAGTTATACAGATCAAATGTTGAATTTTATTTACATTATCAACCGATTCATATACTTAGGAAGAATTTCCTAATGATGGAGGTTACTCGCCCTAAAATTGTATGAGTCAATGCAACCAACTTTCAATCTGGATTGTGAAAGTTCAATAAAAATTCTGAAGATTCTCGAGTAGACTCTATTTTAGTTCCATTCTTACTTACTTACTTAAGTGGCGCTACAGTTTGGGGTGAACCTGGGCCTCAACCAACAAGCCTCTCCAGTTAGCGCGGTCTTTGGCTAACTGCCTCCAGTTACGCGCTCCAAGTTGGTTGAGGTTCTCTTCCACTTGTGCACGCCACCTAAGGCGAGGTCTTCCTTTACTGCGTTGTCCCTCCGGGATGGATTCGAAGACTCTTCGGGCCGGAGCGTTGATGTCCATCCGCTCTACATGTCCTAGCCATCTCAGACGGCTAATGCGTACTTTTCTGTCTAGGTCGATGTCGCTGTACAGCTCGTAGAGTTCGCTGTTAAATCTCCTTCTCCATAGCCCGTGAGGGTCAAAGTTATAACTTTAGTTCCATTCGTCCTTCTTAAAAACGACAGACTGTGTGTTTTGTTGCTAGGTACTGATACTGTCTGCAAGCTACATACAAGCTGGTAATACGGCCCATTGTAAGGCCTATTCTAACAAATGGGTCAATAGCCTGGATGAAGGCAGCTGAGACCAGTAGAATAATGTAAAAGGAGGCACGTAAGTAGGAACATAAGTCCCATTTTGTTATTTTGGAACTTATGTCCGACTAAGTGAAATATAAGTCGGAATTTTGTTTGCCGATAATGGGACATAAGTCCCAAATTATGGCAGCTGATACCTATTTAAAAAAAAACTTCGTTCAATTTATGTTAAGGAAGGTAGCTCGGGAAAGAATTGCACCCTTTTCTCCGCATGATTTAGCCACTCACACTTAGGGTATGTCAATAACTCCCATGCAGGCGGCTATGACTTGGATTTCTCTGAGCGAATTCTTACAATTTTTCTCATGAATTTGTTGGTAGGATTTTATTTCGATTTCGCGATATATGTACGTATTTGTTCCACGCTCTTCAGCTAGCGTGCTACACCTACCAACAGATGATCCTTTGTTTGATGCCTTGCCAAGTGGAAATAGAGGTTAATGACATGACTGACTCCCTATCAAGACGGGAAGTATAAGAAACCTTCATAGGTCCTGAACCATTCTGTAAAATAGAAAATGTAGGAAACTATGACCCCCTAGAAGCAAGAGTCTGAAATCCCGCGCAGGGCATAAAGTAAGCTAAGAGGGTCTGAAGAAGGTTTTTGCAGATATTGGAATAAGTGCCTCATCATGTGCTGGGATCTTGTGGCTCACAAAAGACTGAAATACAGTCACTACAATCAACTCTAATATTTCGATTCTTAACGGAAACAGGATTAGAGAAAGTGCTCTATGACAGATTTCGTCCGCCAGGATGTAATATGAGTATGAGGGGCCTCGAAATTATTGCGAAACAAATCTTATGGGAGAGAAACTCTAACTCTAAATCATATCTTTTCATATCTTTTCAAGAAGATCACCCAATTTAAAGGTTCTACATATACAGTTTTTATTTAATTTTTTTCGTTTTGAGCTCAAAATGCAGTTTGTTCACTTCGTACAATCGTATGCACATCAGGATGAAGCTACAGTAGAATAAAACTTGTCTTTCTAACACATATAGCAGAACAGAAAATACAAATTTAAATCAGTTATGATTCAGGAAACGATACAATTTCCCAGCCCGTCTCGCCTCGCATCAAAAATTAGTACTACCTCCAAAACGTGCCATTCCACATCACTGCCATCGTGATTGCTCCTCACCACCAAGAGATTGAATCTCCTCAACCGGAAGCCTAACTACTTACAGACCAACTCACCGCAGCAACACACGTACATGATAATTGATAACTCGTGTGGACGGAGAAGGAATCCACACACATTTCCGTACAACCAATATAAATGAACTGGTTATCCGCTGCATCGCTCCCCCAAGGCATCTAGATTCAAGGAAACAGATATACGATGTCGATAGACATAAGCCAATTGTTTCACATTTAATACCAACTGCTGCTGCTCCTGCTGATACCGGGTGGCAGATAGTGTCAGTGGACTGCTTCTTTAATCATTTCCCCCAAAACATCTGTTTATCCTGTGTGTCAGAAATTCGTCCCCGCTTAGATCCATATGAGTATATACTATGTAGCTCTCTGGTGTTCACATTAGTTAATTACGATGACATGGAGAATTAATTGCTTGACAGTTCCTCAAGTCTAGCAAAAAGACTTTCTCCATGCCTTTGTGATGGATGACAAAAAGAATGGCACAAGGATTTAACAAAGATTACCTCCAGTGCCTGCCCCGCACTTATCTTACAACCAAACATGACATCTATGAGATTGGTGCTATTGATCCTTAAAATTAATGATGATGACAATTATCAAGAAGAGATTTCGAAGTTTGTCCTTATCCCCTTGATGGGATTCCTTACCGTTCTTTATTTGATTAGCTATTTATGTCAGCGTCGTCTAATGTAATTGAAATTGAATCTCCTTCGAGATGCTGCACATCGAACACGCAAGGACACACTGGCAAAAAAAAAAAACCAAAAAACAAAAAATTCCTTCTCGTTTATTTACGATTTTGAAACAATGAGACTAGAAGAGATCCTTGAAGTCGAAGTCGAAAAATCGGTGAAGGGTGCTTCCTAAATTTATCAATCGTCACCAAAATAATTGAATTCCTCATTCCTGATTTGTATCCAGCCAGCCAGCCAGTCGGGGGGTGGGGGAGAGTGTGCAGCAGCGCAAAGCAGGAATGACTGAAACGGAATTTTAATTTGCCTATCCAACCATCCGTGCTGAAAATTAGCATTTCCGTCCAAGTCAAGGATATTGACTGCACACACATTCACAACACGCCAAAAGTCATAAGACGACTACGACGACGACGACGATGGCAATTGGAGAATGAAAAAAAAAACTCGCTAGCGGGGGTAGGTTAGAACTTTCAGTTAAGGACAAAGGAAGATTAAAGACTGAATGGAATGGGGCCTGGGCAGGAGGTAAATGTAAAATCGAAACGTGGGCGACATACAAAACACGACTAGTCGTCGTCCTGGGGAAAGGGCAAATCCAAAATTGGAAAATTGTTCGCCTTCCAATTTGTTTTCCTTGCTGATAATTTTTTCGCCGATTTACGTACAGAGAATTTTCTATCTTTACGGACGGGACGGGACGGGACAAGAGGGATGTATGTATACCCTGGTGCCCACCCAGTCATCGTCCCGTTTTGACTGTGTGTTTTCACAGCAAAGGAAACACATTTCTTTTCTGTTATTTATTTACATTTTCTTTTTGGTATCTGCCATTTCTCTTCCATTTCCGGTATGTAACTTTATTTGTTATTTGTTAAGCGGGACGACAACGATGCTACTAGAAATCAATAAGGAACGCGTAGGGACATAAATAACCCGAGTAAGAGTTCCAAAAAGACAGACTCAAGAGAGATAAATAAAACCGTCCGACAGAGTAGCTAGGACGACGAAGACGAAATTTTACAAATAATTTTTATTGAATTAACCGTAATTGTTGTGACAAAAATGTGCTCCTCTTCTTACCATACTGTCAGTACAACAGACAGGAACAAAAAAAAAAGAAATGAGTCAAATTGTCACGAAAGGACGTGTGGAGTGGGTGGGCGTAATAGGACAGCTGATTGTGCGTTGCTGATGGCGCCGCAATTAGTCAGTTTTATTGGACGTGTAGATGGATGGGGGCGATATAAGCCAGGAAAAATTGGGTCGTTTTATGTCGCAGGAGGTAATTTCGGTTTATTTACCAAAAACACAATTGAAGCAGTTTCGCACACTTTTTGTGTCTATGGCAGAATTGATTGCTTCGGTACACGTGCTTTGGTTACCTCTTCCTAGCCACGCTAGGCAGGCGATATAAATTTGTTACTTGTTTTTTTTTTTTTTTATTGATTGGAAAACTAGTTGGATATTGAGTACACACTAACTAGATCAAAATTGAATGGTATTCGAGGTGGAGTGTTTGAGCGTAATCTAATCTGCATGAATCGTTATTATGTTCGACGGTAAACATTCGGATTTAATGAATTTCAGATGACATAGGATCGTTCCGCAAAGATTCAAAACAAAAGCAGACTTTTTAAAAGACTAGTGTGGAGTAAATTCTTTTGAACCATTTTAGCAAATTTTTGCAGATTTTGGCATAGAATATCCCAGCTTTGCTCAAATCAAGATACTGGCGACTTGTTGTCCCCATTCAAGAAAATTTCCTATCTTGGACAGATAGTGGACCGAGAGGTTCTTATTAGCACTTACCATAGACCTTCCTTTTCACCTTCAAGCGAATTTATGGTATCTCCAGGAACAATGTATGAACATTTTACCAAGAAGTAAAAAGAACGTGTCAGACCAACAAGACCCACACAGAAGCCTGTAGAGATGAAGAGGAAACATCGTAGTGGAGTCACATTCTCCTACTGACTGTATATCGGCGACGAAGACCAACATCCCGCTGTCAGGCAGAATGAATCATTCATGATAGCCAAAATATCCGTCCACCTGATCAAAGTGATTTTTGGATACCAATACCATAGCTGAAAACAAGCAAGTCTGTTGGACCTGCTGTCCTACAGGCCGAGTTGCTCAAAGCTGCTGGAGATGACTTGGTAGAGAGTATACACCAGGTAGTCTCTAGAATTTGGTCAGATGGGTGTATGCCTGATGAATGGAATCTCAGCGTAGTTTCCCCGATCCACAAGAGGTGGTCTCCTTATCAGGTACAAGATTTTATCTCCCGTTCTGCGTAAATCTATGAGATCCTTCGTCAACAACCTACTATCGATACCCACTATCTTATAATCGATTTTAAGGCCACATATAACAGCATTTATAGAGACGACCTATACAGAGCCATGTCTAGTTTTGGTAGCTCTTTTTAACTCGTCAGATTGTGCAGAATGACGATGGAGAATTTCTGTTGCTTCATCAAGGTCGGTCTTCTCAATGTGTCTTAGAGAATAAGACACACTGTCATAGGATTGTTTCAACACTGTTTTTGAAAGGATTGTACAAAACTCACAAGCTAACACCAGAGGCACAATCTTTGAAAGGTCTGTGCAAGTAACTACTAGGGTATGCCTACGATATTTGGATTATTGGCAGAACATAGCGAGCTATCACTAGTTCGTTTGCTAGTCATGAAATAGAAGCGCACAAATGGGTTTAATGATAAATGAGGGCGAAACCAAGAATAATGTCGGGGAATTGGACAGAACGTCACATCGATAGCTATAACTTCCAGGTAGTAAGTGACATTGCCTGCCTCGGCTCGGCTGTAAATTCTAACAGTGACACCGCAGCACAAACTATTCGAGGCTTAGCTCTTGCTGTTTTTTTGGGCTGAGAAGCCAATAGTAGTAGAGACCTATCTCAAATAATTAAGAAAACTGAATAAGAACCTAATCATCCCAGTCCTGCTTTATGGGGCTGAAAGTTAAACTCTATCTAAAGCGGATGAACATATCGTGGGCCGCTTCGAGAGAAAAATGTTTGGTAGAATGTTTGGTGGGCGTTGGACTACGGAGCAAGGGGTTCCATGTTCAACCCCTAGACAACACTCAGATCTCGCGAGCGTCTGACAAACATCCGAGAGTATAACTGTATTGAGAAAGCTTTTCAAATAACATTTTCATAAACATTGGCCCTCTACCATTCATATGGAGAATATCACACACAGAATACGATTGGTTCTGAGAAGCTTGTCCCTGGGTCCCATTAGCCGCCAGGAACACCGACCTGGTCAAAAAAGTTCGCATCAGTCTCTTAAGAAGGCTAGGACATGTAAAGGGGATGGATAAAAATGATCCGGCTTGTGGTCTTCGAATCCAATGCGGTGGGACAACGCAGTAGAGGAAAACCTCGCCTTAGGTGGCCCTCACAAATGGAAGGGGGCGTCAAACGTCTTGGGGTGGCCAACTGTGGACAGTAAGCGAAGGACCGAGTTAACTGGAGACCTAGGTTCATCCCAAACTGTAGCACTACCTAAGTAAGATAGACAGGTTATACGACTTGTCGGATCAACAACTATAAGTGAGATAGATGGAAAGAAGTCAAATCCCTTCCAACTTTAACATTGATTCTGTTGGATCTCAAAGGTTACTTATGTACATGCAAAGTCAAAGAGGAGCTCTGTATCTATGCAGACTCAGAAAATTCCGTCAAAGTGATTTAACTGTCACCAAAATCTATGCAAATGTCTGGGCAGAGTTCCACGAGTTATTCTAAGCCAAATAGCAGAAGAAAATTTCCAAGACACCATATAAACCCTGCGTATTTCACGCTCATGCTGTTGATGACAAAGTTTATTTTTTTATATAATTAGACCCTCCTCCACACACAAACCTCCGCTAATATCGGAAACTTTTTTTAAATCCACTTAACCACCCCAGCAGAGGAACCACATCTGTGTGAGAAAAAAACTCCCAAGGACTTGTTATAGAATTTGTTTTTTTTTCTTTCGAAACTAATTCTGGACCTAATTCAATATTTATGAAAAAACAGGAAAAGATGATGCTTTTGTTAACTTAAGTGGCTTTGCCAACCTTGAAGTCATCTTCCTTCTGGTGGAAAGCACTTAATCGAATGAATGACGACATCACATAACCGAATACGTTCCACTAGCCCATAAATCTCTTCGCCTCCAACAACACTCTTGACAGAAAATTCGATTAGGTTGGTCATTTTTTGAATATCGATCAACTCAAAAAAAAACGCACCTCACTCCACCCTTCTTCCCGGGCTAGTGGCGGCGAGGCCATACTAAATATAAAAATGCGAAACTTTTTTGACATGAATATTGGCAAGTTAGCAATACTCTCTCTCTGCCTTCATTTTCGGGCTCGAATTTGACCCCAAGGACAGGACATGCTAAACGCACAAGGAAATAAATTAAACTATGGCATCCCTCCAAAAATTAGAAAAGTAGAGACGTTAAAAAAAAAACAAAAAACACCATCCTTGAGGAACCATCTGCTGTTAATGTGTTGTAAGTTAAAAAAAAGAAAGAACAAAAAATATATAAAACTTTTTTTTTCATAAAAAAGGATGCCAATACACTTCTAGTACTTAGTGTCTGGAGTACACTCTTGTTACACTTCCTTAAAGGAATTCCTTCGCTTTAGCTGGCACACCCAAAAAATTATATCCATAGTGCGGAGAACAAAAAAAAAAGGACGAAAGGAAGAAAAAAAAAAGTAAAATGTTTCCACCATCCTGAAGCGTTTGGGGAACATCCATTTATCTTCTTCTCCGACGAAGAGGGATTCCTCAAAAATATAGTATACCACCTACATACATATATATGTATCTATGTATGTATGAGGGAAGGGTAAGCTGCAGAGGAGTAAACGACTAGAAGAGGAGAAGAAAGAAACTCAAATTGAAATTGAATATTTGCACACACATACACCGGCAGAAGAATAACATCCATTCGTATACGAGGAAGAACTAACGTGGGAAAATATTATAAAAATGATAATTCACTTATACATGTCATGGCTGGGACATTTATCAATGACTACTACCACTACTACTACTACTACAACTACTAAAACTAAAGTTGCGCTATGTCCCATTGAATTTTTCAATTCCATATTCCATGCATGCATTTCTATCTACTTGTTCTAGTCACGGAGATACCTCATCATAATTCATTGTCTTTGCGCGTGAAAAAGGACACACGAATGGTGTGGCACGAAGCGGGAGCGATATGTTACTCGCGAAAGAACAATGTTGAGGGAAATTAATTTTTCTTCACAAGCACCGGTGTGCTGTGAGAAAAAATCCTATTAAATAATTATTATTGAAGGATTCATATTTTACACACATATTCGTGTCACATCAGTCGATTGAAATTCTAAACGAATCTGCCATGACCCGGGAACTATTAAGTCATTCTCCTGCACTGCACACACAAGCAGGGAAAGGACTTTTCTCGCTAACCCAATTGTGAGCTTTTTCATTCCGTTTTTTTTTTCTTAATTGTTTTGCAATTCATACATGTGCACTTTGGTTGATCCATTCTGTTTTTGTGTATATCCTTTTGAAAGGATGCAAATATTCTTCGCAATCTTTCAGAAAGAAAGTAGGATAAGGACACATTCTGCGGTAGAGATGGAATGAAGGAGAAGCTTACTTCTTCTTTCAGAAACAGACACTAATGTCCTTTTTATTATGGAGAACTTTTTTTCTTTCGAATTTCTCTCTTTTTTTTTTTTTTTTTGTTTTTCTGGAGACATGACGGGGAAGGAAATATTTCGTTCTTCGGAATGTAATTGAAGTGAGGAGGAAAAATATCTTTGAAGTATTTTTTTTATTTTTAAATGACAGCTGTATGTACATACATATGTATGTGTCGTAGGTGATGAAATTTTATTATAAGCTCCCTGAGTGTGTATGAAAAAAGTGGGGAATTAAATAAGAGTTATATTTACAACTATGCGACAAGGTCAGTATAATCATTTATGTATCATAGATGGGAGTTTTTGAAAGACCAAACTACAATGTCAAGCCCTGTAACTAGCTTGAGTCCGTGGTCAACCCAATTTTATATTCTGTTTCCAATCAATTGTCGATTTCTTGCACATGTTTCCTCAAATAAGAGAAGTAAGTACGTATTGTACAAATGTTGTTGCCATGTGTAAAATTGTAAGGAGAGCATGCGTGCAGTATGGATCATATTTTTTTCCAATGAACCGGGCAACGACACGTTATATTGAATGGCTTTACCTCGAGAATGAAGAGAAAAAGATGTCCATTTGTCTCTCTGCGCACATAAAAGATTGACAATTAATTTAAAACAGACTAAAAGTGACTTTCTATTTCGGGAAGGATACGTCACTCACGTGGTATCTCGAGATCGACGAGATTCTAAGTGCGATCCATTTCAGTTCAGAGGGCAAATCTCTCCCTGAGGAGCTAACCGCTTTCCAGTGACTGTTGCAAGTAGCGACAGCGGTGGACTGATCCTTTGTATGTTGACAGCATGCATTCGGTTTTTGTCCAATTCCTTTCCTCGTTAAGGTTGATGAATCGACGGTAAGCCTCTACTTAAAATTCGTTGGTTTCTTCCTGGATTTGTTTCATCATCTATATGTCATACTGTTTTTAAAAGACTCTATAACTAACTTGAGTTTATGGTCAACCCACATATGACCAACTTAATTTTAGATAAGCTTATCTTTAGAAGGGAGTCCTCTTTCTGATATGTCCTCTCAAGTTCAAGGACGAAGTTATAAGAGCGGTCCGTTTTAACTCACAGTGTGCGATGAACTAGTGAAAATATTTTTTTCAAGATCTTCAAGATCGATTTACATACAACCTATGTATTGGAATATTTATTTCTAACGTTCAAAAGACATTTCTGATGGATTTGGATACTTAGGATGTCTATTATGAATTAAGCTGATTGGGCCCGAGAGTGTAAAGAAGAAGGGCGACTTCACATAAGATCGACTGCATACTTTGGTCTAAACTCTCCTTTTAAGTCGGCTTGTCCTGTGATATTGTAGTTCTTTAGCGCTCTGTCTTTTGTACATAGAAGATGTATACTCTACTTTGCACTTAAGGCTCAAACTCCTATAAAACTTAAGATGATGCATCGTTTCTTAACCTGATGTGGGAGGCACCTACATACAATATATGGAACGATGTTCCATTTCTGGATTTCAAAGATATCAGTCCACTAACGAGGGAAAAATCAAGTACTATATGTTGCCAACAAGAAGAGACATACAACATAAACGAATAGATAGAGCGTCACAAAAGGCAGGTGTAACTTTAAGGTAGTAAAGGATTTTGTCTACTTTGACTCCGCTATCAATTCTGACAATAACATAGGTGGGGGTAAGCTGGAATTGAGCTGAATTTACAGAAATACGTAAGATGGCAGCATTTGGTATTGGAATGTGTTATGAGATTCACTGCCATAGTTACAAAGAGGATGAAGGAGAAATCCTTGATCATTTCTGGCACTATGCCTAACTAGCGCTTAGAAACGAATCCTCATCAGTCTAAACGAACTTTAAAGGAACAAATCGATGGTCCTGTCTACGCTAAGTTCCTTCAGAAGTATGTGAAGAATATAACAAGAAAATACTACATGACGCTTTATCCTAAGGCAAAATATAGGAGGATATCACCTTTTCATCTACACCCAGGCACACGAGCTTAAGGTTATTGTTCTGGTCATGAAAATATACCAGAATTCCCTATCTACCATCATAGAAGCACAACACTCCGCAGGGATTCACGAAGAAACTATGATTGACCCAAGAAGATCTTTGTAGAGGATGCAGTGATGAGGTTATCCAAGAGGATACTATCCACTTTCTGTGTCTTTCCCCACAGCTCTGCCAACTAAGAGAAATATTCCTGGAAGTATACTTGTGTAACAACATATGCGGCCATATAAGATCAGAATGGTTTGTAAACTAGACACAATAAGTAGCACACATTCCATCTTAAGCTATTACTGGTTGCTTCAAGAGCTAAGGATAACACCTTATTCCCTACGGGGAACGCAATACGTCTGTATTGACCTTAGTGCAGTGAAAAGGGGCGTTTCTCCTCTTAGCCAACGCAGTTACCTTCAAAAGCATTCCACACATGAACTTGTTGCCAAGACTTCAGTTGTTTCTTTGAAAGAGCTACCCTTCGCATACAAAATGACAATTTTTATTGATTCTCATGTATTTTTGATATTCTGTTACCATTTCATCTTTGGACACTTCCTTTTAATTTTGAACTCGACTGCACTCGATCTTGATCGATACTACAACTATTCGTCCAAGTGTCCTGTACATTGTGCTCAAAAAGAAAGATTGTATCTCATAGGAGGGGTCTTTCACGGTAATAACATTCGATTGTCGTACGCTATGATCTCTCCTACCATACAGCATAAGTCGCTCCTTTCAACGATGACTTCCTGACGACAATAGAACACCCCCTATGCAAACAAACAAAATACGACAACATATTCAAAATTGAATGAAATGAACTTCCCCGTCGCCTTCCGTTTCTTTCCTTCGAACCCAGTAATTGTTTTCTTCCATTCAATTTGAAACCGTCATACCCATTCCTTTGCTTCCTAATAAAATTACAAACAAAACTCTTTTTTTTTTTTTTTTTTCTTCTTCTTTCTACTGCTTCACCAATCTTCTCGAGCACAGAAAATAAAACCAAAACGCGTTCCAAACACACAAATAATGAATTTCAAAATAAAATATCATATTCTTCAGCGAGAATCGAAGGATAGGAGAGCTCACGTGTTTAAATATCAAACAGGACCAAACCAAGGGTGAGATAATAAATTCCAAGTTGCCATCCTGAGGAGAACCCAAATATCAAGAAATACGAAATTATTCTCCATGGCAACGAACAAATATCAAAAGCTCTGCTTTATGACTGACGAAAGCGATTGCAAAGAACGTGAGGATATACAGAAGAACAATGCGAAAAGGATTCATTATAAAGTTTTGTGCAATTTCTATTTGACAGCACAGCACGAAAGTGTGGGAGGGAGAATAAGACAAATGGAGGAAATGACAATTTCCTGTCACTCTATATGTAGGTTTTTGGTTTTGTTATTCCCACTTTGGTTCGTCATATCAAATTTCTGCTTGTCGTAGGTGGGATGTGATAAAGAAGGCAAAATTTTTAATAAAATAGGTAGGACGGTTGTCAGATAGGACAGATCGGAAAGGGCTTGCTCCAACAAAAATCAAAATTTTTATTTTCTACATAAGTTACAGCTCACTCAAACCTCATTTCCATGACAATGCGTTCGGTTAACAAGCCGCGTTTTCCACTAGGTTCACTGAAGGATTGAATCTGGAGTTGGAAAGCATTTCCACGTAAAGAGGACAAGTTCTGTTAGCAAGGACATTAAAGCATTCCTTTGGCAGTATCACGGAAGAGGCGAGAATACGACATCAGCCTGGGTTCACTCGCAACTACCAAGTCTTCTTACCAATCTGTCGTAAGCAATTAATCAATCGTCCAAGGATGGTTCAGTCGATGATCTCCTAAATAGAGCTGCCTTTTTTGGGATAAAGTCAGATCCAGATACAGACATAGAGATGAGGGGCAACTCATTTAAAAATGTATCGAGCCTTTGAGCATGCTGGCTTATCAGCCAACGTCAAGTGAAATTATCGATTATAAAGTCGATCCCTGATCGCTTTACTATAACCAACCGTGGCTGAGTGGTTAGTACGTTGGACTATGTAGCCCCATAGTAGTAGGCCCCTTCCATTCGTATAAAGAATGGGTCTCATCGACCTGTTGCGCCAGTCACGACCTGTTGAAAGGGCTACTAACTTGCAAAGCTGCTAAAACCATGACCGAACGTCGTTGCCATCGTAAGGCCAAGAGTACGCTAGATACAGGCAGGAGAGAATTAAAACAGATAGGCGGTCAACGGACACATCAATCTGTGCAAATACACTTACAAACTGGGACATCAAGTAAATGCCCAGGATGCGAGAAAGAAGAAGGAGACATTTTAGCTTCAGGAATCTCGTGCAGTTCGAGAAAAATACAGGACGTTTTTTGGAGTAGTGAACCTCTCCACCACCATCCCTCAGTATCCTTCACTTACATACCCCCTCTTACCTTACAGCACACAGTTTCCCTAGAGTGGAACACAACGAACCCGACCAGTGGCCTATGTGATAAGGCTACCCTCGCACTCTCAAATCAACCAAACATCCAGCTTTATGCCTACATAAATGATTACATCTAGCAAGTGTCATGCCAAGGTTTAGGCATGATTCTTAGGGTTGTACCTTTTCTGGTAAGTTCGTAAGCCTTGCAGTTTTCCGCTTATCTTGTGCTGGCACTCTGCTACTACGTCATCTCCAAGAAAGTACCGTGTTGCCTGTCGACGTGGGTGCACGCGCTTCTTCCACCCGCAGCCTGTCTCACACTAATTTACAAACAAACAAATAAACAGAAAAACAACACATCAAAAAACAATAGATTCCAAAAAAAAAAAAAAAAAAAAACCAATAGATCAAACAAAATAAAAAAAAAAAAACAACAGACTACGATCGCGCGCGCCTAACAAATATCAGTGCAGTGTAGTGCAAAAAAAAAAAAAAAAACAAAAACAAAAACAGTGCCGGGTCATCCATCTCTCCCTCCCCACTCACTCGCTGTTGTGCTTTCCAAGTAACGCAACTGTCTCATGTACCATACATTATCACAGTTGCGTTGATTGAGAGAGCGTAACATCTGATGCATAGCGGGCCGTGAGTGTTTATCTGTATAGCGGACAACAGCTGACTGTCGTTTGGGCATAACACCTGCGACAGTTTGCTGTGGAAAACTATTATTAGGATCTACACTTCGCGGCTTCGCTTAGTTTCGTCAGAGTTGTGTCTTTTTGTGTTTTTATGTTTTAGTGATGAGGGAATTTAGGGTGGATATTTCCAACATACGTGGGCTTCGAACGAATTTCTTCGATGTGTACGCCCACACCCAATCCCATAAACCAGCTATTCTGGCACTTAGCGAAACACAGGTAGTAGAAGAATCTTCTGATTTGCAACTGCCTGGATATAGCTTAGTGCCATTATTCTTTCCCCACCGCGGCCTCGCCATTTTTATCCGTAGTGATATTGCTTACCAAATTCCCACACAGTATGGCCACTGTTCCAATCCGGAATTCAATTTTAAATGGCTAAAGTTCACCGTCCGTAAGCAAATTATTCACTACTGCTTTATCTATAGAAGCCCTAGTGCTGACAGCAACTCAACTTTTAACGAGTTTGATGCGCTGTCAGATTCCATCACTCGAATTGTCTCCCTGTATCCTTATACTGAAATCGTTATTGCTGGCGATTTCAATATACACAATTCGGATTGGCTTCGGCACTCTGGCCAGACAACACCTGAAGGAAGGTATGTTGAACTTTTCGCTGAGGTAAACAACTTGACCCAGCTTGTAAATGAGCCGACACGTATACCTGACATTGCAAGTCACTCAGCCAACACCCTTGACTTGTTTCTTACTTCGCACCCTGATAAATACACCATTGATGTACTAGCGCCCCTAGGCCGGTCTGACCATAACATCATATCAGCTAAATTCTCGTACTCCGACCACGCAGTTAAAGAACAAACTCCCAGAAGAAAAGTATGGCAATACGAGCAAGCCAACTGGGACGGCCTTAATAGCTTCTTCAGGAGTTTTAACTGGTCGCTATGCTTCCTCGATAGTGACGTGGATGCCGCCGCTGATATGATTACCGACACGATTCTCTTAGGTATGAATGATTTTATTCCTAACAGAATAAAGAGCATTAAACCTAAGATAAACTCATGGTTCGACTTGAGCTGTAAAGAGGCAATCAGGTTGAAAGAAGTAAGTTTTCGGTATTATAAAGCCAACAAATCTGAGGAAAACCGAAAGAAGTTTAAACAAGCCAGAAAAGACTGCAATGCCCATATTAAACGTGCAAAATACCTATACGACCAAAAATTGAGGCAAAAAATTCTACAGTGTCCCAAAGGTAGTAAAAATTTTTGGTCATTCGTAAAAAACATTAAAAATTCTGCCTCATCTGCCATCCCAACGCTCATTTACAATGACATTCCAGCTGTCAGCTCCTTAGACAAAGCTAATCTTCTTGCTGCACAGTTTGCAGCTAATTCCACGCTGCAAGATAGTGCTTTGTCTGTCCCTGTGCTTGAGAGCGTCGAATCCTCCATGGGACAAATACACTTTCGCACTCGCACAGTTGCAGGAGTTCTCAAAGGTCTTAACATACACAAATCCGCTGGCCCAGACGGTATTCCCCCTATAGTTCTGAAGAGGTGTTCTTCCTCGCTGGCAAAACCTCTGCGTAAGCTTTTCTGTCTGTCCTACTCTTTTGGGCTCTTCCCGAGAAGATGGAAAACAGCATTTGTCCAGCCTATCCCTAAAAAAGGCGATTCTTCCTCTCCGACCAATTACCGACCCATTGCACTTACGTCCCTTCTTTCCAAGGTCATGGAAACGCTGATAAATCGTCAGCTTATGAAATATCTTGAATCACGAAAACTCATTAATGACCGGCAGTATGGTTTTCGTAGCAACAGGTCCACTGGTGATTTGATGGCATATCTCACCGAGAAGTGGAACCATTCTCTCCATCACTTTGGCGAAACAAAGATGGTTGCACTCGATATTTCAAAGGCATTTGACAGAGTTTGGCACCAAGCTCTTTTGTCTAAAATGCGTGCATTTGGCATCGATGAAACTCTTCTTCAATGGATTAGAAATTACCTTTCGGGGCGTTCAATACAAGTTGTGTTGGATGGCTTCAAGTCTGATATTCACCACACAAATGCTGGTGTTCCCCAGGGCTCAGTTTTGTCTCCGACTCTTTTTCTCATTTTTATAAATGATCTCTTGTCTGCAACCTCTAATCCAATCCATTCCTTCGCTGATGATAGTACCCTCAGTTTTTCATATTCGTTCCCTAACTCACGTCCCTGCTCTTCGGCCGTAGAAGAGGAACGACAGCGTATGTTAAACTCATTAAATTCCGATCTCGACAGCATTATCAAATGGGGTTCAACCAACAGAGTGGAATTTAATGCTTCCAAAACGCAATGCTGTCTTCTATCTCTCAAGCGAAACCAAAACCCCCAACCATTATCCATGAATGGTACTTACATCGCGGAAACCGAAAGACTTGCCACTCTCGGTATGTGTATTAATAACCATCTTCGATGGAACGATCACATATTCGAGGTCGCCAAAAATGCTGCAAAGTGTCTAGGATTCCTTAAGCGGTGCAAGAAATACTTCACCCCATCTGATCTGGCCTCAATTTATAAGGCATTTATCCGCCCAAAACTGGAATATAACGCCCATATCTGGTCTGGTGCACCCAAGACCGTTCTGCACATTCTAGACAGGGTCCAAAATAGCGCGTTAAAACTTATAGGTGATAGAGACATTGTACGCTCCATAGCGCCTCTAGAACATCGGAGAAATGTAGCATGTCTCTCCCTGTTTTATCGCTTTTTCCATAAAAAATGCTCCAGTGAAATAGCCAGTTGCATTCCTCCCCTTCAAAATTTCACCCGCAATACGCGTCACGCTAAGAATGCACATCAGTTCACCCTCAAGCCCAATTTCGGACGTACTGTCAAATACAGAGATTCGTTTATAAGCCGAACGACACGTATGTGGAATGATCTCCCATGCTCTGTATTTCCTCATCACTTCAACCTCGAAACATTCAAAGCCAACGTGCACCGGTACCTCCTCTGTTCCTCTCTCCCCTTTTCCCAACGCCCGCGCCCTGAATCAGTATAAGGGTATTCATATCCCCTTTGGCGCGCGCAATTTATAAAAAAAAAAAAAAAAAAAAAAAAAATACAAATGACAGTTTCAAACGGACTTTGACATAAAAGAACACAATTCCATGGACTTTAGTCCTCCTTGACTGTCAAATATTACACAGCATGTCAACCTAAAAGACCCTGTAGTGGAAGTAAATACTCCAATTGAGTTTCTCAGTTCCAAGTTCCCGCAATATCAAGGAAGGTATACTCCTAAATCCGGAGAGATTTTCCAAATAATGTTGGTTAATATAGACATCATATTGTGTTCAGTAGATAGGTAGATAGGACAATAGATCCAAACTAACATTTCAAGAATAACTTTCTGGAAAAACTTTGCATAGGTATTTTAAAGAAAAAAAAAGAAGGAAAACCTTGTAACAGGCTTTAACTCTTGAAACTCTGTAATATGGAAAAAAGAATTTAACAGATGACAGGACAAAGGAAAGAACTTACAAAACGAAAAGGAAAGAAAGTCCACGAGTCAGGAAAAGCAATGGAAATCAATCCCAATAGGCCGAATTTGATGAAGCCATTCCAACCAATTCCGATTCCGTTGGGGATTCCCACTTCAGAGTTCTGTCGAGCTTAAACTTGAAAAGTATGGATTACAAACAAACCTACAACCCACAGCCTACCATCACGTAACTAAACAAAGGAAATAAGAGTATCTGTAGGTACTGTCTTTGTACTTGTTTGGTAAGTCTACGAATGATGTTACTTGGTTTCTTCTTACTGGCTGTCTAATACAGACTCTATCTACATATGTCGTCACTATCGCAGAACAAATTCGTAAGACATTCTGGCTACTACACGATTTAAAAGAAACAGAATCACCACCTAGCAGCTGCTAAGGTGTCCATTTTAAGAACTCCAGCATCTTAGCCCTAGAAAATCACCCCTATTTGCTAATCTCTAAGTAACTGTGGTCATTCTGCTATTTCATTGTAGGAATTCCAGGACTCACTCGTAATTTGTCCACAAAACAAATATTATCACGTTTGTCCCTCTCACCATCTATTTCATTCGGTCTAGTTCATATTTTGGAATCCGTTCCTTCCTTCCGTCTGGTCAAACTAATTCCCTCCTCCAAGTCTACACATTCATCCTGTAAATTTTGATAATAAAAGGAATTCCATACTCGTATCTAAATCTATAACATACTAGGTATAGAACGACGATCCTTGTTGCATTCAATTTGTCGTACCACACAAAAGCAATATTATAGAGCCTCTCTCTCTCTATAAGGAAAGGAGTGTAGCAAAGCTATATCCTGCTTCTGTGTGGTTAACCATAAACGTTTATTATTGCAGTAAAATTTCAATTGCACTATAACTGTGATTTTCAGGACCCAGAACTCTAAAAATAATCCTCGCACCGAACAAAGTGGAACATTTTATTTTTCTCTTGAATTCTCTGCAAATGATGGGATAAATTGCCAACAAAAATTTTTTTTCTTCTTTTTTTTGGGTATTTATAGTTGCCAGAGTTGCTTTTTAGTTTTATATAATAAAGGAAGTACACCCCTATGGTTGTATCCTTTTAACTGAATTCAGTACCATCATCAAGCGACCACCTAGGCCAGACCACATAAACCCAAAACACATTCTCCATGTCTCTCATTTTATATTAAAATTTTTCTCTAGTCACATAAAACAAAAAAAGAAAAATAAACCTGTAAGGATCGCTGGCACTGGCTACGACCAAGGGACTGGTGAGCAGAAAAAAAAAATAAAGAAGATATAAATAGACTTGTTCCATGCTGGCCAACATCATCAACTTGGTGATGGTGGCTCTCATTGCTTTGCGGTGAAGTTTTTTGAATGTGCACTCACTCACACGTAACTGCTTACAATTTCCTGTGTACTATTCACAGGACTCTCTGATTATGTAGACGACACGACGATGAGATGATTACATGGATATTAGCAGGATGTGCGATGGTAGTATCCTTTACCCGTTTGTAACTCAATTTTTGTGATGAAAATTAAGTTTAGGAATAATAAAAGACACCACTGGCCTATCTGGAAGGACCTGATAAACTATTTGCATCTAATCATTTCGCGCCGTGGATTCCAAACTGTATTCTAGTCCTGTTGTGTCTGGCTACGAATTCAAATTTAGCAATTTCTTTTCCTATCCATTTTTTTTTGTGTGTGTTTGCTGCTGCCATCTAAATTCCACAGTCGTCGCGCTGTGGGTCCTGTCGCCGCCATCGCATCATCAATGACCACCATGAGTCTGAGCAAACAGCTTTTTTCCAATTTTCACAAGAATATTCCACTTGCCACATGTGCCATCGGGCAAGCTATTGATTAAAGGAAGGACGAGCGACCATGAGACCGTGAGTCGATGATTTGGTTTGGCTCATCCTTTCGCAGATGTCTCGCCCATCACGTTGTTCATGTTTTATTGGAGTGTCCTTTGTGTGCTCACTCGTGGTGTGGTGTGGCGCTGGTGGCAGAACAATCGCTTGGTACTTGTGGTTCAAGTTTCTTTTTTTCTTGTTTTTTTTTTTTTGTACAGCAGCGCTTTGGGTATAGATTATGGTTCTCAAGGATCGGAAGGAGGATACAATTTTCCTATTTGAGTGGACATTATGCGACCAATTATGATTATTGGCCATTTGTTAGACATGGTAATGGCACAGTCGACCACGATTGAGGGAAATGAAAATTGATATGTATGGAGGGTTCCGTTCGTCCCTCACCGATGCAATTGAGGACGACTTTGGGTAGCTGCGGTTCATTTTTTTTTATATATCTAGACAGACGATCAATAATCCATTCCACACTCGGATCAGAGCCAATGTCATCCATTAGCTGTTTTCCTTGTTATCGTCATCGATTCCCTTCTGTTTTAAATCAATGCCAATCAGATCTGAACAAATTAACTTAAAACCTCCATTAGACTGTCATTAATAAGTCAGATTATCCAAATTCACAGCGGCCTTTTCTATGTCCTATCCCATTTAATCACCGCTTAAATATTTCAAAATCACCCGCACGCTAAAAGCCACCCCTCTCGGTGCCGCCGCCGCACAGACAAAAACACTCACGCAATACATAAGGACAAAACAACGGAAAGAAAAAAACAAAAACAAAAAAAAAAACTCAGCGAATCTTCTTTGCTGCCATCATCACCAACCAGCATCATCATTAGGTATTCCCTAAACAGGCCAATATCCTGTGCCACAACACTGTTGCCGCCTGCCCGATCCATTTCTAATCAATTTTCCTGATTAATGCATAAATAAACATTTCCCTCTTGCGGAGGAGAGGAACAGCAGGAGGAGGAGTGGCGCAAAGCCAGAGCACGAAACCGAAATACTAGCATCATCGTCATCATTATCAAGGATAATAACAACACCCGTCGGTTGAACAGAGAAGAAACGCTGGAGAGGACGGATGCAAGAAGAAGGAAATATCCCCCTAGAGGAACAAATCAAATTATCACGCCAAGTTCTATCAATCAATTTCGAATTCGTATTCGGATCCGTAGCGTGGGCTTCTGTGAAATTCTATATCCATCTCACTTTGGTTTTGCGCTCATTAATTTATTTGTGCTCCTGGCTAATTTTTTGGACAAAGTCGAATTGGGACTACCACCAGCAGGGCAGGTGACAGATGTTTTCATGGAATGGATCAGAAGTCCTGAGGGCATACATTTTATGGAGTGAGGTTTTTTTTTTTCTTTTCTTGTTATTCGAATTGGCTTGTTAGCTTCGATTACTATCCTTGGGCTTTCTTTTTTTTTGGTTTGGGTGGATGGATGATTTGTCCTGCGAAAATATACTCCCAGGTCTTTAGCTTTTGAGTTCCTTATTGGATGGAACTAAGCCAATCATCGCCGGAAGAGGCTTTTATTTTAAAATAATTTTAGCATGCAGACTTTTAGCCATTTGCAATGAATAAAGGATATCAGCTTGGTATAGTCTGTCTCCAAACAATAAACAATCAATATCTGACAGAGGAAGGACTAAGAGTTAGCTTCGATTTCGAGCTCGCGGGAAAGCATTCCATCGACTCTCTGCAGCGTCTTGTTATAAAGCCCGCAAGGAGCTTTTTAGCTCACATTGGTGCATGCTTCAAATCTTTTTTGGTTTTATTTCCAATTTTTTTGAGAGACAGTTATTTCAGGTTCTAGTCCTGTTTAATTGAATTCGTCTTTAAGAGTTTGATCCTGTATTCCGAAAAATGATTCAGGATATATGTATGAACATTTCTCACACTTTCTTGATTTCTATTCCAACGTGACCAGGGACCTAAGTATTTCACCAACAACGTTGTGATTGTATGTTGAAACTTTTCAAAAAAATGCATTCCTGCTAAATACAGTGCAATGTGTTTTACTTTGCATTTTGCAATTTTTTTTCCAAAATTCTTGTTTAAAAATAAAAATTGAAGTAAGTCTTGCTATAAGTGTAAAATTTTATCAGGATTGAAGTCCAAGTCTTGCTCTTCCATCAAAGTAGGCCTGGCATTCCGAGTTTCGATGGAATAATGGTCATAACATTGTAGGAGTTTACTCAATGTTTTGTTTTTATAAAAGCACCCTTAAAAAGTGGGCGTGGCCAGATAGGGTGTCTAAGTGAATTATAGAAAGTTTGAAGGTCTAATACTTTGCCTAAATATTTTTTTCTCAATTTGTAGTAAAAATTTTGAAAAAAAATAAGTTTTATAAAAGTGGGTGTGGCAATTCCAAATTTTGGTACGCCATTATTTTGCAAATACCCGAGAAACAGCTGATTTTACCGTTATTAGAATTTCTCGTGAAAAACGTGGTATGCCACGTCATAGCATAGCCATGCCCAAACTAACCCACATATCAAATTTTATCGAAATCGTTAGAGCCGTTTACAACAAAATCTATTTTATCTGAAACCGGCCTTAAGTAAACTATCCTTAATCTTGAGGTTAGAATGAAAAATCCAATTTCGCCTCTAGGGATTATCCCACAGACCACAGATATGAAGTTTGAAGCAACTCGGTCCAGGCGTTTAGGCTGCAGTCGCTCATACGGATAGACAGACAAACGGACGGAATTGCCGAAAATGATATTCGACCATAGACAACATGTAAATGGTCTTTGAAAAGTCGCGCCTAGATGTCAGTGGTGAATCATTTTTGAACGCTAACATTTATTTATGTCAACTCGTGATGTAGATACTTGTACAATTTTACCTTTAAAGCAAAGCATTAAAGCTATTCAAACTTACCATGGAAATGGTTAGTTTTTAAAAAAATATGTGTCGAAAAATTCTTGATGTTTAATTAGTTAATAATTCAAAAGTTAAGGAAAAAGTTGAAGAAACTGGTTCTTTCGACGTTCGAATAAAGGTCTGTTAGACCTAAAGGTGGAAGATCTCCTGAAAACATTGGTGCTGTAGCACACTGTTGCTGAAGAGCCTTCAACATCGATATCACGATATAGCAATTATATTAATATATTTATTTTCAAAAAGAGTAAGCTACGAGTCATGAAACACATGATCATATTGAACAATTGAAGACAAAGTCTCCAGCCTACCAATTTACCAAAATTCGATTACTGTCTTTGGTGTTATTTGAAAAGTAAAATCTATGTAAATAAGCCAGGAACAAGTGCATAGCTGAAAAACAACATTCGGGCCGTATTGGATGACCTTAATGCAGTAGAGTGTGAGAGCGAGTCCTTGAAAATTTTAATATTCATGTGAGACCCTGTATTTACAATTTTTTTTAAAAAAGAAATTTAGGTGCAACTTTTAAAAAATCCATTACTTGATGAACATAATAAAAATCAAGAGCAAGTATTTAGAACACAGTCAGCGGATGCAATTCTAATCATTCTTAAGGTGTGAAGACGATATCACTTTACGGACAACCGTGATGCAAGTACTACAAGATCTGATAAATAGATTGGAAATGTACTACTTTAGAACCGTAAAATTAGCTTGAACAAGTCCAAAGCAATCCTATTTAGAAGATTAGGGAGGCGGGCTAGTGCAGGAAAATGGCAACTTGGTGGTGAAGATATTTAGCTGAGAATCACATATTATACAAATACCTAGCATTATATGAAGAATATAAATATATAAGAAGAATATAAAAATGCTAAGTCTAGTTAAGTACGTGGAAAAACGTCATATGCCAGTGTAAATGCAAGCAACGACTGGAGAAGATGCGTATTCAAACCTGAAGAATGGAAAACTCTATTGCTACATTAGAATACATATATGAGCAAAGAAAAATTCATTCATTGTAAACTGAAAAAAACTATGCACTTTGCAGTATAGGTACTTGTAACTTTGCAAATTTGTATTTATTAAGCGAATGTTTTTAACTTTGCAAAGAACAATTTCCTATTCGCAAATTTCATAAACTCCTATCTCGGATGACTAAATGTATGCTCTACAAAACATTGATCCTGCCAATTCTGCTATATGGAGCCGAGTGCTGGACGATATGCAGGAAAGCTGCTTGGGGCACTTTCGAAAGAAAAATTCTTCGTCGAATTTTCGGTCCTATATGCGAGGGGGGCGAACGGAGGAGAAGATAAAACCGCGAACTCTATGAGCTGTACCAAGATGTGGATGTAGTCCAAAAAGCCAAAACACGTCGACTACACTGGCTCGGCCACATCGAGCGAATGGACAATACTGCTCCAGCAAAGAGGATCTTCGATTCACAGCCCCCAAGTTCGAGACGAAAAGGAAGCCCGAATCTCTGGAAGCAGCGTGCCAGGGATCGAAGGGAATGGAAGGCTACCGTGTCTCAGGCAGGGACTCTTCACGGGTCGAGAGCCCGTTAAGTAAGTAAGTATTCGCAAATTTGCTTTGCGTTTGATGAAGTTAAAGCTGAAAAGTGTAGTGCAAAGTGAAAAGTGGTTGGTGAGATAGAGCCCAAGCATTGCAGTCCGAATTTAGACTTATCAACGTCGGGGTAAAATGTCTTGATAGGGAGTTAACTTTCTGATATTTATTCCTATGTAGTAGTTGTATTAATTAATATTAAGCTCGAATACTCCTGCTCCAGTTCATGAGTCAACTGTGTACCACATAATTGCGTAGTAGTAGTGGATTCCTTGCTCCGACTTATTTTATTGCAGAGCTTCGTGAGAAAGCTATTTCTAGCAATGGCCAGAATTGGTATATTGTTTTCAAATTGCTTCAATGTAATGCATTATCTTGCTCCTTGCTTTTTTGCTCATACTTTGTTTTGCTTAAACATTCTACTCCCACAAGACGCAAGGAGTCTGCTTCAACTGGGGGCAGATCGCATGCTTCCTATAATACAGAGCCAGTCCTAATATCCTTCTTGTGTTCTTTCTTTCAGATGAGTTTACTGTCTCAGCCAGTCCCCACATATCTAATTTTTGTTGAACGGTTTCAATACTATACCCGACAGCTTCGATACGTTAGAGTTTCCAATAAAAGTTTGCGCTATAGATCCTGCCATCCAATTATGGTAGAGTTATACGGTTCACGTACATATATTGGAATCTTCCTCCTTCTGCTTAATCTGCTTTACTTAACTACTTAGTTCAACCACAGTTGTAATGGCTCTAATGATGCCGTCCTTGTACCTAGTGTAAGGTCAAGAAATTCCGCCATTGATTAGCTAGAAGATTTGGTCCTAATTGGAATACTCCACCAAGTGTTCTTGCTCTGCATACACGTACGTCTGGTTTGCCCCAAGGACAATACACCATGTGGTGATGGTGGTCCGGATTACTCTACCTAACTCTAGAGTCACTGTAACCAAGTATTGCCAATACTGAACAATTTCACTACCATGCCAGTGGAGGACATTTGTTGTGAAATTCGTGTGCTTTTTTGAAATTATATACTGAATTCTAGACACTAAATAAATAAATAGTTGGCGCTACAGGTCGATGGGACCCAGGGCCTAGCTTCTCACAACCATTCGTGTTGTGCGTGTTATATTCTTCACACGAGTGGAAGGGGCCTACTGTTTCATGCCGTGTTTCTCAGGACAATTGTACTCTCGGATGTTTGTCAGACGCTCGCGAGAGGTGGGGCCGTGAAAAACTTTTAGGTGTTCCCCGACTGGGATTCGATCTCAAACCCCTTGCTCCATAGTCCAACGCACTAACCACTGAGCCACGGCGCCCTAGACTAAACGCTAGATACAAACATGTATGTATGTACATACATGTACCTCAACAGGAGATGGAACTTAATTTCCTTTAAAGTCCGTCCGCCCTTCCGTTCACATTAAATCGATAAGGCAAAGTTCTCCTTATTGCTTTTTCTGCGCTCACATACACTGAATTCAATAAATACCAAATCGTTTATATTAATACAATTTTTTTAAATTTTTTTATTTTTTCCACAGAATTTATCGTTGGACTAAAGGACGTATCTGTGACCATTCCACAAGCAGTTCGACGTGGTGATAATGCACTTTTCATATGTAATTACGACATGGAAAACGACACACTATACTCGGTGAAATGGTATAAAGGACGAAGAGAATTTTATCGATATACCCCAAAGGAAAATCCGGCTATGAAAACTTTTCTATCAGCCGGAATAAATGTTGAGGTATGTACATATATACTCCAGCAGTCGAAATCGAATTCTTTTTCCAACTCAAAACTTTAACATAAAGTATTGCTGCGCTGAATATAATCCTCTTCATATGTACATATGCATATGTGTGCAGGACTTTTACGAACACAGAGATCACTTTCCTAATGGTCGATGCAATTAGTTTCACAAAATATGTAATACTCTGAATATTTGTGTGCACATATCCATATTGCCATTGAACGTTGAATCCCAAAAAATGTTGGCTTTCGTCGCTTATCTTCGCTCCATGGTCCACCTTTGTGGAGAGAGATGATAAAACTTATCCACTCCACAGTCTGTAGGGCTGTTCATAGTTCATGACTTCCTACTCGGTGTATGATAGTGATTCAAAATTGCTTGTGCACGTATAATCTATTCGAGTGGACGCTGTAAAAATACAAATATTGACCCTCAACGTATGAGCTTCTTTTTTTTTTGATTTTGTTTTTTATTTCGAGAGGAGTTGTAAATTTGGCTTGAAACTGTACTTGGCTCGATTATTAATACCTCTTATGCACTGCAACAGACAGGGTGATCAATAGCTGGCACTTTGACAGTCAATAAGCGAGGTTGAACTAAAGCGAACGTTTAGAAGTATAGCAGGAAACATACATCATAATGTTTATACGGTTTTAAAAAAATATAGTATTTGCAGATTAATCTCTCTACTATGAGTGGCAGTCTTCACCAAGAATTCAAGTTAACAAATAGAAATGAAGTAAAGTTTAATATTCAGCTCTCGTTAAATTGCTCCTTGATTATATCGTTTATGAGAGAAAGTTCTTGAGCTACGAAACAATATTTTCGACTTTAAATCGATAGCCTGATAGGTGTTTGATTCATGGATGTAAATGCTATCATAGATCCACATCATCATGCATTCTATTGAATGCGATTTAATCTTTAACCCTCATCGTACAATAGGGGCAATCTACGTTCGGCTAGCCTTAGAGTTATAAGTTATAAGAGCTATAAAAGTTTACACAAATTTGTGTAGTCAGGACTGACACTCTCATATAAAATACATATGTCTAAGGTCCTACGTACTTGCATCTAAATGCACAAGTCTTGTTCTAATAAAGTGGGCGTGGCGTTCTTTATATTTGAAGGAATTATTTTAACATCGTATAGATGGTATTTGGGAAATTTCATGTTTTTTTTACTCAAAAAAAGTGGCCCATACATGCTCCTCAGGCGAATTATAGAGAACTTCAAGGCCTATACCTATACGTTGCCATACATTTTTTTCCATTTCTAATAAACATTTTGCTTACTAAACTACAAAACACTAAGACCTGGAGACCACGTGGGACACCTGAAAATTCTTGACTCAATCCCACAAAGAGACATGTTCTGCACTGTACCCGACGTTATGGTCAGGGAATACTGTTTCGGTAGGTTATTTGAGGTTAACATATTAGACCGTGCACACTGGTCTAATGGTGTTCCAACACTGGACCCTAGAGGTCTGATATGGTTCACAGACGGATCAAAGATGTACTCTGGACTGGGTGCTGGTGTCTTTGGACCCAACCCCAAAGTCTCAATACCTATGGGAATGTGTCTCACGATTTTCCAAGCTGAGCTCCATGCCATTGAGATCTGCGCCAGGTTAAATCTTAGTAAGGGAATCAAGGGCGCTAAAATTTATATCTTCTCAGGTAGCCAGCCAGCTCGCAGAACGCTGTCGTCCAACTTAGTGGACTCAATAGCAGTTAAATGCTGTTACGATGCACTACTATGGGTTCAAGGTCATCAGAGGATTGCAGGCAACGAATCTGCAGATGAACTAGCCAGGGCTAGGCTCAGAATCTGCGTTCATTGAACCTGAACCTTACTGTGGTGTCAACTGGGCTGCTGCCACAGCGCTGATTAACGCATGGGAACATAAACTTTGTCTAACCCAAAAGGTTAATCAAGTCATATTCCTACAAGAAAATTCCGAGTCTAGACAAAGAAAATATTAGGAAGCTGGTGAGTTTTCTAACAGGTCACTGTGGCCTGAGGTATCACCTTAACAAACGCATTCTATGCCCAGACATACTCGGAGATGTAGGTTCTGCTACGAAGACGACAAATTATCTAAGCACATTCTCTGTGAATGCCCGGCTTTGCATTGGTTGAGGTGGCGCATCTTCCCTAAGGTAACATGCTCGCCGGCAGATATTAGAACCTCTGCAATTAAAGGCGTGCTTTCCTTCATTAGGGAGGTGGTACGTCTCTTAGAGTAAAATTACACCCTAAGATACAATTGATCCCTTAGGTCGCAGTATCAGCCATATGGGCCAGGGTCTAGGAAAAAAAAAAGACATGGAGACCTCTTCACTAAAAGCATGGGAATTTGTAGAAGAACTTGAAATATTTAAAAGAACTAATTATTCTGATCATTTGAATCACATGGCATAGCTTACTGATATATGCATCATATCTTGGCAGAAGAGACAAGATAAGAATGGTATTATTTTTCTACCATCGACATAAAAGGTACTTTCATCCGAATACTGACAGATCCTTGAAATTGTATTTCGAACTCTTTGAAACTACATATGTATGAACATAGAATTCTGGTGAGGCTCTGCCAAACTCTCTGACTCTGACATACATAGGTGCGGAAGGATACGAAATAGTTGAACTACTAGGTCATTGGTTTTGCTTGATTAGAGCCTTTTAATCCTTACAAATGTGCAACCTACATAACCGGAAGAACATGCACAGACTTGAAAAGGTTAGGAAGGCCATCTGCTCTTTCAAGAAAAAATAAAATATATATAAATATTTGGGTTGACAGGTCCAGGACCTAGCCTCTCACAGCCACTCGTACTGTTCTCATAATGGTTGTATTCTCGGATGTTTGCCAGATGCTCGCGAGAGGTGAGGATGTGTTGTCTAGACATAGAATCTGGTTATCTTACTCTGTAGTCCTCAGGATAGGAAATACTTAAAGAAATGAATTAAACTTCTTTTCGAAAATGGTAGTTCGTAGTTAGTAATTATTTGGCGCATATTTTCTCGTAGAACATTTTTGAAGTAGTTTTCCTAATATTTTTTGAAATCCTTGTTCGTTGGCCTGATCGAAAATTATACCTGAATCATTATTAACCAACTTGTACAAAGTATGACGACGGAGAAAACCCACCGCCAAGTAATCAGAAACTATTTGCCAGTTTCAAGTGCAAATAGGTACTTTGAATTTGTTAACTAACAATTAACAAGTTGATACATAGTTCCAAACTCGTTGGAAAACACTTCAACTCTTCAATAAAGTGGTAACAGTGAGTGAAGTGTGCGATTGAATTTAATGAATTTATGCGCAGTTATGTCAAGTAAATGAGACAATATTAGAACTAAATAAGTCTATATTTGGTACATTTTCTATTGAAATTGACGTTGGACTTCAATTTTGTATTCAATTTGTAGAATAAGACACCAGACAGCTTCAGTTCTGTACTTTATGAGTTCGAAATATGAGACATTTGGTTTGACGTTTGAATTGAAGCAATACGCTCTACATAATCGAATTAAACCCAATCTGTTTGTAACCTGTTTTGGGTTGGTCCGAGTAACTTGAAACTTGATGCACTAAAGTACTGTATTACATTAAAACTCTGGTTACATTGTAGTAAGAAACTGATCCTTTGCAAGCGAACCTACAGACAAAGGATTTCCATTTATGAAGATGTTTTTTAATTAGATATAACCTGATTTTAACAAAGATAAAAAATTCAAAATTTCAAGTAAGACAAATGTCAGAAAAAACACATCTAGAACATTATGAATTTTGGATACCATGCCACAAGTATTCCACAATAATTAGATTCACTATGGATGCATGCAAATCATTTAGTTCAACACAAACAGGACTTCTAAAATCTGATCGCAGGTACAGGGACATTCATAAGTCCATTACTTATTGGAACATACATAAGTCCAAAAGCGATATAAGGACTTTTGTCGCACATCATAGGGTTCAAAATTTTCGGGAAGATAATCAAGAAAAATTACTTTAAATTACTACTTTCCCATCGTCGTAAGATCTTAGTAGCCACGAGTTTAGGTCAAATACAAATACTTTTCACTATGAACTTAGGTATGTTCCGATGAGTGGGTCATAAGTCCTTTTCCTACAGGTACTTAAAAAAACGACCGATTTTTCGGCACGAATGTTTGCCTTGATCTCATCAATGGTCTTTGGGCTTACGGGCGTCCTTATTGATTTCCAAAGAACCCAGACAAATGGGGCACCCTGTACTTGTGTCTATGTACACTAATCTAGGAGGTTTATGGACTGTGGACGTCATCTGACTTACTTGGTTAAGTGTGTGGGATTTTGATAGTGTGAAACTGTCAAAAGACAATTATGGACAAGTTATTGATGTCCGCCAGGTGCCTATATCTTAAGAGAACGTGGGTAGGGATGCTTGGTGAGTTAAAATGGGTCATGCTATGGACATCTCTTCGATTCATTATCCGGACGGCCTTCAGCGTCACATGCAGGTACTTAAGATTTATTTTTGGTGCAAATGATGCACTTGCACGTAATATAAAGAAATTACCACAATATTTACTCATTTGGATCTTTATCCCAGCTCTGGCATATAGGCTGACCCAGCATGCGGCGGCGGGCGTGAGAACCTCCATGCGAACTCAATGACCGCCCAGAGTAAAGTCCTTTTAAGCCTCGAAACCAATTGAAGTCACTTAAGTACTGTCAACTGTTAGACGTCTCTTGGGACATTTAATGAGTCTCGCACAGAGTTACTATTTGATCTCTAAACTTTACCAAAAACATTAACAATTATAATAACAATTTACCTCTTTTGTTGTACTCTACAATTATATTTTTCAATTTTTGACATTTACACAGTCAAGCAGGTTATGGCAAAAAATTCAATTCTAAAAGTTAAATTTTGGGTACTGACTTTTTTCGATATTCGGATTGGATATATCCGTCTAGGTACCATTCCAACCCACAGACAGTCAAATAATTCGATATAAGAGCTGAAGGAATAATGTCGATCAAATTTCTGTCCCTCTTGTGCTTAAAATAGTTTTTAGCAATAGCAAATCCGAATTGCTATCATTGTTTCAAAAATCGATGTTCCTAGCTTTCTGCCTTGCATAGCTTCATATGTACATATGTATCTGATTAACTATGATGCAATTACTTTCGCAGGTGGTTCTTTAAACAAACAATTCTGAATCACCCTGCATAAATATCTGCTCAAAAATTCATTAAAAATCGCATAAACACAGATTCACACATACTTGTACAATTGAATGTAAATAACAACCAATGTTGCAGCACGAGTGAATGAGGTTGAAATTGCATATCGATTGCATCGTAATTTGTTTGCGATTAAATGCAACAATATTACGATTTTTTTTTTTTTTTAACAAGCAGAAAAGTTAAGCAAGAGTGTTTCTGATAAAATTGAAAATAAAGGTAGTAATTGCAGCAAGGCACTGCGAGGATTTTCAATCACAATTTGATTATTATTTAAATACAAGGACTTGCGAATCGTGGTGAAGGATATTGACAAGAATTCAAAATGAGTTCACAGATTAGTAGTGTTTCAACTGTCATGAAACGACAACTAAATAGTTCAAATTATGGTTACGAATAAAAGTGAAAGAACTCAAAGCATTCTTAAAAGATCGCAGTATGAAGCTAGAAATCTATATTCATTTTCCCACTAGGGCGTTTGATAATGTTCATGCCTGACATCCTTGGGCGAAGTGGCTCAATGGTTATTGCGTTGGAGTATGAAGCAAGGGGTTGGAGGTTCGAATCCCAGTCGGGGAACACCTAAAAGTTTTTCACGGCCCCACCTCTCGCGATCGTCTGACAAACATCCGAGAGTACAACTGTCCTGAGAAAGCTTCTGAAATAACAAATTGCCCTTCGGACACGGCATTAAAAATCTTGACTTTGAGGAAATAATTGGAGAAATACCAAATACCAAATACCGCCGCTGTGACTAGACGCCTTGAGTTACTGTGACTGGTGATCGACACAGAACCACGATCACTCAGTTTTTACTGTCGCAACTGATGACTGGAGATTTTGAAGAATGCCTTTTAGAGTCGCTTTATATCACGTTTTTGTGATTTGATTTGCGTCGGTCGTCGGCAAGATGGTCCGATTGGAGCACTTCCGAATTTTTTCTTTTAAGTTTTTTTTAAGGTCACGGGTATGTGAGAACTCTGGAAGTTCACAAAGAGAATGTCTGACAAGCGTGCGAGAAGGAATCGAACGACTAGACCTAAAAAAAAGTAATAGAAAGCCATAAATGTCAAACTAAACATTAGAAAGATATAACAGAAGAACATCCAAAGAGTGTCCGCCAAATATGTACAATATTTCCGTCTGTGACTCACATTGCAGCCTGAACAACTGGACAGATTATTTTTCAAATCTAAAGGTCTGTGGGATCATTGGAGGTCAAATTGGTATTTTATCTCTAACCCCCTAAATTAAGGATACTTAATTTAAGGTTAATCTATCAACTCTGAAGACAACCCTTCAGCAGAAATAAAACGGAGAATACCTCTTACCAATCGCTGTTCTTTTACGCATAAAACGTATTTGTGTAGAAGAGCCCTATCTCGAACTACTAAGGAGATTCTGTTTAAGACCCTGCTAGCTAAAGCAGGCAGCGCCAGGCTTAGCTTGGTCTCCATCTGATGGATGAACATATCCTCAGCAGCATTGAGAACAAGATTCTTAGTAAAATGTTTGGTCCCGTTTGCGTTTACGGGCTTTTTATAGAGGAGATTCAACGACAAACAACACATGCTGTACAGCGACATCGACCTAGTCGAAAAACTACGCATTAGTCGTTTGAGATGGCTAAAACATGTAGAGTGAATGGAAGCCAATGGTCCCACCCGCAGAGCCTTCGAATCAAATCCGGAGGAATAAGGCAGTAGAGGAGAAAACTCGCGCACGAGAAGAAGGGTATCTCAACCGACTTGGAGTGTGCAACTGGAGGCAGTTAGCTAAGAACCAGGCGAACTGGAGAGGTTTGTTGATTGAGGCCCTGGTTCACCCAGAACTGTAGCGCCACATAAGTAAATAATTTAGTGTCCATCTCAACAAAAATAGATTTTCTCGAAACATCCAATAGAACTTCAAATTTCCATTCGAGGTGTGTACGTTTCCATATAAAAGGAGCTTAACTCATCCTGTCTTCTTGTCGTCTACCTAAAGGACTTAATATTCTTCTACTCCTGTAACAATAGTCATTCAATTCACTATGTATTACCAGTGAAATAGGTTATTTTAATACAGCCTCTTATTACAAGAATTATTCTTAAAAAAACAGGCAATAACTCCTTCCTTGGCGTTTCATTGTTGCAACTCCTTACACCATGAAATTTAATATGCAATTTAATCCAATAAATGGATATAATCCTTTAATTACTTGGCCATATCTTTAAACAAGCCTTGTCGATATATGACTATGTACATATGTACATACTTATGTATGTACATGGATATATTTTTTCACTCTGTTTAACAGCAACCGGTAATAAAATTACACAAGAGTTCATTGCGTTTCGCGTCCTGACGAACTAAATCCAATGAAAAATTGAATAACCATATTTTTAATGCCACCTCCCCCACTCGAAAAAGCAAAAATACATATACATATAATTACATTCGAACCATATCAATATTTATGTAAATTTGTTCTTTTTTTTATTTTTGTTTTTGTAAACATTCAGCACCCTTCCGCCAGCCATGATTGGCGGAAAGTACACTTAACAGCCATCCAGAGGACATTATCCGTGTTGTACACAGGTTTTTAATTTTAATTTTAATATTAATTTTTATTCATTTAAAATATCGCACACAGAAAAAAAATGATAATAATAATCACAATAATAAGAGAGAGTTGAATCAACTCAGTGTCCCGTGACTTGGAAGTGCCGCACCGTACCGCACCGAGTCGTGCCGCTCTGTCTGGCCCGGTGCTGTATGACGAGTATGAATATAAACACAATTCTGGGGATTAATTTGGTTGAAGTTTGGGGTTACTTTTGTGGTAGCTGTAGTGCAATGTAGTCGTTATGCAATTTGTTGTTGTTTGTTGTGACAGTCGCAACAGCAAGGATACAGCGAAAACCAGGTCAAACAACACTTAATGAGTTATTAATTTTTTGTCATTGGTTGGGCTTTTAGGTGCTTACACCACCACCGGGGTGTTGCCATTTATATGATTTGGGAGGAAGTTAAAAATTGATTCATTTTAAGCCGTTTGGTTGGATTGACCATTATGGGATTATGCTGAATATTGCCACTGGTCTTATCAGCGATATAATAGGGTAAAAGGTGTGAACGAAAAGAAAGAGGATTGTGTCGTATTTATTTATACATTTTTATTGCATAAACTGTAACGACTGAACAATGAATAAAAACTACATACCTATGTATAATGCCACAGACCACTTATCAGATTGAATTCATTAAAAGCAGAATGGCATTGAAATTATAGCAACTTATATGAACTGATGCTGAGAATTATAAATGGAACACATGGCACAACTTACACTCTACAAGACAGATAGCCAAGAATAGGCCATTCATATAAAAATATCTGGGAAGAACTGAATGCAAAATCATCGTCAGATTTTACCAAGTCAAAACCAAGTTTATAACATTAGACTAGAGTTACGTAAGCTCGAACAATTCTAGTATCTTTCAAAGCAACACTTTGAGATCAGAAACAATCTAGAAAATTAGACCTCTTAACACTGACGAAGTTACATGTATAGGAGTGGGTTCTGGTATAAACTCATCTGAACGCAAAATTGCTCGCTCAATTACCTTCACGTTCAAACCAAGACAGTGTTCCAAATGGAAGTATTACCACGAAACCGTCCTCAAGAAAAATTATCGAGATATGCATACGTCGTCAACAGTCAAGCCGCTATGAGACCGTCTCATCTAATCCAAAGTTGTGAAACGTTGCCATGAAGAACTCACAGCAAACCATGACTTAAGACTTCCTAGGGTTCTAGGACACTGGCATTTAGCAAGATATGAGTTCGGATAGGAACCACCAATCTATTGCCTTTCCCATTACCGGTAACTAGAGATGAATACTCTGTACAAAACATACCTACCCCACTCAAATTTCATCGCTTTAAAGGCACAACCTAGTGCTCTTCACAGGAATCATTACCAGCCACAAGCTTCTGGAGGCTTACCGAAGAAAAAAGCGACTACACATCTCATTTCCTATGCGAATGCCCAACCCTATGCAGAACTAGGTAGACACCTCGGTGTTCATCCCGCTTTGCACATTGAAGCAAAAGGCATGGATTAGGGCCAGAAGTGAGGCCAATAGTAGATGGACTTCCCTGGACACCTGTGTGATCACTAGAAGTCTATGACCTTGCTTTGACAAGAATAGGACCGACCGAATTATGCTAAAGGATAGGAAGTCCCTTTCTGTCCTTATAGGAATTATCACGGGGCATAACTCTGTTCGGTACCACATGAGAAAGCTAAGACTCACGGATGAAGATTTATGTCGGGGATGTGGAGACGAGGAAGCTAATGAGGATACAACCCACTTTCTCTGTCACTGTCCTGGGCTTATCCATCTTAGATTCAAATTTCTGGGGCGACACTTTTTCTGTGATCTTGAAGAATTATCAAATAGACCAATCAGTGAAATCTTTAAATTCATCAAATCCACAGCATGGTTTGGTGATTCACAAGATGCAAATTAGTACTAGGGTTTACCAATGGACAAGGGACTTTTTCCCCTATGGGTATCGCAATGGGTCTGTACAGACCTGAGTGTGACGATGTGATAATCTATTCTAGTCGCCTACCCACCTAACCTAACCTATCCCAAAGTTACAAACCAACTTTTGTCTATCTATAGGTTACTTCACAACAGAAGTTCATAATGAATACATTGGTGAGCTACCAGTCCCCACGCAGTCACTTTCAGATGAGAGCACAGCTTTTCTGAGAAGCTTCTATAGAATATAAGTCCAAAATTTGATATTTCAAAATAATTGTATTTAAAAATTTCCTCAAAGCAACCCTGTACTAACCATTTCGCCACATAAATGATGGCAGGAAAATCCTGGTTTTGAAATTGAATGCTCAGAATTAATATGAATATTTCCCTAAACTGTGCAAGGAGTAGTTTACACGATCGAATGATTTGACGAATCAATCTCGGTGAAAAATATTGCATCGCTGACATCACATTATAAACCACATGGAAGAAGATATTAAAAGCAACCTTTTACTGCAATGCGAGTCAGATCAGAAAGAAAAACAAAGAAACTGCATCGACCATCTATAAAAGGCTTGGAACGATGAACAACCATGGTTGTTCCATTGGCTAGGACCACGCCAAACGCGAAAACGGTCTAGGAGAAAAATAGCGTCTGATTATGCTCGGTGTAACCCATCTGTTGCGGCAAATTTGGTTACAACCGAGACCCATCTGTTGAACTAGGAAAGAAAGCGAAAAACCGGAGGTAAAATGGAACTTAACGGTGCGCCAATTACGGTGGCTCCATTTGTCCGTGATTAGGAGAGCAGCTACTACTTAGGGTCGGCCGACACTACTAAAACCGAAATCAAAATTTCACATTGACATTTAAAACAGTTTAAGAAGTGATCGAACGAATCAGAAAGAAAGGACTGGAATACATAAATTTACATACATATCAAGTACTCGTAAGTGGCGAACCACAAGGGTCTGTTTTAAGACTAGTTTTATTGAAACCAATTTAGGACGGCGTCCAACGAAGCCAATATTATTGGTTTTGCGGACGAAATTGCCATTGTCGATATACACAAAACACTGACGAGATTTCCAAAACAACTAGGAAAATAGTCAGGCGTGGGATATTACAAAACGTTCTCACAATAGTAGAACAAAAGACGGAACCTTCTGCTGTCGAACTTTTTCAGACACCATATTTGCATATGTATCTCAGCCTACAGTATCAAGGTCCCAGAAAACATAAAACAAAAACAGAACGCTTTCGATTCCTAAAATTCAGGTTAAAATGTATCAATAGGCTTGTAGTATCACAGAGGTAGTAATGTCACCATTCGAATAGTGTTTAGGCCGAGCTTCTGAGGTAGGGATTGTTGGAATTATTAAGACTTAAGATTGAAGGCATTCAGAGTAAAATAACTTTGCAAACGGAGCAGTTCAGACGTACGTCTTCTACTTAAAAGAAATAAAAAACCAGTCAACGGATTCTGTAGCATTTTACTTAAAATTTCTAAAAAAAATCTCAGTTCATGCGACACCCATCAATTGTAAGGAATAAGTACACAGCACACAGTTGATCAAAAACCCAAAAATTGAAAGCTGACATCTCAGTCTCCGAACTGACAATCTTATACAGATCTGCGCCATTTGTGTTTGTACTTCTTTCCAGCCTATTTGACACTCTGATTGCTCACTGATTGCCTTGCGCCTTTTAAAAACCGCTATTAGTTCGACGTAATTCCTCCTTTAAATACTTTTTTAAGTACTTCACCTCTGTGTAAGAAAAAAAAGTAAAAAATATAAACGAAATGTCTAAAAATTATCCACCAACACCCAGGGAGTGTATCGGGGAATAACGTGCACATTCAATGAAACAGAAATTCAATTAAATTTTATTTTTAATTTTTTTGTTTTCCTGAGAATACACGTCGGGAATTTTGCAATTTTTGGACCGAATTCTCGTCTTTTTTTTTTTTTTGCTGAACCCACTTTGCTGTTATTATTCGATTTTCCCTTTACTCGTTTCGGGTTTTTTTTTTTTTATTTTATTTTCATTTCCAGTCGTCATAACATAAAAATTAAATGTAAACAGCGAGATTTCGTTTTTTTTTTTTCCTTCTTTCACTCTCTGTGTCGAATGTGAACATTGGTATTACACTACCCCCCAACGACTACGACGATGACGACTGGCATGATGAAAAAAAAAAATGAAAATAAATAAAACCCAGCCCTATTGACAGCCTTGAGGGTTATGGCCATCGTGCACACGGGAGGCACGACGAAAGAGATTGAGAGTTGGTTGATGAGTGGAGCTTGAGCCAGGGGGATTTAATCCGATACAAAAAGATATTAAACCTCGAATTCGACGGAGAGTAAATAATTATTAATAGTCGCTCGAGCGAACCGTCAATGGCCGTGTTTATGTACACAGTAAATATTTTTTTTAACAGTGCCTTTTGTACAGGCAAAAACAATAAGAGAGTAAATAGTAAATAATTTACCACAATGTGAGCAAAATTAAAAACAAAAATTATAGAGGTAGGTAGTCATACGCTAAGATTGTGGTGGATTCTAAATATTTTTGCAAATGCACAAGTTGTAGTTTCTAAGTTTTTAAGAGATAGAACCATAAGTAAGTAATAGAGAAATATTTTGAAAGGATACCCACTCAACAAGTGACTGTCTTAGATTTGAAAAACTAGCCCCACAACGCTGTGAACTTGAACTTTTTACTCACGGACTCCCCAACCACTGCCTTGTACAACCCCATCATAACACCCACCTTCACATACAGCTGATTGGTTTCGTGTCCTCCAGACGTAAAAGCTACAAATCTGAACAACTTCACAAAGATCAAACATCTCACGAGTGTAAATATGACCAGAGCGATTCGAACAAGTTCCACATGACATCTTCGGGAAAAAAGTGCACTATGCCTCCGACTACGTCAAGTAATCTATCGTTAGTACGGCTTAGGTCCAGCTTACCTTCCAGACGAAATTCAGCATTTACCCTGATTCCAAATTTACCTCTCTCATGAGCTTCACAAACAGAGAGGGGATAAACCTAGCTTCTATATTCATATTCAGGAATGGGAAGGTACTACCTAGGAATATACTCAAAAGAGACGTTAATTGTTTCAAGTGGAAATATATGGAATCACCAAGCCTGCCGGGGTCTATCCACCCTGAATTGTAATGAACATATGGACATCTGCATAGGCAGTACACCGTATATAACACCCATACATAATTCTTCGCATGTTCCAAATTGTCATGAACTTTCAGTACCTGACCAAGGAAACTTGGTGTCCATTCACCTCAATGCTGGTATAAATAAAGTGCACGACTGGGTCGTACGTACTTGCACCGTAATGCTATAAGTGTATAATTTTATCAGGATTAAAGTCCAAGTCTTGCTCTTCCCAGTAAAGTAGGCGTGGCATTCCGCGTTTCGATGGAATAATAGTCATAACATTGTAGGAGTTTACTCAATGTTTTGTTTTTATAAAAATGCCCATAAAAAGTGGGCGTGGCCAGATAGGGTGTTTGAGTGAATTATAGAGAATTTTAAGGCCTATTACTTTGCTTAAATAATTTTTTCTCAATTTCTAGTAAAAATTTTGGAAAAAAAATACGTTTTATAAAAGTGGGCGTGGCATTCCAAAATTTGGTATGCCATTATTTTGCACTTGCCTTATAACCTACAAATAATAATTTTTAGCCAAATCGCCACACAAATACCCGAGAAACAGCTGATTTTCAATATTACCGTTATTCGAGTTTTTCGTGAAAAACGTGGTATGCCACCTCATTGCATATACCCAAACTAACCCACTCATCAAATTTTATCGAAATCGTTAGAGCCGTTTTCGAGAAAATCCATTTTAACTGAAATCGGCCTTAAGTAAACTACCCTTAATTTTGAGGTTAGAATGAAAATTCAAATTTCGTCTCTAGGGAATATCCCACAGACCCTATATATGAAGTTTGAAGTAAATCCGTTCAGCCGTTTAGGCTGTAGTCGAATATACAGACAGACAGACAGACAGACAGACAGACAGACAGACTGACAGACAGACAGACAGACGGAATTGCCGGACCTACTTTTTTGGACTTCTCCATCATAGTAATGTCAAGTTTGATTAAAATCTCGAGTTCGATTTTTTTCACGATTGCAATACTTGCCCTATAGGTATAGGTGCAAGTAAAAAGTCTATGGACCCGATGTAACAAAAAAGAACAAAGCATCTTCTATCGCTAAATTGACTCTCCTTATAGGTATCGTCACAGTCCAAAACTCAATGACAGCCCACCTAATAATGTGTCGACGCAGATGTAAAGGAAGACTCGTCACATTTCCTTTACCAGGACCGCTTTCAACGACCTAAGCGAACTGTCAAGTACGCCACCAAAAACCATAAGAATATTCATAACGAAACCGGTATGATTCAGGAGAGCCGTACACTGGTGAGATCTGTACTCCTGTAGATGCAGGCTCCTCAAGTAGTGACATGTTATCCGCTTCCACCTCCAGAATCTGGCCCATTTGTAGTCAAATACTTTCATTTCGGTGGTCCCATTCACTTACTGGTAGTTGATCGTTTCGATGCATGTATCCTCCCAACCACCAAGTGTATTTTGTTGTTTACACATAATTGGGGTGATGGGCCTTTACCCCTTAAAGACATTTTGGCTACTAGCTGAAATCAGCTTTAGTGTTTGAACATAGACTACACACTGATGATCCAATCACCTTACCTAATACATATATTCGACAGTTTCAGTGTTTTCAAAGCGAAGTCCGCACATGTCCATTTAGGTAATACCAACGTTTTGTGAAGTTGGGATTTGAGAAAACCATGACCAGTTAGGAAGCAAACAAGACCAAATCAGAAACTGATAAATTTCTCGGCATGTCTCAAGACAGTCATAAAAAAACGCCGCTTCTGACAATTCATCAATAGCTTCATTGCTCTTTTACTCATACATCCATATCCCTATATAGCCTGCGATTATCGTGAACATGATTTCATTGGGTACTGTACAAGGTTCAAGATCAGCTAAGTCAAATGACATGAGAGCTTTAAAGGCTGCTGGCCTATGTGATAAAATGTTCATGTGTGACCTTCAAAGGTTTCGATAGCAAAAACTTCTGCTGAAAGATACAAATTGAGCGCCCAAGTGGCGCAGACTAGTATTGAGTAAAGACCCGTAGGTTGTCTTTGGTTCAGTTGTTCATTTTTTCCCAAAAAGTCTAGAAATGGCCTAGAAGGTGATAGTCTCGTTTTCTGTGGCTCTGCCTAGATGAGGTTTCCAATTGAGTTTATAATGGCAACTTTGTTGGAATATACAGGGCAAGTAGTGGGTCTAGTTCTGCTTGATTTCGAAGAACTATAGTCTTATAGTCTTCACAAGACATTGACTCACCAGAGTTGCATCAATTGAGAACGTAACAGATAGTTCGCCTTTGTAATAGACGCGGAAGAAAATATGTTGGATTACGAAGGACCGAATTTGGATTTGATCTAGGGAGCTAGACCGTTCGGAGCCACATTTGACCACAATGGTCAGATAGTCGATAGTAAATACACCTCTTGGATTAAGATAAAATTTTGATTAAAAATGTGAAGATATCTGTTAACGAATGGCTAAATCGGTGGAGTAAATCGAGCAAGTTTGACAACCGAACTCTAGTTTTCTTAGGTCAAGGCAGCACACCAGTAGAGTTTTTCGGCCTGAGTTCTTATGGACTACCATATACATATGTACATCTCCTCAGAAAAAATTGTACGGTTTCTTTTGCCAGAATAGACAGACATTGTCTGAATGCACAGAGTAGCACTGGTAAAGATAGATCATCTCCTTCGATCACAAAATCGATCGGAAAAAGTTGTCTGATGTTCTAAGTTGCTCCGAAGTCATAAGACTCCTTTTTACTGTGGTCTTAAGCATCTTTAACAGAGTCGTAATACATATCAGGTTGATACTACAAAAAGTAGCAAATACATACAATCCCTAATTAGCATGAAACGAATGCCTTATACAATTGGAACTTATCTACTGCTTACTACCAATCAAATGATCATACCCTATGCTTGGACATATCCAATGTTGCTTCAACCTTTTTCAACACTTTCGAGTAGCAGATAGAAATTGTTGGGAGATTTATGAGAGATAGGTACAATGATACAAGGCCAGTGCCTAGAGGAAAAAATGGACTTAGACCACTCAAGTCCTCAGAGAATCAGAGTTTTCCAATAGGAGTCAGAGAAAAAGACTTGTGGAACAATTCACTGATATCCAGGTATAGGATTTGGCGATGGAAGTATATTTGCCACTAACGGTTGTCTCCGAAAACTAAAGATGTACCTATGTTATGTCGATGCTTCTCTGAAAATGAAAAAGGTTGAATGGCTTTCTTAAAATCGAAAGTCACTGCAACAGTTTATGTAAAGATCCAAGAAAATGAATTAGAGTTAGAGACAAAGCTTCCAGACAAAATCATAAGTGTGAACTCATATTTTTTTTTTTAAATTAAGGACCCACGTTTATACAATATTTTAAAGAAAACAATGTCGGAAGCTGTCCTCCCTACAGTAGTAGACCTCAATCCAATTCAGAATACCTAGTCAATCATGAAATCTATATTAAAAATATGAAATCTATAAAAAAAGAGTCCCCCTTCACCGAAAGTAATTCGCCAAACTTCGATAAAAAATATATTTATGCAAAATTTTTTCAAACCGCACTATAGAATGTTCCCCGACCCAACGAATTATGAATTCTATAATTAAAAATTCCTTCCTAAGAAAAAATAAAGAAGAATATCGATCAAAACGCCACCAAAACTCGGTCCTTGTTAAGAATATTAATTGCAACCTAACCACTCTAGCACCCCCAAGCCCCACGAGTGAACCTAATCATCATGAATCAATAATGAGCCAACAAATTTAAAATTTATAAAGAAAATTAAGAATTCCAAAAAAAAATAATAATTTTCACTTTCTCAATTTTTTTTTTTTAGCGAAATCTCTCCAATCAAAGTCACGTGGTCTTGCTGTCGGTTCCACAAAGTATATCCGGGAAATTCACATGCGAGATCTCCGTCGATGCACCCTCATTTCTCACCGCAATGGTTTCCGGTGAAATGGAGGTCGTGGGTAAGTTCCCCTTCTCAACCGCAAATTAATGAACTTCAAAAGCGAACAAAGAAAATTACCAGCGAAACGGAGAAAAAAATAAGAAAAATTATTAAAAACTTTCCATCTTCTCTCTCTCTCTCTCTATTTCTCTGTTGTAGAACTGCCGGAACAGCCACCGATAGTAACAGGAATATATTCAAAATATCGACTCGGCGACTTAGTGGACGGGAACTGCTCAATTAAATTCTCAAAACCGGCAGCCAATTTGACATGGACGATTAATGGTGTTGTGGTGAGTATCGGTTGGCGCAAGTAGTCGATACACACAGGGCTGCTAGCTAGAATGTGACTTTAATTGACTTCCATACATGTGTGTCTGTGTTTTTCGTAAAATTAAATAAATTGCGAATTTTTGTTGGGCACCCTCCACCCCACCCTCGTTCCCGGTCCATAAATGAGAGAGTTTCGGGTTTCTGGAACCCCCAAGCACAACCCAAAGATAAATCATTTCACGGTTGAGTTTCTGGTGATGTTTATGGCTTTTTGGGTCCCATAAACCTATAAACACACACTCTCACTCAACCATATGTATGTTCAAGTGTGCGGTGCGGTGCGTTTGGATGTTTGCTACACATGAGGTCTGTTAAAATTTTATTAATTAAGGATCGGGTAACCCTTAGGTATTTACAGCTGGGCTAACCATTTAAATGGGTTTTCTGGGCTCCCACTTGGGGCTTGCAAAGAAAAGACAGAAAATTAATGAACAGCATGTGTATGTATGTATATATGTACAACAAAGGCGGGTGACCAGTGAAGCGAAGTGACAATTTATTAACACAGAAGGGGCAGTAGTCGGTCCTCCTTTGGGGTTTTTCGGTTTTGTTCAGCTCGCACACATACACATCGCCCCCATCCCCGCACAGACTGAAACAGCAGCAGACTGCTGGGTGTCGTATTTCCTGCGTAGATGTGTGAATGTGATATGTTGTGGTATTTAAACAAACAGTTGAGTTATAGTTTTCGAAAAACAAAATAGGGGTGAGATTCTGGCTCACCAAGGTCAGTAGAATTTTGATTTTCTTTAATGAGTGTGAGGTGTGGCAGGGCCGATGATGTATGGCCATATGGATGGAGTGTGTGTGTGTGTACGGGTGTCCTGTAGGGTTAACCATAAGGAATGTCTGTTGAATTGCAATTAATGAAATATAAATAATAAATTATCATGTGGGTAGGTTAGCAATTTCAATGGCAAAATGAATACGTTGTGGTTTATTATGGCATTTAAGGAGAGTTGTATGGTACATACTAGAGGGACTTAAGTGCCTTTCATGCTGTTCGTTATAGTGAAAATTGTTTTTCAAGACCGGTGGTATAATAATATGTTAGCTCTGCCTACGCTTGTGTATACATAGGTTCAAATAACAAGCATTGTTAGGAAAATAAGAGGTCGGAACTGACTGCTTAGAGACGCTTACGCAAACAAACCGTGAATAGGAGCTGAACTAAATTCTCCAACATCAACGTAAGTTGGGTGCATACTCTTCTACCGAAGCAAGAGACCGGCTTGTCTTGACTACTCCGTTACTTTAACGCCATAAATGGCTAAGGAGACAGTTACTAAATTAGTCGTAAGTCACAGCCTCTACTATATGAAAACAAACTCAGTAGTATCTCTCAACTTTCTAAAAAGTATCACGGGCTTTACACCAAGGGATATCGTCGAACCGTCAACTAAGTCGACAATATGATAATTGATGAAAGACACGCATCCAGATGGAAGCTCATCTGTCAAATTAAAAGAAACGCTGACCTATAGTAAACATATAGTATACCTTAAGATGCCAGAATCTACGTATTTAAAAGGTGACCCCAATGACCAATGGTCATTACATTATTAAGAAAGAAGTAGGCTAGGCTATATTAGGCTCTCTTCGGAGCACTTACATATGTACATATGTGTATTATGAGAAGGTTTGCACAAAAAAAGAAAATTACGAATAAGACTGCAATACAAAGAGCGAACAGAAAGGAAGACTATCGTAAAAACCAAAAAAAAAACATGCAGCCTTCCAGCAACAGTCAAAGAAATCGAAACTGTGCAGCTGGTTTTAAACAGACAGTATAATAAAACTTGGTACCTGTAAGCAGTGCCTTTCGTTTCCTGTCTATAACACAAAAGGTTTACAGCAACATCGTACAAAATTAGAACCAACACATTCAGTAAAAGTATGAGCGAGAATGAGTCATTCAAACGGCCCGCGTTAATGGTTTCTTTAAAAAAAAGTCCTATGTTAGTACACCTGTTATCTATTTTGACGGTGACTTTGAGTGTGATCTGCCGATTTGTTGGCGAATTTTACTTCGGAAACAAATATGGAGCAAGGAATTTATTTGAAATCAAACAGAGCATTCAAGAGCTACAAAGCAATCGAAGAGGACCGTTAAATAGTTGAAAACTTGTCTCACCCGATATGGTCTACAACGGCAGTTACTGAGGTAAACATAAATTTAGGGAAAAAATGTAGCTCGAGAGATCTCAAAAGAACTATTAACCTCTTACGACATGGTTCGACCACGTTTTGTGCATTAGACTTGTCGTAGAACGCCTTGTTCCAGAAGAATTGAATTTTCTTCTAACAAATCCATCCTTCTGAGCGACATTTTAACCAAAACATCTACCAATACACCTTCAGTCCAATGAGTTCTAAATCAAAGCACACCTATTTATCGACTTAGGATATGAGGACTGTCATCGCATTAAGGTCGATGATCCCAATAAAAAATGATTCAAAATTTGGATTTCTCTGTGTAGCTTCAAAATATTTGGAGCAACAAGACAGAGGATGCAATCAGGTGCAGGTCTGAAATCACATTTTAGTATTTAGTAGCAGAAGATATTAGCCCCAGAAATCAGACTCATTCCACATTAAGCTTGTGTAGTTCACGAACAAAATAGTTCAAAGTTCTAGCAAGTGAATTAAGTGAACTTGTTCCCAATGTCATTAGTTCAATAGTTCAGTAGCTAAACAAGCTCAGTACATACAAATATTCTGCATACATGAAGTTCAATAAGAACAGCTGAATTTTATTGCATTTATCCGATGTTTCAAAATAATTTGTCTTCGAAAATTCCTCAACAACAACCCTGTTCTAACCATTTCACTCAACAAGTGATGGCAAAGAAATCCCGGTCCAAAGAGGATGGGCTTAGATTTGGTGTGTAGATAAAAGAGAATAAAGAAAATAGAATACTTCCGAGCTAGAGTGAGGCTTGCTACATTTTCTGGGCGACTAGTACCCCAGTTGAAATAATACTCAATGTATGCGACAAAATTCCACGTAATGTCAAACTACAGGAAATAGGATTGATTGAAAATTGGTGATGTGTATAGCTTCGACACGTTTGGAACATAGATCTGGTTTCGTCAAAACTTTTATATCAGACGTTAGTCTTGGCATTAGTCGCAGCAGTCAGACTCATTCACAGGAATCGAAAAGTAAACAAAAGCCTGCAGTCAAATAATAAACAAATATTTGGTGACAGACATTCCTCTCGACAGTTAAAAATTGGAATTACCGAACTTGCGTAACTTACCAGCCTTGTTGTGAATATAAGTCAACTCCTGTCTACTGAATCATTAAAAACATGGATTCACGATATCAAGTAAAGCTATGTCAGGGGATACAATCAGTGAAAGTAGGAACTAGCTCTTTATTACAAGAGGAAACATCATCCTCAAGCTATAAGTAAGATCTATTGTGCTGCTGGGAGATATTTTAGATACTAGCTAGGCCAGACTATACTGATGTCAGATTTTTCTTTAAACTTTTCATAGTTTGCGACAAGTGTGATGAAATCGATAAGCGGACAATTTTCTCCTCGACAATTGGTGAAAATCCTTTCTTTTCGTTCTAAGTTTAAAAAGCATTTCGACTTTGGTTGAATGGGTAGATTTAATCAAATTTTTTTTTGATTTTTCAGGGGCTTATCAACTTAGGGTCTAGCTTCTTAAAAACATGTGCGTCTTGCGTTTTATATTCTTTACATGGAATTTTTAATTTAGGCTTAAAAAAATGTCCTTCAAAAAAATATATTCAAATGTTTTAAAACGATTCAAAATAGTTTGTCTAAAAACATTCCTCAAAGACAACTCTGTTATAACCATTTCACTCAAAAAGTGATGGCAATAAAGACCCGGTTCAAAGAGGATGGACTTAGATCTTTTGTGTAAACAAGAGACAATAGGAGAAAAAACAACACCCTACGTCTGAGCTAAAGTGATGCTTGCTGCATTTCCTGGACGCCTAGTACCTCAGCTGAAATCACACATAAATGTGTGCGGGAAATTTCACGGAATGTGAGAGTTCGGTAATAAAAACAAAAAAAGATGGTCATGCGAACTTTGTAAAATTGTGACATATGTATGTACATACATTCAGTCCAAATATGATCGGCACTGAGTCAATAAAAACAACACAAATCAGTTAATCATCAACATTTATTTTGTCTCTTTCAAAATATACTCCATACATTTTGTATAGGCATATGCCGGGACAGCCTCTAGTTCTCCATAGGAATTTATTTTTAACTCAGTCGATTCAAAGCGGATCCCACGAAGTTTCGGAAACAGGACCATGTCATGTTGGTATCGGTTTTGGTCAAAATGTCAGTCAGAAAGACAGATTAGTTAGAGAAATTCCAATTCTTATGGAACAAGCTTTGATGCTACGGGTCTTATCCGAAGATGTAATGTCGATTTCCATGCACCATTTTCTTCACTAATTCGATGGGTTCTTTAGTGATAGTTGTTGCAAGCCCGGAGGAGACAAGTTTTCAACTACTGCCCGTTTTTTTTTTTTAATATTTTATGCCACTCAAATGGTCTTATTGTCTCTTGCAGAGTCCCTGCAGGCTTCCTCCAATAGTTCCAGCCCATCTGAACAAGTAATTCCGTTTGTAACATAAAATTTCAAACAAACTTTCATGCCCATGGTTTTTATGTTAAGAAATACACCATGCTTATAAAAGTTGTTTAAATAAAAAATAAAAACATTCCTCACTAACAACCCTGTTCTAACCATTTCACTCAACAAGGCAAAGGCAAAGAAGTCCCGGTTCAAAGAGGATGGGCTTAGATTTGGTTTTGATAAGGAGAATAGAGAAAATAGCAGATTTTTGAGCTAAAGTGATGCTTGCTGCATTTTCTGGGCGCCTAGTACCCCAGATGAGATAACACTCAATGTGTGCGAAGAAATTTCACTAAAGTGAGTGTTTTAGTAGTAAAAATGAGAAAGAACAAGAGTGTCACTTTGAAATGGGAGTTAACTTGTATTTGTGTTGCATTGTCTAACAACTAAGCAAAGTGTGTACTGCTTCTGCTGAAATCGCACTCCGGACTCTGGACCCTAAAAGGAAGTTCCAAGAAAAAGCTATCTCTGAAGAACAGGTTAAAGTTAACTATTTCCTAAAAGCATACAATACGTTCTCTTACAATACTACTACAATACAAGCGAATCACCCAACACTTTACCAATTTAAAGCCAACCGAGAGTGGTAGTCGAACATCCCTGCATTGTTATGACGCAAGGGTGATAGAAAGCCACGAACGTCCAAACTGCCTTCATAGAATCATCCTGCAGACATTTACCATAGAAACAGTGCAATTATGGACAGTTATCATGAAGAACTGGTTGCCATGATACAGAACACTATGAAGGTAACGATAGTGTGTCAATTATCCATGTAGTCCTTAAAAATCGAACGTAACTTACTCAGCCCAATTGTGTGGTATCTTTTGAAGAGCTCTGGGCTCTTATTTATGTTCAAGTCACTCTTGAGGTTACATCTCGTTCAGCGGGGACTTAGTGGCACCTTGAAACCTTTATTTTTTTTTAAAGATCGGTGAAAATGTATGTCTTTTTTAAATTTGTCGCTGAAAACGAGTTTTTTACGCTTCATATCGTTTAAGTCAAGTCACGAGCTGGGAAATCCAGAATCTTTTGCAGGTGGTGTCGACATCAAATGACATCAATGAAAAGGATCCCCCCTTACTCTGAGTTCAAAAGTAATTTCCAAACTAGTGACACCTTCAATTCAGGCCTACCGATGGACACATTTCAACAAAATCCTCTTTCTCTCGTATTAAACGTCGCCTTTCGATTCAAGATCCCTAAATATCGGCGAAAAATTCAGCTCAACTGTGCGAAGACTATTTGCCTTTCATGAAATCTATCACGAACCCCCTAGCTAGGAATTTTATTCGCTTTCCCGACGATAAGGACATAATTCATTTCCACCACACGCTGTGTTCTGGCTTAGGATTTTGTTCGCTAGCCTCACCAGGCAGTTCGTTTGCTCGTTCAACATACCTAGTTCGCTGTGGGCGTCATCTAAACAATGCGTGTGGACAAAAACGCTTAACGCAACTTTCAGTATCTGTCTCACTGGTGCTCCTTTTTCGGATACTCATACCGGTGACATCCTCGAGCGATGTTGTTTTTCTACGAAAACACTACCAACAAGGACATAACATCCCCAAAATAACCACCATCGTTGCCGCCGAATCGACAACCAGCAGCATACACAACAAGAAATTCCATAAATTTCCACCGTTGGTTGGCAAAAATATCTTCGACATGATGAATGACTTTGGTCGCATATTTTTGGTTCAGCAAACGTAGAGGGCGTTCCAAACGACTATATGTAGCCTGGTGTGGGCGCTCCTCTCTATGGTGTTTTGTGGGTGAGATATATATGTACATACGTACGACGAAGTGTAGCCACACTAAATCCCAATGAACAGAAGAAGAAAAAAAAACAAAAAAAAAAGGAAAGGCGAACACGTGGAATGAACTGAGTCATATCCTGCCAGGAATTCAATCCTTTTTTGTTTTACCATTCTTGTTGTTTTGGTTTACTCCGTGCTTCTGTGTTTTTTTTTTTTTTTTTAAATCATTCTCTTGGAGGGAAACTGAGAGTTGTTGTCGTTTTGATTTTTAACCTCCTGCGGACATGCATAGATTCCGGGGACTTAATGGAAAATCTTTCCGCCCATGGCAATCGACTCGATGATATTTAATTTTAAGTTCGACTACGACACGGGTGGTGGGAGAAGAATTTTCCAAAAATTTCGAAGAATTCCCTTTCAATTTATCGTTCTTTCTATCGTTTACAGGTCCCGCTACACCACATCAAAATGCACCAAATCGAAAAGTATACTGAGCACAATCTGGAGTCTGTGTACAGTGAAATAGGTTTCATGGTCACCACACAACACTTCGTCAATGGCAAAATGATGGTAAGTCCTTTTGAGCCAAGAAATCGCTTCAAACACTATCACTATGCTCTTTTATTTACATTTAGCTCAAGTGCACCGCCTCGATTTTCAACATCTACAACGCAGAAGTTGAGAACCTTATCTCAGAGGATCGCCCAAGGATAATGGCATCTGGCCGTTCTCTCGACAATACATACCCATATGATCAACAGTCCAGCGGCGACTTTGAAGACCACAATGAGTCCTATTTAACATACTATTCAGGTTGGTAATTCTATGGATTGGTTGGCTAAGTGTATGAAGTGTGTGGGGATGTCGTTGCAATCCTTGTCAGGTTTCATTCTATTAAAGCCATTTGTGTGACAATTTCTTCCTCGAGAACGATATCACTTCTAGTACATAATGCAATTTGCATTGCTGTTCTTATTCACAGAGAAAGACTTTTCTTCGCTTCAATGCATGTGTCCTTCGAAGAGGACTCACTATTGCAACATTGTGTCGCAGTTATGGGTATGTAACTAAGGGGTTGAATAAAGTGTGAATTTATGCAGTTGCCAGGAAGTAAATACGCTCGCAGTCAGATGTTAACATATGTATGCATGTATCCTTGGTAAAAATTAACCCACCCTCTGGCCCAACAGACAATACGTCGCAATCTATGTGTGCCTGTGTACGGCAAGGACTTTTCAACCCGTTCACCCGAAAAAAACAGAGAAAAAAATCTCAAAACCACATTCTCAACATAGTTTCAAATTTTCTCTCCTCGAACAGTCAAGGAATTTTCAAATTAATTTTATTCAATTCCCGTTGATGTAGTAGTAGTAGCATAGCGTGTTGTATGTGCCTTTCTTTTGTTTTTATTTTTTTGACCAGTAGTTCTATTACCACTACCATCTTGCTGACTGGTAACTATTCTCTGTTGATGTTTGAACATCGTCCTTCATCACAGAGACGACGATTCAGCAGCAATAGACACACACATCTGTTACATCCTTGAGGGCGGCACAGCGGTGAACAGTATAGTATAGTACAGTAGCTCCTGATATTTTTGTTGTAAACCAAATAAGTACGTGTATATAGAGGAAGCGAGAGAGAGAGAGAAGAAGAAGAATATAATTCTCAATTCAAAGTTCTCTAAGGAAAGTTTTACTACCCAAGAGGGCGCCACTACTATTCAATCCCTCCTTACATCATTCTCGGGCTATACGTCGTCGTTGTAAAGCTTTGAGACAACAAGAATGAAAGATGGAAGAGGAAATGCAAGGAAATGTCCATTTTTCATGTTTCCGCCACTTGACGAAAGTTTTAGTTGTTTTCTGAGTCCGGAGAGTTCTAATTGCCCCTTGGGGCTTACACAAAATGAGACAGATAGGAGAAGGGTAGTTTGGGTTGAGAAGTGAATGAAGCTGACAGGACGATAGCATTGATGTACGCTTAACACTTTATCCGGTCGATGAAAGGATACTGAAGGAGAGAATATCAGTAGTATGTGTATGGGTGTGGGAATATAATTTGGAAAGCCTAATGGACTTAGAGAAGGGAAAACATGCTTTTCAAGAACTCGATTTGGGTTTTAAAGTGTTTTCAGATTTTCAAGTGAGGTTTCACGACAAAGCCTTAAGAAAATATTGTTTTAATTACACAGAGCACGTGTCCTAAGAAAGGACATGTATTGTGAAACACTTGAATGTAGTTTGTCTATGGAAATGGACTTGAACATGGGCTCAAGTTTTTTCCAAATACCACCAGAAGTTTTGAGTGCTGAAGCGGTTACAGTGTGATCTTAAAAATTTGTTCAAATGTCCTGCCTTTTTTGTTTTCATGCAATTTTCGCTGTGAGTTCTTCTACTCCTTTGACACTAACCTAAAACGATATCACTTCTACATGACCTCGAGGGAGTCTGTTCTGCAAGTCGCTAACACGGTTCGTGTCATGAATAGCGCTCGAAAATATGCAAAAGATACATTCAACGTAAAAATGGATGTGTAGTCGTGCATAAGATGTAAGAAAGTCTTTATTTTTGAACTGTGACTTCAGTAAATAAGATCAGAAAGCAGTTTATATAATATATAATATAGCCAAAGTAGAGCCACTCTCATGATATATGGACAAAGTGCAAGTAGGTCGAAGTTGTGGTTGTGAAATTCGGTAAACAGAATCAAGATATACGCAAGAGAATCCGAATTCTATAAGAAAGTCGAAGAATCTGGTATGGGTCTTGAATGACTGGGAACAGAAGGCAGAAAATAAAATCCTATGCCCTACTGTCTGTGACCAAAGAAGGGTTCAAAATACAAAAAACGGTGACACAAATTACTATTTCTGAGCAATTTTACTTACGCAGGCAAGCAAGTTACAAAAATCGCTAAGGCAGTTCATCTCCTTCCTTTCATTAAATGTTTCTCCACAATACAATCCCACAAATTGTTTCGTTTTCTAATTCTCTGATTCCAAAAGCTGCTTGTAAAACCCTAGCCAATCCTTCTTGGTCCCGTCTGAAGGGGAGATACATTTCACAACATATGTCCCTAGTCAGCTTCGTCTGTCACTCAATCCAATTCCAAGTTCAACAATCTCCCCTACAGTCAAAAACCAAAAGGAAAAAGATAATAATTCTCCATCTGGACTGAGAGTGCATACTATTTACGGTGTAGCCGGCGGAGACCACTGCCACTGCCACCAGAATCATCGTCCTCTCTCGCTAACTATGGCTATAAACCATCACATAATTCTTACTCAAAACAACATTAGGTAGACTATCTCTAACTACAGTCAAATGTTATCCTTGCTTGCCATGACAAAGACAAAAACAAAAAAAAACAAGAAAAATACAAAAAATTACAACAGCTCAACTGTGCGGGTAAGAAAAATAACCACGTGCTTGCATACATACCACACGACATCATACTTCATTCCCTTGCTTTCTGACTTCACTGTGCAGTAGCTAGCTCGGTGCTGCTGCTGCTGCTGCTATTGCCATGTCAGCCCTAATAAATTTAATTTAAAATTATGAGTTGATCTGTCCACACAATAAAATATAACGAAAAGAGGATGGCATTTTCCAACTCTCCAGCATGATGACGACGACGACAATGACGATGAGAAAGCCAGCCTTGACTCAACTTCGTCCTGACGACGAATAAAAATGAAGAGCTTAACCATTTCGCTGATGTTGCACGCATCTTGCACCCCTTATACGCGAACCAATAGATAGAGAGTATAAGAAGCAAATCTGTCTTCTGGTCTAAGTGGAATGAATGGAAGGACACAATAAGGCACTCATCATCAAGGTCCTTTGGCATCGTGTTCTACTTAGACATCGCTCGTAGTTCTTGGTCATCATTGGCATTATTTTTCCTCTTTCATTCAAGGGATTGGTATCTACCAGCGTAGTGGAAAATGAAATTAACTATGTCTTATGTCCTTCCATAGGCATAATACAACTTACAAACCATCTCCACCAAACAGAATTGTGTGAGTAACAGAGAATATAACGCACACAAGCACAAGCGGATGCCAATGGGTGTTGGTAGATAGCCTAAAGATGGACAGCTGTGCGGGGAAGGACACCTTTTTTTCTGCAAAACTCTTCTTTGGATATGAGATTGCGGTTGTAATTCGATGAGTTGGGTTTCCAACAGGATGTGGTATACGTACTAACTGTGATTGAGTGGAACAATATGGTGTGGGTTTTCGGGTACGAACCAATGGTCTTCACAGTTTTATTTCTGTATCTGCAGCTCAACTGATTCGAATAAATTTTTGCATTGTCATCTAGGGTATCTACCCGCCAAGATCTAGTTGGATGAATCTTTTTTGAGCGGATTACTAATCTGGGTAGTGAGCAATACCTTATAACTCAAAAGTTTCAAGTCATAACTTTGACTGAAGGCTAGATGGAAAGTAACTTTTTTCTTTAGCAGATGTAGTAGTCTGCAGAGATTGGAAATAACCTGAACAACTCTTTAGAGAAATCTGCAAAAATCATCCAACAGACCGGAACTTGATTGACATAAATCAATCAGAGACTTAGCTTAGGTTGAACTAATGACTCATATTCCGGGGTGTATACCTCGAGCTCTAGTCTTCTGTCGAATCATTTCAATTTCAAAACCAACAAGCTTCTGTTTTAAAGGGGATACTATTGGTACAATCTCAAATCCTTCTGATAGTTCCAAGCCCAATGTAGAGTTTCATCCCAGATGTATATGTAGTTTATCGAATACTGCACACGTAAATGCTTAGACAATTTGAAAGATTTCCGAGATACTTTGTAACTGACACTTGAAGGATACATTTCAGTTCAATGAAAAAAGAGTGATAAAACCCAAAAGGAGAATCAACTGCGAAAATCTCCCTCGACAGTGCACTCCAAGAATGGGGTGCTGCTTTCAAATTCAAAATAGAAAATCTGAAATTCCAATCGGAATCCTGGCACTCCGTACAGAACACTAACCGATTTCCTATTCTACAGACACATGTGAATTCAATTGTTTTTTCTTCTCTTTTTTTTTTGATTATTCAAGCAGCAGCTGATGTCTCATCCTCGGCCACAGCGATATACTCCTGCCGTAGAGGATTAACAGTAGGACGTCTAGTATCTCTTCTACATCGACTTGTTGTGTCCACATCATCGGCATCATTGTCATCAATAACAAATGTCAGTCGACTACTACTAAAAGGTCAAATTGAAAATGCGGAAATGCTCGCAAGGATCGTCTATTTTATTGCAATGACTGTAGCGGCAACAACGACAGCAACGGCGACAGCAGTGGCGTCAGCATCAACGCCAGAAGGACGAAGCAACAATGCCGCTAGAGCTTATGCAACAATGATAATGTTCGCAGTGGCCGTCATCGAATTCATTTTCGTCGTCGTTGTTGTTGTCGTTGTCGTTGTCCTAGTCGTAATTTTCTTTGTGCGATGGCGATTTAATGATTTCCTGTCAACGGAGAAAGGATATTATATTCTCCGCGGCGACATCGCCATCATCATCATTCAGACAATGAAATCGATACAAATCGAGTGTTGTCTTCACCAGGACAACGAGAAGAACATCAACATCGCCATTCTTGATATCAACAGCAGCAGCAGCAGCAGTAACAGCACCAGTAGCAGAAACATTCTAAAGAGAGTGAGCCCCAGCAGCCGCAACGTTCAAATGACAGCCAGCAATAAAAATTATTACCAATGGCAACGCTGTGGGTTCAGGACCCAGCAAGGATTAAATGGCACGTGGAATCCTTCTGCTTTTGATGTTAGATGAGGCGCTTCGGCGATGGCTATGTTAAGTGCGTAGGGATAATAATTAGCACAGAGTCTGATCCTATTGTAAAAATAGAAATTAAAACAAAAAAAAACCGATAAAGAAAGCAAAAAAGGAAAACAAAATTATTATGAAACTGTTATCTGTTATTAGCAATTAAGGATACTTAGAAGAAAATAAAAATTACAGTAATCTAGGTCATAAGGACAGTGTTACTTAAATTTTTATATAAGAAACAACCAATATAACAACAACAATAGCTTCAAGGATTTGATTTTAAACTATTTTCTTTTGTAAATTAGTGCTGTTTCGCTTAAAAAAAAAAAATATATATATAACAAAATAAAAATCAAAACTTAAAATATAAATTCAAAACAAAATAGATGTTTAAATGAATAAATGTATTTCTAATCTATGATTAGTGTTGTGCAAGCTGTCTTCCTTAAGTTTAGATATGTAAGCCAGAATTAAAAAACAAATGCTTCATATGAGATTAGAAAATAATGTAAAATAGTGCGGATTTAGTGTAGAAAATTAAATACAAAAATAAATTATTACAAAATAATGCATCTTCTAAGAGTTGTTATATTTTATGGTAAAAACTCGAATTTTATTTACACAAATAATTTCCGTCCCAATACTAAGTATGGTTGGAGTAAATAGGATTTTCTTTTTCTCTTACATATGTTTGAGCTATAATTTATGTTCAAAAAACCCAAAATCGTAAAGATGTAATCTTCCAGAAAAAAAAGTAATTTTGTTTTTAAAAGTTTTTTGTTTCTTTTATTTTTTTATTTATAGCTAACCAAGCTGCAATTGTATAATATTTTCGGAATATGGTCATCATGAAAGAGCTTGACGAACTGTCTGCAATTCTCAAGGATTGTGAGCTAAAGAAAAACCCATAGTGAGTCCAAAAGAGACATGGTTGTTACTAGGGGAGACAATAAATGAGTTTTTTTTTTAATCTACATAAGACTTGTCCTAAGTCACTGAAAGATTCAGCAAATAGTCCTACATCTATGCCAGTATTCGAAAAAGATGCTATTACGAAATACTGGGGAAAATGACTACTTGTCGATGCTTGCTGGTTCTGAATGAGAAATGGAAAGATACATAAAGCTACAAGCCAGCTGGAATGGATGGTAAAATACCAAATCCCTCTTCCATTGTATCAGACCTAGTAAAGTGGGCGTGGCACAATGTGAATATTTATTGTTTGACAGCTTCGAACATTTGAGAATTATAGGCAAAAATCGGTTCTAAAATGAAAACGCCCCCAAGAAGTGGGCATGGTTGTAAGCAATGTATAGGTTAATTGTAGATAATTTGAAATATTTTAAGGTGAAGATATGAATGATTTTTATACTTGTCCTACTTCTCCTTTTCAAAAGCTCAGATATGAAAATGTCATCCTTCTAGCTAATGACGACGGCAGGTCTTTAGTCTTCGTAATTGATATTGCCTATCTCGCCTATTTCTCAAACTTAACATACTCAACTTATATTATGTGGTCGTGGGCCTTCTTATCTTAAAGAAGTTTTTAAAAAATTTCCGCAATTTTCGGAAACAATCAATCGGAGGTTGAAGAACAACAAATAGAACCTTTTCATATTCTTAACTGCACACATACTTAAATAGAAACCAAAACAAGTCAAAACTTTTCGTACGAGGGTAGGACAAAGAAATTCTTTTAGAAATCGATCAAGCCCAGTTCAAATGAATAGTATTTTATACAAATTTTTTAAAGTGACATTAACAAAAATTGCTCCTTCAAAAAGTCGACAAGAATATGGTTCTAGGCTGGCGAATATGAGAGATAGAAGTTCAAGAAACGCCAAGACTCTCGATTACTACACTCCATAGAGCACGATCTAAGCTGGGGGGAAGAGTGTGATGCCCTTGTAGCATCAGGTACAGGGGCACAATAACGTAAAGGATCGAGTTGATGAGACGATGTGGCTAGGTTTAGCCCGTGATAAAACTCATTTAGAGATGTCAAGGAAAAATTGCTCATTTTCTCTATCAGAGACTAATATCACGATTTGCAAAATTGTATCAGACAGGCAGACGTAACCCAAACAAAATGTAAAATTTACAAAATAGAACTCAGACATACATACAATATTGCAAGGATAGTGGTCTACAGGTACACATGCGTCAAGAGTAGGGATCCTAGTTACTGCAAAATCCTCGCGTCTGTAATATTAGAACCGAGAAAGAAACAGTCTTTAGACAAAGTCAGCGGTTGGACATTAGGCAAATGTGAGCATTGTAGCCCAAGGTGTGTACATTAAGGGCGAGGTTCCCTATAGCCTCAACCATCACTACCATTCCCCATATTTCTTGCTAGATATATCATCTCTGTTCAGCCACCTCGCTAGCTACCCTTGCATATAGATTTAGTCGAAACTCCTCTCCATGAGAGCGCAAAACTTAATAGTATTTTTAAATCTCTCCTACTCCGACCCATTGTTGTCATTCACTCTACAAATCCAACATAAATCAAAGTCGTTACATTTTAAATTGTCTAACTAGTGCAATGTTTCAATATAACTAAACTATCAGAACCAAATATCCCCTTAAGTGGTATTCTCTCACTCTAAAGACCCATGGTTTCACCGAAGAGCAGGCACACTAGGAGGTACGCAAAGCCTTCCAAAAGCAAGTCACTGGGGAAAAAAGTTGCCGTTCGTAGTATTACTTTCGAGAGAAGACTCAAAAATAAAATTCAGAATAACTATGTTGGTCATGTACTGATCATTTCTAGAAGCATTTCATGCCCAGACTGAGAAGTTAATTCGGTACAATAATTCTGCAAAAATACAGGCTGTTTTATAAACCTCATAGAAGGGTCAATCCAATTGATTCCGGACTGGAAGCAGTAGTTCCAACTTTGCCAGAACACGCATCGATTTCAGTTCCATGGATAATCCGTGTATCTATCACATTTGCTTACCAAAAACATCTCAAATCTATGGTGACACACGCTCTACTTTGGTAAATATCGTGTCAAGGACACAGTCTTAGGAACCTTGTGAAGACTCGGTTCTAACTCAAACCGATACTTTGTCGTCGTATACATTCTTAGCAATAACCGACGTCTTTCAAAACCCGTTCAAACGCTACTTTTACTTTAACATATGTTCGTATATTTTCCGAACATTTTATTTCTTATTTTTTTGTTTTAAAAAAATCTTAAACAAAAAATAAAATAATATTTTCGCAAACGTAGATTTAAAATCTAGTTCTAAACACCTAGCGCCTAAGACTAATACATTAAAGTTATGAAAAACAAATTAATTTCTGAGTCACAAATGTAAATAGAAATTTGCTAATAATTGTTGAAAATCAAAATTGAATAATGCAAAAAAAAAAAATAATAATAATTAACTCTATAATTACTCCCTCATGTATAATTATTTATTAAGTGTTCATATCTATTTGCATTGAAAGAAAACAAAAAACCGAAAACCGAATAAATATAAATATAAAACCCAAAATAAATAGTTTTAAACAAATTGCAGAAAAAAAAAAAAAAACTTGTATACTAACAAAACTCTATTTGTTTCATTATTTCGACCAATTTTAGCGAAACATCCCAATCAACAGCAAAGCATCGTAATTGTGTCCTGGTACACTCGATTCCTATTTACCCAATTAGTTTAGTTGTAAACAGTATTTGAAAAACCATCACCTGACTAAAACAATTATAGTGCCGGCGCGAATTTATTTACTCTGTGGGCGATTTAATCAATTGAGAAACGATTTATTTAATAGCTTTTTAAAATCATAAATGATGTACTAATTAATTCGAAAGCTTTGCGTATCCCATTTAATAATTGGAAACCATTTTTAGAACATTTTATGTATTTTAGTTTTTTTTTTAATTTAAGCAAACAGTAGTAAATATGGAATTTAAGTTTGCTACGTGTGCGGGAATTTAAACTACATATATGTATGCGTATCTGAAAGCTTTGTGTGTCAGAGGGGGTTGCAATATTTATTACAATGTGACTGTAGCGCTGGTATTTTACCATTGGACTCATAACAAGGATTTGACACATTAAGTATTGGCCTTTATGAGCTGTTTAAGCTTCGGCTAAGCCCCCCAATCCCGACCAATGTAGTCATCATACCGAAAGCCAGGAAAACCTCCAACGTATACCCAAGAAACGTCCCTTTGATCTTCCTCCTTTCTATTAAAGATCTTGGAAGATACACGAGTACAGTACGGGAAGATCGGTAGACTCCCTTGTATCATCATTGAGAAATTTTTAAAGAACACGGATTGTATTTCTTAACATTGAACTCTCTTTCAACAACCTCAAACCGAAGCTATGTATATCTACTGCCCTTCTTCACTTGCAGGTTGAGAACTATCTTTGATATTGAATCGAATGTTTAGAAGAGGGTTTATCCAATGAGAGGTGGAGTGTTGTCTAATCAAAAGGTCGGTGTACAGGATGGAATATTATTACTCCTACTGTAGCCCATAATAGTGAATGAAATATTCTAAATATTGCGTAAAGAGGGGTTCCGGGTCATAGTCTCAAGGTTCCTTACTAAAGTTAGAGCCCTGATGAAGTCTGGTCCAAACAAACCCGGTGGACGGATGTTAGTCCATGAGTGAACTAATATTCTTCATAAGATGGTAACAACTACCATGTGTAGGACATCGCACCCCTCAAGACATTCAAATACAAATTCAAAACTAGAATTCCCAGCAGAAGTCCTTCGGAATCGGGAGAAGTTTTAAACGAATCTGAGAGAGAGCTAAACTCTAGTGCCCTGAATATTCGTTTCACCACATAACTTTCTGACCACTGTAGTGTATCTCAAGAACAAGTCACAGCAAGTTTTCTATTTAGAAACCCAAGCAACTATTATTCTTCAATCGATCGAAGTTGTTAAAGCAATGCTACCATCTAAACGAAATTGCTTTCAGTTGGAAAATGGACGAACTAACTAAAGAGGGTGCAGACCGTCCGTATCCTCCCTGATAAGAGGGGGATCCGTCACCATCTATTAAATTGATGAAGTTCCAATTAGACACCGCAGTCATCAAAAACGATAGGTGAAACAAATCTTGCCAGATCTGGATTGTAGGAAAGCGTAGACTTATTTTAGTTAAAAGGACCAATTTAAAAAAAAAATAGTTGCTACTCTCAAGGGACATTGTAAACTCATTATAGTGGGCAATCGGCAGAAGCTGCACAGACAAAAGAAAGGGGAAAACCATGACACAGCTTCTGTGTATCTGTACTAATCTAAAAATTTTGAAAAAAAGCGCCTTGGTCAGTCTTAAATTAAGCAATATACTAAACTTTGTCTCTGACATGGGCTCACGCCAATAATGACTGACATGCCTTTTGTCCCACACGGGAAAATCTGATGCAGATTCACTGTGTTGCTAATCAAGGATTTCCATAGTGGTATCACAATGGACTTTCTTTTGGTCGAAGTAGGTTTCTACTGAACAGAGACAGCCAGCCAACCCAACCCAGATAACTAAGAGTTCAGCGATTTTAGGCTAACGCATCGTTAGACTGCGTGTCGTTTTACTCATCAAATGCAGCAGCATGTGATTCGATTTCGGTTCTCAGTATACTAACTTGGTGTACTGAGAGAATCCTACACTTGCTTGAGAGATCACTGATTTAAGTTTAGATATTAAGGAAGTAGTCAACCAACTCAAAAAATGATAACTATCTCACGTGCAGGACGTCATCTGACGTACCGATTAGTCAAAAGAAAAGTTGACTCCGCTCAATGTGGTGCTAGGTCGCCAGTAAAGTACGAAATAATTATTTACGTTAGCGATGGGACTTAACAAAGCATTGGTCTCCGAATGTGTCAGACTAAAAGTGTTAGAACGTTGAATGTTGGTTTTCTTTACACGAGTTCCTCTTCTTCGTTTTTACTAACATAGTCATAGTCTTTTGCGATCTTCAGGAAAAACAATTCTTCATCCAATCATAGAATTATAGAATTTCGAGCTTTGCAAGGATGGCAAACCAAGACATGGCACTGCCAAGTTGGTCGGAAAATCTTAAATAACGATTTCAACTTATCGTGTTTTCTGCATTGCGAGAAACTAATATTAAGAGAATAGGTGAGGAAAACAATAAGTCAGTCAATAAAGAGACTTTAGAACCAACAGTCTTACGCTTTTCTGAATATAGGTCAACAACACATTGCAGATTTTCTTAGTTTAAATTCTAATTCAGAGGGAACAATCAGATTGCTGACGAAAGATTACTAACAGTCAAACAATGTGACAAGAAATACAGACAAAACCTTGTCTTCGTTCAATTCCATATCATTTCCGGCTCCTAAGAAATGGCTTATTCAATAAACCCTTGAGAAATCAAAAATTAGGTGCACGACTGGGTCGTACGTGCTTGAACCTCAATGTTGAAGTCTTGTCCTAAAAAAGTGGGCGTAACTATATATGGTCCTCAGGAAAATTATAGAAAACTTCAAGGCCTATAAATTTTGGATTAACAAAGTTGTTCGATTTCTGGTCAAAATTTTGAAAAAAAAAAATAAATTTGTAAAAAGTGGGCGTGGCAATTCAACTCAGGATTATACTACTTTGCAGTTGCCTGGAGAAATACATAATTGGGAAATAGTAAATTTTCAAAATTACCCGTTATGTTAGCACACGAACTTACCAAAATGTCAAATTTTGTCAAAATCGTTAGAGCCGTTTTCGCGAAAATCTCTTTTAACTAAAATCTGACTTAAGTAAAGTACCCTTAATTTTGAGGTTAGAATGAAAATTCTGATTTTACTTCGAGGTGTGAGCCCACAAACCGCAGATATAAAGTTTGAAGCAAATCCGTGCAGCCGGTTAGGCTGCAGTCGAGTGTACCGACAGACAGAATTAACAGACCCACTCTTTTGAACTTCTCTATCATGGTTATATCAAGTTTGTTTAAAATCTCAAGGCCGAAAACTTTCAGGAAAACAATAATGGTCCCATATGTATGTAGGTACATAGGTATGTACATATACTTAGGGGCAAGTATAAAATTATAGATCTTACTGTGGACATTAAGTGTTAAATTGGGATGTTTGAAAACCCTTGGCTTGGACTTGAAAATTATTTCGCTAAATGCTGTACAATCGACTCTTAGCGTAGGTACTACCTAACCTACGAACTATTGCACTAGTGTGTTTCAGTAAAAAGTAGTAGTATTACAGTGATTGGAACTAACCAAGACTTGATTCTACTGTTAATCGATTTTATAAACGATATTATGAAATGATGAAGGATATCAAAGTTATGCTGTTGGCATTATCATTCCGCAAAAACTCTGGTGTGGATCAATCAATGGAGGTTCCTTGTTAAGAGACTCGTCTACTTAAGGATACATGCAGAAGTTCATTCTCCTAAGATTAACTCTAGATAAACCAATTCACTTTGAAATCATACCTCATAAAAATAATAGGCAAAGCCAGGATCTTCTTATGGAACATCAAACGTCTAATTCGTGAGAGATGATGCCTAAGTGGCAAGACGTTCTTATGCAGTCATTACAAGAACTAGAATCGGAATGTCAAGACAAAATCATTGAAGCAAGGACAAGTGTAACTCTGTATTTCACAGAAAGAGTTCATCTCATTTAAGTGCCAGACCATAGCGGACATTTCAGTAATAAGATGGCAGAGTTACTAGCTAAAAAAAGGATCTACGTTGACTTTTATGACGCCTATACTCTTCTGGGGATTACTTATAAACCGCATTAGTAACTGGCTAAAGCTCACCATAACTGGATGAATGCTGAAGGTAACAGACAAGCAAAAAAAGTTCATGCTAAACATCTCCCTCACAGGAACGAAACAACTTCATAATTGTCACAGGATTCCTTACTGGACACTGTATGTAGAGTCATAAAATACCACATGACTATGGGAAAAATCCAAGACAAAGAATCTGTAACGAAATCAGAAATCGTCATTGCCCCTACTTTGGAGGAGAGGATATACATATCTGCTATCTCACCCAAAAACAAGCTTGGATTTATCAACAATTCAGCTATATTTTATGCAAAAAAAAACAAAAGAAAAAAAAATGTACGGCGTTTACGAATCAATTGGGTTTCAATAAAGGACGTGTGTATACAATATTATACATCGAAATAGTTTATATCACTCTATCTGCAGTGGTGCGTATCTCAAACAAAAATACTGCAAATATTCAGAATATTTTCCTTTGTAAATGGCAGTCCTACTGTCCACTAGAAACATCCTCCACATAAATATACCAACACCTTTTTTTTGGAAACTTCAAACGCGTTATATTACTTTGAACTCGGCTCATATTCGAAAAATTCCGATCTCGAAAAAAAACGGATACAGCCAAATCAACTTTGCGTATGAAGGTGAATCGGTGACTAATTAGAACGCTCTGTACAACAAGCAAACATTTTTTCCGCATGTTATGGGTTACGCTCGGGTGTTAAAGTAGTGTTTGTTTGCGATTTAGGTATAGCAACTCCGGTTTTGAATACAAATTCAATGTTTTTATATGAGCAAACACATTTTTGACGCTCTTGTATATTAACATGCCCTTGTATTGACTTGTTAATCCTACTCCTATGCTTCTGGAATCGAAGCTTAAAATCAGGTGTCATTTGTAAAGGGCATTTTGGGAGCCAGTGGTCTATTCAGTTTAAAATCCTCTATTATTTGAAATTTACAACCATAAGTACCTACATATAAAAAAAAATAAAAATATTTAGACCTAGCTTCTTGTTGTACGTATTATGTTCTTTACACAAATAGAACAGTAGGCCCCACTGTTCAACATTGTGTCGGAAGGGAAATTAAAAATTTAAGAACCTTTCTCATAAGAGTTGTACTCTAGAATGTTTGTCAGATGTTCGAGGTGGGATCGTGAGAAAACTTTTACCTGTTGGCTGGGGATCCATACACGAAACTCTCGCTCCGTAGTCCAATGCACTAACCACGTGAGTCACGGCGCCCACTATCCATTCACCATGAATTATGCGCTCCCATACACACGTACGAAGTTTGTATCCACGCCACCTTGAGTAACTACTTGAAGGTTTTACGCTTCAAGATATGAATTGTTAGTTATTTAAACGCTTTTTGGAATACGATTCACACATATTTGAAAGAAGTTTATAACGACATTTAAATCTTCGTATTACTTTCTCTTACATCACACACACACGTGCCTACTTTTTGTTATCTATATAATCATATATGAAAATATTTCTGCAAATATTCCTTATCGGAGAAAACTCATAAACGCACCTATGTTCGTAAGGTTTGAAGGAAGGTTTTTCGCCTAAAGACAAGACCCTTAATTGGTCCACTTTTAAAAAAACACACTTTTTTTAGTAATTTGCTAAAAAAAAATCAAAAAATGTACTATGTAGACATTTGGATACGCTACAAATCGCCTGTGCAAACGCCCACTTTTGGAGGAGTTTTTTCCTTAAAAATCAGTTCTCATCAATACTATGAAAAAATGTATGAGGTACTCGTACCTTCATAAATGTACACATTCATACACAAGTATTTCAATAAAAACAAAGTCTCAAAAAACCTTACCCCTTTAGAACTGATTTACAAAGTACATATAGAGTGCTATACGAAACAGAGCATTGATTTAAGTTTAAAATGCCATTAAAACAACGCCTTAGAGTATACATTAATTCTTACTGAGTTTTAGGATAATGGTTTGAAACTCAGATATTCAAAACTTTACCCAAAAAATAAAAAGAGGAAACGTTGAAAACCCCTGCTTTTCGAGGACTAAAAATTAGTCGCAATGCAAGTGTATAGATTCTGTATCTTCATAGTGTCTTCATAGTTAATAGGGTCACCGTTTTGTTTTCGAAAAATCTTGCTCATGACTAATTTGTCTGCTGAAACAATACAACTTCCATTCAGAATTGAATGGTTTTTATGTTAATGGACTGTCAACGACAATGAGTCTTAGAACTTGCTCCAGCCAAAGAGTAATCTACTTGCCATTACACAAAAAGTCTGGAGAAGATACCCAGCTAAGTCTGATACTGAAACTACATTTATCCTTTACAGATATCCCATCACCGTGAAATATATCACTTTGTATAAAAGACAGAAACAGGAACCGTGTTCCATACTACTACAGTTTGCTTCCTATAGAGCTTGCTTGGATGAATCATGTATCAGGCAAAGATATCTTAAAAACTGATGGTTTGGTTTGCCGTGTAGCCTATATATAAGCATCGAATACCGAATTCAATTCAGCTCAGCCAATCGTGTGTTTCCCATAGTTAGTGGCTACTTTAATCCGAAATAATAGTTTGTTAATATCTTTACATTCGACCAATGTATCTATTTCCGATCACTTCCCAGACACGTGAGCAAAAAGGCAAACACCAAATTAATTCCTCCGACTAAAAATAAACTAACTCCCAGTGCCTGCATTACGCCTTCCCCATGGTGAAAGACGAAACTTAATCTCTTGAAATGTCCTTAATTGACCACTGAATGATGGGGCTATTAAAACATCTTTGTCCACCCACCGAAGAGAGTCTCGAACAAAAGAAAACAAAAAAAGAGAGCCTCTCCATTAAAGTCCTTTTTCGTGAATAATGCCGCAAGGATTCCTTTTCTTATTTTATTACTTTTTCAACGGCCTATTGGCCGATTATAATAGTTTTGACCGCATCGGTCTCAGGGAGATTGTTAAAAATTGAAAGGATATTCTTTTGTGTTGACACATTTTTTTTTCACTTCTTTTTTTGAATAGAAGATGGATTTCTTTTGAAATACATTTTCTCTTCTCGAAAACGGACAATGGGTTGAAGGTAGTGATTCGAAAGGATATTGTTGATACACGAGACATTCAAAATGAATTGTCAACTACTAGCATGGCAGCGTTAAAGGATAAAAATGAAATATTTATGTAAAATGTTGCAAAGGACTCGCGTAGAAGTCGGTGAAAATAGGAATGTGACAATTCGAGAAATCTTTAAAAGTGTTATATACTTGATTCTGTTACATTCCGGACATTCAGAAGCGAACAACCGAATAATCAAAGTCAATTGAAGTGGGTGGTAGTGAATTAGGACTTAAAATGAATTATGAACAAATGGGTGGTGATACTGTGTAGCCACACAGATCCCAAAAGGTTAATCATCTACGAGAGGCTCATTAGCCATGAGTTTCCTTTTTTAAATTGTGGAACACATTGAATTGGTCCTAAACAAATACGAGTGTTTGGATACAATACCTTTAGCAAAATACGACACCGATTAAGGTAGACATAAAAAAGAAAAAAAGGTCCTTTTAAATCGAAAGCTATTCACGTCTAGACGCACGCACCCATATATGTACATATGTGTGAATGTACACATACATATATACAACAGAACAAATGGCGTCACAGGTGCAGCAGTCCTGGAAGTAGCAAGCTTAATAGAGAGCAATAAGACCTTTGGAATGTATGGGATCCAACATTATGCCTGAGAGAAGGAAAGTTTCCGCTGCAATGGAAACGACAGGGGGTCGTTCGTACTAATCCCGAAAGGCGACAGATACTGATATCCAGAGTCCATACTAACAAGGCTCAACTCAGCCAGATATTCTGTATCTGTGCATCATAAGTACACACGAGCTTAGATGCTGCCTTGCTGATGATGATGAGCTAGGATACGATTTCTTATGGAAAAGGAAGGAGCTTCGGAAACTGATTAAAAGGGGTAAAACTGAATCTTTCCAAAAAATAATATAACCCATGGGGAAGCGCCTGCAGGATAGTTATGCACTGCAACTGCACCGACATATCCAACCATGATGAATATTACGGTCACCGGGCTACTTCCAAGGAATACTTGTGTGTATCTTCTCCTCATAGTAATAGAAAATTCGGAACAATCAAAACCTGTCCCAATGGCTGAAGTCCTGCAAGCAGACGGTTCAACAAATGGGGAAATAAGGCCCCAAGAATGGATGGGATCCCGAATTTCGTCCTTAGGGAGGCAATTAATATGCAACCAGAGGTGTTTATAATCATATATACGTGATCCCTGATAGAAGTAAAATTCCCTTTGAAATAGAAACGATAGCGACTGATGCGTATACCGAAAGGTGACAAGCCCCCGGAAGAACCGTCATCATACATACCACTGCTAGAAGGAATTATCTGCGACAGACTGGACCAGTACACTGAAGGAGACAACGGACTTTCTAAGCGACAAAATGGTTTCAGAAAAAAAACACAGAACCACCCATGCGATACAAGCGGTGTGCGAAGTTGCACGCGAAACCATGTGGAAAGGAGGAAAAAAAACAGTACTGCACTCGGCGTCAAAAACGCATTCAACTCGGCCAGCTGCAACTTCATTATGAGGGAGCTGAGGAATATTCGCCTTTTGAACTACCTATATACTACAAAAACAGAATCCTCCACTACGATACAGATAAAGGGCCAAAGAGATATTAAATTAGAGTAAAGACCAACAGGGTCTAGGTTCTGCCCTGTGGAATATTATGTATAACCAAGTACTCCGTATCCGAACACCTAGAGGGGCGGACATTATTCTATGCGGTGGTGGTAGTATCTAAAACCGTAGAGCAAGTGACACAAAAGTGCAACAACAGCATCAAAACGCTCAAGATATAGCTTCGCTCAACATATCTGGAATTAGGGAGCCACAATAACAGGCACATGCAAAATATTAAAAAAAATTGTTAGGAGGATATTCAAATTAGAAAAGATACATTAGAAGGACCATTATGTGTTCACGCGACTCAAGCCGTTCTAAGACTATTGGAAAAAATGTGCCATAAGTTGTGACTTGTCAAGGAAGAGTTGTAAAACTCGCATTTTTTTTAAGATGACAAATAGTAACATCAAACATTCCGAGTAGTTTGAAGACGTTCTCCGAAACAGGCACAAGGACTTAGAGAAGGCCATAAAATCGGACGAAATGACTACGTCTACCAAGATTCTCAAAGATTCTAACCAACAGTCCATGTCCATGCTTCCTAATATCATATAAAAATCGTTACTGAGAGACACGCACAAATGAGTGTATTGCAATAAGATTTCTTCCAGATTTGGATATCTTAAGGGCTTCTTCCAAGCATAGGGAACCAATAAACAACATAACCTTCTAAGAGGATACTACAATATGAAAATCAACTGTTTAGTGCGACTGTTCTGTTCCCTGGGTCATAAGCCAACAAGAAAGAGTGTAGTCCACTGACCGTATGAACTTTTACTGCTGGCGTGTCTCAGGGAACTATAGGAACTAAAATTTTTGGTTTTGACCACGATTGATACCCTACATACTCGGAGAAGTACAGAACACATCGCAAGTGGGGAAAAGCGAACCAAACGCAATTTCAATGTAACCAAGCGTCCATTCTACTACATTTGTACTTGTTCAAAAGAGGTTGAGTACAGGTCTCAAGTTGAGAGCTCTTCTTCAAGAAATCATTTAACTTCACCGGACATCGTTCAGAACTGAACTACTATAATGCTGACACTTAGATCCAACCTCAGCAAACCGACTTTCCTCTCAATGAATGAGGCATCGTCCATTCAGTAACACTCTCGACTAGTACTGTCGAGTATTGCACAGACACCAATACAAAAAGGTTTCGACTGTATCCAATATCTACGAGATCCTAAGGAAGCAAATTGAGCATACTTAGATGATTGATCATAAATGCCTATTGTGATGCAATGATTATCTATTTAAGAATAACATTGGCAAAACGGATCAGTTTGCTTTTGGGTGAAGAAAAACTGTCAAGCCTCTCAATTTTCCAATCTGCCAAATCACCGCCGTATCACCAAGCCAGTAGTTGTCATAAAACAGCTTATGACGCATCTTTAGCCCTCCACACAACAGCCAGTGGGTATGCAATGAAACATGAACTTAAAGCATACTTCTAGGAACTGTCTTCAATTGCAAAGCCCTTAAAAATTGGGTACCGAGAAACATACTTACATACAAAGAAATAAAGAAACTCTCACGAGACAAACTAAAGTTGATTTGAATAAATATAGGATATAACCCAATCGTCATTACAGGATTTTGACCCTAAGGATAAGAGATCATACTTCAAATGTATTTTGTTTTTATTACTTTCTAAGAATAAAAATAAACACACACCCTTTAAATACCAAAATACATTCCGAGCCGTAATTTGTTCTCCCACCAACACTCTCAACGGCCGGTACTACAATAATTTTCTAGGACTACAATAAATGTTGCGGAAAAACTTAAAAATTTTGTAAATTTTCCCCCGGAGGCAGGGAGCAAATAACTACAACTCGAAGCACAAAAAAAAAATAAAAAATCAAAAGTTTCAAACAATACCATTTGCACGGCCATAAAAATCTTCAAAATTGTATTTAGGTTTGAAAAACTTTTTCCCCTCAAAACTTCTGATATCTGATTTATATTTAGCAATTTGGCACAGAAACTTCCACTATTGTCGGCCATAAGTAGTTGCAAGTCAAATTTTCTGAAAACGCAAAACAAAAAAAAAGAAAGACTATTCAAGAGTAGGCAACAACAGCAACTCTTTTCGGCCATTTATCTCAACCAAGTCGGCACCACAACATAGCCATGAATATAAATTAAATGAAGTGTTAAGGGCTTTTACCCATTGTTCCGAGATGTTTGCTTTGTCTTTAGATGATGACTCCAGGGGCGAAGATGAAGGTGCAACCCATCACCAGCCAGGCAGCCACCGACCGACAGACCACAGAAAGTTTCCCTTCTAGCAAGCAGCAGCAGTTAATGAGGTGCAAATGGTCCATCCATGAGATATATTACAGACTTGCACACACAAAAAGCCAAGGCAAAAGGAATGAAAAGGAAAACCTCTCAGATCCTCATTTCGAATCACTTTTCTTCTCTTATGGTCATAAATAAAAAATGACGAACCGCCAGAAGACTACCAGAAAGACGACGACGACGCCGAAGGAACTGATGCTCTGTAGCTAACAACTTTATTATCCTAATCTCGTATACGCATTAGCACTTAAGTTTCACCACTGTAGGGTTGGGGACGACGACGACTCCTTTTTTTGGTTCGTTTTTTGCTTATTTATGACGCGAATTCTTCTTTACTCTTTTAACTGGTTTATGGTGTTAACGATTTTTTCTGTTTTTTTTTTTTGTTTGCACGCCAGGTCTTCGTATACATAACGGACTCTGTGTGCTAATCCGTCATCGTTGAGGTTCAAAAAAAAAAGGAAAAAAGTCATTGGTTGAGTATGAAAGGAATTTTTCATTCGTATACAGGTGAGTGGATAGGAGGAGGGCAATGAGCCCTTTGGTGGAACCGAGCAGAGAAGAGTCCTTTTATACTTTTTTTTTATTCAAAAAGATGAAGTGGAAATTTATTGAATGTCGAGGAAGCACTTTTGCATGCCATGAGGGTGTAATTAGTGGGCAAACAAGGCGACAGCTAACACGAGTGTAGCGAATGTGGTGGTGAAAGTACCTTTGGGGTTCATTTTATCAAGTTTCCTAATTAATGTTGGCTAGTAAGTGGAAAAGACATGCAAGGCATCGGAAGTTGTACGACTTTTATGAAAAAAAAAAAAAAAAACATTTTCGTTTGATTAGTGTTTACCACAAGTATCTATTCATCGAAAGGGTTTTATATAAGATGAAGCAGTTTAGGAGCAGGTAACCCAAATACGAGGGCAAAATGCACAGTAACTAGTGAACATTACACAGGAAATAATAGTCCCGTGTGTGTAGAAAATGTTTGTAAGGCACTATCAGAGGTGACAAAGGAAAAAGTAGTTAAAAGCCGATCCGAACTTTGTACCAAATTTTTTAATGAATGTTTAGAAAAGTTCCATGTCGCAGGAGTGACATATGAATGTCTGTTAAGGATTATTTTAAATAATAGCGTCCTACTGTATATATGCACATATGTATGCACATTAGGTTATAGGCGGTAGCTGACAACGTTCTATACTGGGATAGTTTCCGAAGACCATAACGTTCTTAGATTTCAAATTGTTCATTGTTCATTGTAGGTTTCATTTAAAGAAGGTTTAATTGAAAGAACACCCAGAAGAAGATCGTGTATGCCGATCTATCTAGACTACTCCAGGCAGCAATACTATTAGCTGTTTTAAGAAGTATGTATGTACTTTTCCAGGTTTAAATGGTGAGACTCAGCAATAGATCTTCAATTTCTCGGTCCCGTTTGCTAGGAGGGCAAATAAAAAGGAAGATATAACCGCGAACTCTATAAGCTTTACCAAGATGTGGATGTAGTCCAAAAAACCAAAATACGTCGACTACACTGGCGTGGCTAAGAGGACCTTCGAATCACAGCCCCAGGTTCGAGGCGACAAGGAAGACCGAACCTCCGTTTTAAAGACCTAGCTATTGCGGACGAATTCCAGAGCACTTGATCTGGACAATTGGAAGCAGCGTGCCCGGAATCGAAGGCAATGGAAGGCTACCGTGTCTCAGGCGGGTCGGGAGTCGGGCGCCCGTTAAGTAAGTTATAGATCTTCAACATAAAACAAACCGCAGCTATCTTCACGCATAGCTGAGAAACCATATTGGAAAATAAATTCGCAATATTTCTAAATCGAATGTTACAAAAAAGCATCAGACAACTCAAATTTGGAAAGAAAGTCAACAATTATCAATTTACAATACATTCTAGGAGATAAAAAAAAAAAAAGTCAGATGAAAGTATTATAATGACGTAGAAAGTTATACTAGTTTATATACTCTTACTTTTATAAAGTATTTATGTGTGCACTTTTTTAAATGACATTAAAAGAATATATATAATATAATTAAAATGTTTAAATGAATTAAAAAAATATAAGAAATAAACAATTTCATAAAAGGATGTATATGGACATATGTATGAAAATAGAAAATTTATGTTTAGATAACTTACATCGATTTAATGCGATGAAACCTGAAAAGAGAAATAAAACATCTATTAGTAAACAATTAAATGAAAAAGTTAATAAAAAATAAGTAAGATCTGTAGATCATGATTGCAGCAATCACTTTTGGAATTGGAAGATAATTTTTTATGAAATCACCACAATAACACTTAATCGTTACACCAACTTGTGAGTAAAACGTGGCTCCTACCTGAAGCCTTATTTTGTATTGCTTTCAGATACGGATTGCGATTAGAAAATGGAATTCGATTCTAAAATGAATGAATTTTCTGTATGATTTTTGGTCGAAACTAAACCTAACATTTCCGAAAGTCAGATTGTCAAAACAAATAGCAAACGTCATTCAAATTACTTGGCAAATGAGTTTTTATGTTCTATTTGGTTTAAGGATGACGAAGGACGATTGGAAAATATCCAACGGAGACGATCAAACATTATTGAACTGAGTTATGAGAAGAGAGACATTTGATTTACTATTTAATCCATTCAAATGTTATGACGAATATAGCTTTCTGAAAAACGTTCGGGTGTCGAAGGAAGCCTAGATGTACACTTTCCAAAGTAGAATTGAGTTTCCGATTGATAGAAGACAGTCTAATCCAATGTCCAACGATAGAACTAATCCATTGACTAGATCTGTATGGAACTCTATAAATTGCACCAAGGTTTCAAATTGTGCAGGTTTCATGTATGGACATTAGCCCCCCTGACTGTAAATAGTCAAATAAATCATTATATTTATTTTTAAATATACATTCAATTATAAAATACTTACATTTGCCTTCTGAAAATCACCCATCCGATAGCAAGAAACCTTTCGAATGAATATCCACAAAAAGGAGATGATTTTGACAAGCGTTTTCGAAATACAAAATTCCGAATTTTCTGAAAAGAGGTGGTATTACTTTTATTTTCCGAATTCGGATAGAGGCCTTTTCTATAGAAATAGAAAATGTCAATTTCCGGTTTTCGAAAACATTTCTTATAGAAACGGAACACAAAAAAAGATTTCGCAAAAATCTCGAAACGAGGTTAAACGAGAAACGAATAATGTTGCCTTTAAGTAAATCAAGGTTCTAAGTAGTTTGCCCAAAATGGTGGTATGCCATGAAATTTTTTTAGATTTTTCAACAATTTTAGGGCTTTTTCAACAAAAACGTACTTTTCTCTTAAATTCGCAAAGTATTTTTGATAAGTTATCTTATAGCATTTTACAAACACAGGCTATATATCAAAATAAAGCAATATCGATTGAGCCGTTTTAGAAAAAATCGTGTTTTTAGCAAATTGGCTATAATTAAAGTACCATTCAAAGTAGTTTTGACGAAAAACATTGTATGTCTTCTTGAAGGGATTTAAAAACCTAGTTTTAATATAAAATTTAAACAAAATCGTTGGAGCCGATTTCGAATAATGTCTAATCTCTTGATTTTGTAAAAAGTATCGTTATATGCCAAGAATTTGAAATTCTGTTTTTTACAATGTGAGGTCTTTAATCTAATCTAAAAATTTAAACGAAATCTTTCGAGTCTTTGTCAAGTCATTTGGCTTTTAGACATATTGCTCGTAAGTAGTGTTATAAAGTAAGTACATATGTATATTGGCCAAAATGTTATATGCCGTCTTGGTTAATATGTTTGATCTGGTTTCAACGAAATAGTTAAAGCCATTTTTTTGCAAATTGATTTTTTGCAAAAATGAGTGTAAGTAAAGCACTTGATTGCAATCGAGCCCACGAACTCAAATATAAAATTTGATGAAAATCGTTAGAGCCGCTTTTGAGAAAATTGTCTTTTTTACAATTAAATCAATTACGTCTCTAGAGATTATCCCACTGAGTCTATCACTATATGAAGTTCGAACTAAATCCGTCCACCCGTTTAGGCTGTAGCGCCGTGCACAGACCCACTTTTTCGGAATTTTCTATCACAGTAACGTCAAGTTTGATTAAAATCTCGAATTTGAAATTTTTCACGTGAAATTTTTCACTTTCTGCACCAAAATTCGTAGTTTATGAAATTTCAAGGAGTGCCGAATTTAAATTGTGGTAAAATCACAAAAAGGTTAACAAGGATCTAACAGATTTGACAGCTTTTGTAAATCAGTGCAAAGAAATTTCCTGCACTAAAACTCATTGCATGGTGAAACTTTTTATTCTCTTGTGAGCGGTCTCTTCTAAGAAAAACTACGAAACTTTTGCGTATTCGAACAGGATTTGGTGACTTTTCGAAGATTTTCGTGAAAATTCCTTGTTTTGGGATAGTACGCGAACAGGCTTATTATATGCAAGTAATAAGAGTTTGAAAGTAAATGTAGGGAAGACACCAAATTTTTAACAAGGACCAAGATTTTGACCTGACGCGTCTTATTTCGTTTCTCGTTTTACTTTTATTAAACTTACAGCACAACCCCCGTTCAAAATTACTAATCAACTGACATTACAAGCATCGTTTCATAAATATTCGATACAAAAATCAAAGCATACTTCTAACTTGAAGATTAGTATTTTTGAGCACAGTACATTTCGGAACAAATTTTTTCGTACAGAATAGAACAATTTTTTTGTGATTTTGGTTTTGGGTGGGGGAGAATGCACCCAATTATTTCGGCTTTATAGAAGCTAAAACTAAGACGAGCTAAGGGTTTCTGCGTAAGAAGGAGGTCGTTTGGAAGGCGAGGAGTGATGCGGTTGAATTCGAAAATGGTAAGATTTGAGTTGACTTTTCATAACTTTCCCGTATTGGGTCATTAAAACCATAAAAGGTACCGTGGATCAATATATAGAAAATTCGAGGACATCACAGGATACGACTTACGAGGGTTAGTGTAGAGGAAAATGGCAATAGTAAAGGCCTGCGCAATAAATGGAACCTAAGAGTAGTCGATGAATAAAGAAAATATCAGTTGCGGTTCTGAGATCCTCAAGGGTCATTTGGTAAAATAGATGGAGGCGGTCTTGATAGAGAGGCATGATGAGAGGATCGTTCCAGAGTAGATCGTTAATGGCCGTAATGAACAGAAGGGGCTACCTTTAGAGATGCCGGAGGTGGGTACAAAAGGAACCGATAAAACGGAACTTATAACGATTTTCCAAATAAAAAAAAATTAATTTAAACAATATGAGTTCAAAGGCGAGTGAAGACAATTTAAACAGGATTAATTGATAATACATGTTATCAAAAGCTTTACTGAAACCGGCTGCAATAACATCGACTTCGTTGCTATTTTCAAAAGATTAAAGGGAATGGAAAGCGCTTCAAAGAGTTAGGGCCGGTAATTAGCGACATTAGTCTCCGATACCTCTTTATATCTGGCTGTTATGAAAGAGGTCTTCCAAACTTGAGAAAATTTACCCTGTCAGAGACAAAATATCTTAGGGAGGGGAAAGAAAAGATTGGAGGCACATTTTTTGAGTAATACAACGGTGATACCATCAGGACTGAGTGAGATTCGTTAACTTATTATCTATAAGAGAAGGGTCAAAAGTTACAAATAAAAATGGAAAGATGCATGCGATTCGTTACAACATTTTATTCTAATTCTCATTTTATTCAGGAGTGCTCTTCAGTATGCATCGTTGAGGAAATTCTAGACATAAACCAACGAAGACTATCTCGGCGATGCAAGTACCATTCATTGATAATGGCAGAGAGCTAAAGTAACGCTTAAGACAATAACACCATTGGGGTTTTGAAGCATTAAATACCACTCTATAGGCATTTTACTATGCTGTAAGGTTCGGAATTTAATGTATCACATTGCCGCTTCAGAAGCGGAGGGTACTGTTGTCAGTGAAGGAATGTATTGGATTAAAAGTAGCAGACAATATGAAAATGAGAAAGAGACTCGGAGACAAACCCGAACCTTGGGGGACGCCACAATCTGTAAGGAAAGGTAATTTCTAATTTGTTGAAGAAACGATTCATCGATGACGCATGCATGGATTTTCGTCAAAAGAGCTTGATGCCAAACTCTGTCAAATGCCTTTGAAATATCAAACGCAAAAATGCTGCATTCACAAGAATTATGCCAAGTGGTTCCACTCTGAAATATAACATCAAATCACCAGTAGACTTTTTGCTACGAAAACCATACTGTCGTACATTGAAAAGACGTCATGATTCAAGATATTTCATAGCTTGACAGTTTATTGCGTTAAAGAAGACGATTGATCTGATTTTCAGGAATCGAATAGCTTGGAATGTAAGTTTTTGCTTTTTGACTTTTGGTCAAATCTCTATTTTTTATCTTCAACCGAATTGCCTCTAATACAAAAGCGAATTTTCCAATCTATAACTCGTCTCAATTTCCTGCAAACATATCACCGATCTTATTAGACCTTGGAATTAACCAAAAAACTCGATGTTAGTTTTCTTGCCGCCCATACTATAGTCGCTGTGCGACAACATAAATTTGCATTCAATTTCGAAATTCCACGCACTATATTCCCGTTACAGCCTATGTACTTCGCACACCCACTAGCTGTCAAGTCGATCACTGGACACCGCAGTGATAATCAAACCAAGCTCCAACCTGCATCACATAGGTCACTCTCCGGCTACTACCAAACATAAGTGTATAGCGCAGCAAATAACAAATTTTTATTTTATCGTGTGGTTAATCTTTTTTTTTTCCTGATCTTCGATCAATTTGTTTCCTATTTCGACGATTAAAGAAATATTATTATTCGTAGTTTTTTTTTCTTTTTGTGTCGTTCTTGCTTTCTTTTTTTTTTTGACTTCAAATTGTTCATTTTCGGGAAAAGGGAAACATCAACTGTTCTCTTGTTCCCACACATTTTTATCCAAACAATAACCATATATATATATATAAATATTTTGTTTGTCGCGTGTTTTTGTAATATTATCAAAAAAAAAAAAATACAACTGTAAATAAAAATACAATCCACAATTAACTGACGGAATCATTTTTGTTGAGCAAAAATTTTGTAAATAAAAATAAAATCGAATTTTGAGTGGAACTGACATACGGATCATCAAGGTATGTACATACGTATGTTTTTTTTTGCAAATCACATGTTTTTTTTTGAGATTTTTGTTCTCCAATTCCGACAACTTATGTACTAAGAAAGCTTTTGAGAACCATCTGTCCTTCTCTGCCCTTTGCTATCACGACCACTTCACCACTGCACTGAGTTGTGCAACATTTCCAAACCTTTGCAACATTTTTATTGCCACAAGAAAAACGACATAACCTCCGGTCAGTGACCTACTGGTAAGAAAACTCAAAGAAATTGTTAAAACTTGCTTTGTCTACGCATCGTCTAGACCGCTAAGCGGTCAACGACCCCAAGGACTCCGTTAAAGCCATACGGTGATGGAATTTCGAAAGACCCAGCGTTTAGTACCACTCCAAGAGTTAAACAAGACGGACGGACATTATCTAGTATAATTGACTACTGGGTCTTGATTTTGATTTTACCAACTAAGTTGTTTTTGATTAAAGTGAATTTAAATTGGTTTGTAGTTTGTTTTGACAAGCCGCTCCCGAATTGAATTAAAGTGATTATTTGTGACTTTATTGTTCCCAGTTGCTGCGGGACAAATGAAGAAAGAAAGGCTTCAAGTTATGAAATGAACGTCAGTTTAACAAATTATTAAACAAAAAAGGTGTGTTTTTGATAATATGGAATGCTACTGTCTATATTTAACAATATTTTGAGATTCGAAGTGACCGGTTTTTGGGTGCATAAGTTACAGTATTTTTCTACAGTACTTTTAGCCAAATGCCTTCGGGTTAAGAACATTTCGCAAATGTATAGAAGCATATCAGATGTTGGGGGCTAAACAAATGAACCAGAAAATATGTGACTATAGTTCTCTCGCTTTCGCAAAAAAAGCTTAGCCATGTTGGGCTTGGTGTACGTGACGAATGTGCAAATGTGTATTTAGGCCGATTAACGCGATGTGATCTTCCGAAAGCCTACACATACATTTATTTTGACAAAAACAAGTCCTTGCCATTCCTAAGAAATTTACTTTCTTTTTTGAGAATATGTCGAAAATTTCGCTTTTTTTAGTACCACATGTGGGTCTGATAATAATTACATATATTAGACGTCACGACATAGGACCGAATCGAGTTTATCAAAGTTGTGTATGTATGTGTTAAAGTCTAGACCTAAACATAGTAGATATATCATTTCACTCGCACTGGGACTGCAATTACTAATATACTCTTCTATTATCTAAAGAAAATATACCTGTTTACGATAGAACATAGGTCCCAAGGTGGGATCTTCTCTTAAAGCCCCAGTTTCCATGAGTTATTCCCAAGAAATATACTTTTTATATATTGTTTCCGAAAAGGAAAAGGTTTTTTTCTAAATACCACTTCACAAAAGTTACGACTTCTACTCTTAGATAGCTAGTGTACGATTTTACTAGCTAGACCTAGCCAATTGATAAAGCACTCCTTGCTATTTTCGTATAGCGTCAGATGTCCAGGGGTTGGGATACCAAACATGGTCTTGGCTAGCATCTGTTTTTAAATATGTCCATACCTAGAGTACAGTGGACATCGTTAATAAGTTTTCACTGGATTATACATGCTATTGTATACCTGATATGTGTTATAAGATCTCTTGAAATCAAAAGACTCCTAGACACAACTTGAATGGCTTTAAATCTCGTTATCCCACTGATCAAAGGGAATCCGTTCTTGCTCGATCACACGGCCCTTGGCAAAGGTCACAGGAATTCGATAACAAATGCAATTTACTTTTCCAAACACGAGTTCCTGGAAAACTACGACCCAGGCACTCCACCCACCCAAATACCGTATCAGCCCATCTGTATTCCTTTAAGAATGACTCTGGTGAGAGTATGAGTCAAGAATTGAACTGTCTTCCAAGTGAATACTTTCACCAATTGTGTTCTTTTCCAAAAATTGATCTCTTTTCAAAATAGGCGTCGAAAAGTCACTTCTAATGTATGTGCTGAAATTAAGAACCAACGACTCTATTAGTCTGCTGGTAACACAAAGTCTCCGATGTCTGTTTATGATGCATTGTACCCTCCACTCAGACAGGAACACATTTAGACAACCAAGACGACCAATTGTGATACTGCAAAGGAAAGACCCGATTTGACCAAGAGACGAGCATGTTAATCTTGCTTAAGTCCGATCTGGCTAGATCACTAAGATCTTTCAAAAGGAGGCGATAGTTTGTTCCTCTCTCTGCTTTCTACAAGTTTCACAGAGAAGTGCATGTGCTGATGCTATTCGACTTACTGTTTGCCATTCTAGTGGCCTCAGTGTCTTTGAAGGTGGAACCTACTAGATTTAATAGGAACTGACGGTTCTGCAACATCTTTAGCCAATTCGTCCTTTTTGCGATTGTCTAGAATATCCTCGTGCCCTCTAATCTACCACAGAAATACTTCGCATCTGACGACGCAATGGTTAACAGACTTGCTCATATTCTTGGCAAATCCAAGTAGAAAATAACAAAACAAAACTCTGCAATCTAAGAGCTTGGAAGTTAGACAAGACTCCCGCTGGACAGGATACCTGCTCATCTTGTTAGTAATCATCGGTTCAGTTAGTTGATGTTAAAGTTTAAATAAGATGCAATTCAGTGCATATTGTTAGATATAGTGTTACGGCCATTTAAGATACTAACTGGTGCGAGGATTGTTTAAACTGTGTTTAGCCCTAACAGCTTTCAAAAAATTTTAACGAGAAGAGGGTGGAATAAAGTTTTTAGTGCAGCATTGAACCTTTCAGGAACAACAATTGAACCTCTTTGAGGGTTGCAATGCTTGTTATTTATTTTTGGCCAGCGCCGTCTACCACAAGGTTTCTGACTGGTGTGTCTATCCGATGGAAAATTCCGGAACAGAACTTCCTACGTGAGCAATCGTGGCAATGTATGCAAATTGGAGTTCCATACCCTTAAATTCAGTCTTAGACGTATTGATCCCAGATCAACACTATCCATTCACTTTGGAAATTTATTAAAACCTTACCAGAAGAAGGAAGTTTTCATCTCTACGATAAGCTACATCAGTGGTGATACATGTGCAGTATGGAAGGGTACCCGTTTGCACTGACTGTTTTGTTAGAGAGTACCCAAGTTCCACATTTCCAAGATTCAATAGAAAAGATATTAGAGTTTGACATTGTTGAAAACCTTCCAAATATTAGAGCCGCAGTCCCTACTAAATTTCATTTGCGTGCTGGGATACGGATAGTTTAATTTTTCAATTCGTTTTCAAATGTAAGACGTGATTCTTTCCAACATGTTCGAACACAAGGAGGATAACGATGTGTGACAGTTCTTACCGGCCTTTGATATGAAGGCTACTTTGACCCCGCTCTGTTGTAAACAACTCTCAAACATAAAGAGGAACCAGAGAGTTAACGAGTTTGAACCCTCTATTATGTAGATCCACTAGTAAGATACCATCGAGTCCAGCAGTTTTAAGAGGAAGGAAGCCATTTACTGCCCACATAGTTCACATAATCAAAAACCAGCGTAGGGCTGGGAAAACCACTGTTCAACTCGTTTGCCTTAAAGATACATCAAAAAGGGATATGCGAACCATCAGATATTTGGATGACAACCCTCTTATTGAACTTTACTCAGAATCATCTAAAAACTCCCCGAATAAAACGTTGTCTGTTTGTTACAAACTTATTTCTGTTTAGTGCCACTTTAAGGATCTATCCATACTTCCTGCATCTGCTCTTTCCAACGTGTGTACCAAAATATTTATTCCATTAATTGTTCATTTGCCTTCAAGAAATAAACCATCAATCAACAAACCGACGTCTAATCTAACTAACAACTGTAAACAAAACCAAAACTCACTACACAAACAGCCAAAAAGTTTGTCTTCAATTTATAACAAGGATATCCACCACAATACATCTGTCAAAATGATGGCCTCATGTCCACCATTCAACAAGCTGTTGTACGCAGCAGCTACCTCAAGCGGCGCCCCCAGCGAGACCCCAAGTGAGATATCATCAGCGGATAGTGACTGGAGTGACATACGAGCAATTGCCGTAAAGCTAGGCGTATCTAATCCGGAGGACTTGCACACGGAGCGTTTCAAAGTCGATCGTCATAAGCTGGAGAATATGATTAAAGGTTAGTGCCATTGACCCACTTTTCAAAATGTCCTGTAAACTGTAAACTGTTTAAACCACAACCACCTCTCCTTTCCAGTTGAGAGCAATATTGAAGGAATAAATGGGGCTGAGTATTTTTTTGAGAGCGTAAGGACTTTCCCTGTACGATTACATGCACAGCTTTTATTTTTATGTAATATCTTCTAGGTTATGAAAACAACTGAAACGTACATCAGTTGGCCGTGCAGACTTAAAATCGGAGCCAAAAGCAAGAAGGGTAAGTCTTCCAAAAATTACATATGTATGTGTTCTTAATTAGCAGTTGCAGTTGTTCCACGAAATTTATTTTTTTTTTTTAACTAAGTGGCACACAGAAGGACATGAGTGCCAGGATATGGGTGGGAAAAAAAAAATGTATAATTTTTTTCTCTCGTTGAATTCTTTCAGATCCCCATGTGCGCATAGTTGGCAAACCGGACGATGTTACCCGGGCAAAGGAACGCATACTTGCCAGCCTTGATTCGAGGGTATGCCATCGCGTCCATTGTGTTGTTAATTTGTGGTTGAGATGAGTTAATTTACATATGTATGTATGTTTTCAGGGCTCTCGTGTCATAATGAAAATGGACGTCTCCTATACCGATCATTCGTACATCATTGGACGTGGTGGCAACAATATTAAACGTATTATGGAGGACACTGCCACCCATATACACTTTCCCGATTCGAATCGATCGAATCCAACGGAGAAAAGTAATCAGGTGTCGTTATGCGGTAGTCTGGAGGGAGTGGAACGAGCTAGAGCCCTAGTGCGTTTGTCAACGCCACTACTGATGTCATTTGAGTTGCCAATACGAGCCGAGGGTGAACCAATTCCAGATCATGATACGCCTTATATCAAGGAGGTGGAGATTAAATTTAATGTACAGGTAGGTCCTTTAACTATATACATATGTATGTGCAACATTATGGGAATACATCGATCTGATTCGATTCATAGGTTATCTTTTCGTCAAGACCAAAGTTACACTCGTCCTTAGTTTTGGTAAAGGGATCAGAGAAGGATGCTGATAAAGTACAGGAAGCTACTCAACTCTTAATCAATTGTACATGCGGAAAACATGCGGTAAGCTTCTCAAATATATGCTATTTATATACTTTTACCCATGCTAGCCAAGAGGGCATCAAATAGTCTATAGTATCCGAAATATAAGCCGACTTAAGCTTCTCTAAAAACTTATAGATGCAACCAAACTCATTCTTTCTTGCAGGGTGAAATGTTAGTGCAAATGCAGTTGGAAATCTCTCCACAGCATCATGAAATCGTTAAAGGAAAGAACAACGCTAATTTAGTGACCATAATGGAGCGTACTAAGACAGAGGTTGACATAAATGTGTCTGCGTCCTGTTAAATGTCAATAAATCTTGTTCTCCGTTGTTCGAAATGTCTGTGTAGCTCTCGTACAATTTGTGTATTTGGTGTGAATTTGCTCCGTACTAATTCACATCCTTTGCAGATACGGTTTCCAGAGTTATGCGATGCTAACGTGAAACCGATACGAAGATCCCAAGTAGTTATAACCGGAACCATTATTGGAGTCTACAAGGCTAGACAGCAATTGGTGGTATGTTAATGCTGGTATTACAAGGATCGACGTTCTATTTACATTTGTTCGTGTTTAGGGCAATTTACCAATTGCATTGATATTTGACTTCCCCGACAATCAAAGTGATGCAACGGAAATAATGAGCCTTAGCACGAAGTATGGAGTATTCATCTCACTGCGACAGAAACAACGACAAAGTACTATGGCCGTGGTTATCAAGGGCGTCGAGAAATTTATTGGTATGTTCCCCTACAAGACCGATATTCTATGTGCGTTTGATTAAATTTCTGAAACTGATACTATTTGTTCTCCTTTTTAGATAAAATCTATGAAGCCCGTCACGATATCCTTCGTCTGAAGACCACTCTTATTAAACCCGAAATTCCTTTGTTATATTTCTCACCCAAGGACCAAGAACTCGAGACGGCCTACCGTCGAACCTTGACTTCGCTCTTGGCCAGCTACCCGGACAGCCCATTGACACCGACTATCGTCAAGGCTACCTCGACTGTTTCGCCACAAGCCAATACATTCAATAACAACAACAACAGTGCTCACGCCCAAAACTTGAATGCCTATGCGAGTAAATTTCAAGGCACTCCGACGGGAATATGCGCCCCAACTCAAAAATATCTACAAGTTCATAATAATAGCTTCAATCGCAATCAACCGAATACCAATAACTATATACAGGTGGCGCCATCTACACCATTGACCAGTATCTCGCCAAGGAGTAATCAGAGCCGAAATACTAACAGTAATGCTAACAATGGCAATAGTCATAACACAAGCGGATATCAGAGCTTTAGTAGCAGTACTACTTCATTGGAGCAAGCCTATCCGCCGTATACTGGTCAACAGGGTGGTCAAAATCATGCCCAATATTCACCGGACTCGACATACAGTAGTGAGGCTGGTGGTTGTCGAGGTGGACGACGGTCTAGCGATGGAGTATTGTTGGGACTTGGAGGTGCAGGCATTGGACCTGCAGGTGAAGCTTATCGTAATCATCACTTTGACTTAAGGGTAAGTGAAGTCTGGGACAAGCACTTAAACGGCTAAGTTTGACACCAAAATTGTATCGGAGTTTGATAGAGATCCTGCCTTAAACTAAGTTTAGTTTTAGATTCAAACCGAGGCTACAAAATGCAACTAAGAGTAGTATTAGATCCCGAGTCTAAGACAAAAAGAAGGATTGAAACTAAGATCAGGGCTCGCACTGATCCTAAAACTGACAGAAAAGCCTGGATTAGAACTAGGACTGATGATAAGATTAAGACATTGAACAAGATAGATAGTAAAAGTAAAGTAAATTCTAAAACTACGTTCAGGGTTAAGACTAAGATTGCGTTTTAGTAGTAAGTCTTAAGGACTCAAGTCAAAACTAGACCTAGAAATGTTACCAATTCCAACTTGATTTATTGAGCCTGTTTGACTTACAGATCAAGCTTGTAGAATGAAGTAGATAAGATAGACTTTAAGGATAATTAAGACTTAGGGTCCCATACAGAATAGACGCCCTTGTGAGGACTAAACATATTTAACTAAAACTGATCATTCAACAAGCCGACATACCAAACCGTGAGTTAAAAGATAGACTAGGCTTTCGAAAAATTTTAAATTTGAATGACTGGAAACTCAACACAGACGACTACCAGAGGTACTATCTGGTACTATCTGAAAATCACACAGACGCTGAGGATACAATTTTGAGTCACATGCAAAAAATCATTTCAAGCCTGGCTTAAACCGTACTTGAAGATATATTTTCTAATAACGCTTTTTTTGTTTTTGCAGCAACGAGCTTTTGACTTTGATATGAAACGTGTCATCGGATTTAAAGCAATGGAACGTCCTCCAATCAGCGGAGAGTTACGAACCCCAAATGCCAACTGGATTGGCTTAGCACTAAGCCGCACTTCACCGGCACCATTAGAGACGGTTGACGACATTGCATGGAATCGCAGTAGCGGATGTGGTGCAACTCAAGGAGGAGGTGCAGGCGGTGGAGCTAACAACGGAAATAATGGCAATAGTGGTGCCGGTGGTGGCGGCGGCGGCGGTGGCAGTGCAGGTGGTGGTGGTGGTGGTGGAATACCAATTTCCCCATATTGCTTGGGTGCAACAACTGGAATTGTTGATTCGACACCATTGAATCGCCGTATACAAATGTCCCAGCATAAGGACATTCATTCCCTTTTGACAACTCTCGGATTGGAACATTACATAAGTAAGATTTTTTTTTTTATTTTTTGATCTCAACACCATGCTCATCTCACACCCACTTTCGCGCACAGAGACTTTCGTTTTGAACGAAATTGATTTGGAAATGTTTACAACACTGACTGAAGACGACCTTATTCAGATGGGCATTACGGCATTTGGTGCACGTAAGAAACTCCTCGTTGCCATTCATACGATGCAGGCTAACGAGGTTGCCGCACTATGTATGCCATCCTCATCGAATTCATCGCCACGTTTCTCAGGCTCGGCTGCGCCAGGTGCCGAGAGGCGTACTTCAAATGGATGGTAGCATAATTAATTCATATCCCATAAAGGATTTGCAGGGCTATCCTGTTTTGGGTTCAAGGGTAAGGGACCTTGCATGGAATATGGTACCCAAGCCCATTGCTTTCTTATTTTCAAAAACTTCAACATTTTCTTCAGTTTTTTTTTTTTTTACTTTTTCTTTTGTAGTTTATAAGTTTGCATGCTCTTGTGTTCAATTTATACTAATTTATCATTTATACTAAAGCAAAACAAGGACTATCATCCTGTGGCTTTAAAACAAAATATGTGCACATTGAAAGTGTTTCGTTATTTTCAAAAAAAAAACAACGCGTTAAGACAGAGCCCAGTATAAAACCTTAAACTTTGCATCGCCTTTTATTATACTTTAAACGAAAACTATATACAATTGTAATTATAAAAATAATATTAAAAAAAAAAAAATTAAATTTTGAATATCATGGAAGAGAAGCGTCTTAATGATCATTTCTTTGTTCAAGGATTTACAGTATCAATTAGTAAGTAATTAACCTGAATCCAAGGCAGTATCACATCCAACATCTAGGTTGCATATGGTGCCAGAAAACCGCACGCAAATGATTCATTCAGCTTTAGGATACAGCGATTCATTTCCATATGATTCCATTTGGAAAAATGTCCTTGCCACAGACAAATGCATTAACTGTTATTCATTCTTAGAAAACAGAGAGAGAGAGAAAAAAAAATGAATTGCTGAGCGATGCTGTGGATGTTTTTGTGGCCATGGTACATGGAATTTAATATCCTTCATAAAGCTCTCCCATATTTTAAGAAAGCTTGTGAGGATTGTAAATTGTAAAGTGAGTGGAAACTGTGATTACTATAAATCATCTGGAAATGTGTGCATATTTTTGTCGCGGCAGATATTCGCCGTTTCCTTTGGGTTGTAATGGGTCGGAACACAAAATGAAATGTGGTAATGTTTGGATATGAATTTGAAAGTCAATGCGAAGTGTATCTTCGTGAATTAGTTTCGGATGGTTGGGATTCCATTTAACAAATTGCTTTGTAAATTAATGGTGAATTTATCCAGGCGGGAAAAGTGTCCGTGATTCAGGACCCATACCTACGTAAATGTAATAATAGGTCATCCAACAAGAGGTGCCATTGACATTGTTGAACTGTCAATATTTGATAAATTTTGATAAGTATAAACTAATTGTGTGAAACTCACAAGCACAACTCACACCAGAGGCACAATCTTTCAAAACTCTGTGCAACTTCTATCGTATGCCGACGAAATTGATATTATTGGCAGAACTCAGCGGGCTGTCATTGGAGCGCTCACTATTATTGAAATGGAAACTGCCAAAATGGGTTTAGCAGTCTCTTGCCAATCGCTGTTTCTTTGAGCTGAGAACGTAGTAGTAGAGTAGTAGAGTCCTATCCTGAAAAACTAAGGAGACTCTATATAGGACCCTGATCATCCCAGTCCTGCATTATGGCGCTGAAGCGTGTACTCTGTCTAGAGCGGATGAAGAGATCCTCAGTCAATCCGAGAGTAAGTTTCTTCGTAAAATTTTCGGTCCCGTTTGCGTTGACGGGCTTTGGAGGAGGAGATTCAACGACGAACTATGCAAGCTACATAGTGACATCGACCTAGTCAAAAAAATTCGAATCAGTCGTTTAAGATGGCTAGGACATATAGAGCAAATGGACACCAGTGCTCCGACTGGAGACAGTTAGCTAAGGACCTAGCTAACAGGTGCGGTTTGTTGGTTGAGGCCCAGGTTTACCTTGAACTGTAGCACCACCATAGCTGCCCTTACAAATTGCCAGAGCTGGACGGGATCATCTCGATCATGCTGCAGACCACTGTGAGTGCAATTATTCCGATAATTAAAAAAACAATTCAAACAAAAACAGTAGTCTCAAAGAAGACGTACCTCACGAACATGGAGAGAGGACAAGGTGGCACTTATACCCAAGACTTTGAAATCAAATTATAACATCTCCAAAGACTTCTGGTTAATCAGTCTTAGCTTGTTTATACTAAAGACTTTTGAGAGGTTAGCCGACATACACATCCCCGGATCAATACCCCTACACTAAAGAAAAAATCGAGATATCCTTGACGTTGGATGATTTTAACAATCAGGATCCAAGATACCCTGATTAACTGGATTATGGAAATTCTTAAAGAAATGGATATTATATCTGAGCACGAGGGTACGAAGAAGGAAGCTTCCGCCTCTTTACATGTAACGCTCAAAGTGTAGTTATCTACCCACTAATGTGGGTCATTGTACTAAAAGAAGTGGTAATTGTGGAAATTCCTTCCTACCCTTGGTGACCTATTGATAGGTGCACGGAAGACCCTAGTCACGTACCCAGATTTTAAAAGACCCTTCACAAGCTCGTTCCCAGAGAAGAATGGAAAAGCAGTCAGCCTATCAATATGCATCCTATCCCTGTCTTCACAGACGGGTCAAAGATGAATGAACTAGGCATAGACTCAGGAATATTTTCTGAACCGCTGGGCATATTCAAATCAGTCCACCTTCCGAACCACAACAATGTTTTCCAAGCGGAGGTCCTAGCATTGACAATCCATGAGAGAAGTACTACCTTTTCCATCGACAGCCAGGTAGCAATAAAAGCGATTACTGCTATTGAAATGAAGTCCAATTTTGCGAAATGCTATCGTAAAGAGCTTAAGATTCTTAGAATACAGACCAATGTTCCTATCTGCTGAGTCTGTGGATACGAAACTATACCAGGTAATGAGAAGGCCGACGCACAGACTAGAAGAAGTTTGGAAATCTAGAGGCCAACAGTAGATGGTCCTCCCTAGACATCTCTCCCTTATAGGTGTCACAACTGGTCTGTATTTACCTGAGTGTGACAATGCGAATTCTTTCACTCGCCTACCCACGAAACTAACCTACTTCTCCTACTATGATTACTCAAACAAAATGACATAAACCACCCTTTTCTTGGTCGCTGACTGTAATATTTTTATGCAACCATCGACAGCGATATCAGTCCAAGTAAAGTGTGAATCGTTGCTTGATATTAACTAGCTGATACATATACTGCATATGTCGTCATCTATGCACATATCGTTAGTTACATTGTTAAGGCCATCGCAGTCAGGCAGATTGCTAGCTTCGGGCTCAAGCGATTAGCTACAGTCAGTGTATCAGTCTTATTACTTTTGTGTCACGTAAGTTTAAGTCAATACTTCATCACATACCATAATACTATCAGACCACAAAATGGGAAACTACTACCAAGGAAAAGAGTACAAATATGGAGAAGATCTCTGCAGCCATTTAAAGAGATATAGCGACAATCAACGTAAGCTCGCACAAGAACGACAGCAGCTTAAATTCCTATTGACATGCAGAGACTGGGATCTCATACCGAACCACCTGAAGAACTCCACGCAAAAGACACTGTCCAACAAGGAATTGCAAGACATCTATGACAAGATAGCCCTTGGATTCCTTCGGAAGGTCCTAGACATTGAAATCTCTGAGATTCGCTACAAAATCCAAACAACAAAAACCAATCAAAAATCTCATATTAAGATGATTCAAGATGCCTTATCACCTGACGACTATAAAGTGTTCAGGACTGAACAAGAAAAGGTATTCAGCGACGTATATGAAGAGGAACAGCAGAAGAACGCACAGGAAATCCAACTGCTGAAAGCAACACTCTGGAAAACATTCAACATCAAATTAAATGAGAAATGGTTTGTAAACACAACCCAAATAGAGTTTCCAGTCGACGTTAAATGGCTCTTGTCACTGGGAAGAGATTTTGCATTACCCGTGGACAAGCAGTCACTTCCCCTTGTTCAGCTGATCATGGACGGAGAAGAACTAATTACAAGTGGAATACTAGACGAAAACGAGCAAATATCGGCAAGAACGGAATACAGCAAGATGCTAGATTCTTTCTACCGTCATTCGGAGCACAACAACTTCGCCAAATATGTGTTGCGCGTACACAAGGAAGCCACTGCCTTTCTGGAACAAAATAACATTCTTATCATTGAAGCTGATAAGGGGCCTGAGATAGTGGCAATCGACAAAACAGAGTACGAACAAAAGATTACAGACCTATTATCAGACATTTCGACGTACAGATATCTGAGAAATATTCCAGCAAAACTGCAAGCCAAGAACAATGAATTCGTGAAATACTTTAGAAAACAGAATATCATTGACGATGTGGATCAAAAGGAGGTGACGGTCACACCACATCTGCCTTCTGTTTACGGCCTGCCAATGATGGCCTGCACAACAAATATGCCTCTCAGGCTGATGTCGTTATCAACGCTATCGCCGTACTATGAACTGCCCAGATACGTGGAAAAAATATTACACTCAGCGATCATGAATTCGACATACTCGATAAAAAACTCTTTTGAATTTGTGCAAAAGGCAAAGAACATAGAGCTCAGTGAACATGACACCTTGGTCTCCTTCGACGTGGTATCCTACCCTACTGACATACCAGTCAAATTAGCAATCGATATAGTTATGCAACACTGGGATGTCATTGGCCAAAAAACCAACATAAGCAAGACTACCTTCCGGGAAATTGTAGAATTCTGCCTGATAGCAAACTCCTACGTGCAGTTCAAGGAACAAATCTACAGACAATTACGTGGTCTACCAATGGGTAATCCCTTATCTCCCACCATCGCTGTCCTGATCCTGGACTATGTCCTTAATAAGAGCTTCAAAAACATTAAACCCAAATTTGTTGCTGCATCTGCAGATAACATTTTTGCAGTTGTGGATCAGAATTTAAGTGACGACATCCTACGGAGCCTCAATGGGTTTCATCCAAGTATCCAATTAACCATCAACAGGGAAGAAATCAAGTTTTTGGATGTCAAAATCCAACGCAAACGAAACAATCTCTCGTTTGATTGGCACTCAGAATCAGGACGACTCGTTAATTTCTTGTCAAATCAGCCCAAACAAATCATCCTAAACACTGCTTCTAACCTAGTGCGTAGAGTATTTGCGTTGAGTGATCGAAAATTCCACATTGAGAATGAAGAGAAGATCACCAAGATCCTCACCGACAACAGCTTTCCGAGTGAAGTCATCAGAAGCATAATCGAGGAACAAAAAGATGAGATTACTCCTCACGACAAGGAAGTACAGGAGAAAAACATCCTTTTCAAAAGTATGTTCTACATCCCTGAACTGGCCGAGAGTTTCGAGCGTGAAATCGCCCACAAAGCCAAGGACGTACGCATATCATACAAGTCATGCGAAACACTAGCATCACTCTTCGCAGAATTCAATATGAGCATAGATAAGGGCAGCACCACAGATGTTATCTACAAGATCAACTGTCTAGGGAACAGGGACACAACTTGCGGCCTCTGTTATATTGGCACAACAGAAAAATTTCTCAACAAACGTATATCCAAGCACCAGTCTGACATCGGATCACGAAAAAAACTTACAGCTTTGGCGAGGCATGCCATTGAAAGCAAACACCAACCGGACTTTGATAATGTTATAGTCCTGCAAACTGAAAAGGACGAAATAAAGCGGCTCATTTGTGAGATGTTACATATACTCAACCACAAAAATAGCGTAAATAAGTTAAGGAACAATAAAAACATCTCGCCGATCTATACTTCGCTTGTTAAGAAATTAGCATCGGAAAGAAGTGCTTCTAGTGGCTAAGTTCTTGTACTTGAAAAGGAACCATGTAATCCTTCTATTTGTAAATAATAATTAAAGAGTGATTCATTTACCTAGACGTACTTTTTTCTATGTAGATTTTTTGACAGGTGACACCTGTCAGTGGTATTTTTGTTCAGTATTGTTTGACATTTCATCATGGAAACACGCTTAGCCAGAGGTTTAGGTATCACAGGATCTCCCTTTTGTAGCCATCCCAATAAGATGATGGAGCTATTGATCGAGCAAATCGACAATGTACTCATCTAGAGATACATACATATGGCCAACGGCCAGGGCTCCGGACTGAGGTTTCAAAGCGCGACAACTATCCCACGACCATAGTTCCATGGATATGCCGCCTGACGGAATGACACCGGATCTTCGGCTGCTGTACAAAATTAGGGTCGGCTTTCCTTACGTTGAAGACTGGCTTCGCCCAGAGTCTGAGCCTGTACTGCACTGTAGTCCAATCTTCACAAATGGCTCCAGAACTAGTCAAGAGTCCGGTGATCGTACCTTTGTAGACACCGACAACACAGATTTTCGACAAGTTTTTCAAGCGGAGATCTATTATATAAGAATAGATGGCGGCGTGGATATCTGAGTCTGTTGCCAGAGTCAGGCTTAAGGCGCTTAATGCCTCGCTCGACCCCGTAACCCGTTCCAAAATAGTTCGAGAATGCGAGACCCTGAATTCCAGATCACACTGGGATTGCAGGAAATGAGATATCCGATCAGATTGCTAAATAAGGCTCAGAGGATGATTTCTCAGAACTTGAACCTAAGGTGGGACTTCCTGCATCCTCGGTTGGATTCCAAACAATGAATGGCACGGCTCTCCAGGATGCAGAAAGGCTAAACGAATGCTCCTGACCGTATGTAAGAAATCAGCATTAATCTTTCTGTTTTTCAGCAGAAGGGATGCTAGACAACTTATTGGCATTCTTATGGAATTCACTTCTCCCAAGCATCTTAATGTGCTGCATTCAAGAGACACCTTTGTCTGAAACGCATGTGGAGAGGGCGACGATACCTTGAATCATTTCCTTTGTTATTCTTATCCCGGTGCTCGTATTAGGTGGCAGACCTTCGGTGGTCTTATACTGTAAGCTCCTCATAGCTGAAGTGCATTCTCTGCTTTCTCCTATTTCTCTGGTAAAGTCACAATACACGGCTTCTCTCTGGCATAAGGAACTTGGAGTACTACACGATTATTCCACTAGTTGTAGGGACGAGGAAGAAACTAAATCTGTCCGACATCTTCTGTATGATTCTCATGCCCTATTAAGCTGAGGGTGAGGCCTGCGATTCATTAATCACTAAACAGTCTTTCTTCGCAGCGTTTCCTGGGTTAAACCCTCCCTAATCTATTTTGATATCAAAAGTTTCAATGAAATCTATTCCGACCAAGATGGACCAGTTAGCCCTATCCATCGTCGAGTTTGGCCGGGGTGCCATATCTTGACAAAGCTCGGTATAGCTGTCACATGCAACCTTGAAATCGCCAAAAAGTTGCTGAACACCGATTTGAAGTTCTTGGATCTGTCGGAGTGTGAAAATTCGGTCGACTGTGGTCGACGGAAACTGAAGGTTTTCGAGCAACTGTAATGAACTGTAGTGTAGACGGTTCGTTGCTTATATCGGATGAGGACCAACTCAAGAGATGGTATTCGCCGAGTATTCGCCAGCAATATGCACCCAAGTCAGACAGAAGTGTCCGTAGAAAGAAATTCCCGAATCCGCACCACCACCCCCAGTAAGGATGAGATTATTACCGCGATCAGAGCACTGAAAACTAATAAGGCGGTAGGACTTGACGGCACTCCCGCAGAGCTTTTACGAGCTGCGCCAACTGCAGCGGTAGAGCTATTGTTCCCACTTGTCGGGAGAACATGGGAAGCCGAGAGCTTTCCGGATGAGTGGAAGAAAGCTCCCTAAAAAAGGCAATCTAATGCAGTGCGAAAACTGGAGGTGTATCTGCGTGCTGCCTGCTGTGTGTGTGAATCAAACTGCACCTTGAAGACACAGTCGACGCCGAACAAGCAGGTTTCCGCTCTGGATCCTCCTGTGTCGACCACATCAACACCCTGCGGATCATTATCGAGCAATGTGTTGAATATCGATCGCCACTTCACCTGCTGTTCATCGATTTTGAAAAGGCGTTTGATAGTGTCGATCGGGAATTTATTTGGCGTGCCTTGCGCAGGAAAGGCATTCAGCTCATGTATGCATTGATGGACAAACGGTTGAGAGAGTTGAGAGTTTTCAATACCTTGGAAGTATTGTCTCAAACGATGGCGGAACCGAACTGGATGTAGCCAGCCGAATAGGCAAAGCAAAATCTGCGTTTGGGATGCTATCTACAGTTTGGCGTAGCAATGCGATTAGCTTAACCACCAAGCTACGACTGTTCCGTTCCAATGTTGAATCCGTGCTGCTATATGGATGTGGTACCTGGAGGGTGACCGCCACTATCACGAGAAAGCTGCAAACGTTCGTCAATAGGCGCTTACGTTATATCTTTAGGATTTTCTGGCCAAACCGTATCTCTAACGAACAACTCTATCAGAGACCGGGCCATGAACCTATCGGCACAACAATACGACGACGAAAGTGGCAGTGGATTGGACATACTCTCCGAAAGGGTGACAGGTCAATAGCTAACCACGCGATGCAATGGAACCCTCTTACTCAGGATGGCAGGATACGCGGCTCTCCTTGGAGTACGTGGCACAGAACAGTTGAGAAGGAAGCACGGCAACTGGGAAAGAGTTGGGGAGAACTGAAACACATTTCCAGAAACCGCACACGATGGCGCGTAGGCATTGTCGAGGCCCTAGGACCCACAAGGGGATACAGGACTCAACAAAGTAAATAATGAAAAAAGTCCGCAAATACGAGTGTATTCTTGTGGGGTCCAATTTCGGACAGCCCTCAATAACCACAAAGTCCTCTCCAATGCTACATTTGTCTAAATTCCCAAAGCTAACCTAACCGGCCGTCACTATTTAACAAGTCAAAACCGTGAGGTTGACAATTTCAGTAGCTACACCAACACACCTAAGCCAAGAGTTAAGTCAGTTAACCAGACGAACAATTTGAATGACTTTTTATTTAATTTTCATGTCCTTTCCCTGCCAGCTTTCGTTTTATGAGCGATTACACCTCCATAGACCCATCACTCCATTCCGAGCGGCAATCACCTGCCGCTACTAGGTTTATTTTTTTCGTTCTCGTTCTACCGTTTCCTTTATTGAATAAGCAGAACTTAAACTTTGTCAACGGAAAGGAAAATTCCTTCAAAGGAAATCATCGAGTAAAATGTTGTTAACGCGATGACGACAGAAAAAAAAACAGAAAAAAAAGGAAAAACTGATTTTCATTTATTTCGAGGGACGTTTTCTTCAATTTGCAAAGAGGAAAACCAATTGATTATGATTTAATATTTTTTATTTTTTTGTGCTCCTTCGGGTTCCTTTAATAATCGTCAATAATTGAGGTTAGGTTCTGTGCTGTTATTCAATGTCAGGAGTGGGTGCAGATAATGTTTCCTTATTTTCTTTTGGTCAGGAGAAAACAAAAATAAATTGTAGCATTGATTTACCAACAACATATCGATTTTGAGTCCAATTTGAGAATGACACAAGAATTTGTAAGTGTTGTCCTTTTTTGGAAATTTTCAATAAAGACAGAGCCTGCAAGTAATTGTTTCCTCTGAAAGGATCTAAACGGTTTTTGATCTGAAAAATTAATAAGTGTCATTGTTCAACACTAAAAATGGATTTGGCAGAGAAAAAGAAAAAAAGAAAAACAAAAAGGATTTCGTTGCGGGCATGCATGAGACAAAGGTTGATGACATTCCGATCACGTACGTTCACATGCTTTGAAGATGGTAGGCACGGGGTCTATGTCATGGGCAGCCGTGGGAGACCGGCATTGCCTTGTATGATGGAATTTAATTTTGCCTAAGTGTTATCCTTTTATTTTTGCCATGTGGCCGCTGAGATTCAATTATACGGCTGTGGATGGTGGTGTGCTAACAAGATTTGCTGCGACACAATGGAAATGTTAATAAAATAAAAATCTTGGGCGAGACTGCAGATTATGAGATTTGAAGGATAATTTGATTTTATTTAGTTATGGTGGATGGAGGGGGAAAATAAATGCAGGCTCTTGGGGTTCTTTTGCTGAATATACATGCATGCATACCTGTGTATGAATACAGCAATAGCTTGTGCTGTGACAAAGAGCTGTCACTTTAGAAGAGAGCTCCTCGCCAGGAGATTTATTAACAAGCACAATAGAAAGAAAGCTGTGGAATACTGTGTCATTTAAACACGTGATTTAAAAGCCTTCTAGCAACAACCAAGGCATAGACCAGGTCACAACAATCTCGGATTCTTGTCGTCACGGACAGAACTGGGACAAGTTAACATCTGTACCATCTACTGTATTTCTCTGTCTAAGACCTGCATACATACAAAAGATAACGTCCATCTAAGCGCTAAGTAGTTTAAACAGACTGTTACGTTAGTTAGCCTAGTGCTTGCGCAAGGAAACGGGAAATCATACTTGATATACTCGTAACGAGAGAAGAAACCAATTGGGTTTTATAAGCTGGCCAGCTCTGTAAATGGTCATATATTACTCACTCATGGCTAAATAGTGGAATGATTCCAAGTCCCAAGGAGTTTGAACAGCCCTCTTGGTGCGTCGATAGACAGTGCAATAGCATCAAAAACAAGGTAAACCTATGAAAATAGGTTACTCTGACAATGGACACCCAGAATTAGACCCAACACAGACATGAGTATAAAGCGACAGCGTATAGAAATAAGCTGAAATGGTACCCCGAACTGAGTAGGCTATGGAAGCTTCAGTGCATTCGGGTTCGACAGTAATCCGGACTGCTTCCGCAGGCCACAAACGAAAATAATTAAAATTGAATGAGGCTATCACGCAAAAAGTTATACACAGACCAATGATAGCAAAGCCTCTATCCTATCAGAAGAAAGACTAAGTCCAGAGCAGCAGCATGTGGCGAATTGCTGGAATAACACTCGCAATGAAATGCTTAAAGAGAGTGTCACGGAACCTAAAAGCAGAGTAATAAGACTCTTCACTTCAGAGCTGAGTACAAGTTCAGTTTCGTGATTACGACATTACCATGTTATAAAAGGCTACACGTTTAGGCAATCTTTACAAAGACGTGCATAAGTCTGATTTAATTGATAGAGATCAACAAACTTTTACCGGTACATCAAACAGTGGACTTGGTAGAGGCTCATGGAAAATATGGTCCGATAAAAGCTCGCTTGCTGATTCCAACTTAGGCGTAATATACTCACACCATGTGACAGAAGGCCTTAGTTGTGTTAACTAAACAGAACCTGAACTACATCTCTTGCAAGTCCCTGTCCGGTGAACTGATTGAAAGTTATCGGTACAGTTAGCCCTGACAAGTCCTCGAAAAGAACAAAAAATCGATATTATTTTAAGTCCTTTATAATAGTGGTAATAGAGATGCAAAATTATTTGCTTATCTATGAAGGATGAGGATAATGGAGACCGAATACTTGAATACCGCATCTGGTGGTGTACCGCAAAGGATATAAGTCCGAGCACCGTCACATGGATCCAACCTATGGATATTTTTACAAAAAAAATTGCGGCAATAAGCGCCCTTCGCCTACGACAAACCAGGATGTGGAAAAGGTATGTGTCCTTTACAGACTTCATCTTTACTTCTTGACAAGCGGTGAAATCATAAACTCCTCCTCCGTATTTATATTCACGATATGCACAAATGGCTCAAAAACGGAATGCACCGGCTTAGGAATATTCTCAGGAATTTCCAATAACTTAGTCCATAGAACTTCCCAACTACCCAAGAGTGTTCCCACCCGAAATATACATATGTTATCACCCAGGTCTGCAGACTTATCCACTCTGAGCACATTGACATACAGATGTGCAGGTAGACGTAAAGCCCAGGATCACGCTCTGGTTGATACTGAGACCCAAAGGCTTTGATGGAAATGAAATCGCCAATGAGCTAGCTAGAAAAGACTTGGAATCGAATGACCAACAAGAGATCACTGAGTTCTAGCGCCTATCATTCTCCTCTGGTCAGAAAGTTTTTTTAGACTGTTTTTAGTTTTTTAGTGGTTACTGCATTGGACTATGGAACAAGGGGTTCAAAGAAAAAAAAAATGGTGCAACAGGGACCCAGGCTTAGCTTTTCATAACCATTCGTGTTGTGGTTGTTATATTCTTTACACAAATATAAGGGGCCTACTGTTTAATGCCATGTCCAAAGGGCAATTTGTTATTTGAGAAGCTTTCTCATGATAAGTTATACTCTCGGATGTTTGCCAAAAACTCACGAGAGGTAGGCCCGTGAAAAAACTGGGATTCGAACTTTCAAACTGGCTTCTCATAGTGCAGTCACTTAGGTCAATGATGGTGTCATGGTCCTTAATACTAATAATGCTAAGCTACTTTGAGAAACGGTTTCCGTTCTACAATACCAATGATGGACTAAGGCAATACCATATGCTGGTAGAGTACCACAAGGATCGGTATTGAGACCTATCTTATGGAACATTAGGTACGATAGGGATTTAAGACTTGGAATTCCTAATGAGACAAAAATCATAGGCTTTACCGATGATAAAGGAACTGCGGTAGCAGTGAAACACCTGGAAGACATAGAGGACATTGGTAAGGAATGTATCAGAAAAGTGAGGCGATTGATGGCAGCAGTTGGATTAAAGCTACAAGAAAAGAAAGGCAATAACCATCAGGGTATGTGATCAAGATGTAACGTCAAAACCGGCTAAAGATACCTAGGTGTGATGATCGATGTTAGACTAACTTACAAGGAACACATTGAAAGAACATCCGACAAAGCTGCAGACAACAAAACTGTCTAGTTCTTTCAAGGGTCAAGGATGATGTACTGCACCATCATAATGTATGCGGCTCCAATATAGGCCAAAGTAGCGACAGTGCCGACTTAGTCTTAGAGGACACACTAAAATTCGCCACGAAAACAGGTTGGTTCAGACTGGACTAGTTCTTGTACTCTCTTTTCAGCTATCCCACATCGGGGAACATAATGAATCCGCTGAGATCTGAGTGAGGATGCTTTCCTGTGGCTGCAGTCACTTCCACAACATACATACATAACTACCTACCTAGCCTGGAAACCTGGCCAGAAACGTCTATTATCGAGTTCCGGTTTGACGTCGAGTTGCAATGAAACTCGAAGAGCTTTAAGCTTTCTGTCATCAGTTTGGCTAAAACTCATAAAAAATTGTTAAGAACTGTGTTTGAAGAAACATTTAAATCTTCAGCTACTTATACTTTACACTTTCGACAACCTTCTACCGTTCCCCAACAGTGCCGTAGTCCACCACCCTATTTCTGGTAGGAAATTTCAGTTGGTCTGTGGAACACAGCATCTCTCTGTCTAAGTCTGTGTCAGGTATGGCTAGCACCATTCACACAACATATTCACAGGAACGTGCTTATCATTTAAAAGGTCACTGTCCTACTAAAGTCCAAGCCCCTCAAACATACTCGTAATGGTATTATTTTGACTACACTCATTGTTCCCATTTAACCATATTTATTATTCTCCTCAAAAATTGGGTTGACACTTTTGGCAGACTACACGCCTTGAGCCATATTATACATTTTATACTTACACAACCCTGGACTACGAGACCGAATACGAGTAAGGACACGATGTAGTTTTCCTGAAATTATATGAAAATCATATGCATCTCCATGGGCACCACACCAGTTGGAAGAGAGTGAGACAGAAAATGCAACTCTACATGATTTAGATGCCTTTCGGCAATAATTTGTCCTTCTCTCCCTGTGTATGTAGTCTCTGCTGTAATGGCATTGCAATGGTAATGTCCTTCCAGAGGATCCATTGCAAAAATTTAATTATTTGTCATAATAATGCAGAACGGGGATAGTTGATTACAACAACGACCAGGGATAGATATACGAGTATTTATGAGAGCAACGACTTGTATGGAATGCGGATGTTCTAGTTTACTGCTGGGGTGTATATGATTAATCGGAGATGATGATGACTCGGTCGCAAACACAAGGCATTCTGCCAATTTTCTCATTTACTAAATGAATAGACAAAATAGTTTTAACTTTCCAGCAACAGGGGTCATCTCAAATTGCATATCCTTGCATTTTGTTGTCAAAGGTCATTGTACACCCTTCTTCATAGTCGCCGTCGTAGTCGTAGTCGTCGTTGTCGTCATCGTCATTATGGTCATCATCCTTGTTGCAAGCATTGGGGAGTGTGACTTAATGAAAGGGTACTCAACACCACTTAACACCTTCAATAAACAACCAGCCGGTGATGACGGCTGTTGATAAAACGGAATCCGAAAAGGGGGAGGCGAAAAAAACACACGCCCTTAACACAGCATAATTTAATAAAAGCGATATAAAAGGATTCACACTTATTTTTTTGCGCTACTGTCGTTTATTTTTTTTTCGTTTTTGTATTTTCACACCATTATACTTCCGGTTGGCCCTTGTGCATAAATTATGACACTAATTAACACGCGAGATATAAACTCGTACAAGTGTTACTCCTGCAAAAGAGGGCGGCTAGGGGTGGTGGTGGTGATGGTTAAACGAACCCCCTAACACCAACTCCATGGCAAAACTAATTTTTTTATGGCTAATAAAAGAGTGACTGGTAGTAGATCTCATTTTACACTGATTAATCTATAATCCGATTTAATTAACAAAATGGATTTATAACCTCTTTTAGTGGATTTAAGGGTGGTCGATTTTCGATAGATGCGATGAGTGATGGCAATGTGCATGCAACAGTGTGGAATTTATCGCAAAGTCATTTCAACAATCAATTAGTAGAAGTACTCATGGAGGTCAAAGTGATCCGACTTCCTATTACTATCCTATCCGGGCCCTATTACTTACAGTTTTGGGCCTTTTTTCCCCTTCAATGACGAACCGGAATAGGCAGAAACACACTCAAAGACAATTACACCTACACCCTCTATCTGCATATCAACTTCCTGGAACTATTCCCTCAGCCATCTCCTATCAACCTAGACACGAACCCATGCGAGTGAAAATTCCCTAAAAATGTCCCTCCTTGAAAATATGTCCACACTGTTAAGCATTCATTAAACCAAATTACCTAACAAAGCTCCATCATCAACAACAACCCACCCACCACCCAAACAGGAGAGAATCACCATCACCACTAACACCGGCAAGCAGTACAAGAAATTATAATTCTGACAACCTTACCAAACCGATTACCTACCCCAATATGAATGCGCTTAATCCAGTGATCTGAATAAATAGCAGCAAGCCAGGATACCAGGGAAATTATTACCACCTGTGTATGTGTGGTGAAAATGATGTTGTGGGTAAAATGTAACTTTTTACAGCGCAATCTCACCACACCAGAGGGGTTGGTATAACAGTTTTACCCCTATCTACCCCTCATTATCCACCTGTTGGACAATTATTTAGGGGTGAATGAAACATGTGCTTATTCCTCAATGGGGGTGTGGGTAAATTGAGCCCAAATGATAACAGTATGGTGAATTCAGAGAAATCCTTTGTTCTGCGTCCGATATGGTATGCTCTACATCCTGGTGGTGAATGAACGCAGAGATTTGCCTTCAGTTCGAATTTCATTGTCCTGCCGATTGGATCGGGCTTCTATACTTCGATCGTCTGTACTTCTCATCAATTCAGTTCGATGCGGCTTTGTGTGGTGACTAATTGCGTGCGGTGCAAAACGGATTAACCACTTGTGAAGTGATTTCATCCTTAAGATGTTTTAAAAAAAAAAAAAAACGCCGGTTATGTGTTTTCTACATTTGATTCGAAAAAAATAAAAAAATGTGCGGCAGTGTGAAACGATAATTCCCCAAAAAAAAGGATAATTTAAACGAAAACCATAAAAAGGCCCACCTGCCTACGATCTGAAAATGTAATGATGGTTTTTTTTTATTCAGTCCTTGATCTTATACGAGAATTCTATATCCCTTCGGGTTCCCTTTTTTTTTAAGATCCTCTCACACACATTATCACGTTTAGGAAGTAGGAGTACGGTGTATTGCATAAAATATTCAATCGTTCAACTTTGAATATTTAATAAATACACCGCATCCAGGGAGAGACGTCTGTATGTGCACACAACATTGGCAATTTCAAAAGGATACCAGAGAGTTTACATCTTGTCTTGCATGTTGGTCACATACACCTATGTTTCCTGGTACAACGACGACGACGACGACGTTACCGAGGAACACATCAGGACATGACTCACAAGGGTTCACCTCGCACGTAAAAGTGTTTCAAAGAAAATGTAAAATTAAATGGTAACTGAATCTCTACACAGCTTGTGAAATGTTGTTAATACTCATGGAATTATTCCGTACTAACTGAAAACGAAGGAGACTAGAGTCCATCAGGATCCTTGTTCGTTTTCTAAAACACTAGTAAAGTTCATCTTCAATATTAAAATGTTTTTGGTGAATAACAAACAGGTTGCTGCTTAGATGTGTCCACATATCCGCCTACATACGTAGGAAGATACATATCTAGGCATCAAGGATTCTTCTTGAAATCTTATACATAATTAGACATGGAAATTCAGAACTTGCGGTCTGGGGAGATATACTATGACTAATTAAATTTTGCCAATTGGGAGAGAAGTGTTCTATGAAAATGAATAATTCTGGCCTTTGTAAATTGAAACGATCCCATTCGGTATTGCTGTAGGTGATACAATAGGACATTTCATATATTCATGGCTCTGGGGGTGCTACAGCAAAGTAATTTTGAGGCGGAATTTGAGTTGGAAAACGTTTTCAGAATATTCACTTTAGTTGTTAAACGTTTTAGTTTCAAATGCGATCTTTTGGAAAATGCTTTCTATGAAATCTCTCAATGGACTAAGGGATGTGTCAAAAAAAAAAGGACCTTGTCCTTTCCCAGAATTACATACATATGTAGCATGAACTTGAAACTTGCCTATTGCGCTTACTTAGCTGGAAATCCAATATCCTTGAGAGTGGTAAAGAAAGCCACTATTGCCCTGAACTGAGGATTAGGTTAAGTATTTGGGTGCATTGTTGGCAAACAGTAGTCAGTCAGTGGCTCACTTAACAAACTAAAGAATTTATGGTGCCCAGTTATAAGACTACTAAACTAAGCCAGGCATATATGAGTGACAGAAGTTCGTACAATTCAATGTTCCTCAAGAAACTTGAGAGCTACAAGGGTGTGGTTTCTTTTGGTTGCTAGTGTTGGACAATCACCCAAAGTCTTTAGTGGGTAATCATATTCGTATGCTTGCTTGGATGAAGCCTATTACGCAATGTCCTATCGTGCCACCAACAACTGCTCAGATCTTGAATTCCTTCTGCAAGACACAGTGGCTCAAATGGTTAGTGCGTTATATTACAGAGCAAAATTTGTTTCACGGCCCCACCTCTTGCGAACATTTGACAAACATCCAAGAGTGCATGAGAAAGTTTTTTAAATAAAATAAAAATCTCTTTCAGATAGATCTCTTCTTGTCATAGACTGGCCGTAACGATTTGAATGTAGCACATGATACACATATAGTAGAAAATACCAGCGCCTGTTAGCCTCCTTGTTAGATTCAAAGTGTTATATGGTGTTTGTCCTTAGGAAGGGCCTACGAGAAGATTAGATGTGACCCAGTGACAGAAAGACTCGCAGAAGACCCCAGCACCAGTATCTACATTAATTTTGAATCCCTCAGTATAGATAGCTCATTCTTGGTACGGATTATACCATCATCCACTTTTTAAAAAATTCTCATGAATATTCTCTGTACTGCTGTAGGTAAGCAACTGGGGACCACAATCACTAATTACATATTGGCGGTATGTGTATGCTTTGGAGAAATCCTGCAACCGAAGTCATCTTAGCTTGCTACAAAGATTGCCTTATAAATCCTTTAGCAAGGCTTATTAAAGACTATATCTCTGAGGTCTAGTCTATTGAACACTGCTCTATCCTCAGTGATCTTGAATTCCCTCTGCAAGACCCCGGCTACGTTTTTTTTCGAAACTTCTGTTTGACTGGAACTTCGAAACGCTTATCCCCTCCAGAGAGAATTAGAAAAAGGAGAAAGAGTATGCGTTCCTTTGAAACACGGAATTTATGTTTCATTACGGATGTATCAAAAACAGAATCAGAAGTAGGAGGAGGTGTTTATAGAGGTTCGTGGAATGTGAATCTCTACTTACCTTGGCGTATAGTCAATGTATGACATCATTGCAATGAACTTGACTGAGTTAATGGTTGGAAGCAGATATTAAAAAAAAAACTCAACCCCACTCTCAACGATAGTCTCATCAAACGATTAAGTCAGTAAATCTTTACGAAACCTCAGACTATCAAACTTGGATGACTACATTACATAGTCATGTTTATAGGGAGATCTGATGACTCAAAAAGTTGACTCACAAGTTAGGGGTATCATGCCGAATATACTCAACACAAGGAGATACTTCTTGCTTTTGCTACTTGCTTTCGTGGTATGAGGATGGAAATACATATTCCTATGAACCATTAAACGGCGAAAGAGTTTAAACGATTTAGTGCCTGTGATACAGTGAGCACCTATTGAGAGTGACAAAGAAATTCGTAAAATCATTTCTTCAGCACGGTTTGGTATTTGAAATGCAGTACTTTGGAAGCAGTACTTTGGAAACATTGTATTTCCAGCCCGTTCAGGCACTGGTATTAATTCGCTTCTATACCGGGTGACAGATATGAGTCAAAAATTAGAAAGACAACATAGCGGTTCTGTATTGTGACGGAATAGATAGATAGTACACACCAAAGGATTTTATCTGACCACACATCCCAGAGATGATCAAGCGAGTGAACTTGGTTCTAAGTAAATTGGCTACTCACTTCTTAGTATTTACATATATGCTTCACACTATATACAAACATTCGAATATATGAGCATAGATACACATACCCATAAAAAAGAGACCCAAATATGGAATTGAATAAAAAGTAAATGAAGTCCTTGAAGAAAACGAGGTTTTTAGCATCAGTAAAGCTGTTACAATTCTTACCAACTACACACACTAAGATGCTTCCGATCCGTTTAAAACCTCTGCCTGAGGTACGACAACCTTCTACTCTTCTGTATCCCGGACACACTGCTTTTAAGTGGCATGATCCCTAAAATGGGGGTTGGAACTTTCCTGTCGTCTCGAACCTAGGGATTGCGATTAGAAAATCCACTTTCATCGATGAAGCCGGGCAATGTAGTGGATGTGTTTTGGCTTTTTGGACTACATCCACATTTTGGACACCTCATAGAGTTCGCGGTTGTATCTTCTCCTACCTCGTCGAAGAATTTGTATCCCGAAAGTGCACAATATCTACTCTGCCTTCCTGCTTATCGTTGAGCAATTGGGTTTAGGTATATAGTAGAACCGACAGAATCAATGTTTTACAGAATATTCATTTCGTCTTTCAAGTTATGAGATTTGAACCTACATATGTACATTTGCATGGCCAAACCGAAGTAGCAGCGTTTTCTTGGTGTCATTCGTTGGAGTTTGCTTGGACCCTGAATTCATGATCCTTGTAAAGTTTAGGATTCAGACATGCACACAGTACGTTCCAATGTCTTATATGCTACATGAAACAGGAATATGCCTCGATAGTTCTTATCAGTTAGGCATAGGATCAGTGAAGCCTATATAGCGTATGGTCCAGTTCATCCACCCTTGTTGTGCTTTTGCTCTTTGATAACGTTTTTCATGCTGAATTTTCGAAGGGGGATTCTTTTCCTGCCCTAACACTCCTTCTACCTGATTTCCATTACATAACCACTGAAAATGCTTCTAATACACACCTACTACTCCCCGTTTTTCGGTTACTTGATTTCCTTTACTGCGAAAGCACTGTGTTTCAGACTTGACATTTCGATCTCTTTGAGCTGAAAGACTGCGTAGGCCCTTTCCTATTTACACAGAATATTCTTCTACTCCGCATGCATTTATCACCATAGCATTATTGTAATTCTTCCATTAATAAACAGCTCAACAACCCACTTTTATACAGGAAAGAAATATATCGAAAAACCGGTTGGTTGTTAATAGAGATTTTATTTCCTCGGTTAATAGAGATTTTATTTCCTAAGCAGAGGTCCATCTTGAAATATCTATTACTTGCGATTTGAACCACATACTTTCGAAGTAACATTGAAACGTGTAGCTATCTAATCCTTCGCAAGTCAAGCTTTTCTTTAATGAGTCTCTAGTCAATATAGGATTGCCTCTACACATAATGCGAGTCCTTTGAGTTCTGACTATCTGACCATTTGTGAAAATTCGTTTACTTTCGCAAACTTCAGAGTTTCAAAGAGCTCGAGCGAAGTTTGCGTTTAATTGTGAGAATAAACGAAATTTTTTGGTCAATTACACTTGATCCTTTAAAGTTTTACACATTTACTTTGATTGCATTCACCTTCGGATACCTGCTGCAGTGACAAGTAAGAAGCTGACCTCAGTACCTTTATCGTAACTCATTTCATGTCCATTACACCCTGAACTGTCTCCACTCTTTGATTAAGGATATCATTGTATTAAACAAGGACAAAAAAAATACAGACAGACATAGAAACCATTACATGTTAAGAAAAATGTCCTTTACCAACCTCAATAGAAAAAGAGAAAAAAAATCAACTTCTCTGTACATTATCGTTATCCTTTTCTATCCATTTTTGCTTTTATCTTCCTAGTTCAAATCACCTTCTACACAAAGCTCCTTTACGGATTTAACGTTTCAGTAGTTTCAAAAATGGCTTACATCGCATCTTCTTTGACGGAACAGAATCAGTGGAAAGGATTTCAATTCAATTCCCCAGATGATGAAGTAAAAAAAAAAAACGAGTAAAAACAACAAAAAACAGAAACACATTCCAACTCTGTGTTCTTCACATTTCTATGTACGAGTACACATTGTAAAGGATGCTACTGCACCCTGCAAGTCCACCAATAAATGCCATTTCCATTTCAATCATAAGGTTAATTTACCTTTGAAAAAAACAAACATCCCGCTTATCAAAAAGGCACCAACAAATTCAAAGGATCTCTGAATCATTTCCATTACTATCGATTTAATGCGAGTCCTTCAAAGGAGGAGAACTCTCCTGCTCTTACCCTCTCTGTATACGAGTCGATGGCAGTCATAATAATAATGTCAAATGCCTTCACAACATACGAGAGTATGGGAGGATATTTTCTTCTTTTCCAAGAAACACACACAGCAGATCAATCGGTATTCGATTGACTTCTCTATGTAAATCCTTTTCTATCCTCCAAGGCAAATATAAACGACTATGTTTATCGTTTGTTTCCATTATAATGGTGGCCCATGGTGGATCGGTAAAGAGCAGGTAATTTATTTGAAATATTTCCACTCTATTGTTATGGAGGATCTTTAAGAAGGATAACAGTTGACTTGTTTTTTTCTTGTTCCTCCTTTTTTTTTCTGTTTGGAACTCAGTTGATAGACAGATTATAACAATTGACTGGGAACGTTTTTAGCATAGGGAAATATTTCAGATAACCTGGCGGAGTTCCTACAGGGGATAGTTGCGCTCCTCCTTCTCGGTGGTACATGTTTACCTATTCTGAACGAGAAATTTATGGGATATCCTTGCTGGAAACTATCGAGGACAAGTGTGCAAAGACATTACATGAGAGGAAGAAAATACCGAAGATGCTATCTACATAGGTTTTTCCAGTTAAATTCTCACGGGGAAAATTTAAATGGATTCACATTTGTTGTAAGGATGTCGCTGAGAAAAAGAAATGAAATAAAAATCGGATTCCGAGGTTGTTGTGTTGTGTAATTTGCACATTCTCTCTAAGGGATTTTTAAAATTTGCACAGTTATTGGTACTTTACGTCCTTGTCAAGGATATTTTTGTATTGCGTTGCTATCTGTACTTTAAGAGAGACGTTAACAACTTAAGAAAATGCTATAAAACTTTGCTTAATTCCTTCTTGTGTTTATGTTCTAAAGGCAGTTACTACTGCCAACTAACTGACCCCTAAAAGTATACACTTTTTCCCATCTGCTCGACGTCAGTTAGAGGAAAGGTAAGGAGATATGATAACAGAGAAGTACACTGGTTTGAAACTCAGATATCCCGTAGACTTAATGGTTCTTGCCTTCGATTCGAGGCACAGTCAAGGTGAACCGAAACCAAAAAACATTTTTTCAACTCAAAGACCTTAGTCACTTGACTTATTCCACTCTCCGATATACATACGGTATATTCCTCTATCTCTGGGTTACAATCATGTTTAGCTTCAAGGAACTGAGCAATACAAGAGTAAATGTCACTGCTATTCGAGGGAAATTACCTTGAAATCACAGTCCTGATAAATAGGCTAGAAATTGCAGTCCATCTCATCCTTCAAAGTGCCAAAGCTAGATGGGATAGAATATGTAGTTAATTTCGAATTGCTTATTTTGACATTCTATAACGCTCTCTCCATTTGGAAAAGAACAGCGTTTCCAAGTGAGTCCTGAATGATGCTATTAGATGGTGGAAAACCACGACACGCTGACCAAGGTACACGGAACAGTCTCAATTGTCATATCCTGTGCTATGACTCCTTACAACCTGCCCTCGGCTCATTAACATACGGCTCATCAAATATACCAATATGGGACATGGGTCCATTTTTCGGGGATCACTTCCCGATATCCCTGACGAATCCTCGATATCCTTAGCATCAATATACCTTACGAAGTAACATACCTTCAAAACCAGCGAGGGTACGCTCTCAGGTATATATTCCAGAGATATAAACTTCCAAGTGACCCTGAACTTCCGGAAACATACACTGTGCTCCAAACAAAGGATGGGATCAATATCTGACATATAGCCATCTGTGTAGTTAGTTAGTTTGGTTGTGCTTAAGGTGCTAGAATGTGTGCAGAAGCGTCAGATTACACTAAATACCTGAACACTGCAATATAGTTTTTCGTTGTTGGTCAAGAAATGATTAGATCTTCCTCAGATCGTTGCCGTTAGAAGACGACGAATTTACGTGGCTAAGAGGATTATTCTCGGGAGAATCATGCATATGGCTGACTTGAAATATCTTGGGACTTTGAAAGTCTTCTGGCATGAGTTAAATTGTTGGACATTGGTGAAACTAAGTAGGTCACGGTTAAGAATAGCGTTAAGGATTCTCTCTAGTCATTGCCATCTGAGGAGCCACGCCATGAGATTAAAAATATCAATTACTGATAAATGTAGATACTCCAGTGACCTTTATCACTCGGAGGACATCACTCAACTACTCTAGATGTACTAAGGAAGTACTTCTTTGACAACTTAGAGGAAGTTGAGTTGTAAGGATATGTAAGGCAAGGAAACGATGTCCTATAACGCAGGGTATTTTGAAAATCCCACATATTTGGATAAAGTTATATCAGGAGATGTTTTTGAATATATTTCGGTCTACTAAAAAAGAAGGACATCTTGTAGTGTACTGCGATTCTATACACAGTCTGCACGTGATGATGAGAGTAGTAGATTTGGCAGTTTTTTTTTTAAGTCCCAGGTTTCATAAAAATTTAAGAAAGGATGCGTCCTATGATATGAGTTTAAATGACACTTTTTCAACCTTAGACTATTCACGATGCGATTTACGAAGATTGATGTACTCTCCCCAAGAGGTTCTGTTGGAGGTTTCATGAGCATATTCAGGCAGTTGGGATGTATGATAAGAACTAGTAAGGGCATTAAGTTTGTCTCTACTCTAAGTGTCTGTTGTTTTCTTTTGATTAATTTGGGTCACACGAGATATGTACAGGATTTACTAATAAGTGGATTGCATTCCTTTTCTTTAAACATTTTAAATAAATTCACCATCACCTGAGTGCATAAATAATCGATAGTGCAGCAATGTCTGACTTTTATTCTACAACAAAAGTACCATGAACCCGACACACAACTCAAGGGTATCATAAGTAGAAGGGACATGAATTTTTACAACTGCACTCCCCCCTCCAGTCAGCCAAAAACCAAAATTGGGTTTAAAAACAAGAGGAAGTACATTTCCAAAGTACACCTGAGTTTCTGTCCCTCTATCTTCTACTCTTGTACAGCGCGCGTTGAAAAACAAAAAAAAAAATTTCAAACAGAGGGTAAAAATGAAAAGGCAAATATGTATAGTATGTATTCCTCAGAAGAAAAGAAGGTAATTTCTCGCCAATTTCTCTCCTACTGCAGGCAGAGGGGTCCACCCAACTCTCCCTCTCTCTGTAGATTTTCCCTTCGTCCCTGCTCATTCATTTTTATTGGATTTACTAAGTGCCATATAAAAGCACAGAGAACATAGTGAATTGAAATGAATGCGGTTCGGCTTAGAAACTCGGCAAGTTCTTAAAAGGATATCCGTTTGGTGGAAAACTGAAAAAGGAGGTCATTGCACACCTGCTGCTGCTACTGCTACTACTGCTACTGCCTTCTCTTGGTTGATGTGTTTTTGCACCACAGAAACCCCATGTGAATGCAAGTTTTCTCCTTGAGTAGGTGCATTAGATGGTTGAATGTCCTTTTTGGTGTGCTCTCACCTCATCTCATCGGTTGGAATGATGCCTCGTTATCCTGAGACGGGTGCACTCATCGTAGATTAGCGATGAGATCTGTATGTGTGTGTGTGTGTGTGTGTGTGTGTGTGTTTTCGAAGAATATGAAAGTGTCATTATCCTAACGGCTCCGAATGGGGTTAATATCTAACTCAAAAAACTTTCCTGCTACGGAAGATAGAATGGAATAATTAATTTCTCTAAATTTAAGATTTCTTCATTCTCACCTCGAAAAGAGGATGTGTTTGTGTGGTTTTTGAAAAGAAATTCTCAAGTTTTCGTATTATTTCTGGTATCCTTATGAGATTTTGGTATTTAGTTGTGCAGTCCCACCCAGTATGGTGCACTGGAAACTTAATTGTAGAATTTCGAGAATAGAAGGCAGAAAATCGATGAGATTGCAGCTTCGGTTTGTTTCGAAATACTCAAGTTTTGATTTGATTTTAAAATTAAATTCTCCACTTACTACAATACAAGTAGAACTGAAGCAATTTCTTCATTTTCTATATCCTTGCCTGTTCGCACCATTACGCACTCTACGTGCTCCATTAACTATCCTGATTTTGGACTATCACCAATCTGTGCAGATGAATTACACTACAAATAAATTAATTTTTACGATCGTCCTACTCGTACTATGTCAAGGAAGCACTTCAAGATAGAAAAAATATGCATTAAGCCTTTTATTCATACCATCAGATATGTGTATCCTATTTTAGGAAATTGCTATGCATATGTCCTTACTTATACTTTTTCTCACTGTATTTCAAATGAATATTTCCGGTTCCAATTTGCCTAAGTAATGCCATTAGATTGTCATGTCCTTCTACTACCATCTTACTTTCCCTTTAATCCCTATACTCTAGAGAAAGCGTTTCCTTTAATTTTCCGCTCTGTTAGATGTCCTTGGGATATCCCAATTGCTAGGACGTGTGACTGAAATATATCAGGCTTTTAGTGAAGTTGAAGGTAATGCTATGGCATCCTTTTACTTCAAATTGAGTTGCACACAGCATAGCGCAAGGAAAATCAAACATTTTCAAAAGGGCCATGAACAAGAGCAAAAGAACAGGTGAAAAGGATTAAAAAGATGTTTGATGGCATTTTTCAATGACACATTTGCACATAGGCACGTACTACTATAAAGGGATAGAACTGGGAACATTTTTTTTTGTATTTTTAGTTTAATTTTAAATTTTTTTTTAAATTTCAGTATATGGTCTAAAAAATAAAAATACTATCATAAATTAAAAACATAATGTAGATCCTATGTCAGAAGGATAATAGCTAAAGGTAATACGGATTAGTCTGATAAATGTACAAAGTTGTGACTAGAATTGTGAAGCAAATGCTTGTTATGTGTATCGTCAATGTTCAAAACTGAAAAAGTGTAAAACTAATAACAAAGCACGCGATGGAATTGCTTGGATCTTTGCACTTTTTTGGACTACTAACTGCAATTGGAATAATCTCACAAGGTAAGTAAAAATGCAATTTATTTGTTAGATAAGCTAAAAATTTTAAAATTTAAACCACATATACTTAACTGCCAATTGCAGTATTTGTTTACTTAAGATTTTATTTATTTAAAATCCTTCTTGCCTCGAAAAGGCAACCAAAGTCAAAAGGTACGTAAGGTAAACGCTTGACTTTTTCCAAAATAGTTCGAGAAGGATTACTCTCAAAACAATCGTTAAATGGGATATCTACTTCAACATATTTACACATTATGAATAATACCAACACGTACCCCCAAAACTCCAAAGATACACATTAGGGTATGTTCTAAAAAGTACTACCTTTTGATTTAGAGAAATTCGGGAAGAAGTGGATTCTATTTATATTTTATAGATAGTAACACTGTCATTGTTTATATATGTATGTAGATGCATATAGATAGTAAGGTCAAAGGATAGTTTTCTGTACAATGCCATTGGAAAGCATAGGAATTTGGCAATATTTGGGTCGACGCCAGGTCGAGCATGAAAGGAAAAAGCATAACCTCTTTCAATGGTTTCTACAAAAGTTGCAACGGTGTAGAGAAAAAGAGCTCTTTTTGTACCTTCCAGATACATTTCCCACCACTAGCTACAAGTTCGTTAGGTCCAGAGTAACAGTTTGAAATACTTTTAGAAAATAACTCTTTTCGGTTGTTTTCTAATAAATTCGAAAAAATTAATCTTGCTGCCTATACACAATATGTATGACCACGCCCACTTTTTGGGGATATTTTTCTTAAAGAAACAATTTTCATTAATTTTCTTAAAAGGATTTGAGTTTTGCTATATATATTTTCAAAACACACTATCATAGGAAAATATTTGCTTGAAGATTTGACCTGTTCAACATTGATAAGTTTATCAGTTCGGCTGGTATTAACAAGTTGGCAGCTCAGCTTTACGGTTCGATTGTATGTCACTATTTTAACCGCTATACGGGTCACAATTTATCTAAAAAACATCTCGAAATTGGAGCCATTTGAAAGATATAAGTAGTTTTGCATGGAAAGTAACTTTGAGCTCGCAGCTCTAACAAGATTTCTTAGTTTCAACCCAACTAGAAAAAAGTGTTAACCACTCATAATATATGGACTACTATGAACTGATATAGTGCCTCGAAAATCTGGGTATGGATTTCGAAGCTCAATAAGGGACACCTTCAGACCAAAACGTACCACAACAAAAATTATCGAATTAGCAGCACCAAGATCTACATACGTATGTAAAACATCCAGAATGCCGTTTTGATATGAACACATGGCGTAAAAGGCATTTACCCAATTTGACAAAGACACGAACTTTTCTATTTCGATTCCAAGATTTTATAGTTTAGGGCACAGACACAACATCCTCCTCGTTTATAGTTACTATAGAAATCGTTGAAAGGAACACCAATTCTTCTGGCCTATTTGGGAAGCAGACACTGAATCGTGTCTAAAGTCATTAAATCCATTCTGGGCAGATTTGTTCAGAAAAGAGACATGCATCTAAATGGCCTGGAATCCAGTGCAAAGACACAACACGTTCGACGGCGATCTTATTAAGAGATACGCAATTCCAAACTAACCATCGCTGCTGGTCACGATGAGAATATCCGTTAATGATAATCCATTACACTTAAGCCAAGACAAGACTACCTTCAAGATTTTACAGTGATCTGGAAGGCGAAAAGATCTGATGCTTGTAGGTTGCTTGAAATCGTATAGAATCGATCCACACTGTCCTCAAGACAGGGAGCAATGATCGTACTAAAATTTCAATCTAATAACAAAGGCGACGAGTGTCCTTGCAATACCTTAACTTTAAATGAAATAACCTTTTTAAAGACGACTGCCTTCCAGAGCGAAATTTCGGCAATACCTATTGTCAATTGAATAATTCATAAACCTTTCAAGACTCCTCAAAATAACACAAGTCTTGTAATATAAAAATGGACTATATTGGCTCTATACAAAGGTATAGAGTCAAATGACTTTTTAGTTAAGTCTACAACCAATAAATTGAAAAAAAAAATCATAAGACGTACTGTCTTTTGAAGTCCATTCAAAATAAGAGGCAATCCAAGGAATACATATAACTATGTTCAATATCTCAGCACATGTGGTCATCAAAAGGATTTTAAGTAAACAGCTTAAAACACCTTCTGTTTTCGATCTCAAAAAAACAATTGCTTCGGGTCAAAGCAAAGAGAAATAATGAAATACAACATCGTCCAGGTAAACGCCTTAATGCGTGAATGCCCTGAACCCATGACTATGTCGCATAAATCGGGCGATATGTGTCTAATGTCTTTGACCATGAACTTGATAGAGCATGAATTGTCCGCCACATAACCTTGAGACAACACTGTCACTGAACAGTGATTTTTTTTTTACCCAGTTTTGTGGTATGGGGTGGCGTCTTGTTAAAACCACATCTGTTTCAAGTCGTCCTCTTAAATTTATCCCACAAACAGTCAGTAAACGTGGTTCAATAGGAATCCTCACTTACTGTGATTGCGTTTCCAGCATGTGTTCAACCGCACCCGCATCCTGAAACCATCATCACCAAACGCTCAATTTGTGTGGCTGTAATGGTCTTTCGTAAACGGCTTGGGGGTTGTTGACTTCCACAAATGCTACCATTTTCCTTATTAACGAAAAGTAATGAAAATCATTCGAAAACTTGCCGAACTCGAAATTTGATAAAAAAAACAATAGATACTGTCACCTGGATATGAAAATGGTTTATTCCTCCTTCTATTACCTGTTTTTAGTACAAGTTGTCTCACTGAGGCTTCCTCTCCCAACTGGACAAACAGGTATGCGATCGACCTCCAAAAACTCATTCGATTTCCTCTTTGCTTACATTAGCTACAGAGTATAAAATATATGTACATCCATTCGATACCCCTGGACATTGATGATAACATTCTCCTCTACTTGCTATCAATACAAATGAGATCAAGCAAATTGTTTCCCTAAACGTCTGTCACATCCTTTAACCAGAAAATTGGCAAAAGAGACCATTCAGTCTCACCTAGGAGTATCTCTCCTTAACAAAACAATAATTAAATTCTTAAAGCCCTTATTGGCAATTTAAGGCGCATAATGGAATGCATCTGAAAGGATTCTCACACCCTCACACACATACATACATTCCCCAGAATAAATTAAGCAATTTTAAGGATAACATTCAACTCGTTGACTTGGTCATGGGTTATAGGTCACGAGGCATGTCGTAAAAAACTCCAACAACAATAAAATCTGTAATGAATAACAAATACCCAGAAAGGAAGAACAAAAAAAAAAAAACAAACAAAATATGCGTGTTGTTCTTTATCTCATCGTCCTTTCTGACAAAAAGGATTCCCTCGGAAAAAGGCAACACAAATATATACATTATCCGGCCGTTGTTATTCCTATTTTAAATATATTTATTCATATGAATGGAAAAACACTTTTGAACCCTTTAACCACAAGGATCCTCCGCCACACCAGCACTGGGGGCAAATTGGACCCCTTTAAAAGAGTAATTTTGTGAGTTTACAAAATTTATACACACAAACAGAAATGAAAATAAATTGTTGGTAATTACTCCCCAGGGGAAGTTTTAAGCCGGAGTCCTTTTCTCGTCATGTTTCCTCTCGTCTTACTTTAAACGACAATTGTGAAATGGAATTTTTCAGTCAGTAGTCAGCATTCAGGCAGTGTGTGTAGTGTACCACAATCTACTCCCACAATTGACATGCAATCCTTTGTGGTATTATCTACCGCTTGTATGTATTTTATCCTTTGCGGAATTTTCTGCGCATTTCACCTGTTAATCGTATGGGAATTCTTGTCGTTGTGCTTCCACATCCACACTTGTGTGGCAGAGAAGGCAGACATTTTTGCATATTTCCAAGTCGTACTGACGCAATTGTATCCTTTGATGAAGATTTAAAAATACGCTGTCCTGGAGAGAGAAAAAAAAACAACACACAACACACAGAACGCTTAATGACAGTTGGTTGAATAATCAGCATGTGAAAGAATCCGTTTTTGCGCATTCAAGGATTCCAGAGATTTCATCGGCTTTGAACGAAGTTCCTCTCTCTTTCTCGTTGAATTCAAAGGAACCCCCCCACTCTTCGACTGAAGGATTAACGATCAAAGAAACACAAAATTGATTAATATTGAATGACAAATCAATAAGGACTCCTGCAAAACGAAAAACTTTTCAGTCATACTTTTCTTGAAAATTGCGTGTGTCAAGGATATTTTTCGATTATTATTGACTGTGACACATTATCAAAGCCATTTTTACACTTTTCAAGGATATCCACTTGCACGTGGTGGTGGTGCTGGTGGTATATCAAAATTGACTTCTTAAATACACGGAATAGGTGTAAAGTGATTGACATATGTGTTGTATTCCGTCTGTAAGTGGTGAACTCTTAAATTTGTTTATGCAAATTCTCGTCCTTTGCTTTATCCTTATTGTAGGTAGGGGCGACCCACAAAAAAAAAAAAAAAACCCTGTCACTCCTTATTTATTCTACGAATTATTGCCTGCTTGCCTGCCTGCCTGGCTGCAAGGGTGTATTCGTTTTGGCTTCATCCTGTGCGAATTGATTGAAAGTTCGCTTAGGCAAGAAGGACTGCGGAGGATATCGTTGTTTTGAGGTTATTGTGGAATGATGTATTGGCACTTGGAATTTTGTTTTTTTTTTTTTTTTCCGTTGTCAACTTTTGTCACACGGAACCGAAATTATCGGGAAATGTCATTCCCCGTCTAAAGGATCTATATATACATACATATTTTATTTATTTCCAGACATTTCATGTGTCGTTCCCTGTTCGTTCCGCTTTGGATATTACATTGATGTAATAGATTTTTATTGATCCTGAATGAGTGACAAGGGTGGCAAAGGAAGTTGATTTGTGTAGATTTATTGGAGTTACCTTTTTTTTTTATTTTCATGTCGACAGTTTTATTGATTTGTAGAATATCGGAAAGCATTTCTTCTTCTGGGCAGATAGCAAGGATTGAAAGTGCTAGTCAAGGATATCCTTGTAAAGCGGACGATAACGAGGATACTCTTTGACATTAAGTGAAGACGGAGTAAAGGATGGTATGGAAATGAAATGGTCAACCATTCGGTGTTCTCCTTGGTCCTCCTTCTACAAGGTGAGCCAGATCTATGGATGTGGAGTGGTAGTTGTCTGTCTATTTCTGATTCATATGAGTTCACGTTGGTGGAAAGTTTAAATTTGGACCAGATATTGGGTAATGCTAACCGAAAGACGTGAAAATAAATTGGGTCTCCTTACATGTTTACGAGGTTGGTACACGAAGATGGAATTGCAGTAGTTCGCCTGGTTGGAGTTTTAAATTCAATTGGTGACTGCATGGGGTTGGCTTCCGTCAACAATATTATAAGGACATGCAAGCATGCTCATCCAACTTTCTCCTTTACCATCGCGAAGTGCAGCCTTTAGTTGATTGGAGCCCCTAATCATAAAGAGAAGTATAGTGCAGTTGCAATCATGAAAAAAACTTGTTTGAGCTCAAAAAGAACTCCTGCTGCTATTAAATTTATTAGGTGAATTCAGGACAAGTTCGACACACATTTTCTGCAGGTAAGACCCGATTATTGGATGAGGATTACCATATTGGGTCAAAATTCTTGGGAAGACGCATTTCACTTGAGCAAAACACACAAATATAAATATTTGGTGCTACACTTACATATAGGGTCTAGGATCTGGTTTCTCCCAACCATTCCTGCTATACGTGTTTTATTCTTCAGTGCTTAAGGCCATGTCCGGTGGATAACTCTTGTTAGAGAAGGTTTTTTTTCTGAGAGAATTATATTGTCGGTTGCTTGTCAAACGATAACGCTCCTGAAAACATATTCAGTGCTTTCCACTAAGAAGAGAACAATACCACCAATAGGGTGCTTAACACTCACTCTCCATCATCTTAGATAAGACATTCGTCGTACACACTGTGGATGCTTAGTCCGGTAGTCTGCCCGAGAAAAAGTTAAGACACTGATCGTGAAGGAAGGGGGACAAGTCCCGCCAATGTACGCTCACCATGCCCTCCACATCATAGCAGTGTATTCCAAGTGGACGTGTTAACAATCACAGAAGCAACATGAGAATTATCCACGAAATTACACTCTAGGAAGGTGTTCGATATCTAACCCGGCAAAGCACGCTTTCATTGCAACCATCTCCTCTACGGTTTTTGAATCCTAACTTGTGAAACGTTGCTGCAACAAGATCATATACACTATACTGAGTTCCAGGACACGCCAAATGAATTCGAATGCATCAATGGCAATGGTCCCTTATTTTGTTCTATCTCCCCTAGTACTTGTAAAATATAGGGAGCATTCTCATCTTATCGTGTCTCGAGGAAACTCTGGATAAAGCACATTAAAACTCAAACCAAGCAGATTCTATCACTTAATGGAACGAACTTAGACCTCTTTAGAGTGATTATTACCTCCTGGCGGAAAAATGCAAACCAAACACAGAAGATCCTATATTTGTATGCGAATGCCCAAGGCTGTACAGAACTAGAACTAGATGGCACTCGGTGAATGTGCCTTCGAAAACCTTGGCAGTCTGTCGGGAAAGCCACTGTTCCGGGTTAGGTCACAGAGGCCGGTGTGTTATATCAAAGCCACAGCCAAACTCTTCCACGAAAGGGGTTCACTGTGTTCCCATTGATGATCCGAATGCTCCTTGCATATGTATGCATTACCGAATTCCCATATGACGTACTGTCACTCCTTTTACCTACCTAGTAAGTCCTATCGCCGGTTTCCCTGATGACAACACAGCTTTTCTGAGAAGTTTCTAGTTTTCTAGTCTATCCGTACATAAATTGCAAAATTACATAAATAATTCTTTGTGAAAATGTCCTCAATAGCAACCCTGGACTAGCCACTCCGCCACATAAATGATGGCAGTAAAATTCCGGTTTAGGGAGGAGTGGCTTAGATTTGGTGTGTAGTCAAAGAGATTTGAGAAAAAAGCTACCTTCTGAGCTGAAGTGATGCTTGTTGTGTTTTCTGGGCAACTTCAGTTGGAATTACAGGCAATGGTAGAGAAGAAAACAGAGGATCACAAGACAAGAGAAGTTGTCATCATATTCCATGACTTTTTCTTACGCTAGAACGAACCTACAACAAGCTTCCCAAGTAAGTGATCTATCATACTTCCTTTGTGAATAGAAATAATCTGAACTTGGCTAAGAATGTAGGAAGAATAATTGGTGTGGTTGGAAGTGTGGAAAAATAGGAATTTACCTCAATAGCATCCCTGCTTTAGACGTTTTCCACTTCAGGTGATGGTAATTGTCTTCCGTTATTAATAGGTGGAGTGTAGGCTTTATGGGTGAATGAGGCCGAAAGCAGAAAATATACTTTTGAAAAGAAAGGTGATACTTGCTACAATTTCTGGGCGACTAGTAGTTCAGCTGGAATCGAACGTTAATTTAAGAAGATTTGAAGAAGTTGAGGAGGAGTAGGAAGTGTATACTGTGTATCATGATGAAGAGAGTATATGTCAAGAAATATTTATAGTTAATGTTTGATTTGTATTAGATTAAAGACAGTAATTACGAAATAGTAAAAAATTGTGGCAGGGCAAGTAATTGAAAATAAAATTTATATTCGAAGAGGTTAAGTTCTTGTCGTCATATTTTGTGAGGTAAGATTCCATCAGTCCTTTCCTGTGTTGGATGCATGATATGAAACAAAATTGTAGCATCCATCATTCATAGCCAAACCACAACTGCTCACTCTGTTGTGTTCGGCTGCCACTTTTATAACAAAAGGGAATGTAAGACCTTTGTAGAGTCAATTTTTAGACTTATCGATAGAATTTGCTAAAAATGTAATAGTACACAGAATAAGCCCAGACACTCGTCGGAGACGCTAAATGTGGATTGACATTCTTGAGTAAATCCTGCCTCACGATTACCTTTAGATTCTTAAATCCTAAATAGCCTCAATATTTTATTCAAGTCATAGTTCTGAAGATTTGTTTTTCTACCAAGTTCATATTCCACCTTTAATGTACAGAGTAGTACAGAGCTAGCTTGATAATTCGAACAGATGTTAGTAGTATTATAGAGTACACTTTTTATCTTTAATTTTCTCGTGCAATTAAAACAAAAATGAATTTTAAAACATTCACTTAATATTGCAAATTGCCTCAATAGCATTCCTGGTCTGCATCCCTCTTCAATACACTTGATATCCCGTTTTTAGTAGGAGGAGCTTAGATTAGTGAGTAGATAAGTGCGAATGCAGAAAATAGACCTTTGAGTAAAAATGTGATACTTGCTCCAATTTCTGGGCGACTAGTACTTCAGCTGAAATTACACGTTTACTTGGGGGAATTTGGGATGATTTGGCGAGGAGTTATGGAATGCAGTGTGTGATGAAGAGAGTATATGAAAATGTATGGATGTCATCAGATCACCAGACTGAAAATCATAGTTCTATATTGGGTAAGGGGAATCTAAGAGAATACTTCAAAGCATCTCTAGCAAATCAGAGACATTCTTTCTATCTTCCACCGGAAAACACGCTTTTCCTTAAACTAGACTTAGTTGCTAGACTTAGTTCTGAAAAGTGCTGATATCGTGTTTTCCTGATCGTTGAAACGCAAATCAGGCTTTTTGTTAGTTTGAGTGCTCCTGTGATATAGTAAGAAATTTACTCCGCCAAACAACGTTGTGAATCAGGTTTAGAACCAGGCTCTTCCAAATTGCAATATGCCGGGAATTCCACTTCGTTTTCATCCAGCTATAGGTTGGACTAGAAAGAACTACTAGACAGCTACATATATAGAAATCGTTTGATGTTGCTATTTCGTGGAGAACGTCTTAGTCTTGAGTCTAATCAAGAACAGATTTGACATCACGGATTCCTTCAGGAGAAAATCATTAAAGATGTCGTTCAACTCCCGCTTCTGAATAAATGAATTATTTAATTCCAGGACACGCCAGTATCCAAGGGAATGATCCGGCTTACGAATCAACAAACAAGGGGTGCGAACTGTGTTTTACCTCGTCTAGCACTTGTAAGTTGTACATTCAACATAAGTAGCTCATGTCTTCGTGAGACTAGCAAATGAGAGATGTAATGCATTCTCATCTCGTCGTTCCACTGGTACTAGGAATCATTACCAGCCACAATCTCTTGGCGATACAGACGCAAAAGAAAGCGCTGCTCATTTTCAATGCGGATTCCCTAACCTTTGCAGAACCCTTCAGTCTGTGGTTGATGAATACTCTTTCAGAGGCCTGAGCGATCTGTCAGAAAGGTCACCATACATGTATCACCTTTATATTTCGGGATGATTCAGCGAAGCCATTTACTGAAAGCCACTAATGAATTTGTCTTCTTTCATACATTTAGGTCTCTGCACGGCAGGGGTAACACAATGGATTCCTTAAAAAGAAAGATCCCTACCCTCCCACTTAAAAAGAGAAAAATTAATGTCATTCTGTTCGCATTTTTTGAGTTTGTAACATCAAGTTTGAATACCTTTGTCTCATACACGGATTGGGTGTTTCTTGCATTGGATCAAGAGTTGCAGGATTCGATCTCTTACCAAAGGAGTACCACAGGGGTAAGTCCTAGGACCCTTACTGTGAAACGTTATGCACAATGACGCAGTATGATGAATACTGGAGTTGAATAGCACCAACTCCTTGCGAGAAAAAAAAACTGTCTGTTTCATATCAATTCACTAAGGATGCACAGAGTGGTGTCTGTCGCTATAATGATACCAGTCGTATACTCGTACATATACATAAAGCCAATACGAGGAAGCAGACATTCTCGACTACCAAAAAGCCGTAGATGTTTCCGTGCCTATTTACAAAGGTTTAAACTCGATGGCTATCCTTTTTGTGCCAGTTGCTGTGAAAAACCCAAAATTATAAAACATGACCATTTCCACTGACCCACTTCGGAAACAAATAGGACAGGTGTAGGAGACTCGTCCCAAATAGAAAGGCACAATCAAACAGTCGAAAATAGCCCAAATTCCAGTAGATTTGTGGATAGACAGGTACCATACGCAAGCTACCCCCTTTTTTTTTGTGAGATTTTTCCCTCCAACTTCAAAGCATTAGCAAACACAACTTAATTTTAATTAGAAACTCCTATTGTCTCTTAACTTATAAATGATTGACTCAATGTTTGTTAACTTAATGACTTATTACACACACATATTTGCGATATAATTACAACAAAACAAACAATATCCTTTAAGTACACAAAGTTAAATGCAAATTGCAAACAATAAAACTCACCAGGACCATCATCCTTTTGCAAATACTTGTACATAGTACGTGAATTTACTAGTTAATGAAAGTAAATAGTCTTTAGCGGTAAACTGTATATACATACTACATATGTATGTATGTAACACACAATTAAAATTCAATGTACCACATTGCTGCAATATTCATTGTATTACCCACAACACTCTGATCCCAGTATCATTTCACTCGATATTATCGCCAAAAAATTAAATCGAATGCAAATTATAAATCCCCGCGATGCATACAATATAATAATGATTATCCTGTCCTCACTCTCCCTCCCGCCATACTCTCTCGGCCACAATAGTAATTCAAAGAATTGAAATATTTATTTCCTGTCAATAATGGATATATGGCGAGTTTCACAATAACGGCACAAAAGCGAGAAAAATCCCTGCTATCCCGATGCAGATGCATTCAGATTATTTCATTATCCTACATCAAGCTCGTGTTTGTGCTGATTTGCATTGCATACCGCGAGCGGCGCTGCACGTGGTCATCCACTGATCCACCAGGACATGACCTACTCTATGATGTGTGAATACCTGACTACCTTCTTTTCCCATTCCTATCGAGCCTGGCTAACAGAATTGAAAAAATTTAATTTCCCTGCATGCGCCAGATATTACAGTTATCTTTGCTAGGCGCGCAGGGGGAGCCCTGCGCCAGGCCCCCTTCTCCCCGCCCTCAAAACACACTGACTGCCTTCTGTGTGTTGTTTTGCATGTCTGTGGGTTGGGGGGGGATGTCCCCCCCTCCCTGAACAAAAAAGGAAATTAATCCAAATTGATATCTGATTTAATAATGAAAAATAAAAAGGAAGACTCGACTCAACGTCAACACACGCAGCAGGCACAGGGTATCGCGTGCGATGGCCTGGAATTTAATAAGGTAACATAAAATTCAGGAAAGTGGGTTCTTCATACTCCTTCGTAGTGGCGGCTTGGGAACGATCGAATCTGATGACGAAAGTCGGTTCTTTATTTTTATTTCTGTCTTTTTTTCTCTCTCCTACGACACTGATGAGTAGGGTTTTCTTGGGTGGCTTTCAATTTGGTCATATGGTAATTATTATTATTATCGGGAAGTAATTAAAGGACTCTGATTGTGAGGACCCACAGAGGGCTTTATGAATTCTAGGGAACTAGGATTGCTTTAGAAGCTATGTATCAGTAGGTTCATTCAGTTTCTGGGAAGGGGTTTTCAAGATCTTCTATTCTACAGCCTGTTACCCTGGTTTAACTTACTAGGATACGTCAGGCGGACGGGCGAGTGGAAGCGAACCACAAAACAGACTCATCGTGATACCCTTATGGAAGAGATATCTCTTGTCCTTGGGTTTACCATTGCTTTAGAGGTATGGTTCCTACTCTTGTCAGATACCAGACCATGCAGTTGATTTGATGCAGTGCAAGGTACCATAGGCTGATTACTGGATACTTCTTCTAGATCACGGAAGAAGTCGCCCTTAAAAATTGAATCTAAGGTGTTATGGCATGAAGACACCTTTTAGGGTAGAAATGAATTTCCTATTCTTTTGCATAATTTTGCCGGTCCCGCTCATATCGAAACAAGGTCACAGACTTCTTGTGGTCACTAAAGTGGCTTTTGCCAATGGTAACGACTTGTTCTGATTTATATTCCGAACCTCTTCTGATCAAATCGTCTACCTTTTCATCATAGCCAGCAACCCAGTCGAACGTAGGGTGGAATTTTAAGGTCTTCACGATAGCATAGCCTTCAACTCAGTTTCGCGGGCATATATTGTAAATCCTAGGACAACCGTGGCGGGTAAGAAGACACCCAATCCGTGGAAGGTGTATTTCCTAGAAATTCTTGATCATAGAAGGAGTCGTTGGCTTATTGTGAGGATATAAATAGCAACCGAAACTTGAACAAATATATCCAGCGTAAGGAGATTGAGGATAGTCTCCACTCCCGCAGTGAAGAGTTTTTCAATAGGGACATAACAATTGTGTATTTCAATACAAATGCATTCTTAGATTTTAATTTTGATCTGTCAAAGTCAAAGCGTCAGTCAAAGTTTACATTTTTATTGAAATGAAGTTCACTGGCGAAAAACCTTTGAAAATTACTAAAAATTACTACCGAAACTTTGAATAATTGATCGCAAATTAAACAAATTTAATTTTACTCCAGTAGTCATCCATCGGTCCTGTGGGTCCTATAGTGGAAAAATTCTAGTCAATCTTGGTTGACTATTTTTGGGCAAAATTGGATAGACTTGACGTCAGTGGTATGTGGTTCCAACAAGATGATGCCACGTGCCAAACAGCTGGTCAAACAATTGACCTATTGAAGGGGAAGTTCGATTATGGTGTATTCCCGAGAAATAGTCTGGTCCAATGGCCAGTTCGTTCATTGAATTTCTTTTTATAGGGTTGGTTTATGCCAACAAGCGAATATTGTTAGAGGTGCTTGGGAATAATATCGAACGCCAAATTGGGAAGTTTCCGGTCGATATATGTACATACATATGTGGAAGAAAGAGCTCCAAGTGAATCGATAGCTGCAAACGTGCTCGCGATGGTCATATGAATGAAATCGCATTCTGTACTCAAATTTAACAATTAGTCATGCACCTGGAATACATTTTAGGTCGATATCTCAGTTATTCTTCGATTTATTTAAACACAAAATTGTTATGTCCTTTTTGAAAAACACTTCATGTAGAAGGCTTTTGCTTCTGCAAATCACTGTCTCAGGTTAGGTCACTTTTAAGATGAACTGTTTAAAATAAGAGAGATCTCAGATGGAGTCGTTACAAAACCCTACAGTTCATCAAAAATAATAATCCTTTAAAGCTGCACTATACATATAAAACAATTTTTTTTGAAACTTTTGCGAAAATGCTTCAAATATTCCCAATCAATTGACAATTAGTTCCACAAGCTCTTTAAACTATATACAAACATGTGTACCCACATCCAAGTTAAAGCGCCCAACACCCATCATCATCAACGAGATCCATATTTTACGCAAAGGTGCAGTGACCCCCTACATAGGATGTAGCATTAATTAACTTAATTAAAAGTATTTTCCAAATTGATACTTTCCACAGATAAACAATTCCAATAAATTTCTGCATCAATTAATTACTTGTCATTTGTAAGCCACCCCTTTTACAATAAACTTCCAGTCGACAGCCCTTTACATTATGATAACTCTTGTCGGTTGGCTAACGCTCTTAATTAAAATCCATAATTTATCCAATAAAAGTAGATAATAATTAATCCGATGATTTGTGGACACTCACCACCCAGTTTTGACGATATAAACGTCAAAACTAGTCACCATAAACTATGGCGATATAGAGCGTGCAAAAACACATGGCGGCGCATTGTGGTTATTCTCCTGTTTTTGTTTTGTTAAGAAAAGGAATAAGAAGTAGGTGTTGGGTGTTGGGAGAAAGATTTAATGAAAACTGGTGGCAAAGTAGAAGAAAAAAAAACCCCTAAGCGATGCGCGGCCAAATTGAGGCTTTGAGGTATTTAAGCCGAACAATGGAACCCTTTCTGCGAATGCATTGTTCTCGCCGCCTTCCGAAGTTAATTAATTCTCTCGCTTCTAACCCACCATCCCACCCACCCATGGCGCAGAACACATTGCAACCAAGAGCAACCAACCCCCCACCAACAAGAATAAAACAAAAGTTTCTTCAATTCTTTATAAGCCAGCTCCGAAGCGATGTAATTATCCTCGAGGAACACAAAAGTCATCTTGAACATTTCCCACGATGGATTTCATCTGCACGACCTTCATTTCTCGCGAAATAATATCCATATTGTAGGATTTGCATTCACTTCGAACTCCGTTCGCCTGAGTTACAATTAAAATTCAACGGAAAAGGAAGAGTATTGCTGCAGCATCCTTGAGAGAGTGTTGCATCTGCACACGAAAGGAATACCACTGCATTACCCTGACGCTGTACGTGTGGGAAGGAGCAGGGAACTATTTCATTTGTGGCTTCCATTGTCAATCTAGTAAATCCAGATTAGTATATACATATATATATTCGTGGAACGGTGAAATGTTCACGGTTTTCTTTTATTCGCTTGCAGAATTTGTACAATGCCCTTGCCGTGTGGCGGTGGTGGTGGGGAATGGAGGCCACTTTATCCTTTGTCGTATGTAATATGCACTTGGAAATGCAATGAATATCCATCTACATATGTACATCTACTGATTTTTCCTTATGACGCGTGTCATCATGCACGAGGTGTGATGAATTGCTGAGATACGTCAGGAGAAGAAAATAACAAGAAGAGGATATTCTATCACCGCGATTCGACAAAGGAATTGAAAAAAAGAGAAAATTAAATAAAACTCTTCTTAGGGCCAGGAAGTTTCTGAGAACTTCACATGGTGATGATGAAGATGAAGAGGGTGAACAGGGTGACAGTCTTCAACTAAATCAATCCAAGAGTGTATCTATGTACATATGTATATGTATTCCCCCTTTTTATAATCTTGTCTCTTCAAAATGCCGACTTCTTAAAAAGAAGAAGAAAGAAGAAGCATGAAGCTTCGCGATAAAATGACAAAAGAGCCGACGAATTGGGACAAAGACCGACATTTTACGACAGACTCAGGACAAAGATCAAAAAGGCTAAAAAAAACCTCGAAAACACAAATGCAGTCAGTAAAATAAGGAAGATCCTGTATAAGGCATCTATCATACCCGGCTATGTCAAGAGACCGGCAATGTTTAGTCGAGAATCTTTAGATTTGCTACTAGGTACTCACCCATAAAATAATGCTAAGTTCGTCTTCAGTATTTAGCAGCTTAACCCAGATGTCTCGCATATCTAAGAAGAGTTAGTAAGCATTTATAAGCTGTAATGGGCAATTAATAGCTTCCTTCCAGACAAATTCAAACACGATGATCGCAGCGCAAATGCAACAGTCGTATAGCAACGCTTATATACCGAAATTTTGGGGAGAAGTAGAAGTGGTTTTTAATCTCGAAGAGCCTCGAAGCCACGGACAATATGCCAAGAGATTCAAGACCCATTAGCCTAACTTCCATTTTGCTTAAAACTCTGGAACGGCTTGAAATCCCAGCATGCTAGTGACGATAAACTTCATTCTTCTGTTGGTACCATTAAAAATTACTGACCAACAACTAGCTAGTCTTCCTAGATACATAAGGAGCATTCGACAACATACATAGCACCAGAGACCATAGTGAATGATCTCAGAATACTGGGGATCTATGCTAAGGTAAGTCACTGGATCAACCAGATGTTATCCAACAGACGGAGAATAGCCACCCAACCTAAACTTAAATCTATGAGTGGAAAAATGTCAGAAAGTGTGAAGACATACATAGGTGGCTGCCAGATAATAATGTCTAACCCTTAACACTCAAGTGAGCCCATAGTGATTAAATAGCCTTTGGACATCCACACGGATACCTTGTACCGAGTCACAGCCAGTTAATAATAAAGAACATCAACTTACTGGCATTTAACTTTGTTTGATGATTATTTCCTAGCTGCGGTTTTAAGAAAAAATAATTGTTTTAGAGAAGCGGGATATAAAAAACTGATCATAAAAAACAGGATTATGAGATACAGATGACTACATAGAATGGAGTATAAGGAACAGACAAGTTTTTCTTCAAAGCAGTCTGATCCTGCGAAACGGCGTAGTATACTAGTCAACCCGTTCGATCCTAGTCTGTTACAAACCCTGTCAAGACAAAGGCACATACGATTGGCATGTCGAAAATAGTGATGGTACCTAGGCATACCTAGTAAGACCTTTGATGAAAAGTGCGAAAGCAATGCTAAGGTGCGTTTAAAGGTCCATTTTTATGGAGAGATTACCTTTTACTCCTTGATCGTGTTTGAAATAGAAAACCAAAATCTCTGTGCAGAAGCTTCAGGGAATCAGAGTCTCGGATTATCTAAGGTTTAGCAACTACTTGCATTTGCGAACAGGAAATTTGTTAACTGGCAACTACGATTTTAGAAGAAATCATACAGATTTAAGACTAAAGGACATCTGGACATCTATAGCAAACAAGTGGCATCTTGTAAAGTTGCTCGTTTGAAGGGTACTTCTAAGTAGACATTGCTCTATTCTTAACAACTGTGAACGCCTCCCGCAAGATACCGGTTCATGCATCCTCTCAATTGCAATCTTTTGGACTAAACATGGAGTTCGTATCCTTCTATACGTATGGGTCAAAAAGAGAGTTAGGAGAAAGAGGTCAGAATGGAGGTCATAGCGATCAAGGTGATCTTGTCGTGGCTGAAGCATAATGTGATCTCTAATCGGGATATTAACATTTATGCCGCTACTTAAGCCGCGATCGAATATTTACAATCTTTCACGTTCAACTCAAAAATCACTCTGAATTGTCGCCTGTATATTAACGAGATGACTAACATTCAAGGCATTGTATGGACGACAAGGTCGCTAAGGTAGATTAGACCAAGCCATGCTGGTGGCTCTCGCTTAAGTTAATCTGCTGCTTAAGCCTAAGCGGTATATGTATATCTAATCAATCTTCGTTGGGTAGACGGCACTACGTGACAGATCTGTCCCAAGTTGGATAAACAGCGGTTCAACTATTTGATTAGAAAAGAAAAAGGATACTCATAGCAGCATTGTCAATAGGCATCCGACTAGGCTGGGCCCAATCGTTATTGACTTCTCTAGAAGCCCCACAGGCGAAGAAGAGGAAAATACTATTCCTTATCTGCTTTGTATGTGGCAAACTTTCCTCACTTAAAAAAGACTTGCTTCATACTTCTTTGATAACCTAGGTAAATTGGGTAACGCCAACATCAATTGCCTCCAGAGCTTTATACTAAGCACACCCTGCTTTAAAAGAAAATTCTAACTCCTCTAAATCTGCTAATACGGCTTGCCACGGTAACCTACCTCCCAACATAAGAGGTTATGCATAACTCGACAAAATGTGACGAAATGTGACTCAATTTACTCGTACACCATCTAAATGAAATCATCTCCTGAGCTGCACAGTGTTCTGGTTTCATAAGCAGTTCATTTTGACTCAAAATTTGCATTAGAATCGGCTGCACCATTAATCAAGATAGATGTATCAGACTATACCATGATAGAAGCCTTGAAAGAAAAAGAACTGATCACACGAGGTTGGGTCGCACAGAACAGGTGGACAACAATTCTTCGACCCGGTGAGCTTTTGACTCCAATGCAGTAGAGGAAACCTCGCCTAAGGAGTGTGTGAACCAGAAAGTGGTTGAATAGAGAGGGTTTTTGGTTGACGGCCAAGTCCACCCCTAACTGTGGCAAAAAAGTACCAACAAATGGTCTGTGAAGACAATTTCGTCTAGAAAGGACTTTACATTTAGTAACTATGTCGTGTATAAGATCCTATCCAATGTACTGTGTGAACGTCTGAAACCTTTCTGCAACACACTAATCGGCACGTACCAGTGTGGCTTCCCGCCCGACAGATCGACGATCGACCAAATTTTCACGCTAAGGCAAATCTTGGAAAAGACCAACGAATTTCAAGTCGAGACCCACCACCTCTTCATCGACTTTAAAGCCGCATACGACAGAGTTCATCGTTTTGAGCTCTACAAGGCGATGGCCGAATTCGGGATCCCGGCAAAATTAATCCAGCTGTGCCGCGTGACGCTGGAAAACACGCGGTGCAATGTGCAATTTGGGAACAGCTCCTCTGAACTATTCCAAACTTGCACCGGATTTCGGCAAGGAGATGCGCTGTCGTGTGACTTCTTCAATCTAGTGCTAGAACAGATAGTGCGCAGGGCAGGTGTCAATACGGAAGGCACTATCTTCAATAAATCTGTCCAGCTGCTGGGATATGCAGACGACATCGACATCATCGGTCGCTCCCAGCGTGCCGTTATAGAAGCTTTCACGGCAATTGAAGAAGAGGCGAAACGAGTTGGCTTTGAAGTAAATGAGGACAAGACCAAGTACCTGTTGTCAACAAAAAAAGAAGCATCAGTCCACCGCCTAGGACAAAACGTCACTGTTGGAAACAGTAACTTTGATTAGCGTGCCGATTAGAGGAGTTTACCTACCTCGGAGTAAATATCAACTCCACGAACGACACCCTAGTCGAGATTCGACGAAGACTTACCCTAGGAAACCGCTGCTACTTCGGTTTGGCAAAACAAATGGGTTCAAAACTCCTATCTCGGAAGACGAAATGTATGCTCTGCAAAACTTTGATCCTGCCAGTTCTGCTACATGGAGCCGAGTGCTGGACGATAAGCAGGAAACCAGAGCACATGTTGGGCACTTTCGAGAGGAGGTCCCATATGCGAGGAGGGCGAATGGAGGAGATACAACCGCGAACTCTATGAGCTGTACCAAGATGTGAATGTAGTCCAAAAAGCCAAAATACGTCGACTACACTGGCTCGGCCACATCGAGCGAATGGACAATAATGCTCCAGCAAAGAGGATCTTCGACTCACAGCCCCCAGGTTCGAGACGACAAGGAAGACCGAACCTCCGTTTTAAAGACCAAGCTATCGCGGATGCCAGAGCGCTTGGTCTGGACAACTGGAAGCAGCGTGCCCGGGATCGAAGAGAATGGAAGGCTACTGTGTCTCAAGCAGGGACTCTTCACGGGTCAGGAGCCCGTTAAGTAAGTAAGTAAATAAGTAAGTAAGTAACTATGTAACTATGGTACTATGAAAACCTACAGCTGTTCAAACGCGTCTTTCAAGCTTCAGTTAACAACTTGAATTGATGAAATCGAACCGTTGGTGGTTTTGATGTTGCAGAGAGGGTGAACCAGAAGAGCGTTAAATGAAGAATTTGGAGGTCTAATCGGATAGGTACACATTTAATAAGGAACCTGTCCTTTACGTTGTGTCCACTAACAACATCAAAAATAAAGAAAACCTGAGTAAGAGGAAACAAAACGTAAAGTAAAATCTTTCCTCTATACTGGGTACTGAACGAAAATGAAATATTAGTAATAATGACACTTCTAGTGCCAGGAAAATTTAATCTGAAATGAAGGAGTGTTAAAGGCATTTAGTAACTGGAGCAGATTCTGAAAGGATCTCCAGGCAAATGATTTCAAAGCTCTTCATAGAATTCTATACAGATTTACATATCAGAGAGAATTTCCATCATAACGTTCAGCATCAACAAACCAACTTACTCATAAGGACACTGAGAGCACTTTTTATTTAAATCGGAGTAAGCCGATCTAACTGAAACGTTTGCAGTTGAACAGCTCTGTGCAGTAAAAGCCTACTTCCAAACGTACACTTCAATTTAACAGATAACCCACCTAGCTTTGAGAAGTCCCTTCACACAAACCACCACGCACAACCCCCGACTTCCTTTAAAGCCTGTCGATTTTTTTCCATTAAACTTTAACTCATTTCCGTTGGTATATTAAACAACTTTCAGGCACTTATGCATGTAAATGCCACTCGATAACCATCTACCACTTGGGTAATCATAATTTGCGCGTGATTTTTCGTCACGATTAACCTCATCCTCCCACCTTGAAAATAAAAATTACTCCCCCTGTACACGAAACATGACCATGCAGGCCGGTCGCTTCAAATTTCACTGCAATTATTATGAAACCTTGTCCCTCGTCCTATCAGCCAGGAATTAATCTAACCCTCGTGCTACTCCACTATTTCACCTGCGGCTCGATACACACAAAAAGATATTTACACACAAAAACCAACCAGAAAAAAAAAAACAATGTTTATTAGAGTGCAAATTAACATTTTGCATGAACAGTGTCCTTTTACAACAGGCAGGATTTCTGTACGAAAGCAGGTTGAATTTGTTTAAAGTTTAACGATTTAAATGGGCCTCCATTAAATAAATTATTTACTGATTAAATATTCCCACACACACCGAACAGATACACACGCACAAATTGGTGAGGGTCCCCCGTTAATAGTCATTGATGGTAAATTACTCACGTTGTCGAGATCCTTTTTGTGTGCTGTGTCAGTCGCCTGTGTAATACGGTGAAATACCATCAACTATTTGTGGCAAAGGGTGCCACTAGATTGGAAAATTAATTGGAACAAACTTTTCGACTATTTGTTTAGCAAGTGGGGGAGAGATTACAGTCGAGTGTAGGTTAATAAATTTAATTTTCGATTTGAGTGTAATCGGTTGTTGGGTAAGCAAATTCGAGTGCACTTTAATGGTTTTCAACATGTCACCGTGTTGTGGGAGCACTTGCACAAATTCCAAACCTCTGTGTAATGAACCAGAAGCTCAAGTGTGGTTGATGTCAATGAGTCAAATATTCACCGCATGCACACAGCACGAGTGACATTTGTATTTTCATTTCCAAATATTAATCATTACCTAAAACTAATGTACCTCGATGGTAGTAATAGAAGTTTGTTGACACTCGCTTTGATGTCAGAGAAAAACTTTTCTTACTGACAGTTTGGTAGGACTTTTCTCTGCACATTTCCTGTGTATTCAAAATTTAAGGAACGAACGAAAAACAAAAAACAAGCAAGGAGGGTAAATATTTTTTAAAAGATATAGTAATAAAAAATACTTTTAAACCCAAAAAAGAACAGAATTTATGAAAAATATGAATAATTGTAAAATAAACTCACCGTTGCGGTACTTTAAAGTTGACATTTTGGGGTTGTATCTCAACTCGATAAGCACTAATCGAAATGAAAGACGAACGAACGGAATAATACTCCAAAAGGCATGCGAATTTTTGGCCAATGAGAACGAGAACAAGATACAATCACATTTGAGACGAATATTCAGCGAATTTCAAATACATACTCAAACCGAGATTTGAGACGAAAAACAAATCTCGAAAACCAGCGACAATCGCGAACTGCTACCAGACTTTCAAACAATTCCGAAAACGAGCTTTAATTAAAGAGCACCGAAGGGATATTCGTGAAGAATACAGTAGACTCTTCATTACATGAACTGACTAATGTCAACGAGAGATTAAGTGCAGAAAAAGTATGCAAATTTTAGGTTTTTATAAAATAGACAGACACGAATGGCGTCTGCAATATCAGTGAATATAAACGAATAGCAATACAAAAATTTTGAAGTTGAAATATTCGAGAAAATCATATAATCGAGAATTTACTGTATACAGGGTGAGCCAAATACAGGTTTTTTTTTTTGTTAATGCAATAAAATATTCAAACATTTTATTCCATAATTAATGGGAATGTTTGCTCTTATACCTACTAATAAAGCCATAAAACATGGAAAAAATTTAATTTTGTTCATTCTATTGGAACTTTAAAAAGAAACTTGTATTTGGACCATCCTGTATTTTAAAAAGATCAAAAAGACATTCAGAAAACGTCACTAAAATGAACAAGATACTGGAAAAGTAACACACGATGCATTTCAAAGCACGCGACCAACGTTAAACGCGTTTGAACAACACTGACCGTACCACGTAACCGAGAGCCGGACACAACACCCTGAAACGAAAATACAAAGAAAATTAAATATTCGTGCATATAATAGTGACAAATTTATAATTAAATCAATTCTACAAAAAGTTTGAAACACTTCGTACGACACCCTACACTTTATCTTTCATGTCAACCTTAACAACGATAACTACGAAAGTATGTTGAATTCATAAAACTTCAAACGATAAGTCCTCACACTCTTGTTGTGTTTCCTCTTTCAGAGTTCCTTTTCTCTTAGATCCGTGACTTGAAAATACATAAAACCCCAAAGAAAAAAATCCAGAGCAGTAAAATTCGGGTGATCTTGCCGACCAGTGCAAATTACAAAAATTAGCCCCTTAACTACGGTGCCCTTTGAGACGGTGGATGGCAGCAGTCGGTTTGGAACTCGCTGAACATAAAACGGAAGCAGTACTAGTAAGCAGTCGCAAGAAAAGAGAAGCAATCACCATCAGGGTAGGCAACCAAAATATAACGTCAAAACCGGTGATCAGATACCTAGGTGTGATGATTGACGCTAGGCTAACTTACAAGGAACACATTGAAATAACGTGCGACAAAGCTGCTCGGGTGTGTACTGCCTTATCCAGAATAATGACAAACCTTGGGGGACACAGACAACCAAGGAGACTAATTTTGTCAACAGTGGCGCAGTCAATAATGATGTATGCGGCACCAATATGGGCAAAGGCAGTTAAAATTAAGTCCCACTCAAGAAGAGTTAATTCCGTCAACAGACTGTGCGCGCTGAGAGTGTGTTGCGCTTTTCGGACGGATATCTTGGCTATTGAGCTACAGAGGACCTACGACGCCAAAATCCAGGAACCCCTTGCTCCAGTCAAAGATATTAAGCTGGCAGAAAGACAGCGAAGCATGAGAACATGGCAGGAAAGATGGAATCAGTCAACGAAGGGAAGATGGACCCATCGACTTATACCGGACATACATATATAAATGGATGGACCGACATCACGGAGAAGTGGATTTTTATCTCACCCAGTTCTTAACCGGACACGGCTGCTTCAGAGCTTATCTAAACAGATTCGGGCTTGATGAATCTCCAAATTGCTCAAACTGTGGAGAGGCCAGAGAAGATGCAGAGCATGTGCTCTTTTAGTGCCCACATTTTCGCTTGGAACGCAGAGGTCTTGAGGAAATAATTGGAGAAATACCAACTCCGGAGAACATCGTAAACCATATGCTGACATCGAACGCAGTATGGAATACTGTTAAACAAACAGCAACGGTGATCATAAAGGAACTTCGGCGGCTGGAAAGGCTCAGGGAGAGCAACCAAACCCAAATGGAAGCCCCCTCAGAACAAGAAACGTCGAACACGTTAAGAAGAGCATAAAGTGCTAACCAGCCCCGCGAAGTAATACTTAACGGTAGTTCCGCGGGGAGATAATTGAAGTGTGTAGGGTGTGGGTTAGTACGTAGGCGTATTCCTGGCATCGAGTATTCAGGTTTGCGAATCGTGCATGCCAGTAGCCCGGGTTACTGGTATCTTTAGAAGATTACACATCCGTTGGCGCAACCAAAAAAAAAAAAAAAAAGCCCTTTAACTACTGAAATCGAAATCGGTGGTATGTATTTAGTTATGAGAATCTTGTTTCTAGCATGATTTTGACCTAAAAAACGTTTGGCAATACAAAAATTTTGAAAGGTCCTGGTAAAAAAAAGTTGAAACACCGTCTGTAGAGCAGACCAGTGTTGTGCTGTATAATTCAGGTCCTAAAAATGAATTTTGTTTTTAGTACATGGTCTCTGAACAGGTAAATACTAAGAGACAATTAATCATTGCTGTACGTGGTACGCTGTAAACAGTTTTTTGATTTTGAAAAGCACAAATAAATGTTATATTTCCTACAAAATCTGTGTGTATTAGATTTGTTGCACAGTTTACAGGATTTCGTTGTATCTCACACTTTCACTGGGTGCTTTTACCAACACAAATGCTTTTTTACCAACACAAATCATTTTTAAAATTCTAGCCGCCTCCAATGAACTCACCAGTTGATGGTATTACTCGTGGTCCTGAGGCTTCTACACTTGGTAATGGTGATCGAGCTTTTTTCTTTGCCTTTAACAAGTTAAAGCTTCTGTTAGTGTTTCTTCTCCGGCAAAATAACACAGAGGTAAAATTCCGAAGAATTGGGGCAAATTCTCAGCTAATTTTCACTAAGACTATCTAGTATATACGGTTTTTCCAAAAACAGGATTCAAACCAAATTTTGTTTTCACAAATCAAACTAGCTACAAGTTATCCAAATACAACTTCAAATAAGTTACGAGAAAAATTCCCGAGTGGATTGAGCTGCTGGGAGGTATTTTTTTTTATACATACATAAGTATGTACATATGTATATTAAAATTTTAAACGAAAATCAGAAACAATTTTCACGTTTGTTTTTTTCGAAAATTTTGCCAATGAGTACTCACATGAGTACGCCCAAACAAGCGCCATTAGACAGATAAATTTCATCGACGAAAAACTGCTTTGGTGGTTAAATCGCGAAAATTTAGGGGTTTAAGTAGAACTAGATTGGAGTGATGACCGTCAGTACATGGTCTTGGTTAAAGACTAGACATTAGGTGACCCGAAAACACATCCTTCAATATGTCTGCATATAGAAAAGCTACAATCAGTATAAAATCGATCGTAGGATACCCTTCTTTCCTAGGCAGCCCTTATGAAGTGGGTATGGCCGGACGCCATTTTTTTGTCAAATTGGAACGATATCTTCGAATGTTTGTTGATATTTGATGCAAAATTTCATTAAAATCAATTGATGTATAGACGAATTGAAGAGAATTCGATATTTTGATTTAATAAAAATTTTCTATTTCATACCAAAAAGTGATACATATATGATCGCACTTGGTTTAATCGTCCTCGCTATTGATATGTTTATACATTTTGGAGTGCATTTCGATTTTATGTCTGTTAGGAACAACATGCACCTAACGATATCTACCCTTCGAATAGGGTATACTCGTAACAGTTTGTGGGGACAAAGGTTTTCAACGATGAACGAGATTCGAGCTACAGTTTAAATATTTTTCGAAGGCAAATGAACATGTTGTAAAACAGATATACATATGTAATAGCTTAAGAGGTCAATCATCTGTTCTAGCCGACTAGCTTACCACAACTCTTTTCTGTTTTGTCCTTATGCATTCAAAGCAAGAAAAAGAATTACGAAGGTAAGGTGCTTTAAGGTGAAACTCTTCTTAAATAATTAGGTTTTCCATTCCATTCAATTTAGCTACTTAGTAATCATTACCTGTTAAGACTCGCAATGCGTTTAAGATAGTAATGGTTAAAGTGTCAAGGATGGTAAAGAGACTAAGTTATGTTAAGAGTTCCAATCACGAAATTATTCTAGGATTGGAAAGAGACTATTTGGCATCCCTCTTATGTTAAGCGCAAGCCTTTAGATTACCCTGGTACTTCATCTTCTTTTTAACAGAGCAAGATCTTAAGACTTACTGGTAGAAGGTTTCGAATCGTTATTCAAAAAGGCTGTCCTTCGTCCTCCCAGTATGATCATTCTACATAAAAAATGCCGTAAATGCTAATACATTTTTGTTTTATAACCACTCGCGTTGTGTGAGTTATATTTTTAAAAAAAGACACCTACTGTTTAATAGCTATTCTAAGGGGCAATTATTTTTTCTAAAAAAAAAAATAAACAAAAACCTTTGGATTGTACATACATAGGTGAATGGACCCCCAGCTCAGTAGTTGACGCATTACCATTAAGCCACGGCTGCGGCGGTGTTCACATAGTGAGACACGATCTGCACGCTAAATCTGTTGGTCTAGCATTTTTACAATGTCCTGTCGTGTGAGGGGGGGGCTTTTAGTGAGGATTTATATTCCCGCCATCTCCAGTCATCCAATTTATGTTTATCAATCTGTCCCAACAGCAAAAAAAAAACCAAAAACCCTTATATACATCATATTTAAATGCTTTCCGAATTAAAAGCAAAAGAAATCCATTAAAAAATAATTCTCACCGCTCTGATTTTTTTTTTTTTTTACCGAAGTAAATAATTAATTAAAAAACTTAAATTTATTCAGGTGCATACAGTAATTGCTTTCGTTGGCAGTTTCTGCGTTTTTTCCTTTCCCATCCATTTAATATTAATACCCATAAATTCTCACCATAACTGATACACGAGAGTTTCGGCCACAACACCTGATTTATGGCCTGCATATGCATTTCATGAAATTAAAAGTTTAAATAAAAATGCATACATACATACATATATGGATGTATAGATGAATAAAAAAAAAAATTAAATGAGCAACGAAAGATATCGCTTTTCGAGCAAAGGGACAGCCGCAGCTATAATTATAATTCCGCCTCCTGGGTCTATTTAATAGTAGTATAACTGTTGTGTTTCTTTTTTGTAAAATAATTTAAAATTTTATAAAAATTTGAGAAGTGATCAATTTTCGCGGAACCTTGATATATGCATGACGTGAAATTTGTTAAATACGTATTTTCTATTTAATTTATAAAAGTCGCGCAGGATTCGGTTTTTAAACAATAAATTAAAATTAATATTAAGTGGAGTCATAAATTTAACTTTTTATTGAGTACATAGGATATCTGAGTTAATTTTATAAATTTTCTAGCATGTCTCGTCTGGTGAAGGACATCAACAAAATAAATAAACTAGAATAGTGCTGGTCGTAGAGAAAAAGAAAACAACATCCCAGTGGGGTACGAACAGTAGTTTTCCTCTTTACGTTGGAGCACCCCTGAGATGTCTTCATTTTTATCTTTTAAATACGGTTTTCTGCTCTCTCTCAATTTTCACATCCATTTTAAGGACAATTTTACACTTTCTCATTTCCTCTTTGTTCTTAGCAAACTATGTCTTGGTTGTGTACTGCTCGAGTATTCCAAACCAACAAGTATCCCTGTGTCTTGTGCACACAACACAAACCCGACCGACACGATTCAGAGTATCCTTGTGAAAAGGATTCTTGCCTCTCTCCCCCTTGCTTAACATAGTGATGCTGCGAAAGGACTTTTCATTCTAATTTGATGACTCAATGTATGCGCGGTATAGATGCGAAGGACTCCCAAGAGGGACGTCTACTTTTCTTCTTGTTTTTTTTTTTTTTTGATAGAAGCTCTGCTGTTTTGTGGGTTGGGTAAATTGTTTGCTTTTCGACTGAATAGTGTTGTGTCTCGTGAATTAGACGGGCAATTGTCATCGTCCGTCTCCTGCTGATGGATTGTGATGTAAACAATTAACAGGAGAGCCCCTCTGGGGAAATGTCATTCCAAATTGGCAGTCATGCTCTTCTCCAGCAGCAGCCTGTTGAAAGCACCAACGTGGTGCTAATAAATCACGACTTGTGTTGGGTGAACGTTTTGCAAATACGAGCATATCCTGGCACGATGACAAAATTGCTCACGTAAAAATTTCATCCTGGGAAATGGTATTTAATTGTGAGTCTGTGCTGCGGCGTGCTTTGTTAATTGTTTGCCAACAGCATACTGTTAATGAATTGGTGCTCCGGAGGTTGGCAGGAGTTGTGTGATGGTAGGGAGAGAGGCTTTTGTGCCACCACTCTTCGAATTGGTTTTGTTTTACCGACAAGAAAGATGATAAAATGAAAAGAACAAACATTGACAACAGAATAAACGGGTGTCTGTTTCCTGTTTGGCTATATCCTTTTACCACATGGAATTAAATGAATTTACCAATGGTTGGGATGGGGGAATGGGTTTGCCTCAGAAGAAAAGGCTAAGACATTTCAACGAGCAACAAGAAAGGTAGTCCTTGGAGAGATTGAATGTATTAGTTCGATGTTGAACTGCTTATTCCTTTTCTGTTTTTAAGATTGAAGAAGTTTCTTGATAAGGTTTTCTGCCGAATTTATTTGATCTGGGATTTTTCTTAGGAAAGTTTCAGTTAGATTTGCAAAGATGCGATGAGAATAATCATTCTTCATTGGGATTGTTTAATTTACTCTCCTGATTAGTTTCGCTACCTTAATTTAAAAACAAAAACTCAATACCTGATGGTTATTCAAGGCAATGTATAACTCAATGTACGAACGAAATATTCATTCGTTTTCCAGGAGTCTGCTCTTCAGCTCGGGAATCGTTTCAGAGTTATAAAAACTGATCGAACTTGCTTGTCACTTAGTACCAGGTCTTTGCAAAACAACAGTGTAATAGGTTGTACCATACTGCGTTATTGAATGAAGAATAAATTGATTATGAAAGTGTCTAACCAAAACACTCCTAAAAGTGGTTAGCTGTGTTTAAAAAGCCGACACAAGTGGTAAAATGTCCTTCCGCGAAAGAAGGAGAGTAACGCGTGAAGGATGGCATATCCTTCAAATCAATATAATTGTAAAGATTTCTCAAAATATTTTGAAATTTAAAATATTTTGGTTTAATGAAATTTTTGGTTTCGTTTTTTGCATATTGTATACCCAACATGGGACTGAAACTCTCTATTTCTTTGCTGAAACTTGAAATACATAAACGGTTCTCAGTGACTAAATTTAAATATAGCAGAACCTCAAATTTCAAAACATTTAACTAAAAAATTATAACAAATAGTATTCTAACCAAATTGGTTGCTTATACGGGCTTACTTTCTACTGGTAAACGGTTTTTCAATAGGGGCATACCACTTTTGTAATGAAACACAAGTGCACCCTTAAGCTTTTGTTATGACCTGTCAATGTTATAGCGTCAGCCAAGAACGACATTTTTATCATGGTGAAGTTCACGAACGCGCAACGTTTAGAAATCATTCAAAATTACTGTCAAAATTCTTCGCAACTTCAAAAGATGTTAATCCAATTTTCAGTCATAATAATCGTCCCACTAGACTGGCTGTGAGTGCTAAAAAGAGATTTGTTCGAGTCAACACTATTGAATATTCCCTTGCAAGTCAAACTGGTTGACGTTCCGAAAATATCCCAGTCGAAAGTGGTTCAGTTCAAAATCAACCACATAAATTGATGCTATGCCTTTTGCAGGAATTGGGAATCTCTCAGTCCACTGCGTAAAGAGCTTGGCCTACACCCTTACAAGATCAAATCAACCCAAGAACAGCAGCCTCTTAATCATTTGAAGAAAATCCTAAATTTCATCGAACGATCATCTTCAGCGATGAAGCTCATTCTTGGCTCAATAGCTTTGTCAATAAGCAACATATATGTAGACAGCATACCCACATGTCCTTCAAGAGACTGAATTGCATCCATAAAAACTGATCATGCTGAGGGGCATATGGTGTAGTCAATGGAATTTGCTATCGTGTCATTTTTAAATACTATTTTTGAAGAGAATTGGATAGACTTGGGATATGTATGTGGTTCCAACAAGATGGTGCCACATGCCACACCAATTGATCTTTTGAAGGAGAAGTTTGGTAATCATGTAATCTCCGGAAATGGTCCGGTCCAATAGCTCGTTCGTTGGATTCTTTTTTATGGAGTCACTTTAAGTCGTTGGCTTATACGAGTTAGAGGAGCTCAGGAGCAATATCGAATGCAAAATTGCCAACTTTTCGGCCGGTATATGTGAAAGAGTGGTCAGAAATTGGCTCCAAGGAATCGATAGCTGCAAACGTGCTATCGGTGGTCATGTGTATGAGATCGAATTCTATACTTAAATATAACCTATTTAACGCACTTGGAATAAGTTTCAGCCCGATATCCCAATTATTCTTTATTTTATTGAAATACAAAATTGTTATGTCCTTATTGAAAACTCTTTGCTATGCTAGTCACTTCAGAACAGTCGATCAGGACTGTCTTACTGTTAGAGAATTCTTTTAAAAAAAAAATAGAAATTTGTACCATCAAAGCTACACTTGGAAACATCTTAAATCCAAGTAAACCATGCGCTCCTCAGCAACCCACCCATTTGGGATTTACGAGTATATTGGCGCCAACTGTACATCTTAGCGTTTTCCCTGTATTGCCAATTTTATGGAAAATAAGTGCCCATCTGAAGCAATTGCGGTGGAGATTGCATTAACGTCATTATAAGTGACTTTGGCAGTACCTATGAAAACTGGAGACTCATCTTTACAATAATGGCCGGATACCAAGCCCAGCCCTCACTCATACCTGAGTCCCAAGAGTTTTTCAATCCCAACAATCGTTTTAAAAATATATATAAGTCAAAAGACAAGCAATAATCAATTTGCATACAAGAAACCCTGAAAAATTGCACTTTTGCACTTGCCGCATCCTTTTCATTTTCAAGTGCATCCAGCCAGCGCCACACCGCCCATAATCCTGTCAGAAACACTGACAACCAATGAGCAATTCCTTTTACTGCATTTCTCTGCTGCCATCAGCGCAACCACATCGATACGCCATTTCTCGCTGGAGATAAGAAAATAAATAAAATATAAAATAAAACAAAAAATACCTACAACAAAAGGGAATCAAAAAATACCAAGGATTCCGCACTCGCTCCTCTCAGCCGGCATTCTTGCGTGAATTGATTTATGAGAAGATTCATGACTGTCAATGTAAAAACATAAAGCACACACACCCAGTGTTCAACCTATATAACACAATGTGTATCCTGTCACATCGAACAATATTGAAGGCGAGCAGAGAAAATAAAAAAAAAAAAAAAACAAAATGTGAAAAGCAGGACTCGAAGTGGATATCATGACAGCATGACGTCGACCACTTGAAAACCTCTGAGCGAAAATGGATTTTTCAAGTGAAGGGGAGCGGCGGCGCCGTATGTGAAGGTATGCGCTCCTGCTCCCACACTACTACTGCAGGGAAATATCCAATTTAATGAGTCCTTTTCGACATAATATTGATGCCGGGCAAGTGGTACGTGTGTTGGTTTTTTCTGTTGTTTTTTTTTTGGTGTGTGCTGTGGGGAAATGACCTCCTTAAAGAATGAGTATGTGGAATTGATGACGTGCAAAAGAGTGCAGGGTTATAATGAGGTAAGATACTTTTGGTTTTGTGGCAAATTCCCTTTCGAAAGGAGAACATGAAGCAGACGGGCAGGATAGCGGCGAACAAGTGTTTGAAATGGACACTTAAACGGTTGGTAATAACTCTCTAATAAAGCAATTTTCTCACTTCTAGGATGAGTCCTTAAATCATCTACTCTTCGCCATAAGGGAGGAGATTGCTATTTTTTTTCCTTTCATGTTTGCTATAGACTTGAAATGTTATATTCTAAAGAGAGGACTAATTGGTTCATCGAAAGCGACGATATCAACAAGACACAACACCCGGTCGACAATAGACAAATCGTTACTAAGTAGTATAGAGATCGTTGAGGTACTTCTAGACACTCCTTTGTTGCAACACTCCGAATGGAGATTACTGCCATTTCAAGATACAAACCATCTAGAACTATTCAACAAGTAGCGTATTCCTTTCACGGTTCAAACTTAAGGATTCTTAGAAAAGGGTTGTAGTTGTCTTAGAACCTAAACTTGGCTTAAATACTGGATCAGCAGATAGTGCTTGAAAATTTGTGTGATGAATTTTTAGGTCAGTGGATAGAGGATAAATTTGCCTTGAACCCTAAACCTGGCTCAAATATTAAATGGTGGATTGTTTAGATCAGCAGATCAGGCTTGAAAGTTAAATTTCATTCAAAATTTGTGTGTTCAGTTGTTTGTACCAGCGGATCGCGCCTAAAACCTAAATCTGGTTCAAAAATTGTGTTATAAATTCTGTAGATCACTGAATGTCTTGTACCCTAAACCTGGCTCAAATATTGAATGATGGATTACTTAGATCAGCAAATCGCGCTTGAAACTTTGTAAAATCAATTCTTAAGCCTGGCTAAAAAATGGCTAAGCAGATCGTGATCGAAACCTGAATCTGCTTCTAAATCTGTGCGATGAATCCCTTGGATGAGTGGATAAAAGGTTCAAAAATTGAATCAGTAGGTCGCGCTTGACATCAGATCCTAAGTTTCTCTTAAACCATAAAACTTACTCAAAAATTGTATGGCAGCTTATTTGGATAACGCTTGGAATCTGAATTTAGTTCACATTTTGTGTATTGGATTGTTTGGCTCAGTGGATGGAGAGTCAATTTCTCTTAAGTCCTAAATCTGACTCAAAAATTGTATGATTGCTTGTTTACATCAGCGAATCGCGTTTAAAATCTGAATCTAGTTCAAAATTTTTGTGATGGATTGTTTGGCTCAGTGGATGGAGAGCCAATTTCTCTTAAGTCCTAAACCTGACTCAAAAATTGTATGTTGGCTTGTTTGCACCAGCGGATCGCACTTAAAACCTGAATCTGGTTAAACATTTCTGTGATGGATTGTTTGGAACAGTGAATAGATGCGATATCTGTCTTTAAACTTAAGCTCACAAACCTGGCTCAAAAATTGTATAATGGCTGGTTTAAATCAAGTGATCGGGCTTAAAATTATTTCCAACCTAACAATGGCTTAAATTTTTTTGATGAATAGTTTGGATCTGTGCGTATAGGCGGTAATTATTTCTAAACCCAAAATTGGTCCAAGAATAATAGCATGCCACCTAAATAAAGTTAAAGCACTCTATTGAACCTCTAGATTTTCGGAGGACTCTGTTGAGATATTGTGGTTTATAGTGGTTTCCTTCAAGCCTGCGGATCTGTATTTACTATTCAAGTGCGGTAACCTAAGTCACTCAAATTAATTAATCCACTCCACCCCTCGTTCCAATGAATCCATAGACTCCACTAGCTGAGTCCACTTTATCCACGCTCATCTGTTTCACGCCTTCATACACTAATGAAATCACCATACAAAGTCAAACAAAAGGCTTTCAGCGCATTACTTTTGCATCCGTGACAATAGCACGCAGCGCGCCCATTAACGATGTGTCACTTGCAATCCTCTTATGCGATTACGATCTCTCTTTGTGTGCATCTCTGCATTCGAAAACGTCTCCGGCGGCCCCTCCCTACCGGCACCAGAACAGATTCCGCGGAAACTCAAAGCAAATGTGTGTTTAAAAAAGGATATCCGAAACAATTAGGATACACAATCGCATACGCTGCCCATCATCAATATACGCCCTCCCCCCCATAGCTACACAGATTCATGCCAAACAATGATTTGAATAGAAAATCCGATTTTGACATAAAGCCGATAGCAGTAGGCCGGCCCGGGACGGGCTAGGCCATGAAATTTTCGTCTTCTGGGAAATCCTGGCGACAAAATTTCATATTCCAAAATACACAAAGAGGCTACTCCAACTTGTGTATACCCACACATCCGCACAAAACTGATTGGATTGATTAAAAGCGACCATAGGGGATACAGGTGTTTTGGCATTCGTTTGGGCGCCATTCGTTAGTAATCATCGCAAGGGGTCGGGTGGTACCGGTGCTGGTCCTGGTGGTAGACAGAGGCACACTGGGTAGTGCATCCCTATTGGGTGATGTAATTTCAATGCTGCTACCATTGAAAATTAAATATTTATACGAACAGGTGTGTGTGAGGCAAATATATACGTGTAGTCCTCCGAATATTTGTCCATATACCGAAAGATGGTTTTTTTTTAATTGAATTAGAAATTTATTTATTCAGTTTGGCAATGTAATTTTCGTTCAAAAACTGGTACAGTGTGCCATATGAAGTGGATTTGCAAACTGTTATCCTTACATATAGCCGGTTGGCTCCCTCCGTGTTTGTGTGCAAGTGGGGATGTAATTTCACTTGTGTTCAACCGCACAACCTTTTATTTGTTAATTATTCATGAATTTTTATGAAATTTTTCGGAACTGTGGCACATGCTGGCATACAAATTAACCTCGATACCTCTACGGCACACATGGTTACCAACTACTAAGCTAGGAGAGAGTCCAGCTTTTTTGTGTGTGCACAAAGGAACTGAGCAGCTTTGGGTAATGGGATTGCAGTATTCCTAGTCATACGCAAATAAAAATTCGGTTATAATTCCTTATTTATGACAGTTATTGTGAAGCGTTCCGTATCATTGCAACGGGGAAAACAATTATCCCAGGAGGGCTTCGAAATGAATGTTGATTTTGTAGTTTTTTTCGCAGAAATAAGCACGTTCGCTACCGAAAATGTACTATTCACATAGATACACATAGATACAAAATATGTGCCAGTAGACGTTTTGATATCAGACAAGCTTCCTGTACTAATAGGATTTCTCTTTGCTCGAATAGGGGTATATCTACTTTTAGAATTACATAAGGCAGCATAGCATAAGTCATTAGCTAAATTGGGCCAAAGGAAATAGGTTAATTTATGAACGAAACAAGGTAGATGAAGACCACAGTCAAGCTCAACAAGAGCCATGAGATATGAATAGTAAGTAGTTTATGAAAATCATGGGACTTAAGCCCCATATCGGGCGCCATTTAGACAGATAATGCTGAATCACCTGAAAACAAGTTCAAATCAACAGATTTGTTGGTAGAAAGTATAACTATCTGGATACACTAGAGACACACAATAGAGGCAAGAATTAATATTAGCAAAACCAAGGTCTTTATATTTACGTAGTCTATGACAAGTAGGCATCCTTTCACAGCTCCTTTCCACACACAACTACCCGGTATGCACATATTTCCATATCCAAAGTTCAGGAGAACTAGACTTTGAATCTCGCATTGAATATCTTCAAGGTTACAATGAAAGTGGACGGAGTATGGCAACTGGATGGTAATATGTGTTCTAGAAGAGGTGGCCGAATCTAGGATAGTTCGAGCTGTGCTGGGTTAAGTTTTTGATGACAAAAAAACAGATTTTCATTCAGGGTTCAACCCTGATTTAGTCACATAAACACCCTAGAGATCACCATAGACCAGTGTGTCGATAATAGAACACCTCTCCACCTTCTTTATTGGGAGAATCGGTTAAACTATGGTAAACTAAAACTGATAATACCAAAACACAGCAATGACCGTGGTCAAATCATACCTGTAACTCTTGGATTTCGCCTATGACTTAACACCATACCAACCGAAATCGACTCCTACGCCTTTTACAGGTCCCACTCATGTAAGTTATGCTTGTCAGATCCATTACAGCGAATGATCGAGGATCGGAATAACGAACCCATATAAATGGAACATATTCATCACCTTAGTTATGATGAAGTCGGAGCCTCGCGTTGGGCGCCATTTACATACTTATATAAGGCAGGACAAATTGCTCAGGCTTAGAAGTATTTTCGAATGAAATGTGAAGCTTTTTAGTCTCATGTAGGACCCAGATGGAAAGAAAGAGAAACGAACCCAGGCTAGACAAGTCAAATACGCGCAATGTCCCTTTCCGAAAAGCAATATTCTCCTAAGCTACACTTGCTACTTGAAATGTGAAGCTTTTTAGTCTCATGTAGGACCCAGATGGAAAGAAAGAGAAACGAACCCAGGCTAGACAAGTCAAATACGCGCAATGTCCCTTTCCGAAAAGCAATATCCTCCTAAGCTACACAAATCACTTCCTCCAGATACAAATGTCATGAAAACAAAAATGTCAGAAGAAATCTACGATTCAATGAGCCCCAACCAATATACCGTCGGAACTAGTTCTCATTATTACATTCGAATCCTATTCCTAAGTGCCTGTGTGCTACAATCCTGTATAGACCTCCTTTCTGTGCAATGATCCCATTGGTTATTACAATCAATTTCATCGAACATTGATTGTATCATCAATATAAGATCATATCTGCACTACTAACGAACCCCCACAATTCCTTCAAATAAAAATCTCCGAACATCCTTCCTTTCCTGAAATCGAAATCGAGTCCTCCTCTATCGGCGGAAAAATTCCAAACAGAATGAATCTATTCCAGCACTGATTTACTTATTTGTTAATCGAGCGTAAAGTTATTTTGTCCCTTTCTTATCCTTCGTTTCGAGCCCCCAATGATGCCATCTCAGCCATATGCTTAAAAAGAAATAAAAACCAAAAGACAAGACCGGAAGGGAGATGAAAAAAACAGCAACAAGAACGAAACAGAATCAAATTTGATCTCCATAAAAACGCATAAAATACAAACGAGTGAAAATGAAAAGAAAAAAAAAACGAACAGCAGTAGAAAATACAAATAAAATACGAATAAAGGACGAAAATCTATTTCGCCACAGTTTATATCCTAGAAAGAGCAAGATACATAAGTATACATAAAAAGGAGACAAGAAAGAACAACAAAAAAAAAGTCACTAAAAAGGACAGCGAAGCAAAACGGAACGAATGTAACAAATTGAATCCTTTATGTTTGAAAGAATTGCTTCAAAGAATTTCATCTCCAATGGGATCAAAAAATGTTGATTAAAAAAAATAAAGACCACCATCACCATCGCACACTCTGATGAAGACAATCGAGTGAGTTGAGTCCTTGGAACAACAGCAAAAAAAAAAAAAAAACAACTTTATGGAATCAAAAAACAATTCCTCATTAATGATCCTTAAATGAATTCCCCATCCTTCGACACCAAGAACAGCAGAAAGCGCTCAATACTGTTGATAAGAGAGCGGTTATTGGTCCATGTCCTTGATTGAACACTAAAGTTCTTTTGTGCATTGCAAAACTGCAAAACTGCATTGCATCGTCTTCTGGAATGAGCATCTCATATGTATGACTGGGTTCATAGGATATACATAGGTATGTCCTTCTCTTCCGTTCATAGTATGTATTTTCACCTTTCTATGTTTGTTTTTAATTAAATTTCAAGATGAAGAAATGAACAAAACAAAAAAATCTACGTGTGAGGGAGATATCCTTTGGACCATTTGTCTCTTTGCACAGCAACATCCTTTGAAACTACGGTAACCGTTTCGATATTCTGGCTCTCATTCCTTCGGGTTAATGTGTGTCCTTTGTTAGGTGTGCACGCGGCCAAGAGGGTGCTGCACACAGAACATTCCTGTTAGTTGTACTAAATATCATTTAAGTTTATTTTTATTATTTTCTACTTCTTTTGTGTACACCGTCGCCGTCGCCGCCGTGCCGTTTATTTGTTATCCTGCGGTGAGAACGGAAATGAGGAAATGAAGCAATTTCACTTTGAAACAACGGGAATTTAATGGTTGAAAGTAAGTGGTTGTTTCATCGCAATAGAAGAAGAAGAAGGGCGCGCAAGGAATTATTTTTCCTGTTGACAATTAGTGAAATTTACAGGATCCGAGACGGTGAGAGAATATTTGCACTCACCCAACACACCACTCGTCGGTGTTATAAATTTGATATTCGGATTTAATGGCACTTTGGGAGGAGTTTCGTTTACTCGGAAATTGTATCCTTTGTGGAAATTTTATTGCCGGTCATTTAAACTATGTATTGCGACAATTGATACACGCCTTCTGTTTCTTATGGGCGCTGAATATTCATTAAGCATGAAAATGACAAGCCATTATGGCTATCCTGACAAACCTACTCAATGGGAGTGAAAAATGAAATCGCGAGTTACTGGCTTCAGTATAAATCTTGATATTGACCCTTAGTAATAAATGTCTTTAGGCTAGGCGTCAACTTATCTTGGCATTAATGTATTCCGTTTCTTTCAAAGTGCCTCAGTTCACTCCCATTCCACCTTTCACCAACACAGTACATCGCTATTCAAAATCAAAACAATGAGTGGAGATACTACACAACCTTGTGGAGTCCCACTTTGTACTAGGAAACCTCCTATTATGACACGGTGCCTCGACTTCACAATAGCCATATCGATTTCGGTTGTTATCTTAGCAAATCCAGGAAGCAGGCAAAACCCTATCCAGATGTTGCAGTTAATCGGATTCGATTTCTTGGAAACTTTGATTACCATTCCTTCCGCCACTCTATGGAAGGGTTCACACTGATCAACCTGAGCGGTTCTAGATCATCCCGATTTGATACCGAACTACACATACCAGGAGCTTATCATGCATAGATGTAGAATTTCTCCTGAAGTTGTGCGTATGTGAAAGTTAATGTACTTCGTCAGCTGCATTACCAAGAATGTTAGGCATTTGTTGTGTCCTAGTCTTACAGGCATAGGTCCTTCCGATATATGCTTAACAACGCTGAAATAGTTGAATGTACATGCACACATCTTCGCAGTCTTCTGTTGTAATTGTGATTGCGTATCCTGACCACATACATACATTCATATATCCTCCTTTGACATTCTCCTGAAGCTTCATCTTTCAGTAGCGTTTCTCTAACTCCGTTTCTGAAATGTGTTTTTCTTTTGGAATAGGTAATCCGAGTTCGCCTTACTGTAGTGTTGAAATACACGTTCAAGTCTTCTCTTTCGACTCTAGTCGTTTTTTTCCGGCGACTTTTTAGTAGCGCTGCCACTGGATTCCTTCATTGAATATTGTCAGGATGAAACTTCACAATTGGAACGGTTGTGGCAGTCCTTAACAATTGCCATCAAGCCAATCCATCTAAAATATTAGATACAATGTAGTCAATTTGGGTATTCGTGTTGTACCATGGCACTGCTACAGATCCTTGTGCAACTTAAGACCTGAGACATGTGTGTTGTGTCCGAGATATCAAAGAACTACAGTTTTAGACTCCACTGGACACGAGCAGGCCAAAATGAAAATGAAGGAAACAGGTTTTTGGATTCGACTGGTTGGTGGAATGCATTGACAATAACTATTGTCCAGAGTACGAATAAATCGGGACGCAACAACAAACAGAGAAAACCACAGCGAAATAAAACTCCAATACAAGAACACCAATGATTCCGAAGATCAGATACAGACTATCATGTCATTTAATGATCCGAATCCCAATGCGCATATATATATTTCGCCATCTTCCAGACTAGAGAATCTACGATATATGAAGCTTGAGAAACTCCAAAAAATTCATCCACTCATCATCCATATGACTTGATGTAACATAGTGTGAGCTCAGTGGTTATTGAAAAAGTCAACACCATACGTTTTTTCGCGATTTCAACTCTTGCGAACGTCTGACAAACATCCAAGGGTACAACTCTCATGAAAAACCATCTCAAACAAAAATTTCAATTCAGAGGCGACCCTAAGCAGCCCTTGCCCAACCTTACTTTCATTGACATATAAAACTCAAAATTGAAATTCAGTTTCTGAGCTCTACAAGAAGATGGCCTCTTAGGAACTATCCCTGTCGAATGCAGACCATATTGAAATCATTCCGGCTATTCATATTATTTAGAATCAACGTTTAAGGAACAGATGGAAGGAAGTTAACCTCGAAGTAAACTGGGAATATGTCAATGTCATTCAGAAATATCTCTCCTGCATCTAGAACACAACATTGTCGATAACCAATGTCGGAGCAAATGCATATGTTAATCTCTTTCATCGTGGAATCCGTATTTGATTATCGAGAGATAATTTCGATTTGAGTTTTGAGTTTTGTTGGTTCATTAATTGAAAACCCAGACACCATTCCTGGTGAAGCACCCAATCGATTTATAATATTATTATTTTAAGGAAGGGTATGTATAGTACATGTGTGGGGTATGCGACCTTTTGGACTATTTTACTCCCTCCTATCACCGTGGAGAGGTATGTTCCCTCATTAGAGTTCATCTCCTATTTTTGAGTCTTACTAGGTCTTGACGGAAAAAATCTATTCTGAACCCATCTGTATTCTTCAATTTGCTGAACTCTAGAGATGATTGCCACATATTGCGCACATGTTCTGGAATTTCACTAATCTCAATGTAAAGTCTGCTTCAGTTAAATTTCCCTTGTTTACACTCTCCTTTAGTCTATATACCTCGCTAGGGCTTGATACGCTATATAGGTTATTCTTGTTCATGGCTTGTCTATCTGACATAATTGCTATCAACAAGGTTTCGGTCGAAATTTACGTGGATGCAGGTATCTATGACATACATATGTACATATGTATGTACATATGTATGTATATATCAGCCTTAGAGGTGCTGAAGCATTTGCCCTTGAATTCGATATATTTACCCAGGGCTTGAAGTGACGGAACTGGACTCCATCAGTTCTTTACAAATAAGTGTATCACTTGAACTCTTTTTGTAGTCGACCTTCATAAGAAAGTTCTAAGGAATGTTCAACCGTCTGAGAATATTTTCTGTAGGAATGGGTCAGAAGTAGTAAACCTTCTTTGACCAAGCTTACGATCATTTCGCCTGCACATTCCTCGACCACAGGTGCCCCCATGGCTGCAGTTGAGGAAGTTCTCATGTCTATATGCGTTGCAAGCAAATTAGATCTCTTGCCCACGCCATCAGTCCATATCCGATCAATTGATTTACATTAATCAGCTTTTCATACACAAATAGCATATAAAAACAATCGATTTTTGTATCTTTTAATTGCGTACATATGTATATACACTTATACGGTATCCATTTTGGTGGCACATTTGGCACAATGCAGCCTTCAGGCAAGAGAAAGACTCAACTATAATGCTATTCAAGGTAGTTCGTTTTAAACTTCCAACGGGCATACAAAAAAGAACAATTTTAAGATTACAGGTTTCTCCATAACTGCTAGAAGCAGAGCTCAATAAGGTTTCTATTGCCAGAGGATAAAACTTATCCAAATAGAGAATATTATACAGCAAAGAAAACCATAGAGAAACATCCTTATCCAGATAAATGGTTTCGTCCAAGGATCACATTTTACATATTTTTTTAGAAAACAGTCCACTTGTCTTGCATAATCTCCGAAACTACACAAGGTGTCCTACTTTCGAATTCAAACGACACCTACATTACACTTGCAATACATACATATGTATGTAAATATTTAACAATAATTCCATTCCCATCCTTCAAAAACCAAACATTTATTGAATAAATATGCAAAATACTTGAAAAACGCTCCTCAACACCGTAATATTCAATTACATACCTTATTTATACCAGCAACTCCATCCAGTCGTACAGACAAATGCATGAATAAAGTGCGTGTCAAACCTACTCGCAAGGATACCAGCATACCAAACCCCCTAAACAGATGATGGAGCGCGTTTTAATAACTAAGACCACCGACTGTGTAAATATTTCACAATGGGATATTACACTTTTTCTGCGTATCCCGCGACGATGGTAAACGGAGAGCACCAAAGCACCAAAGCACCAGAGCTCCTTTCGTGCTTTAAAGAAGAAAAAAAAAATACTCTTATCCTTGAAGTTGTATCCTGGAGGTTCGTCGTATTTATGTTGATCGTAAATAAGTTTAAGATGGAGCATTGCCTTGGAGTGAGAGCATACACTTTCGCCACATCAGGGGGTCGTCATTCAAAAATAACCCCCGGTTAGAGGATGTAGTCCCTACACTATTCATAGTAGCGTGCAGGAAAAAAAAAAGGATATACTAGAATAAATCAGTTCACAAAATACTCATAATTAATCCTTTCCCTGATCAGATCGGTGTCGACAAAAATCCTCCACTTAAACTGATGAATAATCACCCTCCGAGCAGATAGGAAGGAAGTGCGCGAGGCGAAATCCCTTTTCTGGCGTGCCACACGACAACCACAATAGAACACAATTATAATCAGACAGAGTCCTTTTTGCGAAAATCATGCAATACGCTGTGAACCAATGAAGCCATGTCATTGATTAATTTCCATTATACACACACAGGGATAATAATTCAATTTGATTAAAAGTGCCGATGCGATCCAGACGGACATTCAATAAAAAAAAATAAAAAATTAAATCAGGACACACAAAGAGTCCTGTATTCGGACAAAGTAGTGAATGACAATTGTAATCCGTAATCCCCTGTCCATTTTGGTTGACATTTTATTTTATGCAATATTGGGACTTAATGAGACTTTTGTTTTCTGTAATCAAGCAGAACATGCCGGGTGGACACATAAATAAGCAATTGTGTGCGTATGTATGCAATCTTTGTTTGCCATAATTAATTATAAGATTAGCACAAGGATTTGTGCGGTTTCGTTGAGACAAATCTGATAGACACTAACATCCAAGTTGATCGTTCCTTTGAGTAGCTTTTGCTTCTGCGAGGTAGAATTGCTATTGTTTCCGAAGAGGATTAGACTTAAGTGAATTTAGAACTCACTTTTTCAGACCCATAACTACATACACATGTAGCTTAGGTCTTGCAATTCAAAGTGTTTGCGGGGTTGAATTCCACCCCAAAAAGGTGAACTATTTACTTGGTCTTGTTGGGGATGTCCTTCTTATTGTATTTTCCACACAAGATGATCAACCCGTCCACTGGAAGAATAATATTTTTACTATTTAAGTGGGCAAGTGGGCGCACAAAATAAATTTATCCTAAACTGGAACTTTTGGTTCTAATGACATACGACTACGAATCCATGGAAAGGACTTTTAGTAGCAGAGGTATTGAGGACTCGACGAACCACTGCATGCGGACCACCCTTGCAAGTTGAATTATTACTTTTCCTCTGGAGGAGTTGCTCGCCAATAAGGTGCCCTTTCCTCCTCCTTCTGTGGCCACTAGAGGGGGACTACCATCTTGTCGATCTACAGCGATTAGGCCACATTGGTCATACTGATGAAAGTGCGACCATTTTTAGCGCTACACTAGAATGACTGGGAAATCGGTTTAGTGCCTTTAAAAAAGAATACTGGTCAATCTAGGATCTACCTCCATCAAAGACACCACTTTAGTATATTAAGTCCGTCATTGAACGCGCTACGGCAAATGAAAGTTAACCCCATTATCAGTTAGGCGCCCAACTTTTGGTGAACAATAGGTTACTTGAGATACATACGTATGTATATTGAACCGTACAAACTAGTCCAATGCTGTTTCAGGCCTGGAGTCTAGGGGTTAAGTCTGATTTTCAGACGCATCGAAGAGGGAGCTGGTGTCCTTAGACAAAACACCAAAATTTCGATACCTATGGGAATTGTTCCACGGTTCTCCAGGTCATTGAGACTTGCCCTAGGTTAAGATTTTTTAGGTGTCAGAATTTATATCTGCGGGTGGGTTCATATGAACTAAACTCTACTGCGCGGTCAACTGGGCTGCCTCCACAGCACTGTTTAGCGATTTGGAACCCAAACTTCGTCTGACCAACTGGGGAAATGTGCTGAAGTTAAGGCAACACGAACGAGTAAACAATGCATATTCCTACGGGAAATCTGAAATCTATGTAGAAAAGGAAAACATTAGAAAAATCGTGAGCTTTCGCACAGGTTCTCACGTAATCTGTGCTCAGATGCGGAATGTAGGATCTGGGGTCTGAAGATGACGAATTATCTGAGGACTTTCTATGTGCCAACCTAGCTTTACATTGGTTAAGGAGGCGTATTTTGAAAAGCTCTGCGGTTAGCGACGTACTTTCCTTCTTTAAAGAGGTAGTACGACTCGTCTTAAGTCTTAGTATCAGTCATATGGAGAAGACCCTTAAACAAAATTGGGTTTACAAAGTTTTTTTTTAAATTTGATTTCTCTCAATAGATGCCACCACGGGATACTGTGTAAAAGGAAAGTATGCTAGGAGCATGGGTGAAGAACAGGAAGGAACAATGAATCTACTGCTGGCCTAACTTCAACCAAATCAAATCATTTCCTCCGGTTTACGAAATGGTAGGACTATTTTCCGTCGTCGGGACGGATACGGTATCGATATGCCCGATTCGATTCAGAGAGAAAGCCCATTATCCAAAAAGTGAGAAGCAAGCAAGCAAGAGCTCTATAACAAAAGGCTCTGCAGTAACCCCATGGGGGCTGATGTCATTCATAATATCAAAAAGGGAAGCCTAAAACAGTCGGGCACTACGAACTACAGAAAATCCACAAAAGAGTTCACCCCCCCAAGGACATCAAAGACTAAAAAACCTTTTACCTGGCTATAAGGTAAACTACTACTCCCTCATTAAGGACATACTCCTCTTCCAGTACTGTACCACAAATATGCATAAATAGAAAGAAAACAAAACAAAAATTGTAAGCAAATGAATAGCATTGTTAATATTTCTATATGTGAAGATCTTTGTTGGCAAATCGAAATATGAGGTGAAAATTAGAGTCACCTTCCTCCTCGATAAAGTCAGTGCGAAACTCAAAAAAGTTCAAGAGGTGAGGTACTTTGGGTCATATTCAAGCTCACATCACCATTAGGAAATAATGGCCTAAGCAGCTGCTGCACAAGGATTCATACTTCTTTCGGGAAGAATGAACAACTTTTAAACCGAACTTTATTTATTAACCTCAAATCTGTGTTTAAAGTAAAAACAAAAAGCAAGTTGTTAGCACATGTGTTGCAAATCACCAATTTAACTTTTGAATAGAACAATGCTCCACCTTGTCATGACTGTAGTCAATCTGTATTCTCAAGGAAATACCTCTTTTCACAAGGAAGGTGATGAATCGCTCAGGCTGACTATAAAGCTTAGATTGTTTTTGAAACAAAAACAAAGGCATTCTCAGGACACAAACAGAATAACATTAGTGAATGTTACTGCAACAGTTTTAGTATACCAACGCGCCTGTAAATCGCTTGACACAAAATTACATTCTAATAGAACGATTCGCTTTTATGTCAGCTCTAAGGAGAAGCAAACCCTCTCAAGCTGATGATTAAAATTGCTATACTTGAGAATACGTATTACACGAACAAGATTTGAAATTCCCAGCTTTATGCCTCACAAAACCAAAAACATCTCTCCAGCTCGCGGCATTAATCCAATCCCCAAAACACCGCAATACATCATTTTAATTTAATTTAACATACAGAAACCGAACTTCTCATGAGAACAAATTAACTTTTCTTCTACTCCAGGGTATAGGTACCTTCATATCCTTGGAAAAGTTTTCCACTCAAAAGTAGACGCAAATTAAATTTTACTACTTCAGACAAAACTTCACATTATACGAGTACTTATTTCCCATGTACTGTATGCCACACGCACAGCCACATTCTTGCACTTCCCCCGTATGTAACCATACATACCTACATATGAATCCTTACTTCGATAAAGAAGAAGAAGAAGCAGAAGAAAAAAAAACATAAATTTACATTACTTTTCCATAAAAACCATCAAAGGTGATTCCAAGCACTTACAACCATCATTTCCATACTCTCCTCTCTGTGTTGTGCCTTGCTTCTTCCTGAAACCTGAATTTAATCTTCTCTTCGTCTTCCTGGCTCCTTCTTCTTCTTCTGATGTAGTTCAAAAAAAAAAAAAAAAAATTAAAATGCAAAATCATATCATATTGCCAGGCGAAAGAAAAACACACAACAAAATTCCCTTCTTCACAGCGAATAAAATATAAATTGAAATACTAAACCTACGTGAAGAAAAGGACCAAAATAACAACACATACATATACGAGTAGTATTTTGTTTCCCAAAGTTCGCAATGTGTTTTGTATGCGAGTAGGAGTATATGGTCCCGTTCTCAGGTATGAGCATTTACATGAATACTTAAAACAGGATATCACGGCAATTGGCACATTTGCATTTGATATTGTTTCGTCCTGCGAATCGAAAATGTTTTCCAACAAACATGGGCACAGATAAACAGATACTTAGAATAAAAATTTCCATAAGAAAGCGACGAAAATTTCACTAACCAGCGCAACCATTTCACAGGTTGACAATGTTTTTTTTTTTTTTTTTCATCTTAAGACTCCCGCGCAGAGATTTGCTTTTGAAGTCCTTGCTCGGCTCTTACTTACTCTTTAAGGATGAAAATTCTATTAAAAAAAACAATAAAAAACAACAATGTAAGATGCCTTCAATTATTCAGAGTAACAAGGACATTTGTATTGCTTTAAAGATGATCCTTGTCTTACAAGTATATCGCACCACTTGTCAATGTCCCCATTGTCCGCCACGAGGAGTAAAGGACCAGAGGACCGCAAAAATTAAAAAGAAACTGAATCAAAACTCAACACACCAAAAAATTAGACTGAAACCACAAAGGATCTCCATTATTTCGGGAATCCTTCACAAAGATTGTATACGCGCGCCGCACACTGCCTCATTTATTCAATTTTCCTTGTCTTCCTTCTCTGATGTCCTGATTTTATTTTTCTTATTTTTTTTTTTTTTGCTGCTTTCTTGTGTGTGTCACCACTCTCTCCCTGTGAGGTTATTTTCAACGCTTTGTTTACGCATCTCCTTAATGATGCTTTCGAGCAAACATTGATGATACAGGCTTTACGCAAAAGGTACGGAAGTGAATGCCGGAATCCTTCCCTGTGGGGGTGGTGTAATCCTGTTTATTTTTTTTTTTAGCCCCGTGGATAAATTTAATGTGTTTCGGCAATAATTTTCCCATAAGAGTTGACATGAGGGATTTTTTTTTCTCCCCCAAGGGGGGGAAAGGTTAAACCACTTTTATGCAGATTCTTTTATTTGTCCTTTTTTTTCTCTCTCTCCTGACGTCGAAATAAACTTGTATAGGTTTTTTTAACAAACAAACAAAAAAAAACACCGAAAATTTACATACGAAAGGATTTATACGACAGCCATTCATCAATTTGATGTTGAGTATGTGCGAGGAATACCATTATGGTCCCTCTGTTCTCCTAAAGAAGAAAAAAAAAAGTAATACAAACACAGAGTAATCCTTTCGTAAAATGTGGTGTGGTAATAAAAAGAATGGCAAGGATTTCCTACAATGATTCAATGTGCGAAAATAATTATTGCAAAGCCGTATTTTATGCATTTTGATTAATTTTTTTGCCTTTGCCCACTTCGTCCCTTATGCTGCAACGACGAGCAGGATAATAAATTACGCGGATTTACATTCTGTTTCGGTTTCTTGTGGGTGCAGTAAGGACATTTTATGGCGGGTCTTATGACACATGAAAAATGGTTTATTAGTACTGAAAGAGGAACTCGCGCGAGTGTCCTGGGGAGTTGTAGCAACTAGTTCTTCTTAATTGTGGCCATGCTGGTGGTGCAATCGAAGTGGGTTCATAAATACTTCAGAAAAGAGTACAAGGTATTCGGAAATGAGTACGGGTATCCCCTTCCATGTAATGGTATCAAGGATTTTAAAAACAGGTGAGAAATACTTCAAGCGACTTATATAGCAGCTAAGTACATGACCAAGGTGTGCCAATAAACTAATATGTACCTATGTACCCGTATTATGATCAAAGACTGTAAGGAGTCTCTCTTAACAAAGATATTTCAGAAATGTTAGAAAAGGTCAATTAAAGGCAAATGGCCCAACTTGTGGACCAAGTTTCAACAAAATTCTTACAACCTACATGTGATTGTAAAACCTTGGCAATATTGATAAACCGTAGTGAAAAACAGCACATACCTACATTACATCTCTCATTACATCATCTCAAAATTTCAAAAAAATCTCTCTACAGCAGGCTCAAAACAAAACTGCTGTCCCAGCTACATTAAAGGTTTCTCTGAATACCTAACATATGAGCAGTGTCCTAAGTATGACCTAGGACGATTTTAACGCCAAAATAGGAAAGGAAGACATCTTTGGTAGCACCATCGGAAAGCACAGCCTACACGACACCACTTCTGGAAACGGACTTAGGCTAATTGACTTTGCTGCGGGGCGTAATGTTACTATAGCTAGCACGCGGTTTCCTCACCTTGACATTCACAAGGGAACATGGCGGTCGCCAGATCATCAAACCGTCAACCAAATTGATCATGTTGCGATTGACGTAAGACACTCCTCCAGTATTGTGAATCTCCGTAAATTCCGGGCTACGGATATCTCAAACGCCACAACATCGGGAAAATAATGTGAGGAGATTTAACGTTGAACGCGTTTGCCGATCGCGTATCCCCAACTTCTCGAGAAGTCCTAACTCATTTCAAGATCTGGTTGGAGGAAAGTATGCCTAATGAATGGAACCTCAGCATCGTTTGCCCGATCCACAAAAAAGGAGACCCCCTCAATTGCGCCAACTATAGAGACATTAGTCTCCTTAACATCGCGTACAAGATCCTGTCGGCCGTTTTGTGTGAACGTCTGAAACCATTTGTCAACGAGCTGATTGGCCCCTATCAGTGCGGTTTTTAGTCCCGGTAAGTCCACAACCGATGAAATATTCACACTACGGCAGATCCTGGAGAAAACCCAAGGAGTCCAAATCGATACTCATCATTTTTTTATCGATTTCAAGGCCGCATATGACAGCATTTATAGAGACGAGCTATACAGAGCCATGTCTAGCTTTGGTATCCCTGCCAAACTCGTTCGCTTGTGCAGGATGACGATGCAGAATGCTCGCTGCTCCGTCAAGGTCGGTAACGATCTCTTAACCTTTGATGTCAAAAAAGGATTTAGACAAGGTGACGCACTGTCATGTGACTTCTTTAATATCATACTTGAAAGAATTGTGCGAAACTCACAAGCCAACACCGGAGGCACAATCTTTCAAAAGTCTGTGCAACTACTAGCGTACGCCGACGATATTGACATAATTGACAGAACCCAGCGGGCTGTCACTGGTGCGTTCGCTAGTATTGAAACGAAAGCGGCAAAAATGGGTTTAGCTGTGAATGAGGGCAAAACCAAGTATATGCTGTCAACAAGAAGGGACACACAACACCGACGAATTGGACAGAACGTCACAATAGACAGTTATAACTTTGAGGTAGTTAAGGACTTTGTATACCTCGGCTCCGCTATAAACTCTGACAACAATATCACCTCAGAGATCAAACGAAGAATCACTCTTGTCAATCGCTGTTTCTTTGGCTTAAGAGTTGTAAGGCCTTGTCAAGGAGCACCAAGGAAACTCTATATAAGACCCTCACCATCCCAGTCCTGCTCTATGGCGCAGAAGTATGGACGTTAACCAAGACGGATGAAGATATCCTTGGTCGTTTCGAACGCAAAATCCTTCGGATGATTTTCGGTCCCGTTTGCGTTGACGGGCTATGGAGAAGGAGATTTAACAGCGAACTTTACGAGCTGTACAGCGACATCGACCTAGTCAGAAAAGTACGCATTAGCCATCTAAGATGGCTAGGACATGTAGAGCGGATGGACATCAACGCTCCGGCCCGAAGAGTCTTCGAATCCATCCCGGAGGGACAACGCAGTAGAGAAAGACCTCGACTTAGGTGGCGTGCACAAGTGGAAGAGAACCTCGACAGTTAGCCAAAGACCGCGCTAACTGGAGAGGCTTGTTGGTTGAGGCCCAGGTCCACCCCGGACTGTAGCGTAAGTAAGTAAGAATACCTAACAAGGTCTGCTATTACTATCTCATTTTAATAACTTTCAGTGTATTTACACACCCATACCACTACCCAAAGTTCCGAGTGTTTTTCCTGCTTGGATACCTCCTCAGTACGAAATCGAGGCTCTCATTGACTCTCCAGATCTAAACTTCAGATTTGCTTTCAAATTTCACTGAAAAACTGCTCAAAATGAAACTGATTTCTATTTCTCAACGAAATTTGAGTGCCGAGACACAGAAACATCTCAGAAAATTCCTCACTTAGTAGGGCAATGTCCTTTCCATCTCGTGGGTTAAGATGAATATCCGCATGGCTCTCGCTACAAGTTACTGTATAGACTCATGCTATGAACTTAACCAAACGTAAACGGGCAAGCAGCATTAGTTGTCTCATTATTTAACAGACCCAAGCTGGATCAAAAAGCCTTGAATTATCTGTTTAGATTCGTCCCTAATAACAGTCATTATAGCTACTATTAAGGAACCACGCCGTCATTGCCAGCCAGGAGGGGAATCCTCGAAAATGACTTCGGTGGTATGAACATTAAACTCCTTCTGATTCTGAGGGTAGTTCTTCTTATAGGGATGTTAGGTTCAAGTGGTATCACAATAGGCTGTACTCTCCTAAATGTGGCTGATTTATACAGTCTGCCACGTTCACCTTTACCTATGTATATCTACATATGTACCTATATTTCAACTGTGTGAAAGAAAGTTAACCCAGTTTTCATACTGTAGATTACCATCGAATACAAACTCAAAATCTAGTGTTCCTAAGAATGCAAAAAATTATCGATCATCGATCTCCGTAAAGGTAAGTCGTTATAGGAAATCCCCTCAGTAACCACTAATTCGAATATGAAAAATATATACATATATATTTGTAGGGACAGGTCCATCTGGGATTAAGGCTATGTTGCTCATACTACTTAACCACAGCACCTACACAGCAGAATACATAAATAAAGCCCTACATTGACAGAATTACTTAGCATTCATTGACAGACGCCGAACAAGTCCTTACAATCTACATATATGCCAGTCGATGACTCTAACTAACAACCACCAGAACTAATTATGTACGTATTTTAACAAAAGCTCCATTCTAGGGCTTCATCTTTTATGCTAGATAGTTGGCTCCATGTTCAATAAAGTGAACTTAAAGTGACACTTTGAACCCATTGTTTCATCCCAACCGATGGATCTGCATGGCGATTGATCGGGAAACTACTGACTGCCCAAAACATGGATTGGGCCAGTAGTGCAACAATCAAGTTCGTAATGTAGTGCTTGCTTTACCTCCTCGTGGTGGTCCCCGGGCAACTACATGTATAAAGTCTTATGCCTGGCTAGGTAACCTGGACCAGCAATCCGCGTTACTGAAATTAGACACAATGCCTCGGATAAGGACTGATAACACGTTGACGACCTTTGGCTATTGTACCCGGACTAAGATTGGTTTCTGGAACGTGAAGATGCTCCTTGACTCTCAGAGTGAAGGACCTCAGAACGCCAGATTCCTTCAACTGGAACATGAGTTCTTACGATATAGGCTGGACATTATGCGATTAGCTTAACCACGAAGCTACGACTGTTCCGTTCCAATGTTGAATCTGTGCTGCTATATGGATGTGGTACTTGGAGGGTGACCGCCACTCGAGAGAAAGCTGCAAACGTTCGTCAATAGGCGCTTACGTTATATCTTTTGGATTTTCTGGCCAAACCGTATCTCTAACGAACAACTCAACGGGCCATGAACCTATAGGCACAACAATACGACGACGAAAAAGGCAGTGAATTGGACATACTTTCCGAAAGGGTGACAGGTCCATAGCTAACCACGCGATGCAATGGAACCCGCTCACTCAGGATGGCAGGATATGCGGCGGTCCCAGGAGTACGTGGCGCAGCACAGTTGAGAAGGAAGCACGGCAACTGGGAAAGAGTTGGGGAGAACTGAAACACATTTCCAGAAACCGCACACGATGACGCGTAAGCATTGTCGAGGCCCTAGGACCCAGAAGGGGATACAGGACTTAAGTAAAGTAAAGTAACCGATGGATAACCCGATGGATCTTATACGAAGTGATGAAATGAGTGCCGGATATTAGTATAGTACAAACATCAAAGATTCACAGCTAAAATTAAAGCTTTCAATTTATTCAATATTTAGTCTAAAATGGTTTAGAATTGTCTACAAACTTCGGCCATTAGAACTAAATACATCCACAAAATCTGTCAAAAGGCATTGTGTCTTATTTCAGATAAGCTGTTCAATGTCCTAATGTAGTATATCTTACCTACAAAAAGTGTTCAGCAAATAAGAGTAACAGCCCTCAGTCTGTCTCTGGAAGCATATAGGCCAAGCCTGATAATTAGCAAGGCGTAGAACTTTCATATGTAGCTCCTAGCCCCACTTACTGTGAGAATGTGCACGTTTACTCAAAAAAGAATCACTGAATCTGTTGATAATCACTACTTTTGTGGTTCAAACTTTGCCAAATATTCCGTTTTTATCCAATTTCAGTTTGAAGATATTACAACCAAAATACTTTCAAGGACTATGTATTTCTAAACCATTCTGAGTGAGGGGTGCCTAGACAAAAAAGTTGTCCAAAAACTTCTCATACATTTCATGCCAATTAGCCTTACTATCTTTCTGCTAAAGCCAATTCTAACGTCAAGGCAAACATCGCCTTCAGTAACGTATTTAAAATTTACACTGATTTAGTCATCAAAGCCTCACGATAGTTAGCAATCTACAATTTGTAAATAAATATAATCTTCAGAATTATGGTGTACCACAGGGGAGAATACTTTCCCTAAATTAGAAAATATTGGATCTGAAACTGTTGGAGTGTTTGGAAGATTTTCACCAAGTCTCGTAGAAAGGTTTTCAATTTAACTTAATAACTATTTCTTTCAGTTGGCTTACCAATATGTTTAAAAATATGTACCATAAACCAAAGAAACTTCTGACTCACCTGCAAAATAAAAGAAAAAGTTTTATTTAGTAACATAATTTAAAACCGACATATCGTATATGTATATAAGTATATAAAATAGATTATATCAATAACAACAAGGAAACACATTATATGTGCAATTGTACAAATGAAGGAACATCATCGGATTTACTAACACCAGAAGGATAACGCAAGGGTTAAAGCACTCATCCACGGTTCCAAATTAAAACCTCATAAACCAAAAAAACACTCATTTTGCAAGAAAATACTTTTCTGGTTTTTTGAATAACTTTTTTAATATTACACCAATTTGTAAACAATAAACTAAAGTATGTGCATTCTTCTCAAAAAATTTAAAAATAATTTCTCTTATAAAAGAAAACTAAAAATGCTCTGTTTCAGCTAATTTATGAAATTATTTTAAATAGAAAATGTGTATAATTTGCATGTTTTCGTTTGGAGATATACCAAATACAAATTCCATAAAGAACCCTGTTTGTAATGTTTTAATTTGGCAATTAGCTGTTTTTATTTTTTTTATTTATTTGATTAACCATAACCATACTTTAAAAAAAAATAAATCATAAAAACTAAACTAAAAAACCTAAACCAGGTTTTTTGGTCAGGAATCGATCTCATAATACCCTTTCCTATTAGTTACGTAGTTCTTATACAGTGGGCGTGGTCGTACTGATTTGTTTTTAAATTGAATTACAAACAAAATTGATTTTATTATGAACATTTCCAAGTAGTTCGCGTGTCCACATATGTATGTATGTACATAAAATGTATATTATTTGAAAATAAGTCTCTAAATAAACCTCTAAATCGAGAAAGCTTGGGAAATCAAAATTAAATCGTGTTAGAGAAAGTTTTTGAACAAATTCGAGTCAGAAGGAAAGATAAAACTATTATATTTGAATATATTTCAAATCATTCCAAAATTATCAGTTTTTCTAAATTTTAATTGTGATGCATAGCCTATATGTCTGATACTGCGACCTAAAAAGATCCATTGTATTTTTAGGGTGGGTTTTACTCTAAGAGACGTACCACCTCCGTAATGAAGAAAAGCACGTCCGTAGTTTTAACCAGAGTTTTTAATATCTGATGGCGGGAATGTCAGCTTGTAAAAAATGTGCCACCTCAACCAATGCAGAGCAATGCTGAAGGGGTTAGTGCATTGAACTACGGTGCAAGGGGTGTCACAGCACCAAAAATTTATTTTACCGCGCACCTCTCGCAAGCGTCTGACAAATATCCGAGAGTTTCGAATACGGCATTAAACTGTAGGAGGAGTTCAATTTAGAGAAGGTCCAACTTATAAGGGATATACTGTATTTGGACTTAATAATTTGGAAAGACTTTAAAGTTATGAAAAACAGCAGTTTTATTGGTATTTTCTTCGTCGAAAGTTCAGATATAAAAGGTTATCTTCTTAGCTCCAAATTTGAGTGATCAGTGATCAGAAATACATATGTGTGGCTTACTTACGAAGATCTATTTGGATGCAATGGCAGTATGCGCTTCAGCTAAAGTACGGAAATTTTGCTTATGGATGTTAACGATTACCAAAGGCAAAAATATGCCTCATCGTTTAGCAATATTTTTGCAAAAATAGTGGATTTTCATCAAGCGATTAAAATGGACACAATTTGGTAGATCAGCCTGCTTAAATTCTTCCAGAAACTGGATTTTTTATGAATTTTGTTGAACCAATATTCTTAAACATGCCAGGTCCTTGAATACGACAAGCCATGATTTTAAGAAGGCCCCCGAATCGATTCATAGCGGTCACTGCGTACACTCTCAGCTACCTCTTTACTACGTCCTTGATGTGGTCTATTTGGTCACGTATTGCCTAAAAATAAAAATTTCGATTTCGATGGTATAGCGAATCGTGCGTTCGGTAGACCGATTATGTAAACCATAGGTTGATCTAAGTGAACGAAACACATTCCTCATACAACTGAATAATTTGTAGACGCTGTGCTGGACTAAGTTTTTCCCCGATGAAATATCAATCAAAAATAACATAACAGGTTAACACGACTCACGCGTTATCTGTCAAAAAGTCCATAGACAAAGAAGTACCTCGAGAATGTTGAATACCTCTTTCGCAGTCTAGAATTCTGATCGTTCCAGCCAAGGTCTAGCATAATATGCAAAAACAAAACATTGACAAGCCCCATCAATTCAATTTTAACTTGTCTATCGTTGTATTCCGCGTCAGACAGACAGAAGGCTGAACTATATAGAGGCATTCGAAACAGTGTCGGAGAGAGAACTTATCCCTGAGGTATACCATCGTCAGTTGAAAATATGAAACTTGTGTTTGTTTTGACCAATGAAAACTTAACAATTGATGATGAGCAGATGCTACCGACATTGTTACCTTAGATGTTGTACTGGAGAGCCCTTTCGAACCTCTCATTTAGTAGTTCGAGCCTCTTATAGTCGTAGTTATGCACATACAAAACATAACTGCAAAATTGAGATATTTTCAACAGTTTCTTACCAAAATCTGTACAACCAAACCAAAACAATTAGTAAGCACCAGAGTCTGTAAAAAAAAGTAGTCAACCACTTCCCAGATAGAATCAGTGCGTACTTCAAAGAAAACATATTTAAACCATTCACGATGCCAGCAATCAGATTTTTTGGTAATAATTGTGGGAAAAGAAATGTGGCTTCATAAAATAAAAATACAAACCCTACCCATCAACTTAAAAATGCCCTTAGATGATGTCAAATGAATTCGCAAAGATACCCCCGTCGCCGCCGCACTAATTTCTGCATAATATTGATATAAAAATTAAAATGAAAATCCTTTTTTGACCGACATTTACATTTATTTACAGCCCATCACTTTCTTAATAGAATCCAACTTCCCAGAAAAGGATGATCTCTTTTTAAATATTATTCCTTTCTTCAGCTTTTAAAAGCCATCATTCGAAAAAGGGATATAAAGGGGACCCTTATCGACACTTAACGGCTATACACTTCTTACACCTCAGTTATTCTCTTTTAAGGAACAAAAAAAAAAAAAAAGACTTTCCGCCACAGTAAAGGGAAACCAATAACAAAAAAAAACGAAAAAAAGGATCTAAAATGAATTTAAAGTGACCACAAGCGTGCCATTCCGCCAGTAGATATCTACTATATCTACTCCTCGTCCTGGTTAAGGTAAACACATTGACCTAACCATAATGCAATATACAAGTTTTGTTGAAGCGATACAATCACCATCATCTACATCTTCATCATTGTACCAATGTTGTTAAAGTTTTGACCAAGTTTTTTTTTTTTTTTTTTGCTTTGATTCTCTGCCAAAATAACAACAACAACAGGAAAAGAAGTAGAAAAAAAAAGTAAGCGTCATTTATTTAGTAATTGAGAAAGGTTAATAGATAGAAGGCTGTAGGGATTTTTCCATTAAAAAAAGGCATAAGTCTCGTCTACTTCACGGTGAACTTCCTTCCCGGAGGGTATAACCGTAAAAATATTTTCTTGACCTTTCCAGTCGTCAAGCGAGGGGGACAAAGCGACGGGAGGCGAATGACGATGAAGATTCCTCGGTGAGATTAAAGAAATCTCTACAAAAAGAAGGTCAAATAAACTTCTTTCCTTTCTGTCAGTGGTAGTGGTGGTGGTGGTGGTGGTGGTGGCGGCAGTCGGTGGTTGGTGGTGTCATTCACTTGTTTTTTTTTTTTTTTGTTCCAAAGAGTATCTCACTTAAGGATTAGTTCAAGTGTAAAACTTTATCTCTTGGGACAATATTTATTCACCATCCTTAACGGATCTTGATATAGAGCTTTCATTATACAGTCCCTCTTGTTCTGCTTCTTCGTGTGTTGTTGTCTGGAGTAGGCTAATTGTGGACTTTGTTATTTGATCTATGGCATCCCTTACGAAAACTTTCACCCTTGGTGAAGAAAAAAAAACAAAAAAGTCATCGTCCAGACTGTGCGGGGGGGGGGGATACGATTGCCATTATCTACATGTAGATACAAAAACTAATAAACGTTGTTCGGCAAATCGATAAATTTCCCGGAAACGAACGATAGTCGATAGGAAATTTCATTCCTTCGCAGTTAATCTCACCATCCACCCTGACAGAGATTGAATTTCGCACAAATGTAGATTGGCGGTTTTAGGGTCGTCACTGTTTTTGTTGTCATACACATCAATTGATTTATAATTCCTAAATGCTCTCCACCCCATCACCGACATCAGCATACTCGTACTCAACCCATGTAGAGTGTACGTTCGTTTCCGACATTTCTTCGCTCGTCATCCCTTCATCCCTTAAATCCACTCTTAACACAAATCCACCCCCAGCATCCGACTCAATTCCATTTCACAAACAAAGACTGATTTAAACACACTACACACAGGCAGAGCAGCAAGCGTAACCAAGAGAGGGATGAAAATGACTCGGCACACACAGAGGGTGCATCCACCCCCATTGGGATATCGAATCTAATTGATATGTTTTCCGACATAAATGAATTATTGCTTTTTTTTTCGCTCTCTCTCCCTGCTCGCCAATTCCATGAGTGCATTAACTACTCTGTTTGTCTGTCGGTCTGTGGGGAGATGGCTTGTCTACAAGGGGGTGAATGAATGTTTCAGCATCTATAAAAATGTCAATTGTTGGATGACTCACTTGGTGGTAGGGACTTTCGCACTCTGACAGTCTGTTACACATCAGCGAAGGGCGGAAAAAAAAATGGTTAAAAGCAATTAATTTGAGAAATTGGAAAATCAGCTGAAATCGAACTTGTCCCAGTGGAATTCGAATGGAATTAAGAAATTAAAAGTTAAAGGACTCTGATGTATTGATCTTAATTAAAGTGTTCTGTGTTCTGTGTGCCTTGGGCTGTTTTGTTTTGGATGCGGGGCGGCTGGGTGGGTGCGAGCTATTTGTCTTCGGGATAATGTCTTATTTTGTGGGATTTAAGATTTATTTTCGGAATGTGTCCGGAACATATTTGCACAACTTTGATTTGTAGAAATGGAAACTTGTCTGAGGAATTCTATTCGCAGAGAGAAACTTTGGATCTGACAGAGTTTTTGATCTTCCATTTCTGGCCGAAACTATTCTCAGACTTTTGCTAATGTCAGATGGCAAATCTGAATACCATCAAGGAGAATCTTTGGAGTGATGAGCAGAATGGCACAGATGTGGTTATATATAAGAGTGCCATGTAGGAAGAAAAGAGGCACGCACAGTAAGGACATTGCATTTGGGTAGTTTTAGCATCTACCCGATAAGAAAATAAAAATTACACGAACTATAGACTAAGGAGTACCTACTGCCCACTCAACATGTTGAGTTCACTAGGAAATAGCTAAACTCAATTGAAGATGAAAGCAGTCGGTAGATACAAAGATACTGGCACTGAACTCGACAAACTTCAGACATACTCTGGAGAATCGTCACTAAAGTACTGCCATATCTAACAAATACTGTTGCTGACTACATCACAAACAATTTACTGTTTCAATTCGATGGAAAAGCATAGAAGAGTATAACAAAATGACATCCGTCTTAAACCACTTACTATGGAATGTAATGTACAATAAAAGTCATATACTATAGTTCGTCGTCCTTGCCGAAATAAAACCTAATCTCCTCCAAAAATAAGCAGAAAGTTAATCCAGGACTGATAGTAAATCCAAAGTGATCGCACAAAGTCCATCCAATGTGTATCTACATTCACAAAACACGTCCGAATGATACCTTTAGTACATTGCCTTTGGACGCAGTAAGAAAAGCCCTTTTTAATTATACGGAGCACCAACTTGGGTCTAAGTGATGTAAGTTAGAACTTTCAGCCAAGAGACATATATAATAAAAGTCTTCGTTTTATCAAAGGAAGAAATCCACTCAGATCAAGTTTAGGCCAAGTCCCGACATCAGAGTGTGGCACTGACAAACAAAGATCAAAAAACTAAATTTGTTTATCAAACTGGGAAAGACGTGAAAAATGGATCCGTCCGTGACATCAGTTTTGTATTGTGAACACATTTTTTGGGGAATTATTTTTCATTTTGATATTTCCTGGGAGCTAGTATCGATCAGACATGCTAGACTGTAAACATTGTCTACAAGAAATCATAAAGATCGTGCGGCAAGCATTAATAAAGAGAAGAGTCTTGACAGATTTTGACAAATGGAATGATGTGTTGAATCAAACAGATTTGTCCCAACCAGAACTAGTCCAGACAAAAGTCTTCCTCTCGGAACTCATCGTTTACAAGACAACTCCTTGAATCGTGCACGGGACATTTTCTCCTAGTCTTTTAGCAACCAAGTCAAACCAAGAATATTCTTTTTGTTTGTGTTCATTCAATATATAAGTATATTCAAATTAATTACTAAATGAAAAAAATTAACATCCAATTATTCATTGATTTTCAGTTCAATTTCAAGTTTTAATTTGTTTGCGTCTGCCATACAATGGTGCCAGGCTATGTCAGAAACTGTGTGTTTTAAAAGCAACTGACATTGAATATTTGGTCGGTTCAAATTTGTAATTTTTCTGAATAGTAAAATTATTTCAGAAATTTCACATACATATGTATACAATATTTTCTATACAATGTTTAGATGAATTATAAAGGATCTCATCAGTCAAGATACTGAAATATTAGCACTTTGAAAGGGGGTCCGTGGATATGTGTTTTTGGCGTTAAAAGTCATGTGAGTATTTTCTCATATATATTCTATAGGATAATATGGGTGTTATTATTAACCCTTGTGTCAACACCCAAAAAAATATTCATCAACATACACCCAACATACCCGGGTGTGCCATACGTTTTTGTATGTCCACGGGTGTCGGAAGGAGTTGGAAGGAGTCGGTTGGAGTTGAACGCTTTTGTTTTTCATGGAACGCATTTGAGAAAAAATATTTCAAGAAGTAAGCATACAGGCTATCAGTCGTTTTATTAGATTTGATAATGGTATTACGCGCTAGCAACGTTAACAAACTAACAAAACAACAGCCATATCTGACAGTTTCCTTATGTTGAATAGCAACCTCCAGGAAAACTATAAAGCAGGCAACGTCACTGTTGATGAACAACTTTATCCTTATCGTGGTGGCACCGGATTCACTCAATATATACATACATATGTACCTGCAAAATATGGGAATAAGGTTTGATGGGTATGTGACGCTATTACTTCTCGTCCAGTCAAAGGACAAGTGTTTATACTGGTATGGCACCTTCTGGAGAAAGAGAAAAAAATCAAGGTGAACGTGTGGTCAAAAATTTGTGCTGCAATCTGTTCTGTGGAAGTGCTCGAAACATCGTATGTGGCAACATTTTTACAAGCTTTAATTTGGCTTCTACTTTGTTGTTAGACAATTTGTCAATATAGGGAACTGTAAACAAAAGACGTAAATTTATACCAACCGAATTTTGTAATCCAAAAGGAAGAGCAGTAGGATCATCAATCTTTGGATTCAGCAGTAACATACATAAGTATGTGCTCACATATACCAAGAAAGAACAAATCGGTTGCGGTTCTTTCCACTTCCCATTATAATATCGAAGGTCCTAAAAGAAAGCCAAAAATGATACTCGATTACAACAGAAGTTAAGTGCCAATATTGACAAGTGCCTTGGTGAATACACTACAAAGAGAAGAACGAACGATGGCCATTGGCTTTTTTTATAACATTGTGGATGTGGCTGCATTTGCAGCATTCGTAATATACGAGTACATGAAAAATAATCCACACTTGAAGACCCAAGTCATGCGAAATTTTTCATCATGTAGTGAAATTGAAAGTATGTTGGACCACCCAGTAACACCGACTGTTGAAAACCTTCCACTACGGGCTCAAGAAGTACGTGAAAATTTTGGCAGAATCAAGCAGAAAGGACATTGTTACCTTTGTCCCCGAAAAAGACCAACACGAAAAGTCTACAAAGAATGCACAAAGCCCGTTTGTGCTGAACATTCAGTGAATATAACTCAATGTGATAGACGTCTGGGACCTATATATTTGTGATCAGTACGTTATGTTCTTTTTATTTAATACTACATTCAAGTGGTTATACCAAAAATCCAGGTTTTGAAAAAAAAGTATTCTTAATCAACGATTCCTCATCTCAGCTGCGACAAATTGCTGCCAGACTTTCGTTTCTTAAATCACTCATTACAAACCTCCATGTTTTTGTATAAATCTTTTGGCTATATCTTCACGCCCAAAATTTTCACTGGTCTCTTAGAATATATCAACAATAAAGTGTTGCCTCATTTATTAGAATTAGGTGCTTTAAAAATGATGAGTAGAGATTCGATATGCTTTCACAAAGCGTGTGCGGTACGTTTTTCCCACATTTACAAGTGGAATGGAAAACAACTTATTTTAAAAATTATCAAGTTCATGTACTTGCACCTTTATGCTGAAAATTTCCGCACTTTTGAGATTATCGCGATCCATTTTAACAGATGTTATCGAAAAAAGTTAGAGAAAAAATGTTTTTTTTTTAAAACACTCTCAAAATGGGGGCACATTTATACAATGTGTAAATGAATTAAAGAGAATTGGATTTATGATTTTTTTTCCAATTTCTAGTCAAAAAATTCAAATATTGAAAAGTTTTAGGAAGTGAGCGTGGCTGTTTCAAAATTTTGTATGACATATTTTTACAAATGTCGTATATGTATTTCACACATATAATTTTTAAGCCCAATCGGTATAAATTACCCGGGAAATAGCAAATTTTATCAAAATCGTTAGAGCCGTTTTCAAAAAAAATCCATTTTAACTAAAATCGGCCTTCAGTAAAGCACCCTTAATTTTGAGGTTAGAATAAAAATCCCAATTTCACTACGAATAGTGGCCCCACAGACTCTAGATAGGAAGTTCGAAGCAAGCCCGTCCAGCCGTTTAGGCTGCAGTCGAGCGTACAGACGAAAAGATAAACAGAACTGGCCTGACATTTTTTAAATTTATTTATAGACACGCCCACAGACACCCACAATATTTCCAAACGAGAGAACAGGCTTACTCGACTTTTAGTTCAGAGCAAAATTTGGATTTTTCAAAACGATAATGTCAGAATTCATACCATCAATGAGACGATAATTTGGCTTAGATCGATTTCAATTGAAATAATGAGTTAACCAGCAGTCTCCCCCTATCTTAACCTAATAGATAGCAATTTAATTCCTTGCACGGATCATCTTAAACAGATTCGTCTCCAGTCCCTCGAAAACCGTCGCGAAATCGCCAATTTACTGTTCCTTTATTCAGTAAAATACCAATCACACTGATTGTTCCGCGCTTCTTCAATCGGGTTTCTTTAGCACAAATCTCCGCAACCTTTCCTCTTCTCACCGTGGTTTACGCTCTTGCTTAAAGCTAATAAAGTGCCTGTAAAGCCGGCAACAATTTAAAGTTTATACCAATCTTCTAAATAAACCAACTTATCGAAGTTGAGTTTAAAACGAGTTTGAAGCTCGAAATTTTTCACAAAACCAATATTTGTTTGATAGGGCAAGTAAAGATAATATTTTAAGCTTTCCCTGATACGAAGCCACTATTTAATCGTCTAAACTATTTACATCAAAGCCTATAACACACCTAGGTCTACAAACATGTGTGCGAATCAACCGACCAACTCCTCCAAAGGTATAACATCTCTCACCTGTAACTCCCACTAGAAGTGCATAAATTAGTCTTTTAAAAAAAAAAACACAAGCACAGGATCTAAGTAGGCTCTAAGAAGTTATCCACTCCATTCATTGTGACACGAATGCAAACTGCTTCAAAATGTGTGGGGTTGGTGCGGGGGTAAAGAAAATTATCTTTGTCTTTGCGTACGTTAAAAACAAAAACACATTTCCACCAGCATACGTCGAGTTTCTTTCATTACACATACCTACACACAATGGAAGAGTGAAATTTACAACGAAAACAGGATCTCATACCCGACCCGACTATGACACTCATCTGCATGCATTATCATTATCATCAGATCCTTGTACTTTTATGCAAATAAATTTAATTGACATTCTCGAGAGCTTGAAGTTATGCTGCTACTGCTGCTGGTATGCTATGGCAAAACTGCAGGCAGGATAATTGCAAAACACAGGGAATTATTCAAGCCTCTAAGATTTCAACAAAAAAAAGAAGAAAGGGGTGAAATGGTGTTGCACGATGAGCTATTATCAGCCTGAGTCAGTGCACTGAGTGGGCGGCTATGGCCTGAATGCGGTTATTCAGGATGAATATTTAAACAGGAAAAGGTAGGACGCGGTTTGCACTATCAAAAACGTAGTAAAATGGCAAATGCTGCTTTTAGCCAGTGAATGTGCCTGAAATTTGATAATCAGTCTTAAATACTTGTTGTATGTCCTATCCGCATACATCCCAGATTGAAGGAGTAAATATGAGGATTGCAGACAATGCAAAGTTTAAATCACATTACGCTCCCGTAAGCCATTTGTCCAACGCAAAGATACAGATTCAATTGAAACGTAACGAAAATTTGATTTTATTTTACCATGCAGCACAATTACTTCTCATCCTAGCCAGCCATTTCCACTCATCCGTATAAAATATTTCCCTCATCCATCTCAGCAACGTTCTCTCTGCTCTGTGCCTTCATGCCAGCTTGCATAATCGGGAAATTAGCTTGTGTTATGCTCCCCCGAATTACCTGCTAATTGGAACAAGACAAACAAATATCCTGCTAAACACAACCAAAACGAAAACGAAGTGGAGCAAAAATCGAACCAACAGCCAACAACACCAAACACTACAGTAACAGCAAGGAGCAGCAACAACAACAACAAAAGTTGCAAAAAAAACGATGCTAAATTAACAACAACGAAGGCGGGAGAGACAGCAAAGGAGGAGGGCAAAAATAAAGCTTCAATTTAGATTTGCTAAACCGTGCGTAACCTGTTCTCATCTTTGCCCATTCACGACGTTATCCTTATAACCTAACCTTATTCCTTCTTGCTGTTGCTGCGTTGTGCGCGCTCCCATCAATTTATTCCGGAAGGACTCCCCGTCTTCTTTGCAAACTTATTTAATATTCAAAGCACAAAGTTCTCATACATTTAAAAGAGAGCGAGAGAGAAGCGGACATAGACTATGACGATGACTCTGTGTCGTCAACGAAGGATACGACGACGACTGAAAAGAAGATCCCAGCTGATGAAGATGAATCATCGAGTAGAGGGGTCGGTCGGTCGGTCGGTCGGTTGGTTGCTTGGTCCTGTTCAATTTTGTACCTACTGTATGACCTAGGCCAGCAAAAATAAAATAAAAAAAAAAATAATAATAAAAAGGACTTGGGGTATAAATAATGATGAAGATTTGGTTGGTTGGTTTATTTTTGTCCCTCAAGGGGAAGGTGGGGGGCGAACGCCTTAAAATAGGAAACCTAGGGACGGATTATGTTCAACTGTTGATTTCTTTCTTTCTCGTTTCTGCTTGCATGGATTCCTGCAAAAAGGATCTCTGGCGAAAGGTGAATTTGAAATAATGACCAGTTCTTTGTATTTCATAATTTTTTTTTTTGTTTCCTCCCTCCCTCTCTCTGTAAATAGGGCTTGAATTTTTGTTTTTTTTTGTAGAGAAAGGAGATTGTTGCCAACGGAGAATTAAGGTTCAAATCGATTTTCTTTGAATAAATTTTCAATTACTGCCGATGCTAGGGACGAGAATGAACTAGTCGTACAGCACCGAGAATATTCATGGAAAGAAATACAACTTTAAGGCATGTTTGTATGCTGCCATATGATTACTATTTTTAATTTTTGCTGACAGTAATATCTTCGAAGGGATTCATGGAAAAAACTATGTGTTGGTCTCTTAAAATAGACCACCATACCCTTATCATTCAGTCTGACGTATGTTTTTCCATGAGTGGGCAGATTCCCTGGAATTGCGAAATGTAATCAGTTCAAAGAGCTCTTGATGGGATAGTGCAATGGACAACGAAGGGACATTCGAAAACTCGAATGAGAAGAGAGTAAAATAATTAATAAAAAAAAACTATTCGTTCTCTGGGAGTCAAACCTTCCCGCTCAGTTATTGAACAGAATATCAGCAGTAACGTTCATAAACATATGGATTATCCACAAGAAGGAATCGCAAGCAGTTTCCTAAGATTAGGTTGGGTTAGGTACGTGGGTAGGCGACAAGAAAAATTTCACATCGCCACACTCAGGTCAGTACAATGGATCCATTGTGATACCCATAGGGGAAAAGTCACTTGCCAATTGATAAACCCTAGTCTTCATTTGTTTCCTGTGGCTCACCAGTTTCCTTACTGACATCACCAGTAATAAACTGACAACGAGTTCATCAATTAAATTGAGGAACTCCCAGATATTCTGGACCAAAATATATTTTTTTAATGGACGAATCTACTGGTAAGGACGGAGTCGGCATATCCTCTGGTGACCTAAGCATCCAAGTCACTGGATCGTTTTTCAGGATGCAGTCAATGTAAGTGCTTACATCAGGCACTAAGATCCACATAAGGATCCAGGATATACATATGTAAGTAAGTAAGGAGGTGTTATCCTAAGAAAACGCCAATAATTAGCCAGGCAAGGACTAGGAGAGTAGATCGTGGCTCATATCTAAGAGTACTTAGTGGCTTCACAAAAGACCGATGTACTCTAAGCAAACGAATCAACCAAATCAATCAAGGTCACAAATATCTTCCTTATGTTGATGGCAGTGCTTAGCCATCGAACAATATAAATCCACTAAAGCCAGAGTTGTGCGAGAACAAAGAGATCTTGAAATAAATGGAAAACACTCTGTGTCCATTGCCAGATCAACAGATCTTTAAGACCGAAATACACACCAAATCTACGAGTAAATGCATCCAAAGTCAAGCATCATAGCAACCCAAAGAGCTTCAAAAATGCATTGGCTTAGTAAACTACGGAGAACAAAACAAAGTAACTCTTCATAGAACCTAAACTATTCTTAGAAATCATAATCTAATCAAAGAACACCTTTAGTGTTTGAACCAGGCTATAAAACTGCTTCTAAGTTTGACCCGCAACTCGGTCACTTTCATGAAAGACATAAATAGGAACATTTAACAGAAGAATCTTGGAGAACGAAAAAACGATAAGCAGAGCAAATGAAATCAAGAGTCAACGTCTATTGACCTAAAAATACTCGTAGGAGTATTTCAAGCAGAGGTCCTTAACAAAGACAGGAAGACAGGAATAGGAGGGCGTCGTTGGTAGGGCAAGTACCATACAAACCCTACGCGACAGCAGTAGACTTATGTTTATAGACTTTCCGGCAGTGACGTAGAGTTACTATAGCAAACACATGGTTTCCTCATTTCAATATGCACAAGCCGGTCTCGTGATCATGAAACCAAGCAAAATGAACAGATTGGAATCGAGGTAAGACATGCCTCCAGTATTCCCACCACAAAGAACAACTACTGTGAGAAGATACAATGTTGAAAAGCCAGAATCCTTCTCAAAATCTCTTAACGGATTAAGTACCAACGACCAGTGCAGAAAGACGATAGGGAAGATCCCACTGCGACTATCCTATCAACCTCGGTAACATTCTCACCGAGACCTATGATGTCAAAAAGGGACTGAGACACGGCGATGTGCTGTCATGAGGATTCTTAAACCTCAAGACTTGAGCAAATCTCCGGAGCCACAATCTTTGCAACTCTGTGCAACTGCTGGTGTACGCCGACAGTATTAACATGATTGTCAGCACCCAGCGGTGGGTCTAGAGTTATAAATGAGGGCAAACGAGGGGATAATCAAGTATAAGAGGTGTGTGTTGTCAACAAGAAGGGCCACACAATATTGGCGAATTAGACAGAAGATCACAACCGACAGCTAAAATATTGAGATAGTAAGTGATTTTGTCTACCTCAGCTCTACTATAAACTTTGAGAACATTTCAGCAGAAACTTAACGAAGCACAACTCTTGCCAATCGCTGTTTCTTTGAACTGAGAAGCCAATTAAGTAGTAAGGCACTATCTCGAACAACTAAGGACGCTCTATGTAAGACGTTAATCATCCCAGTCCTACTTTATGGCACTAATACATGGACTTTATCGAGAGCGGATCAAGATATCGGAGGAGATTCAACAATGGACTATACGAGCTGTACAGCGACATCGACCTAGTCAAATCCTTTAAGATGGCTAGAACATGTCAAGCGAATAGACATCCAACAGTCCATGCTGCAAAGCCTTCGAATACAAGACGAAGGGACAACGCAGCAGACGAACACAAAAAGACCTTAACCGACAGGACATACGCAACTGGAGGCTGTAAGCTAAGTTACTTTACGTTCGTGGGTAGGCGAGTCAAAACATTTTCATATCGCCACACTCGGGTTAGTATACACAAATGTCTAGGAAGGACCATCTACTGTTGGTCTATCTACGGGTTTGAATCCCTGCTTCTTGCTTCAGTGCGTAATGCGGGATGAACACCTAGGTGTCTACCTGCTGTGATGTAAATTCTGAACTTCTTCTTCGTCTGCCTTCTCATTTTCTAGAATTACTTCGTGTCCAGCAGAGAGCAACCTTGTGCTGTGTTCCAAGAACCTTAAGCCGTTTAACAGTTTGCTAAGAACCGAGCTAATTGAAGAGGGGTTTGTTGGTTGAGGCCTAATAAGTAACGATGAGAAGGAAGACATATGTAAGTCAATTTTTCTGTCAAGCTGCTCCTACAGTTTCTAAATGAAACTGTCCTACAAAGGATGAGTTTTAGTGGTTATCAGCACTCTAAACATCAGCCTCTAAACTATATTACCAGACATAGGTAATCAAAAGTACAACAATACGCAGGCAGCCTAATTAGCCATTAATCTTCGCTACTTACAACCTGGAGAGTGAGTCATAACAAAATTATGTTCGTAAGAAACCCAATTGTCTAACCGAGTATACAGGAAGACTTATTGTTACACAAGGATTCTACCTTCTCGAACGGTCTTCTGTAGATGTGATCTTAAGCGCTGTCTTTCTTTTGATTGTCAGAACACCACAAAGTTACGAACGGTTTCCCGTTAAAAAGAGTACTATGATTGCATTTCTAATTCATCACCCAGACCTGAATAGTAGTACTCGTCCTTATCATCAAAAATAATGAAACTCCTTCCAGCGGAAAAGAATCAAATAAAAATGTGCAACAATTCATATTCCATTGCCAAGTGACAAATGACCATTTAAGGACCAAACAAAATTACAAAATAAAATTAAAAAAAAATGCAGCAATCTGTCTCGGTCGTTCCTCTCCTGCCACTGCCACAGCCACATGATGATGCTACACCACTTTTTTTTTGTTCAATAGCGACACCAATTGCAGGACTAGACAGACGAAAATAGAAAAAAATAAAAACCAAATGCACATGTCCTTTGTGTGTGAGTTTGTAAAAAAAAAAAATACATACATACATATGTATATGCATGGGGGAGGATGTTGCCTTCTAATGCATCAACGGCGCTTACACACTCGTTACTCATATTTATTACTGCACTTTGCATTTGCAAACTTTTACACCCTGCCAGTGTGCGCGGAGGTAGATATCCTTTTGTTTATTCCTTCAGAAAGAATACAATGTTTTTTTCCACCACAGTGGTGGCAGCACCCATTCAGATGAGCACTTGCAAACAGTAAAAACACTGAAGGATACACTCGTTTCTCTTCTCTTTTTTGTTTTTATAGCGGTTAAAGGGAGACCACATTTGGTTGAATATGTTGGTATATTTTCCACGTAAATTTTAAGTGCAATTTTACTCTCATCCTGTCGGAGTTTGCTGTGTGTCCTTTCTAAGGATATACCACAATTTCACACATGTAGGCTACAGGTTTCATGATTCAGATCTGCTCCCCTTGGTGCAGTGAAAAAATGAAAAAAAAAAAATACCCCACACATGGTTGGGTCGATGAATGAAAGGTTTTCAACGAGGCCCCCTCACAGCCTCGTCATCCCTTATGGGAGTGGGTGCAAAGAGGAACCTGATTTAACGATTGTGAAACGATTAAGTCAGCAGTAAAAGCTTGATTTACGTTAAGAGGAGGTAATAAAAAAAAAAAAAATTCAACATCGCACATACATAGTAAAAATCCACCTTTGTAGGCAGCAGGACTCGAAAGGAGTGCAGTGTCACATACACTCTTCCACATTTGAGATCGCCATGGGGGAAATGTCCATAAAGAGTGAATCCAGTTTCAAGTGAAATAATCCCTAGCCTTTTAGCGGTTTTTATGAGCCATAGAGGCGACGTGCCCTACCTCTTCTTGTATACTTCCGGGTTGAGAAACGTTCGATTTGGTTGTGGCTTCGTCGTCGCGCACAGAGAATCCTTGAACTAAATGTTGAACATGAACTCTCGTTAGGCAAACGAGGAAAGCATAAAATGCCGGATATGATATAAAGTTGTGGGCGTGGCGAGATTTTCAAATTTTACGACTGTAAAAAAGCAGGGTGTTTGTAGACGTGTTCGGATATTAGTTGGCTGTCATAAAACCTTGGGAAATTAAATCACTAGCCGTACAGGAGAGGTACAAATTGCAGAGTAAGCACACGGAGGGCGTTTGTTTGAACGTTTTCTTTGCATTTTATGTATTTCAATTAGAGAGAGCTTCATTAGTAGGTGTACACTATGCGAGGGAAGTAGGACCTAGGACCCATTCTACAAACCGGATGCCTAAGACGGATATCACAACCCAATGGCCTAGAAGACCTCCAGCGTACTTAGCTAAGAAAGGTTTTTTTTTAAATAGAGTTGATAAATATGTATTGCTACAAGACGACCTTCTAGTGGGAAGCTGCCTATTTTAAAGGGAATGGCAAGGACATATGGCCTGGATGCTTGGCAAATATACTATAAGGTTACGTATGGGGCAGAGAAGTGAATATTGTAGTGTCTTCAACTGGTGAAGGTTGAATGAATTACTGATGCAAGAAAACCTAACTTAGCGTCTGGTAAGAGACACGAGGATGTGCAACCCCCAAGAAGAACGGGAATACAAAAATGTCTCATAGCAAAAGAAAACAGTGGAGTAAACCCAATCAGGCTACAATGGAGGCAATACCACGTCATCGACAGTCAGGCAGCGATAAAAGCGATATCTGCTATAAAAAACAAATCGAATCTTGTAAAATGTTGTCAGGAGGAACCTAAGATTCTTGGAACACAGCATAAGAAAATACTCTTCTGGCTCTGTGGTCATAATGGGCTTGGCACTTGACCTGAAGCCAGTCGACCGCACGGTAATCATCGTGCCTTGCACACATAGGGACGGAGCGGGAAATAAAGTTCTATTGTGCTACAACGAGAAAAAAGTGGCCTCTATTAAACAACGAATACCCTATCCATCTTCGCAGATACAATACTCTGCGGTACCACATGAAGAAACTACGATCGACCAATGAAGATATTTGAAGATACTACCCACTTCCCACGTCATTGTTCAAACTTCTGTCAACAAAGAACTGGCAGGATACTTTTTTCCAGGACAACGAAGAATTGTCCGACACATCGGTAAACGACATCTGCAACTACATTAAATCGAGAGGCTGGTTGGTATACCAGATGCAGTCAAGCAGCACATCTTAAGCCAATATGGGGTGGGCAATGATCCCCATGCTAAGGGAAATATCTTTTCTTCCTAAGGGCAACACAATGAGTCTATATTGGCCTAAGTGCGGTGACGAGGGGCTCGTATTTCTCCTTTTAGCCAACCCACTTACCTATCTAGTTTAACCTTTTCCAATAGGAGAAACTGTCGAGATACCAAACACGCTAGTAAGAGATAAGATGGAGACAAGTACATATGTTATATATAGATCAAGGCAGGTACAAGTATATCGCCTGAGGAAGGAGACAGGTCGATGTTATTTAATGGCCAAGGTATCAGATCAACTTAGGACCCTTGAGTTTCGGGTAGGAGATGAGAGGTTGGCTGAAGATAGACCCCCCTTTTAAACCTCTATTTACTAATAGTCTCCTACAGTTCATTAGAAGTTCAAAATGGTTTTAATGTATAGCTAGAGAGGAACTTACATACATAGTACATCCGCGTGGTATCACAAAGGACCTTCCATTGGCCTAAGTGTGCAGGTGTAACTTACTGACAGCCACTTCAACCAAACCAATACAATTTCCTACGCTAACTCTAGATTGCAAACTGCCGAGAACTTAATACTCTTAAGAACACCGGGTGTATCTAGAGATCTGAGTGAAAATCATCCACGAATCTGGAAAAAAATGTTTAGCATGGGTTGGAGATGTCCGAAATATTTAATACATAAGCAAGCTCATCGACATAGAAAAGTATAAGACCCTCTAAGAAATGTAGGATCTCGAGAGTGATAGATCAACATATATATGTATTCGTCTGAGATCTCTACTCAATCACCTTGACTATGCTGACAGTTTAGCTTACTTTTTTGCAAAACTGGATCTTAAACAAATAAGAACGCAAGACGCAAGTCTCTTTGAGTTGACAACTCCTGTCTCGGCCGATGGTGAAGCCGAATAGTATAAAATCAACTGGATTTTCAAAAGAAACGTTTCGTTCGAAGTACTATTTAAAATATGGTCAGCTCAAGCTAATATCGTGAGCCTTAAAGTTTGCTGCTATTCCCACTATAAGGCAAACATTCTAACACGTTATGACTTAAACTTAGGTCGGTCAGACCAAGCTTCCAACAATGCTTTGGCTTTACATTTCGGAAAGGCAAGACTTCCATAGTACAAAGTACAAATATATATAACCAGGCTACAGATTTCTAATCTCCTATGGTAAGCACCCAACTATCACTTACTTCCTAAAACATATTGACACCGCTGCCGTGACAAATGATTTAATTTTGGTTTTTGAAAATTTCCAAGTCACTACTCCCTCGCTAAGCAACCGATCCTCTTTCATCAATCAACCACACCGGAACTCCCTCCTACCATAAATTAGTAACTCTCGAACCAGAATCACGCAGCTTCAATAACACAAACCCCCTCCTTGCAGCCCGAAACCAGTGTGCGAACATGCATCTGCAATTTTCTTACGGTTCCGCAACTAAATTAAATTTTACCACACAACTGCACATCCTTTCTCTGTGCTGCCAACGCCCCTTATTCCGTACTGCACCTCAGACCATATTAATTTCCAGCTTTGCACACCTGCGACTACCTCCTGCAAGCAGCACACTATTTCTCCATCCCCAGCCCCAGTCCCACCACTAACACTACTACTACCTCCTTGGAGAGATATATGTCTTCGTCGTTGTCATCCTTATCACTGTCGAAGTTCCTCGAATTGATTAATAGACCAAAAGGACGAATGGGCGAATATATATATATCTACGTATGTCTAACTCTCCAAGTAAAAACGAAAACAAATGATTGCGCACAAATCCCACACTTATCTTCGCCCTTGCGAACGGAAATGAAATCCGTTGACATTCGATTAGGTGTAGTCTTGTGCGGACAAAAAAAAAACACACACACACCAGCCATAGATACATGCAAAAATGCACTTCCATCCACCGGCTATTAATCAGTTGATAAATCCTTCCCACATGCAAAAGTGCAGTGAAAGGACTATTTACTATCTGCATTCAGCAGGCCGTCCAGGAATAAAAAAAAAACAGCCAACCCCAACTCACTTAAATTGATTATAATTTGTCACCTAGCCAGTGTCAGTGGTTGACAATTGAATGCAGATATGATGGCATCGTTTGTTTGAGGCACCAGCACCAGTGCCAGTGCCAGCGCCAGGGTATATGCGTTATCCTTGTGTGACTGGGGGTTTTCAGCACATCAGGATTAATTTATTTAATTTTATTTTCGACGACAGTCTATGGTGGGCTGAAAGATTATCGTTATCCATTGACTGAAATGTTATTTAATAGAGTAAAGTGCATGCAGAGCGATCCGGGGGAGACGATGACTTAAATTTATCTGCAATCACTGCAGGCAAACAAAATATGTATGTGTCAACAAAGAACTAAAATAGATTGCTTCAGTAAGTGCTCCTAGGATACACATATATACTACCACACATCGATGTTCGCACTCCCATGGAATGAGGCAACAGATATTTACTGCAATGACAATCAATAGGCCTATTAGAGAACACGAGTTACTCTAAACCATGGACACTGTGCAGTGGATTTTAAAAACCATTAGAACACATCATCACAAATGAACCTTTTTGTTTTGAAAAAAGGACTCACCTGACAGTATTGATACTATAGTGATGTGGCACTACAGCGCGTTAGAAAAAAAATCCAAGTAGAATATAGATTAGTGAGGAACTGATCACCCGAAACCACACGCGCTAAGCAATCAGTAGAACAACAGGCGACTTACCTAGCTGCCGCTCACTCTGATTGGACAACTAAGGACTAAATGGTCCTTCTGAAGTTGTACAACGAACTCACTTTACACCAATCGTGTCCAACTCAAAGATGGTGGCATAGTGGGTTTTTTAAACTTGGTGGACTACATCCCTCCCTATATCGTGATTCCTTCAGATATCACCTCAATTTTGACCATAAAATGTTCCTCAGCAATGAGTCTCTTTTTTTGTTGAATGCTGAGGATATCAAGAAACCACATCCCCAGACTGTTAAATGGCGATAATAGCCCATATTCATGACTCATCCTGAACGAAGCATTCAACCTGTATGCTGAAAACCGAGACTTCCGTTGACCCGACCAGGATAAAGAGAGGATACCAATTTCCAAACTTAAGTCCAACATGGCTGCTGACCTGCAGATCGAACTGTTTAAGCCAGCTTTCGATGACTTGGCATACACCAACTCATCTCCAAGAATAGAATTTCAGCATCGTTTGCCCGATCCACAAGAAAGGAGACCCTCTAATTTGCGCCAACTATATAAGTCAACTTGTAAGCAAAGGTAGTCTCCTTAACTACAAGTTCCTTTCGGACCTATTCTACAACTGGTTAACGAGCTAATTGGCCCAGATCAGTGCGACACTAGACCGGGTAAGCTAGAATTCGACCAAATATGCATAGGTTAGCAGATCCTGGGAAAAAAAACCGAAGCAGTTCAAACTGAAATTCATCTTTCGAGGCGCATATGACATCTTTTATATGTCATCAGGACATTTAGAGTGAATGGTCATCAAAGTTTTGGCCTAAAAGTTCCAAACGGACTACGCAGTAGAGGAAGAGCCCTTAGGTGGCTCGGACAAGTGGAATAGGACATCAACCAACTTGAAGTATGCAATTGGCAACTGCTGCTGCTTCTTTTTGGCAAAACAAATGATGAAATGCGTGATCCTGTCAGTTCTTTATATCCAACCGAGTGCTAGACTATAAGTCGAAAAGCAAACCAGATGATATTTAGCATTTTCGGGAGAAAAGTTCTTTGACACATTTTCAATCAACCCACATGCCAGGAGGGCGAATACAACCGCGAACTCTATGAGCTGTACCAAACGTGGATGTGATCCAAAAAATCCAAACACGTCGACTACACTAGCTCGGTCATATAGGACGAGTGGACAATAATGGTCCAGCAAAGAGGATCTTCGAATCACAAACCTTGAGTTCGAGACATGGATCTATTTTAAGGATCAAACAATTGTGGCTGTCAGAGCGCTTGGTCTGGAAGCAAGCTCCGGATCGAAGGGAGTCAACAGCTACCATATTTTCAAGATTTAGAAGCGCGTCCTGCAACGAATTTACCCTCAAATCTGAAACACAAATAGTACTCTTGAGCGTAAGTCACGTTTGGTGATATGAATTATTATGTTGGCAAATTTTCGTTAAGACGATTTGAAAAATTGACTCTTTTCGTGAAAAGTATTAGCTTTGTATTTCTAGCACAATTTCGGCTCAACCTACAGATGTGAAAAGAACGGTTGCTACCGTGCATTTTAGCGCATCCGAGTACTCGTAGACACCTTTATCGGTCATACCCAGAAGGTCGTTCTGTCTTTATTAATGTCCTAAACAAGTTATTACCCATTTTCCTTTCAATTGTCTAGAACATTTGCTCAAGAACCCCTTTTAACAAAGTTCGAAAATATCATAAAATAATGTCCTCTCTGTTCCTTGTCATGGGACACGGTGATACCGGGGTACTCCATCACAAATAAAACAAACAATCCCTGCACTGCTCATCCAGCACTTTATACAAAAAACCCATGTATGCATCGATTTTATTGCCTCCCACCAATTCGCCCAACCATTACAACCATTTACAATCGTAATCTCTGAATCACCAATATATCTTTTACACTAAAAACCTTATCCTCTCTGTGCAAAAACTTCAGATTTTTCTTATATTTTTTTTTTTTTTGTTTTCTACACAGACATACTCGTAAAATTATTTATGTGAATTTTATTTGAATGTTGTGTTGTGTGCTTTTTAACGTGGGTGTACGAGTACGAGTACGAGTTTATCCCTGTGATCCTGAAATCGGTGACAGTGACTCATGTGTTTTCTTTTTTATAAGGGTTTTGTTATCCCTTTTGTGTTTCTTATGATGATGAGTTTATTATAATCGAAGTAATAACTTGAAAGCGAAACTGTAATCTGTATCTCCCATGAGTATCCTTGTAAGAATTTTGTGTAATGGTGAGTTTATTATTCTTGTTGGAAAATGAAAGAACATGACTTGATGGATTTCTAGAATGATTAAGGTAGACGACAAGGAGACAAGGACTCTGTTTTTTTTTTTGTTTGGAGAGCTTGTCGATTCCACCTTTTGTGTCTCGAAACGTGCTTCCCACCTACTCGATAGATTAAAGCAAAGCACAGTTCACCTTGTACTCGCAGAATATTCTGAATGCAACTAATGGTAGCAAGGACATTGAAATCCAAAGAAATGATTCACAGAATACAAGTGTTGGAAAAATGTAGTGTGCATATGCATGTACTCATTTGAAGAAAACCACTTACAAAACCAAGTCTAACCCTAGAGTGTAACTCCAAGTTGAAGAACGGCCTATTTCGACTCCCACAACTCTGTGAGATATTCACTCCTTCCACTCTTTAAGGCCACAATGAGTATATCAGCCGCGAGTGTCTTAATTGCTCACATATTCCTCGAACCCAACATCCCTTGTCGATCTGTTGTACAAGCGTACAAGGGATGTAAACCAAGGATCGATAGTTCACTGCATCGCAAAGAATTCGCCCTAGCCTTCAACAATCTAAAATCTCAATCTTTACGACTAGCACAACGAGGCATAGACCCAGTATACCCAGACTAGGTTGATTGCATTCTCAAGACGAGTCACATCAACTCAGAACTGGGTGACCGCACCAAGTATACATGCACAGATCGAGCCCATGAGACTCAACGGCACACTCGCCCTAATCCCAGATAAGGTGAACTGAACTGAACTCTCTTGTGGATGCCTAGTCTGGTGACCTGCAGCAGATAAGATATGTGCCTTAAGGCACTGCCCAGGATACAAGATTGGCATGTACAGTGACTAGTAGAGTTATTAGAACCACACCAAATGCAGCCCTTGAAACCATACTGCAACTGATGCCATCAGACCACAATCGAATGCCCGAGCCTTTGACAAACTAGGAAAACGACCTTAAGTATTCCTGTCTCTCAGCAGAAGGACTATTTGGTTTTCCAGGCATCTTAAGGTACAAGGCTTAAGTGACACCATTTTCAGCGACGCTTGTCGTGAGGGTGGACGATACTTTGAATCATTCTCTTCGTTATTGTAATGCCTTTGCTTCCATCACGTGGGAGATCATCGGTGCTGATGTCGTGAGTAAAATATCCTCCGATAGTCTGGAAAATTTCAGTGAAATCGACTTTCTGGTACAATAGACCTATTGCGTCTGCTTCTATACTTTTTTGTAAGTAGATATGCATACATACATATGTAAGTATGCACGTAGATTTTAGATCTATTGTGTACGCAGGTTATGTAATAGAAAATGCCACGATTGTGTGCAACCTGCCCTTGGCTTAAAATAGACTCTTTCGACCCACATGTGCATCGTAAAACATTAATTTAATCGATTATCCTGCAGAGATCTCTACTATCTCACTCACGCATTACAAAAGTGGCGACACAGCCTTAAACCGCACGTGTCAGGACAACGTTTTAACATTCGCTTTACTTTCTATTAACAATATTAACAATAATTATAATTTACTTCCAGTGCAACACTCAATTTGAGGCAAGCATTTCCTCCATAAGCCGCCCCCTGTCCCAACGCTCCTCCTTATTGATCGTTTGCAAAAGAGGATTAAAAAGGATTTTAATTTACCACCACTGTGCTGCGTTTAAGTTAACACAATAAAGTCTCGTTTAAAAGGATATTTCACACATTGACATTTTTGCAGCAGGAGCCGCCGAGCTTAATTCCATTCCATTTGTCCCTGCGATATTTTTCCATGCAAAAGAGGATACAAAATCATTAAATCCTCATTATTGACGTCCTTTTTTTTGATATTTTTTCAAGAGTACTTGCTATTTGCGAAATCATAAGCACTATGCGTAGCGTGAGCTTTGTTTTCCACGAAATGTAATTAACAGATTTAAACTTTAAAAACAGGCATACATCCTTCAGGATAATTAAACTCGCTTATTTGTTTTGATATCCCCAGGACCTGGTCCAAATTCGCATATTAACAAAGTTTGAGATAGCCCACCAATGTTTGCATTTGATTAATTACATATTCACATTAAAACCGCATTGGCGTGCAGAGATAATGAGACAGACAGCCGACACTCACCAATCTCAATTCGCCACTCACAAACAGTTGCCTGCCACAGAGACGGGAAACTTCTCACCTCAGGCATCGTATAAATTTCTACGGCCAACGTTTTTAACTTCCACGTACGTACACCCAACCAGATACACCGCACAACCCCCATTGTGGCTTACAGTGAGATATGTATGTAGATACTCCTGGGTGCATTCCAAAGTGGAGGCATGGGCAGGCTAGTCGGGTAGGTGTTGCGAATTGCAGAGCGTAGGTGTGATGGATTGGATGGAAGAGGATAACGAGAATGTTAATTCCACGACGAAACACGACAGTGGCAGTGAATGGTGGAACCGATGCAAGGATACGACAAAGTGCAAACCAGTAGAAACAATGTGATTTGTTCCTTGTTAAGCATTTATTAACCGTGGAGCTGTGCTCAAATACTGACGCTAGTAGATACATATTTATGTACATACATTTGTATATGTATGGCAGTGAGGTGTTAAAGCAATGGGAATGTTGGAGAGGAAGACGACTTGATTTATGAGAAAATAGCTTGAAGTGCATTTGTTTTGGTTGAGGTATGTATGGTGGGGTCACACTCATAGGAATGCCTGGCGGGAGGAAGTTGGACTTTTCAAACTTTGAAGAGCTGACATTTATGATTCTGAAAAATATGGGTAACGCAGTAGGTCGGAAGTTTTAACGAAGGTGCAACTTTTTATTAATCAAGCAGCTATCGCAACAAGACCGCAAGAAACACATTTAAAATTGAATGAGGTAAATCGGAGATGGTTAACTAAGTTATTTATACTATGTATGGTTGGGAATCGGTTTTATAGAAGATCTTTTTGGATTTAGAAGAGTTTATGAAAGTTTTGATAGACTGTAGCTACTTGGAGGGAATGATTTTCACTTCTAGCAGATGAAACATAAAACCTTTGACGTCAGACAGCATTACTTAACATAGTCATTTAAAAAAGTGAATATAAATCCAATTAATGCTCAAGGTTCACATTAAAGAGCAAACTCAAACCGATACAAGTCCAAGTCCAAGTCCAAGTCCAAGTCCAAGTTCAAGTTCAAGTCCAAGTCCAAGTCCAAGTCCAAGTCCAAGTCCAAGTCCAAGTCCAAGTCCAAGTCCAAGTCCAAGTCCAAGTCCAAGTCCAAGTCCAAGTCCAAGTCCAAGTCCAAGTCCAAGTCCAAGTCCAAGTCCAAGTACAAGTCCAAGTCCAAGTCCAAGTCCAAGTCCAAGTACAAGTCCAAGTCCAAGTCCAAGTCCAAGTCCAAGTCCAAGTCCAATTCCAAGTTAAAGTTCAAGTCCAAGTTCAAGTTCAAGTCCAAGTCCAAGTCCAAGTACAAGTCCAAGTCCAAGTCCAAGTCCAAGTCCAAGTCCAAGTACAAGTCCAAGTCCAAGTCCAAGTCCAATTCCAAGTCCAAGTCCAATTCCAAGTTAAAGTTCAAGTCCAAGTCCAAGTTCAAGTTCAAGTCCAAGTCCAAGTCCAAGTCCAAGTCCAAGTCCAAGTCCAAGTCCAAGTCCAAGTCCAAGTCCAAGTCCAAGTCCAAGTCCAAGTCCAAGTCCAAGTCCAAGTCCAAGTCCAAGTCCAAGTCCAAGTCCAAGTCCAAGTCCAAGTCCAAGTCCAAGTCCAAGTCCAAGTCCAAGTCCACGTCCAAGTCCAAGTCCAAGTCCAAGTCCAAGTCCAAGTCCAAGTCCAAGTCCAAGTCCAAGTACAAGTCCAAGTCCAAGTCCAATTCCAAGTCCAAGTCCAAGTCCAATTCCAAGTTAAAGTTCAAGTCCAAGTTCAAGTTCAAGTCCAAGTCCAAGTCCAAGTCGAAGTCGAAGTCCAAGTCCAAGTCCAAGTCCAAGTCCAAGTCCAAGTCCAAGTCCAAGTCTAAGTCCAAGTCCAAGTCCAAGTCCAAGTCCAAGTCCAAGTCCAAGTCCAAGTCCAAGTCCAAGTCCAAGTCCAAGTCCAAGTCCAAGTCCAAGTCCAAGTCCAAGTCCAAGTCCAAGTCCAAGTCCAAGTCCAAGTCCAAGTCCAAGTCCAAGTCCAAGTCCAAGTCCAAGTCCAAGTCCAAGTCCAAGTCCAAGTCCAAGTCCAAGTCCAAGTCCAAGTCCAAGTCCAAGTCCAAGTCCAAGTCCAAGTCCAAGTCCAAGTCCAAGTCCAAGTCCAAGTCCAAGTCCAAGTCCAAGTCCAAGTTCAAGTCCAAGTCCAAGTACAATTCCATGTCCAAGTTCAAACCTAAATTCAAATCCGAGTCCAAGTCCAAGTCCAAGTCCAAGTCCAAGTCCAAGTCCAAGTCCAAGTCCAAGTCCAAGTCCAAGTCCAAGTCCACGTCCAAGTCCAAGTCCAAGTCCAAGTCCAAGTCCAAGTCCAAGTCCAAGTCCAAGTCCAAGTCCAAGTCCAAGTCCAAGTCCAAGTCCAAGTCCAAGTCCAAGTCCACGTCCAAGTCCAAGTCCAAGTCCAAGTCCAAGTCCAAGTCCAAGTCCAAGTCCAAGTCCAAGTCCAAGTCCAAGTCCAAGTCCAAGTCCAAGTCCAAGTCCAAGTCCAAGTCCAAGTCCAAGTCCAAGTCCAAGTCCAAGTCCAAGTCCAAGTTCAAACCCAAATTCAAATCCAAATCTAAATCCAAGTCCAAATCCAAGTCCAAGTCCAAGTCCAAGTAAACTCTAAGCCCGCATCCATGTTGTAATCCAAGCCTCATTGTGGTTCAATCGTAAGATGAAACCCACGTTCAAACCAAAGCCAATCTCGGAACTTAAGTCCGAGTTTAGGTAAGAGCCTAGGTCGAGGTCCAATCCCAAGATCAAGTGCAAGTCCACGTCTAAATCGAAATTCATTAGAAACCATAGTTCTGACCAACCATCGATGGCATCAGCTTGAAACTGCCAGACTGCTCTGGCCAAGTTTAAACGAAAATAGGACCACAGGACTCCAAAAACGCACGAGAGATAATTAACAGCCTAACCAATCCTTAAAGAAGATTGACAAAATTTCCTGTCAGGACATGGTTGTGCAAGAGAATAAACAAACGACCTCAGTTAGACTGGTTTACATCAGAATTTTACATTTTAATTCAGTTCAGAGACTGATCCGTTCAGCTCAAATCTGTAGGTTGAACTAGTTCTTTTTTTTTAATCTTTAGTTCAGTTTAGTCAGGAAATTCGGTCTTGTGTGATTCGGGCACATACATACTTACATATGTATGTATATACACACATTTGTAAAGCTCCCTCTCACATCAACTAACAATACGATGAGTTCGTGCTGCTTTCTTATGAGTTAAAAAACAAAGACAGCTCTTCACAGGCTGCGCATTACTCACACACACAACACAAAAAAGGATTCAATTTAGTTCAGTTGTTCTCACTGAACTTAATGTATGCAGAGTATGCCTTAGCGAGAGTATACTACTAAATTAAATAAACTACTGAACTAATTTAACTACTGAACTCCTGAACCAAAAGAACTAAATGAACTATTGCGAACTAGTTCACTTGTTCATTTCTGAACTAGTTCGTTTGTGAGCTACATAAGCCTCGTTTACATGGACGGTTACCCACTAACCACCCTGAAGAAGGAACCGTAGTAGCTAAAGCCGAGTTTCTACATAAAACACAGACAGAAGGACTCCCCTCTAATCGTGATTCTGTAGCCAAACCCATCTGAACAATCTGTCAATTCCTGCGTCGCATAAAGTTTTCGTAAACAATTTCCAACCAATTTTTCCACCTCAACGCATTGATTACGAGAGCAGATACTTAACAAAAAAAAAAGTAAATAAGGACCCCAACAAAGATCATTTCCCGTTTTGCAAATTTATAAGGGAAAAAAAAAACTCATTTGGTTTTCGAAACCCACTCACTCGGAAGTGTCCTTCACACTGAATAAAATAAAATGAAAACCAAAACCCATCGACATCCGCAATTCAAGAAACATATACCCTCCAACTCACAAAGCGGGAAAAGAAAACGTCCAACGCAATTCCTCTTGTTGTCCTGTGAAACCAGTTTTTCCTCTCATTTCTTTTTCCCCAACTTAATATCCTCATTTATTTCCTAAAAATGCCCACCACTTTCTGTTCGGTAAGGGAGACTTAAAAACCAAACCCCCGGCACGAACACGAATGTGTCCCACAGGCCGTAATTCATCTTATCAGCATACACCTTACAGTCCGTCTCGCCGTGCAAGGACCACGACCAGAGAGACGTGAGAAGAAAGAAAAGAAAATACCATGATACGCATCACTGACGAACAACAAGGGCCCAGCAGCGCTAGTGTGAGTTTACACAAAAAAAAAAAGACGATGGACATTGAATTATAGTTGTCCGTCTGAAAAACGAAACAAATCCTGTACGAGGATATCTATCTCCTTGATAGTTGACAGTCTATTGCAAAACGCAACAAAATCCCAAACATCACCTTCGCATATAGTTTCGCCTTATCTCGTGCGGAGGTGATGTTCAAGAATAAAGGAAAAGGATCTACGGTATATCATTTTGTCACAGGTGCACTTTTCCAAGAACTGATATAGAAATTCTTCACTCGCGCATGAGTGATTTTCCCTGATTATCCTGATTTTCTTTTTCACTTTTATTTTTTTCCTTTCTCTCTGTTTATTTTTTGTTTACTCATCCTTGACGCGTCAGAGGAGGAGGAGAATGTAATAAAAATGACTGGCTATTTGGTAAAGCCGGCTGAGACCAGCTACCAGTTACTTGAGAGACAACATAGAGATTGATGTATGACAGCACATGGAGTTTCATCCATACAGATTGGTGTGACTCAAGTGTACTTACTCCGTACAACCCCTTTCGTCCTTCTGACAGACAAGCATTACTTTCCGGCTCCTCTTCTTCGTGTAGGCGCGCGCGTGTGAGTGTGATAATGTTTGGTGGCCATTTTTTCCAATCACCATGTTTTAGCCTCTGCAGTTACGTTAAGGATAAATTACAGGACATTCCGACTGGTGATGAGATTAATAAGTTGATTCACAATTGTTTGGTGAGATGTACATATATAAGAGTATGGGTATAGCGACGGATCACATCTGGCGGATTATCATGACGAAATGATTAGCATTTGTCTTCTGTTTTTTCCCGTCGGATAGAAATTCATTTTACGCTTCAAAAAGCCTGTGGATGGCTTAATGGCTTGGAAATACATTCTTGACAGATGATTGCTCAATTCTGGTAGGGGAGAGAATATCCTTAAATATCAATCAAAGTATCAGAATTCTTTTCGAATCAAAAGAAGGCTCCTTCTAAACCCAATTATGTTTCCAGGTGTAGCAAGAAAGAGTTTCGTCTAGGAGCACACATCATAGACGTTTGTACGACAATCGAAAAGTAAATATAAACTTGGGCTAGAAGTAAATGTCAACAAAACCAAGAACATATTGTCAACAAACAAAGAAACGTCACTTCACCGAACCGTCGATCTTCTTCTATACAACTGGAAACAGAGTGCTCGACGAAAGACTGCCGTGTCTCACATCGAGACTTTTCCCAGATAATCAAAGTCGATCTGCGTAGTCTGACTAAAAGATCGTTAGTGATTAACGACATGAAAGAAAACTTCCTGTGGTCAGCCTTTAACTGCAGTTACAGACAACGACGACCAGCTTTTTATCGAAAGTGTCCTAGACGTGCCTTTTTTCTATATCTCTGTAAGAGTAGGGAATCATATCATTAGCAAGGGTTCGAGTGTTTTGCTTTTCCTTCAAGAAATCGCTTAAGGAAACATGAAAGAGAACAGGCGTAACCATATTCGATATGGAAAACGTCCTCCACCCCTTTTGTACTCTCGAGTTTGTCCTCTAATTGTTACCCCTGGGTTCTAACCCCAAACCAGTTAAATCATAGCCATTAGCTGCATAATCTCACTCCTCAGCATTAAATAACCTATATAGCTCATGTTCAAAAATTTCTCGGGGTTACTTTACGAGAGGCGAGTCTCCTCGTCCCATCCCATCTGTCTGTTTGGGTTCATACCTTCAATCTTCTTAAAACTATTAAAATATTACGCTCGACTTGAAGTATAAGAGTTACATACACACCGTCGTCGTCCATACGGAAAGTTTTACTGAGTAAAACTTACACCATTCTCCTTATCCTTGAAACAAGGATGCACTTGGTGCCATTGCGAGACTGCCAAAGATACCGAGTACCGAAGAATTGTTGGCAGTAGACTTTAGATGACGTTAGATAGCAGACGAGGGAATAAAGTAGCCAGAAGCGGGTCGGGAGGACATTACTTTGATTAGAAACAACTCAGGGGCAAGAGGAAACGTGTGTACTCGTAGGTATACCTACAACAGTGTTGTGTGAATACACGAAGAGAAGACAAAGTTTTCAAGGACTTTGGCAAACAACGCACTGTAACAAGTTGTAGCTTCTGTTTTAAATTAATATTTATCACACCTGCCTCTGAAATGGCAACTAACCTACTTTGAAGGATGCAATTACTTCTTCAGTTGAGGAGTCTATTGGCGTAAAGTTTTTGTTTAAAGATTGTTCTCACTGTGCACTTGGGTCTTTGTTGTAAACGAGCGTTTTTCCAGGAAATGGAAACAAGATTAAAGGAAACAGGAAGGTGATTGAATTTTATAAAATACATTTTTTTTTCTGTAGATTTCACATTTAATAGAAGAACATGTGTAGCTTGGAATGGAAGAGGAATGCACTCAGGCACAAAGTGGTCAAAGATTAAGTCAAATCTCATCCAAGGAAAGAGTTGCAAAGAATCCATTCGTTCTTCCGATAGCAAAACTTTGACAGCGGAGGTACTTCGTTCTATTTCCGTTCTCAAATACCTATGTAGAAACTACAAGGATTACCGTGTGATATGGACGGTCAAAGAAGACCGTCTGGAGTCAAAGAAGACTGTTCCTTAATATATGTAGACAAATTCGTACCCGACGCTTTCTATGTTCTGAGCTTCAGCTTCTGCCGAACCGTGACATCAGTGACAGGTAGAAATGTCATCCTTTAACTTATGAGTGACTAAGTCTTGTGTTGCCATCATCGATTTTGTAAGAGGCGCTTAAAGATTCTTTCGATACTATACCAACAAATACCCGGGAGCTTAGATGGAAATATGTAGATTAAAAAGTAAAGATGACGAATCTGTTTTTAATCACTTTCAGAAACCGAAGGTCTTTGATGTAGGATTGTGAATTGAATGTCTCCTACACCGATAAATCCTTTAAGATAACCCAGTGTCTGTACAAGGACAAGAGTATACTGCTGAATCTAATTGGTTTCCAAATTATTCACTAAATCGACAGCTTCATTGTTTCTTCGAACGATATACCGTAAGACAAGATTCGTTCTAAGCTACCTCCAATATGCATGGTAAGATGAAGATTGGTGGAATTGGTCATCCAGCATATCCTCCATTGAATTTATACAAGAGTCGGGTACAGCAAATCAAGTTAAAGACATCCAAGGCTTATGGCACCGTACGAATGTTTATTGCTTGAACGGCGAACCATACTTCTTTGACATCAGTTCACATCGAAACTGGTTGCCCTGCCTTCTGTCTTCCATGTACATAATGCATGTCGCCGGTGCTACTAATCCGGTTTTCTCCATGGAGGTATCACAATGGACCTTCATTTGGTCTAAGCATGTTCTTGCTGTAGTTGAACGGAGTCAACCACTTAACCCAATTTAAGCCAACCTAACTCAATCCAAGGAACTTTTTGACAATACATGGTGCTTATAACCCAAAAGGGTCGTCTGGACTTATAGGTCCTTTTTTTCATGGGCTTTCAAAGCAACCGTCTAGGACAAGGTGGCTTTTAGTATCATCTGATCTGGAGTTTCGATGACCTTAAACGACACTTATCCCATGACTGTGATATGCAGTCCAAAATTAGTGTTGATTTTTCTTGCGTTCAGGATTGCTTTCGACCAGAGTCTGAGCCTGGATTGGGGTGTAGTCCAATTTTCACGGATGGCTTTCAAACTAGTCAATGCTTGAGTCTTTGTATAGATCGACAGCATAAGAGTTCTTTCATAATGTTGAACGGTAATGGTCTCTGCATAGACCCTTACTCGTTTCTTTTGTGGTAAAGCTAGTTTGGGACACAAGTACTAGAATTGAGCGTTCCAATTCTGGAAATTATTGTAAAGCTTAGGTTTTTGCTTTGACAGGAAGAGATTAGGTATGAGGTTGGCTACTGCTCGTTTGGACCATTTTTTGCTTTTATTGTTAAAGTTTGTAAGGATACTGAAAGTTCCTTAGAAACAGAAATGATTAAATCCTTGGATGCCCCTAGGTTCATCGAATGAGTGATCATTTATGTGCATACCTCCCACAAGACATATGAGTCACAAGAATGTACAAAAAAAAAAATAAAAAAAATAAAACTAACCTCTCTGGCGTATGTGTAACATATTCCCCCTTGATTCGTTGCTCATATTTCATCGACAAAGAATTTTTTTGTGCAATGCCCTTAAAGGATAAGAGAAAAATGTAGCTCTATACTTCAAAATCGCTTGACAAATGTGGTTTATTTGAGATGCATAAACCCCCGATAGACCAGCTTATAATAGACAGGAAAAAAAACCGCTCTTCATTGAACTTTTAGCAAAAAATAAAAAAAAAAAACTGAGAGCCATGCCATGTATGATGCATCATCCATCATTGCAAGGATATTCCTACGAATTGAATAACTGATTCAACATATGTATGTACGTCAAACTTTGTCGAGGACAAACAGCTGCAGGGTCATTGTCTCCGTAAGCACTCCTACATGACTCATACAACTGTGATGGATATCGATGCATGATGGATGTGACCTATTGATGTCGTCAGTGCTTTTAGTCGAAATACCACTTTCGAATGCGCAAAATTCCGCACGTGCATCCTCTTCTCATTTAAAACATTTGAAGTTGTTATGGATTGTACTTCGCTGGCAACAGCGTGCTATGCTTTGTTCGTCTCCCCATTGCTTTGTCTCCTGGAATCGAAAAGCGGTTCGTCAACGCACAGGAGATTGGATTTAGGTTTCGTTTCTAGTTGCCACAAGTTTATTAAACAAACAATGTCTTGACCTAAATACAGATACCTCTATCCTGGACGAAGAACCTAATCTGCCAAAGTTTTTGGATGAAAACGAAAAAAAACAAAAACCGATTTCGACATCGCTTAATCAACTAACTGCACAACACGATACTTAAATAGTTAATTCGTTTATTTCTGTGCTTTTTTTTTCTGATTTAAGTTTCCAATAAATTAAATTCTCGTTGGGAAGTAAATAGCACCCGTGCCATTAATTTTCTGTTCGCCTTCTTTTTTTTTTGGGTGTATTCGTGAAAATCCTTCCACCCACGGTGATTGGAGAATTGGCTATCAGGCGTTGCAAATACGAAAAGTTGCATCCTCCAGTGGGTCATAAATAATACCAGCGAATGGAAGAAATTCTGGAACTACCCCCGTCCAAGTATTGTTAAATTCGGAAAGGTCGTGTTTCCGTTTTGCTTTTGTTTTTTATGTGCTTCTGCGAATTAATGAATATTTATTGATAAAATTCTTTAAACATGATTTTAATTTAAGGAAAACCAGTAAAAAAATCAATTAAAAGCAAAAAAATAATAAAAATCTGGAAGTGTGCTTTAAAAAGTGGGCGATGGAGATTTTAGATGGCGGCACACCTTCTCGATTTATATGCAAATCAAGGCAGAGCTGTAGAGCTGTAGAGAGCTCCAGTGCCTTACTGGCTGTTCATGGCTGTGTACCTGTGTCGACCTGATAGGAAAGAATGGGAATGTATACATGTTTATTGCATGTACGATATATGCATGTAGTTAATGGAGAGAAACGTATTTGATACAAACTTATAGTACACCTACAGATTACTGTAAAAATATCTCTTGTCTAATCATTACCTCTACTTGGTGCAATAGTCACATGACCTTGTTGTGATCCCGATTTAAGGGTTGATTACACGCGCGCGTTAATGAGAGGGAATTAATTTAAAAAAAAAGGAACTAAAATAGAATAAAAAAACTTGAGAGACACAACCCGGCCGCGCACGCGAATGTCAGATGGTCGAATGAGAGATGGGGGAGCGGGAATGGGAATCACAACAATGCAGCGAATATCCGTTGCTGCGAATTCCCGACTGCTCAGCTGGGGTGGGTCCTGGATAAAAAGAAACGTAGGGAATTTGTTCCTTGGGTTGGAACACAAGGGGCGCCAGGTAATCTTTTGTTAGAAAAGGTAAAATTACCAAAACCTTTAGAAATTAAAGAATTGATTGTGGTGGTGGCAGATATATGTATTTATTACTGTACCGATGGGGTAAAACAAAAGGGGCCGCAATCAAGGAAATTAAAATAAAAAAAGAAAATGAAAATTCGGCCACAGAGGGTAGCTCCGGATTCTCATACGGTTGAAGTTACGGGGTGGGTCGCGAACAGTAAGCTTTAACCGGAATTAAGCCTTCGGTTAAAAAAAAAACGGAATGGGCGATGGCTTACGCGATTCAATTTTAACAAATATCCTACACGATTATCTAAACTAATTATTAAAAGAATCACTCAAAAACACTCTGAAATCACTATACTTATCCTTTCTCCTATGTGGTTGGGGATGATTCCCTACACTGCTTTCTAAGCTGCTTAAAGTCCTGGTTGGGGGATGGTGGGTGGTCTCCGCCACAGTCACTGTCCTGATCTCGTCCTGTCAGCTGTCTAGGCTCGTCCTAGATCGTCCTGTCTTCCTGTTTCTCCTCTTTAGATCTTTTTTTGTTTTGTCCCCTGTGGGATCTCTCCTTATCTCCTTTTTTTCTTTTTTTCGTTCTTTGTTTTTCTGCCTCGCAGAACTTCCTTTCTCTCTATCAGATTAAGAAGTGGCTTGTTGGAACAAGTCCAGCTTCTTCCATCCACTCACGCATTCTCACACACACACACTCATGAGGAGAATTCAGCCGTCTCCAACGTTATTGGCAACGAACAGTTCCTGGCGCCTGTCTCTCTGGCGGGGAACTGTATTGGTGTTGGTGGAGACTGAATTCGCCTCGTTCTCTCCGCTGCAGTAGATTTAGCTGCCAGAACAAAGGGAATCACATCCAGAGCTCTGACAGCTTCCTCTCTCACGGCTTCGAGTCCTCACTCTCTCGCCGCTCTGTTCGTTTAAGGATTTCAGTGACTGCTTGGGTTCGCATCCACTCTCCTGACCAGGGCTAAATATGAACTTATAAAAGATTATTAAAAGACCCTAAGAAAAGGATAAGTAACCGCGGAACTATCGATCGCGTAAACCATCGTGCAGACTTTAAGGGAAAAAGGTACCCAGAGAATCGGGAGCTTTCCTTTACAAACTAAAAATAGCGCTCTCTTCTGAGAGTTTATATAATGGTGGGTGATGAGCAAACAAATAGATTTAGGGTGGGCCTCCTGGCCTTATAACTTTGGACATCAGATTTTGGGACGTTGGAGGCGTTTCGTAGCCTCTTTGTGGTCTTCATTGAAAGGGTCAGGATGAGTCTCCAGGCGGTCCACCTGGCTCTTCCTGCTTCAGACTCATCCGTCTGGCTCCGGGATACCTGCTTTGTCATCCCCTTCAAGCATATGGGAAAGAGTGAGCACTGAGTTGGAAACCAACCCAGGAACGCTCAGTTAACCCTTAGCTCTTCCGAGGACGACGGGTAAAAGAAAAGGAAGGCAAGAAAAAGGGTGGATGGGTAGGGTTAGGAGGGATGGAGCGGAGAAGGACTTTTGTGCGTTTTTTGAACGCAACAAACCCCACCCTTACCTCCTAAAAGAAAGGAGTTGACATTTCGCCCGAAATGTCGAAGTAAAAAAAAAATCCGAAATGGATCACCCCAGGCAGACGACACAACAAAGGTTAACAAATACTAAGGGGGGGCGATACAACTACCTACGTCGTAATCGCCCTTGGCGAGCTCTTCTTGGCGCTTCTTCGGCGCGACTATCTACCCTATCTGGCTCGTGGTCATCGTTGCATGGCTTGAGGTCCTTCACGTGCCATGTTCCTCTTTCTTTCCCCTGTTCATCCCTAAGGACATAAGTCCAAGGGGAGACTTTCTTTTGAATAAAGAAAGGACCCACGTATTTTGGCGCCAGTTTCGCAGCATAAAAATTCGCCGCCTCGGAGAGCGCGAAATTCCTGCGCCATACAACCTCATTCGGAAGATACTGGACATCTCTCCTCCTGAGATTGTAGGCCCTACTCGCCTTCTGACTCGCTAAAGCTAGCTTCTTCCTAATGTCTTCCCTGAGCTTACTAAACCTACTCTCTAACATGGACATATCTAATTCCCTATCAGCTGTGGGTGGTTCCCTATCTCCTATGCTATTTTCCCTATCTAACGGCCTAGTGTCCCTATCTCCTATATCTATTTCCCTATCTTCCACAGCTGAGTCTCTATCCCTAACATCTGAAATGGTCCTTACTTGGCCGCCGGCGTAAGTAACCATTTCCCTACCAAAATTCGCGTAGTACGGAGAGACCCGAAGAACATCGTGTTCTGACGTGCGGATACTGCATGCCACCTTCGCGAGGTGCATGTCCCACGTCCGATGATTCTCCGACACATACGCGCGAAGTGTCGTCTTAATTATCTGGTTAATCCTCTCGGCAGGATTAGCCTGGGGGTGGTAATGGGCAGTGTAACGAATTTGTGAACCATACGATTCACACAGAGATTTCAGTTCCTTACTCCGGAACTGAGGGCCGTTGTCGCAGATAACAGATTTAGGTACGCCGAATAAAAGAAAAACATGATCTTCCAGATCCCTACAAATCGCCGATGCCGTCGCAGACCTAAGGGGGAACAACAAGGGGAACTTAGTAAAATAGTCTACGACGGTGAGAATATAAACAAACCCCCGGCTTGACCTTGGCAGAGGGCCAACCAAGTCGACACAAATCGTCTCCCAGGGATTCGAAATCCCTCTCCTTTCAACCATCCAACCAGCTGGTTTCTCGTTCACTGGCTTCACGCTCTGGCATACCCTACAATTTCTAACATATTTGGTAATATCTGACCTCATCTTAGGCCAGTAATACCGGGTCCCTACTCTCGCAAACGTTTTGCGAACCCCCATGTGCCCTGCTAATGGGTTGTCATGACATTCCCTCAACACTCTAAGCCTATCTGCTTTAGCAACTACTTCTTTCCACTCGGAACAACTGTCATGCACAACCACGTGATTTGCCCTAACAAACTTAAATAAAATTCCCCTATCGACCCTCCAGGCTGGAAAAGCTAAAGGATTCGATTCTACTTTCGTGATCATCTTAACGATCCAAGGATCGGAACTTTGCTCATCTATTTCCGCTACAACCGCGGCGTTCCTAGAGAGCATATCGGGAACTACATGGTCCTTTCCCTTCCGATGCACGATTTCGAAGTCGAACTGTTGAAGCCTCACCGCCCAGCGCGCTAACCTACCACACGGATCCTTGAGATTGCTCAACTACACTAGTGAATAGTGTTGCCGTAGTGCACTTCTCATATTACTACCTTTTGGGTATTTTTTTTTTCTGTTACACCATTCGTATTATTAGTATAGTATTTTTTTTAATACTATTTTATTCGGGGGTTTGATTTATTTGTTGTTGGTACTATTTTCTTTTTTTATCGCGGCTTAGTTCTTTTAAATGGAGATCAATAGGCTTTCGCAGGAGGAACTCTCCTATGAAATAGAGTTTAGGGGCCTATCAGTAGGGACGGTCGATAAAATGCGAAAGGCATTACGGGCCGCGAAAGTCCTCGAACGAAGGGGGTCGTTCGAAGGGACCGAGTACCCTTTTAGTTTCGCGGAAGATAGGGACGCGGTCGAAAGCAAGATCGGGGAGATCGAGCTTTTGGTGCCCACGTTGGGCGCCAATTTGTTGTGATCCCGATTTAAGGGTTGATTACACGCGCGCGTTAATGAGAGGGAATTAATTTAAAAAAAAAGGAACTAAAATAGAATAAAAAAACTTGAGAGACACAACCCGGCCGCGCACGCGAATGTCAGATGGTCGAATGAGAGATGGGGGAGCGGGAATGGGAATCACAACAATGCAGCGAATATCCGTTGCTGCGAATTCCCGACTGCTCAGCTGGGGTGGGTCCTGGATAAAAAGAAACGTAGGGAATTTGTTCCTTGGGTTGGAACACAAGGGGCGCCAGGTAATCTTTTGTTAGAAAAGGTAAAATTACCAAAACCTTTAGAAATTAAAGAATTGATTGTGGTGGTGGCAGATATATGTATTTATTACTGTACCGATGGGGTAAAACAAAAGGGGCCGCAATCAAGGAAATTAAAATAAAAAAAGAAAATGAAAATTCGGCCACAGAGGGTAGCTCCGGATTCTCATACGGTTGAAGTTACGGGGTGGGTCGCGAACAGTAAGCTTTAACCGGAATTAAGCCTTCGGTTAAAAAAAAAACGGAATGGGCGATGGCTTACGCGATTCAATTTTAACAAATATCCTACACGATTATCTAAACTAATTATTAAAAGAATCACTCAAAAACACTCTGAAATCACTATACTTATCCTTTCTCCTATGTGGTTGGGGATGATTCCCTACACTGCTTTCTAAGCTGCTTAAAGTCCTGGTTGGGGGATGGTGGGTGGTCTCCGCCACAGTCACTGTCCTGATCTCGTCCTGTCAGCTGTCTAGGCTCGTCCTAGATCGTCCTGTCTTCCTGTTTCTCCTCTTTAGATCTTTTTTTGTTTTGTCCCCTGTGGGATCTCTCCTTATCTCCTTTTTTTCTTTTTTTCGTTCTTTGTTTTTCTGCCTCGCAGAACTTCCTTTCTCTCTATCAGATTAAGAAGTGGCTTGTTGGAACAAGTCCAGCTTCTTCCATCCACTCACGCATTCTCACACACACACACTCATGAGGAGAATTCAGCCGTCTCCAACGTTATTGGCAACGAACAGTTCCTGGCGCCTGTCTCTCTGGCGGGGAACTGTATTGGTGTTGGTGGAGACTGAATTCGCCTCGTTCTCTCCGCTGCAGTAGATTTAGCTGCCAGAACAAAGGGAATCACATCCAGAGCTCTGACAGCTTCCTCTCTCACGGCTTCGAGTCCTCACTCTCTCGCCGCTCTGTTCGTTTAAGGATTTCAGTGACTGCTTGGGTTCGCATCCACTCTCCTGACCAGGGCTAAATATGAACTTATAAAAGATTATTAAAAGACCCTAAGAAAAGGATAAGTAACCGCGGAACTATCGATCGCGTAAACCATCGTGCAGACTTTAAGGGAAAAAGGTACCCAGAGAATCGGGAGCTTTCCTTTACAAACTAAAAATAGCGCTCTCTTCTGAGAGTTTATATAATGGTGGGTGATGAGCAAACAAATAGATTTAGGGTGGGCCTCCTGGCCTTATAACTTTGGACATCAGATTTTGGGACGTTGGAGGCGTTTCGTAGCCTCTTTGTGGTCTTCATTGAAAGGGTCAGGATGAGTCTCCAGGCGGTCCACCTGGCTCTTCCTGCTTCAGACTCATCCGTCTGGCTCCGGGATACCTGCTTTGTCATCCCCTTCAAGCATATGGGAAAGAGTGAGCACTGAGTTGGAAACCAACCCAGGAACGCTCAGTTAACCCTTAGCTCTTCCGAGGACGACGGGTAAAAGAAAAGGAAGGCAAGAAAAAGGGTGGATGGGTAGGGTTAGGAGGGATGGAGCGGAGAAGGACTTTTGTGCGTTTTTTGAACGCAACAACCTTAAAAAGTCACTGATAAATTCTAAAACGGTTCGACGCTGGTAGATTGGTTTTTTTTTAATTTGGTGACTATTTGTAAAAAAATGCAAATATTTTGGATTGCATTCATTAAAATCACAAGAAAATCTTCTTCGTATTGGCCTGAATCATATGAATTCAATATCATACTTTAAAATATGAAATACTCATTTATTTTGAAGTCACTGATTGGGAGTTCATTTTATTGAAATCAAAGTTTGCATTCTGTTGCAGTCTCTAAGTAAATTCATTAGTTAAGAATTTTTGGAGATCAATCAAATGAGCTAAATTCTTAAATGATTTAATTTCTGTTGAAGTCTAGTGAAGTAAGTGAATTCATTAGTTACGCATTTTTGAAGATCAATCAAATGAGTTAAATTTTTAAATGATTTATTTTCTGTTGATTCTGTTGAAGTCTCCAAATCTCTGTTGAAGCCTCTAAGTCTCTGTTGAAGTCACTTAGTGAGTTAATTTTTTAAGAATTTTTGGAGATCAATTAAATGAGCTAAATTCTTAAATGATTTAATTTCCGTTGAAGTCTCTAAGTCTCTTTTGAAGTCACTAAGTGAATTCATTAGTTAAGCATTTTTGGAGATCAATCAAATGTATTAAATTCTTAAATGATTAAATTCCTTTACATCTCTGCTATTTGCACGTACAACATATCCGATAAGTGACCCAAATTTTTCAAACGAACTCAAGTTTGATGCAATATATGTTTATGTTTCAATAAAGACTTCAATGACTATGGCATTAATTATTACAATTTTTAAGTGTAAAAACCACTATGGCCTACTGTTTTATGCTTTGTCCGAAGGTTACTTTGTTATTTGAGAAGCTTTTCTTAAGACGGTTGTACTATCGGATGTTTGTCAGACCGCGAGAGGTGGACCCGTGAAAGAAAGTTTAGGTGTTTTCTACGGATTGAACCTGGAACCCCTTGCTCCGTAGTCCAACGCACTAACCACCTGAGCTACGGCGCCCATTCCATAGTCCATATGTTCAATAAAGGGTTATTTATTTAGAGGTACTTTTTTGTTCATGGATTTTTTGACAGATGAAACGTGAGTCATGTTAACCTGTCATGGCATTTTTATTCAGTATTGTTTCAAATTTTATCATGGGAAGACTTAGATCGGCACAGGGTCTACAAATTATTCGGCTGTATTACGAAAATCAACGTTCTACGAGGAATGTGTTGAGTGCACTTAGAGCAACTTATGGTCTACATAATCGGCCTACGGAAAGCACGATTCGCTATACTATTGGAAAATTTGAAACCCAATTTTCATTATTAGACAATACGTGACCAAATAGACCACATCGACCGCGAAGTGAAGAGGTAGCTGAGAGTGTACACAATGACCGCGATGAATCGATTTGGCGTCGTTCTCAACAGCTTGGCTTGTCGTATCCAATTACATGGACTATTTTACATAATTTTGGTTAAACCAAGTTCATACAAAATTCAACTGAATCAGTACCGTTTCAGTATTTGGGCTCTTGAAATGCTTGAAGAAACTCCACTGTTTTCGACAAAAATTATGTTCTGCAATGAGGCACATTTCAGGCGTAATGGTTACGTCAATAAGCAAAATTCCTGTATTTTGGCTGAAGAGCAACCCGAAGAGATTGAATAGGTGTCATTACTGTTTGCCCACAATTCTTCAAAAGTGTTACACTGTCACATTTTGTCAATGCAATGGCATCTCTTGAAGAACATAAGGGTTTGCTGCCCATATTTTGGTTATTGGCAAAACCATTAAAATGAGCTTCGTCGCTAAAGATGATTTTTCGATAAAATTCAGGATTTTCTTTAAACTTTTGCAGAGCTTTATCGGAGAAGTTTCGGGACTTCAAATGATCAAGAGGCTTCAGTATTTGAGTAAATTTGATCTTGAAAGATCGTTACGTAAAATTCAACACAATTTTAATTAGAATAACCGCTCATACAGTTGCGACCACCGACTCAGAGTTCCGGTAGTAATTTTGTACTTGCACCTACATACATATATGTAGCTATAGGGCAAGTATTGCTTTCGTGAAAAAAATCGAATTCGAGATTTTTATCAAACTTCATCATCACTATGATGGAGAAGTCCAAAAAATATGTCCGACAATTCCGTCTGTCTGTCTGTCTGTATATACTAAACGGCTGGACAGATTTGTTTCAAACTTCATATCTGTGGTCTGTAGGATAATCCCTAGAAGCGAAATTGGAATTTTTATTCTAACCTCAAAATTAAGGGTAGTTTACATACTTAAGGCCGATTTCAGTTAAAATGGATTTTCTCGAAAACGGGTCTAACGCTTTCTATAAAATTGGATATATGGGTTAGTTTAGGCATATGCTGAGGTGGCATACCACGTTTTTCACGAAAAATTCGAATAGCGGTAATATTGAAAATCAGCTGTTCGCCGATTGGGCTAAAAATTATTATTTCTACGTTATAAATCAAAGGCAAAATAATGGCGTGCCAAATTTTGGAATTGCCACGCCCGCTTTTATAAAACTTTTTTTTTTTTTAATTTTTACTTGAAATTGAGAAAAAATTATTTAAGCAAAGTAATAGGCTTTAAAATTTTCTATAATTCACTCAAACACCTAATCTGGCCACGCCCACTTTTTAAAGGAGTTTTTTTTAAAACAAAACATTGGGTAAACTCCTACAATGTTATGACTATTATTCCATCGAAAAGCGGAAGGCCACGCCTACTTTACTGGGAAGAGCAAGACTTGGACCACAATCCTGATAAAATTGTACACTTATAGCATTACGGTGCAGTCGTGCACTTTATCTAATTTGCAAACGTTGCTCGTTGGTAAACTTCATAACGATAAAAACGTAAGCCGTGGCTGACGTTTTCCATTGATAAATCAAAAATACAAAATTGTGAGGTCCCTGTTGAAAACCGGTTTATATTTTGACTTATTGCTTCTTTTTTAAACTACGAGTCAGAGCTTTCGTCAGAGGGCCTCTTAATTTATATTCAAAATTCCATACTGTAAACATTTGAGTGTCTCGTTGCCATTTTTTTTTGTTCATACTTATTTTTGTTATAATTTTGTAAAAGAAAAAACTCGACGGTTCTGGTATCAAAAGAGGAAATTGAAAACACTTTACTTTTAGCCAGTAATTGCCGACATTCGTGTCTGCTAATTTCAAAATCGTCTCCGCTCTAATGTACGACTGTGTCATTCCCCTAAGTACTGTGTTAACAAAATTCTATTTACCTTTTCCCCAAAATCCACTTCATCCCACCTGACACTTTCGACTTTGTTGACTTGTTTTTTGTCGCCGCCGAATTATTTAAAGTCAATCAACATCCATGCAGCACAGACTTGAATGCCAGTCAACAAACAGAGAGAAGAACATTATTCCATTCGCACCCTTATTCTGAGAAAAAAAAAGAAAATTCTACCAAACCCCCGAAGGCACACTTCCAGGTACATGTTCGACAATTGATAACATCACTTAAATATCAATGTTTCCTGTCAGAACCAAAACTCAAACTGAAAAGAAGAAGACGAGTCTCAAAAAAAAAAATGGGACCCCCCCAGCGCCCCGCCGAAACATAAATAAGGACGCACAAAGCAACTCAAGTGAATTGTAAATCAGCACCATGTACGAGGACACACAGCGCGCCAGCACAGACGTGGCACAGGAGGCGAAAAGTGTGATCTTCTCGTCTGAGAGAGAGAAAGAGAGGAGAAAGAAATTTGTTTGTGTCGTCCTTTTTTTTTTTGCATACGTACGAGGATTTATGTTTGCTCCTTTGTACTTTGTGGGAATAAAAATCAGAAGGAAAAATAAATACACCATGGGAGTTGTCAGATTGACTGTTATGAATTCAGGTTGGTACTTTCTACAAAGGATAACACGTATCCTCCTCCTCCTCCTCCTCCTCCTGCATCTAGTACTCCTTCATTCGATGATGAAAAAGGAGAGAAATAACTCTGCCACGGTGGTAATGGTGGTGCTGGTGGTGCTGGTGGGTAATGCCGTTCAATGAGTAAGATTGGCTCCTAATAGACATCTCTGTAACATCTACAGGTGCGCGTGCTTGACAATGCAGACATGCCAACAAATGAATTCTGGCAGACGCATAAAATTTATCTAAATCAAAATTTAATATCTCTTCCTTGAAGGGGGTTACACACCAGCAGTCGGAGGAGCTCTTAAGACAAAGTACAATAATGCCTTATCCTTGAGCAGGTGTTTGTCAGAGTTTTGACTCCTTCTTCTTCTTTTGGGTGGTGGATAGATTATTTTCTTATTTTTTTTGTTTTTTTCGTGCTCATCCTGGAAAGGTTGGTATTCCCCGTTGGCAGGAGATTAACTTTTGAGTGGAATGGAATTTTAGATGAAGAATCGCTTGCAATTATTTTTGACGTCGGCGATTTATGGCCAAGTGCATAGATTCTGATGGGAAGTAGGGAGATGAAATATCTGTATTTTCGAAAGGATTTCTTGGCTGTACCTTTGGATGAACGTCAAATGGACTTAGAATTCGTAAAAAAACAAATCAAATAGATATTGTCTTGAGATAATTGTGGGCATTACTCTGCAATATTGCAAGGATACTGCCTTATCTGACCCGAAAATGGATAGCAGTGATTCTCGTCCTGGGTTGGTTTTTTATTACATTTTCGTAAAACAGGAGAAAGGAGAAGGTTTAATTTAATTGCGTCTTACATACATATGTATATAGGTATCCTTATTATACATAGCTACCTTACCCGGTGGGGAGGCTTAAGTTCAGATGTCAAACTAAAGGTTACAGGGGTATTCACTGCGATATTAGAATTATCATTTAGACGAGTAGACGAGCTTAACCCTAGAGTCTCTCTACTCTAGGTAAATATTGTAGAATAATGAAATTCCAAAAGAATTCGGGAAAGAATTTTGGAGGGACCAACAGGTCTTTAGATCTTCCTCGTCATAGACAGCATGATTCGTCGATCAGCGGATTCGAAAAAGCAATTCGTCTGAATAAGCTTCAACAAAGTGACCCGGGAGACATATCCAAGAGTAGTACAGATAAAATTGATCGACAATAGAAACCTCGCACGTAACTGACAGACTCTTTGAACTATGTACGTGGAACGATAGTAGGAGATACACAATAAAGTTGAAATGTCGAATAGAGCGTCTAAGACTCCCAGCACCAGTAGACAGAAGTCCACATCACCACGGGTGATGTTCGACAATTTTTTGTGGTACATACGAAAGTCCACATAAGTAACAGATGCCCAGCAGCCTATGAAGTGTCCGCAAAGGTACCCAATGTCACGACACTCTATTATGAGCGACTTGAAAGAAGTAGGGCTTATGCAGTTGTTACAAACCATCTAGCAATGCCCAAGATTAGGGGAACTTCCGTGACCTCGTGAAATAGAACAAAGAAAAAGCAAGTATCACAAGACTCTTATCGAGGTTGGAACACTCCCAGAAAAGAAGATGGGTTATACATATCTTTATGAAACGATCCATGAAGGAAGGCAAAGCGGAGGCAGGTATCTTTTCCGAAGAGTTGGAGCAAGTCTGTTATATTACTCTGTCTGTGGAAACATACCTTAGTCTATCAAGCTAAAATGATTGCTTTATTGCATTGTTGCTTTTTGGCATCACTCGTAGAGAAGTTCAAAACTTGGGGCAAAGAATACCAAAATTGGTGGCAGCGTTATAGTCATGGCAATTTCGGATATTAAAAAATATATTTTTTTTTTGGCAGATATTACTACCAGTACACGGGACGGCAGCACATATGTACATATGTATATTGTGTCAATGTTTGGCACTAACTAGCAGAAGAATGCAGGGCTTCTTGAACCATTGAATATAAACCCAAAGGATGGACCAGATTTCTGTTAAACAAATGCTAGCCTTGACATGAGGAAAAGCCAAAGAGAAACTGTGTCCAGAAAGTCCCCCGGCCTAAGATGGAGGGAATACGAAAAGGAACTAAGGGATGTTCTCTGCAGTAATCAGAGACGTTATGGATGGTACTACAGACAAGACTGCCAATGGGCATGCACTGTATGTAGACAGAGCTAATCCTTTTTGCTATACCGACATTCGTGCCTACATAACTAAACAAATAGTTACTCTCCTTATCCTCTAGTTTCAAGTCTCTTAGTGTGGTACTCGATCCGAATCATAGCTGCAATCTCAACATTGAACAGAGCGCCATTAGGAAAAAACCTGCGTGAATGACTACGGTTGCTTCGATGAGAAGGTCTCAGTCACGGTATCCTCGAAACTAGTAGAAAAGAGCAAAAACTAATTTTTTCATTACCGGACCACTGGTCCATCGAGGTCCATGCGGCCATAGTAGACATTCCTAACTCTCTAGATACAAGTAGGTCACAGGAGTCGTCATACTAATATGGCGCTTTCGTGTTAATTATGTTACATTATGTTATCTACATACATATATTACAAAACTCTCATCATATTCTTTTGAAAACCGATACGTCCCCATCAAAGAAACCTTTCCCTCTCCCTCTCTATATCCTTGACCTAAAATTAGTGAGCTGGCACGTCCTGCATACATAACTATATAACGAACTATATGTCTAGGTACTGTGTGATAATGATGTTGCCTCATTAACAGCCACAATCATATTTCATAACGCCTTTTACTTTCTATTTTCATTACAGGTCTTGTCAGTGCCCTTCGAGATGTCAGTGTCAGTATTCCGCATGCTGTTCGTCGTAGCGAAAGAGCCATTCTCAAGTGTCTCTACGACATGGAAGGCGATAGCCTCTACTCAGTCAAATGGTACAAAGGACGCAGAGAATTCTACCGATATACCCCCAAGGAGAATCCCGCTATGAAAATCTTCTTCATTCCTGGAATAAAAATCGATGTAAGTCAAGAGTTCATTTTCCACCAAAAACCACTTCCCACTCTCAACTCACTCCAACTGCCACCAATTCACTCGGCAGAAACTCCCAAAGAACCCCAAGAAGTACCCTCGACAAAACTACCCCTAAAACAATGCAAAACGCGCCTAACCCATTGTTTTAAGAGCGAAAGTTTTCACCTAAAATACACATTTTCATACCCAATTGTGTAACAGGCGGCTTTTCATATCCCTTTTCATCTTAATTACAAGAAAAATAGAAAGCGCCTCTTATTCCGCTGCTGAAAGCGCATATATTTTGCCCCATTTTAGGGCCAATAAAATTGAACTGAAAATTCCACTGCTGTCATCATTTGGTAGAGGTGGTGGTTGGCGGTGCTGGTGGCGGCGGCGGCGGCGGTACTACTACAAAGTTCAAGGACTCTCCCTGGGTCTGCTGTTTTTCTATGTACGAAGAGTTCTTTCTTATACGAGTACTCTGTGTTTGAGATATTCATGGCGGTTGGCGGCGAACACACAGTTCGGCGAAATGTTTCTTTGGTTTTAGAATGGGAAACGATTTAAGTTTTGTGACTCAAAAGTAAATGGCGGTTTTTCAAAGTATTTTTAGTTAGTAGTTGAGTACAGATGATGGTTGGTAGTGGCGCGCTAAAGTTATTTATGACTGCAACTGGAGAAAGTTGTAATTAGCGTTAAGAGCACTCTGGTCCTTCTTCTGGTGTTTTGCTATACGCGAACGGGACGGAGGGGATCGGATGATAAGATGTATTTTGTGTAGCTTTGGGGATGTACCTACATATAGAACCCGCAAATTAATAGTGCAATCATTGTAAGGGTCTACATGAAGGACGACTTAAATGGAAAAGTTTCCTACTCTCTCATGGGGGCGGGTAGGTAAACTATTTGAATGAAGCAATGTAAAGATCCTTAAAATGAATTATAGTGTTGTTAGCTGCGGTCAAATCCTTTGAGGATGTTTGATGTCCCTCGGGGAGCTAATTATGGCAAATAAAAACTCAATTGATAAACTATTCGCAAAGAGATGAAACCACCGCTTCGTAGCACAAATTTAAAAACCAAGTTGGTGAGTTACTTCGATGACAGAGGAATTATAAATGACGTTTACGATGGCACTTTTGTTCCATCATACAAAGTGTACAAAGTGTTGAACTATAAAGAGGCTTTTCCTCAGAAAAATTGTTGACCGAGTCATTCTTGTCATTTGTTGATTTGTGCTCATCCGTCTTTGAGAAAAAGGATAAGAGTCACCGCCAAACTACTCTAATTAAAAACTTTGAAAGATGTCATTTCCCTACAACAATACTTGAAAACTTTATGATTGATATAGACTGAGCAGAGACAAGGTCTACACAGGAAGTCTTTCAAAACAAAAAGACTGTCATGACGGGTGTCTAACCCCAATCTTTTTTTTAAAACCACGAGCAATACAAAAATCATCATATATGGAATCGAAATATGTATTAGACGGCCGGCCTTTAAGTTATCAATCACAACAGAACTGAGGAAAATCACAGACCAACGAATACTAAAAGTAAGCACCATGGCTTACATGGCTTACATGGCGCAGGGACATATGTAAGTCCCAATCATTTTTTGTTGGGATTTAAGGTCCGATAAGCTTAGAAAACAAATACCCAGAAGAGCATGGAACAAGTAAGTACATCGCAAAATGGAAATAAAATCCAAACAACAAATCCAAGTTATAGGCGCCTGCCAGACAGTTGTTGACATACTCTTAGCGGAGCGACGAAGTTACATTAGTGGCTAAACCCTGCGAAAAAAAGGGTGAAATCCAATTAGCGAGCGATCCATCTATCTCAAACTTAAATTGCACAATTGTTTTTTTTTTTAATAGATATTTGAACTTACATATATCCCGATGGGTTGGGACATGGGTCCCTAATTCAATTTGGGTTTCAAGTGGGTCATAAATACCAAAAGAAAAATATGCTAATAATAAAGCTTCACAAATGATAGAGTTAAGGACATACTGACATACGGACAGACAGATATGAGTAGATCGTCTTCGCTGTTGATACTGACCACTCTGTGTACTCTTATATTGTCAAACTGTAACAGTTTTAACTGTAGTGATAATTACTTTGTAATTCAGGAAGTAAACGAGTTTAAGTATCTTGGGATCACAATTGATTCTAGGATGTCAGTTGCAAGCCACACAGAGTCCCTAAGGAAATATTTTCCAAATACCCTGCGACACTTTTTTTATCTAAAAAATGTTTGTTCAAAGCAATTATTAAAAATCATTTATTATGGTGTCTTTCACGCTAAACTACAGCATGGAATTGTTTTGTTGGGGCGGCGCGTATCTGAATAAAATCAAGCCCTTACTAGTCTTACAAAAAAGTGTAGTAAGGAAAATCTGTAACAAAAACCGGCGTCATCCAAGTTTCCCACTGTTTTGTGATATGAAAATTCTTCCAGTTCGTCATTTGTATTGTTTTAAAGTGTTGAAAACGTTCTTTCAGAGATCAGGAAATTTAAATTACAGACTTATATCTGATTACATTCTACGCAGAAACTTTTCTTATGTTGTGACTGTACCCGTTTTCCGTACAACTGCATTTCGCAATTTTTATAATATCTCTATTTAACAAGCTTCCTCTGAATATTAGAAATATAAGAATTTCTGGAATTTTTGAAAGGTCCATAAGGTCATGGCTTTTTAATTATGATTCACAGAACGTTGAATACCTTCTCGCTGATATTCTGGTGTAAATAAAGGTTTTTTTTCTAACTTTATCTTTACTTTTCTTTATTTTTATGTAGTTTATTTATTTTGATTTGAATTCTCCACTTTTCTTTGTATAATTGTATCTCGAATTAACTTGTTGTTTTTATGCAATTAAACGGGTCACCCCCCACCCACATATTAATAATGGTAAAACCAATTGAAGTGGCATTTGGCACTATTTTAATACTTTATGTATAGAAAATATAAAATGTCACTATATTATTTCTATTATATATATTTTTTTTTAATGAATTATTGTGTTCAAATCACGTAAATTTTACACATTTATTATATATAATGAAATAAAAAATAATACTACTACTACTACAGTTGTATTAATCTAAAAAATGTTTCATTAAAATCAATGATGAATCAAACCCTACATCTTATAGTCAATCACACACTAAACACGGCCCCATCATGTAGATATTAAGCCGAAAAACATATCTCTAGATACAGGATACAGGAAGATGCAAGTACATTCTTTAAGTTCTGGCGAACAAGAAATTTTATGGCAAGGAGGAGGATCAATTTCCACTCCATTTGAAGTTGCGGCTTATATGTATATCCACTTTAAATGGTTTAATGTCTTACCAATTATAAGTACAAATATGGTTTCTTACGTTTTAAAGAGACAATGAACGAAGGTATTGTAAAATTAAAGAAACTAATGTCGTTTTCTTTGCTAGAGAAAAAATGCCACTTTTGGGAGTTTCGTCAGGACAATGACCCTGAAGGTGTTGCGTGAGGAACCAAATAGTGCTTTCAGAATACAAAAATTAGAATTCTTCAGTGAATAGTACAATCCCAAGAGCAAAACTCTATTAAAAACCGAGAGGCTCCAACACTATCCCAACCAAACTCAACTAGAAGATTCAAGGCCGTGCATGTGCAAACTTGTGTTGAATAACAAGCCCAAGACTACCATTTAGTTTTGATAACTATTACCTACCTTATTTATTAACACCAAAAATTAATACGTATCAAGTAATGTGTGTGTATTAAACGAAAGTAAAAAATTGGATTACATACATATAATGTACGTACAAGGAGATTGATCCCTAGATAACATCAAAAAGTTCTTTCACAGTTTCACTTCTCGAGAACGTCTGACAAACATCCGAAAGTATAACTGTCAAGGAAAAGCTTCTCAAGTAACAAATTCCCTTTCAAATACGGTGTTAAACAGTAGACCTCTTCTACCCCTGGCTCCCATAAACTTGTTGGCTCTAAAACTGGAATTTTTTTCTCCCTGTACATAAATCTAATCTAAGGGCGCCGTGGCTCTGTGATTCGTGCGTTGGATTATGGAGCAAGGGGTTTGAGGCAAGAATCCCAGTCGGAATACCTAAAAAGTTTTTCACGGACCCACCGCTCGCGAGCTTCTGACAAACATCCGAGAGTACAACTGTCCTAAGAAACCTTCTCAAAAACACAAACTGCCCTTCGAACACGGCATTAAACAGTAAGCTTCTTCCATTCGTGTAAAGAATGTAACACGAATGGTTGTGAGAAGCTAGGCCCTGGGTCCCATCGAGTATTTATTTATTTTTTTACATAAATCTAATTTACAGTACCTCTTAAATGGGACGTGAAGAAATGTCTAAGAATTTAAAAGGAGTGGTACACACCAATATTGACAATCTTATAACAGTCAACAGCCGGCTAATAAATGAATGCTGTCCTCAGATATGTACATCGAAGAAACGTTAACACCTCGACATCGAAGACAAAGTCTGTAGAAAGACTGTCGAAGGAATGCTTAAGCTATGCCTCAAGACCGTCTCTCTTGACATGGAGGGCATCCTTCAAATAAGTAATCAACAAAAGTTATAAATAGACCTCTGCGCGACATAAAACGCTTATTATTATAAGAAGACTGCATATAAGAAAACTTTACTCTATAGCAACACTTCGACTATCTGCCCCTCGAGAGTCCTAAGCAGTCGCATAGAAGTTCGTACGTATGCAAAGGATTTGTTCCAACTAGCAAGTAATGAAATTTGGAAGAACTGTTGGCACTGGCAGAAATAGTCTGCGAATTCATCCTCTAAAGGACTTCTTTAGGGTCCCTGGTCTAATAGACTGGGAAAAAATAAAAAAACTGTCTAAGCCTCACCCAAAGACAGACTCACACTTGAACAAAGAAGATGAGGTACATTGTCGAAATAATGAATATCCAACTCCTTCCTCTTCCTCTGAAATTTGATCATCAAAGACTTGAATAATTCCCTTACTATTTGACATGGCGAAGCCAGGGCTAAGCTCGTTTGAACTCACGATGCGCAGACACATGATCTGTGTCACAAGTAAGTAGATTTTGGATCTCAGTGTCTGGTTCGGTGGCGTATACGTAACCAAATTTGTTCATACATTTTTCAATGCAACAATTTTCTATTTTTTCCGTACAGAGCGATGGAGCAGCTGAGCAGCTGAGCTCCTTTGTGGCTAGTCCAGTGTTCAGTTCTCAATAGCAAAGTCGTGTCCAAAGAGAAAACTCTCTCTCACCACAACATACTTAAATAAGCAAAGTAATATCCTCACCATTTAGGCCACCACTCTTGTCTCTCACATCATCGCAAATGTGCAATAGGAAACCGTTTACAAAATGCGATTGAAACCAATAAATGGTTTCAAGTTTACTAAAACACACCAATTCTACATCCCAACTGGGGATACTGAAACTCAGATAGTGTCGTGGGCTGTCGTGCAATCAAGTTCGTCTGCGCAAATATGTATTTCTCAGAAGCACGAACATTGCCAAAACCTGAAAAGGGTCTCCAACTAGACCTCTTATCTAAACTTAGTCCAAAACTTTGTCATACATTTTGTTTCTTGGGGCTGCAGGATCGATTACACAGTAATTACTATGAATTTTAACGAAAAAGAAAAGGTAGTATATGCACCCACTTCCGATTGATTCACATACTTATGAATTTTTTACTAACGCTCCCTCTTCCCACACAAAGAAAAAACCCCGTAACTACTACTTGACAACGCAACAAACACGTCCCTATTTATCAATATCTATCACTATTCACTGTCCTACCAATATCGACCAGAAAAAGTCAATGTGTCACTGTTGTACGTGCGCCTTGCTTGAAACCAGATATTTCTTTATTAAATAACAACGAGCAGTAGGTACCCTTTGTACCTACTTGCTGCCAAAAAATACTACTCAGACTCTCTGCCAAAGTATCCATTCTTTTGTCCCTTAACATCTTCCTCCCCACCCACTTGCTTATCCTTCTTTTGCCCTCGAAAAACACAAAACGGGAAAAAAAAACCACCTAAAAATAGTAACACGAAACTTGCACGCCCTGATGCGTAAAATAAAACCATCTTAGCCGCCCATCATCCTCTGGCCAGAGCGCCACAGAGTAAGAAGCCAAAGTGTAAAAATATTTAACTGGCAAAATTCCCAGACAACTTTTCATCGCACACAACACAGCACCCAGTCAATGGCTGGAAGTTTGTCACTTCCTTCCAATGTCGGACAGTCTCCAGACTCCTTTGACTCACAGTGTAGAGTGTGAAAAAAATTAGAGATAAACAAAAAAGGAAAAAAAAAAGAAAACGGTACAATGCACAAAATGCATCAGACCGTTTATCCTCCTGGCAGATACACACACACACAGATCCACACACAGGCACGCTCTAAACGAGTATAATAAAAATAATGATGTTGTACTACATACATTCATCGGAGTTTATCCTTCAGAGGCACAGAAAGGAACCGTCTGTTACGTCTGTGTGCGTGTGTATGTAGATAACGGTGATGGGCATAATTTTCCAGATTTTTTCCAGTCTCTTGACTGTTTGCCTTTAAGAATTAACTTTATGTAAATAACAAGGACACACGTACACTATAGAATTAGAATTGTTCCCTGTGTACTGTGTACGCCATCCATCTCGAAGGAGGAGACCGCATTGCCAAGGTAAATAGAGAACTTTCAGTCCGGCACAACCGACACCACATCATTTAATGTCTTAACTTTCATTCTGCCATTGCATTGGTGTTTTTTTTTTTGTATTTGTTTTTCGAAAGGAAAGGATAATTGCTTTGATAAATTCTCCAAGACAAAGTAAAATCCCTCCTCTATTGCATTAATTACCCAACTGGGAAAATTGTTCTTATTCGGCTTTCTTAATAGTTTGACAATTATTACGTTTCACATACGTTAACGGGTACTTTCTATGGCACGCCTACCATTGTACCGAGTATGTGTACTATTCAGCATCCTTATGCCTAAATTACCCTCAAAAGGAGAGAACTAAAGGAAAACTACACCAAACACAAAAGTGAACTTAACAAAAACACCAAAAACAAAATAAGGGAAATAACTGTAATAAACGGAACGGAATACGGTAGTGGCGGTGGCGATGGTGGTGATGTGGTGGCTTAGTGGTGTAGCGAAACACATCCTTGCTATTTTTGAAAAGGAAACCAAACTAACTTCAAGTGAATTTGTGTTGTACTACTACACTACACTTCAATTTTCAAGTGATGTGGTGGTCGTCGTTGTCGATGTCCTTTTCTTTTTTTTTTTTTGTTGTATGTGCCAGGGATACCATGCTTATAACATACTCTTACAATCTCACAATCTGTGTGTAATTACTTAACTCGTGAGCTTCTGGCATTCGACCAAGAATCCTGAGAGAAGGGGCTGCTTTTTTTTTTTCTTGTTCTCCATTTTTTGGTAGAGTGCGGTAGACTTTTGATGTACTTACCTTAGAACAAAAACTCATGGCAATTAGTAGTGGGTGTGTGTGTGTACACAACACAACAGTGGGAGTGGGTGTGAAGTTAAGGACCTACAATGGGGAGGGCACGCTTTGTTTACTTTCGAGTGAGTTTCGGAGTGTGTGGTTAATTGTAAGCGGAAGGTAGGACGATGATGGCTGCACGAATGGATGACGTGACAACCAACATAGCGTGTGATATGGAAACCAAAAGCCAACATCAGTGCATGACCATGTGCTGTATATGTATGGTGCTGCAGTTTTTAACGCGCGTGGTTTTTTTGTTTTTTTATTATTATTTCCAGGTGGGAGGCTTTGCCGTATGAATGACGTCTCTAATGTAGGTAGACCGTTGACCTTTGCCAGTGGTTTGCAGAAAAATGTTCTTTAAAGAGTAAAGTTTAACGAAAAGGAATTTCAACTAGCTATGAGGTGGGATTTGACAAAAGAATTCTTCACAATCTGGGGAGTTCGTGTCAAGTGGCAAATGCAAGCAACAATCTACTTTGGGGTTAACTGAGGCAAAAATGTTGTCTGTCTTTAAGGAACTTACACCTCATGAAATGGATATGCCGTCATGTATATTAAGATGTTCTCTATGGATTATCCTTAAAGTGGTTGAAAGTGACATCAGCTGCATTCGTTGGTTATTGCTAAAAGTCAAAGATGTGATTCTAAGCCATACATGGACACTATTATAAGGCTCTATGATTTGGGTCTTATACTACATTTAAGCATTATATACTACATTTAGAACAACACACAATTGGAAACGTGTTCACTGTTTGAAAACCTTCATGGAACGTACAGCTTTTTGATTTGTAAAAATTGTATACTTTGATCCGTGTAACCAGAAGCTTAGATACCAAGAATTCATGTTTCGAGCAATTATCTTTGTTTATGCTTGTCAGAGTCGCTCTCAGTAGCACGATGCACTAACCGCAGTTCGGTGTGGCAGGAAAGAACCATAAATGCCTATTAATTTTGGTCATATGGTTCATACAATTCCGCTAGTGCGTAGTCAACTAAAGAAGGTTGTCGAACTGCTACACAAGTGCCTTGCATACTTTGAATCGGAGGCAGCTTAATGAATCAAGAGATGCAGGGCTAAAGATAAGGACCTACTTACTCACTTAGGTGGTACTACAGTTCGGATTGAACCAGCACCTCCAAAACATAATGTAGCCTCTTGAACCATAATAACATTGTCTTGAATAAAATGATGGTACTTTTTATTACGCTCCTTGTCCTGAAAAACAGGTTGACGGCACTAAGTTAACCCATCAGTAGATTGCAATGCCTAACTGGCTAATGTAAATGAAAAGTTTTCTGCATACGACTGTAGTATCCCAGTCCCAGAGACATGCTATGAGGAAGTATCTTTTAAGGCAAATGACTCTTATCCTAACAGAAGTGGAGTGGCTAATACGAGATAATATTTTATTCCTCTCTCTCTGTACAATGAAATATTGGTTGTCCTTGACAGCTGCAAGGTTTTGCACATGAAGGCATGCTGTTAATTAAATTGTGGAACCTATTAGTCAAATGGAAGGGACCTACTTTTTAATGGAATTTTTTACTTCCGAAACTTTTTCACGACAGTTATACTTTGCGATGTTTGCAGACGCTCATGAGAAGTTAGGACTTTCAAGATCCATTAGGTGTTGTTAGAGACTATAACCTCTAGCCTCTGCACTCCAACCCACTGAACACTTAACTTGCGCAACCCCTTCATTATTACGCGTAGATTTAACTTCATACCCGAACTCTGAATACGGCAGATTTGGCTAAAGGCATCTGCCTGTCAGTTATTGACATATGCGAAGCAGAGCGACATCAGCCCGGCCCTGATGTTCGTGTTCTTTCCAGCCTGATAGTGTAGCGGTTAACTTTCGCTTTAAGATTGTGTAGTAATGACCCGGAATAGTATGAGCTTTTGGCCCACTTTATCGGGTCATGAGTTCACCATTGATTTGTGTCTATTGCAGACTTGTAACCTGTGGATTTACAACCCTGCGCCAAAACTGGCTCGCTATCGAAACTGTTGGTTCTAGACGGGTAGTCCATGCCATAGAGATCGGCTATGTATTAAACCTTAAATAAATATCACAAATATATACATATTTTCTCAGATAATTGGGCTCAAAGTACTATTGTCTAACTCAGTACTCGACTCAAAAAAAAATAAAAATTTTTGGCGCAACAGGTCTACGGGATCCAGAACCTAGCTTCTCAAAACCATTCGTGTTGTGTGTGAAGGGGTCTACTGTCCATGTCCCAAGGGCAATTTGGAAAATGGAAAAGCTTTTCCATGACAGAAATACTCTCGAAAGTTTGTCAGACGGTCGCGAGAGGTGAGCCGTGAAAAAAAAAAAACTTTTAGGTGTTTTCGCTGGGATTCGAACCATGAAACCTTTGCTCTATAGTCTAACCAATTGAGCTAGAGCGCTCACTAAAAATTACATCCAACGAATCTGCGGATGCACTGGAGCTCTTACTGGTTCAGCATTTACTAATTGAAGTTTACTGTGACGTCAGTTTCCCTGTGAATGCCCGTTACATATTATACATGAAGCATATAATGTTCTTCAGTCAAGTTGAGAAATCCTGCTGCTAAGGGTCTATTATCCTTCATAAGGAAGGCACTGTGTTCACCCTTGAAACAATAGATTTTTCAGGTTGTACCGTCAGCTGAATAGGCATATGTGCACAAAGATAATTGAGAAGTACCCAAATTTATAGAACGAGCGTGGGAACGAACAAGCCTCATGTGGTTCTCTCTTCTATTGTTGAGTTTAAAACGTTTAGCATGACTTTCCGACTTTTGCCCATGAAAGCCCGGCCTTTACCCCAGTTATAAAAGATGAACCGGTTAAGTTGAATCAGTAAGCTATCCTCAAATGCAAAAGTACCCTCAGCTCTACGGGGATTATCATCTTCCGATGACCCCCAGTCAAGTATTCGGTAGAACAGGACTCCTACAAAATGCCCTGTTCATACCTACTAATCTCCCCTTTAATCCTAAGAACAACCCAGCAACTATCACCGTATGACAACTACCTATATGCATGCGACTCTCAAGGATTAAAGTGCAGTCAAATGCTCTATACGATGGCTATTCACAACTTCCTGCTTTCGAAAATCCTCTTCTGACATTGAATTCTAATTTTACATTCAAATTCATCATCATCGTATCCTCTCTCTTTTTGTACGAACATATGTAGGATATAAAGCTCGCACAATCCACAAGTATATTAATACAATTTTACTGCCCTTCCCCCCTGCGTACATACTCGTAGTAGCTGTGTCCCATTGTTTTCTCCATTAATACCCATTCAAACAAAAACTATTGTCTCTAACAACAGAACAAAAGGAAGGAAACTCCTAAGGGAGCCTTTCTTGTTTATAATGTAATTAGGAGTCGCACAGCAAAACTTCCACCATTGATGTGCGCACTTCATTGTGTTATTGCTTGCCTCCGACGGTGCTGTATGTCCTTATGCCCCATCCCCTTCTCTGACTGAAATACTCGTCGTACACTTAGCATGTGGTGACTTCTCGCTTTGTGACTTTTTCGAGGGGCCACCAGGAATAATGTGAAACAATTTCATGAAAGCGCACACAAGGACGCATAATGACAACCATAAAAGTCACAAGTTAGGTGCTCTAAATTTCGCATGCTAGGTGTTCTCTTCCATCGGGCCTAATAATACACAAACGCACATACACACTGGTGTTTAGGTACTCATTTAAATTTTAAGGATTCATTGAGAAAAGTTTTTTGATTAGAACGTAACCTAGTGGAGAGAAAGGAGTCAATTTGATTAATCGTCGTGCTTTATTTATGCTCGATTAAATTTATTTATTTTGGCAGGACTCACGAGAGGGAATTTTAAATGAGTTCTTTTTTTTTTTGTTTCATTCTCTGTTTGTGTGTATAAATTATTTTCTGGCAGGAAGTACGTACATACTTACGTATACAAGGAAGTTCAGATGTGATAAACTCAAGAGTAGTTGAACTAAAGGGATCCTTGTATACGGTCGATGGGGTGTTAAATTGTTCTGTAATTATTGATAGTTGAACTCTTGCCAGGACAAAAGTGGAAGACGTTGGTTTTTTTCTTTTGTGTTTTTGGTTTTTGTCTGGCCAATGCTGGTTTACTTAGGTTTTGATTCATAAATTGGCTAAGGCGGCCGGCGAACCACTTATGAGGGATATTTCGGAGCCAATTCTCGATAAGGAAATGAGTTGTTGGAAGCCAAAGGCAACAGCTTTAAACAAGTGTTGAACAAGGGAAGAGAAAGAGGTGGTAATAAACGGACTTACGTTACATTCATGGAGTATGATAAGGACTTAACTACGAGAGACTATAACCCGCAGTAACTCTAGAATTTTTTTTTAAAAAGAAAAGGTTATGTCTGAAGAGATAAGCTTAGTCGCAATAGTAGAATGACGAAAGTATAAGACATTGGAGCTATTATGGAAAGCACTATGAAATACAGTAATTGGCCAAGGTTTAGTGGTATTTCGGTTCGTCTTTTGTATTTCCCGTATTCCCCCAACCATACTCATTCAAAATTAGCAGTATTAAAACTAATTTGATCGCTTCTTTACTTCATCTATAGAAGATTCGTGCATATTCGAAATAAATACAAAAAATGTGTGCCTATTAAAAAGACTTAGGAATTGCTGGCCAAAGACTATATCTTGAAATGTGACAATGCATCTTAATTGTCGAAAAAGCCGTCAAGATGCGAGGCAATAAGTTGTTACAGATCGAACAACCCTTACTCGGTGTACATTTCAGTGCAAAAGATACACGACAGACCTATTATCATATCAAAAGTTAAAAATGTAAGGTCGGTTGGGTGTTTGTAATAAATGAGCAAAAGGCTTTATGCTCTTCGTGGAAAACAAAGAAATATGATAGAACCTAGTAAATTATATTAGAAATAATCTTCCTACATGACATATCCTTGCGCTCTTAAAGGAGCAAAGATCGTCACCAAATTGCGACAAATATGAAAAAGGAAGCCAAAGTGAATAAATTTGATCTCTGGTGGAAAATTTAACCTCTGAGGCACGGTGCACAGTAAGACACGAACCACCGAAACGTGGTTTCCGTCTTGTTGTCATAGCAACCTTTGGCAAAATTCCACTCTTCTTTTCGGATCCCCGAATCCCACATCGATGACAAGCACTCTGAACCATTCCTACAAACAGTCTATAAATTGTTTCAAAAATGTCTTTTAGGACCACAAACAACAAAATTTCCGAAGAGTAATTCAGTTCACTTAATTTATTTTTCTGACCATTTTTGAGTTTTAATACGACTTCTCTTAATCGTACGTGAAAGGTTACTTAACATAAGTTTTAGAAAATTAAAAGATAAAAGTCAAAAAAGAAATGTTTGATAGGTAAAGTCTGAAGAAAAATGCATTTAAACTAAAAAATCTGAAAAAAAAAATTTCAAAATTTTGTGTTTAAAGAGCCAAAACATTTTTGTGGCTGGATAAAATAACACAAAGTTTTCAAAATTTATTTGCGCTTTTAAACTATCTCTCCAAAATGTACAATATGTACGTTTTTGTATCTATAAGAATTCAGAAGCTGAAAATATACGATCATATTGGAACTGTCTTGATCGAGTCTGTTCTATAGCTACATTACTCCTAAAAAACTTACTATGACTATAAAATATAATAAGACTATTGCTGTCTCTCAACGAAATTAGTTTCAGTTTGTTTCATATTTGGGGTCAGCGGCAACATGGTCCGAGGCATAAAATTAGTGGCGAATTCAATAGAAATTTTCCCAAACATGGCTCAGTTTGGGCGATCAGATGGCATACCGCGTTATGCGCAATTTTGAAAGTCGGTTGTTGCTCGGGTATTACATTTTCAAACTTTTTTAAAATATTCATAAATTGACCAGAAAATGTTAAGACGAAATTGATAAGCGCCAAAATTCTTAATTATTCACTCATACATTATACATGACCATGCCCACATTTTGGAGGTGTCTTTTCCTCGTGGAAACCCAGCTTGTCAAACATTTCTCATACTTGTCAACTGTCTAAACTTAAGAATTTTTGTTTTTTGGGTTACCCTTGTTATCAAAATGTTTGTACGTCAGGGCTTAGGAGGAAAACACTCTCAAAATATCTTAGTTTTTTGTTGTAACGTTCTGCTTAACAAAAGGCTAACTTACAGTGTAGGAAAATGTTCTCCAAAGTAGGTGGACCATAAATAGGATTGAAGTTTTAAGCCATTGGCTGTTGTAAAGAAAACGTCTAGCAGTTGTTTTTTTTTGACAAAGCCTTAAAATCAAAAGGAATTGTAACTCAGAATGTTACAACTGATAGACCTAGACAAACATATTTTCCAATTTAATTTAAACAGTGTCTACAAATAGTAAAAATATTTATTAACAAAGCCAAATATTTTAAATATACATATGTACATAGGTATTTAAAGATAAATAAAATATCATAACCATTTGATAAACACAGAGATCCCACAAAAATCCCAAAGTAAATATCGATGTTAAAGTAATGGAAGAAAAAATTGTTGAATGAAAATAGTTAGCTACATACATATTAATGTACATACATATAAAACACATTTTATAAAATTTATGCAAACATATGCACATATGTAAGTACATATTTGTTTGTAAAAATTAACACTTCATTCGAATTTCAATTTTTTGTTTTGCTTTGCTTTTCATTTATTTTTCGTGTTAATCCGTTCGTAATACGATTTTCTCTACCCGGTGTACAGGGGGATATGGAATAGGTTTTTTAATAATAAAACTTCAAAATATCCAAAATGCTTTTGAAAAAGGAGAAAATCACTTTCGTCTCGTTCGAAGACATTTTCTTAACACGAAAAACGTTAGAAAAAATTAAAAGCATTGAAAAAAAATTCAAATACTCGCCACTTATCCCACAGTATTGGGAACACATTTTTGAAACATTTTTGAAAACTATGAAATATGTTTTCAGAATAGTGTGGCTTAAAAAAGTTTTTTCAATATGAAGAAGGATTTATGGCTTATAATTTGGTTCACATGGTGTGTACTATGAACCCGACCGTAAACATAGTTCGAATGTCTGGGTGCCGATTATGGAAAACTTCACCGCGAGTAATAATTACATACATATGTGCTGGTTTACTTAGGAGGGCCACAATGTGTTTGTTATAAATGTTCGTTAAACTCATGTAGCGTGCGGAAAAAAAATAATATTATACGCAACACTAGTGGTCAGACAACTCCAACTTTTAATGATGCGCTTTTGTATGTATGTATAAAGTCTAAAGTAGCCAAAACAGCTCAACAAGAACATATGCACGAGGATGGCTCGAAGGGCCTGAAGCCATAAAGCCAGCTTAATCAGATAAGAATGTAGTACTGCACGGTAAAAACTTAAAATCGGGTTTTTTAGTCAAATAAAACAACACAAAATCGTTTTCAGTCGGAAGGACAACAATATTACACGAGTGCATTCAAAACTACCAAGTCAAGCAAGCCATGTAACATGGTGGATGTAGACTAACAAAATTGGACTGTTTTCCTTAATGGAATGGATTTTATAAGAATGTGCCTACCCAACTGAAGTTTCTAACGAAAGGGAGACTAAAATTGACCAAAACTGACGTCAAACTCTGAAATAGCCAAATAAAAGCCGAAAACTAAACCCCATTGAAAATTTGCAGTGCATATTCAAAACAAAGGCGGATTTACGCAGATCCCCCTGTGAACTTGAAGGAATTATTTATAAGTCAGACTAACGATAGAACGGATAAACATTCCTCATAAAACAATTGAAAAATAAGTGGAAAGTACGTAAAAATCCGTAAAAAGCGTGAAAAAAATCAAGGACTTTGGAAAAAAATACAAATATTTTAAAAAATCGGCTTAAAAATGTGAATGCAAAAAACAGTGGAAAAAAAAATCTGCTTTTATAAAAATACAAAATAAACAATGAAGTAGCAAGTGTCAAAAATGCATTACAATTCGATTCACAAAAAAACTAAGAACTACTAAATTATGTATCCAATTTTACTCGCCAAGAACTGTGAGCTATTTGTTGGTTTTTGTTTTTTTCGAATCATAATGTTATTTTGACACTAACAGCACTTATGCACTCAAAAATTGACAGAACATATACAACAAGTTTAGAAATATTTTCAAGTTACTTCCAAACTGGATGCTGTGTTGCCAAAAGAATGCGAAATGAATGAAAAGATATTTCGGTCGAAATAATAACCCAACTGCAGCAGTTGGTGCACGCAAGTTTGTGAAGAAAGTTCGGGAGACTACATTCACACATTCACAAGTTCGCCCTGTCCCCTTCACGGTAAATATGTTGCCAAAATTGGGCTCCTAAGAGAACCTTGATGCGCCAAAGATCTCAGCAACTAAACATCAGTCACACTACACTTTAAAGAGTTTTGCATGAAGATCTCAGATCATTCGCTTACAAGGTCCTGTTTAGGCTTTGAAGCTTTGATATTGGTCAAAAAATCATCTTGTTTCGGGCTAGGAAACTCCACATATGTATAGTCTTAGATAAGCCAGTGGATCCTACACGTATGACTGTTTGGTGTAGTTTTTGAAGTGGCCAGGCTCATTTTTCTTCCAAGATGACGATGAAAGAAACGTCACAGTCAATGGATAGTGCTACCGACCCATTACAACCAATTTTTTTATGACCAGAAATAGAGGACTTTAACTTGAGCGACCTATGATTCCAGCAAGGTAGGGTTACTTGGCATAGACGTCGTACATCAATCGAGTATTAATTGCACACTTAGTTCAATAATCGTGTAAATAATTGTTTTGGTGCGGTTTTCCGCCGTTGGACTTATTTTTGTGAGGTGACATTAAATATCGATGCATTGCGAACAATTCAGAGACGATTCTGGCCCTCAGGAACAATATTAACCAAGCTATTCGTGAAATAGGGACCGAAACCATCGAAAATGTATTGAAAAAGAGAGTTTACAAGATGGCTTACTGCTATAGTTAATCAGAATGTTTACTCTTTTCAATAAGACAACGATCGTTCAAAATATTGAACAGTGTTTTGTTATAGCATACCTACTGATAGCCCACCCTTTATTGTACGTTCCGGAACAGGTGTCCACTATTTGATGCAGACCTATGATATGTGACACTAGTATGATGGCATTGAACAACTATTTTATCGCACAAACAGATTCTAGCTCCTACATATACTAATAACTTTGAATATTAGAGGTGTGGTTACAATAAATCATTGATGTTGTCCCGACCTATGTATGTTTCTCTAGAATTGTATATCTATCACTCCCAGTCTCCCTAGTAAAGTCCTTCCATCATAAAAATCCACCAAAACAACCCCACAATATGTCAAATTCCATAATAAAAGACTCAAGCATTTGATAGAATTATCTCCAGCCAAACACAAAACGCCCCCAACCAGACAACAGTCATTACATAACATCCTTCTTGCACACAAAACTACTCATACTCGTATATGTACATACATATGTATATCACACGAAGGAGACTGCATGTCTCGTCGTCTCTGTGAAAACTATTTTTATCTCCATATGTACAACTTTTATCTTGTCCCGACCAGGCACACTACTCCAACGAAAGCCAACTAACTCTTCTGAACGTTCAACTTGTCACGTCCGGAAAATACAGCTGTGAAGTATCTGCCGATGCACCATCTTTTCACACACTGATTGCTGCTGGAGAACTCGATGTTGTTGGTAAGTTACATTAACCTTTTGTTTACCCTTAAGGCGACACAAGTCGCCCACAATCTTCTTCTTTTTTTGTTTTTTTTCTTCTTTTTTCCGCACCAAAAGTAATAAATAGAGTACAAGAAACTAGCCACACCACATGCACCTCAGAAAAGAGTTAAATCTATCCTTTTGTCCTTTGCCCAGTGAAAACACACACACATACATATATGTATAAAGCAAGAACATTTTGCATCTTAGGACAGAAGTTCTCTTCTTATTTATTTATTTTTTGTTCTTGGTTTGCCCAGAAAGTGATATCCTGGTGCAATGTCCTTAAAAAAGTTTTGCTGCTCGCCAAGAAATAAGAAGTTGAGCAGTTTCCTTCCTGCCTGGAGAGGACATTGGCATTTTTTTTTTCTTTTCTTTTTTTGCTTTTTTCGGCTCCAACACTGACGAAAAATGAGAAACACGTACTTTGGGGCGAAGTGGAAAATGTACACGAAGCGTACCGGAAAATTGCCTTTTTATTGCAGGATAAATATCAAGTGCACTTTTCATCTGGCTCCTCGTACGGTCTCCCGTTTACAACTCCACCCATTTCCTGTCGCAATGGATCTGTTACTTCTTTACTACAACAGGAAATGTAATGAAAATATTAATATCGGTATCTGTTTCATGTCGCAACGACACACAAAACATTCGAAACTAATTATCCCTGCGGCTTGGAGTACATCTTGCATATTCTGTTAAAGGAATCAGTAAAGTAACGGCTGAACAATTATATTACCGAGTACATTTACCGAAAAAGAGGATAAAGTAACTTTCTTGATAATGTCCCTCCCAGACTGCGGCAGGCAGGCAGCGCGCTAACGATGGGTTGGTTGATTCCAGGAAAATGTTGTCATTACACCTGGAATCTGTCTGGTCTGCCGTTTTTATTTCTTCCTTTTTCGTTCGAGTCCTTTGGGGAATCAACATACTCGTATTCCCAGTCCGGTCGACATAAGTAGGGAACTTGTTTATTTTCCAAGAATTAACCGCAAATAAGGATAATTTGGTGATTTATTACTCACATAAGGAATAAGCTTTATGGGATGTGAGTTCGGTATTGGGAAAGAAAGGTTTTTTTTTTTTTTTTTTGCAGCTCTTAGCCCATTAGGAGAGAATGGACGATGGTTATGAATTGTAATGGACTCCATAAATAATTCATTGGGTAGTATTAACTTCGAAGATGATGTCCTTTTTTCCTTATGGCCGTTTGTAGCTGCTGAGGGTTTTTTTGACGAGCTTATGCTAGATGGCACTTTAAAGTTGATTTTTGATGTCGTGGCTTAGGAAGTCGTTTTCAAATGAATCCAGCTTATCGCCCTTAATGATGTTATTATCAGCTTAACTCGTGCTTTATGTAAATCCGAAATCCAAATAAAAGCAAAGTCATCAAATACACTTCCTGTACTACTACTATTCAAACTGCAGGACATCCTACTCAAATCATATTTCATTGAGTCCATACATTTCCATGCAAAAGGATGCAATTATCTGTGTGTTCATGCCACATCAGCACCATTCCCAAGTAACCACAACTATCACTACGGCAATTAATCAGCAATAACTTCTGTGCACCCATGAATTTGATACACACACACACACATACATACACACAAAACATACAAATCGCTTTCAAGGATTCTCCATTAAGTTCCAATTCAAGTGGAAATGCAACTATGAGCAACGATTTCCACTTCGATGCCCCTACTGACTGCAATCATCGTATTGCTTGCTGATTGTGTTACCGGACACAATTCTCATCTCATATTTCCAAGGTGACGTGAATTAGAAAATCCTCAAGGACATACGATTTGCTGATAAATAAATATATTTTACGCTACCTGGTGTCCTACTATGAGGATGCATCTGGATATAAATTACTGACGCGTAAAATTCCAACTCAAAGTAGGTCGCATCGTAGCGTATATCCTTGCAACTTCCTTTCGAATGGATTTTTTCAAAAAAAAAATACAAAAAACAAAAAAAACGAAAAACCTACTTCTCCCTCGTGCAATAGTTCTCTTTCTCTCTCATTTTCCAGGTGTACACGAACATACATATATGGAACCATACCAAAGTTTCATTAATTTTATTGCCTCAAACTTCGCAGTAGCAGCAGTTGCAGCAGCAGCCAGAGAGAATAGGGAGATTTTAATTACCGTTAATCCATAATAAAGGTCTTTTGCTTGGCCCCCTCTCTTTATATTACCTTTCGCCAAAATAAGGAAGATAAAAATGTCATTATTTCAACAGAAACGAGCATAACTTTTGTATGTGCTCTCTGCTCGTCCTTTGACGGGGTGGCGGCGACGGCGACGGCGATGGCGAGAGACAAAAGTTGCTCCGCGCTCTCTGTAATGCAATTTATTTCCTCTATCTCTGTCTCCGCTTTAGTTAGTTTTCTTTTTTTTTCGTTCGTTACATGCATGCTGCTGCTGATGCCGTTGGTCATTTTCCGCTGATATCCTGTTAAAGTTTCACTTTTGTTTGTTTTTTTCTTAACTTGGTGCCATGATTCACTTTACACGAACAGTTAAAGGACACACAGAGAGAGAGAATAGTTTTGTAATTACCGTCGCTCTATACAGGGTGGTACGGTATAATACATTTAATGGGTTTTGTAATTAAATATAATTTGCAGGAGCTTTCGTTAAATTTTCTCTTCTTTTTGTTTTTTTGTTTGTTTTTGTCTTTTACACAGAAACTCCAAATCACAATCCGGTTATAACAGGGATAAGACCGAGATATAAACTTGGAGACATCGTCCGAGGGAACTGCACATCGAGGCATTCCAAACCGGCAGCAAACTTAACCTGGACTATTAACAATCAGGAGGTAAGCATTTGATTGAAAATTTGTTTCTATATAGAATTCAAATCCTGTCACACATCAACCCCATATTAATCAACAATCATATTCAGAAAATCCCCATAACCTATGTACATATGTATGTACATATATTAGCGCGTAATGCCAATCGAAATATGAAAATCCTCTTACGCCCGACTCGTACCCGTGCTGCTAATATTGGATGAAACACATTTCGCAGTACTTGGAGGTTAATTACAAAATTGCAGAAATAATTTACAACTGCACTGGACAGTGGGAATCCTTATCTACGAACATACCCCGCCTAATTGGATTCCATGCGAACAATTTTGGTGTATGGCCGCGTGCACCCATGGAATATTACGAGTGCTTCGCAGTAGTGTTGTTCTGAAATCGATGTTTCTATTGGACCGGGCAACCAATAAAATAATAATCCATTCGCCGAATTGCAACAAGGATGCACGGATCGTATGTGGAATGAATAAAAACGGTGCACAACACCATGTTGTGGTCGCTTTTAATAAAACAAGCCAAAGCGATTCTAATAGTTATACGTTGTATCCTTTTGTAGACTATAATGGTTGCAATGCCAAGGATACGTGAGCATCAACATAAAATAAAAAAAGAAATTCACCCAAGTTTATATGTATGTCATGCATGCATTTTTCGTACTCGCAAATATGTATGTATAAAGCCCAGAGATAATAAGGAGGAAGGAGCAAAAAAAAAAAGGAAAAGCGCAGACATTAGTGTTGTTTTAATGAAAGGATTCACTGTGCGGACAACTCACCACATGTGCAGAGAGAAGAATAATATGAATTATGTCCTCGGCCAAAAGAAATATGTGACTTTTAATTTTGTGTACAGCTTGAGTGTAGGACGACTTTATCCTTCCTTGTTGGAAAACAAATCCTCCTTCTTTTATCCACTTTATGTAAGTTCCATGTATGTATGTATGTATGTGCATGGTGGACATGGAAAGGGCTTAACCTGATTTTGGATTAAATGTCCCGATAAGTGGTCAAGAGGCGACACACAAACAAACAACCACGCTGAGTAGCAGCTGAGAGCCGAATAATTTAGTAATATGTTGCTGTTGCTGCTGCTGCTGCTGTTGGTACTTCTGTGCTAGAAATGGTATTCCAAACATATTTTGTATCCTTTTTTGTTTTTTTTTTTTTTGGTAGTAAAATATTTTTGTAGGGCATAGGAGGGGTTGCGACAAGAACACAGAAAACTTTTCATTTTTGTTTTGCTTTCGGGCATGATGTTAGTCTCTCGTTTTGGCTTTGCCACTCGGTGTGCTGGTGAAACAAAGTTGGAACTTTCATAACAAAAGACCAAAGGATTTGGTGTGAATTTTTCAGGATACCAGGTGTTTTACGTGTCACGATATTACGGAATTTCCTTTTCGGTTGATTTTGTTTTTTTTTTGTACTATTTGGCGGGAAGTTTTCATAATGGGATTGAAATTTCGGAAATTGCTATTTTCCCCAAAAAAAATAAAAAATAAAAAAATAAAAAATAAAAAATGTATTCATAAGGTGATAGCATTTGGTAACAGCAAAACAAATTTTAAATTTCGATTTAGAAAGGGTTGATAAGGAAGTGGCAAGAAATGCGGATAAATAAATGAAGATTCGGTGGGTTGTGGGATGCTGGTAGGAAGGAAGGAAGAGGATGACAATTTAAAGTTTATTTAAAAATGATGATATCATCGCCTTCAAGTACGAAATACAGACAGGATATGTATACTACATGATACGAAATTGGGTAATTGGTGTTACCTTTGTGATTGGAAGAACAACAGCAAAGCTTTGTGAATATCAGAGTTTGACCTTAAGCCAATTACGTGGAATGCATAAATTTGAACAGGATGTGTCTGGATGTTCAATTTTATTCAAGTAAACGACCTGCGAGCAAATTTTCAACTCCGCACCTCCGTAAGCCATAGAGCCGCTGCTCTTTGTAGGTACAGCTTAATGTAAACATGATCGAGCGACTTCTCAGAAAAAGCATTAAACACAGAACGTTAGAGGAAAGGTGCTAAGTTCCATAGAAGTTCCTGAAATCGCAATACCTTTCGTCAAGTAAGTAATTTGTGTGTCAAAACATGCCAAATTATTTTGATCGGCAAGCCATGGAACACTGTACTTCTCAAGATCGCAAAACACTCTACAACAACGTCACAGAAGAAACACCGGAAGGGCTCGTAATACTCCGTCCGACAAGAAGATCGCCGCTGTGAACGTCGTGAATAATACGGTTACTGTGACTGGTGAGCAATATAGGCAGGACCATGATCAACAAGTTTTTATTGGAGGACATGTGGTCCCAACAGCACAGTGCGGCACACACAGCTCACGCGACATTTGAAAGGATCCAATTCATAAAGTCTCGTTTTGGCCAGACAAATGGTTTGAGAAGTTACGTGTCAATGGAACAAGTAAGTCACAGACTCTGAAAACTCTTAAAGAGAATGTCCGACAAGAGTATGAGTACTTATCGCAGGATTTAAAAATGGGGTAAAAGAGATTTTAAGCTGCAGCGAACTCCAAACTACTCCAAAATAGTATAATACTGGGTTGGTGTGCCTAGGCTTAGCTGACGAAACCAACCAACTAACGTTGTTGCAAAGAAGTCGTATGATATTTACTAGGGAAGATGTATTGAGTTTCTTACATGTGAACAAAACATTTAGGCACAACACTAACGGTGTGAGAAGGCATCCTTACGGACCTGTCCCTCGAAATAGTTGTATTTATAATCAATTATTGTTCTGACCCGAATCTAAGGACTAACTTGGGTAATATTGCCGGAAACCACAAGACGACACTACTCTTGATAACGTATTTAAGCTAATCATCTTTGAGGCGTTGCTTAATATTGTTGTACCTACCTCGCAGTCCTTTATCTTTATATTGACAAGAGGACACTTACATGTGTGTATCTACATATGTACATATGCACATATGTATGGTCTTAAAGACTTTATAGTGGTCGAAAGTAGGGACTACGACTGGAGAATTTCAACTGTGAATTGGCATGTACCATCGACACAATTCTACTAAATAATGCCCGAATTGGATATCCGAGTTTCCACCTTCAACAGAAAAATTCTTCTTCAGGATATTCGGCATCACTAGGGAGGAAGACTAGTTGAGAAATATGAATGAATATGTAGACGTAAAAAAAAAGGAAAAATAATCACGAAACAAATGCACACCAACGTTCTGGATAAGGAAATCATAGCCCGCAAAACTGAGTCATACCAAACCAAACCAAGAACATTAATGACACGCTCTATACCAACACTTTAGTAAAGTATAAATCATGTTGACACCTCCTTTAAACCACCTTGCATTTACCTCTGTACTAAATGTTCATAGGTACATATATGTATGTACATATGTATATAAACAGCTCCTATATGAACCAAGTTTCTGTATTGCACGCATTAAAACTTTTTGACAGCAGTGTCAGCGATGTGTGGCTATAGCATTGGACATATGGAAGTAGTCTCTCTTCACTTAAAGCGTCGTAACCACAAAATGAAATAGCTTCGATTCTTTTTAACAGAGTCCTTAAAACTGACTGTACAGGAAACGTGTCTCAAATTCTCAAATAATAATCCTTCCTACGAATCCTCCAACCCAGAAATCTTTACTTTTTTTTTTGCAAAACCCTCACCTATTTCCACGATCAAATTCTTATCCTTCTATTTTGTACCCATTCTGTCCTACTCGAGTCTCTGAATATGTGCTTCACTTCAACCAGTCGATACACACAAATCTTTATTATCCTCATAACCATCATCACCTCATATCACCCCAATCCGTTGAAAAAATCTCAAAAGAAAATGCTATCCCTGCACTCCCCACATCGAGACTTTAAAAAGCACACATCTAGTACCTACTAGTGGAAAAAAAAAAAAAAAAACTCATCCTCTTTAATCCTATTTCCAGGCAAATCCCTCACATGTACGACATCATCGTCCATTAAGGGATTCCCGCAATGACATGGAGACTGCAATTTCTGGAATTCATTTTGTCGTAACACAGCAGCATTTTTTGCATGGCAAATTAAAGGTGAGTGGTATCCTTTTTCTTTTTTTATTTTTCCTGCTTGCTTATAGTACACATTTCGAAACTCGTGTGGCTAACATTTTAAAAATTTTATCAGAGGTTAAAAAACGAACCACAATAATGCTTCTAAAGTCCATACGACAAAAAACAAAAGTCCACTTCATTGTGTCAGGTCAGATAAAAAAAACAAAAACGAATAAAACGGACGACGAACAGGACAATCGAAATAACAATTGAAACATTTTGCGGGTCGACGACAAACATAAAATCCGTTTCAGTTATTTGTATATTTGAATTCCTTGAATGATTTATGGATTTTTGCTTTTTACGAAATAAAAAAAAATATTTAGGTTTTTTTCCCTTTATTTTTTTGTGGGATGTCATACCTGGGGATACCCTGGTCACACAAGTGTGTTTTCAGTGAATTTTGCAGTTCAACTGATTGACAAACATTTTAATTCGATTTGAAGTCACATCGATGGTCGCATTTTTATGTCGAAAGTTAGTTTTTGAAAAAACATATATCCTCTAGCTAGTTATCTAGTTTTCTGTAATATGTACATCTCCATCTCTACTATCCGGATATTTGTTTTCCACACCAAAAAGTATAATATACTTCTAACGAATTTTACTATTTCGTTCGTGTATAAAATAATAAAAAGGAAAAAGGACAAACAATTTAACATTATTCAATGAAATAACAAAAGTGAGCCAACAGTACAAAAAGTTAGTAAAATTTCTAAAAATATAACAGATCTTCCAAGGTTTTTCAGTTCATTATCGCCTGGATACAATCAAAATACTCCGTACCACTAGCAGTTATGGAACTCTACACTAAAACAAAATCACCTTAATGGAAAATAGTTCGCAAAAAAACCATACATTTCAGTAATGAATCAATGGAAGCTCTAATGAGATCACTAAAAACGACCACTTTCCTGGGAAGGTTTCATGTTTACCGACAAGACAAAAACGAACTTGTTTGGCTTCGATTGTAGGCAAATAGCCTCTGCTAACTTCAAAAAACAAAAATGCGTCCGACTGTAAAATATGGACGAGTTTGTATTGTGGATTGTAGAAATTCTACTGAACATTCAGATTTTTTTTTACATACTTTTGATACTGTATGCTCAGTTTTGTTGTAAAAAATTGTATTTTGTCCTTTTTCCTTAAAATAAAAATTATTTTATTACAAAAACGGTATAATAACCCACACACTCCAGAATAAGAAGCCAATAACATCGGTATACAAATATTCCATCACATCGAGAAGCTCAAGTTATTAGCCGGTACAATGGAAATAAGAAGCATATCAGCCTTAATTAATATTTGTTGCTAAACTTACAGACTACCTAATGTCAGGAAATCTGTAACTGCTTCGCAGGATCCTAACTTTCATCAAGGAGTCGAACATACCAAAGGCAACCAGTGTCTAATGATCCTACACTATTGTAGTATGTCCCCGCACACTAAGGGGCATGGACATCGACTCTCTAGCTTACTTTTGGGAAAAAAACTTTAAAAATACAATATTAGAAACAACGACCTTTGCTGTACCACAAGGCGCTAAACTCGGTCTGCTTTTTTTTTTCAATAAAAAATGAGCATATGGAACAAGTGCTGACATTCAAATACCTGAGAGTTGTTTTAGATAAAGAACTAAACTGTAACGACCATCTTAGCTACATTGATAAAAAAGAAATAAAACAAATCGTTCTTTAAAAGAATTCAAAAAACAATAACAACAATGTCTGCAATAAATACTTTATGTGGACAACAAAAATAGCCCAGTTCCTTGTCATCGAAAGGGTGATCCACAACACCGATCATACACGAATGCTTTCCAAACATAGGAGGGAATAATACTACATGGAAGTATTTAGATATTTAACGCCTAATGCCTTTAAAACTTCATCTTGGGAGCTTTGTAATAAAGGAGTGAATTACTGAAAATACTCAATGACAACGAAGCAGAAAGGCCAACGACACACGCTATAATATGTATTGCGACCTTAACAAATCCAAATTCAAAAATAGGATTTTCCTACTAGTATATACAGGAAACTAAGATGAATTGAGAAAATCCTTTGCCCGAACAATGATGTTAGCGAAAGACAACAATGACGTATGTAGGTTATGTTAAGTTTAAAGTGACTGTGAACTATCGTCAGTCTACTTAGACTCATCGGTCCGTTGTAATACCACCAGAATCATATTATGATCCTTCATACTTTCTATTGAAATCAATGTGAGCTTCGTATAAACCGTAGTAGGCCCCTAATGTCGGCAATTATAAGATCACCAAGCTCATTAAAGAAGAAAGTTCCCAAGTAATTGTTTTTTTTTGTGAGAAAAGCAGGGCAGATGCATAGAAGGTGAAGAATAGATTCGTCCTCCAATTCATCTTTCCAACTCCTACAGAAATCGCTTAAATCCGCACTGAGTGGGGTTGCGTCCTTTCCTATTAGACAATGTCCAAGATCAACATCTTGAAGCATTTCAACGCAAATCTATTTTGCCAATTTTCCCTCTTTATTCCCGGAATGACCTGGAACGGGTGAATGGTAGGCTTTTACCAAAACTTTACTTCGGAATAGTGTAGTAGTTGTGGTTATTTTTTAACGAAGAACTCACTTGGAATCATCATCTTACACAAACCAAAATATCTTTATGGACAAGGCGGGTCCTAACCCACAAAAAGTGGTATACAAAGTAAACCTTTTCTTTATTTTGGGTAACCCTTCTGAAGAAAGAACATATTTCTGGAAATCGAAATTATAAACAATGATAAAAATTATTAATGGAACCAAAAATAATAAGAAATCGTAACGTACGCATAGAACATGGGTGGACCTCAGTCATCTATATATCGCTCATTTACTTGAAGACTGTCATAACTCAAAAAGCGCGATTTTTTACTTATAATGCTTATAAATTATTTGTCTTATAATGCTGTTTATTTTCTAAAAATTGTTAATAGTTAAAACATGTTAATACCTTGTATACTCGCCGAGTTAGAAGAGAAAAAGTAGTCGTATCTCCCTACAAGATAGTAGTAAACTGAAAACTTCAAACGTATTTTCTGCAAAATCGTGTTTTTTGAATCATGACAGTCGTCAAGTAAATGAGCAATATGTACATAAGTAATTATGTAGGTCGATTCAAGCACAGACCTGATTTAACAAGATATTAACAAGAATATTACGGAATATCTCAACTTCCCATCGTGTGGTGAATGTTCTTTTCAGACCATTATGATTTCTGGTCAATTTGTGTCTTATGATATTGTATTGAACTAAAACTGACTCCGTACTTTTTATCCCTATGTATGTACGTAAGGTATTCCTCTCATATGATTATGCTACGATCCACTAATTGTGAGCTTAAATTTTTGTGAGCATCACATTCGAAATGTGGAGCAAAGGGTGGACGACCAGTGCACAAGTAGCTCGTAAATCAAAGCAATGGCTCAGGAAAGGATTCTATAAGTAAAAATACGATAAGTAAGTCGAAATATATACATAATGACCACCAATTTCAATGCGGAATGACCGAGCATACTACGCAGACATCTCTGAACGGCGTCTTAACATCAACGATTCCTCTTCTTGAGAAAATGAGTATCTAAGAAACAAACAAAACCCAACTAACCTTGGGTAGTCAGGTGCATTTTAAAATAGTTTAAAGAAGCAATGAATGACTTTTTAAAATAAAGATTCAAATAGAAAAATTACCTTTTTATCAAATAAAAATCCTCGCCCAGTTAGAAATATTCTTTTCATCCCAACAATGCTTAAGTATGTTCATTGTAATCAACATATTAAAAAGAATTTTTACAAAAAAGTTTGAAAAAAAAAATCAGAAATGGTTACGTATACGCCCCGTTATATCCTATTTTCAAATTGTAAAACTCCGAACGTATGTTGCACCCCGTCGGCAATACGTCATAAATACAGAACAAATGGAAAAAATGTGTATGAGAAAATATAATAAACATGACATAGTTTCAAAAATATGCAATTATATGGTAAAAATGTGGAATATTGTGTAGAAATTAAAATTTTTAAGAAATATAAAAAAATATGAAGCAAGAACAAAGAAAAATCACTAACCGTTATGAAGCACCGTTGCCGACTTCCAGGCTACTTGGAAGGATTTCCAGGCAGGACCACCAGCAACACAAACACACTTATGCACACGAACGCGACCCCTCCAGCCCGATCAAAGCGACAAAACACTTCTTTATGCATACACGTATAAGAAAAGAAAGAGACCACTTCACTGGAACTGCAAGTACTGCAAAAAGGAAAACCGGTTGGACTTGGGGGAAACGATTTTAAGACGCGCACCAAACTGAACACTGCACTTCAGGAAACACTACTGAGCGGCGCCGACACAGATGGCGTCATTTATACTCGTAGAGATTGTCTAGGAAAGCTTAAGTGTTTTGCGGCGAAATGAGAACTTTGAGTAAAAGACTCAGCAAGTTTGTTGCTGAATTAAATGTGAAGTGCTTTGATTTGAGTTTTAAGATCTCTCATTTTTTATTTTTTTTCGGATTTTGGGGAGTTTGACGAGACTTCTCCGTTTTATTTTATTTTTTATTTTTGAATAAAAGGACGTGTTTTGTAGTTGGATTTTGTCTCATGGAAGAAGACGGTGCAACATTTTAGAGTTATGGATAGTATTTGGGGTTTACATATTTGCCGTCGGTTGTTCTGAAGGGTAGGTCAATCGAGACTTCAATTTATTTCGTCAGAAACGAAATCAAAAATTAAGTAAGTGAGTACCTAGATCTTGTTTATCCGGAACTGATCTCCTTTTCTTATATGTAGTAAGTACATAAGGTACATATGTATATAGACATAAGGCCAAAAGGGAAATATGTACTATGTATGTATGTACGTAGGTACTTAATTGAAAAATTTAGATAAGATTTAAATTAAAATGTCATGATGACGATCCCCAGTTGATATATGTATGTAGTATGTTTGATGATGAGTACGATTTGGGAGGACAACGCGGCCGCGAAGAATTCGAGTTACGTAAGTTTTCTGTTTTCGTACCAAAATTGGTCAGAATCCCATATGTAGTTTCTAATGCAAAAACAATTAAAAAATGGATTGCCCAGTTTACTTATTGATTAAAAATTAAATTAAATTAAAAATTTAAGTTTTTTTTACGAAATTTGTATTAGAATACACATTTTAGGTGTTTGTTTTTATATGTTTTGTCTCCACTAGCAATAATTCATACTACCCAGGAATGTGTCATGGAATTGAAATGTCCAATGTACTGCGCAAATATCTTGAAATAACTTATGTATGTATATCAAAATATCAATGGTTGTTTTTTATACTTTCCGAAAAAATTTAAAATCTCGTTGGTCAATGATTTCTGACCTAAACGCTGAAATAAATTTTACTGACAGTGGTTATCAATGTGAGGTTTACTACAAATTAAATTATGCAAACGTTGTGTTTTCCGACATAAAGTCTGAAGTGCGGTAATACATACATATGTACATATGTCATGTGGAGACTCGGTATTAAGAAAGATTGTTTTGCATACATAAGTACATATGTATATGCATCAATTACATATATTATTTGCATCACTGGTCCAAACCTGGATTACTGCATAGCTATGCATACTTTTGCCAGGAGATTGTGAAATTTTATTTCTTCAATGGTTTCGAAGCCTAGTTGTGGTGAAAGATCATTTTTGTTTCGGATTCAAGTAAAAATATTTAAAAACGTTGAATTTTTTTTATTGGACTTTGCATTTATAAAATTTTTCATTTGTCATAAAAAGAAATAAAAAGAAAGTCACTAAAGAAATTACCACGAAATAGTCAATTTTCAAAAATGTTCTACTTGTACGTAAAATAGGTGTTTTTACAGAAATACGTTAGTATGTCATCTGTTACCATTTATGTAATTCAAACAAATCCAAAAACGAAATTTTATCAAAGTTGTTAGAACCGTTTTTGATTATCTCAATTTTGGTGAAAATCGTAATTCAGTAAAGTGCCATTAAGTTTGATGTCAAAATAAAAATTTTAAATTCTTCTTGAGGCGTGATATGATGTGTATTTCGACGCAAATTCATTTAGCCGTTTACGTTGCAATCGTAGTCGGACTTAGGGATAGATAGACGGAGTTGGCAGACCAGTTTCTTTGAACTTCTTCATCAATGTCAAGTTTACTTAAAATCTCGAGTTCGAAATTTTTTAGGAAACCAATATTTACCTCATATGACTTTGAATGCATTTTACATTGTATGTTTTTCATTCATGCACATGACGTACATATGGAGCTGTATACATATATTATATATAGTTATTTTGCTTATGAGGAAGTGTTGAAAATGGGATATTAACAAAAGAACAAAAACGAGACCAAGATACCTAACATGAAGTGGAGGAAATGAGGCTATCATCAGTCGAGTTTTGTAAAAGCTGTAATAACGATTTTTTTACTGGAGGAGAAGACTGTTCCAAGCAATTTCTAGGTGTCACTATCATTTTACGGAGATATAACAAAATGTGTGATCATTAAATTTGACAAAATTCAACACTATGACTATCAACTATCATCTTGGAGGATCCCACTCTTGTTTAGAAATGTTGTGGATTCTTTTTCGGAGAATAAGCGAATCCTCTTATAAAAGACCTATAGATTTTTACTAATAACGTTTCAGTTTTTTAGAGTGATATTCATCCATTTACCATTGCACCATAGTGGCCGACTTGTTCGATCTTCAATTCATCAGTACGTGATCGATACGACCTTAATTGTCACTGTCGATTGCAAAAATATTCACTTCGACATGGATTTCTCGTCAAGATTATTCGATGCGTACACTGCATTGTAATAAAAGGGCCTTCTGTTTACTGCTGTGTGCGAAGGCCTATTTTCATGACAGCTATACTCTAGGATGTTTGTCAGACGCTCGCGAGAGATAGGGCTGTGAAAAAACTTTTTAGGTGTTTTGGCTGATATTTCAATCTCCAATCCCTTGCCCCGTAGTCCAACGCGCTAACCACTTGAGCCACGCTGCATTAGAAAGAGTTTCAAAAAAATATATATCAAAAATCCACATTGAAGCAGAAACTCAAACGCTTTTTTTATTCAATCAAACATAAAATTATATTTTTTCCATTTCGTTTGCAGGTTCGCTGTACCGCCTTAATACATGATGTATACTTAAAATCAACAGAAAAAAGTATCGAGGAAGATCGTCACAAATATACTTCTACCGGCGGTAATAGTGTGAATCTAATTCAAACTCTACCCTACGACCAATTCGCACTACAAGACGGTGATTTAATTGACAAAAAGGACACCTACTTAACGCACATTCAAGGTGAGTACACATCAGATACCAAAAACAGATAGCATCCTCATTATGTGGCTCTTAAAGTGTAGTTCCTTGACTTCCTAGTGTTTCCTTTATCATTTCCTTTTCTGCCATAAGATTTTTTTTTCTGTACATACAACATATATGTATGTACATACTTATACGAGTAAAATGCATTTGGTTTATTAACTTATTCACTTTGACAGTAATTCAAGAAGAAGGTCCTTCTTGCTTTTCTCTTTCTTGTTGATGAACTTATGCATATGCACAAAAAAGTCCTGTATGCATCAAGTTTTCTTTCGTTCGAAAAAAGCAACCGAAGCAAACTAACATTCAAGGACTGCTCCTCTGTTGAATGATTTGCAAATAATTCAAATGTAAGGAAAAAGTTAAAGAATAAAAAAGCGGATCTGCGTTGATGGCGCATATTTAACTTTCACTAAATTGCTGACGGTGCTGACATACTAGATGAAGAGAATATGCGTTGCCTGATGCTTCATACGATTGTAATTTATTTAAAACATTGATGGAGGAGAGTTTTTTTTTACAAACTCATTTGAAAATAAAGAGCACCAGCTGCTATCAGTGCCAGTAGGTGATTGCTGTAGGATTTTGTGGAAATAGCAGTTTTGAATGTATTGCAATCAGCAATGTAAGAACGCAGCTAATGAAACCTAAAATAATCAAGAAAATCAAGGTCTATCTTGCAAATGAAATTTTGTTAGGTAACAAGTATACTATAGACCCATTCCTAACCCCTTTAAAGTTGGAATTTTCGTTTCTTTAAAGTTATTTTTCATTTAAAAAGCTATGCTAGATTCTTACACTGTTATGGAAGGTGGACATTCCGAGAGTCTAGTCAGGCCGCTTGAGCTGTTCCTTATTTTCTGTAACTTCTGACAATAACCTAACAGAACAGTCCTTAACTTAACATCTATCCAATCTTCTTCAGTTGATTTATTGGAAAATAGGCATAAAGCTCAGGGTACATACATTGCGAGATCTTCTTGTGTTCCAGAAACCTTTTAAACAAATCCTCAACCCATTAGCCCCACAAAATACATATACATTTGTATATAGCTTCCCATTTTCAGAGTGAAAGCCCTGCTCTATAATCCGTGCTATATTCAGTACAATCGCCTTACGTAAAATTCCGCCTCGAGTAACACCTAATTGCAATGAACTCCGCACCATTGTCTATATCCTCCACATCCTACATTCCTTTGTCCTCAAGAAAACTACTGCATCCCTACCACCTACGGCCACTGATTAATTACATAAATATTTAATTATCGAACTCACACATCTATACCAGCACATCCAAACCATCAAAAAGTAACCCAATTTTCACGCCTATTCTCTTTTTTCTCTACAACGAAACAGACTTTCTCTTTCAATTCATCCCTACAGGTGATGTGTCCTCATTGAATGCCGGCGGCAGTGGATCGACTGCGCTCATTTCCTCGGCACCCACTCTCACATCAGTGGCCCTACTCCTAGGAGCTGTGCTACAATTGTCGCACTTTTATATTCATCACCTATGCACTGGAAATCACAGCACCAACAGTCGCAGCAGTACCAGCTGGCGATGGAGCTGCAGTGGGACAACGAAACGAAGGGCATCCTTAGTAAGTTCACCTTCAGCGTTATCATCATCATCAACGTCGTTGTCCTCATCATCATCATCATCATCATCATCGTCGTCAGCTTCTTTGGTGAATTCAATTGAATTTGTTGGCGTTGTGTATCCGCATCAGGAGTTAAAGGACTCATGACTCGAATGTGTACGAATAGGTGAACAACAATAAAGAAATATTAAGGCATGAAAAGTATCCTTTTTTTTGCCCTTATATATAAGTAGATGTATAATATATATAGAGAAGGATAAACAACTATTTCATTTCTGAAGAATAACGAAAAAAAAATATTAATAAAAAAAATGCTTGGTTTCTTTAAAGAAGAGGTGTAACGAGTCCTTTTTTGTAAAAAAAAAAAGAAGAAAAATAATAATAAAACGTATACTTACATGAAAAAATAACAACAAAAGGGTATGAAACGAAATATTTATGACGAAATGAGAAGGGTATTTGTTTTCAGCGTACATAACAATTGGCATCGTTATTTTAACGCCTCTAACTAAATGGCATCTTCAAAAGGCAAGGATAATCTGGATCCATCCTTGGGCTATGAGGTATTGTGTTGAGATTGTGTTACAAAGTGCTGCAGGCTTATATTTCAAATGAAAGAGCAATGGTAATTAGAAAGAGAACTGCAGTATATTCACATTTCTTTTGTATCGCCTTCCAGTCCAAGCTTACTTGATTAAATCAGGTTTTGCACATGAGATGTAATTTTTGTTCTATCCTAAGCCGGACCAGCATAATCTACTTCTGTTCATTTGGTGTAACAAACAAAATTCTATGTCTATCGTTTCAACATAGTCCTGAAAATGAATACCCTGCCAATGAGATAAACTAAGTATAACATATTAAATAAGTTGTATAAGCCTTGTAAAATAACTTAAACTTAAAGTTCTTAAATGTCTTCTATACATTAAAATTTTTTTGTAGCTTATAGTTAATGCAAAATATAGTTTTAAGGTAAATTATTGAAATAAAATGTATATAAACCTCCAAGTAAACTTAAACTGTTTATAGTTATGAATTATATTTAATAATACAAAAAAAAAAAAACGAAAATTGTGCTTCTAATTATAAAAGTTACCTACTCTCCCTGTTCTTAACTTATTTATAATGACTTCTGTAAAAAACAAATATTTAAATTTAATCGTAAAATAAATTAAATTTGTGTTTTCCTTACATAGAAAAAAGAAATAATACTGAGCACACGTATGAATTGAATGCTAAGAAATAAAAAAAAAAAACCAAATTAAACCATTTTTATACAACCGTGTAACATTTAATAAAATTTATACTAATTTAATCCCGTTTTATCTATTGATTGTATTCGTATACAGCGATAGTAATCGAATAAAACCAAAAAACAAAAAAAATTAAATACTCGCGTTTATATACTCCATGGAAGCATAAAATGTTGTGTGTTATTTAAATGCAAATTTATTCATTGATACCAAAAAACAAAAAAACAAAATATGTTGCAATTTGTACAATTAAGCATTTAAATTTAAAACAAACAAATATTGCGTAGGATATTTGAATGAAACATTATGTAAAAGTGAAAAATAAATCCAATATTGTATGTATATGTATATTAAAAATTTATTAAGCAAAAAAAAAAAAATAAAGCTGAGAATTATATTATTATATATAAATTAAGGAGAAATTTGTGTTTTATTTAAATTCTCTTTTTAATGGAACGATTAATCTAGGGATCATCATGATTAAGGTAAGACTCGGAAGAATATGCGCACTCTACACACCCCTTAGGTTTTTAAATAACTTTTTAAATTGCTTGGGGCATTGTAAAATGTCTGATAAACTTTGGGTAAATAGGGTGTATTGTTTCCGGGATACATTCTCAACAACAACTACTAGCAAATGTATTGATTTCCCACTCAACTGCAGGACCTTTCAGTTAAACATGTTCAGACGATTGCCAGATCTACAAATATCTGATAGGCGAGTGCAAAAATCAATTTTCGTTTGATAATATTGTAGGCAACGCATTGGCAGACCATTGTCAGACAATTGCCCAACCATTATCTGACAATGAATTTGTAGGCAACTGGCAATCGTGAAAGATTCTGCATTGTCAAGCCATTATCACGCAGAAATTGGAAATTTGCAGATGCGCGAAGCTTATGTTTTTGTGATATATGTACATATTTTGGAAGTGTATTACTTCTCTGTCGTACTGCTTCTATTCTCATTTCTTAATTCTGGGAAAATGAACAATGATAGGGGGCGTGTGACCCAAACCTTCACACAGTACAGCAAGTTGTCTCCATTTCGCTGCTGTTCAATATGTCAAGAGGCCGAAATCGTCGCAAGTTCCTCCTTGTGTTTCATTTCGATTTAAATTTTGTACTTTTGTACAGTCTTTTCAATTCAATACAACATGAAAGAATAAATTCGCTGATGACGTCTGACAATGGATCCACAAACGTTTGTGAACAAAGTATCCACCAACCATGTTAACTGACAATCCTGCAAGAAAAAACATTGTCAGACCATTGCCAGACCAGTCAATAAACTGTCAGAAATTGGTACAAAAGTTAGCAACAATTTAACCTTCAATTTAGACCTGACAATCTTAATAGATCTGACATAGCTAATATCTTTAAAAATAGTAAAGATAGAAGAGACTTTGTTACACCAATCGAAAGATTTTGTTTCATTTTTCATCAAAAACCGTCCCCAGCTCAGAAAAATTAACTTACATTGCATACATATGTATGTCCCTCCAGTACTGAGGTGATTCAAAGTGCCTGCACAATCCTGCACTATGTGCTTCGTGACGAATTTCTTTTCTAAAGGGTGTACCCAGACCAAAAAGGATTGTCAACCGATGAATACCATATTATAGGTATCGCTTCAGTGATTAGAATATACTTGCTCCTATGTAGACAATTTCATTTAGAGCAGATCGTAGCTAGTTAATAGTCTTCCTGCTTCTGAAAAAAAAATGTGTACATATCGTCGGCGGAAAGCACAATTTGTCCAAGTGGCAAGAATAAAAGGAGACGATTTTTTAGTATTAAATTGAATTGAATTATTTTTTTATATTCTCCTATAATTTTTTTTAATGAACAAATTTCTCGTTTGATTTAGTCGCTTAGAAAAAAATTTCCTTACGAATCCTATGTACAGTACTTACAAATGTACGGACTAAGCCTTTTTTTTGCTGTGCATGAAACTTTTCAACTTATCCACTCCGAACAGCAATACCCATATAGAGATGCACCTACATAAACTATCAACCAACCATCAAAACTTATTCCATCACTTCCATTACAACCAATTCTAAACTGGTCAAGAGGTCTAAACAAGATCTTTAAATTCCTAACCTTGAGGCACAGCATAACGCTCTGCTGGAGCGCGACATGTTGAAGATCCCAAGGGAATAAATCTTCAAACTTCAAACTCTGTCCCAACGTCCATCTGTCTTTTAATGTCTAAAATTATTTTGAATTTATACAGCATGGCCAACGCAAGGTGGAGTAAACTCACCTCAAGTCAGATCTCGAGAAATTTGGGGTCAAAAATAACGAAAAAGGACCAGTGAAGTCCTTTCACTAAATAGACCACAACTCTATGGCGGCCCACCTTAGACGAATGACAATCAGCACGACAGATCCATGTAGATGCTGTGGGACTACCGAGGCAGAGGATGATACCAAATTTCTCTGCAAATCTCTCAACAGAACTTAATGCAAAACCTTTGGAAAACTACCTATAATGCCCACAGCGAACTAGCCATCACATCACCCAAAGCTACCTTAAAATTCGTCATGAGAACGGGATGGTTTATGAGGGCCGCACCCACCACAGATTAACTATGGGACTGATTGTCTTGTTCTTCAGGATCCGTTGAGATCCGAGTGAGACTCCATTCCGTAGCTGCAGTCGCCTACCAAGCTGCCTACTCAAACCATGTGGATGTTCTTTGAATCCTGAAAGTGCATGGAAAAATATTTATTCCAAGCAGTCGAGCAATTTGGCGCATAGAACAAAGGAGGTATAGATTAGAGCCGAAAAGAGAATCCTCAAAATCATCAAACTGTATTATTAATTCATGCATGCATGCCAACTCCATTTTACATCTGTCCATCCAGAGCAAAAATTCATTGACTCACCATTGCACAAAGCTCATTACTCTCAATTCGCCGCTGCATTGGCTAAGCGAATTACTTTACCAAAGTCAACATGACAGCTTCAATATATTGTGACACTTTGCAAAGAGTGGTGGCGTTGAGTGAAGTGCGCATTTAAAATTGTAGCCCCACACCCGACTCGGTTTTTTTTTTTTAAGTACATCTGCCTTGCGCAGTGCATTTTCCATGAAATTATTTCCAGTGCATAGTATTGTCTCGGTTTTTCCAATGCTTATTAAGGTTAAGCAGATGCGTTTCTGGAAATTTCCTTTTCAAGTTTGCATTCTGTGTGGTTTTCCTTGCAGACGATTTTTTTTTGTTTTGTTTTGTTTCGTTTTGTCTGTCGATTTGGGGCGCGCGTCGATTGTGTGCAATAGTGAATCATAAATGTGTGAGTGTGCCTGGAATGAAACGATGACTGGAATGGTTCCGCAAGGTAAGGGTACCAAGATTTCTTTGTTCTTAGAATTATTTATAAGATCTCTTGAATTGTATTTATTCCATTCCACTTCTAAAGTCAAAGGATTTCGATTTTAAATCCTTTTAGACGTACATACATTCTTTCCTACATATACAGAGGTAAATCCTAAGTAACGATTAAGCACTTTAATTCCATTTTTCAACTTTGCAGCCATCTTGAAAAACCACATTCGGCAGTCGAAACCGTTTCTAGGCAAAATCCTTATACGCTTACTGCAGTGGATGGCATACAATATTTAATCTATCGCTGAACTTCTGAAATTCTTACACAAACAGAACAATAAAGAAGCGCACATTGCCTTTCGACTTCTGTGCCATTGCCGATCATTTTAAGTTTGTTGAAGCGCAAAGTTCCAACCAAGACTTAAATCATTTGTATAACTGACGAATTCACTCAATATTAAAGGAAGGAAGTACAAACTCTTTGAACTGGTGGATAGAGTCTGTATCAATAGTAAAAATTTCTTTCTGCTACTTTCCCTAATTTCTCTTATTTTGTATATAAATGTAGATATCGATAAATGTAGGATCCGATTGACTTCTTTGCGAAAGGAACAATGTGTCTGCATACTACTAAACCTAAATCAATTTAGTAGAAGTCTCTGCTCTTTAGTATGAAAAAAATTGTTGAACCATTGGTTTCCATTCGCTCGATATGACCAATTGGAGACGGATTTTATCTTTTTTGACCACGTCCTGGTAAGTTCGTAAAATTTGCGTTTAAATCTCATCCTTCATTCGCTTTAATACCATACGGGATGGAGTATACCATAATACAGTATACCAGGGTGTACCTAGATTGGAAGCCTCTAATGTGATAGTTGATTGTTGACAATAATTCAATTTTATTTCTCTAAGATTTTTGCTATCGTTCTTGTGTGACAACGCGATAGTTTTACAAAACGTGATCATCAACTTTGACTATGAGAAGTGTGACTGATTTCATACTTATTGTTCAATGCTTGATGTCATACGACTGCATAACTTGCAAATCATAACAAATTGATCCACATTCGAAATTTTGGAACTTGGTTTTCTCTAAATGTTTATTTGTTCTTTTAAAAATATTCTAAGTTTGACCATTGTATGGTTTTATATGTTGGTAACATAACGAATTCCATGCATGATAGTCATTGCTTTTTATGAACTGAAATTCTGTGTGGTGATAGTTGATTATTGATCACAATCATCTCTTTTTCTCTCTCTAAGAGCTGACAAAGTGGGATAATCAAGTTTGACTATCAAAATCTATCAACTATCAGCTTAGAGGATTCGACTCCTGTATTCTTAAAGTTACTGTAGTAGCAACCAATCCAATATGTTTCTTACCATTTTCCCATTCGATCCGCATTGCTAGTCTCAACAAAGTTTGTGTTATAATTCCGTCTGTTTTGCTATCGAGGTTAATCTTAGATATAGAAACACTGCGTTTTGATCCGTAAACTTTGCCTTTGCGCGATCAATTGCTTAAGACGGATCAAATGTTTGGTTTCTGTCATTTGTATGTACATAGTTATGGGGGGAAGGTAGGTTCTCCATCGACTTCATATTACAAAATGTCTCTGTACACTGGACAGTATATGTATTTTAAGAGTCTACTACTGATCTCAGTTGATCAGTGATTGGCGATCTTTTTAACAATATGTCTAGTTTAGCCATTTGTTCATGTTATTTTGATTCCGCGAGAAGGACTTTAAGGCAGTGTACACAGTTTTACTTGACTTTCATACAACATAAGAGTGTATAACTTGGATTTTGTATGGACGTGCTGCTAAACTGATGGACCAAAACAGATAGTGTGCATTCCTTTTAAAATGAATCGTACTTTTTGTTTCTTTTTGCTACCTTTTCAAGATTACAAATTGATCCTGCAATCTGGATAGTGTTTCTTATAAGAGTACGAAAGATGGTAGAAGTTCGGTTGATCTTTTCAACAAGTTGTCTAGATTTAGGTACCTACATACATACTTGTTCATCACATAATTCGCCACTCGCTCTCGCCTTTTGTGTTATTTTTAGGGATAGGTCCAGAATAAACGCACTATTCATGTTTAGTGTGTTTATATTGTTTTTTATTCTGTGAACTTTAGGGCGAGTATTTCCCTGGGTTTACCTAGCAGTAGTTTTTGATTTTGTTTGATGCTCTCATTAATATTTGGTGAGGATGTCTTAAGAGGATATTGGTAGGATGTTTTGCAAGCGTTGAATGTCTTAGCAGATTGGATTTTCTGGGTTCAACTCATAAATCATTTTGTTTTTTATTTCTTAATATACATATGTATGTATCTTCCAGTTCAGCGAACAGGAATTGATCCACCAAAGCTGTTAAGGGATATGTACTCGCGTTTGTGTCGTTAGGCAGGTTTATTGTTTGTTATTTTCGATGTTTTTATATTTTTCCTTTAGTATTTCTTCGAGATCCTGTCGTCCTTGCAGATGAAATATGATAAGGCGAGGAAATTTAATACAGCAAAATTTGTCGGGATGTCTGAAGAGATTGTACATAGGTACTAGGCGCGCTTAAAATCAAATCCCTCTAATCGATGCAAGATCGCATGGATTGGTTAGTGTCCTCAATCCATACAGAACGCATTAGCTAGCTAACATCTGGATAACGCACAAGACAGTTGTAGTGATCATTCGGAGAGGATAGAAGAGCCCCACCTTGGAATACATATTTGTCATTATGTGTGACTACATTACGTTGTCTCTTTGTTTATATCTATGTTTATCGTTACAACTGGCATTTTTTACTTCCAATTATGTTTTGAAATTCCTTACATCACGAGTTGGAAGGTCGTTAAATAACATAGCAAGTGGTAAACCCATGTCATTGTCCCACTTACATATTTACATATGTACTTAGCTATGTTTTCACATACATATGTATGTAGACATGTCAATTGATACATGTATTTGAAGAGTAACACTTATTACTTACTTTTGTATCTATAATGGGCAAAATATTACCGCACAGGGTAACTTGTTCCATACAGTAATCGCTCAATTAGGCAATAATTAGCCTAATTATAATCAAAATACGTCAGAGTGCATGGAAACCACTAAAATTGATTGTCCTAATTGACAGCATGTGTCACGGAAAAATTGAGTATTTGGTCTGGATTATATTTCGTTTCCTGTGAATGGACGTAATCCATGAAAATACTCGAATTAGGTTTTTTTTTTTGCTCAACTGACAAACACAGAATTTATTAAAATAGATTCTAGGAGAAATTTATTTGAATGTCAAGGACACTTGTCCTGTTACTGAAACCGATAAACTTGGATGCAAAGTAAAGAAAATGGGTTCTGGTGTAATCCTGATATTTTGGTCAGAAGCTTCGGATATCGAAATGAGTTACAGTGAACAAGGTCCTACCTCTATTGAGGTTTCATTTCCGACACTTGAACTCGTTTGTTCTTTTAAGGAAGTTTAGCAAATTGGAAGAATGACCTTTAGAGGAGAGATTCTGATACAAACATTCAAACGATATCACTTTAATATCCATTTGGCCTCTACCACAAGATATTCCATCAACAGAAACCTTTTCAAGAACAAACGAAATCGAAAGTAGAAACGATTTTGGCAATATTTTAATGAAATCAATCCTTATCCTTACTCACTGTCGTCGACCACTTTCCCACAAAATGAGTAATGAATTTCAGTTCTAGAGGCAAGATTTCAATTGACAAATACACACAACTTTTCACTTCCATCACACTATACCACATGGCACGTACAAGCCAGACGAGATTTTGTGGAGACTTCAGGCAGGAACGAAACGAAGTAAATTTATTTCAAATGAATTGACTGGCTTCGAAACATGTCCTCGACTCGAATATGAAATTCCTTTAAATATATTTATTTATTTTTTTGTCAAAAGGATGCACGTGACACACTTGGCCTTTATCTCCTTTCCAATAAGGAAACCTTTTACAAAAACAGAAGTCACATCTTTCCATAGTGTCCCTCTGAACTCTTGTTAATCTTCATAAATTCCCAACGGGGTCGATGGCTTGAAGGGTCGACATTTGGCCGGCATGGTATAGTTAAGCCTTTTTGGGCAACAAAATGAAACATTACCGTAAAATGTTTCCATTGTGTGACTATAAGAAGGCAATTGAAGTTATAGTTTTTAGATTGTTTTTCCGGGTGCGTATGTTTTTTACGAGAAACCAATAAAAAATGCTCAACCACGGGCGGCTGCGGGGATGATAAACCTTCATAATGTGTTTATTATTGGTCCTAAAAGCTAAGCAAGTGTGTTAGGTCGGGAGAAAGCCGATTTCGGGTATTTTTTCTGTTCGTTTTCTAAGATAAACTCGTAAAAGGTCTGACGATTAAACAAAAAGAGAGAGTTATCCTCGTAAAATCGACTCTAGGATGTATCTCAGTCATCAAATGGCGACAGTTTGAGGTTTCGGGACATTAAAATGTTCAAATTTAATGGAAGCTCTCTACAATGTATCATGATTTATGGTCACTTTAAAGAGATTTTGCATTAATTTAGCAGTTTTTTTGGCGTTTGATTAGTTGCGAGGTTTTATTGTGAGGAAGTTTGACTTAGCCTCCGGTTCTTTATTGAGAAGAAGTATTTCATTTTACGGTTTCGCAATAAAAATTGCTTGAGGAAGGAAGTACTGAAATGGAGTCCACTTCGTATTAAAAAATTGTGTTAATCGTTGAAAACAAAGGATTGAATTAAGTGTGTGTTTATGAAAAGTCGTCTTGTAGTCTCATAACCGTTAACAGCTGCGTTCAGACACTGTCTAAAAGTTTAGATGGTCGCACTTAAGATAATTTTGCAATTGGTTTTGATCTGCATCATAAGTACTTCGAAAACTTGGCATTCTTCAGTAGTTCTTCACACAGTTCTCTAAATGGTTTAACGAAGAGGAGTAAACATAGAAAACAATGACTTGATTGCGGGAAAGGAGTATCTCGGTATTTATCGAGCTTAGAATGGTATTTGACAACGATTACTTGTGGTTTTTCTAGGTTTAGGGGATAAGGAATTTTCTTTTCAGAATATTTCATTTGATTCCCATATTTAGAACATTACATGTCTACGTTTAATTTTAAAGGCAGATGGTGTCTCTGTTTTCTTGTTAAGCATTCCTGCGACTCAGGTAGGTAGGTAGTGTGTAATTATGAGTTTGTAGTAAGGCACTAATCGGTTCATTCACCAAATTCTTGGTGGCTATCCCACGGGTGGTTTTGAAAACGTCTGTGCGTATTGCAATCTCGTTTGGTAAAGAAACGACTTTTCCTGCCTTATGGAAGGGTGCGTCTGACTATAATAATATAATGTATACCCAGGTTTAGAGGCAGGTTTTATGCCTCCATTTTTCCCCGCCGTTCTCATGCAGATGAAGAGAGCGTGATAAGCCTTGCGGTCTCGCTCCTGAGTATTTGGTTTCCAGTCTAGCTTCTTGTCCAGTACAATGCCATGATGTCTTGAGTGATCCGAAAGGGTAAACTCTATCCCATCTAGTTTTGAGATTTTGAAAACCATGTCCTGCTGAAAAGTAACAAATCTGTTTTGACCATTTCTCAACTCTGTTAAGAGCTGATTTTATCATTTCATTTAATGTGCCCAGGAATTTTTCCCTGAATTAGAATTACTCCATCATCTGCATACTCAGCGATGCCTACTCATACTTTGTTAGTTAGTTCCTTTAGTAAGCTAACAATGACTAGAACCCGAAGAAGAGGCGATATAACGCCTCCCTGAGGAGTTCGTTTTGTGGCGGAATTGATTTTGCTTGAGATGGGAATTTTGCAACTCTAGTTGGTAATGGTATGCGGAACGTTGCATTCTCCTTTACATTATTGAAACATGTTCTATGTCTAAGAAAGCAGTTACTGCATATTTCTGATAGTGAGGGGTAGTTAAATTTTACCTACAACTGCGTATAATGCAACTTTTCCGATTTAATCTTAATATATGATTGTTGAGCTTTCCATTGACATTTGGCTCTAATGTATATACATATGTACATATCTAGAAGTCTCTCTAGTGTCTGGAGAAGGAATAACAGACCACTAATGGGTCTGTAGTCTTTCGTTCGGGTGTGAACTATGTACTTGGTTTAGGTATCACATGCTGGTGGTACATATGTATGTAGGCTAACACTTAACATGGTATGAATTTCTTCTTCAGGCTGTACTTGACATTTGGTAATTTCGGCACTTTTGTAAAACTCTGCCTCCATTGAAGTTTTGTGAGTATCAACCAATTATTTTAAGTTTGATGATAAGGAACTCACATGACGTAACCTTGTTTTAGAGGTCACCTCTTGGTGAGGTCGATACTAACAAATGGCTGAATTTGACAGGGATGCCCAAACAAATCTAAATCTAAGTCGTTTGGGTTTTGAGAGTTTCCTGGCCTAGAGCTACGCTGGCAGGGGCTGATCAGGTTGTTCATATATCTTGTATCAGAAGACTGATGCCTCTATAATGTGTGCAATTGAGGGATTCTTCTTTCTTGACGAGGTATTCTATTCATCAAACACACATTCGTCTGACATGAGTTGATATATCTTCTCTTCTAAGTCATTGCTTCCAGATGATAGTAGGTCATCAGGTTTAACAACGTTTTTGAATTTAAACTTTGATATTGCTATCCTCGCTTCATTTTGTTCAGGTGGTTGGAAGTTTTGGTTATCATCGTCAACCTTGAATCGTCCACTGTGGCTGACAGTGGGATTTCTTGTCGTTATCCAGTCCACAGAACGAGTGTTTCCATCGTCTCAACATTGACTGTGACTCTTCCTCATTTTTTTCAGTAAATAAATAAAAATGAAACTAGGTCTTACTCATGTACGAGTATAGTCATATGTTCATAAACATTGCACGTATTTCCGATGATTCTTTTCGACTGCCTTAATCCTTACCCACTCATGGCTGGTTTCAACAAGTCTTTCAGAGTCATGCATTTTCCATGAAACCCTGTTCAGAGTAACTCGACATCCTCTGCATGTAATAATTAAAAATGCTCGTGACAACGTCAGGACATTACTCCCAGCCATACCACATAGCGTACCATTGTTTTTGCTCATCCGATTGGGTACGCCAACGCCACTCACAGACTATATCTTGTATGTAAATCTGCGATTATTTAAAAACCTCTAATGGCCTAATGCACAGTTGAATGTTGATTCATTAATTCAGATCCTCGAAAGGCTAGACTGGCAAAAGTACACATACGCACCACGTATGGCCAACCCACTCGAAAACAAAATCTCCACAAATCCATTAACATCCCACTGAGCGCTGAGTACACAAACCCAGTCTAAAAAACACCCCCCGATACGGTTTCATTGACGGAATATTTTGTTTACGTGTATCGTGAATCTAAATGGGGTTGGTTGCTTGCCTGCTGCCGAAATTCAGGATATGTATTAGCATTTTTTTTTTCGTGGTAAGTTAAATTTTGTTTTCCACCCAGACAGCCGATTACGGTCGAGTGGGTTATTCAAAACAAAAAAAAAGTGAAAGCCAACCTCTGATATCCTTGTGTGCGAGTACATAAACCGTTTCAGTGCTTTACGGCGGATAGTCTATGAGTGATTGCTAGTTGAAGGATGAATTCCTTGGTTCCGTACGAACGAACGCAGCTGATTATATCTTCGATTTGATGGAAATCAATAGACTTGCTGGGGCCCACACAGATGGCCATGTTGTTCTGGGACTTGATTGTGTTTTCGTATGCATAAGGAGCTCATTAATTCCGCATGGAATTCCTTGCTGCTGACCACTAAATTGGTCAATTTCGATCCTGGACAACATTCGAAAATTATTCAATCATAAAATCAGTGGTCACATGTGAGGAGTTGAATACATTAAACGCCTGAATATTAATTACCCAAGCGCTTGAACATATTTCCATATTGTTGAATAAAAGATATTTGATATTTTTCTCTTTCCGGAGACACATTGTCATCGTCGAGTTAATTAAAATCCCATTAAGAAGCGTTCGTCCTTTCAAGTAAATGTCATAACACATCCGACACAAAGAACCGGATAATTTTCCAAGACAATACCTTCTAACAGAGGCGTCAGTCTTCCTGCGATTCTATATCATCGTTTTCCTCTTAATCAATACCTATATGAAAATGAACCATAACCCTGGCGCCAGCAAGGATAATGAACAAATTTTTGTCACCATAAGCGATTAAGTTGGAATTTTTCACCGAACGACTTCCAAAGATATTATATTCTTCGATTGTCTTAGGTCCTTGTGGGATGTGTAGAGTAGAACTCATTTAGGTTATGATCTGTATGCTGCTGGTTTTAAAGTTTTCCAAGTTTTGAAACATGAGTCAGCAGAAGAGTGTTGTTCGTTTGATTGTGTCAAGGCCTTAGGGGGGCTTAGATGTTTTTAATCGGAATAGTATAACCCAAGGATGTGATATCGGATTGCCCTTTCCTTTCCTCCCCAAACAAGGATTACTTTTCCTATCATCTCGTCTATTCAAACAAATTACTCACATTGATATACAATCTTCTCGCAGCACCCGGGGCCATGCCAAGAAACTAGTTACCATCAGATTGTATTTCCGAGAAGTGCCAAAAAAAAAGAAACTTTTCAACGAAAATTGTCCTCAAATTACTTCTAAACACGAAACAGTATCCGAATCTTCCCTCCCCTCAAATCAATAAGAAGAAAAAGAAGGAAAAAAAAAACTAAACAGCAATCCATAAACCAATAAACCAAAACGGAAGAATGACAATTTCTTTTCAATAAACAAACAAATTTCTTCTTTTTCGTGTTTTTTTGCCTGCTGTTGCTGTCTATCCGATCCCAATAAATCCTCTCATTCAGCATCTGTTTGGAAGCATACATACGCCACCCGCCCTCTAAACCACGCGTCACACCTATTTGACTCAGAACTGAATCTTCTTTTCTTTTTTTTTTGCCTTTAAGCCATCTTCTGGGTGTCAGGCGAGGTTTTTATTCTGTTCGTCGTACATATTCGTCTCGTCTCGCATGCACAACACATTCAAAAACAATTGAATCAAATTCCCATCACCAGGAATGATGATGATTGAAAAGGACGAAAAGGAGAGGAAAAAAAAAATAAAAAGAGCGACTCCCCCGAAGAAACATTTTTTTTTTTCTTTCTTTGTTTTCCTCATACACCATGTCAACATACGCCCAAGGATATTGAGGAAAGAAATTTGTCTTATCCGTGCGAGAGAAACGAGAAACGAAGACAACTGTGGGAAGAGAGACATAAATATTAAAATTAGCCTAACACACTGGAATTTCGATGAAGTGAAAGTCGAAAAGTTTTTCCTTTTTTTTTTTTTTTTTGGTTTTCCTGGCCAAAGGCAGAAACGACACACACAAGTGGGCGGGGGCGGTTAGGTAAGGCAAGGTAACTGTATGAAACATGCTCTGATGGAACATGGGTAAATTATATTTGGAAAGTGTCTATGTTTTCGGATTAGAAAGATGGATTTGAGGGTCTCATGATGTTGTAGTAAAAATTCATAACATCTGAGTAACAAATGATAAAGTTATATGTGGCTAACAAGGTGGTGGTGTTATTGCTTGTAAACAAGGAGGGGAACAAATTGGGCTTCAGTTCTGCGAAGGTGGGTGACAGAAAAGTTTGACGGGCAGATGCTCTGATGTCCCTGATTTGTGATAAAGGCTTTGGGAATATGGTTTTGTACTTGAAAAGTTTCGTTCTTTCTTTTATGAGGTGGAAGGCGAAAATTTGGAGAAGATGCTGAATTCTTGCGGAATTTTATCGTCAAAAGCTATTTCCTTAAAAACAATCTCTTGATGTCGAACCAACTTATCTGTTAAAGCATTGACAACCAGTATTTTCGGGGTTAGGTGGCTTTTCAAATTTACTTAACAGTTGCTTTAGCCGTTGAATGCACATTGCCAGGAATACCTACATATAGATGTATATGTTCATTGTGTACAGCTGTAGCGAGTTCGAAAACAGTTCCAAACAAAGATAAATTAAAATCTACATAGATGCCATGAGAACTCTTAGAGCTGATTGGCTATCTGATCAAATAATTAGATACAATCTTCGGAGGTGTCTTCTGATACACTCTCAGACACAGAGGTCGAACGCAAAAATCTGTACTTGGTAGAGTAACGATGCAGACTATTTGGGACTTACTCTATTCCGATTCTTACTCCATTCTACATTTTTGAACCATTAGTGTAACATTTAGATTGAGGTATCAATTAAAGGGGCGATTGAGATCGAGTCTTTTTGCTATTAAGTCTAAGATGCCGGTGAGGTTGACTGCAACTGCGGAAGTGCACCAGCCTTACTTGGACTTCAATGGATACATTGAAGAACAGGACAATTAGCCCAACAGCTGGTTATGTATCTAGTTCTAGTTGAGTCTTGGGCTTTCGCAGAGGAAATGTGTTTTTTGTCTCTACTTCTGTGTCGCCACATCCCCTACTTACTACTTAAGTCCTGTATCCCCTTGTGGGTCCTAGGGCATCGACAATGCCTACGCGCCATCGTGTGCGATTTCTGGAAATATGTCTCAGTTCTCCCCAACTCTTTCCCAGTTACCGTGCTTCCTTCTCAACTGTTCTGCGCCACGTACTCCTAGGATCGCCGCGTATCCTGCCATCCTGAGTAAGCGTGTTCCATTGCATTGCGTGGTTAGCTATAAACCTGTCACCCTTTCGGACAGTATGTCCAATCTACTGCCACTTTCGCCGTCGTATTGTTGTGCCTATAGTTCATGGCCCGTTCTCTGATAGAGTTGTTCATTAGAGATACGGTTTGGACAGAAAATCCTAAAGATATAACGTAGGCACCTATTGACGAATGTTTGCAGCTTCCTCGTGATAGTGGCGGTTACCCTAAAGGTACCACATCCATATAGCAGCACGGATTAAACGTTGGAACGGAACAGTCGTAGTTTGGTGGTTAAGCTAATCAGATTGCTGCGCAAAACTGTGGATTGCATCCCAAACGCAGATTTTACTTTGTCTATTCGACTGGCTACATCCAGTTCGGTTCCGCCATCGGTTGATACAATACTCTCAAGGTATTGAAAACTCTCAACCGTTTGTCCAGCAATGCACCACAGTCTCTGCATTAGTCTGTTCTTCCAGTTCTCATAACTCCAAGGTGTGCCGACATTGAGTTGTGCCTTTGATGACTTTCCTAGTCCTTTTTTTTGTCTTCGATTTAAAGTTTTCTGGAGATGCGACTGTGGCCATGTCTTAAAAATCCGAAGTATATGGTGTTTGAAGTTCATCTAAGTCATTTCTAGATGGTTCATCAGCCCTTGGATTCCCCTGAAGGCCCATGTGTCCCGGATTCTCGTAGAGCGTGGTACTGTGCCTTAAACTGAGGGATATAGTTTCCTCTTTACAGCTCTCTCCCAGTTTTGAATTGCTTTTGGAAGTGATGGAGTTTACTGCTGCTTAGCTGTCTGTGGAAATGTCTATAGGTATGACTATTGTTCTTTAGAGTGGAGAAATCCTTGCAAGATTCCGTGTACACACTTGGCGTGGTTAAACGGTTGTGTGGCTGGGCAATTACATTCGTGTTGTGCGTGTTACATTCTTTACACGAATGGAAGAGGACTTCTGTGTAATTCCGTATCCTAAGGGCAATTGGTTATTTGAGAAGTTTTCTGATGACTATTGTACTCCCGGATCTTTGTCAGACGCTCGCCAGACCTGGATTCCCTTGCTCTGTAGTCGAACCACTTGAGTCAAGGCGCCCACAATTGATTGTTCCATCGGTTGACCCATTGATAAAGATGAATATGAAGGTTGGGTTAGTAATCATCTCACCTTATTGCTCTCTCTATTGCTATGTGTAAGAACCCACTAGATTTCGACTGAGGATTCTTCCACACCTTTGATTAATTTTTATTGAATTTAACCGATCTTGCTTTGACTTCTGAGTACAATCTGGCTGATTTTTTAGGCCATATATGTTTTATCGTCTTGGTATGGTCAATTCAAGGTATAGTCAATTCTTGTGATGCAACTTTTGAAGTTATACTTTTTCCCGAATACCTTTAAGTTGTTAACTTATAAAATGATAAGCGGTTGTGATCTCCATCTTTTTAGAAGATCTATTACATTTCGTTTCCAAGATCCGAGATCAAATGTGATATATCTTCGCAATCTGTGGTTGATAGGGATCTTTTAAGGTACTTACAGCCGGGGAAGTGAATTTTACTACCAACTCAGTCTGTTCTCTAAAAGACATCAGCCTTGGTACTAGATCTGATCGCAGTCTTGAGAACTTACTTTCATCGTTTAGAGAATCACAGAATTTCAGATTCGCCGCTTGAGTTCCAGCTGTGGCCCGGATGGTCGAGCAAGCATTATCGGCTTTTTTAAGTTCGAGAACTTCTGTCAGCTGTTGTTGGCGGTTTCTAAGAGGTTTGGGTTTAGATTTATTCAATTTAACTTGAGGTGGATTATTTCCATGTTTTCTTCGGTCGTAGCTTTTTTCTTTTCCCTTTTATAAGTGACTTGGTTCCTGCCCACTCCTGATCGGTCAACAGTTTTCCTTTGCGAAAATCCGTGATTGGTTCTCTGTTGTATCTGGTTAGTAGGACGCATAGGTATTATCTCCATCAGGCAGTCCTTCTTTGTATTTCATCTTGATTGACAAATGCTTTTATTTAGGTACAAAGTTTTCGCAACAAAAGCAAACCAAACCAAATGTATTCTTACAGTTCATGGACGATATTATTTTTATTTCATATCGCCCTGTCATCCTTATTCCTGCAATGCAGATTTTCGTTTCCGAGTAATGTCCCCCCGTGTTGGTGTACAAACAGAGAAACCAAAAACGAATGCATTCACTCCCTTTCCCACGAAAACACTTACATCCTCGGTACTTGCTTGCTCGTAAGTGTCCTTGAACTGCATTAAGTTCATTCTATTCAATTCCACTGACATTGTGGATGCATCCACTCATTCGTCGTCCTTCTTCCCTTCTTCTATCAGAGAACCAGTGCTCACAGCAGTAATTATAAATTCCAATCGAAGGAAAACAATTAATTTTTTCGTCAAGGACCAATGCAGCAGACACCAGAAGCATCAAGCGCCACAAAACAGTGTCCCGTACCGTACCGTACAGTACGGAAAAGACAGAATGAAAAAGTTCAAGAATAAATATTGCAAATTGTTGTTGTTGTTTTGATTTGATTGTTTTGCAATACGAAATGGAGGGATAAAAAAAATACCCCATCCTCACTCAAAAAGAAATCCTTAATTGAATATCACTGTATAATTGAAAATTGGATTTAGCATAAAATCGAATTTATTTAAACTTGAACTGTGCATCCATCTGGGTAGCAGGACGATGTCCTGCGGTTAATCGAGTCGACTAGAAGGACAAAAGTCACTGCTGACTGCTGGCTGGTGACGGACAAAAATAACATTGGTTTTTCCAGCTGGGAATTGATTTTTAATTTGCTAATTTCAATGCGAAATGCTGTGTTTTTTTTTTTTTGCTTTTTTGCAGAACTCCAGACATTTGGTCTGGGGAAGTAATTATCCTTTCTTCTCCTTTGATTTACCCATTCAGTTGCGTGCAAGTGCTTACAAATTATTAACACCAACTGTGCTACAGATTCCGTTTCTGGGACTAACTTACCCATTGCTAGCTAATTAAGGAGTCAAAAGGCGACGTTACGAAGGACGATAATTAAGACACATTGCTACGCTATTACATGGCGTAAATTGTCCACTAAACACGTACAAGTAATCGTGCATGGGGTTGGCCCTGTTCTTGAGCAAAGTAAGTGTAGAAGAACTTGCAGAAGCTTTAAATTGTCCTTTTTTTTTTACTGGATTTCGTGATTCTATTTGAGTTTACACTTTAAAACTTTTATGAAACCTAGTCTGTGGGAATTCCACTGGTTAGTTGTATCTGAGTGCACAATTCCCTTGGTGACCTTCTAGGGTGCTAGGGAGTAAACAAATAAAATGCACGTGATCTGGTTACTGAAAGAAATAGCACTGGCTATGCAGTTGTGCAAATCAATGTATCTTTGTGTGTTGACAGTTGGGGTCAGAAGGGGGTCACGGAGATCGTGATTTGTTTGCTTCCAACCAGCAAGGAGGTGCTTGCAATTTGGAGAAAGTTGGGGTTAGATGTAAGACCATCACCTTGAGTTATTTACATTGGATATCTTTCATTTGTGAGTTTAACGTATTTTTGAATATAATGAAATTGAAACGGCAGCAGGTCTTTCTATCTCTCTTTAGCAAGTCGTGATTGGATCGCAGAATAAGCTTAACACTAATCGTTTTCTAAAATTGAGACTTTTTTCAGGGCTTCGGTTGTTAGTGAATGATGGAGTCCAGTGCGATGTTGTTAAAGACAACAGTTGCAGTAGAAAATGAAAATGTTTAGAAATATTTCCAGAAAAGAATGCTCGTGACCAGGAATGGAAACTCGTTGTTGCAAAAGGCTAATGGTCAAGTACTTACTTACTTACTTACTTAGGTGGCGCTAAAGTTCGGGGTGAACCTGGGCCTCAACCAACAAGCCGCTCTAGTTAGCCCGGTCCTAAGCTAACTGCCTCCAGCTGCGCACTGCAAGTCGGTTGAGGTACCCTTCTACTTGTGCGCGCCACCTAAGGCGAGGTCTTCTTGTGCTGCGTTGTCCTTCCGGGTTCCATTCGAAGACTCTACGGGCCGGAGCATTGGTGTCCATTCTTTCTAGATTCCCTACCCATCGTAAACGAATGATGCGCATTTTTCTGACTAGGTCGATGTTGCTGTACAGCTCGTATAGTTCGTCGTTCAATCTCCTCCTCCAAAGCCCATCAATGCAAACTGGACCGAAAATTACACGAAGGTACTTAGGAATGGAGTTAATGTACCAAAAATAAATCGCTACTACTTTGAGAGAACTCTCTAGCAGATCCGAATTAAGAAACATGACCCAAGCTGTTCATGCTGAGACAGGACTTCAGTGTAACCAAAAAGTCGGTGTACAAGGGTATGCCCAAAGTGAGTGTAATGTGGTTCATGGTAGTGAATGTGGTACTCCTAATCCTGGATAAAGAGGGGTTCAGTGTCTTAGCTTATGCGGGCGACATTTCGCCTTAACAAATTCCTTCTTAATGACCTGATGGAGTCTGGTCTAAATAAGTTTGCAAAGTGCTGGTCTCAGAGTTTATCCGTCTAAGAATGAGTTAGTATTGCTCACAAGAATAATGTACTCCTCCTCCAAATGCCAAGGGTTTTGAATTTGAATTTGCAGATCACCTCAGATACTTTGGGTGTTTGAAAGTCCTTCTACTCGTGTAAGTAGGTGTAAAGGCCCAATCTGGTTTCCAGTCCCGGATTCTGAACTGGGTATACATACATACATATATGGTAGGTATCAGACTCTTTCGTCCATTGAACGGAACTGGACACGAATAGCAACATTGCAATAGTTGGGAAGGTTCAAAAGTTATCCTATGTCAGTTTCAAGGGCGCCCTTAGAACCAAACCTACAGTTCCATTAGAAAATATACAGCTTAAATGCTATTCCTAGTTAATCGGACTAAATTGTTATCTATCTGAACGTTAACGTTAAGTACATATAAAACAATGATTCGGGAATCGATGGAGTCCAGAGCTTTTGTTTTTTTACATATGAAGATAGTCAAGCTTCGAAATGCCTTAGAATTGCTTATAATTTGATTCCAGTTGGAAAAACTTAGGCCGAGGACATTTTAAAGCGATTGGTAGAACAGTATCAGAATTTATCCCTTTTTAAAACAGACAATGCATTGTAGAACAACCAGTAGACTTACTTTCGACACCCTCACGATGTTCACTATCTGGTAGGTATCTACCTATGGGGTGCCATGGTGCGTCCTTAAACAATTTCTGTAGCAACTGACAAGAAAGAGTAAGAAAACATGACGCATCTTTTGTGTACTCGTCCTGCTGGAAAAATTAAAGTCTTAGCCGAGTACTTCCTTTAAAATCTTCTAACGATCTAGCTAGATTAGACTTAAGCAAAATGAAAAGCTTCGTCACAGAATCGCATTCCTGGTTGTCCTGCCTCTGGTCCAGTTGGTTTTCTCTATAGTGGTATCTTCACTTGGTCTAAGGGTGATCCTGGTGACCGAGGACAATCATATAACCAAACCTAGCCCAAACCTATGCACATTTGTCCAGGAAGTCTTTGTTTTATTGTGGTATAGCCTCCGATGTGTTGTTTTGAACCAGTGCCAAGCATCCATATCCGAAGTGGACAAAAATTTCATTCTCCCTTAAAAAAATAAAGAGTTCAGTCTGAACAAGTGAAGAGTCTTTGCGAGACATGTTTTTAAGTTTAGACTAAATTGTACCCCATACTCGACATTCTTCTCGTTTCTCTTCATCATGATGACCCCAAAGGTTCCTTGGCTTGAGTTCCTTTGCTGAATAAGCACGATACGTCTTAGACTATGCTGGCTTATATCTTTGATTTGTGGCAAATGAATGAAGTCAGCGTAATGGACTTCTATCGCTATAGCCAAATTTGTTTTGTCGCTAAACATGTTCGTCAAATTGTTCACTGAAGATTTGTCTAGTTTAAGTTTTCGTCTGCATGTAGAGTTTAGTATCCATAGCAGCCTGTGTTCAACATAATGGGAAGAGTTGTCAGCTCATCAGCCTTACAAAATGCTGAACTGCTCAGTCATCTCCATGAAAGGGGGATCGGAAATTTGGAATTAATAGAGGTCGATTTCAAGCGTTTGATACCTGCTTCTCTGTCCAAAAAAGAATGCGGATATCATTAGCAGATAAAGCGTTTTCCTTAAGCCCGAATAAGACTTCTTTAATAGCCATAATATCTGCCTGAAACTCGCTTCATTGATTTGGAAGGTGGAAGGAGGGCGTAAGATTAAGATCTCTGTCAGAGGAAACACCCCCACCAAGATACAGTGAATCGTTTAATTTTCGTAAGGCGTACTCTCCTTCCAGGGTGATCTGGAGGGCACGGAATCGGGGAAGTTCTTAACAAAGTTTAAACGTGGTATAGTTCTTGTTTTCGGAAGGAATTTTAAGTTTGAAAATGTTAAATCCTTGTTTAACCACTGTAGGGTAGCTTCGAGGCGAACTGCTGTACTTGCTGTCATTTGCTTGCTAAGTATGTCTAGGGGTATCAGGTGCAACAAAATACCCAGAGCTGGAGATTTCTCACTTTGTTCTCCACAATTCGCCCTTCTTAGTGCTAAGTATACAGTCTCCCGCATTGTCTGATATTTTTAAAACTAAAGATGGAGTTGACTTCATCTCGCACGTTTGGCTTTCATTCAAAAGTGTTTGACTAATGATGGCCCTAATTAAATCTATTCCACGAGCCATCCAGCATCACTATGCCGGAAATATCCTTAAAGCCGAATACAGCACGTGTAGACAGTTCTATACCACCTTTAATTAAGACCCTTCCTAAACTCGTTATTGGAAACAAAAGCAGTTCGTTTTTTGGAATTCTTTTCCCGTTTAAAGTAAACAAACCAATTTAATTTAATTCTCCATTAAATGTAAAGACGAAGTCAATGTACCTACCAATAATCTCTTCCCACTCCGTGAGTTTTTGGACGACCTACGAGTATACCGTAAAGAAAATTTGTTTACATCATCATTAGTAAAAACGAAAAGTCAACAAAAATAAATTTAATGACCTGAAAAGAAAAAAAAAAAAAAATTCAAATAAACGAAAACAATAGGAACAAAACAAAGAAATGAGTAAATAAAATACATTTTCGCTGAGGACAGACGTTGCTGGGGTTTTTTTCGAGTCAATATTGGCTTTTTAAAGAACTTAAGTCTGATCTGTGGAGTATGGGAGGCTATAGATTATTGGAGTCCTTTCAATTACAATTCAATTAATGAAATGACTGGCAGAAGAAGAAATGGTATTTTTTTATTGGCGATGGTTGCGCGGGTGGGGGACCTTTTTGAACGAAAATTAGCAATAGACTGAGCTAAATACATTCTTAGATGGGCGTCGACTCGGGGAATTAGAGGACAGCCACATGATGAGTTCTGAGAAGTTGTCCAAAATTGAGATTTTTTTTTCTGTATTTACATATTTGACTTAATTGTTAGTGGGTTAGTGGGTGGGTAGACTAAATTCTTTCTTAAAATGGAAATTAATGTTAAAGGGTTTTGGTTTGTACAGCAATTTCTTTAACAGATTCACGATGCATAAGAACTGGTGTATGGTTCTCCGAGCAGGGAGATACTCTTGGTCCTACATGAAGGTCCATTGTGACAAAGCAAAAGAAAATTTAACGGTTAGGGTAAAGAGGAAGAATATCCCGTGTCGGTATTAACGCAATTCGTTCGAAAATTTGTTGTGTCAGTCATGAAGGCACCTATATGTACCTGTAGGGCAAGTATTGCTTTCGTGGAGAAAATCGAACTCGAGATTTTAATCAAACCTGGCACCACTATGATGGAGAAGTCCAAAAAAGTATGTCCGGCAATTCCGTCTGTCTGTCTGTCTGTCTGTCTGTATATGCGACTGCAGCCTAAACGGCTGGACGGATTTGCTTCAAACTTCATATATAGGGTCTGTGGGATATTCCCTAGAGGCGAAATTTTCATTCTAACCTCAAAATTAAGGGTAGTTTACTTACAAGGCCGATTTCAGTTAAAAAGGATTTTCTCGAAAACGGCTCTAACGATTTTGAGAAAAAATTATTAAAGAAAAGTAATAGGCGTTAAAATTTTCTATAATTCACTCAAACATCTTATCTGGCCACGCCCACTTTTTAAAGGAGTTTTTTAAAAAACAAAACATTGGGTAAACTCCTACAATGTTATGACTATTATTCCATCGAAACGCGGAATGCCATGCCTACTTTACTTAGACTTCAATCCTGATGAAATTTTACACTTATTGCATTACGGTGCAAGTACGTACGACCCAGTCGTGCACTTTATTTATTCTTGCTCAAGTCCAGTCAGGTTGGACCAATACAGTGTTTAAAAAGTATTTGGAAAGGTTTTCATTTTCTTCCTCGTTTCTACATCTTTCAAAGATATCGTTAAATAGGGCACCTAATTAATTTCCATTTCTGCCAAACAGGCAGTGCTCCAATTCTGTTTTCGAAATTTTTCGTACTGAGGGAGATAACTCAATCTGGTGATTGCAGGATCAAAACTGCGCGGAATATCACTGTGGCCTGGAACCTAGCACAGATATACCCTGCATGTGACAGCGGTTCGAAATAGTCTGTTTACTTACACCAAATTCGTACTTATGAATGTAAATGTCAATCAGTCCTAAAAGTTAGTGGCGCTACCATGCAGTTGGCTAGATAGTTGGAAGGGATGCCCGAAGACAATTGTACTTTCAATAGCTTATAATTCGTTGCCCTGGTATTAACTTCGTCGTTGTCCTAGTCAATATTCCCAAGCATGAGATGGTCTTTCCCAACCCCACCTTGGCTACATTTTTGTGGTTCAAAATTTGACTTAATCGCATCACGGTATTGAGGCTGTTCAACGCTGATATGTATGTATTCTTGCTTGGGTTGAGAAAAATAAGGTTTGTCAGAAAATTGTTTAACGCCCGGAGATAACCTCCTTATACGTCAGCTGTTAGTAGGAAACACTAGTTTTCGTTCGTACAGAACCTAATTATATGCTCAGTATAGTTTAAGGAACCACCTTTCTCTAAATTACCTCCGAGAAAAGGCTTTGACACTCACGAATTAGATGACTAATATCCTCTGCGATTTGTATATAGGTCATCACAGTATCTACAAGTATTTGTGCTCGATAATCCTAACCTCAAAGCGTGTTGAGTATGGCTGTCCCTACTCTGTCCCCTTTGATCTGTTAGGTATTTGCTTGAATTTTGTTCGATTTATTGTGACTTGGTACTTTCGTTATCCTTTATCACATTGTTCAGAGACCCATCTGACACGGGTCTGCGAACATAATACTCTGAGCATTTTGCGACAACTCCTGACTAGCTCAGAGTTGAGGATGTAAGACTCTGACTGTCAGTGTACAATATGGGGATATTTTTGTTGGATATTGCTTGAGTACGGCCAGGAATCTCTACCTGGAATACACGGCATGTATCCCTGACCATCATTTTCAACCAAAACTTTTTCCTTTTGACAATCCTCCCTATTAGGGCTTATAACTTCGTATAGTGTATCAAAGTTAAGTGTACCAAGACTTTAATCACTTTGTCAGGGCTATCGAGAAAAAATTCCTTTAGAAAGGACCTACAATATATCCTATTTTGAAAAGTCCTGCGTTAGAAGGTAGGTACTTGTAGGTCTCTCGAGTGCAGCTGTGGGTGTTGTGGGTAAAATACCAGAAATGTGAATCAGGCCTGATCAACAAGTCCCGTGAGTTCGTTTTAATCATAATATTCCACCAAACAAGAGTCCCATATGCAAGGACTCTGACTCTGACTACCAATATTTTCATAGAGGGAAAGCACCAATCCAGCGATCTTAGGCTAGTTTAAAGGATGGTATCTTACATTTTCTGCTAAAGAGTACCTACTAGTTCAGTTATTTTTTGGGTTGGCATGCAGTTCACACAGTGGGTGCCGTGGCTCAGTGGCTAGTGCGTTGAGCTATGGAGCAAGGGGTCCGAAGTTCGAATCCCAGTCGGAACACCTAACAGTTTTTTCACGGCCCCACCTCTCGCGAGCGTCTCACAAATATCCGAGAGCACAAATGTCCTGAGAAGGCTTCTCAAATACAATATTGCCCTTTGGACACGGCATTAAAAGTAAGCCCCTTCCATTCGTGTAAAGAATATAACACGCATAACACGAATGGTTGTGAAAGCTAGGCCCTGGGCCCTATCTATCTGTTGCACCAAGTATTTATTTATTTATGCAGTTCACACTCTTCAGGCCTTTTACCGAGGATATTCAAGGCAGATTTTATCATTTCAATTAATGTATGTATAGTGACACTCAAACCTACGTTGCTTAGTGTAGCCTCCTGCTCTGCGAAGTACCTTTGGTGACAGATATTCTTATATAGAGAGCAGATTTCCTTCCGAGTGTGTTCCTAGAAAGAGCCATTGGTAGGCCCAGTTGGTAATACTATGCTCAATATCGAGGGCGCATTTGACAACTTCACCTTTAAACAAGGCAGCTAGTGCAAACTTCTTGCAGTGAAGCCTCCTTTCTAGTTTACCTAAAGATACCAATAACCCGGGCTACTGGCATGCACGATTCGCAAACCTGAATACTCGATGCCAGGGATACGCCTACGTACTAACCCACACCCTACACACTTCAACCACTCTCCCCGCGAAACTACCGTTAAGTATTGCTTCGCGGGGCTGGTTAGCACTTTATGCTCTTCTTAACCTGTTCGACGTTTCTTGTTCTGAGGGGGCTTCCGTTTGGGTTTGGTTGCTCTCCCTGAGCCTTTCCAGCCGCCGAAGTTCCTTTATGATCACCGCTGCTGTTTGTTTCACAGTATTCCATACTGCGTTCGATGTCATCATATGGTTTACGATGTTCTCCGGATTTGGTATTTCTCCAATTATTTCCTCAAGACCTCTGCGTTCTAAGCGAAAATGTGGACACTGAAAGAGCACATGCTCTGCATCCTCTCTGGCCTCTCCACAGTTTGAGCAATTTGGAGATTCATCAAGCCCAAACTTGTTTAGATACGCTCTGAAGCAGCCGTGTCCGGTTAAGAACTGAGTAAGATAAAAATCCACTTTTCCGTGATGCCGGTGCATCCATTTATCTATATCCGGTATAAGTCGATGGGTCCATCTTCCCTTCGTTGACTGATTCCATCTTTCCTGCCATGTTCTCATGCTTCGCTCTCTTTCTGTCAGCTTAATATCTTTGACTGGAGCAAGGGGTTCCTGGATTTTGGCATCGTAAGTCCTCTGTAGCTCAATAGCCAAGATATCCGTCCGAAAAGCGCAACACACTCTCAGCGCGCACAGTCTGTTGACGGAATTAACTCTTCTTGAGTGGGACTTAATTTTAACTGCCTTTGCCCATATTGGTGACGCATACATTATTATTGACTGCGCCACTCTTGACAAAATTAGTCTCCTTGGTTGTCTGGGTCCTCCAAGGTTTGTCATAATTCTGGATAAGGCAGTACACACCCGAGCAGCTTTGTCGCACGTTATTTCAAGGTGTTCCTTGTAAGCTAGCCTAGCGTCAATCATCACACCTAGGTATATGATCACCGGTTTTGACGTTATATTTTGGTTGCCTACCCTGATGGTGATTGTTTCTCTTTTCTTGCGACTGCTTACTAGTACTGCTTCCGTTTTATGTTCAGCGAGTTCTAAACCGACTGCTATCATCCACCATCTCACTTTTCGGATACATTCGTTTCCAATGTTCTCTATTTCTTCCAGGTGTTTTGCTGTCACTACGATTGCGATGTCATCGGCAAAGCTTATGATTTTTGCCTAGTTGGGGATTTCAAGCCTCAGCACCTTATCATACATAAGGTTACACAAGATAGGACCTAGTACCGATCCTTGTGGTACTCCGCCAGATATGTGGTACTGTTTTACCCCATCGTCGGTATCGTAAAACAGGTACCGTTTCTCGAAATAATTGATTATTATTTTGATTAGGAACCCTGGTACCATCATTTCACTAAGTGAGTACAAAATATGTCCCCAGTTTGCAGAATTGAACGCATTTTTGACGTCCAGTGTTATTACAGATCCGTATTTCTTTGCGCCTCCTCTCCATCTTCTGCCCTGGATAGCATCTTCCAGGATTGTGGTTACCCTCCGTATAGCATCGATTGTAGAACGGGCTTGTCTAAATCCATACTGTTCGTGTGAAAGTCCCCCGGCTTCATATATTGCCACCTCCAGCCGTTTGCATATAATTTTCTCCAATATTTTACCCATTGTGTCTAACAGGCATATGCGACGGTATGACGAGGGCTCATCTGGCGGTTTTTTCCCTTTGGGCAGCAGCACCAGACGTTGTTTCTTCCACTGGTCTGGAAAGACCCCTTCGGTTAGACACTTATTATACATTTCTAGAAATGGTTCCGTGTTTGTTTTTATGGCTAACTTAAGGGCCTTGTTGGGTATCCCATCCAATCCAGGTGACTTATTGTCATCGAACCGTTTGCACACTTCCAAAAGTTCCGTTTGCGTGACGGTTGTGATATCATGTAAATCCTGAGGTGCTGCTATACGCTCTGCAGTTCTCTGCGGTGGAAATAATCCCGACACTATTTTTTGCATTAGCAAAGGGCATGAGGGCGAGGGTGCCCTAGTGGTGCCTTTGAGTTTTGCCATGACTGCCTTATAGGCTGTACCCCAGGGATTAACATCTGCTTGCTGACAGAGTTCTTTAAAGTTGTCACTTTTGCTTTTCCGGATTGCTAATTTCAGGTCTCTACGCCTATCTTTGTATTGCACCTGCAGGTTCTGGTGGGAGGGCAAACCTCTGGATCGCTGGAACAGTCTTCTAGCTTTATGGCACTTGCTGCGTAGCTCTGCTATCTCTTGGCTCCACCAATATACTGGTGGCCGGCGATTTGTTGACGTTTTCCGGACCATAGATGCATCGCATGCTCTCATTACATGTTTCGTAATCTCGGCAGCCATAGCATTTGCTGTTCCTGGCCTTATTGTAGATTCTCTAAAGATGAAAGTAAAAGAATCCTCGTCTAATGTGCCTATTTTCCACCCCATTCGTTGTGCCTTCTTTGGTGGGAGTTCCTGGTTGGATCTTTTCTGGTCTATTTCAAACAGGATAGCCAGGTGGTCGCTGTGAGTGTACTGTTTACTTACTCTCCACTTGGCGCCTCTCGCTAGGGAACTGGTTACGAAGGTGATGTCAACTACGGAACCTACGTCGTTTCTGCTAAAGGTATTCTCGCTTCCCGTATTGAGCAGCATGACATCTAGTGACGATACCGCTTCGAGTAGTGCCTCACCTCTTCTATTGGTTCGCGGAAGTGTGTGGCCTGGTTTACCTGCTTTAGGTATTAATACAACTTGCACTTCCTCCCTTGCCATAGCCTAGTAGCCTACCCTTATAGGTGAACTCAGAGCCAGCCACCTAGAAGGGCGCGAAGGACATTTAGGCCCTTGGACCCACACAGATTAAACTAAAAATAAAGAATTAACTTTAAATTTATAACTAAGTTGCTTGTACTAAGTATCAGTGTATCTTTGAAAATAATTTAAATTTAAATCCCACCTTTAAACCTACTTAAAAGCAATAAAATCGACTAAAACCTAAGCCCTACAGCGGTTTATTCCAACCACACGAAACTTAAGACTTCTTGAGTACTCCTATACGCCGCACATATTCCTTGTGAATCACTTTCGTTCATGCTCCACCTTCCCCTGCCGCCGTTCACATAGTGAACTAAGAGTCTTTACTCTTAATAATCACTAATTAAACCTAACCTTTCTGTGTAAAGTTTTTGTAGTTCAACCACAAAATCAAAACTAAATCCTTTGAAACCCAGATAATCAAACATTAATTATCCCATTTACTCCTCTAGGACAAAACACGAAAAGGGGTTGTTTCGGGAATTGACTTTTTTTTTTGTTTTGTGGTGCGCTTCTTTAACCACATTCGTTTTACCAATTTAACGCGTATCTCAAGGTTAAAGCAATTTAACCTCCTTTTGCGGGTTAATCCACTGCAGACAGACATAATAATTTTTATATACATACGTACGTACACGTGTTAGTATAGATGTATGTACTACAATTTTTATGTTTACCTTTAGCGTGTTTTTATGCCCTACTATGGTGTAGGGTGTATTATTCTTGTGACAAAAAGTGTACAGCATACGGAATAATTAAAGGTGGAAGCGCAAAGAAAAATGTAAAAGTTATTTCAGTAGTTGTATCGTTTCAGAGTTTGGAGGGGAATGTATCTATCATGTCCTAGAGGGTAAAGCAGTAAAAGTGCAAAGGCCCCATGATTCTGAAAATGTCAATTTTCTGTAGGCACTGTGTTCAATAAATCCTAAACCCTAGGCGAACTAGTTGTGAGGTCGTCGAAGTAAGCACTTCCCCAACTAAAGTTCCTAAACTTTACAGTATACTTCACTTCAAAGGCTGTCCTGCGCTTATACCAAGGACGCGTTTTGATACATGGCTTCAAATGCTTCATCTTCGCCTCGTCGATATCTTTGGGAAGGTGTTAACAGCTAAAGTAGCATTACGGCTTCGGGAATCCTTGCAACTGGGTGGTGGAAATATGGGACACCCAAGGATTCGAACCGCCATACCACTATTCCTAGTAACTCGGACTGTACTGACCCTTCCTTATCTGGACTTCACAAAGTTTCTGGAATCGGGAGAACGTTTAAACGAAGCTGCATGAACTGATATCTATACAATTGGATCCAAGACCATGTTTGGAACTTATAGTATCACCACACTGTTGAATCACTGTATCACTTCAAGCAGAGATTCACAGCAGTTCATGAAGCCAAGACCTAGAATTCGATTAACTCGACAGAGTACAGTGCTAGTATTTTCTACATCGATAGTCAATCTGCGATATTCAGTGGCCTTGGAATCGCCAATAATTCGATCCAACTTGGCAAAGAATTTCCATGGATCTGTTAACCAGATCACTGTCAGGTGCGACGTATTCCTGTTCTGGATTCCAGGCAACAAGAATATTTCTAGGTACGGAGGTGCAGACCTATGTATATCTCCTTGATATAAGGTGGAACCATCAGAACATATTAAATCGATAAAATTCCATTTAGATACCGAATTCATTAGAATGGTAAACAGTATCAGCAGTTGCCTGTCTTCTGCACAAATCTAGCCAGAGCTGGATTATGGGAAAACCAGGTGGGTTATTTCCGCTAGTAGGCCAAATCTGAGAAAGATAGTTTTCTCCCTCATGGTGAACTGTCCGGTAGCCAAAGGCTTGGTGCTTTGTCACGGATTTCTGTTAAAGCTGTACAGATGAGGAAGAGGAGGAAACCATGACACATCTTCTTTTACCCTATGGGAGTACACTCATCAAAGAACAACAATCTAGCTAGACTAGGCTTAAGCAAAAAGAAAAGCTTTGTCACAGGGTCAAATTGGCTTAGTGATTAAAGGTAGCCCTAAACGACGAACATGCTCGCTGAACTTGCTCGTGCTCGCTATGTCTATCTCGTGTAGGGGCTGGTTAGCGAGCCGCTCGCTGTTGGCGAAAAATTTCGAGTTTTTCGCGTTGGTTGGCTTCGATGTTCGCCGTGTAGGGCCATGTTCGCGAGCAAACCTCATTTTTGCTGTGAACGCCGTCGAGTTCATATCGTGTATATGATCACTTTCGCTTCTTTATCGCACATGTTCACGGTATGAAGAATCAACATGCAACATGAATGCTCGCCAAATGTGTTCGTCATGTAGGGGATAACGCAAACGAGCAAGTTCGGCGAGCATGGTTGCCTGTCCCATTTGGAAAATTTCCCATTCTCCGGTGCTGGCTACCCGTTCTTCTTGGTGTCACAATGGGCCTTCACTTGTTCTAAGTGTGTCCATAGTGAACGTGGATAACCACCTGATCCAACGCGCACTTCCAACTAACCAACCAACCAACCAATCAACCAGTAAAGGGATAAGGTAACACACAATTCAATTAGAGGAACTCACAATATTTCTGTATTCGTTACTGGCAACCATATTTATTTGCCTTCGAGTACTTAGGGCTGAATATTATTTCATTTTGTTGGCGGTTCGCACACGATATGGATTGGCTTATATTGGTTGTTATTTCATTGCGATATTTTATTCAAATCGCGCTTCCATTTGGCTAACGATTATTTAAGTTTTTTTTTTTTGATTTTATTTTGGTTGGTTGGTTGTTTGTTGGCTTTCTATTGATTACTTGCGACGTTCAATCAAAATATTGGGCCTCTGTTTATTGTTGGTTGCTGCAGGTTGTCTATTTTTGTGTGCTGATTTGATTTATTCGTAGTTTTTCTTATATACTTTTTTTTTTTTTTTAGTAAAAGCCGATAAAGTCAGAAAATGTGGTTTATAGGAGTGTAAAGCCGGGATATTGGCATTATTTTTGTTACTGTGTATAGGTAAATCGGGTGCTGAGGGGTTTTGGCAATTTTATTGTTTGCTAATGCCTCGGAAGAGGTTGTGAAGGTCGATATGGGAAGACATGTGGCTTATTGACTTTGAATAGCACTTTCTCAATCCTAAATATTTTGCTTTCCTTTAAAACCGACCTTTGGTCTAAACCTCTAAAGGATAGTTTAAAAAAAAGTCATGTGAAGGGATAATCGCTATATAATCAGTGTGACAAAGATAAAATAGACAGCTTTTGTTAGACTAAAGTGGCTATAAGTTCCTAATTTCCGGAGTCAGTTACTGAAATCAGTTTAATGATTCGCTACTATTTTCTCACCGATTTCAAGTCTAAAAATTTGTCCAACTAAGCCTCGGAGGAGTCTTGACGTGAGGTGATCATATTGCGCGCCAGAAACGTGTTAAACGTTCATCGAGAGTTTGGGAGAAGAAAGGTTTGATAGTTAGGATCGATAGTTTAAGTTCGATTGTACAGCAACTATTTGAGAGACTATAAGGAAATTATCAAATCTTGTAATAACCGAGATGTAGCTCATTCGAGAACGTTTTTATGAGTCTTAAGGCAGGTCCTCACTTGTCGAAAAAAATTATCAAAATTATCGACTGTCAGGACAACACATAGAAAACCGGAGTCTACGGTGAGTCGGTTACTACATTAAAGCAGCGGATCCTTTACTCTTTAAAGCAGAAATGAACAGGGTTGGGTGACAATCCAAAGCTCAGTATTAACCTTCTTCGTAGACAACCTGTCATGTTCCATAAAAAAGTTGATGGGTACCGGTACTACAACTTGTGGATGCAGTGTGTGTTGTTGAGGAAATGTACATTTGCACATATCAGTAGCTGGAGTAAATCTTTTCTTCGGGATCAGGAAAGTGAAACTTTTACGATCAACCCACATAACACTTTTAATTTCTGCAAGACTGACTCAAACTGACTGAGTCATTCAAACAGCCCGCGTTAATGGATTCTTAATCAAAAATGTTCTATGTTGGTACATCTGTCAGAGTTTGAGCGCCATCTTTCGACTTGTTTGTTGACAACAGCCAAAAACATTAGTTGACTTCTAGTTCTTTCTCGAGACAGTTATACTTTCGGATGTTTGTCAGACGCTCGCGAAAGGTGGGGCCGTAAAAAACTTTTAGGTGTTCCCCGACTGGGATTCGAACTTCGAACGCACTAACCACTGAGCCCACAGACAATTGCCAATTTTTACTATGAAAAAAAAACTAGCCATCTCTCACTCAACAAATTTAGGTGATATGTTGTCCGTGAAACACGTCCAGTACAGCTTGTTCCAAAAGAGTTGAATTATCAGAACGTGTCGTCGCATCATCACAGGTGACGAGACTAGGTTTTAGGAATATGCGTGCAAACCAGCCAAACGGCATCAAAGTGGTGCCACTCAAATGAACCAAAAACGAAAAAACTCGTTAAAGTCGCTTAAAAGTCAAGATCTTGGTCACTGTTTTCCTCGATATTGGTGGTGCTGTTCAGAGGATTATTTTAGAGAGATTCATCAACATGGCTGATCTAAGATGGTCCGATTTTCGAAGGCCTAGGTTATACAAGACCTTCTGGCCTATGTTAGATCAGAGAAAATCTGGAAAAATATTGAAACTGTGTATGAGCTATGGGCTCACTATGGTGCCTAGTGACTTATGATAAACTCATAATCCTATAGATACTACCTACCTACCAACCTTCATATATACATAACTACCTTCCTGCCAAATTGTGCTGAGTGCCTCACAGTGTAAAGTTGGTTGAGACCGTCTTTCAGAGTTTTTCTTTCCTAAACTCTACATAATTTCGTCTCTTTGTAAAATTTTGAGGTAGAATGATGTAAGTGCATATCTAGGCTTTTGGAAAGGGTTCGAAATATTTTTCAAATCTGCCACTTTCCACGCGCACTTGTTCAAACCTTCACTCTTCCAATTTCTCTTTATTTTATTCATAAGTATTCATAAGTATAGCCACGCCGATTTTTTGTAGGCGTTTTCATTGAAAGCCGATTTTTTATGATTTTTTGGATGTAACTTCCTCAAACCTTTGAAGTTATCGAAGTAATTCAGTATGCGACGCCCACTTTAATAGAGCTGATTCGAAGGGTAAGGTATTATACTATTCATTCCGTCTTTGTGTGTTTTTTTATCTTCTACTGATTAAGCTTTCACGGCTTGTAAGGACTTTTGTGAAACAAAAATTTAGCTTTTCATGCTTCTGCGAATCCAAGAATGTGGAAAAATTTATCACTTATACAGAAGAACAGTCCTATCAGCAGTTGCCTTGAACGTATTGTCTGTTATATTTAGTAGGTCTTATTTAGAAGATTGTATTTCAAAAACATATAACATTATAAAACTACGAGGATTACTAGAATTGTAATGGTTTGTTTTAAGGGCCGTTAGATAGCTCTCAAGTAAAGCCAAATGATATCATTCATTGTATGCAAGGTTATGGATTCTTTAAACAGCAAATATTAGAAAAGTCTCCAAAAGTTTCCAACATTTTCAAAAACAGTCCATTTTAGCTAAAAAGTATGCAAATGGACAAATTTATGAATCGGTTTGGTGTTAAATACTTTTAACTTTTAAATCAGATGCAAGTCTCTTTCTAATTAGCGTCTGTAAACACAAAAGTCTCAGAACACTTATTGAATTCCATCAACTCTGCACCACACCACAGCATATGTATATACAGGTACAGTTGTTGACAATGTGACACATTTTCACAGACAATCTGGTTGATTAATTTTTCCCCGTTCACTGACCTGACAGATATCCTGAATCTTTGATACCCACCATTCAGAAGTAAACCATAGATATTTCATGCCTCCCATCGGGTATCCATCTAACTGCCAAAAGCGCACAACATCAGCGTAACAAATTTTAATTTCCACCATAAACGAGACGAGGCACGAACACGATATTCCTTCGCTTTGCCATTTTATTCGTTTCGTGTGGTAGCTCTCCTCGTTGCAGTACTGTTGTTTTTGTATCTACAGGAGATGGATGCGCTCGGCTACTAATCCGACAACGGTTTATTATTATCCTAATGAAATGCACACACTGAATAAACTATGACTAGTTTAAGTTTCCTGGGTTTCCGACTCGTTATTTCTCCCTCAACTGGAGGTTCGTTTTAATTCAGTGTTCCACAGAAATGAAATTAATTGTTTATGTTAGTTTTTTAAAAAAAAAAAACAACAAATTAAAGTAGTTTTGAGTAGGGTCGATGGAAATGTGTCAGAATGTTTATATTTTAACAGAACCGTTACGGATTCTCGGAACTATAAAACTTATGTAAGTAAATCAACATAAAAGGCTATTAACCCTAATTAGAGATGCAGGAATACGGCTTATTCGGGCAGAAGGACGTTTTTCTCGCTTTGAAGAACCTCAGGAGTAGGATTAAGAGTGACTTCTGTCATAGGACTGCTTTGGTCAAAGAGACTTGCATGGTGATATATGTACATCATTAAGAGGTTTATTTGAGGTTTTGGAATACACCTTGGCTTCTTAGTCAAGCATTTTATGTTAAACCGGACGGTGATTATTCACCACAGAAGAAATTAAATGTAGAACTCGTCCTTAGTACGTACTCCACATAGCCGAGGTTTGATTTGGAGGAGGTGGTCCGTAGCTTCACAGACTTTATTGAAGGTTTCTTTGATTTTTTAAAAGTCTCGCGTTAGCCTTTGAACCCTATACAGGACCTAAAAATATGTAATGGAGAGCAGGATTAATGTTAGGTCTTAATGCCTCAAATGTCTACTGGACTTACCATAGGCTGTGCTAATTGGAGTACATAACAACTAGCTACTTGACGAAAAGCACAGGATTAATGAATTCTGCTGATTCGTATGCTTTCCAGTAAACTGAACTTAATATGGTGGAACTTGGATTCTTCAGTCTTTTTTAAGGGCTAGTTCTAGGCTGTTGTGTTGGTAACAAAGATTAGTATTGCATATCCTCTCCCTTAGGGCAAGATTCAGTCACTCTACGCCCACGGTTAAGTCATGTTAGCATTGTGACTTTTCTGAACAGAAGTGGCATGTTCTGCAGTTCTTAACAACATCAACAGATATTGTAAGGAGAAGGAAAAGTACTGTGCCTTAGTCGATAAGCTGGTTCTTTGGAACTCCAGCATGTCATAACTTATCCTTGGGGGACTTCCTTCGTAAGTAGACAGGTTCAATTTTTGTTCGAGTCCGGGCTAATGGATTCTTTGAATATTTACGGCAGTTTTGTGTCCTTGAGCACCAAAAGTTACCTATTTTCATCATTTCTGACTTTTCTATAAAATTCTCACAACAATCTCGGACTGCTCAGACATTTGTGGGAACCAACAAGGTTCAAAGCGTGACCCAGCGCTATTTTCTTTCTAAATTTACTATTTTAGGTAAAGCGGCGCTGGACCGGCCTGCTCCCTTTGACATTTTTGACAAGCAATTGCCTCCTAACGCAGTTATCCAACTCGAATCCTAGTTAAGTGGTCTAGCTATCATTGATCGCCTTAATTTCACTCTGGAAGACACCGACTCCATCTCGCCGATCTCAATATTTGACCGAAATTTCCGCACGAGCATTCCTAGCCGAATTTAATGGGTCACTGGTTCATCTCCAGAGAACAGTGCAGTCCACTTCTTTACGGACGGCTTGAAGACTGATGACAGAGGTTGGATGTGGCGTTTTCTCCGACAAACACAAACTGAGCATTTCCTTCTCAGATCATTTCAGCACTTTTCAGGCGAAGGTTTCGACAAAATAGCTAGCCTTGTCCTAGCTAAAATGTAATGCAATACCTGTAAGGGATATTAGCAATTTTCCTGACAGTCTGTAATCCAATCACTGGAATCTTAATCTTTCAGTTCAACGTCAGCTTTAAACTGCTGGTTGTCCCTCCTGAAGATGTCTGAAAGTTGAACCTATGTTGTGAGCTGCGCCAGAAAGACATTACAGGTTATTACAAGGATCCCCCTCGCTATATTCAAATTCTTGCTAAAGCTGAACGCTACCAACTGTAGCTGTAGATAGGAAAATCTTTCTACTTAAAGTATTTCGAGACATATCTTGTCTAGGCTTGATTTGAAACGTATTGCAGAGTTGGTTATACTGAAGCGATCACAGATCAGCCACGTTATCGGTATTCTCACTAGACACTCTTTGATAGGCTAAGAAACCAAAAGGCAGACCCTCTTTTCATATGACTTCTGCTGAAGCTGTCCTGTCTGTCTCCTATGGACTTGCCCAGCTCTCCATGAAATGTTACTCCATCTAGGAACTCTTTTCTTTAACAATCTAGCCGAACTGGAGTCACTAGACATCACGAGCGTTCTTCGCTTTATTAAAAGCTTCGTTTGGTTAAAGTAGTCTTGAATAGCCAAATCGTGTGATCCTCCATAGCACCTTTATTGGCCAAGGTGTGTCTCTAACCCAACTCTAACTATTTCAGAAAAGGACTAACTCATTACACTACAGACTACATTACGGATTTAAAAAAAAAGGAACCGAAATACCAATCAATCGATACGCTTTATCGTAAAAATCCCCTTATGATCCCCCAGAAGGAGACAACCGTTAAAGTACTAGCTACCTACGAACATAAAATCAAAACTGTCCTCCTTAGCTTACATTTCGTCGTCATCCCTAAATCAAAGACAAACATTATATTCGTACCTCTTTGAGGACCAAACACACTAGGAAGAAAAAAAACCTTTCAAACCAGAGATATTTTTCTGTCTTGCTGACGTTTTGCTTCATTCTTCATAATGCGACGAAAAGTGCATAAAACTTCCCAAAGGAGCGATCACAACGGACCTGTGGAAATAAAACCCCAACTGACTCCTTTTCTGTTCCTTCCTCTGGCATAACAATAAACTCTTTTTTGCATCCTTTGTTAAAAACGAAAAAACGAAAAAGTCGACACAATAAAGGAAGAAAAAGGCGAAAAAAAAAATAGCAAACAAATCATCAACATATTGAATAGAGGCAAAGCATTAACCCGAGCAAAAAGGACAAAGGGAAAGTAGTATAAAGCGCCTGGACCACCACCGCACACCGGTACGGCACCACTGAAAGGAGCTTAAGAATTTGATAAATGTTTTTCATGGCCGTGGTCGCCGTCGTCACCATCAGACCGCATCAAAATTGCAATATGCTTAATAAAGTAAGAAGGACGAAAAAAATGGAAAAAAAAAGGAAATAGCAGATGAAGGAGAAGGAAAACAAGAATTGAATAGACTTCTCAAGATTTAGTGGTCGAATGGAGTACGAGTATAGTTTTCTTATACTCCTGCGCTCTTAGGATGCATTGCAAGGACCTGGGTGCTTTCTTTTTTATTTTCTTTTGTTTATTATTCTTTTATTTTTTATGTTTTGTCGGTCACGTACACGTTTTTGCATCCACTTTATCCTTTCCGGAAGCTTATTAAAATACTTTTTAAGGACACAATCCTTTTTCTTTCGGATAATTGGTGTTCCCGAAAAGGGCTAATTAGAATGGACACGTTTTTTTCGGAAGGGAATAAAGGGATTGTTACTTTGCATTACTAGTGGCTACTACTGGCAGTACTATTTCGGAATGGTATTTCACACTATTAAAGATTGCTACCTAAGGTTACTATTTCCTCACTTAAGCGGAGCTACAGTCCGGGATGAATGAGGGCGACTCAAGCTTTAGGTACTTTCCATTAGTTTCCCACACCCATTTAGGCTACCCCGTATCCACTCTGAGACCTAAAGGCTCATTGTGAGTCCGCTGAGTAGAATCAGACACACTGGCTGACTCGGGAACCAATTGATTCCTGTTAACTCTGCAATACTTGCAAGGGACTTGGATCCTACAGTCTGTAGACGACGTTGCTGTAAAGCAGGGCAGTGGCAAAGTAGATATTGGATTGACTTCACCTCTTCCTTATATCCGCAGGATAACATTGTGCATAAGTCTCTGAACTTTAACCTCTATTTGGCGAGCGACTCCAATGGCGCAGTGTCCATCTGATTAGAAAATCGATTTAGTGTCAGAATACTATTTTTTTCTCATTTTGGTTGAGAGGTGGTACACTTTAGATGTCAGATTTAGCTTCATTCCCTATTATAGCTTCGATTCTGTTCATTTACGACCCTATCCTTCCCAAAGCAATGGCCTTTTCGTTACCTTCAATATTGCTACTCCCGGGAACTTGATCGAATGGTGTTCAATGTGGATCAGTGGGTCACGATATTTCGTAACTAGGTCTGATTAACAAAAAAAAAATCCAAATATTTGGTGCAACGGGTGAATATGAACCCAGGACCAAGCTACAAGTAACCATTCGTCTTGTGCATGCTATATCCGACAGTTATACTCTCGGAAGGTTATCAGACGCTCGCCTGGATCGAACCTGGAACCAATTGGTTCGTAGTCCAACGCATTAACCACTGCCCACCAAGGAAGATACTTGTAGTTACTATAGGAAGGAAGGTGTGTGCCTTCTATGAATCCGTTTTTGGAAAACAAAAACTATTCTAATTACTTTGGTTAACACGCTCCTGACCGAATTTTTGCCTGAGACACGGCAGCCTTCCACTGTCCTCGATTCTGGGCACGCTGTTTCCAGATGTTCAAACCGACCGCTTTGGTATCAACTATAGCTTGATCCTTGAAATGAAAGTTCGGTCTTCCTTTTCGTCTCGAGCCTAGGGACTGTTATTGGAAGGTGACCGAGCTACTGTAGTAGCCGAGTTTTGAGTTTTTGGACTACCTATATCCACATCTTGTTACAGTTCATAGAATTTATGATGTAGACTTTCGTGTTGGTGAATTTGTTGACGAAGCCCTTCCAGGTTCACCCAGCCCTGCGGACTATCTGTTTCAAGACAGGATTGAAGATATCACATCACAAGACATCTCCTTACCAAAATTTGGAGCATGTTTGGAATAGTTCCGAGGAACTGTTCCTAAATTGCAATTTCCAGAGTTACGCGGCACATCAGTTTGTCGGGATCCCGAATTCGATCATATCCTTGTAAAGCTCAAAACCATCATTGCTGGTTCGACTTGAAATTCGTTGGCCAGGATTTGTCTTAGTTCGAAAATTCGGTCGAACTAGATTGATACGTACGTACTGATTAGTGTGTTGCAGAAACGTTCACATATATGCCTCATTGACTCCCACACTAGAATGACTGCTTCTCTACCTTTTTTTCCTTTTTTACTTGCACCTATACCTATAGGGCAAGTATTGTATTCGTGCAAAATTTGGAACTCGAGATTTTAATCAAACTTGACATTACCATAATGGAGAAGTCCAAAAAAGTAGGTCCGCCAATGCCGTCTGTCTGTCTGTCTGTCTGTGCACGAGGCTACAGCCTAAACGAGTGGATGGATTTAGATCAAACTTCATATATAGGGTCTGTGTGATAATCCCTAGAGGCGAAATCGGAATTTTCATTCTAACCTCAAAATGAAGGGTAGTTTACTTAAGGCCGATTTCAGGGATTTTCTCGAAAACGGCTCTAACGATTTTGATTAAACTTCATATTTCAATTAGTCTAGTTAATTGCAATCAGATGATGTATCGTGTTGCTTACCAAAATTGGCAACAATGGTACTTTACTCATAGCCAATTTGACAAAAAGTCGATTTGTAGGAAAACCGTTCCAATGATTTAATTCAAATTTAATATTCGGACTAGTACAAAGTAATGCAACATGATGGCGTACCACGTTTTGGTCTAAGTGTGATACAACGGTACTTAGGACCAAGGTGACTAAAAGCCGATTTGCTTGAAAACGCCTTCAACGATTTTATTAAAATTTTCACATAAGATTAAACGTCTCAAATCCTATCAGGAACTGTATCACATTTTTGGCCAAAAGTTAGTGTAACGGTATTCTTCGCGAAATCGAGCAGTTGGAGCCAATTTATTCGAAAACAGCTCCAACGATTTTTATTAAATTTTGTATTAGAGCAAGCCTTTTTAAACCCTATGAGATGGCATACAACGTTTTTAACCAAAACTGTTTTAAAAGGTATTTTACTTATAGCCAACTTCATAAAAACACGCTTTTCTCGAAAACTTTTCTCGACCGTTACTGTTTTATTTTCATATCTAGGCTTCTTTTACAAAATTCTATAAGATGGCTTACCACGTTTTTCGTCAAAATTGCTTAAAATTTCACTTCTCTTACATCCAGCTTAACAAAAACATCATTTTCATATCATATTAATAGGGAGATATGAATTTTATCCCAACTCCTACCTACTGAACCGATTTTCAAAATTATATACCAACAAATTTTCCTAGAACACAGCTGTTGTCATGGAAACGTTTTTTTCCTTACGATACAGGTTTTGATTGGTGCGCACGTGCTACTGGATTTCTCTGAAATTTATTTTTATTGGTCAAAAGACAGAGAGAGAGAAAGAAAATATTGTTACTTTTTTAGGGACTTGCTTTGGGTTTTCGCATATTCACCGGAGTTCAAAGGCAATGAATTTATGGGCGAAATTGAAGGAAAAGTAACGACGATGATTAATTTTCAAAGAGCTTTATCAAATCCTACAGATGATATCTAACGTTTTTGGCCAATCTGTTTAGAACGATGGTTTACTTATATTCAACTTACATATATATTCGTTTATTTCTTTTTACCTCAAATACACACAAGAATTTGAGATATATGTAGGTGCAAGTTTGTACGGCCCAGTCGTGCACTTTATTAAGCCTTTCGTCATTAAAACTGTGATCTCTAGATCGTTCTCTGTGCTTTTGAACTCTCATTCTGTCCGGCTTCGGAATAGGACTTATAGGGACTACTAATATAGTCCGACATGACTGTGAATCTTTAGGAGATATATTTCCTACCTATAGCTGGTGTATTTCCACAGGATGGGTTTTGTAAGTCTGAGAACGCCTTTTGTGGCAGAACCTTTTATGAACAATTTTATAGGAACGGTATGAAGAATCATCCTTCCCAGGTTTTGTTCTTAATAGAGCGTTTTCATGTAGCTCTTCGTACCAATTGCTCTCCTTTATGATGATGGATCTGATGATTGGTTTGTACATACCCTTACATCCAGTGGATGATGCGCGGTTGCAATCCAGCAGGGAAGATTGTGTCCATATTCTCTACATTCTACACTCTGGTCGATGTCTTCCCGACTGACACTCTATCCAAACGGAAGCAACAATCGCAGGAAGAATTTTTCTCTTATAACAGGCTCTACACTGTAAAACAGATCTGTGATGACTAGAATCTGGGTGCAGGGTTACTACAGTTGGACAAGAAAGGACTTGCTAGTCAATTGCCTTCTTAGCCTAAAGAAGCATTGATTGGGAGGAATAATGTCTACATATCTGTCGAAGGTGATTCTGTGCACATGTTAAAATAATTTACCATTTATGCATTAAACTATTTTGGCCAAGTTTTAGTACTAAATACCATATTAAGTACAAATTTCGTTTGAGTGGTTACTCAAAAGCCGATTACGAACTAAACTTCTAACAAAGGTTTACTTATTGCCTCATGCGCCTGTGGGAGGATGATCGGTTTATGGAGGAATGCGGGTAATGCGAGATTGTCTGGAGGTGTTATGTTGGAAATGGAATATGGATGTAAATGCTCGTACACCTCCAATGTTCATGTGAACATGTGAGCATGACGTGTGAAATATGTTGCACGTTCAAGGTCTTCTATGCTGTCTGGGGACGTGTGCAAATTTGCTGATTCGACATTAACTTGTGTAGAATCGAGTGCTTCTTCAAATAGCTGAGCCTTTGGAAAGAGAAAAAAAAAATTGAATCACATCAGGACCTTGCATTAAGCCTATATGTAAGGATATAGGGGTGTAATTCATTACTGATGTCTTAAACTTGGACAAAGGCAATAATAAAGGCTATAATTGCCTCATTAATTACGAATATATCAGTTTGTCTGTGATACCAATTTCTTCTTGTGGTATACAGATTTGAGATTGATTTTAATTGAAGCTACATTCATGCCATTATGTGTGGAATAGCACATCACTCAAATGGGCTTCGCTGGCAGTGCTTCACGCCGTCGATCCAATTTTTGATGACTCGAATGTTGGCATCGAGCTCATCCAAAATGGTTGGCTTGTTAGCTTGGGCTAAGGACTTGACGTAGCCCGAAAGAAAAAAATCAAATGGTGTCAGGTCGCATGTTCGCGGCGGCCAATTGATGAACGCTCGCCGTGAGATGACCCAGTCGCCAAATTTCTCCTTCACAACTTCGAGCGTTGCGTCGCTTATATAGCATTCCGTCTTCTTGGAAGCACAGCTCGGATATATTGATGTTGTTGAGCTCTGTCCACAGAAAGTCGGTTAACACCGCTCTGTACCTGACACTATTCACAGTAACGTTGGGCCCCTTTCTCATTTCGAAAGAAATAAGGTCCGATAATGCCCCCATGCAGTCAATGTGAATGCTTGGTCTAACACTTGTGAATAGTGTTTGCTTCGCTGAGCCGAAAATGGGTCTCATACGAGAAGATGAATCCGGATCTCCTGTCAACATTTCCAGCGCCCAATTAGCGAACGTACGACATCGTCTATGGTCGTCCTGCTTCAATTCTTGCGTCAGCACAAACGGATGTAGGCCCAAATACAAATGCAAAATAAGCAAATAAGGTTGGCTCTCTGGCGATGCCCGATTTAGCTGATCGGCGCCAAATCGACATTTCTGGGTCTCCTTCGATATTGGGTGCTAATGCGGCTATGTTTTCTTCATTGCGCACCAATATCTGTCTGCTTGGTGGCTTAGGGTCCAAAAATGTGTACTCACGCTCAAAGTTTGAGCAACGATGACGACCGACCCTACGACAAAGTTCGCGTTGCACATTTACAACTGCCCCGGAATTTCGAAGATATTTTTTAATAATTTCCGGACGTTCGGCAAGGGTGAAGCGATGCATTATAGAATGGCAAACCCTCTTGAATATTTTGACAGCTGAATGTCATTGGTAACTTTGTCAGCTACTAAAACATAACAATTGGATAAAGAATAATTGATATCTGGTCACCCTTCTGAATGTTAGCGGTTAGCTGAACCCAAAATATTATAATTTCTAAAGCCAACCAGGTACATGTTTTCAGTTTCTACCATAGACACTAAACTCTTTCACACCCAGTTGAATCTGAGCTTCATGAATCAATTTGGTACTGCAGTTTCTAATAGCACCCTCCACATCGAAGGTTATATTTAGATACTTTTAAAATATTAATAAAGCTTAAATTTAAGAACCTATTACAAATGGACAAACATTCATAAGTGACTTTGTCGAATCGACTTAAAAACCAACTCACTTCAGAATTTCAAAACATGTACAAAGTTCTTAAGTGCCTAAGCACACAAATGTGCACCCAACGTGACTCCAATTCAATCAGGAACCACACAGCTTACCTTAAATCTATTAAAAGCCCGCACAAACTATTTTCAAAAACTCATCCTTCCAATAGATTAAACTTCCTAATTTGCAGTAATAAATACACCCATTCATCCACTTACTGTATGCAGTCCATAGCAGGCAGGATGGGAAACTTACAATTACGTCAGCTTCCCAGACAATTCATAACCAAATGTCAGATATATGAGTCAAATAGGTATGTAAGCCATCTTCTGTTCCTTGGAAAATTTATTCTACCTGCAAAGCCTTCCTAACCAACCAAAGGGTGGCTGGAGGTGTTTGCGTCCGGGAGGGTATTTTACATAAATTGCACCAGATGAAGATGAAAGCGCACAAGACTAGAGTGTAGAGTTGCATGCAACCACTTCACCTCTTTTGGACTTGATTAAATTATTTGTTGAGAAGTGAATTTCAGGAACACGACGGAAAGTGCATACTTTTTAAGGAACTCCCCCAAGAGGGGTAATTTGCATAAAGTCCAGGTGAAAATGAGAATGCCCCTCCAACGCAACGTAGCAAAGGAGTGGGCTGAATTTGGCTAAATATTCTGCATATGATTGGCCACTTTCGTACGTGTTGCCTCATGATGATACAATGTAAATTGCCGGGCTTAGCCGGGATACAGTGGGCGTTTAATATATTCTGACATAATTTGTATTATCCTAGTCTTATTTATTTACGGTGCCAGCGAAGAAAAACGGGTCGATGGCTCTCAGCTCTTAACTTGTGGACTCATTATCCTTTAGTTTGTTGTAGGACAGTCATAATAATTACACAATTGGTGCGGTTAATCCTTGCTGTACAGAATACCGCCTACCACTTGATGTAACATGTCATTATGGATTCAGGTTAATATTCGATTATTATCGGGCAGACTATCTTGGAACCAGTAATTTACGGGAGTGTGTGCTTATGTTTTTCTGCTGGGTAATAAGTGGCAGTAATAATCGTTATGAGAGCGTTTATGGGAGCTTATTGTATGTGCCAGAGGGACACGTATTTTTTTTTTCTGATCGACGTAATTTGGGAAATGTTCTTTTTGTTTTGAAATTTTGGAGACGCTTTGGTGTCACCTACCTTGCAGATGAAGAATGAGACTCTTTCCGAGTAAAGCTTTGACTTAATGGGTGAAATATTTTTTTAAAGTTGTCCACTCACTAAATCCACTAAATCCATCAAGACTGCTTGTTTGTATGCATCTTTCGAGGTTCTGCTAGAGTTTCGTTTCGGTAACTTGGATTGTGAGTGGTTGTCTTGTTGGTATTCGATTAGACGGCCTGAGGTATAAGAAACCTTGGTCGTGGGGTAAGTGTCGAGCAGGCTCATCAAAACTCCGGTAGAAGTTATACCAATACCATACTTTGTCTTAGACGATGGAATACTTTGTTAGTACATCCCATGACTGCTATCAACTTTTGACCACTTAGACCAGAAAAGAATCATTGTACTGACAATGTGTCTGGGAATCATCTGCTCTTTGCACGATACAGGTAATATTAGCTGCGCAGGAGGTTTTGAGGTCGCTTGGACCATTAAATAAATATGCACCTAGTATGACCTTCCTGATGTTGGAGAGTGCAGGGCATGTCCATAGGAGGTGACTTACTTACTTACTTAGGTGGCGATACATTCCTGGGTGGACCTGGGCCTCAACCAATAAGCCTCTGCAGTTAGCGCGGTCTTTGGCTAACTGCCTCCAGTTGCGCACTCCAAGTTGGTTGAGGTTCTCTTCCACTTGTGCACCCCACCTAAGGCGAGGTCTTCCTCTAGTGCGTTGTCCCTCCCTCCATCTTAGACGGCTAATGCGTACTTTTCTGACTAGGTCGATGTCGCTGTACAGCTCGTAGAGTTCGCTGTTAAATCTCCTTCTCCATAGCCCGTCAACGCAAACGGGACCGAAAATCATCCAAAGGATTTTGCGTTCGAAACGACCAAGGATATCTTCATCCATCTTGGTTAACATCCATGCTTCTGCACCATAGAGCAGGACTGGGATAATGAGGGTCGTATATAGAGTTTCCTTGGTGCTTCTTGACAAGGGCTTACTACTCAATTGCCTTCTTAGGCCAAAGAAACAGCGATTGGCTAGAGTGATTCTTCGTTTGATCTCTGAGGTGATATTGTTGTCAGAGTTTATAGCGGAGCCGAGGTATACAAAGTCCTTAACTACCTCAAAGTTATAACTGTCTATTGTGACGTTCTGTCCAATATAGGAGGTGACTAATAGTCTTTAAAAGTCCGATGGAGCTGCTTGCATTTAGGGTCGGCCAGAGCATTCCGCGGTGTGGCATTGGTTCATTTCCTGGTATACCTTCATAAAAACCTTACCTTATGCTATGTTCCAAGGACCTTAAGCTCTCGACAGCACTTCACAAACTTCGATTTTATTTCTGTACCAGATATCGGTTTTGATATCTTCAGGTGGTATTGCTTTCATTGCAGTTCCGGTCCTCCGCTTAGAAAAATCAACTGTTGTTCGGGAGTTTGGCTGATTGAGATATGTCTAGCGCATCAGAAATTATGTGTACCTGATTGTATGTACACAGGTATCCAATTTGGGCTCATCAGTATGAACTTTTGTGACTTCTGTACTTGGTCCTTTTCTGTTTTCTTATTCCTCTCTACTTAGACAGAGGGCTTCAAAAATTAGAATGGGCTGCCATATAGTCTGTTTTTGATACATTCTCCACATACTCATAGTTTACCCCAAAGCGTTCGGGTACCATTTGTCCGAATGTCTTATCCCTAGGCTTGTCCCATATAAGGTTTCTCGGCTACTGATTCAATTATTTTTATGGGAAGAGTATACAAGAGCCTTCAACATTTCAAAGAGTGGTAAGAAAACACCAGCGTGAAGCATTCCGGAATCAGTTAATTTTACTCGATTTTAGCATCAGACGAATCCAATTAAAAAGGCCGCTACAAAGTACTGTGTAGACTGCTGAGCATCCTTCGTTACTTAAAGGCTTTAAAGCACTTAAAAGACAGTAGATTGTCGATACAACCTTATGAGAGTCGCAGACTTTTCTATGCCTTAGGCTAGTAAGTCTCTCACTTGTCTATCAAACTTTTTTTCTTAACTAAATTGAGTACGTAATATTGATATACATATGTATGTATGTACTTACGCAACGATGTTGAAGTGTTGCAACAGATCAACTTCATGTTACATGAACTATCCCAATGGCTATGAGTGACCCCACTTCTGGCCGATTTCCATTATTCACGTAGCAAGTAAGTTTAAATCACCGTCTGTTCGAAACCCTCGTACATTATCCTTTCCTGCTGACCAGTCTTACACTAACCTTTACCATTTTCCAACCAGACAGAATCAGACGCAGCAATTATATAAATCCTGCGGACGACGAGAGCACATAAATCGTATTAGTCTTGATAAAAGAGGTATGTAGTAGGTACCATTTCGCAAAATGTTAATAAGTCCTCCCGCATGCCCTCATTGGACATCCTTACCATAGATAAACTCTCCGAAGACAAGTCATTACCTTTTACCTATCCAAACATCTCTCTAACAGAAGGAAAAGCAAAACCGAAAACTAAAACCCAACTCCTGCTCAAAATAACAGGAAATTCGAATTACAATCAGTAAATACCAAACAACGAAGCCTAGTTACCCAAGCTACATGCAGCAAAATCCCCAACCCGGAACCGCAATTAGACGAAATATAATTCCATCCGACACGTAATAGCACTCTGTTCCACATGCTGCACGACACAGCTACATGAGGCAAACAAAAACACCGTTAAATGAAATCTCCTCCAGCGGAATCCAGGATTTTCTTTTGTATCCTTCCCTCTGTCACACCATACGACGCCCGCAACCCGCAGCCCATCGACCGGATAAGCTCAATTCCTGCACCCGAACCCAAGCCCGCCTCTGCAAGCGAACCAACCAACACCGCCGCCGCCAACAGCAATACAAAAGCCAACATTCTTGCATGGTACTTCCTAATTGATTTATTGGCATTCCTGTGTGTTTCACTTATCCTAGCCCGGCATTGTGTTATGGATTTGTATGTGTTTCATTATTTGTCGTCGTCCTCTTTCGTTTTCACAAATACGCACATACACATAAAAATAGGAACCGAGGATGAAATACCTGAAGCAAAACGCAAAAAAATGCAAGGACCATTGCGGATATTTATCCCACAGAACAGAATATCTATAACGATCTCGGTGTTGATAGTTTCCCTCTACATTTTGTGTTTCTCCTTTTTTTGGCTAACAAGAGTCAGTGGGCTAGGATACGGATTTATAGGTACATACCTAATGGCTAGAATGTGCAATGTGCTGGATAACAGATTTTTTCTCTGTTCCCATTTTATGTGAGAGTATTTCACTCAACGGCGAGTGATTCACGCTTTGTGAGAAAATAAAAAATTTAAATTGACAGATGTGAGGGAATTCGTTTAGCTTTTATGAGAGTGTGCGGTTAGATGAAGTCCTTTTTAATGGGGAGGACATGATGGCCAACAGAAAAATGTTATTTCTGGATTTACTTAAGCCAATGAAATACATCCTCTCTCTTGGGCTAATATCCTTATGATGTCAAATATTCGGAATGGTCCGAAGCACACAAACAAAAAAGACCATTCTGGACGGACAGCAAGTGTGTCAGACGACATTTCATTACCCCTTCCGAGGAATAAACATTTGAATGGACGATATCGACACCTGTTTTGGCACCATTGAGTGATGCTAATTGAGAATATGAAAACATGGCCAACACGAGCCCGAAGATTAATGTGGGAATTAAGACTGACCACACGATTTTCATCGAATGCAAACAGAAACACTATTGTTTTAGGGATGGCTGTAAAACTCAGTTTATATCCTTCGACAGCTGGTTGGTAATTGTTACAATTGTGTGGAGCTCTGGTAAATTATCTAGAATATTATTGCCACTTGGCATTATAGGAAATGGAGGCATCTGTGTATAAAGTCATGGTAGTAGAGACCTAACGATCATATTTTCCTTTTCGTCCTTTGAATACGCTATAAATCACTCGGGCTTGATGGGACGTATCCACTAAAGCAAAAAAGCAGAAGCGTCAATCTTGATACAACTCTGAACAGCTTTAGAGCCTGCAATAGTTGCGAAGTTGCTTTAGTAACGAAGTTGTCTTTGTTTCTACGTTATGGGAAGTTAAGCCCATACCCATTAGCTTAGCGAAGAATAAGGTTTGGACTTATACTGAGATCCTTTAAAAAAAAAAGAAAGTTATAACAAGCGTACCTTTTAAAGGCGCAGCCTTTGTGAGTCCGTTCTTTACATCTACGAGAACGGCAGTGGACTGTAGAAAGCGAGCGAAACTCTTGTAATGTTTGTCGACTTAAGCGATACCTTTGACAAAGTTTTCTCTGATTGACCATGCTGTTACTTAGGAGGCTTGGTATTGTAACAAGTTTGGGGTACCTTGAACCAGGTAAAGTTGAGCCGGTTGTTTGCTATTTGTTATTTGTTTTGTTGACCTTTTCATATGGATGAGACTGATACATTATGCCACCAGGTTAGATTTACTCCAAGAGACGTACCACCTCCTTAATGAAGAGGAGTACGTCCTTAGCATGAGAATTTCAATTCAATTCCTATGACAAACGCATTTCTGTATGGAGAATATCATCCCCTATATGCTCGGATGACTCATCATATTCCAAGCAGAACCTATATTCCGTATCTGACCTCAATGGCTTGTGAGAAAGCTTACCTTGCCTAAATTCAAGATTTCCTTGTAGGAATAACGGGTAATTCATAGTTTGGGTTGTCTCAGCTTCAGGATATTTTTCCAGTGGACACTTATAACCGCTTCGCTTTATACGATCAGTTGCTTATAAAGTTCACTTTCCTTGTATTCATTGGATTCATTATATTTTTGACTATTCTTTCCTCAAACATAACATTGTTGTAAATATCGCCCGCTCCTAATAACGACTTTATTTCTTCGACCCCTTCACCGTCGTTATAAACGACTTCCCAATCATCAATCAGCTCTGTGGCCTTCTATGTATCTCAGTCAGTCCTAGGTAGTTCATCTGCTGATTGTATATAATGCAATTATTTGATGACCCCTAAGTTCTGACGTGAAGGCATCTACCGAACCAGAAGACCCTTGTTGCCAATTCATGGCGCACTTGCTATGCGAATTTCCACTTCACAGAAATACACTGAAGTTCTGTCTGTTTTTGGGATCCTAAATCGACCAATCTTCTGTTAGCGATTTGCAAGGATATTTCTAAAAGGTGCAGTAAAGCACTAGGACATTAGAAATTGTCGTGCTTGGCTTACCTCTAAAAAAGTATCGCCAAGTTATCTCCATGACCCGATCTTTAAAGATCGACTCGAAGATTTTCAATGACTAGACACCACAAAAGGGGGAGAATGGACTCCTCCGTAGGGACGTCCTTTAGCTGCGGTCACACTCTGCTGGTTCTTCGGAGGAGGTAGTAATAATTCGACTTTCAACCACAGGCCTTGTCCACTTTTTCCTTCGACACATCTGCTATTTTGCTTTATTTCATCGAGTCACAGTAATGATCATTAGACTAATTTTTGACGTGGTCAAGACCAGGCTTATTCTTGATCGCTTTCCATTGATTCAGGTTGATGTACTAGAAGTAGGATACTAGGCATCAGTAGTAATAGTCAGCCTATACTCAAAGCTATGCAATATTGGTGTAGAATGAAGAAAAATGATGCCTATATTGCTTTATGATAAACTTAACCATACATACAATGCCTACCTACACTGCCGGCCAAAAGTTTGGAATCACCTTCTCATTTTTGCGTTTTTTGTATTTTTTGTCGTCAAAAATTAAAATAAAAGATATCAAATCTGTTTTTTATTAAACTTTTATATCTATTTGTATTAATTAAGCATTAAGGCTTTAAAAATTCATTCAAAATAACAAAATAATACATACTTCACTCAAACCTTTTTTTCATCGAAATAACCACCTTTTGCTTTTATGACTGCTGAACATAGTCTGGGCATCCTGTTTAAAAGTTTGTCCATTGTTTCGATGGAAATGGTATTCCAAGCTGCATTAAGAAGCTTCCATAAGTGATCATTCGACGTTGGGCATGGTTGGCGAACCTTCCGATCGAGCTCTTCCCATAAAAGCTCTATTGGGTTTAAATCTGGCGACTGTGCTGGCCAAGTCATGTTCTGCATCAAGTTTTCTGCCTCCATATCAGCCAAGAACCCAAGCACCACAATTTGGAGCTGTGCTTGGGACCATTGTCTTGTTGCAGGACGAAGTTTCTCCCAATTAATCGCAATTCTGATGGTATGGTGTTGTGCTCCAGAATGTCTTTATACCCTTCCTTGTTTAAGATTCCTTCGATGCGAATGATATCTCCAACTTCACGAGCACAAAAACAACCCCACACCATAATGGAACCAGCTCCGTGCTTTATAGTTGATACGACACAGTCTTGCCGCATTTTTTCCTGGTCCGATCGCCTCACATACACTCGTCTCTTTGAGCTAAAGACCTCATATTTGGACTCGTCAGTCCATAGCACCTTGCTCCAGTCCTCCATCGTCTAGTTTTCAAGCTCTTTGGCCCACAACAATCTTTTATTCCAAACTTTTGGCCGGGAGAGTACATAGTGAAATTTTGTTCATATAGCCCATCGAAGGGGAACAACAGTGTGAGCAGCCATTGGACTACATACGTATCACACTTGATCACATTTAGTAAGACATAGATAGTGGATCTAATATCCTGTGATACCTCGAGAACCAGAAGGGATCTATAATGGCTTTAAGTCATCTTTTAACTTCCCACAGTCATTTATGTTTATCAGACGCTCACAGAGGCTGGTACCATGAAGAATCTTTGATGTCGAATAGGAATCGAACTTCTAACCTATCGTAATCTGATGCACTGACATAGCTTGATTGTCTACCTACATATTCTTTTCGTTAAGTCAATAGGGTTTCAATCGTCCCCGGTTTAAAAAAAATGCTTTGCTACCAATTCGATTTGGAGATAAGTGCCCTTGTGCCGCCTTGTCCTGTATAAGAGCATGAATATGTTTAGGAGTTAGGAGGATATCCTTTGGTAGCTGGAAATCGGGGTGGTTCGCTTTAAGAGTTCTATTCGACTTCGATTTAAACTCGGAAGTTCCCGAAACTGGCGTAGAGGCCCCAACTAACGAACTGCTTGTTTAAGAAGATTTTCTGTAAACCTTTACTAAATTGCCCATGGAAAGCAATGCATAAGTGATATGCCATATACTACCTGTTCAGGTTATTATCCTTGTCCTTGTTCTGAAAACTCCATCAAAGCTCCATCAACATAATGAAAAATCATAGCGAGTTCAGCGAATCTAAGCCCGGCTCAAGTGTCTTGCTTTTACTGCACACTTGCTGGAGGATAGGGAAATACTAATAGGTCATGGTCCTTGGGGTCACCAGGATAGTTATTAGTTGTTTTGGTACCAGTATCTCGACGATTTCAATCTAGGCTGACAACTAGATCTGGCGACTTGAACGGTTTGAAGTTCTGTCTCTTTGTTGTCGAGCACAATGGTATCATACCTTTGAGCTCAAGAAGCCCTTCGATCTGTGTCCTCTTGACATATGTATTTATGTCCATATGGCTCTCAGATGCAAACGAGTATGTTTGGAGCATTTCAATTGTGATTCGTATTCTTTTAAGGAAGAATGACTTTAAAACAATTTTTTCGAAAGATTTGACGCAAATGCCACGGGGCTTTGATAATCAATGCTAATTGATGCAAGTTAATAAGCATATTGGGTTTGATTTATTTAATTATGTGTACCCTGTGGTATCTGCCGTAAAGGTGAGTGTATGATATGATCTGTATGGCAAGAAGTCGCCATACATCTTAAAAGGATTCGCTTTCAGTTAAGGTGCTTGCAATTGAGGTTCTCTCATTGCCTACAAAGTCAATTGTGGATTTCTTATTAAAAGAAGATGTAACTAGTCAACAGTCCTTCCTGTTCGTTACCACCGTGGTTAGACTAACCCTTTGCAACTCTGTCCGATGTCCTTGCTGTGATGTCGACGTGAGACTTTTGTTGTAGTACGTCTGTGTAATACTTTTCAATGTAAAGCCGGTGAATCGATTTTCGGCAAAACGGAGCAATTAATTTGTAAACAGTCGACATCCTATTGCGTCCTGAAATTAATTTTCAGTTCCGAAGAAAAAAACTCGACACATTAACTATCCGCTCTAATTCTCTTAATGGTTATGGTCTTAGCATTGTTCAACCAGGACTATCACACACAATTTCGATATTGAAATTGGAGCCAATATACTCGTAACTGTGTTGCAACTAAATTAATTATACAAATCTCCCGGCACCACATTTCACTTCAATGAGTTACTAATTGCATCAACTTGTGCAACAATAAGCTCATTCTGTACACAATAGCCTAAGTATTTTCCCTAATCAGAATCATTCAAAATTCGAAAATCAGTTGTACCAAAAAACATGAGTACCTACCTAGTACCTACACAGCATCCGCCCTTCCGCTGCGCTCTGGTTCGCTTTTCCGGTTCCATTTGATTGCATTCCCGCAGCAGTAGCAGTGGTACCAGTAATTAGAGCTCAACAATAAAATTTATTTTGGAACAATATTTTCGGATCGAATCGATACCGAAAACCAATGGCTCTTCGAAAACCAATGACTCGGTCCAGCAACAATGTTGCTCTGGCATGCAATTGTGCACGGAACCACCTGTTTGAGGGACGAACAGAACAGTCAGTCCCCCAAGCTGTATATTGGCAGAGAAGAGGTCAAATCCTATGGGTGTAGAAATTCAGATTGCAAAGTGTTTTGTGTTTGTGGATTGGATAAATTAATATTCAATAACGTTATCTTCCATAGCACAGGCCGCTGGCGGGCATTCCGGAGGCCGTCAGAATCAAAGAAGGGAGCAACAGAGCCCGGTTGGCCAACAACAAATCCATCTCTTTTGGGGGTGGTTGGGGTGAATTTGTGAACTGAGTTCGATTGGGAAAATCGTTCACGTCCGTCGTCCTGTCAAAATAAATACCCTCTCACTCTATATCTCATCCTATTCTCCTTATGTCCTGTGCACACAGAAAATGCCACCGAACTATTGTGCGATGTAATTCAATTTTACTAGAACGACAACGTTTATGAAGCAAACCACTGGCACCACTACTACCTCCAACCGGAGTAGCTCTCTGGTATGTCAGAGATATTCAGAGGAAAGCAAAGTAACCATCATCATCATCATCATCGTCATCGTCATCATCATCCTCATCCTCATCCGTCAGGATAAACCATCATTCACATCCGTTGGGTAGAGAAATAGTTTCGAAATGCAAATTTTCCTTTGGCTCGTCAACGGTTGGTATAAAATACGCAACCGAACAGGGGCGGTTGGTGGCGGGAGGACGGCAAGATTTAAAGAAGGGATCAGGTCAGTGATGGCGGTTTTTCGTCTCGGGTGACATGGGCAATAAAAAACATTTTGACGTACGCAGTTTTTTCCCATAAATGAATCTGGGTGTGGGTGGATTCACCAGTACGAGGATATGTCCCGTAAAAAGTGAAATATTTCAGTGTATTTTGAAGTCCATTAAAGGAGTCCTGTCTGAATGCCGGCATATGGAATGGAAGATTAGACTTTAGTTAAATTAGGAACTTAAAGCAAGTAAATCCGTCTAACTCATAATCCGTCTTAGTCCACTTACATACATACTATAAATAGCTAAGTATAAGTACGTAACACGTCATTTAGATTTCGAAGAAGCAAAGGGTGAACCTGGAGATCTACTGATAAGCTTCTTCAGTAAGCCCGGCCCTTAGTTGACTGGCTCTAGTTGTACACTCCGAGGCGAGGTCTTCCTTTACTGTACTTTACCTCCGGGTTGGATTCGAAGACTCTATCGAAGACCTATGACATAAAATATTAAGGTCTTGAACAGAATCTCCTTAGTTGTTTGAAATATGGGTTTTAGCCTAAAAGGAATTCCCTTCACAGCCCAAAGGAACTGTCATTAAATATCAGAATGTACAGTAGAGCCTAGGTAGACAAAGTTCCTTACTGCCTCATAGTTAGGTACAGTTGTTGAATGTGAAGTTCTGTGTCCCTTCTTGTTGGCATCATGTACTTGATTTTTCCCTAATTTTTGCAGTTTCAGATCCTGAAGATAAAATAACAAAAAAATCAATCGGGCCCTAGCTTCTCACAGCCGTCCTTGATGGGCGTGTTATATTCTTCACACAAATGAAAGGGCCCTACTGTTGAATGTATGGTCGGAAAGGTAATTTTTGTTTCGAAGAACCTTTTTTTTTTGTGAGACCTCCACCACTTTTTTATATTTTTGGAAATCCTACCAAATTCCAATCTAAATCTACTCACTTTCCTTCCATTCAATTACAAAAAAAAAAAACCAATGTTAACTCAAAATCGCATCCTTTAACGATAGAAATCAGGGAATTGTAGAGTGTGAAGGGAATATCAAATGGTTTTTAAGCCTCTGCAGAACTTTTTGTAAATAAAAGTGTACGACTGGGTCGTACATACTTGCACTTTAATACTATAAGTGCACAATCTTGTCAGAATTAAAAAGCAAGTCCTTCTTAGTAAAGTAGGCGTGGCATTCTGTGTTTTGATAGAAGTAGGTATGTAATAGTTTATACGATTTCTTGTATTTATAAAAACGCCTTAAAAAAGTGGCCGTGTTCATATAGGGTGTTTGGGTGAATTATAGAGAAATTTAAGACCTACTACTTTGCTTAGATAATTTTTTCTCAATTTCTAGTAAAAATTTTGACAAAAAATTAAGTTTTTACAAAAGTGCAATTCCAAAATTTGGTACGCCATTAACTTCCATTTGTTTACATTTGAAATTAGAATGAAAATTCCGATTTCAACTCGATGTATGAACCCATAGACTACAGATATGAAGTTTGATTACAAATTCGTCCAGCCTTTTGGGCTGCAGTCGACCATACAGACAGACAAACAGAGGGAATTACCGGACCCACTTTTTGGACTTCTCCATCACATCGAGGTTAAAATCTCGAGTCCGAATTTTTTCACAAAACCAAAACTTGCCCTTGAGATGGCAACTCAAAATGGCACGACTTGTTACTTAAAAATTAAATTTGGAAGATATTCACACAGAATAGACTACCACAAACGTGTAACACGTTCCATGAATAGATACTTGAAATTGAGAAGCCCAGACATCCAGAAATCTGCAATCGTCGATTATTAAGTAATAATTGTACTGAGTTAGTCTTACATAGAGGTAGAGGTAGCAGCCAAATTGACAAGGTTGGAGTCGGATATAGATACCAATACGAGAAACTTTTGCTCTAGCCATCTATTCGAAAATCGCCCTAAAACGAAACTAGCAATGAATGTATTAAATTTTGAACTCTTTGGCAATGAATGATTGCTTCCTTACAGAATAAGGATATTAATTCATTTGGACAGACCACAGTTTTCTTAAAGATCTGCTCTGTAAGTGAAAACTGTGTTGAACAAAATTTCCAGAGGCTAGCGCATTAAAAAAGGACTGAAAAATTTTTCCATAAGCTGTAACCCTCGAATATGAGTATTTTTCCAGTGTTAACGAAACAAGTTAATTAATTTTACAGCCATTTATTACTTTTAAAAAAATTTAAAAAGGATTCATTTTATAAATTTACTAAAAACGTTTTGTTACTTCAAGGCCATTCGTTGTCTCTTTTTTTTTGAAGAGTTTCCTCTTTGATTCCTAAAAGTCCCGAAAAAGTCGAACTTAAGTTTAATCTAGGAATCATGAGCAAAGAATAAAGTTCAAATTTTGATGTAAAATGAGCTTTTCTTTAAGAAAAATTTTATGTAAATTTTTAGTATTTTTTTTCATTACTTTTGTACTTTGTACTTTTTTTTTACAACTTTCCTACTTTTTTTTTATTCTGACTATCTACTACTAACACTTCTTTTCCAAGTCCCATGACTGCATATCAATTTTACTCTCGGATGTTTGTCAGATGCTTAGATGCGAGAAGTGGGGCTGTGAAAAGCATTGGTGTTGTCTGTTTCGAACCTTGATTCCTTAATACTGAGTCACTGAAACTACCTAAAATATTTATAATTTGTTTTTATTTATTTATTTATGACTGAATTTTATTAAATCTTTTCATAAAGTGAACAATTAAATAAAAATATAAAATATAAATGTTTTTTTTTCAGTTTGGTCTTCAAAATCGAAACTACTTGAGAAGCTGTAGAAAAATATTGAAAAACAAATAACTGTGAGTCCACTTTTATATTGCTTATATTTTTATGTAAGAAGATACTATGCTATTGTATACATATATGTAACTCTTCCTAGTTTTTCCTTATCCCTGCTCGACTGCTTTTGACTTAAAAGCCTTTTGTCTGGTTGGTATTGTGTTCGATTTCTTGGAGTTCCTTAAGTACGAACTAATAACATGACCACCTTACGTTTTGATGGCTACTTAACTACCGATAGTAAAGCTTTATCCCGACTACTGAATTGTGTTGTCAAGATTAATAAAGGCATTTACTTATCTGTCGCACATATGTATATTGAAATACATTGTTGCATCTGGATATGGATTCCGAGTACTTTGTTCATAGTTGATACTCTGTTTTACCAGTTCCTTCGTAAATTCTCGACTCGTCTGTTCCCTAACCATTTCATCGTGCGGTTGGTCAGTGTTGCGAAACTTCTTAGGAAATTTCATCTGAAAATAGATACAGATACATACCTTGAATCCAATGTATTTTGTATTACCAAACTTTTTGCCAGCACTTTACTCAACCCCAAGGTGCAAAGGAGTGTGTTCCTCTATGTTGAGGTTGAGGTTGAGGTTGAACAAGTTCGTATTGCCTCAGTCTGTTGGTCTTTATTTCGGTCGTATTACCCAGAAAATGAATTTCTTAACTTATATGTCATAACGTAGTATAGGGTAAGATCTTGAAAAGGTTCTCCTAATCTTAGGAATATTGGTGCTTTTCGAGGAACTGGGAGTTGTCTACGTCTCTGTTTTAGGAGTTTTAAGTAATAAGGCTTAAGCGATCTTAATAGGGAGGAAAGGTACCAGGGTCAGTTCAAGGTAAACCTCGATGGACAAAACGACAAAAAATTACGTATGTTTTCGATTCTGGACATATGAATTTGCTGAAAAGGGGACCAAGCTTGCCTAGTGTACTCAAGGAGTGGGCAAACAAAGGCAATGCAGATTGATTTGTTGGACCACTGTTTTACATAATCAAGCGCTGTGTTCGCTTTAAGAATTCTTTTATAAATGTGCAAACGGAAATTGTGGTTGTCCGTGGAAGTTTCATTAGCGTGAAAAGTAATTCATGGGCATTTTGGAATGTTGAACTCTGAGCAATTTTGATCCTCACCGGATCCAATTTTGACATGAGAAAATAAATTTTAAAAAATTAGGCTTATCAGCATAGAGAGAAACGTGGTAGTGTTTTATAGCTAGAATTAATAGAAGGGGACCTTGATAACAGCCTTGAAAGAGCCGGAAACTTAACCGGACCGTCACCCAAAACTTTATGAATGCTTATATATACAGCCATTTCAAAAACATGATTTTACAACAAATGGCAGATTTACTGGAAATTACTGATTTGAATCAGTCAGCCGATCTAGAATGATACAAGAAGAGTTGGCGTTTGGTACGGTGAAATGGAGTGATCATCAGATGAAATCCCCTTGAGTTAAGGCAGCTAAAAGTAGCGATATATAAGGACATCGTTAAGGATTTAATGCTGAATCGGATAAATATCAAGTTGATAGAATCGATAGGTTGGGTCCGATGAATGTAAAAACGTATGATATAGAATTCGAGAAGAAAAAGACGTGAAAAATTAAGGCTCTTATGAATGAACAGAAGGACTCTTCGACAATGAGAACTGTTCATAAGATGGGCAAGTTCGTCATCGCGGGAAAACATTAAAAGTGATTTCAGTTAGGGCCAAGATATCAATGGGAACTGAGGGGCAATGCAATGTTGTATTTGGCAGGGAAGGGAATGAGACGTTGATATGTTGACATTTGGTGGGCAGCTATGAAGATTCGTTGAAGGTGTAAGACTCTTTTGGTGTATACATACATACTTTCGAAAACCATTAACGTTATTGGGCACGTTTTTGGAAGTCAAATTGTAAATCTCATGATACCAAGGATATACAAGTTCCCTAAGAGTAGGTAGGGCCAGCTCAAAGCAGACAAAGTCAGATTTATCGTCGATCGTCTTTAGAGTTTACTACCAAAGGTTTCCTTTTGGATCGCCTGTGAGTGTGACACAGTTTCCGGCTTGTTCCAGCACCGTCCTTAGTTGTTCCAGTGTAATTTCCACCCAAATGAGTCTATCATAAGGTATACTATGTGCATCATTACCCCTACTTCTCCTCCACTGTTCTCTTGCTAAGGAACAAGATTTTAGAAGTTGTTACAATCCGTGTGTGTCTGTTGCATGATTCTAAAGAAAGGACCATCTCGGCTAGTATTTGTTTAACCTTATTAAGGCAGTTACAAATAGAAAGTTAACAAAGTCCAGTTCTTTCTCATTACACCGGGACGATCTGTTCTTCATAACAAAAATTAGTGTACAAATATTTTAGGAAAGACTACTGCCTGGACCGACTTAAAGAGAAACACGGGCAAACGTAAATTGTTATTAAAAACAAAATCTCAATCGTTTTTTTCTGGCCTAGGTCCGAGAAATAACAGAAAAGGTGTAGTCATAGTGAAATAAAAAAGTCGACAAAGTTTCGTTGTCAGAAAGGAAAAGAAAAGTCACCAACTTTTCCTAAATAAACATTTACAATCCAATTTAAACGCCAAAATAACATCAAAGTAGCACAACAAAAGCATATTAACAGGATAACAAAATAATCACAACAGAAAAGAAAAGCGAAAGGAAAACAAGAAGAATCCAAAAACAAAATAAGAACCAAAACACTCTACTTCACTGCAGGATGCCGACATCGCGCGCTTCCAAAAACTTGGAAGGAGAATCCGCATTCCTAACATCCCACTTGCCATAAAGTACGAGCAGTACCAATAGCAACCACACAGCCAGGACCACGACCATGACAACGACACAGCACTGTTGGATCCATAGGCAAAATATTACCACTTTATCAGCGCCAGGATACGTTTACTTATCGAAACTGCTTTTCGCATTAGGAGAGGTATTGTGCTAGTACTTGTATGTGTACATGGCAAGCTTAAGGTAAGTGAATTTAATTTAACGTGTGCTCAGTGCCTCAAGGCAAGACTGCTTTAGACGTGAACAGATGCACAGAAGAAGCTGGAATCGGTTTGGGTTGGATTTATCCTGAAAGGAGATATATGTACTCAGCTCATAAGTCTTTTATTGTTGGTCCTGCGGGGTTAGTTGTAATGCTAAATACAATTGTCGATTTTAGTTTTTTTTTTCTTTTTTTTTTTTTGGTTTCTTTTGTAAAATGCGTTTAAGTGTGTTGTACCTGGCACCGTGTCGTTGTGAAGGTTTTATTATGTGTAGTTGTTTTTTTTTTATTGTGTTTGGGAAGTGCCAGGAAGGACTTGAAACTCGAAAGGCTTCTGTCCGGAGATTTAGTCTTCCTGCAGGGTGGAGGAATTTAAAGCAAATGAGTTCTGCTCACGATGAACCCAGTATGGTCTCTAGTGTCTTATGATAACATCATAATCTCACTCTACCTTAGCTATCAATGGCATTCCATTTCCCCAAAGCATCAGCTACCAACATGTCTAGCTTATTTTCACGTACTTTCAGCGTTAAGAGGTTCAGGTTGAGTCACTTTAATTGGTTTTTACTTTATAGCCATACATTTAGATTGTTGACCTGCGGGGATCTGAATTGGCTGTTAGCACTCGATTCACAAATGTTGTATCCATTGTGAACCCCTGTCATGGAGTAACGTCAAAACAAGACAACAGTTTATGTGTGGCTCTGGTGTTGTTACAATGTTGACTGCAACCAAGAGGGGTAGAGTCTTACTCGGATCTCGAGCTATCCAATGTGTTCCCCGGTGTGGGATACCTGAAAATTTAGAGCAAGAATTATTCCTACTGACTAATCCATGACAGAAGCGGCTCTAGTCAACCAGCATGTGATTTTAGGTGGGGTCTAAGGTAGTTCGTTGAGTTCGTCAAAAATACTTTCTGGTAAGACTAGGCATTAGCAAAAGAAGTACGTTATGGCTCCTAACACCTCTGTGTTCTCTGTGCTGCTGTGGTCTGTAAGGACACCGATGAGGAGGGTGAGCAGTGCTCTATTGAGTGATGGAAGTTCCCTGGTCCTTTTATCGTATTAGGTCCAAGTGGCACGAAAGCCACCTAGCGTTGGTCATGTTGGGGAAGTCTGATGAAATTTTGAAAGAAAGAAGATTGGACCGAATGATCCGTTTGGATGTCGTTTGTCCGAGGTTGTTCTATCTAGCTCATCGGCTCTTTTATTTTCTTTATAAGCCCATATGTTCCAGAACATAGCCTGAGACTGAGCCTAGCTAAGGGATCTAAGTTTCTCTTTACATCTCTTGACCAGTTTTGAGTTGGTTGTGATCGAACTAATAGCTTTGATGACTTCATGGTTGTTGATGTAGATGTCTATGTACATACATATATGCTTCTTATTGTTCAGACCCTATTTCCGCTTGGAACACGCGCATGTGGTTTGAGAATTTCATAGACCGGGCGAATTGTGGTTCTTCTGAAAAAATTCCTGTTCCGTTTTTGACCCATCCGTGAACCTTTGACCTTTGGTGGGTTCTGATTTTAATCTTTGTATCTTAGCCCTGGGGTAAGTGGTCTTATCTGCGGGCCACACTAGGCACTCATAAGATGAATGATGGCTGTACACATCCAGTCTAATTTGTTATTAAAGATTTTGCTGCATTTTTAGAATGTCATGGATGGTTTTCTTATCCTTTCTGTCGTGTTTTGTTTCAAAGTCAACTTTCAGTCGAGTACACAGCTCAAGTAACTTGCCTTAGTAGACACTTGGAGAGGTGTACCATAGAGTCTCGAGGTTTTGATGTATGGAATTATTCTTTTGTTAGTGAAGAAGACCATCTCTTTCTTCAAGGAGTTAAGTTCACAATTTTCCGTCCATATGGGTAGGGTATTAAACCCTTCCGTAAGAACTTACCAGAAGCGATAATGAAAACAACATCCGCCTAAGCGACAATTTAGAGCCCACTATGTGCTAATTTCTTCAAAATTTCGTTTGCTAATATCCATAGTTAGCACCCAACTTTGCGGGATAGCTTTAGCGACTCGTGTACGTCTCTACTTCAGCACGTCTGAGATTACCGGGTCTAGGCTTTGTTAGACCAATATTTGTATAGATTCGAGTTTTACATAGTTGACGTTTTTTAGGTTTTACATGCCATTTCGACGGGACCCACCCACTATGTCATCATCGAAGAAAATTGCCAGAAGCTCCTTGGAGTCAGCTTTTTTGGACAAAAGATGACTTGTTATTCTCGTAATCCTTTTTTTCTAAACTCATGATATTCGTACCCTACCAGGAATTGTATAAACTTGTCGACACCTATTTGACGACAATTAGGCGGCTTGTTTGACGACCCATATCTATGAGTATACAGCAATAGCCACGTTTCCCACGTTTTACAAATTGACCAAAACCGTGGCGACACAAAGGCCTAACACTCATACCACCCTTGTTTGACTTTCGAATATCCTATCTATGGTATTTTGTTTCCTATTATACATACCTATACATACTTATATACTTACATATGTAGCTTAGCCAGATTAAACTATAAAGCTCCTTGAAACAGAAACATTTTTCTCATAAAACCATTGGTTCGAACAATAAAAATGCTTACACATCCTTTCCTCAACCTACTTAGTAACATAAAACCAAAATGAAGTCCTCCTAAAAAAATCAATAAACTTCCAATTGTTTACAGACAACGTGTCGCCACAACGCGTTCCATCCGTATAGGTGTACCCTTCCCCGCGTGTTAATATTATCCTGACAGTAAAATAACTCGAAAAAAAAAACAAAAAAAGATACGATGACAACTGTACCTACAAATATCCCCCGAAAAGAAAATCAATTCGTAAAATTCAAAATGATATTCTGGACCTGAAATAAAAGTTAACCCACTCCGGGGTGACACGGCCGGCGCAGTCCTCCTTCAACCCATCTCTACCCACACCACAAAGGCCAACAATTTAGGGTAAATAAGACTTCTCAAAGAGTTAAAAGGTCTTCATCTTCTTCCGACTAACTGAGGAAAGGTCCTTTCTTTTTCGCATTTTCCTCGTTGCCTCTTCTTCTGCCACAGGACCTCATCTCCTTGGCAACAAACAGAAAATTGATAAGGATATAAAAAATTCATAGCGCACTTTTAAGAAGTCAGTCGTGGTAGTCGTCGTCGTAGTCGTCGTTGTTGTCGTCGTTGTCGTCGTCATCGCCGTCGTTGCCGTTGTCATCGTTTCCTTAGGCAAGGGCCAAAGGATTTCATTCTGCACTTCAAGTGTGCAAGATTGAACAAATATTTGAGAGATAATTTTCAAGTCGCAGTCGAAAAGGAGTAAAAATATTCCTTAGCTTGTTATTGATTGTAATAATTCCGTGTGGGAGAGAGATAGAGAGTGTGTGTGCGTCCTTTCTCGTCCTCCACACACCGCTCGGAATAGTCTCAATCAAAACTATAAGGGGCGGTTTCCATCTGCAGCCCCCCTCTGTCTAGACACTTTATAGATTTTTCTCTGTTCGGTTCGGTCTTGGTGACAAACAAGCAAATAGCGATATACTTCATAGAACTTTGACCTGGCATTACCGCACATTTACACACACACACACACACACACACAGAATCATACGGGGATGTAAAAAAAAAAAAAAAAAAATTTACGTCATCGCCAACTTTTATGAGTGGCGGTGGGTATCGAAAAAGGATGCAGGACTGGTTTTAGTTGGGCTCAGGATGTTTACCCCAAACATGGCAGGCAAACGAACCATTTTTTGGATTTCTTTTATTCCTTTATTCTCTACTATATCTCTGTTTGTGTGTGTGTGTGTGAGAGTGGGTAAATGGATGCAGGATGCTATGCTATTTTAGTGCCGCCAAAGTGGCGCCATTTGACGAATGGAAAACGACAGAAGCCAAGCGGGCGAATTGGGGGCGACAAACAACAACACATTCCTCCAAATGGGGTGGCTAACAAAAAGAACGAAGAAACAAACAAGAAGTAAAAAAAAAAAAACATGAAAAAAAAAAATCCTTTAAGGACGAGAGAAATATCAAAAGAGATTCCCAATGGAAACGTTGAAGGATACATTTTGAATGTGTAGTGTTCTGTTGGCAAGAGGAAGACCACGAGGACAGAACATGATGTAAATACTGGCAAAAACTAAGAGATGATGGCACAAACCATTAAAGACTTGCCTTGCATAGGGATACCAGAGTTGTTTCTCTCTGCAGGATCAATGGAAAATTGTAGATTCATAGTTTTGACAATGTTTACAGGATTGTTATGGGGGATTCTACTTCTCTGAGGACTATATGTGGCATTTGTGATTTATGGATTTTGTTGTGCGTAAAACGAACATACACACATATGTATGTACATAGAGGCTGGGTATAATAAGTTCTGTGAAATAGGTCGGCGATAGAAGGAGACTAGGTAAATTTTGTGGTAATATTCAGGATTGTTTCTGAACTGGCTGTGGAAAAATCAACAACATGTTTCGGAATGAAGTAATTAAAGCCAAGCCATACCAAGGGTTAGAAAACCTCGTTAACAATGGCAAAAAGCAGATTTAGTGGAAATATGTAGGTTCATAGGTATTTACCCAATTGAAGAAGATTTTAAATATTTTACAGAGGACGCAGTACAGTCTATCGAATAGTAGATATTTTCCAGTGAAAAGAATTAAGAATTGCGCAATCAATCAAAGGTACACATCAAAGTTTATTGAAGATACATATGTAACTCTGAGAGTTGTTTGAATAGATTAAGTCAAAATGTTATATAAATTTCTGAAAAAAAAATTCATTCGCAACAACAATTTTGTTGCAATTGATACTCTTTTTCGTTTGCCCTGCTCGCATACGTGATCAGAAGTTCACTCTACTTTCTTGTTTATCTTCTACCACTTGGTTCCATATAGTACTAAACTGAGTAAGAAGTTTTGATTCGCCAAACCGAAGTAGGGGCGATTTTCTTGGGCAAGTCTTCTTCGAATCTTCCCTAAGTTATCATCCGTGGAGTTGATATTTACTCTGCGGTAGGTAAACCCCTCCACCACTCAACGTATCCGTACTCAACATTGACGTTTAGACGTAGGCGGTGAAGAGATGTTTTTTTGTTTGTTGAGACCACCTCGTTTCGCCTGTTCTTTAACTGCCGTATAAGCTGAAAGTGATCGACTATATCGATGTCCTCTGTGTATCCCGACAGCTGACCAAATTTGTTGAAGATAGTGCCTTCTGTGTTCACACTTGCCCTGAGCAATCTTTGTTCCAATATAAGATTGAAGAAATTGCGCGGATCTCTTTGCCAAATCCGGAACATGTTTAGAATAGTTCCGAATTGCATGCAGTACAGCTGGACCAGTTTTATTTGCGGTACTGAATTCGGTCGTTGCCTTGTAGAGCTCAAAATGATAAATGCTGTCATATGCGGGTTTGAAATCGATGAAGAGATGATGAGTGTCCACCTGTAATTCTATGGTCTTTTCGAGGAATTGGCTTAGTGTGAAAATTTGCTTTTTTTGGGATCACATTTTTTGAAAATGGGATGAATAGCGCTGATAGTCTTGTCATCGAACATAGCTGTGTAAACCCATTCTTTGTTAATGCTTTGGTGCACGTACCCCACCAAAAATCCCTCTGGCAAGCCATCGGAGCCGAAGGCTTTGTTGTTCTTTTTAGTTTTGTGATACCCGAGACAAACTGTCCAAAACATGGAGGAACGATGACTTCTTCATTGACTGCATGTGGGTTCTCTTCTTGCCCTATCACTCTCTCCAGTTGATTCCCGTTAAGTAGCTACTAGAAATGCTCGCTATTGCTTCCGCTTCAGTGATTAGGTTTCGAAGATCCTGCGTTCTGGGCTTGAAGTCAGCTGTCAGTAGCTTAGTTTTCCTAAAGAACACCCGAGCGTTGTTTCTATCGCGAGACTCTTCGATATCCTTCAGCTGGAAAGCTGCGTAGGCTCTTTTCTTATGAAAAAAAAAAATTTAAATTCAAGGTCTGCTACAACTTAATGCACATATACGGGTTTAGCCATCGGCCAACTTTGGTCTCGTCTTCTAACTACTAAGGTGTATTACCAGGGTAAAAAAACAGCAAGTCGATGCTGGTCTCTAACAAATACCCTGTCAAAAGTGGTATACTTCGTTTGGACGTTTTTGTTTTTAAGAACAAATCAACAAAAATAGCTTTCTTGGTTTAAAATAACTGATTTTCGCTCCTGTCAATGCTGATTCAGCTCACCATGAACGGTTAACGTGTTTGGAAGTTGTCAAGTCGTGTGATCATCGTTTTGCATCGTATCAACGAATTGACAATGAAAAGAAAAAAATTACGTTGACAACATTGATCATCTCACGTCATTTGTGTGACCGTTCACGTTTCAAGCAGTGACGTAGTGACTGCCTATGAGTAGGTTATTACAGGACACCTTAACGTGCATTTATGCTTTTCAGTCAGAACTGCTTTTCAGGACAGATGAGACTTTCAAGTTGGCTTGGGATATCTTCCACCAGATTTACGAGAAAGGTTAGGTATCCCAAGGATCCATTCTTTAAGAAACTCTGTTTTTCATCGACATACCATATTGCTTTCTTAGAGAATTCTATTTTTTTTCCATAATCGTACTGGTCAGTTAAAGTCGGCTTTTCTGTGAAGTAACAAGATCAAGAAAATTATTACAATTCATCTGCCTATAACATAAAGTTTTGGTGGCAACAGGTCTCCTTATCACTTTGGCCACAAATGAAGCTATTGTAATTATTTCCACATTAGAGCTCACTTCTCATACCAGAACGTTAACACCGCTGACGTGGTCTGATTATATAGATACATATGTACATATGTATGTATGTATGTAGCAACTATACGACTGTGGCGCCTAGAAGCTATTACGACCTAGTGGGGGTTTAGCTACTGGGTACCCTCCAGTAAATACCTCTATGTCGCGTTAATGGGTAAACCGCGGAATGGTCAAATCTAATTCTAATTCCGGGTATGGAATAAGGATCTTAGCATTACTTTTATTCATTGTATGGAGTTTCGATTTGTTCCCAGAAAATTTCATGAATTTATTGAAGTGTCTTTGACCTGTTTGAGAGTCCTCGCCTGAAAGTTTTTCATGCTTATCCTAGCAATTCGGCTTTAGCTTTGTTTGGATAGCATGGTCAGGTAGAGTGCTTATGTGATTTCTGATGCTTTGAGAGCATAAACCGATTGGCCTATTAACTTAATGTTCTTAAAGAAAAGGATTTGGGGTTGTCCTATTGAGTGCGATGTGGAATGAGTATTTTTAAGCTCATAACACATATTCCTGGTGAAAATACCAGTTGAATTACATTTACGATCTTCTAATGTCCTTTAAATGAAGACGAGAGATATCTAGAAGGGTTCAAGCACAAGTACCCATCGCAACTGACATGTATGCGAGTCCTTGCATTTTGTATACCATGTAGCATAGAGGCATGGACTTGTGATGATTGCGGTGACAATTGGTCGATTAGTGTGTTCAGTGAATCATTTGAAGTTTAAATTCTAAAACAATCTCAAAAGCCTTTGTTTTTCCCTTTCGCCATTTAAAATTATGGTCCGCAGGCTTAAGTTTTTTTTCCTAGTGAATGAACGTTTTCCATGAGTTTACTTACAACCCTTTGAACAGACACCTGACATTGGTTTCTAGAGATAATGCATTAGTACTTGCTTCAGTTGTATTATTGCATTAGTACTTGTTGTTGTTTATATCATATAAAATGCCAAAATGTCAGAACACCCTTTTTCTGGGAATCCACCAAGAACAGATAACCAAATGCCACTGAATTCTCATAACAATTCAAATACAATTCACTTTCTTTACCATTCAGTACCACTGCTTCAAAGTCTCTCTGCTAATTTTATTCTGCTCACGTTGTTTGTTCCAGACACTAAAAAAAAAACCATTACTAACCCCTTTGGCATCATTCTACAAATCGATATTCACAAACCATACCAAATCAAATCCTCAAGTTCTTCTGATCTAAAATGCCACAGCCATACCACGCCTCATAAACATTTCCCCAGACATGGCTCGATGACGTTAGTCAAATATTCAAGCCACAAATAAATACTCCGCAGATAGATTTGTTCTTCTAAAAATAACGTACACAAAACGCCCACACTCGACCTTGATAAGAACAATAATACTCTCTTCACTTTTGACATACCTCGCGCGTCTATAAATAAAATTTATCTGTCACTATCGTCACGGAGCATGAAATAGAGTAAGACTTCCCTGCCACGCCCGATCCATACACAAATAGACCGTAATCGCCTACATGTCAGGATGGCCGAGCGGTCTAAGGCGCCAGACTCAAGAGAAATCTTGCCCACGAATAGTGGGCTAACAAAAGTAGATACACTGAGCGTTCTGGTCCTCTCTGAGGGCGTGGGTTCGAATCCCACTTCTGACAGATTTTCTTTTTTGTATTCCTCGAATATAACATTAAAACAAAATGAATTAAACATTGCCATACTAATTTGTTGTACATAATTTGCATTGTTAATGATTTATCATACATATGTACATATGCATGTGTGTGTTGAGAAGTTTTCGCTGAAACCCCCGGAGTCGACACGCACCTGAGTATACAAGATACAAGGTTTTCAAGACAACAAAAAGGCTAAAAATCAGTCAAAAGCAAAAGATAAACATGTTCAAGTACATACATACATGTGTAGAAGAGCTAATATTTTCTTTGTTTTTAAAGAAATCCATGCAAATAAGCGAATTCTTCCAGGGATGACTCATCTTGACTTACATTTTACATCTTTCGTCTAGCAGACGGAGATGAAAAAAAAAAAAAAAAACGGTGTCTCCCCTACAAAACAGTTGAACAACTCACAAGGAGGAGGGGGGGTGTCTTGAGCAACCACCCCTATGGCATTATCTGCGTCCTCGCATCTAGCAATTTTGATTTATGCGATTCCTTGAAGTGTTTGCCCATTAAGCCGAAAGGACATTTCTACTCCTAAAATGAATGCGCGTCTGTCAAATTGGGGCGCGTCTACGAGCGACGCCCCAGTAAAAAGAATTTATATACAAGGATACCCTCCATTATTCTTCAACCGTTGTTGGTTGTATATTCTTTATTTTTTAAATATGTAGAGGGTTGTACAATTTAAGTGCATTCAAGAGCGTAAAGCCATTGGAAAACTTCATCGTGACAACGGATATTACGAGGGACGAGTGTGGGTGGACATTTCACCACATAACAACCCTCGGTAAATTGTAGTGTTTATTGTTAAACGGTTTACGTACGATTGAATGTGTTTCAGGGGTGAGATTTTAGAGTAAAGATTGGAATTTACTAGGGGCTGCATTGCATTGCATTAGAATTCCACCATTCATTGGGTTTGGCCAGGGAGGGTATCACATAATAAACATTTCAAATGGCTGCAACGGATTTTATTATCACTCAGATGAATAGAGAGATAAATTTGACGGTTGAATATTTATTGGAAATTATAGAGTCCATTCCGCAAGTCGTGGTAAAAAGTTAAACCGAATGTTGAAAAGCTTTCTGAATTATTATCGGACATGACGTTGGGGATTTTAATTACATATGTCCACAAGGTAGAGCGCAAATTGCTTCACTTTGTAATGGGATCTGTGTGGGAAATGTGTGTCGATAAATGTGGTACTAGATGGTGGGGTCGTTCTTGGATTTAAAATGAAATGCTGGTCATTTGGAATTTGAATGCATACTTCTTTTAGTAAAGGTGTTTTTATGACTGTAGTCCAGAAAGGCATTCCATAACTGTGAGCTGTTTTTTTTTTATGGAGAAATGACCTGAATTAGAACATTTGCTTACAAACACTTGATTAGAGAATATGAGCAACATTTTTTCTAGGACAGCAGAGATGAATTTGATGTGTGTGTTCTTGAACTCTATGGCTTCTTTTAACCGGGGCTTCTAGCTACATATACATATCTAGCATTTGAGTCAAGTTCTCTTTTACTTGAAAAGTTCATGGTCTTTCTTTGCCCTTCTCGATTAGGTGTCAAAACTCTTCAAGCTTGAATATTGATATGTATACGGTCTACTGCTTCTAGACATCTCAAAAGTTAAGTACCCAGTTTTGTGAAATGTTCTCCATTACTGTATATCGTCATTGAATTGCATTCTTCAAAACGTCTTAGGACATATTACTAAGATGTTCCTTCAGACTTGGTGATGTCAATGTTTGACATCAAAGGTTTTGGTGACGTCTTTCCACACGTTGATGGAACATCAAACACTTTGCATGAGTGAACTTGTTTTGAATGCCAAAACAAGAAAGGGTTATGTATAGCTTCAATTTTGTTTTGTTGTCTGGAAGAATATCGTGATTGCATTCAACAAGTCGTTTCAGCATCTCTGGGAATTGCCATTTATTATTGATCGACTTCGATTCCTGTGATTTGTTAGTTAATGGTTTTTAACCTATTTATTCTTTTATAGAAACAATATTGAGTTATAGGTGTACGATGAAACACTAGTTATTACCCGGAGAATACCCTCAAGTGCTGAAGTTGATGTTCTCAAATAATGTAAGAACTGGGAATTAACTTTACCAGTTTGGGATACATTTGCGCTTCTTCTTCTAGTGATTAAGTTTTACTTGCACTTAAATACATACATACATACTTGTACATACATACATATGTAAATTGGTTTCCTGAAAAGTTTCGATCGAAAATTGGCATCAACGAATTTCTTCTTCAATGGATGAGAAATAACCACCAATCGAAACGTTCATTACAACTTATTTTAGACGATTTCAAGTCTGGCATCCCTCAAGGCTCTGTTTTGTCTCCGATTCTCTTTCTTATTTTCAAAAATGATCTCTTGTCTCCTGCTTCTAATCCAATACATTCATTCGCTGACCACAGTACTCTCAGATTCTCATTTTTGTTTCGCGTCTCTGGTTTTCTTCCGTAGAACTGAACCGACAGCATACGTGTACCTCATTAAACTCCAACCTTAATTATTAAAAAAGCCAATGTTGTCTTCTGTCGCATAAGCGTATCCTTAACCCTCTGCCATTGACAATGAATGGCACGTGCATAGTCAAAACCGAAAAACGTCCCATCCTCAGTATGTGTGTTTATAACTATCTTCGTTAGAATGGCCATGTAGTCGACGTCGGTCACTAAGCATATTGCGAAATGTCTAGGATTCTTCAAACTATTCAAGAAATATTTTACCCCGTTTGATCAGGCTGCAATATATGTATCGCTTTTCTATCGCTTTTATTTCAGACAGTGTTTCGTCACCCTTCGAATGATCATTAGTTTACCCTGAAGTCTATCTTCGTACGTACCGTCAAGTATAGGGATTCTTTCCTAAATCGCAGAATACAACATGCGTCAGTTAGTACTACTCATAACCCATGAGGACGTGAAAAATAGTCTTTAATACCTGGACTCCATTGTAAAATAATTACATTCATTTCGATTAATAATGGAAAATAATTTCGCAGAATGGTGTACAAGTTGCTAGTCCAATCGTAGAAGCCATACATCCTGTCAAGCCTATGCTATCGAATAGTAGCTCTTTAAGATCATCAAAGATCATCTTTTTGGAACCAAAGATCGTGCAAGTTGCTCTTAATATTAAGAATAACTTGTGCCATCTATAGGTATGTCAATGTCAAGAAGTTTTTTCACAAACTTGCATGTACGTATAGTAGGCAAAGTTGGGGCATTATAACGACCTATCGTCGTTATCGTCGTTATCGTCGTTATCGTTTTATCGTCGATTTATTTCTTACCGCGGAAGGACTGTTTGTGAGTTTTAAGAGTGGTTGAAAAAGAAACTAGCAGATGGCTCATCCTGCAGTAACATACCTTAACTTCAATATTTTACATTCCATTCAACCTTTTTTAAGACCTTTTTTAAACATGTTGCATGAAATTATCAATGATGATCCCCACCTTAGAGGTACTCTTAGAGGTCTTGTTATCCTTGAAACAAATTCTGTATGTGATTCTCTTCGAATTCTCGTGTAAAAACCAAAAAGATGAGCTCAATAATAACTCCACACTAAACAATTCCGCCAAATTTATTTAAAGTTTTGGGTTTTTGTAAAATAATTTCGAGTAGAGTGAAGTTTTCTGATCTTTTCAAAGCGTTCATTAGATATCACCTCTGCTTGTCATTAATTGCAATATCTTCAACTCATATACTCATGCTTAAGCCAATAACCGACAAGATGTCGATTGAGGTTTTCCCAATTTGAAAAGTATCCTAATTTTAACCACTGTGTAGTAAAGGAACGTCGTGTTGTAAACACCTTCAATATTCTCAAAAGATTGGGAACAACTACCACATCATGTGCCAATTCCCTGATCTCATTGTCTTCTTTCTTTCAAAGCAGTGCTTTCTTTCAAAGCAGTGCTGCCTATTATATTAGTGAGATTGATTGACATTCTCCTGACTTTATTGCGCGGTTCCCTTATCCTGAGTTGATATCATTTTTCATCTCTATTTGTGATTCCTTCGTTAGTATAAATCAGGTTAAGGGCTTTCCTCGGCTCATAATGGTACTGTGCAGATAGTCAGTTGCAACCTGTACTTTTCTTATCATGTGTAGCATGTACAGCCAGCAAAAGGATAATGGCTTGTTACCTTTCAGCAGCAAAACAAGGCACTGACCTTCTACTCATCCAATTCACTTTAAGCAAGCTCTCTTTTAAGTATTCAAGTTTCAATTTTGCAATAATTTCAAGGACTTGATTTGGCACTCCATAAAATTTTGGTGTCTTGTTTTCTTCTTCTTTTCGATATGTTTGATTTACTTGTCATAGGTTATGCATACATGCTATATCATAATTACTCACCTAAATCGTTGAAAGTATGAGAAATAAACCCAATAAACAAAGCTGCTTCATCATGACTTGTTGCTTTGTTGGCATTCTGTGATTTTTCGTTCCTGTTTCTGCCTGTCTTCCCTCATGTTTTGTTCTCTTGTTAGAGCTTTACTGCTTTACTTAGAGTAGACACTACAGATGTGTCCCATTGGCTAGTGAATGTTACTACCAACTGGTGAAATTTGAAAATTTTATTTAAACATAATAATAGCCCGCTTTTTACAAGGAGTCTATTCCTTAACTTCTAGTTCTTTAAGAATTCGTATCACTTTTTACAACTTATATGTATTTTTCGTAACAAAAAACATTCGTAGAATGTCGTAGAAGTCCATATAACATCTAACGAACTTTCGTACAACACATGACTAAAAATGTGTACTTCGTTTACTTTCACTCGGACTAGAGTATAAAGCAAATCAAGGCCTCGATTAAGTAGCCAATGGATTACCAGTTTCGAACGCAAAGTTTGTTAAGGTTACTCCACTCCACTTGTTCACGCCATCGGATGTACTGATCGTCCTTCTCTGCGTATGCAGAATTGGATTGGAAGATGGGTCAACAGCGAAGATCACCAGCGAACCTAGGTGATGGGAAGGATAGATAGGAGGATAAATCGAACAAAGAAGTTTTTACCGAAGACTCTAAGGGCATTTTCATGTGATTTTGCAAAGTCTATGCTTCCACACTATAAAAAAGGAGTGTTTACTTTGACACAGCTTTACTAACCTAAGTCCTATATCCCCTAGGGCCTCAAGAATACCTACGCGCCATCGTGTACGATTTCTGGAAATATGTCTCAGTTCTCCCCAACTCTTTCCCAGTTGCCGTGCTTTCTTCTCAACTGTTCTGCGCCACGTACTCCTAGGACCGCAGCGTATCCTGCCATCCTGGGTAAGCGGTTTCCATTGCATCACGTGGTTAGCTATGGACTTGTCATCCTTTCGGAGAGTATGTCCAATCAACTGCCACTTTCGTCGTCGTATTATAGGTTAATGGCCCGTTCTCTGATAGAGTTGATCCTAAAGATATATCGTAGGAACCTATTGACGAACGTTTGCAGATTCCTCGTGATAGTGGCGGTCACCCTCCAGGTACCACATCCATATAGCAGCACGCATTCAACGTTGAAACGGAACAGTCTTAGCTTGGTGGTTAAGATAATCGCATTGCTACTCCAAACTGTGGATAGCATCCCAAACGCAGATTTTGTTTTGCCTATTCATCCAGTTCGGTTCCGCCATTGGTTGAGACAATACTCCCAAGGTATTGGAAACTCTCTACTCTCTCAATGCATACATGAGTCGAGAAATCGACGAAAGTTATTATAGACAACATTTGGGATGGTTTTCAACCCAAAATAATTAGCATATACCTACAAGTGCCCACCACCAAGTCATGCAATCTATTTTGTAATCCTTACAGCAGAAGATGGCCCTTCTGTGGAGTACCTTTTCTTTAAAATTTGTGACAATTTCGACACTTCTAGCGACCACAGTGGCGGTTAAACCTTCCATTGCTGACAAGTAATGGAATTCAAAAGTCTCTTGGATTCGTGGTTACTTTGCAAAAGAACACCCACAGTCCACGGCCCACAGATCCTTGAATATTTAAACGGTTAAAACAATTCTTTACTAACTTTAGATCCCTCCGGCAAATGCGATTTATCACTGTTCGTCACTTTCTTTTCTAACCCATAAAACTCGTCAAATGTCAAAGACCAGCCGACAATTGAATTCCCTAATTTAATTATATTCCCCTCTAACCTTCATTCGAAATGCAACGCACACACAACATCAACAGGATAAATATAAACACCACACAAACATGTCAAAAGTTATAATGTCAACCTCAGTGAAAAACGTTAACCTTTCTCAAGGGAATTTCACTTTAGGGTTCAGGTTTTAGATAATAAATTTCAATTAGGGGAAAAAGTTCCCCAAAAAAAAAAAACAAAGTAGCTCAAAATATTTATCAACTGTATAACAGTTTTGACACAGTAAGTGGTGAGTTTGCGTATCGCGCCAACGAAGAAGAGAAATTCCACCAATAGTCCTTGAATAGATGAAGTCTGTGAGTGAAGGGTAGGAGCAATGTACTACCAACTACTTTGGCGCCAAAATTCTTTAGCCACACACTAGTCACTCTATCATAGTGAATAAGGATGGGACGGGACACGGAACGGGACAGAATAGCTTAACTTTAAATAACTGATGAAGGAAAAACTTTATAACTTCAAAAACGAGTTTAAAATAAACTGTCAACGCAAGACAGAATCCAGAACCAGGACCTTCCATCCAAATATACAAACATACTTGTACATGTGTATATGTATGTATGTACGTACATTCTTTGTAAAAGATTAAACTTAACCCAAAAGAACTTCTGAGAAGTTTGTCTTTTTAATTCTTGAAATTCTTTCCTCCTTTGTAATGTGTAATAACAAAACAAACAGACACAAAAAAAAAAACGAAAAGAAAGTCCCTCTGATGGAGGTCTGGGGAATCCAGACGCAAAGAAACATTAAATTTCTGGGACATCATTGTCTCCGGGAAAAAAAAGTAGGGAATGAAACTTTCTTCCGACTTTCTTCAAAAAGAAATGAAAGCCTAGGGAGTTATTGTGATACTTTCTCAGGTCTTTATTTCATATTTCTTCGCATAGAATTTGTATGGGAGTCTGTTGAAGGAAATGAATGCACTTTTGAAGAATTTTGTCGTCCCGTCGTCAGTTTGTCGTCAGTTTGTATTTGAGAATCTCGAAAAAAAAAAATAAATAAAAATATATTATTCTGTGGGGAAGATAAGCAGGCATAGAAACTTTTTCCTTTGGAGACTCAGAGAGCCTTTGTAATCCAGGAGTTACCCGCTATCTTAATTTATGTGTGATGAAGCATGTGACCCATTGACAAGGGCGAATCGTTGCTGTGTACACGAGTATTAATGTACTTGTATAGCTTTAGTGTTTCTTGTTAAAGGACTTGGCTGTTGATGTTTAGGGCTATTTCGAAACTAAGTTATTGTGTTCCATTCTATCCTCCTTTCGAATTAGCAAGGGTTTCAGTTCGAAATAAATTGAATGAAATTCCAGAATTTTCGAGGTTAGAATTCTAGCCTTACTTATATTACGAGTACATGTACATATGTACATACGTATTGTTATTATTTGAAAAGGGGTATGTTGCACTACCTTTTGATCTTTTGCCCCCGTGCTAACTCCTTGGAAACGTACTTGCTCTCATTAGAGGTCTAGACCGTCCTAGACCACTCTCTCTAATTCAGTTTCCTTCAAGAATCTGAGGTTGAGAGTTGCCTCTAGTGACTGTATTTCTTCATCTGATAATTGGTACTTGCTCAGGTATTTCAGTCTTTTGCGGGTCAGTTCCCCACAAGATTTCAGAACACGTTCCGGGATTTCACTGAACTCATCGCTGAATCTGCAGAGACCTTCTTTAGATATACCTAGTTTCTTTAGGTGATCCTTGAGTCATCCGTTAGGATACGGAGATTGTTCCTGTTCTTTGACATACATGCTTCGAAGCTTTTCCGGTTGTTTTCCCTTTAGCTTCTCGTCTTGCTTCATACCCTGAGGATTATTCCAATTTTCTGAATTGTTCTTTGAAAGTATGATCTCCAATTCCACATAATGGTTTCGAACCTATAAAGGTTTCTGAAGCTCCCCTTGGAAACGGTCGTTTCATTACCCTCTATTCTCACACGGCAGGTATCCAACAGAGCGTTAACTTGTTTTTCATTAAGTTTCTGCAGGCGTTCCTGTATCAAGTACCATGAAAGCAGCTTGGTTTCTATCAAGATTTACTTGGACATTCGTATCTATGGCATGGATTCGAGGCTTAAAGATAATGGTACATGTGACCTGGATTCATAGTATTTGGTCTGCTTTAGTTCCTTCGTCAGTTCTTGACCCATCTGATTTTCGTTTCTCAAATTCTAAAGTAGCTCATCAAGAACAAGATTCAGCATAAAGAGAGTTAGAATACCTGTTTGTGGGCATTCTCTTGCCATGCTGACCTTGATAATACTTTCCGATGTATGAATCTCCGTTCATCTTGTACTTAGGAGTACATACATATGTATATGCACTGTCGTGAGATGTGTTATCGAACTCACCTTCGATGTCCAGTCCCTGTGGATCTGCACGCTCTTGGATACAGTTGGGTTTTACTTCCTCATTTTTGGAATGGACACTACCTTCGCCCGTACACCGGTTTGGTATGTGGTAAAGTTTGGTTTAAATAGCCCGATAAGAGGTGCGTGTGAACCCACAATGCTATGTTTACCTATTGTAAATTGCTATAAGAGTGGTAATCCTAATTATATACACAAGTCCTTTGGTGATTTATCATCACTTTACATTGAAGTTTGTCCACCACTGCCTGCATTGATTCAAAGGCCCTTTTTTTGAATCAAAAGCCAGTTACTATTGTAACATTGCCTGGCTAATGTGATTTACTGGAACTCAGTAACTTCCAGTCGATGTTTCCACTAACTGAAGAGGTAGTACCTTGACTGTCAGTGGAATCTTTCTAGATTACTTTCTTTTAGATCCTTATACCTTCGATATTGATTTAATTGAATTTAGTTGCAAAGAGTCAGCTATATTTAAAGGCTTTGTATCTAGGATTCTATTTTTTTGATGTAAAGGAAAGAAAAAAAGAATTTCATGGACAACTTATTGGTCCTTCGAGCGGTATGGAAGTTTAACAGTGCAGGATATGATGACAATTTCTTTTCGTTTGACAGTTAAGCTTTGAAAGACGCCACACACGTCAAATAATCAATGCACACATTTGACTTACTAGTGATTGCTGTGTTCTTTTCATCTTCAGTTGACGAATGTCAGGCTGATGATGTGATGAAAAGTTACTTTGATTCGGATTACTCTAATGAACTTGAAGTCTTAAACAATGAACCCGCATTCCAGTATTTGTGGCGTTTTATGCAAGAGCTGTAATAATTGTCCCTCTGTCTCTATCCATGAGAGAAAAGTAAAGAATATACAAGATCCTTGCGTTCCACCATCGAGCCTTTCCAGCAATAGCTTTAAGAGATTAAGTCTTTATCTTTCATTTAAAGTATTAAACAGTAATTATGTTCACCATAACCTTTAATTAGCAATAGACAACCACTGGAAGAAAAGTATGTAAGCAACCCACACTTCATCAACCCGATTGCATGAGCATAATAGATAGATAGACATCCATTCTACAAGATTACAATAATCAGAGCGGTAATTAAATCGTAATTTATTGCACACTGTGGTTTAATTGTGTTTATTCCCGCCCACTCTTCCCCAACCGCTTCCATCTATTACCAGACCGTACCTGGGACAATATAAATAGTTGAGGCTTCATTGTTTCGTAAATCTCCACCTCAAAGCTCATTGTCTCCTTGGAAGGAAAGCATTCAAACTGCAGCTGTATCACTTTGGAAAATTGTCAGCATTCTTCGAGTGTCCATTCTTGCACAGACGGACGGACAGGCGAACGGGCGGACAATGGAACAACCAAATCCCACAAATCTCTGTCCTGCCATTGTATTTTGACTAAATTCCAAGGATTATGAATTTATTGTCATTTCGAATGAGCACCAACGCACTGTAATAACAGATGATGTTGTGACGTGGGGTGCGCGTGTGTGTCTCTGTGTGTTTGCGTGTGTGTCTATATATTTACATTTCAAGAGAGTGTGTCGTACATGTAGAATTTAATTACCCTAGTAGTGTCAAGGGGTAGGTTCATCTAAGAGCTGGTAATTGCTGTTTACATTTGCATGTCGATGAAGCATTTCACGTTGTTGCGCTTCCGGGTTTTCTGTGCATTTTTCGCTGCGTAATTTTGCATCATCACACCGTTAATTAAGCACATGTTTGCAGGTGGTAGTTGATTTCATGGAACCCCTGTGTGTGGTACTCATACCTTCGACAGTAAACACATGTCGCTGTGAATTATTTATATATTATATTGACTTGAGTACACGAGTATTTTGTGCTTGGCGCTGTTGTTAATCGGAACGGTGAAATGGTGAATTTAATAGGATTTAGTTGTCAGAGCTCAAAATGAAATCAGTACGTATGATAACAGTGCTGCCAAATGTCAAATCCTGAAACAGGTTCCGTGGTTGTCAAACATTAATTGAGGTTGGAGTGTTGAAATGACATTTCTGGTTAAATAAACTAAAATTAAACAGAAATTTGTTAATTAAGTTCGTTTTGACTGGTGAAGCCTTGAATTTTGACAATTTACAAACATACTCTATTGGAAATGTATGATGAAGAACGGCGATATTTTTGCGTTAAAGGGGCTTTAGAAAACATGGAAATTTGCTGCCATCACCACATTGCCACATGGTGTTTCTTCTCATACAAGCTTTTGTTTAGTTAAATTTGAATTAATACTAAGCATATATGTATGTATGTAGGTAGTAGTACATGCACCTTCTATGAATTTACCAATCACTGAGGGAAACATTCCAGATGTGATTGAAAGACAATGGCTTGAAATTGATTGAATTATTTCAGTTCTTAGCTGGAATAAACCTTGTTGAAAGCATATGGAGTCCTTGAATTGTGCGCACTAGAGAAGAAAGTCATTTCTGGAGGTATACATGAGTGTCGCAAATGCTCAACTTTTGGATTTAATTTCAATCGCACGTGTATTCAGCTAAGGGACGATTTTAAAACATAAGTGTCACTCTGACTTCTCGACTGCAAGCTAAATGGACTCTTGTCTAAACTTTAGATCTGGAATCGAAATTTTCATTTTAACCTCGAAATTGAGAGAACTCTTTTTTTTGGAAAATTTGCTATTCCTTGTCTATTTCTTCAGCTATTGCTGATATGAAATATGAAATAATAGGATTCCTTCAAATTTAATACTTGAATCCTTCTTAATTTATTTGCTAAAGATGGAGATGCATTGGTTCTTGCAATCAATGTTCATCATTTGTGCCACAAAAATAGAGACTGGAAAATAAGACAATTATAAAGGAATTGCTGGTGAGGGGCAAGGAGAATGCCACTGATTTCTAATATAAATCCGGATCCATACAATTGGTGTGCCATATCCTAAGCACCAAGACACGGTTCCCAGTGCCTTCTCCAACAATCCCACAGGAAAATTCTTCCTTCTCCGTGATTACAGTGTGACTTGGGACTCAAGACTTCAGTTTAAAGTGTCCTTGTTAGTATTCTCAACCTTGTTATTAAAGTTTTAAAATAACAGATTGTTTTAATAGCACATGACGCGAGTGTCAAAAAAAGGTAGATTTAGCAGATTTTCATACCGACACATAAGCTAGCATTTAAGATCCAGCCGACATTTTGCCAAAAAACAGAAGAAACTCTTAACTGGCAGAAGACTCAGTGCACATATTCAAGCGTGGATTCAATAGTCCGTGGCCTATATTCCAGTTTACTTCAAATTTAACACTTTGTCTTATCTCTGATGATTCTTTCCCATAAATCGCAAGAAAATAATGTGCGTACCTTCAGCTTACTTCACCAAGCATACAATTTTATTACACTGTAAAGTGGGCGTGGCATTCTGCATATTTGTTGGAAATGTAATGGTAAAATTATACTGATGCTTTCTGGGAGTTTTCCCATTTTTTTGCTTTTCTTAAAACTGCTTTAAAAAGTAGGCGTGGCCATATATTGTCCTCGGATGAATTATAGAGTTTCCAAGGCCTACACATTTTTTTTGTAAAATTTCTTCAAATTTGGGCGTAATTTTGACGAAATTGCTAAAAATAAAGTGCACGACTGGGCCGTACAAACTTGCACCTATGTCTCAAATTCTTGTGTGTATTTGAGGAAAAAATAAATAAACGAATATATACATATGTAAGTAGGTAAGCATATGTAAGTTGACTATAAGTAAACCATCGTTCTAAGCAGATTGACCAAAAACGTCAGATATCATCTGTAAGATTTGATAAAGCTCTTGAAAATTAAGCATCGTCGTTAATTTTTCTTCAATTTCACTCAAATTCATTGCCTTTGAACCATAGAGAAACTATACTCTGTGCTTTGAACTCCGGTGAATATGCCAAAGTAAGTCCCTAAAAATGTAACAATATTTTCTTTCTCTCTCTCTGACCAATGAAAATGAATTTCAGACAAATCCAGTAGCACGTGCGCACCAATCAAAACCTGTATCGTAAGGAAAAAACGTTTCCATGACAACAGCTGTGTTCTAGGAAAATCTTTTGCAATGGTATATAATTTTGAAAATCGGTTCAGTAGGAAGAAGTAGGGATAAAATTCATGTTTGGCTAATAATGATATGAAAATCGTGTTTTTGTTAAGCTGGTTGTAAGGAAAGTGGAATTTTAGGCAGTTTTAACCAAAAACGTGGTATGCCATCTTATAGGGTTTAAAAAGGCGTATTCTAATATAAAATTTAATAAAAATCGTTGGAGCCGTTTTTGAATAAATTGGCTCCAACTGCTCGATTTCACAAAAAATACCATTATACTAACTTTTGGCCAAAAATGTGATACAGTTCCTGATAGAATTTGAGATTTTTAATCATATGTCAAAATCTAAATAAAATAGTTGAAGGCACTTTCAAGCAAATCGGCTTTTAGTCACCTTGGTCGTAAGTACCGTTATATCATACTCAGACCGAAACGTGGTACGCCATTGTGTTGCATTACCTAAATCATTGAAGCCGTTTTCTCGCAAATTGACTTTTCGCAAAATTGGCTATAAGTAAAGTACCATTGTTGCCAATTTTGGTAAGCAGCACGATACATCATCTGATTGCAATTGACTAGACTAATTCAAATATGAAGTTTAATCAAAATCGTTAGAGCCGTTTTCGAGAAAATCCATTTTAACTGAAATCGGCCTTAAGTAAACTACCCTTAATTTTGAGGTTAGAATGAAAATTCCGATTTCGCCTCTAGGGATTATCACACAGACCCTATATATGAAGTTTGATCTAAATCCATGCACTCGTTTAGGCTGTAGCCTCGTGCACAGACAGACAGACAGACAGACGGCATTGGCGGACCTACTTTTTTGGACTTCTCCATTATGGTAATGTCAAGTTTGATTAAAATCTCGAGTTTCAAATTTTGCACGAATACAATACTTGCCCTATAGGTATAGGTGCAAGTAAAAATAACCAAGAAATGGAAATTTCATGAAAAGTGTTACACTCTGTTTTCGAGAAAATCCATTTTTACTAAATTCCGATTTCGCCTCGAATTGTAGGTCCACAGACTCTAGATATAAAGTTCGAAGCAAATCTGTCCAGCTGTGAAGACTGCAGTCGAGCATACAGACAGACAAAATTGGCGTAACGACTTTTTTTTAACTTTTTTTATCACAGTAATGTCAAGTTTAACTAAAATCTTCAATTCGAAATTTGTCAGGAAATCAATCTTTGAAAGACACTCTCCATTATACAGCCTAAATAATTGGCCAATTCAAAGAAGCAGTGAAGTATGTGTTTTTCTGTAAACAAATTTTTGGCTGCTTACTTACTATTTAACGGGCTCCTGACCGGTGAAGAGTCCCTGCCTGAGACGCGGTAGCCTTCCATTCCCTTTGATCCCGAGCACGCTTCTTCCAGTTGTCCAGACCAAGCGGCTGTGAGTCGAAGATCCTCTTTGCTGGAGCATTATTGTCCATTCGCTCGATGTGGCCGAGCCAGTGTAGTCGAAGTATTTTGGCTTTTTGGACTGCATTCACATCTTGGTACAACTCATAGAGTTCGCGGTTATATCTTCTCCTCCATTCGCCCTCTTCGCATATGGGACCGAAAATTCGACGAAGAATTTTTCTCTCGAAAGTGCCCAACATGTGCTCTGCTTTCCTGCTTATCGTCCAGCACTCAGCTCCATATAGCAGAACTGGCAGGATCAAAGTTTTGTAGAGCATACATTTCGTCTTCCGAGATAGGAGTTTTGAACCCATTTGTTTTGCCAAACCGAAGTAGCAGCGGTTTCCTAGGGTAAGTCTTCGTCGAATCTCCACTGTTCGGTGTTGTCAACAGTGACGTTTTGTCCTAGACGGTGGACCGATGCTTCTTTGTTTGTTGCCAACAGGTACTTGGTTTTGTTCTCATTCACTTCCAGGACAACTCGTTTCGCCTCTTCTTCAATTGCCGTGAACGCTTCTATAACGGCGCACTGGGAGCGACCGATGGTGTCGATGTCGTCTGCGTATCTCAGCAGCTGGACAGATTTATTGAAGATCGGTGTTAAAAAACGTTTGGCTACAAGCTAGTACTACACACTAAGCTCACATTTTCCAATTTACTTACCTGACTTCATCGGAGCTTACACCATACAATCATGTAAAGGTACCAATGTCGTGCACATACATATGTTATAGTTCTTATTTCCAAAAGTGATGGTAATGGACCAATTTTTCGATCGATCAACATTCAAAGACTTGGAGATATTTTTAAAAATAATTCAGGGACCTTTTACATTGACAAGCAAAATGTCACCCAACATTCCATTGTTTCTAACTTTAGAATGTCAACACACTAAATTGACATGCCAACAGTTTCGAAGTCTATTTAATAGAAGAAGGTATTAAATCGATTACCTCATAGAACCAAAAAGATGTCAATATAAAGTTCGTACAGTGATTGAACTACCTCCTTGGTTAACCTTCGACCTTTTCCCGGTTTTGTTTTTTTTTTTTTTTTTTATTGAAAAGAATCCTCCTCTACTAATAGCTTCCTCTATCTCCCAAGATTTACAATAAAATTTAATTTAACCACCACTAGAAAAGCGGACTCCATCCATCAATTTCCTATGCTTACACGTACATTACCTCAAACATTGACCCGTCTCCATAAAAACCATCATCATTTTATATTCTTTCATTCGCCGCCGCCGGGTCAAATATAGAGGAGCTGACTCTCAGCCATAATGGCTTGATTGTTCTCACCGTTCGTCGCCACTTTTCGGCTTTATTCGTAGAACTTCATTAATAAAGCCAAGAGAATGCAAACTTTGTTACACGAGAAGATGGTCAGAAAAATCCACCTGAACGGGGGGAGACGACGATGGAGCAAAATGCGAAAAAAAAGGTAAAAGCAACACTTACGTCCCTTAACTTCAGGTAATAAATTTAAGGGTTTTTTTCCGAACTTTTTGTGGGCGTCATATTTCATTGAGTCACCCACGGGTTTTCTGATCCAAAAGGGGGATAAAAAGTGGAAAAAAAAACAGTTTTACTACACTCACCGACATTTAAATCGAGGGTTTCGAGCGTCAGACGACAACAGAAACAACTTAGCCGAACTACTTTTATTTTCGTTAGAGATATTAAAATGAAAAAAAGGCTTCGGGAGTGTATTTTGTGGGCAAAGAGGATGCCTTGGTGAAATGCGGATGGGGAAGAGCTAAAAATTTACGCAGCGTGGTGGAGAAAAAGTTTTTTAATTGAAAACTTTTGCATGGCTTTGGCAGTGGCCGTAGTAACGATAGTATTCACTTAAAGAGTTGCACATAGCCTATTGGACACTAAAGAGGCGGGCTAATATATGCATATTACTTTCGTGGAGCAGTAAACATGATGTTGTGGTGTTTCGGTATGAAAGTTTGTAGACACGCCTGCCTGTAATGGACGATAATGTCTCAGTACAAGAGGTGGCTATGCCGTGCTAATGTTTGTCCACAGATAATGGTTAAAACTGAGGGTGATGCTTTATGAGACGTTTTTAATACTCTTTCAACAATAATGGCTGCAGTTGATAGAGCCCTGCATATACCTACTATAGATGTATGTCCACTAGATGTATTATTCACCAGGCTTGAGAGAACTTTTTAAAAGATTCGCAAAAGCTTTTTCGAAAGGGACATGCCAATATTAATACCGCTGTGCATGCTATAGTGGATAAATTCGAGTTAACAGAATCAGTATTGAATGTTCCTGTTTCAGGAAGACAACGAACTGGGCGACATGTCGAAAATATCGCAGGCGTAAGTGTTTCAGTTCAAAATTGGGAATCTCTCAGTTCCCATTGTGTCGAGCTTTGCGTAATGATCTTGACCTACACCCACTACACTACAAAATCAAATTAACTCAAGAACTGAAGCCTCCTGATCATTTGAAGAACCGAAACGTCTCCGAATGGGATTTGCAAAAGTTTGAAGAAAATCCTAAATTTCATCGAAAAATCATTTTTCAGTCATGTTACGTTCAATGAAGTTCGGTATTTTTGGCCTGAATTGGATGGACTTGACATCAGTGATATGGGGTTCCAACAAGATGGTGCCACATGCATCATCTACAGTCATGTTAGGGCCAATGGAATTTGCTATATTGTCATGTTGGAAGACTATCTTTGGTCAGAATTGGATGCACTTGACATCAGTGATATGTGGTTCCAACAATATGGTACCCCATGCACCATGTTATGGTCAATGGAGTTCGCTATATTGCCATGTTGGAGGACTATTTTTGGCCAGAATTGGATGGACTTGATATCACGGATATGTGGTTCTAACAAGATGGTAGGCACTTGCCACACAGGTGGTCAAACAATGGGTCTATTGAAGAGAAGGTTTAATAATCGTATAATCTCGAGACATGGTCCGGTAGAATGGTAATCTTGTTCATGCCATTTAATAATGGCAGCTACCTACATAAGTTAATGCTTTGGTTTATGCCAGCAAACCAGCAACTTTAGTGGCGGTCAGGAGCAACATCAAACGGCCGGTATGTATGGAATAGTGGTGTGAAAATGTATCCGTAAAACCAATAGCTGCAAACATGCACCCGCTGGTCTTATGCACGAGATCAAATTTTATACTCAAATGCAATATATGTGTGCTAGATCTCGAATAAATTTCAGTCCGATATCCTAATTGTTTTATGTTTTATTTAAATACAAAATTGTTATGTCCTTATTGAAAATCCATTGAACGTGGCTCAATAGGAATAATAGTAACCAAAAAGATGACTTGAACTTTAAAACTTTCTACAGATTTTCTGACTTTCATTTTCAACCCATCAACATTGTCACTGTCAATTATAAAGTCATAACTTTTAGTACGACTATAACACTTAGAAACAACCACTCTTAATCGACCGAAGATGTGCGCAGTTGTCAAGGAATTTTGAACTCAACCCAATTAGTTCTAAGAAACCGAAGAGCATTGAATTTCTGCAAATCGTTTTATAACTCCACTTTTCACTTCCAACCTCTGAATCCTTGACGAATTGCATAACTTAAATATGTATATCACCCTCCAAAAAAAAAACCCAACTTAATCCGAAAAAAGGAAAATTTAATGAAATTAACATCAAAAGTGTCCGCAACTCTCAGCCAAGTTAACAAAAAAAAAAGTAAAAAATCGGAAAAAAAAGAAGGAACCCACAACGCCAGAGATTCCTTGTCAGTCATTTTTATGCTTCCTTGCTTTCTTTTTTATCATCTCACCATAGCGACAAATTATGATGATGTCCTTGGAGAAAAATGTGTTCAGATTTTCTTTTGGTCCCCCCTCGAAAAATTCCGCGGGCTAATAAGCTCATCATGATAATCTGAATGCGTTCTATTCACAACAAAGAGAAAGTGCGTCCAACAATGACTGTGAGATGACTATGTGCTCCTTAGTGTGTCTGTTCATGTCGCAGATTAAACGATTCACTTAATTTTGATGAAAAAACTTTTATTTGGCTCATTATGAACGTATATCCCAACGGTCGTAGATTATATCGCCCTCATCGCTGGAACAACAGAAAGAAGGTCTCTACAGGATAATTAAATAAATTTCACTTCACGCCTTGTTTAAAGTGTTCTTTGTTTTTCGCCGGGGTTGCTCTTGTATCATAATCAACAGGATGCAAGCACCACTGAACGTCATATTTTATGTTATTCACCCCGTCGCGCCGGGTATAGACACACACACACACACACACACACACTGATGGAAAAAGACCAAAAATTAAAGTCCTGGCATGAATCATAATAATCGAAATCAGGATTTGGCATAGAAAGAAAGAACACCCAGAGAGAGAGAGAAAGAGAGAAAGAGGACTCCGGGAAGGATGCAACTCTGATGTTTCACTTTTAATACAATATCTGGTTGATGCACGTTTCGTCCTTGCAACACAACCACCCACAAACACAGCACAGCGTCGTATAAAACTAGAATTCCTTCCGTACACTAAAGGGTACGACTTTACGGTGCCATTTCGAATGTCAATTGTGAATTGTCGTCGACATCGTCGCCGCCGACAACGACATATACTTTCAATTAATGGAACACGTGACCCGTGTGCGTTACAGTGTTGGAAATCAAAACCCCCAAAGTTGTGTATTTGCTGGTGGTGTGAATACATGCAGCGGTTTGCATTGCATCGGTGACAATAAGGACAATACGACCAGCAGCAAAAGATGCAATGAAACTGTGGTTTACGCTACTTTCTAGCAGTAACCCTTCCAACGATATTCATATCGTTACTTGCTGTTTCTTGTGCTCGGGAGGAAACGTGACAAATCATGCAGAAGAATCATTTGAGCAGGAGCACAGTGTTTGTGTTTACATGAAGCGTTAAGGGACTGTGCTAGGACGTAGGAGTGTTGACATTTTTTTGAACACGCTACATGGAGCTGTTGAAGCTTAAAATTGCATGCATTTTTGAGGATGCTCGTTGTGTGAAATGGAAAATGAAATTTCCACAAAATCGGAAGGACAACAGATGTTTTTTTTTGTCAGAAAGATGTGGAAAATACAATAACGTAATATGCTTAGTGGAGTCTCGCGAGTGCAACTGGTGCTCTAAGTAAACCCGAAATGTGAAGTAAGTGTGTACTGTGTGTATAAGGCTTCTGAGTTTGGAGCATCCTCCTTGAACTTTGCTGCATAAAGCACGTGTCCTTTGGGAAGAGTAAGTAGGTAAAAATCGATCCTAAGAGACTGACCACCACGTATACGAAACAGCTACAGTCAATCTAATGTCCACTTTGTTGATCAGAACTCCGAGGACATTACAGTGTCATGATCAATACTGCTAGAGCTGGACTAAATACTTTAAATGCCTACAAGCTCCCCGGGCGAGTTATGTCTTTCGTGTGCACTGTAGATTGACGACTTCAACAGCCATACACATGTATTTATGTATATCCAGGATAGGCAAAATGTGCCTGTATATTAAAATGCTATTGTGGGTCAACAGACAATACAAGCCTCGATTCGACGCGGCGGTAGTTGACGCTATTTGAAGTAACATTTTTTTTTTCCTAAAAGGAGTGGCAATTTCCAGGTTCTGGCTTAACTGGACAAGACCGAGGACCGAACTTATCTACGAATAATCACATATTACTTTGAAAACAGAATCCTCTAGTATGATACAGATAAAGAGCCTATAAGATATTAAATTACGGGAGGGATCCCACAGGGAACAACTCTAGGTCCTGCCCTCGTACATTATGTACGAGTATGACCAAATGCTACGTATACGCATACCGATGACATTAGGATAGAGGTAGTAGCTAAAACCCTAGAGGAGGTGATGCAAGACTACAACAACACCATCAAAGATCTGTAGATATGACTTCGTTCAACAGGTCTGGAACGAGCGGACCTGAAAACTGTTGCCGTTCTCATAAGTAACCGCAAAAAGTTGAGCGCCTGGTAATACGGGTAGAAGAACATTCCATTGTGCCAAAGCCGTATACGAAGTTCCTAGGCTTCTGCTTAACCATATACTGAACTCTAGAGAGCACTTCACTTACATAAGCCCGAAGCTAACCTACCGGTGGACGTAATGTCCCGCAGCTGTAAGTTTGTACATAAGAAGTATAAACTCGGTCCATAGAAGAGGATCACTCAGACTATGCTGCGCATATAGAATGGTATCGGGGATGGATGAAATGTGATAGCAGCGGGAATGTCTATTTATTTTGAGGTCAAAGTATCACCCATCAGAGCAGCTGTTTATGTGCTGAAGGGCAACGCCGAACGGGGTAGTAAAATGTTACCTTAATGGGACATGGAGGCTTCCGGGAATTCCTCTATAAGTACAATATAGCAAAAGTCCCATGTTGTCGTCATGGTGCAGGGTGCAAAACGTCGAGCATGTGCAAACAAATTCGAAGCAAGACTAAATACGTTGAGGTAAGAGAAAGGCAATGCTATAACTCCAAGGAGACTGAATGGATGGATCGTATAAGCTTGAACCTAAACAAGCTTATTTTAAGTACCACAATTAGAGGATGTAGACAACTCATAAAAATAAATACTTGGCGCTACAGGTCGATGGGACCCAGGGCCTAGCTTCTCACAACCATTCGTGTTGTGCGTGCTATATTCTTTACACGAATGGAAGGGGCCTACTGTTTAATGCCGTATCCGAAGGGCAGTTTGTATTTGAGAAGCTTTCTCAGGACAACTGTACTCTCGGATGTTTGTCAGACGCTAGCGAGAGGTGGGGCCGTGAAAAACTTTTAGGTGTTCCCCAATTGGGATTCGATCTCGAACCCCTTGCTCCATAGTCCAACGCACTAACCACTGAGCCCACAACTCATAGGATGTGAAATACTAGACCTCCAGATGCGGTCCATGCTTCCGTTCATGCCAAGAACCAGAGAATAATGGGACATTGCCAACAATATCTTTGGGAGCATCATGCAGGGACTATGGCGAGAAAATCAAACACAACTAGTCCAAGAGGAGAAGACATGTTGTTCGAACCTGCCTCTACCAAAAAATGTCTATGCCAGTGATAACGTAAGGGGAATCAGCATAGTGTTGGGAAGGGTATTTTAGTCTGCAGGAGCAAGGAATATGGCATTGCACGGACAAAGTAGTTCACCTCTCCAGCGCATCAAAAAAGATATAGGACAAGACTCAAGATTAATATTCTATATTTGGCTTCACTTTAATTGTTGTATTTGTTTCTTGTTATTTAGTTTAGTTTCGTTATAAGTATGTGGAAGAGTGGTGCAAAATTGGCTCCATAGAAACTATTGCTGCAAATTGTCTCACGGGGATCATGTGAACAAGATCGTATTCCATACTTAAATTGTGTAACAAATGTATTTTACCTGGAGTAAGTTGCAGCCAGATATCTCAACTATTCTGTGCTATATTTTACTAGCACCTACATGTACCTATGGGGCAAGTATTGCTTTCGTGAAAAAATTCGAACTCGAGATTTTAATCAAACTTGACATTACTATAATGGAGAAGTCTAAAAAAGTAGGTCCGGCAATTCCGCCTGTCTGTCTGTCTGTCTGTATATGCAACTGCAGCCTAAACGGCTCGACGGATTTGCTTCAAACGCCACGCCCACTTTTATAAAACTTATTTTTTTCAAAATTTTTACTGGAAATTGAGAAAAAACTATTTAAGGAAAGTAATAGGCCTTAAAATTTTCCATAATTCACTCAAACACCCTATCTGGCCACGCCCATTTTGTATGGTCGTTTTTATAAAAACAAAACATTGAGTAAACTCCTACAATGTTATGACTATTATTCCATCGAAACGCGGAATGCCACGCCCACTTTATTGGGAAAAACAAGACTTGGACCTCAATCCTGTTAAATTTTTGCACTTATAGCATTACAGTGCAAGTATGTACGTACGACCCAGTCGTGCACTTTATTTAAATATAAAACTGTTATGACCTTGTTGGAAAAACTTTTATCAAAATGTATGCGCTTTAAAAATTTCTATCCATCACCCTAAACATTTATTGGAGCTCACTAGAGCATGTAGTGCTCCCCTTGAGGATTCTGTTATTGTGTTGAACTTGATAGTTGCCAACAATGTCTAAGCTAAGCTATCTATTTTGTCATCATCTTGTACATCTGGTTAGCCACCTTGCTGTTGATCCTTTTCCCATCTATATATGTATGTCTCGTTTTGAAAATGTTCTAATTCTGTTTCGTTTCCTTCTTTTTGTATCTTTTCAGGTAAGTTTTTAATAAGTTGATTTTGTATCCTGTTTCCTGAGTTCTTCCGAGATTCACCGGAGATAGTAGAGTGTTCGTACCCAGTCAAGGTAAGAACTCACTGTTTGTACCAAGGACGAAAAGTTTTTACTATGTTTTCTGCTTAACAAGTTGATATCTGGAAGAGATTTTCCGTAATTTTGATCATCATGATTTTTTAAAATCAAATAAATCCCAACCACCCTCCTTCACATTAAATTAACACATTTCGTGTACAATGTACATAACGTCCGACTAGTAGTAAGCTTAACCCCCATCGACACGAAATTAATCCTCAACACACAACAACACTACTGAGTCGAGTTTTCACAGTTTCTTTTCAAAATAATATTTCAGTTCTGGTCAAATATTTGCTAATACATACGTACATATGTATGTATGCATATATTTTGGCATTTTAAATGACTACCCTCAGTTAAAAAAGGTGAAAGTCCGTCCAGTTCGGAGTACCAAAGAATCTGCAAGTGAGGGGCCAGACGGCAGCAATTTTAGAGAAAATCCTCTAGAAAAACTCCCATTGCCGGACGAAGGAGTGTTTCATTAAAATTTGAGTAAACAACACTACAAGAAGAGATTGTTAGCTTCTACAAAACGAACAAAAAAAAATGAAGTATAATCCCCCAAACAACTCCACTGAAAACATACTGAACTAACTCATAAAATTCAATTTGATCCTGCCATTGAAAGCTTCTCAAAAAACATTGCGGGCATGTTATTAAAAGTGAATTTGTGTACACTGCTTCCGCAAGGATAACCACATTTTGGAGGAAAGAAGCAAATATTAAATTGTCCGGAAGCTTATTTGAAGCTGATGGCGCAGTGTGAGGTTGTTGAAAGTATTTGGAGTTTGAAGTTTTTCACTATTCTTGAGACGTTAATACAAAAAAAAAAAAAATGAAATAAAATTTTTTGGTTGGAGTTTTGAGAAGTTCTAATCCTTTTTGAAACTCTCTGAGAATGTACATGTTGCAAGTTTATTGCCAAAAAAAACTTCTTAAGTGGCTATCTAGTTGTATTTTAGCACTTATCTCTGAGTTGCTACTAGCTTGAGATTACATTGGCCTTTAGCTGACTTCAAAATTCATAAGCGGTCTAAATATTCTACTACTAAAGGAGAAAAAAAACAAACAAAACTTTCCCTAAATCAATACTCCCATCAAGGACAATTCCGTCTAACCTTCTGTGTAGAACAAAACCTTACACAAAACCTTACACAAAACTTATACAGGATCAGATAGAACCATCTGTCAACCAACTAGTATTCAATATCTCAGTGCCACTTTCGCCATTGTGTCCGAACCAAATTAATGTTGGCAGCAAATGCGGTTAACCTAATTTTCACAAAGATTGATGGTCATACAAAAAGATATCAATAATACGCTCTCATAATGAAAGTCGCCACTACGTTATCTCGCCACCCCCATTCAACGCACATGAACATGTCGTTGAAGCTTTGAATACTTTTTGGCCGGCCTTTGTTTTGGCGAGGTCCTTTTTGAAATGCGATACGTCCAATTTTGTGTTTGAATTCGCAAACATTGTAAACATGTTTACACTTGAACATAACTAATGATTCCCCGGATCATCGACGATGGCAATTTTGTGGAAAACAATTTCCACATTATCCAAGGCACACATGTACGCATTCTAGGATCTCGGCGGCAATATTCCTGATATTCGTATTCCTTTGCCATGTGATGGCCCCAAAAGCCACTCGTTAGCGACCAGCAAGCAGAGCGATGCGAAACAAAAGCGAGACATGGACATGGATTTCATTATTTATTGCGAAATATTTGCCATTTGGTGGTTGGAGGCGTATATCAAATCGATGGCGGACGCGTCCGGGAATCGGGAGTATGAGTGGGATGACATTCCTTTTGTTAAAACCAGAAAAACCCCGAGAAATGATTAATCGTTGCCGTTTGGGAATTGTCTGGCAAAGCAGGATGTGGATGTGAATGCTTCCGAATATGCCCTAGAATTCGGTTACAATTATTTGCGCGACACAAATTCGACAATCGGATGTGGAAGATGTGATGGGTGGTGATTCCACGGAGAGGGTTGTTCGTGGTTTTGTTTGTATTTTTTTTTTTTTTTTTTCGTTCGCGGAATGTTTGGAGGGCGAGCATGACGTAGCTGACAGTGACAAATGTGTCAGTTTCGAGGAATCTGTCGAAAAACTATCTCAGAGGCGCCATTCCAAAGCTCTATTGTACAAAATCTGCCAACTAAATATAGAAGTTGAAGCTACTACAAGAACTAAGGGAACTCAAGGGAGCTCTGAACCCTGGTCCCTTATGTCAAGACTAGAAAGCAAATTAACGCAGGCTGGGGTATGTTTTCATGTTTTTGTTTTATTGGGTTCTCGGAATTTCGTTACATTGTACATTATTTGAAAATTGTGTCTAAAAGAGGCTCATTGGGGTCTTTTTACGATGGTTTTTTCAACATGGTAGAAGTTATATTGTTGAGATTCGACGCTGAGCCCAATCCATGTTTAGAGTATGATTGAGGCCAGACCTAAACGGAAATTCAATTCTAAGCACAGCAACCGAAGTTCCGGTATCATTTCACCAGACGGCATATTCATGAAACTAGGTCGTTGAATAAGTGCCTACGAAATTCCAGTCCCAGTCCGTCTAAGACGGTAGATTTCTTTGACAGTAATAAAAGTATCAAGGGCAGCTAAATCAAGCAGAGCCCAGAGTACTCGGCAAAGCTTCCGTGTAGCCGAGGTAAGCCTTTCTTTGGAGTTTAGGGCAAAAGGCACTTAAGTACTTACGCGAAAGCCTTCTCTACCAAACAACTGACGCATAAAATTGAAGAGGCCTGGTGATAGTCTCCATAACTTGTCAAAAGCATCCTTACACTTCCAAAGCGCTTGTATGTCTTTGACTTGAAATGCTTTTCCTAAAGAAGTTTCTTATCTAGAATCACTCCCAGATATCTCACTTCATAGAAGATATGAGTACAATCCTCCGTCTCTTATAGAAAACAACCTCAGTTTCCAGAGGATTGACCGAAATCTCATAACCAAACCCAAATCTTGACAACATCATCTGCGTATGCCTGGGCGTATATTGAGGGTATGCAACAGAGAGCCAACTACCATGCACCATGGCAGTGGAGACAGAACGCCACCCTGCGGGCAGTCTCTGTTAAAATCTGCTACAACCAGCGTTCAGTATCAGTATTGCACTGTTCTGCAACAACAATGCCTCATCTACCTTATCCTGTCGACCAGAGTCATACATGCAATATAATGTCGCAAGTCGACTAAAATGTCGTTTCCTGTCAAGTTCTCATTCCATTCTTAAAACTAGATTTTCAAGCACTGACTCACAGGATTTTGTACGTTGATATGCATGTTCCATCCCAGATAGAGGAAGTATCCTCTGTGCAGACTAGTCTCTCAAGCTTTTCAGCAAAACGAAAGGCAGACCTTTAGGGCTGAAACTCTTAGTTACAAATTATTGCTCCCCTAAAATATCCTCATCAAAAGTAATTTAATTAAAAGCCTCCGGTTTCGACCGCAACGATTAGAGTCTGAAGCCCTTTAAATTAAAAATAGTTAATGTTGCCTTTCCTTTGTGCAGTGATTTACAAAGGGTTAGTGGGTAAGTAACCCTTCACACCCTTCGTGAAGAAATCCACCCAAATGCCATAAGTTAAAATAAAAGTGTAACAAAAATATTAAACTAACACATTCATACATTCTAAAGCCGATGTACATTTAATTGGTAAATCCACCACAGGAAATTATTGTAGCACCAGTCTTCTTTAGAGGTTCGTGACCCAATTTAAAGAGGCGCCCAGGAACTCTATGATCCGATTTGTGGCGGTTGTGCCCAAGTAGACAACATTAATTTAGTTGCCACCTAAATACCCTTCATGGGTGCCAACCATGTCATAAGCTTGAAGTTAAATTACTTCATAATCCCACAGCATTAAGCCACTTGAACATGTGTCCAATACTCGGAACAAGACGACTGGGGTATACATATATAGGCAGACAGGCAGTCAAGGGTAGTTGTGTGCATTTCGTGTACATCCCCAAAGGGGGCGCTGCATCTGAATCGGGGAATTCATCATCATCATCATCAGTAGCAACAGCATCTGGTACCCAGGTACTGCTACTAGTCCCAGAGTGCACAGAGAACGATGAATGTGAACATTTATTTTCAGTAGTGACATTTAATTAGGAGAAAACCGGGAGATACAGAGACAGACATAGATACCGAATGCATCTAACATAATTAAGCGAAATGTTGCAATGCATGGCAATGGGTACTGCAAGTATAGTTTTGATGAGTTTGCTTTCTAATTACAACGCATCAGCTGCGAGTGATAGTGTTTGTAATGGATGTCAAGGATAACAGAGCAAAAATGACACAGAAAGCGGATACACATACTTACATACATATGTACATATATTATTTTAGGTTGAGATACTTTCAATTCAAAAAATGCCTGAAGTTATTCCTTTAACTGACTGCTGAGCACTTGATATTATTTCGGTTAATTGGACACGTCTTATCCGGCATCACTATTTAACAACGTCCGATAATTGATTTCGTATTCCGTCCGTCGTATGTTCTTTTAGTCTACCAATACCCCGGTGTGTCGTAACCCTTTCAGGCGGCCACAACGCACGTCCTTTAACCCTCATTTTCTAATCAGCTACGTGATTAATTTCATCAAAGGACCAATTAATCTAATTACTCCCAGTGCCTTATATCCTGCTATGATTTTACTCACGGGCTTTTGAGTTAAGTTTCATTTTTTTTTTATTCGTTTCATTTCTGATGCTCTTTTGGGCCTCGTCAAAAGCAGAGCTCTACAAACCGCAAAACCCTCGCGGGCCATGTTTTACCTCAAAGGATTTCACAATCCTCCGATATCCTATATCTTTCCAAAAAAGCTCTTAACTTGTGTAAGCGAAACATTAAAGAGATTTTGCGGAAAACACGTTTATACTAAACAACAACAAGGTCATGGGATCAACAAACGTTGGGTAACAGCACCAGTACCAGCACCAGCGCCAGCGCCATCACCGCATACTCAACTCATTGAAAAACTGCCTAAAGGCGTACTAGAGAGTCCTTGATTTCGATGCTTATATTCCCAGACGGTAATGTCGAAATATGTTTAAATGTATGTAGTACATGTATGCATGGGTGTATGGGTGTATGACTGCGTAACAGTTGCTACTAATTGCATATATATCGCTAGAAAGTAATTAAGAGATATAAAACATTGACAGGATATGCTGTCGTTGGTGTGCTGTTGCTCTATGTATTGACTCCTGCCACTGGATTCCTAACTGATTTGATATTTGTGTACCGACAGTTCGTAATCCCGTTTCGATTTGGTTACATATACACCTATATGTATGCATGTACATATATGAAAGGAATTGGTAATTATTTGCGGATTCATAGGCCTCAAAGGTTTGTGTTATTAGTGACGTGGTTTCGTTAACTGAGCTGATCCCTAGAGACTGGTAGAGATGGGTTTCGTATAGGAATTTCATAACGAGTGTCACTTCATTCAATGTTTCCCTAGCAGGCGGATAGTGAAGAGTGTAAATGCGGAAGCATTTGAGAGCACCAATGAGTAATTAGAAGTTTATCCCTTTAGTACTCCTACTACTCGTACATACTACGGTTGAGACTGGAGGTGCGCTTTTCGGGCTTAGGAATGTTGCTTCCGTATTCGGTAGCAATTAATTGGAATCAGTATCATGAAGAGAATTAAGAGGTTTATTATAGATCAGCAGAGGAGAGTGAATGAGCTATTGCATAGTTTTGAAAGGATGAAGGCGAAACGAAAGTGCGTAAAGTTGAAAGTTTGTTATTTTTGCTTGCTAAATCCATCTGCTAAGCTTGTCTCATCTTTTTCCCTATCGTCAGAGTATCAATTCGCACTCATCATGTGTAGTTGAAGGGCATATTGGAATATCATTCCAATAGCTTATATGTACGTATTTCGACCTGAAAGATCTATATTTAGGAGTGTAAATAACTTTGTTATGAGTTCATCCTTAGTAAACATGTTCCTGAACCCCGTGGGTATTTTTCTGCAGAAAATATATTTTTTGGGAGGCATTTAGTAAAATTTGATCCTCTTCCAGAAAAAAGCACCCTTACTTACTTAGAGGTGAATTAACGACTTTTCAGTTATTCCTGTCCTTACATAACTGCCTGCAGTGAGCCCATGTGGGCGATCCACCTAAGCTTTGTTCCTCCTGCTTAGACTCGAAGACCTTACCGGAACGTTTCTATCCATCTGCTCTACATGTCCTAGCCATCTTGGACGATATCGCTGTATAGGTGGCATAGTTCATCGTTGAATCTCCTCCTTTAAAGCTTGTCAACCCAAAGGTGACTGAAATTTTACGAAGAATCTTTTTTTCAAAGTGACCTAGGATGTCCTCATCCACTGTAGTTTAAGCCTCAGTATTATAAACAGGGCTGGGATGAAAAAGGGTTTCATCCAGAATGTCTTTAGTCATTTCAGACAGAGGTCTATTACTTAATTGCCTTCTCAGCCCAAAGAACCTACGATTGGCAAGTGTTATTCTTCCTTTAATTTCTGTTGAGATACACATCATTGTCAGAATTTACACCAGAGCCGAGGTAGACAAAGATCCTTAGTAGCTCGAAGTTACAGCTGTCGAATGTCCAATTTGCCGATTTTGTGTGTTCCCTCTTATTGACAGGATATACTTGCTTTTGAGCTCATTTATCACTAAACCCATTTTTGCAGCTTCGACTTTAATATTAGGGAACGCACAGGTTACAGGTGGCTGTGATCTGTCAATAACGTCAATATTGTCGTTATAGGCTAGTAGTTGTGAGTTTCGAGCATTCCTCTCAAGTACAATGTTGAAAAAATCATATGACAGCGCGTCACCTTGTCTAAGTCCCTTTCTTAACAGCTAAAGTCTCGGTGAGTTCATTGTTGACCTTGATAAGTCAGTGAGTATTCTCCACAAGCGTTCTGCACAAGCGAACGAGTTTGACAGGGATGGCTCTGTGTAGCTAATCTCCATATATGCTGTCATATGTCGCCTTGAAATCGATGTTGAGGTGACGGGTATCGAATAGGACATCTTCATTTTTTTTTTCAAGATCTGTCGAATTGTGAATATTTGATCGACTGTGGACTTACCTGATAGGAACCGACAGATCTTGCACACAATGTTTAAGAGACTAATACCTCTATAATTGGCGCAATTCAAGGGATTTTCTTTCTTGGCAAATGATGCTAAGATTCAATTCATTAGTCATACTGTCGTCCGCCCAAATTTTAGAGATATGTACATAAATATGTAGGTATGCCATTCACTATATCTAAACAAAAATGTAAGCTGGAGAGTACAAAATTTAATGAATTAAGCGGACCAATAAGTCAAACTAAAGCTGGAATGGAAACGTTCTAAGAACTTGATTTATCTAAATAGATTGCAAATTCGCACTATAACAGGTGCCATCACCGGACACTGTCTAGTAGGAAACCGTGCGACAAGGTTGTGCTTTTTCGAACAACTTATGTAAAAGCTGTATGGATTTGTTCTGACCAGCTTTCTCTCGCAGTAGGAAGCTTCTCTTAGGATGATTTAGGCGGTCTGATATATACGTAGATGGCAATAGGGTATTTCGCTGCATCAGAAGTTCAAAATTGTGTAACGAGTAGGTAGAGAGAAACTCTCTCCCATGGTCACAAAGTTATATTACTGGACTAAGTGTGTTGACGTTCTAAACTGGTATGCACTCCAACCAAACTAGTCCTTTAGTAGTCCTTTAGTTTTCCAGACGTCTTAAGTCGTGGTTCTAGGTCTGGGTATCTAGACTAGAATTATTCATCACAGATAAGTTGTTACTTGACCTTAATATTGGCATGGGTTGCTAAACTAAAGGAAGCTCCTTTGTTTGAAACCCACCTACCTGCGTTCCAAGGTACTATGTGTTGGACAATACATCCTCTGTCCCGAGATCGGCTCTTCATACTTTTAGTAAAAGACGACCAAATAGCAACGTTATTTTGAAGTGGTTAGTGCGTCGGGTTACTGAGCTAAAGGTTCGTGGTTCGAGTTCGAAGAATACCAAAGGTTTTTTTCATGTCTCCATATTTCGCGAGCGTCTCTGACGAACATCTGAGAGTAGAACTGTCATGAACTATCATGTCGGACACGGCGTTAAACACTAATCCTCTAACACTCGTACGAAAAATATAACTAGCCCAACGCGACTAAGAAGAAGAAACTAAGCCATGATTTTCGTATTTATTTTTGCTAATAAAGCTTCCTATTAGCCATTGATCAATCGGTGTTGGGTGATCTTAGTGCCAGGCTTGTTAGTAAAATTCAAATATTATCTCAAGGAGATCAGGTGCTCTCAATGTTTATAAGGCTTATATGGGAAAACCTGTATTACTTTTTGTCTTCTGTTAAAGAGGTAAAAGACAAATCCCTTTACTTTTTCACTGTTTGTTTGAGTTCCATCCGATAAATTAAAATTGTTTTCTCAATAATGTTAAGTTACCTTGAAAAGGTCATCGTTTTATGTACAACTAACGTACCTACATAGCTACGTATGCAGTGCCTTCATGTCTGGCAGCAAATGATAAGCAGGCCAACTGATTTTTTTTTGCCAATGAGGTCATTCTACAAAAATTCATAGTCTGGAGCCTATCCCACATCCCGAATCTATAACTAGAACTAGGTCCTTTGCTGAAAATTCATCTCAAAGTCAAACAAATCATCTGTTGCCAAAAAAGTAAAAAAAAAATTGGGACAAACAAACAGTTATTGAGTCAAAAACTAGCTTGACTACAGGATAACCCAATTCTTGCCCCACCTCCCGGATGCGTGTACATACATATATGTATGGGGATAGCTCATATCCAAGTCAAACAACAATTTACCGAAAAAATTCCATAAATAGTTCAACATATTAGAGCGCAACGCTTGAGCTAAGCGCCCACATCCTTATGCACACACAAAATACCCATGTGTGTATATAAAATCCAATCTAATCGAATAAAGAACGTTTTCAGGATAATCCACTGGCAGCAGTGTGCAACGACAATGTCGATGTGAATAATTTAAAGTTTCCTCAGCCATGAGCATGATGATCGTTGTTGTATCTATGGACATGTGTAAAGCTATCGTCCTCTCCTTGCCCATATGCAAACAATCACTTGCTTATCATATCATCTTCAAGGGTTCGGCTCTTGGTATGATGAGGAAGAAGTAAACCAAGGATCTCCTTTACAAATCCGCTATGTTAATAATAAGTTTCATCTCTAGCTGTGTGTGTGCGTGTGTAATTTGAGTGATTCACAACGATATACGAGTATAAGATGAAACGTTGTGCCGCTGGGTGCAGAAATAACACAACAAAAACGCGCGCTGTTTGCTGCGAAAGTAAAGGCCGACAACTACACACGAGTACATACGCATACTGAACTAACAAAGAAAGTTTGCTTCGAATCCGGAGAATCCGAACGTGACCAGAAGACAAAAATGCACTCTGAGCTATGGTCGGCATATTGAACATGTATCCTTTTTTCCCCACATACATCCATATGTGATGTTTTTGGCTTTTTGGATTGAAAACTATTGCTAGTTTGTTAAATTTTTCCATCCTTATGGGAGTTGGAAGGAGCGGACCACATTTGAATACATTTTGATTGTTTGTTTTTGCCGGCTTATGATTAGACGATATTGTTTGCTGCGATGCCGTCTGCGAGATAAACCGTCTTGGGGCTCTTTGATGACATTTACTGATGACATATTCCGCATCATAGCTAGTTCAGGCAAAATCACCTTGAAAAGCGCACTATGCAATTTCCTTACACACGCCTGTAATAGATCATTTTTGTAGCAACCACCACCGTGTTTTCTTTCCACAAAGGACCTTACGTTCGTGTGGTCCTTTCTCATTCACTCAATAATCCAAGTCCTCTTAAAATATTCACATAAGCACACCGCATGATATCCTCCTCATAGCAATTTATCTAAAGTGTTTGGTCCGCATTTCGCGAACGAAAAGTAGTTCAAAATGACCACCTTTACATATTTCAACTTCATATTTTGAGTCAAAAAAAAAAAAAAAAAAACAGGATGAAAAAGGATGAAGGAAGAATTTTTTTACTTTTTCTAAACCCTGAACGTGGGTGGGGAAAAAACGAGGTAAGAGCATTTGTGTGCCATGCTTATGTATGACAACCCATATTCCACTAAATTAAACAGGAAGAATGGAAGAGAAAAACAGGACTCAAATGCAAATATGATTCAACTCAGACATCCTTCATCATTTTTATGCCATTCCGTATATTGATGTAGGTCTTTCTATGTACGGGTGTATCCAGGAAATGTGACAGATAAAACGGATGTCAATACTGTTATGAATTTGAACTACATACTGGTGGAAAAACGAAACCCTTTTTAAACCAAATTTGTAGGCAGTGAAGCGTTTTGATCAGGATATGCGAAGGGATATTTATATGTTTAATAAAAAAAAAAAGTGTTGTATGTGTAAAAATTTGGCCAACCTATTTGTGATGAAAACACCGTCATCCCACATTTGCTCTTACATATTTTATTTTGACAAGTTCGTCGACCCTTTCGTTTCCCTCAATATCGGAGTGTCCAGGTGTCCGACACGGTTATGCGAGTGTACTATGCGTTAATCACTGACTATTTCAGATTTTATGATGTTAGAATCTATCGGTGATATTCTTGTCAGGTATTGATCGCAAATCTTGTATTTCTGGAACTTTGAAAACAGCTAGAACCCCTGCTTGGAATACACTGTACGAGTCTGGAAGTTTTAGGGCTATTTGGAGGTTTATGTGTCTAGAATGCCCCCATCGGTTTTGGAATCGTCTCCGCAATCTCGTTTTGTAGAGGGACAGCTTACATGTGATAATCTTCCCCTTTCAGGTATATGACTTCGTATGGTGTTTTGAAGTCCTGAAGTCCAGGGTACCTAGGGTATCATTAGCTTCATCAGGGATGCCAAGAGGTAATTCTTATAGTGTTTGGCCGAAGTGCACTATTATTGTAGTTTTATATGTAGGTTAAGTAGTATCCTTTGTACTCTTTTTTGTGGTGGTCTTTAACCATAAGAATGGGTCTGACTATCACAATATTCGTATATCTGTAGCCAGTGCGTGCAGGTTTAAGGCCCCACTTTTTCCCCCCGTTTTGGACCGTTGTGAACTCTTTTATGTATGCTAAGCTTCATATCTAGCCCCTTGCCCAGTACAGTGCCAAGATGTTTGCGCGATCCGAAAGGGTTAGCTCCATCCTATCCAGTTTCGCTACTTTGAAGGGTGGTGTCTTGTGTGTTCTACTGGAGAGTACCAGATTTGTTTTGTCCGGGTTGACGTGGAGTTCTGAATTACTAACCCATTTTCCAGGGCTGTTAAAAGTTAATTTACTACTAAAAGGTGTCCAGGAATCTTCCCTGAATTAAAAGTACTACATCATCCGCATATGCAATGACACTTACTCCTGTGTTAGTTGATTCCTTCAGTACCTCCTTTGAGGGGCACCTCAAGTGACGGATTTTCTAAGGAAACTGTATCCTAGAGGATGATTTTTCATAAGTCAGTAAATATTTGTGAACATCTAGATGTTAATTTTAAACTTGCCAGCTTAGATTGATTGATTGATTATTCAAAGTTCCCTTAGCAATGCAGAGTCTCCTTCCACGGAGCAGACTCTGGCTTGGTTAAGAGGAGAAAAGTGCCTTCACGGCATTCAGAGTTGCTTAAAATTGAATATGCGCTATATTCTGCGTCTGGTATACAAACTACCATCCTTTCGATTTAACATAGCTGCTGATGTCAATTGCCGGGTCGGCGGACAATGTTTTCGATGTCCTGGAAGAAGAGTATCATCTGAGAAATTTATTTCTTAATAAAGAGAGGTATGGCCAATCATCATCGCATACTCTACAAAGATTTTTATTGATCAATTTTAGTTTTTTTATCTGATGCCACAGAGTGTTGAGCCCCTTGCTGTTTTCCCGAGTGCATTAATTTTTATGTAGCAGACATTTTAGACATTAAAGCTTCATGCTGTTAGTAGTCTGAAAGTCGTTCTGAATGGCTACTCCTTTTCTAAACTCATTTTTTCAACCATCAGTCAAGCATTGCCTTAAGCATCTACATACATAGGTATGCAGCGGAATTGACTTAAGCCAGGAGACACAGTACATCGACGACCAGGTGAAATGGGGAATGTAGGGAAACTACACTCAAAGTGATCTGAAGCAGTGAAAAGAATAAAAGTCCAACATACGACTTAGGTGTAGGCACAGATAGGCAATGGGATAGGGGATAGGCGACAGTTTCAACCACATTACCAGAAGTTTATTCAAAGCGGACTCTATTGGGAGTGGCTTACCGACAGTTGGCATTTGTTTTCTTGTCCGTCTACAAAGGACAACGGTTTGTACTCTCTTATCTATGAGATAGGAATACTTTTAACGACGAAGAGTCAAAGAATGGCTAAAAGTATTCGACACTGTGGTGTTTCCCAAGTGGTTAGATTCTCAACGCAGTTCATTTCGATGGCTGAGTTAATGATTCCGCTGTTAATCATTTCATCGAGTAGGATTGACTGGGTCTCGACTCGGTTTTCATAGATTCCATTGGCTTGTAAGCCGGTTTCCTTATTTAGTTCCTTTGATATTGGAAGTGATGCCAGCATAAGCGATGTGCCATAGTAAACTTCTTGGGCTAGTAGTTGATATGGGAACTACGTTTTCTGATAACTTTTCTAACACCTCTTGTTAAATACTCTTTAAACCAAAGGAATTGAGCGTTTGATGTCTCTGTGTGTACTGAACTAATAGAGCTTGAGTGCGTTAAGGTTCATTTAGAGTTCTTTTTATTCTATTTTGTATCAGGGTTTCTTTTGAGGGCTTCTCTACAAGAGACTGAGAATAATAGTATATATTCAGTAAGCTATAGTACTCATCCAAAAATAAGCTTACCTTTCGATTTGCGTACACGAAGCGGTCAGAGTATCCAATTAAAATAAATGTTTCTCCCGACTATCGTAGGTCACTACCCACTAACATCAGCTAATGTCAAAGAATCCTGTTTCACGGCTTACATAGTTTTGTTAATACACCGGAAAACAAAGCAACCTTACTAAACAAATATCTCGAAATTTCTGCAACTACAGTATCCAACCGTAATTAGTACAAATTAGCTTGTTAAATGTGCTCCTCCAAGAATAAACCATCTTCATGTTTACCCCGGTGGCGCATGCAAAAACAAACATACTCTCCTGTTTACCACAGTTAGTTGCTTGCCAACTGTGTGTGCACTTTTAACTAAATTGCAACCTTACTCGCGCACGCATGCACTCACCCGTGCAGCTACATATGTATCTATGTATCTATCCGACCACTCTATATGGAGATGGAGAGTTGTCTTTCAATTGTTCCTTCAAAACACAGTGACGATGAACATTTTTATGCCTTTCAATGAGCTAACGGCTTTTAGCATCAAAAAGTTTTTAATTAAAACTTCACGCACGTTTTCACAAAGTAAATTTGAAAACATTGCCTCTCAGCGTGTCCTACAACTGCAACAGCAACAGCAACAGCAACAAACTGATGTTTAGTTCACAAGCAGAAACTGTGAAATAGGATCCAGAATTGGAGGCATAGAGTGGCTTCGCTTACGGGATAGGCATAGGCATAGGCATCAGCCATGGATGGCAGAAAGGCACGGTCCATCCATGCATGTAGGCATGTGAAGGTTTTTTTTTTTTGTTTTTGTCAGCCAATTCTTCTCTCCCTCCTTTTCTGAGAGTTTTTGTCCTGAGAGACACAGCCAGCGCTGGCTGGTGATTTCATTTTGAATCAAAGCTTTTCTTGTGGAAACAGGGATGTGTACAGGATTGTGGGGACAATTTTAGTATTCGGTTGCAGTAACAACACGCATGTATAAGCTAACGGGTGGTTTGGGGACATTCTGTTATATTTTTGGTTAACAAGCAGAACGAAGAGGAGTGCCATGGTCTCATATGAGGCTGTTGGGGGGTGGGGGGTAAGAGCTGTGAGCGATTCGGGTCAGGTAACTAGTTAATAGTTTAAATTACCTTTGCCTTTGAAGGTGTCAGAATGGGAAAGTGTAAGAGAAGTTTATCATGACAAGGTTGTTTATTTATGAGGAGCTGTAGGTGCTTGGTTTTGTCACCCACCTACTCCGAGATAATCTCAGTGTTAGCTGTTCATTCCATGTTTCAAGTCTTACCGAATACAGATATATCTCTTTCCAAGTTCATTACTTAGTTAATTTCTTTAACACTATCCTCTGCTACCACCAAGGACCTAATTTTAATCCATTCTCCTGATGTACCCTGGAATCCATAAAGGAACGAATTCCACTTGTAATTCACTTAAGTAGTCCCTGCATTTGCAGTCACCGATTTCATTAAAAATGCATCTGCCACTATTATGCCGGGACTGTGTGTGTGTATAGGTACGGGATACGTAAAACCTTAATCTTCGAATCGGATGTGTGTTCCTTCCTATATCCTTATCACATGATCAGCGTAACAAATAAATACGTTCAATGTCATTGGGGAATATATATAAGTAAGGGAAATACCTTCAACTATTTTCCTTTTCTTTCTTTTTTTTTCACTTTACAACCGCAGACCAAAGGACATTCCTCTAACCTTACCCGTCGTCGGTATAATAGTCCTTTGGGAAATCTTCTTTGACTGTGTACAGATGGTGGGGTTTATTTTTGCTTTTTTTTTTTTCTTTATTATTTGTTTAGCTTATAGTCATGCCATTCTTGAGGGGTGGGGGGCAGTCCAGTGCACCGTTCTTAGCTGTTTTGCAAATAGTTTTCGTTCAGCCACCATCGGTTTTGTGTAACCGTGGTGGTAAGGCAAGAAGTTTTCTCCTTTAGAACATTTCTTTCCGCTTTTCATTCTGTTTTTGTTTTTTGTATTTTTGTTGTAGCATTTGGTTTTCTTTTGTTCCAAGCCGAGTGTAATGCGGAAGCAAGGACATGTTGCACGGAGTCAAGTTGCATTGATGTGGAATTTATTTGATTTTGTTTGTATATGCCCGAGAGAGCGTCTCGATGGAATCTTGAGATGGGTTGTTCGAGTGTTTTCCTTACTGCACACGCATCGCATATTAAGCTTCTTTAGTTAGTAGATGGACTTTCAAAAGAAAAGGACGCATTATAAATGCAAGGGGGACACTTGTGGCTTAGATGTGGTCAGTCTCTAAAGGGAGTGCATAATGCAATATAAATTCCTTTTAATTCTTCCTGCAAATATGACCTAATTATGTTCTCAAAGAGACTAATGGATCTTGATACTGTTGAGCAGTACCTACTACCAATGGGAAAATGAACTCAGTGTCATCAAGTAGGGTGGAGTTGTAATTATCATACCAGGTTTTCAGTTGGTAAATCCTTCCTGGGTATTTGTTAGATCTAGTGATTCACTCAGTTCCGTCTATATGTACATTCCTTTACAAATTGATTCAAATATCTTGCTATTGATTTAAAGAAGGCGGTCAGGCGATAAGAGACAATCTAAAGGGCCTAATTGATTGATTGATTCAAGGATGGGGAGTTTATTCCAAGCACTTAAACATGATAAATGGTGTATTAACCATTGATTTCGGAGGAAACATCCATCCAAACAGTTGAACATATGTACGTATACACATTGCCCAGAGATAAGGAGTGACATCTTTCTTCAAAGTTTGTACCTGACAAAAGTTTTATCACTGTGGTTGTCCTTCTGGGTAGGAGTTCCATCTATTCTGGTTAAATAAACGGTGGTCAAATGCAGCTGTGTATACCTTACGTGGTTTGCAAAGTTTTTAATCCGCATGAGTAGAAATTGCTTAAAATTTAATTGGGCTTAATCTCTTTTACAATTGGGAGTCTCAAACTAGCCTCCGGGTGCAGAGTCTCTCTACTTTCTTATGACAGTTGTACTCTCGGATGTTTGTCAGACGATCGCGAGAGGTGGGGCCGTGAAAGAAATTGTAGGTGTTGTCTACAGATTGAACTTGGATCCCTCTGTTCCGTAGTCCAACACGTACGTACTATTTGGGCTATGATACCCACATGGGAAATGGGGAATCGCTAGGCTAGTGTAAAGAGTTTGCTGCTCTTAGTAAGGTCGTGTCTTTAAAAAAACTGTCCCAAATTGACTAAATGGAGTTAAGCTTACTTAACTAAACACATGTTACAGCGCAAGCTATCTGGGGCTCAGGTTGGATGAACATCTGTCATGGAAGGAAAACGTTGTCAAATAAGCTGAAATGTCTTTATGAAGTTACTCTATACTCAGGAAAACTTATAACTTCTGATATAGAACGTACTATAAATCTAAGGAACTGAGTATAGAGCAACGCCTTTAAAGTCAACTGTGTATGCTGTAACATATAACGTGCCTTACTCCTGAATTGGAAGTCTTTCTCTGCAAATTTCAAAGGTGGAAAGGTGGAAGAAAAAGTTGTTTCTCTCCGCATTACTTTTTTCATTCCTACATCAATCATATACATATGTATGTACGTCTTCTTCTGTCAATCTTAGTCTAGAACCGCAGAGTGTTTGGTAGCTCCTACCAGAGTAGAAAGGAATTTCCTGTAAGTGTCTTTCGTGGAAAATTTGTCGGTCGTCTCATGAGCAGATATAGTTTCATGTTCAGCGATCTGGCAGAGCGTAATCTTGTACAATATTCCAGGAACCATACCTCTTCACGATAAGCTTTTGTGGAACTGCTTCCTCTCACGGGGCGCTATTATCACTTTAGGGTACGAAGTATCCTTTTAACGTTTCAATACTGCCTTTAATGGCTGGACGAGATATCTAAGCAGTTCAATGACATTCTCTTAAAGATACCAAAATACCAAAATAAATGCACCTTACTTATTTAAGTATTCAATACTTGACTAACAATGAATCTACTTCCTAGATGTTCACCTATAAAGGGTGACCCATTTGTTGGTTATAAAAGAAAAACCCTTAAATATTTTCCACTGATTTTTGCTGTATTGAAAAGGGTAAACCTTTCCATTAGATATGAAATATTTAATTCAAATGACTGCCTCGACTGGATTGGCAATAGGGCATCCTACGAACCCAATTTTTCAATACATTTTCGATAGTTTCGGCGTTTATTTCACGAATAGTTTGACCAATATTCCCTGAAGCATCTCTGCATTGTTCGCATAGCATCAATCTGTAATGGCAGCCCACAAAGAGAAAAAGCCCAACGGCGTCAAATGGAACATTCTCCTCAGGGTATTGGCGCTGATGTTCGCTGGTTGAGATCTTTTGCGTTTAGGTTTGCAGGTTTAGGTGCACACTTCCAGCAATGGTTGCAATATACTCCCTTCCCACTATTTCGGATAGGTACTGTATATACGGCGGTATACAGTATATAGTTATATTTTTCAAGCGTAAATCGATCCATTTCGTTAATTTATTGTGTTAGTTGTTTGAGCTTTCCCACTGGACCCGTTTAGTAGTTTCTGGATTTCTTCCGTTGACAAGATGACTTTCTCAAAGCAAGATCTCCTGATATCACGGAAAATTGGACAAATTCCTATTTTTCTTTTGCGACATGCTAGGGTATGTCCACTCCAAAGAAACATTTCAGGAAACATTGTTTATTTCTTTTAAGAAACTGTTCAAAAATATTTCAGAAATTTTTTTTTTTATGTGGACGCTTTGAGAAATATTTGTTAAATATTTCTTTGTTTCCCATTTTATCTATCCAGTTTTGTACTTGAAGATGGATTGGAAAGAAGTTACGCTGATAGCGTCGTGTTTTACTCTAAGAGACGTACCACCTCCCTAATTAAGGAAAGCACGTCCTTAGTCGCAGAGTCGCAGTGTACCACAGTACAGTTCAAGCCTATAATGTCGGATACAGTGCAGAACATGTCTCTTTGTGGAATTGAGTCAAGAATTTTCGAGTGTCCCATGTGTTCAACTGCCTTAAACTTGTATTTTAGTTGCAACTTGATAGCGCATCTAGCAGCCGTCTTCCTAATGAAGATTTGTAGTAGTTTGAGCCCAACGATGGCTTCTGGCTATCTTTTGCAACCTCTGAAGCTTAGTTTCCATTGTTCATAGAAGAACTTTCGACCATCTTACGATAGTTGCTTATGTCATAATGAATCTCATTGTGTACATCGAATGTATCATTTTTGGATTGAGACCCCAAATTCTACCATAAAGGCGTCTACTGGCTCACATGGCCATGGCGGCGCGATCTATGGCGGACTTGATATAAGAGTTCCAGTTAAGCCGTTCGTCAAGGATGACACCGAGATATTTGACTTCCCCGCAATAAGCTAATGTGGTTCATTTTATGGTGATAGATCCCAGATTGACCAACCTTCTGTGACTAAAAGGCTGTTTTTCTAGGATCCCACACAACTTTTTTCGTTTCAGAAAGGTTTATTAATTGGATAACATCCTCGTCAATACTTGAGATATAAAAAGTTTTCCGATCGAAATGGGAAACACAGTAACATTACTTAAACATTTTAAAAGTGTTTCGCGAAGCGTCTAGATCTAAATTAACTTTTTGGAACATTTCAAAAACATTTTCGAAACATTTCCCAAATGTTCCTTTGTGTATGAAATGTTTCTGAAATTTTTTAAATGTTTTTGAAATGTTTCTTTGGTGTGACACACCTTTACACAATCAACATAAAATCGAAAAGTCTTCTCTATGAAGCACGAAGTTTAATTCCAAGTTTATTCGAAACTTGGAAGTAGTTTACCGTCCCAAAGTTGAACAGTAGTGCCTTATAAATCTCTCTCTGTGAGTTAACGCGCTCGGCTGTTTGATATAAGTATTTTTATTGAAAACATATACCTAAATGCGGAAGGAAGTCATATGGTCTATCCTTTTCCATTCAAAGTCGTACTCATAACCCTCTGGCAATTCTAGCAACTGTTTATATATCAGGCGTCCCGTAGTTACTGAATACTTGATGACGGTCCTTAGTAATCGTCCTTCTTCCAACCTGAATGTGCTGAGGTTGTAGGATTAGAGTCCTGGTTCAGTCATGAGCTTGTAGCTGTAGTTAATCGGCGAAAGCTCTTTACGTAAACATCTTATCAATCGTATTCATTAAAATTGTGACACAATTAATGGTGTTTTAAAAATACTTTAAAAAATGTCTAATACCACAATAATTAAGAAAAAAAAAAACCCTACTCTCGACTCGACTGGCTTGTGTACACCAACCATATTCGTTGTCGGTGTGTAGTACTAAACTCGTCACCCGGCTACTGCATTACCACCCACCGGGGAGGGGGGCTGAACCCCAATATCCGTACCTCAGCACTACAACTTCAAACACAGAAAGGTTACGTATACGCCCGAGTGATGCCTGCCGGAGCGAGCATATTGTTAACTCCACCTCAAACAACGCTTAGAAAATTAGCATCGCTCGAACGAGCATTTACGGTAATGCTGATGGATGTAATGTAAAAAAAACAAAAACAAAAAGAAATATCCTTTTCTTAGTCTCGTAGCTAATCCTCGACGCCAATGCAGCACCACCACCCACCCACACAGGAAACTCGGTGGGCGGGCAATAAAAGTCGGGATATTATGATAATACTCGTATAGTTTTGCTTTTTGCAAACGAATTTTGTTTAATTTAATTACTATCGTAACTGAGGATAATTAATGTTTGCCTGGTGTACGGGTGTATCTGTGTGTGCGATTGTAATCAACAACACGATCATGATGATGAGGATGATGTGAATGCTAATGTGTGCTCATCGCTAGCGGCGCGGGGCGCGCCTTGGCAAGGGAGTCTACACACTGGATTTGTTTATTTATTCCGCCTAAACGACCATTAATCGGAAAGGGAGAGGGAGAGGAAGAGGAAGAGGAAGAGAGACAGAGAGTTTGTTCACAAACACAAAAGAGGATGCTTTCGTATTTGGGTATTTCCAGCGGATGTGCAGATTTCAATGTGAACTCATCAAATTACGAGTGCTACGCGATTGGGATTGCTAATGGTATCAAAGCTTCGAGTTGAATAGATTTATTATTAATAATTTCGATGTTCGGGCAGGGAATTGTGTGTGTTCGTGTGGACCGAAAAGGGTTAATATTTGCTCTTTAATTTCAGAGATTGTATTGATTGATGGCTATTGATACTGTTTGCGTGACCATGAAGCATATGAGAATTCGAATAGTGGTGGGTGTGGGAAGGAGCTCCGATGGGAAATGGTCCGATGTTGATAATTATACTTCCTGACAAAATGGCAATGGTTTGGTTAACCAACCTGATAAGGAACCTTTTTAAGGGTGTGGGAAAGTACTCTTGGTGTTATGACGATACAAATGTTTCCGTCAACGAAAGTAGGTTAGGATTATCGATGGCACACTTAGACCAATAGCAGGGCCATTGTGATACTATCTGGAACATGAAATCCTTCAGACAATTTGAGCTTCTAATGAAGCGTAGTAGACTCCTAATTTCTTAATTTCTTTGAATTCTTAGAGCGTGGCAGATCCAACTTAGGCCGTATCTGTTGCCAGTTGTCCACCTCATATGGAATCCCCAAGTTAGTTTTAAAGTAGTTCCATGACTAACGACTTCATCGGCCCTGGAATATCTCTATGCTCTGGCACCCAACAAGAGATTAAACTTTTCTGCCAATATCTAAGAGAGATGTTTACCTATCTGTCTAGAGCAACTTCCCAATTATTGGAGAAGGATTCCTGCTTGGCTATCTGTGCAGATATCTACCGCCATTAATTACACCTGAAAAGCAGTACAATGATTAGGAAAAAGGTAGGAGAGATGAATATTCGCACTGTTTCTTTACATGATTGCTCCGCTTCATCTACAAATGTCGCAATAACTTCACGTTTATATTGTATAACCTATTACTTACTTACGGGCTCCCGACCCGTGAAGAGTCACTGCCTGAGACACGGTAGCCTTCCATTCCCTTCGATCCCGGGCACGCTGCTTCCCGGGCACGCTGCTGTCCAGAATAAGCGCTCTGGCATCCGCTATAGCTTGGTCTTTAAAACGGAGGTTCTGTCTTCCTTGTGATCTCGAACCTGGGGGCTGTGAGTCGAAAATCCTCTTTGCTGGAGCATTATTGTCCATTCGCTCGATGTGGCCGAGCCAGTGTAGTCGACATATATTGGCTTTTTGGACTACATCCGCATCCACATCTTGGTACAGCTCATAGAGTTCGCGGTTATATCTTCTCCTCCATTCGCCCTCCTTGCATACGGGACCGAAAATTCGACTTTTTTCGAAAGTGCCCAAAATGTGCTCTGCTTTCCTGCTTATCTTTTAGGACTCGGCTCCATATAGCAGAACTGGATCAAAGTTTTGTAGAGCATACATTTCGTCTTCCGAAATAGGAGTTTTGAACCCATTTGTTTTGCCAAACCGAAGTAGCAGCGGTTTCCTAGGGTAATTGTATAACCTATAACCTATACGATTCTTTTAGTATAATACCATAACTGCTCAATGTTTTTACTTGCACCTACATATACATACATACCTATGGGGCTAGTAGTAGTTTCCTAAATTTTTCTAACTTGAGATTTTAATCAAACTTGACATTCTGTCTGTCTGTACACTCGATTGCAGCCTAAACGGCGGGACGGATTTGGTTCAACCTTCATATCTGCGGTCTGTGGTCCACAATTCGAGGCGAAATCGAAATTTTCATTCTAACCTCACAATTAAGGGTACAGTACTTAAGGCCGATTTCAATCAAAATCTATGTTCTCCAAAACGGCTATTACGATTTTGATAAAATTGATATTTGGGATAGTTTGTATGATGCTATAAGATGGCATACAGCGTTTTGCGCGAAAAATTATTTCTCAGTTATTTCTCCAGGGGTTGAGCTTATAATTAATATCTGATGTTTATAATACAAATACAAAGTAATTCGATGCCAAGTTTTAAGATTTATTTTTTATCAACATTTTTACTAGACATCGAAAAACTTTGTTAAGGTTAAACTTATAGGCCTTGGAGTTCTATATAATTCGCCTAAAGACCACATATGGCAAAGCCGATTTCTTCAGAATATTTTTAAAGAAAAAATATGAAATGTCCCAGATAACATCAGTATAATGGTATTAGAACATTAGAACGTAGTACCCAGTCATGCACTTCATTTTTAGCTGCTTCCAAAATATTTTATGAAATGCTTTGATTATAGTGTGTTGTGTAGCCATTTTGGCTAGTCCTCCGTGCGTTTCATAAGTTCAATCATACACAACGGTGATACATTTTTCGTAGCTAAATATTTTAATGTAGGCACATAAAATTTCATTCCTAGAGGCGAAGTACAAACGTGAAAAAATTCCTCCATTGCCACGCCCAATTTTTCAAAACTTTACATTTCCTTGAAAATCGAAAAAAATAAGTTTTTAAGACACAAATATTTAATGACATACATATGTAAATGATCTACAATTTATTCCCACATAATAAGCAACCACGCCTACTTCTTGGAGCTTTTTTCATTAAAAAAAAAAAACATTTTTCTGATATTTTGCAATTGATCCGAAAACATAGCAGGCTACGCCCAATTCTTTGGGGCTGATTAAAACAAAATAATGAGAAGGTGTTACATCTACCATCCGTTACATGCGGATTGTAGCTTTTCTGTATATTTTTAACTGTATCTGCATTTTCTAAGTGGAAATCGTTTCTTCTTTCGTTTGGCAGACATTTGAAAACAACTCGTGTCTGGTTTTGAGTGATCACTACCTTCAATTTATTTCTGTTTGTTGGCATATGTATGTACATTCGCTTAGAGCCTCCCTGCGTCCAAGACTTGGGCTATCATATCCGCACAATACTAGGTGTGAAAAGTTAAAAAAATTAACATTTGGATACGACATCAAACAGTAGGGGCATTCCATTCATGTGTAGAATATACCATGTCGCACAAGACGAATGGTTGTAAGAAGCTTTCGCTTTTTGTTTGTCATAACTACTTTGCTTAACAATCAACGTTTAGAGGTATACATAATGAACAAGTGTACCTGGTTCTCTATTGCTTTTCCATTTCCCAGACGCAATATAAAATGCACTTGACGTGTTGTTTGTTATGACTAAATCTTATTGAATTAGTAAAAACTCATCAGAACCGTCTCTACTCACCCACTGCACACACAATTTGCCTTGATTGGACTTGATTCCAAGGCAGAAACTCGGGCTCAAGTGTTAGGAGAAGCTAGAAGTCAGGAGAGTCTGTGGCTAATAGGAAAAACCACATCTGCGTTTCCAAGTTCCGTGGAGTTATCCGAAAGAACCTAATTGAATATCAATTTTTCTTGACAGTGAAGATCTAAGAACCTTATAGAGTGTTGGGGAAAAGTTGCAATTTTTCTGCACATCGGTCTGAACCATAAAACCTGGTGGTAACATTCCTAAATACAGTGTACGGCACTGTATCACAATATTTATCTTCAAAGTAGTTTGTATATCTATTGTTGGGTTCAAAGGATCTACATACTCAAAGAAAAGAACACCGACTTCTTAACCTTTCGCCTGGTTTAATCGTCAAAATACCCCATCCCTTAGGGGATAAATCTATACATACTGATCCAGCTTACCTGTTGTACGAATAACTTGACCTTCGTTGAATGTGGGAATAAAAACACCCCATCAATGTATCTCTGGGCACTCACATATCCCTGCTTAATCGTAAATTAAGTGAAAACTTAACTCAAACAAGCCTGCAAATCCTATAAGCAAGGGCACTATCCTCTAATGTACATACATATTTTCATTATCCCCTGGAAATTTATTTCTACTCTGACTGGTGGCATTTTTCGTCCTGCAGGGGCGGTATCAAAACAGAAGACTCTCATAAAAAGGATTAAAGGAACATTATTTCGGAATTCGCTTAATCTTTAAGCGAATAGTAACTTTGCTAATGTTTATTAATTCATTTTAACTCGAAAGCTTTCGCAAAAGAACCACAGCCGCCGCCGGCACGGTTCTTGGTTTTCTTTGGCAAATTATTGATAAGGATCCTAGTAATAAGTAAAATTTATTACGTTCCTGAGAGATTAAGAATTTTTATGTAACCTAAACTCTTTAAGTTTGAACTTCACCTGTCAGTTAAACATCAAATCAATTACTACCGTTAAGGCAACAGCCTTCACTTTCCTTTCATATCCCGGTCCCGTTGCGCTGTTTTGCTTTAACTTTCGTTAGAAACCATTTCGCAGGAACTTGCAATCAATTTCAATTTAGTTTCCTTTTTTCTGTTTTTTTTTTTTGCTGCGTTTCCTTCATCTGAGTGAAAATTGCTTCAGACACGGTTTAAGTTATTGAGAAATGACAGTATTCTAAGACCATTTCTCTTATAAAACAATCATAATGGCAATTATAGAGGAAAGGAAAAAAAATAATAATAATAATAACAATCCTTCTTCGCCAGCAGCTAGTATATTATAAACTTGAGTAAGAAAAATGTCATAGTGCACTGGAGACTCTGCCAGTCAGTCATGGCGAAGCACACCTAATAACAAATAACAAAAAAAAAAAGAAAAAAAAGAGAAAAAAGGCATAATATAGAATGAAATGCTACTTTCAAAGGACACTAAAGCGCCGTCATTCGTCCTTGAAATGAAATAACGTAATAGAATCACGTTCAAATTGAATTGCCAAGAAGAACATACTGACAGAGGGAGTTCGGGAGACTGGATCTGGTGAAGCAGGCAATGGATAAAAAGTTAATTCAACATTATTTCACATTGAAGCCAAAGCTAAGTGCGAGCAATGTCCTTTTCTGTGGTCGCCCTTGCTGCCGTAATGTGTTTTTGTTTTTGTTTTTAGGGTTTATTTAATACCTGTCTGATTGTATCCTGTCAATTGTTGGTTTGGGTTTTTGTATATGGCAGAAATTTGGTTAAAATTAAAAACAAGATTTATGTGACGATTTAAACAAATTGCTGTATAATTGTGTGTGAGGAAACCTTTAAGGGGAAGGGAGTTTCATTTGAAAATTTAGGCGCTCTTTTGTCTGGAGATACACAAGTACCTACGAGTCGTAGGTCTCTTCAGGTTAAAAACATTGAGTGAAAAATGTCCATTACGTGTTTGTAGGCAGAAGCTGTGAGCTGTGTATATACAAAGTGGTGTATTTTTAACAACTTTAAATGCTTAAATTGGTCAGTTGACCTTCTTTGTAGGTAAAGCAAACCTTGAACCTTTGTCACTGCAGGTGGGTGGTATATTTATTGATTTGTTAGTTTGATCATTACTTGCTTCGAATTGACTCAAACTGTTAAGTAAATTTATATTGAGAAGAGTTTGGAGTGCTTTTATCAGGCCCTTTTAGAAAACTTTTTTGGTTCTGAAGAGTGCAGAAGAATATGGGAGAATATATACCATACCAGTTCTTTGCTAAACTTCTCCTAAATACCATACATATCTGCTCTATTTTTTGCATATGACTTAAAGATTTATCATCTATGGCTTCAACACTACTCCATATGATATGATTCATCATTTCACAGCGTCATATTGGTTTTTTCCGATTTTGTGTGCATATAGACTTGTGGTATTTAAAAGTGGTTTTACCAGCAAGCCGTGCTAAAACATACTTTGTGCGAAAGCTCCGTTTTAGTACCGACTCTAGTGCCTTTTCGAATGTAAAATGGTAATAACTGATGGCGATAAGAAAGGAAAGGAATAAAATTTATTTAAATCCACTCCATTACATTGAGGAAACTGATAATGTCCCCAAGGCTAATCTCTTTTAAGTCTTTTAGGATCAAAAAGAGTTTATCTTATGCGCGCTGTCCGGCCAAGAACTGGACACTTGCAGAGGAAGTGTAGAATTGTTTCTCGTTAGAAGAGATATGGGAGCTGTGACAATGTGATGTACATTGAAAGGAATATCTATTCTTGGAACTCGATGGACCAGCGGCTAGTATGTATTAATTGCCAGAATTATAGCAATACCTCTGTTCTATTTCAAATGCCTGGATAGGACACAGTTCCGCACCCCCTGGCAACTTCTATCAGGTTTTAATAGATAGTGCGCAAAGATTCTATGCTTAATGACCCCCAGCGGGACGATCAAATCAGAGGCAGATCCCCACATTGCTAGTTCATCTACTCGTTTAATTAAGGGCTGTGATAGTTTGCCTGTGGGCGCCGTGGCTCAGTGGTTAGTGCGTTGGACTATGAAGCAAGGGGTTCGAGATCGAATCCCAATTGGGGAACACCTAAAAGTTTTTCACGGCCCCACCTCTCGCTAGCGTCTGACAAACATCCGAGAGTACAGTTGTCCTGAGAAAGCTTCTCAAATACAAACTGCCCTTCGGATACGGCATTAAACAGTAGGCCCCTTCCATTCGTGTAAAGAATATAACACGCACAACACGAATGGTTGTGAGAAGCTAGGCCCTGGGTCCCATCGACCTGTAGCGCCAAGTATTTATTTTTATTTTATTTGATAGTTTGCCTACGTATGCGACAGGCTTTCCGTACATTGGGAACTTCCGCCTGAAAGGCGAGTCAGTTTCACGAGTCAGCTACTGAGGCATGGAAATGTTGAGGAAATAATACACGATCACCGCTCCTACTTTACAGCACATACTTATATTTTAAATCATGTCCTTGAAAATTGTTGTTTGGAACTCATTTTCACTCGGCTTGTTTCCCACTCTGCCCGCGTAAGAGATATGATCGTGACAACACTTCTGAAGTTCATTTTGGCAGTTACATAAGTAGATCTCGTGGTGACAAATACAGTATACTGTTGTTACCATGAGCTTATATTGGGCTTGAATAAGTATTATCCAAACTATTATACATACCTGCATATGTCCATAAGTATAGCTCTATCATAACGACAAATTTGTAACACAATCGTCATTGGGCGTCTTGGACGGATGAATTTTATTTACTAAGTTGAATGAGTTGATTGAAATGGTTGTGGGTCTTCGGCGGCATTATGTACTCGACAGAAGCAGGTTCTCCATATTCTGAGCATCGAATATGACCACTATATGGTTTCCTACCTTACCTCTGCTGCAGTTTTCACGTGGTTATCACCCATATCTAATGATATGGTGCTTCCTTACAGTTGAGTTGAGGCCATAGCACTATCCTATGTTTATGTCATTGCGATTTGTTGTGCTTCGTATGATATCTATTTGAGAGTTTCGTAGTATAATTTAGCATGGATAAGAATAGTCTACCCCTAGTTCCGGACCAGGGCAGCCTGGTGTCTAAGAATGAAAACTTGACGGTATATCGGGAACTTGGCCAAATATTTCATTCTCAATGTCCTTGCACTTTTCTTCAACTTGTATTCTAGCCTGATGGTACATCGACTGACCGAACTCTGTATTTTGTTGATCAAGATCTCGATGAATAGCCACGATGTATGTACATTTAGCCCTGTGAAATTGTGCACAGAAAACATTTTTTGCGATTTTTTCTCTGAAGATTTCGTACGCGGTGGCTATACATATGTAAGTCGTATTCATTCATTCATTTTTACAATGGAATCTTTTAAGCTGATAGTTGATTGTTAATAATCACAATCATCCCGTTTGCTCTCTCTAAGATGACCATCAGCATGATCATCACATTTTTACAATATTTTTGTTTGACAACGCGATCCTTTGACGAAGAGCTATACTATCACCTTAAACGATTTCACTCCTAGGTTCTTTGTTGATAATTGAAAATATGGTATCGTTCGTAGTCTACTTTTAGACCCTCGAACACATTGTATTCACAAATTACAGGCATGTACATATGTATGTACAAAAGTTTGAAGTTTAATATTAAAGCAGCACATTAAAGTCTGAGACTAGATGATTGTGGAACCATTTACAGAATTGCAAGTTTTGCCTGGCTACCATCTCAGTTTTTGTAAAATGAACTTGAACAAGTTTGAAGTGTACGCTTTGATATCTAAATATGCATTAATATGTATTAATGTACATAGTATACATATGTATTGACTTAATGTATATTGGAACGACAACAACCGGGAATCGAAAAGAAACTGGCATCATATTTTTATATAGTGGCTGCTGTTTCCTTACGATAGTAGTTTTGAATTTACAACTGAGGAAATGAGCTCGGGTGTATTGTTTTATCTGATGGTAGTTGCTTATTAAGGAAGTAAACGTTTTCTAAACGGGATATGTTTAGTTTATTATTGATACTGAATATGTATTATATCTCCTATAACAATCATCTTCATTTTTCAGGTTTGATAAATATCAAATAATTGACAAGAAAATGGTACTTGCAGAATGTTACCATTAAGATTTCGGATCAAGAAGATGTTAGCTATGCATCCAGTCTACTAATAAACCAGAGAAGCTTGAATGACTGTAACTGTAAGTAGTAAAATTAATTATTATAATCAAAAACTTAGTAACATGTACTTATATCGTAAAAGACAAAGTGTTTGGGAAACATTTCCACCTTAAAATCTTGTCCTTCTCATAAATCATAAAATTAGTGCCACATTTTTTAACATTTTGCGCAGCAAATGGTTGATCCACTTACATCTTTGATTGTGGGTGTTCATCCTAACGTGAGTATCTAAGAGTGTAAAATGAACGCTTTGCTCAACACAACTCAAAGTATTTGGAGACATCTCAAAATACAGAACCGCGATATTGTTTTGCTTCACGCAACATTAAAAATCACTATCGGTAAGGCGATAAAATTCTATTTCATTTGAACAGCTTCTGTGGTGCAATGTTCAGTGATTACTACTCTATATAGCAACCGGGTAGAAGATTGGTTAATGGATAGAAAAAAAAATATTCGACGCAACAGGTCGATGGGACCCAGGGCCTATCTTCTCACAATCATTCCTGTTGTGCGTGTTATATTCTTTACACGAATGGAATGGGCCTACTAGTTTATGCCGTGTTTGAAGGCCAATTTGTTATTTGAGAAGCTTTCTCATAACAGTTGTACTCTGGGATGTTTGTCATACGCCTGCGAGAGGTGAGGTAGTGAAAAAACTTTTAGGTGTTTTGACTGGGATTCGAACCTCGAACCCCTTGCTCTATAGTTCAACCAATAAGTCACGGTGCTCAGTTCCTTAGTTCGTTTTATGTGACGAATCTAACTCCAACCTCTTGAAACTCTTACATATGTACATGGCTCCAGTCTAGAAAGGTTACCGCGATCTACAACCTGTGATGGCCGTTTTATAATCCATAAACTCACTGTAACTGAGTTGAATTATGCAGAAGCAGTGAAAAAAAAGAAAACCGGATGGTATTAGGTTTTAATTTAGCGTAACAATTTTTATTTGTTACTCATTTGTTTTTGTTTGAAAAGTAAAACCGCCGGATTTCATATAAAACTATGTAGCTAGCGCTTCCGCTTTATTTCTTAATCTTCTTAAGGTAGAATTCAAGTTCCTTGCCTTCAAGAATGTAGCCATCGGCACGTCCGCACTGTCCTGGGCGGGATGAGACACAAGCTGTAAATAAACAGAAAATCCCAGATTAGCAGGTATTCGAATACGTTTGAGAACTAAACGTGATAGATGGAAAAACATCAGAGTAACTATGACAAGCAAATCATACCCATCGGCTAGAGCCTCACTTAAAACAAGCTCGGCTCTATGAGTTGATGGATCGCTTTAGGATTGTAACATCATTTGAAAGAAACAAGATGCTTCACTGCATCGTGTTGACTTTGCTTACCCAAGATACGACCAGAGATGAACTGATCCTCCAAAGCCTGTTCCACCTTGGCGTACTTTTGTCGGTCCAAATACTTCTTCATGACACGGTCGCTGCGCTTCTTGTTGAGCACATCATTCTCATCATCCTTCTGTGCGTGCTTGGGATCACGTTTGCGTCCCAATGGCAGAATGTAATGCGACTCGTACCACTGTCTGAATGGTGTGGCATCAATAACGACAATGGCATTCTTTACCAGGGTACTGGTACGCACCAACTCGTTGTTGGAAGCATTGTACACCACATCAATGATACGTGTCTTGCGGGCAACACCCTCAGAAGCCCAGGCGAAATTACCGGTGTCTAAACGGAGAGCGCGGTATTTAATGTTACCGCCACGAGTGCGGACCTGGTGGATGCGGGCACCACCGAGCTGTAAAGAAAATTAACTCACATTAGTCAAGAAACTAGCACAAAGGATATCAATTGGATGGATGACAACTTGTTATCAGAAGTCCGAACATAAAGGCTGTCTATCATCAACTTTGTACAGTTGACACGCATAATCATCATTTAAGCGGGAATATACAATCTCACATTGTGGTACTTACTTTTGTGTTAGCGGCTGGGCGTCCTAACTCGAACTTCCTCTTCTTACGGAGGGACTTGCGTTTGCCACCAGTGGCCCTTCGCTTATGAGCGCTATCACGACTGATACCTGAAAATTCACAAGAAAAGCACCACTTTAACAACTTGTACTTTAATTAAACGCCAGGGTTTTAAACAAATCGGCGGGCATCACATAATTTTCAATATTCACGAAGAAAAAACAAGGAACCATTATTGAAAATATGAGCTACTTTTCGTTTGTGAATTTCTTCGGGAAAATAATGAAAATCCCTTAAAATAATTACACAAATCGAAAGTTCACATCGCAAATAACCCGTTTATGGGAATATCCTTAAGTATTTCTTGTATATTTTATTCGATGCACACAGATTTAGTTTAGAAACCGAAAAAACCGCACTCACCCATCTTGGAGTAAAAACAGAGAAAGAAAGGAAGAAAGAGCACATGAATTTGCAGTTCGTGTCAACATTTTTCGTAGTAGATTTTGACAGCAGGTGCTGAATAATGGCGGCGAAGACATGTAGTACATTTAGCAGAAGTCAGTAGTAGAGGCGGAACTATTTAGCAATATTATTACAGGATCACATATTATTACATATTATTACATATCCTTCTCATTTGACAACTAGTCCTAGACATTGATTATATATACTATGTGAATAACTTTTGTGATGTCTGGGATGAACCACGTACCTCCCGCTCACCAGCTCGATGCACTTATAACTGACTATAGTTCTTATATGAGATTAAATAAAGAAGATACCCAGCGACCACATGAGCAAGTTCTGGTTAACAAGTAATTTACATTAGAATTAAGAAAAAAAGAATTGGTCCGACAGGTCTATGGAACCCAGGGTCTAGCTTCTCCTAGCCATTCGTGTTGTGTGTGTATTTTTTTACATGAGGAGCAATTTGTAACTTGAGAACCTTACTCATGACAGTTTTACTCTCGGATTTTTGTCAGACGCTCTAATGATTGAAGTGCACGATGCAGCTGGTGTGGGTTGTAACCATATCAGCACAACAGTTGTTTGTAGCGAATACACGATACAATCAGCTTTCGTTTCTCAGTCAATTTTGAATGGAAACCATGTTTTTGTTTTATTTTTCTGCCATCTCCCGTCAGAGAAGTAAAAAAGAACTAAAATCTATACGACGGTTGTATGCGCGGAGACGTATTATACGATTTCTATGCAATCTGTCGTTGTGGATACATACGATAAAACTGTCGCATACACACATTTCTATTTGTGCTGTATAGGAAACTGCATACCACTTGAGCACAGGCTGCTTTCAGTTGCTCTAAGCATTAAATGTCCTATCAAATTACTTGCTTCGAAATTCCATACCAGTTGCATGGGAAATAACGAAAGTTTTCTTCCTTCCCTGAGTAATTACTGAATTTGATACTGCATAGTTTTTCTTTTAGAAAAGAAATTTACATAAATTAAGCTAAACTCTTCCACTCGAATTAAAATTCAATTCGTCACCACCTTATCGACCCATATGTACCAATTCTCCCTTCTATCTGACAGGATTTCGCACTACCTCTTGTTTTGATTGATCCAGGACAAATGTCATGACAAACGTCAAATGTAAAAAAAAAAATCTGTCCAACCACCAGTACACGAAGGAAAGTGCAAAATCCAATTGTAAGATATAAAGTTTAAAAATATTTTCCCTCGGAAAATGTCTGCCCGTGCGGACTATTTTTCATTTCAGTCTATGTGCCAAAACCTAGCAAGAGTTTTGGCCAAAATAGATCCTACACCATGGGAAAAGGTAATTAGTGTTATCTACATAAAACGTTGGTGTACAGAATTACTTTTTGATTGCAGGTCCAGTCCCTGTATCGTTATTGTCCACAAGAAAATGCCGTAGGAGTGTTTTGCCTAGATGGCAAGGCTCAGGATGCAGTAATTGCATTGGGATTATACTTTTTAGAGAGTAAATGCCAACACGAAGACCAAATAGTCCCATATTTGCTGCGCTTGGCAAAGTGCCTGCCCAAGGCCGTGTGGATTGATGACTCAAAGTGGAGTAAAATCGATCGTAGGTCAAGTGACGTCAACTTGTAAACAATTTATAGATTTTTACCTCACATTTGTAGGCATTCCGTCGGCGGAAAAATTCAGTTTTTGCTTGAATACACTGCTGTCGGATATTGCATCAAGGTGTCCGGATTTGAGGGATGAAATCATAGTTAATCAAGTGGAAACACTTAGTGCACTAACGAACATAATTAAGTCGAGTAAGGAGAGTAGCAATGCGCCACCACCGATTATCCTGTGTAAGGCTACAGTGCCTCTGTTGTTTGGACTGGCTAGGTCGATGGGAAGATATGCCGCATCGGATCCCCCGCTGTTGTGCCGGATATACCCTCGGGAAGTGATGCCCGTGGTGAAAAATAAAGAAACTGCTGTGTTCACTTCGAATGAGCGCCTCGGAAGCTTTAGTCACTTCCGTTCCATAATCCCCCGTTCGATGTCGGGAAGCTTGAGTCAGGACTCTGCAGATTCGCGAATAATAAGGCATGTGGCTGCTGTTGCTCAATCGAACACAGTAAAGAAGCCCACTTTTCAAACGTACTTCTCAGTCCCATACGATCCGAAGACTCACTTTTTCACCAAGTACGGCTCCAGCTTCAATCAGTTCCCAAACATGCGGGTGTGCGACTCGCCGACAAAACAGTCCAAAGACAGTCCAACTCCAACAACATTCCCAATTCAACATCTACAGACGATCTTTGCCATGGCTAAGAAGCTACTCACGAAGGAGACTCTGGAACACCTTGACGAACAGGCGAGTGATATCTTTGCTTTGCATCAGATCAAGGGCTACTGCTACAAGAGTTTTTCGGAAACTCTCAACTTAGTGATGGTGACCCTGCTTCGGGAGTTGCTGCAGAATCAAGTTGATTTACCGACGCCGTTCACCAAGGACGTGCAGGAATTTGTTAAGCGGCTTTTTCTCAATGGCCAAACAGAACTGCAGAACAAGCAACAGGATCACGAAAAGGAGAAGAAGGAGGACAATGGCGGCATTCCAGTTGTGAATAAATACAAAGTGAACGTCATGGCGAACGCCGCCTGTGTCGATCTGTTGGTCTGGGCGATTCGGGATGAAACAGGTCAGTTGATGGGTCTAGAGTGGCGGTTCTGGCAGCTAAATTTTAGATTTTTCACAGTCGATGAAGAGTACAATGTTCCTTCTTTGCAGAACGGTTTAAATTATTTACTCATGAAAGGTTAAAGGGGTGTTATTTTGTTTTGCGTTCGTTTTTCGTTTGTTTTGAGTTTTCGTTCATCCTTTCCTTATTGCCGAAGATCCTCTGTTTTAGAATTTTTGCGTTATCTCAGTGCGTATGGTGTGACTTTCACTAATTTGTTTTGTTTTGCTCTTCCACAGAGGCAGACAAGCTTTGCGGTCGTCTATCGCAAAAGCTTAACTCGATTCTTAGCCATAAAATCGTTATGGATCACATGCCGCTACTTATGGTGTGTCTGGAGGGTTTGGGAAAACTGGCACAGAAGTTTCCAAATATTGCTGGAACTTCAATATCGTACCTGCGTGATTTCCTCGTCGATCCAAGTCCGATATTGGCCAAGCTTCATGTGTTTTCGACCATGCAGAGCATACACCAGGGACAGAAAAAGGACACTAAGGACGTGGCTCCATTCAAAATTGTTGTCCAGAACAGCAGTGAATTGCGGGCGATTGATGTCTTTGGAGACGGCAATAAGGGCACCGTCACCAAGTCGGGTCAGGCGGCTTTCGAAGCGCTTCGGGATGCAGCGATTGAGAATTTGAGCATTGCACTGAGATCTGCACATTGCTTGGATCAATTCTGTGTCCCAGCGCTGGTGGCGAACGTATCAAATCGGTTGTTTACAGCAGAGAAACATGAATCGTAAGATTATTAGTGAAACTAGCCACAAATTTCTAATGAATCTGACTTTTTCTTACAGAGAATCCAGTCTGGTTAGTTTGAATATCATCGTGATGCTTGGCCACGTTGCTGTAGCCCTTAAGGATACCTCAAAGACGACGCAAAATATCCTTCAGTTCTTCATCCAACGGTTTTGTAAGGTGCCCTCAGAGCAGAACGTGCTCATAGTTGATCAACTTGGATGTATGATTATTTCCCAGTGTGAGCCGCATGTGTTTGACGAAATCATGAAGATGTTTTCGAGAGTCACTGTGCAAGCAGCCTCCTTGGCCTACACGTCCAACCCCGATCATCGGAAGCAGTTTCATAATGTGTCCGACGCTGTGGTCAACGCACTGGGAAATATTGCCGCTAACATCCAAGGTGACTCTGAGATGCTGGAGCTTCTTGGAAAACTCCTAGAATTGTTTGTACAGATTGGTTTGGAGGGTGAACGTTCCTATGACAACACACCGGGAGCACAGAAAGCAAGCTCAAGTGCTGGGAACTTGGGCATGCTTATCCCAGTGATTGCGGTGTTGGTAAGGCGTCTTCCCCCGATAAAGAATCCAAAGATGCGGCTCCATAAGCTCTTTAAGGACTTTTGGGTGTACTGCGTAGTAATGGGATTCACTAATTCCCGACTCTGGCCGGCGGATTGGTATCAAGGTGTACAGCAAATTGCGGCGAAGTCCCCTCTGCTCATCTCACAGACGGCACATAAGTCCGACATGCGTGAGTTGAACTACACCACAGCGGTAAAGAGTGATTCCGTCAGTTTGAACGAGCTAAGAAGTCAGATCCTGCTGTTGTTAGATCATCCTCCAGCCGAGGTGACAGCCTGCATCAATAAACTCACATTTGCTCAGTGCACCTTCTTGCTGAGTGTGTACTGGTTAGAGACGCTTCGAGTGGAGAATTCTGAGGAACCGAGTTTGGAGCCTATTTTGGGATATCTTTGTGATACTGCTTTGCAGAAAGACAAGTCAGGGATCTGGCAGTGTGTCAAATGGTGAGTTCACAAATATACAACATACATAGTCGCGTTAGTTGGACTAATACTCTTCGTTTAGCATTGCAGATCAGGTGTTTGAGAAGTTCCGCAACGTCCTCTTTACACACGATGACGTCCGTGAGAAGGTTCTTGAATCCCAGGCGACCCTGTTGCTAGTTTACTTCAACCACATCCACAAGCAGATACAACTTGTTGCTGATCAGTACCTTTCGCAATTGGTCGATAAATTTCCACATTTGCTTTGGAATCGACGTGTGCTGTGGTGCATGTTGGACATTCTTCAACTTTTAGCGTTTTCCTTAACGCTGGATCCAAATGAAGAAACACCCACATTACGTGTAGTGTCGACACCATACACTTTGCACCTGATGGATTCGCTTCCTGCGAGGGAGGGACGACTCAAGGATTTTGCTGATCGTTGTCAAGGAATCGTAAACGAAGCGATGAAATGGGCTCCGCGATCGACGCGGTCCCATTTACAGGAGTATCCCAATCAGATTCCCACACCGGTGCTGGCTCATCACAGTGGCTTAGCATTGGCATTTGATTCAGTGGTTAGTAGTAGTACGTTGTATCCCAACGCCCTGCCATCGATCAGTAAGAGGCCGCACTGTGTAAACAGTGATACTCCAAGGTTTGTGTCGGTTCTTTGTCTTCGCAGCAAATACGCTGGGGAGATCTCGGGCCTGTTGTCAGCGCTGAATGACAAAGATAAGGCGGGAATAGCAGATCGTCTGGTGAAAGACGTGTGGGATGCGTGCGCAGAGAAGAGTGATGCCAAACATCGTGGCGCACTTTGGAGAGCCACTGCATATTTGATTCTCTGTTCGGGAATCAATCGGAAGCTGCTCCATGCCATTTGTAAGTCTCCTCATAAGCAGGGATTTTTCGAAAACTAACTCACTTCTTATTTGCAGCAACTTCTCAGGTGGAACTCTTCACAGAGTCTGCAATGGAGACTGCAGTTGAATGCTGGCAATGGGTTCTCACCGCCCGGCAAGACCTGGAACTCTGCTTTATACAAGATATGGTGAGTGCGTGGCAAATAACATTCGAAAAAAAGTTGGGCCTATTCTCCGATGAGGTTCAGACAACTAACCCTCTGGCCGCGTATGACGGATGCAAGTTGGTTTCGAAGCCAATACTAATAGCTCCTCACCTCATTTGGCTGCAGTTGCTCTCCGAAATGGTTGATACCGCGAAATATTGCAACCGCGACAAGGTGGAAATGTTTTGCCTCCTACTCCACCGCTGTTTGCCGATATCGAAGAATAACAAACAAAACCGGCAGGTTTCAACGGTCGGGTGCAGGTTCAAGCTTCTGCAGTGTGGTTTGTCACTTCTTCAAGGCAACACAATTCCAAAATCACTAGCTCGGAATATTCTCCGTGAGAGAATCTACAACAACGCGCTAGATTACTTCTGTGGACCTCCAACTTGTCCCAATCAATCGAAAGAGCAGCTTCTAGACGATATACTAATACTCCTCAAGTTCTGGCAGACCATGCGCAGTGAGAAGAAGCATCTTATAACCACCGAAGTCGGTGAATACGAAGTGGCTAGTTTAGTGGGAACCACAGCGTCCAATCAGATGTTGTCGGTGAAGCAAAACCCGGAAACGGCATCGCTCATCAGTGGAGGTGACGTTGCTCGATCCATGTCAGGCACTGGTGGTTGGTACAACACGATTCCGCACTCAACTTCAACACTTTCCAAGAGATCGACACGATCGAAACGACTTCCTTACACGAAGGACTCATACGACAAGGATTACATGAAAAAGCGAAACTTGATTCTTGAACTACTTGCTGTCGAACTAGAATTCATGATCATTTGGTACAATCCCAACAGTCTACCCGATTTGGCTATACCCGGAGAAGAGCAAATCAACGAATGGCGCGCCCGACCATATAAAATGAATGTGTGGCGGGACTACACTCGCCTCGCGTGGTCGTACAACTCGGCGTTGGCAGTTTTTCTGCCCTGGAGGATCAAAAACTCCGATTCCATAGAGGATGAGGTAACACGGCTGGTCTGTGCCGATCCAATAGCTGTAGCTCACATACCAGAGGCATTAAAGTACCTCGTTACCACGAAAAATCTTTTGCAAGAAAGCCCAGACTTGGTGTACATATTAGCTTGGTCTAGTGTAAACCCAATTCAAGCGCTGTCCTACTTTTCCCGACAGTATCCGTCGCATCCTCTTACAGCACAATATGCTGTGAAGACTCTATCATCGTATCCAGCTGAATCGGTACTTCCTTACATTCCACAACTTGTACAGGCTCTGCGGCATGATACCATGGGGTATGTCACCGAGTTTATAAAGAATATTTCCAAACGATCACAAATCGTTGCTCATCAGTTGATCTGGAATATGCAGACAAACATGTACATGGACGAGGATCAGCAGCATAAAGATCCAAATTTGTACGAGGCTTTAGAGTTGTTAAGTCAGAATATTACAGCGTCGTTCTCTGGTGCAGCGAAGAGGTTCTATGAAAGGGAATTCGATTTCTTTGGCAAAATCACAGCTGTCTCTGGAGAGATTCGTTCATTCCCCAAAGGTCCGGAGAGAAAGAATGCTTGCCTTGCTGCTTTAAGTCGCATTAAGGTGCAGTCTGGGTGTTACCTACCCTCGAATCCGGAAGCTATGGTACTGGATATCGATTACAACAGTGGAACTCCCATGCAGAGCGCGGCAAAGGCGCCCTATTTGGCGAGGTTTAGGGTCTATCGTTGTGGTATAACCGAGCTAGAGTCGAGAGCAATGGAAGTTTCCAATAATCCAGTTAGTAATTTATTTTTTTTATTGTGTGGTTAGTGGTGTACGAATTTGTCTTTTCTAGAACTCCCAAGAAGATGCTCATGCCACATTTGGTGTAGAGTCCTGGCAAGCAGCCATCTTCAAAGTAGGAGATGATGTCCGGCAGGACATGTTGGCATTGCAGGTTATTACGATATTTAAAAACATTTTCCAGCAAGTTGGACTGGATTTGTTCTTGTTTCCCTATCGAGTAGTGGCCACTGCGCCTGGGGTAAGTTGAATTAAAAGTTGATTAAAGAGTGTAATGATTGTTGGAGTTCTTTTTTTCCAGTGCGGGGTGATTGAATGTGTTCCGAATGCCAAATCGCGAGATCAACTGGGTCGTCAGACAGACTCAGGGCTCTACGAGTACTTCTTACATCAATATGGCGATGAGAGCTCCAAGGAGTTCCAGGCCGCCCGTGCTAACTTTGTTAAGTCAATGGCTGCGTACTCACTAATCGGATATCTCCTTCAAATTAAAGATCGTCACAACGGTAACATAATGATCGACAAAGACGGACACATTATACACATTGATTTCGGTTTTATGTTCGAGTCTTCTCCCGGTGGAAATATCGGTTTTGAACCAGATATGAAGCTCACCGATGAAATGGTTATGATTATGGGTGGTAAAATGGAGGCGCCGGCTTTTAAATGGTTCTGCGAACTCTGTGTACAGGCGTTCTTGGCTGTTCGTCCTTATCAGGATGCAATCGTCTCGCTGGTCTCACTGATGCTGGACACCGGACTACCTTGCTTCCGTGGGCAGACCATAAATTTGCTGAAACAACGCTTTGTGGCAACGAAAAACAACCGCGAGGCTGCTGCACACATGCTGGCTGTCATTAGGAATTCCTATCAGAACTTCAGGACAAGGACCTACGATATGATCCAGTACTATCAGAACCAGATCCCATACTAAAGTGGTAATAGTTCCAGTTATTTTATTATTATTGTTGTTGTTATTTATTTTAACGTAATGCGCAGAGAATTTATTATGTTGTATGTTTTAAAAATGTGTATGTACTTTTAAGCGGATGGAATCTACATAATGTATTAACCTGTTACTCGTATAAAGTTGTCATTATCTGATAAAGAAAAAATAAAACAAATAAAAATGCAATACTATATATAGGAGATAACCACTGTAATCGTTTAATTTATTGTTTATTTATTTGTGAAATTGTGTATTCAAATTGCGAAAACGTTTTTCTAGTTTTTTTTTTTATTTACTTCCGACAAGAGAAATTTCACAACATCGAGTAAACCTCCGTATGCGCTGAATACAACCATCGATATCTTCTAATTTCATACGCGCACTACCTACCCGACCGACATAACATCTGTGACTTTCCACTGGAATATAAAAAGTCGATTCCAATCTTTTCTTTTGTAGATTTTTTTTTTGTATGAAAGTGCGAATTATCGAGCAATTGTTGAAATTTTATTTCTCGCGGAAGACCTATTAGACATCTGCTATCTGCTATTGTCCGTTTACCAATTCAAAACATAGTCATTTCGCAATATTCACTAAATTCCGAATGAATTGCATCCGTAAAAATGTTTGTAGAATGAAAAATTCGGATCAAATACGACGACCATCGACGAAAAAATCAAACAACGCAGCAGCTGAACACACAATGGAGTTCACATCTTGACTCACATATAGTCGCGCTGTATTTTTGTGCTGAAAACGTGTTGAAATATTTACCAAGAAAATAAATATATTCGTTGAAATATAGAATACATAGTAAAACTAACACCCGAGGGGAAGAGAATTAACAAGTTCAATTTATTCAAAGATTTACGAAAATAAATTGGTAAAAAAGTGTGTTTTTCTGGTGCATTATTGTAGTCATACATATTTTGGATATTTCAGTACGAGAAGGACGGGATACGGGTAAAAAATTGGGGCACTAACCATGGAAATTTCTGGTAGTCGTGACCCAAAGGAGACCTATCGGTAAGTTGCACCACCGTTTTCGTTTTCGTTTTTATTCTTCCTTTTATCACTCTTCCTTCGATTTCCACAATTAATTTGCAAAAACAAAAAAAACATAAACGAAGTGACAATTATCCAAAAATAAACCATCGATGTATACTGTGTGTGCATCATACCCCGTGATAGTCGCCGCTCCACCCGCCCACTGCTTCCTCATCTATTTTATTTTTCTGTTTATTGCGGGGGGAATCCGTACCTACGGAAAAAAAAGAAAAATAAAGAAGAAATATGGACGTAGTCCGAGAGAGCCTTTTGTGATTATTTATTTGCTTCTTTATCGCATTTCCATTAGTACCTACGTTAATTTGTTTAAACAAACAACTGAGAATAACAAAATTAGGGAGTCTAGAGGGGAATTGCAAAAAATAAAAGGAATGCTGCAGTGCCGGACGGCGCGACAGTGGATGGGTGAAGTATTGCGACATGTAGGTAATGGTTGAGGTAGGTTGAGATAAAAAGTTGGGCTCTATTTCGTCATTAGTATTAATTTCGTCATAATAGATCAGTAAGTGAGTGAGAGTTGATTTCTGTTTAATTTATGTGAGTTTCAAGGTGACGCTGGTTTCCAGTGGAAAATGCTAGATTGTTTATTGCTGTTAAACAAGAGGTCGATCGCATCATAAAGATGAGAAACATGGTGCTATTCGTTCCGGTTTTTGTAAACTTAATTCCTTATATAGCATCAAGCTCTTCCCATACGTCTCTATTCCAAGAATAGGTAACTTTAATCAATGTGGTTCAAATGTGCAGTAAAAGCATATCTATTAACATAAACAAATGCGAATGACTCACAAGTGCGAAGTGCTTTTAAACATCGTTAGGAAACCGAAAACTCCAGAAATGGTCGGTGTGCTCGATTCTGTCTACTCGTCTAGTCTTGGCTTCTTGAACTTAAGCTACATGTTTCTGAAATTTCCCATGACTAAATGTTCGATAGAAGAAGAATTTTTCTTCGGTTATTGACATTGGCTGACATTGAAAGGAAATGTGTACATACAGAGAGAGCAGATACATACATACATACACTACGCGCCCTAGGGAAGGCAAAATGTGAAAAGGAGACCCGACACATTAGTAAAACCCAAATTGATCGTTCATTACTGGTACAAGGAGTTTAAATGGATTTGTTTGGTGTCACGAAGTAAATCGAGTCCTTGGGTGAAAGACGGGTTTAAATTTGATATTTCCTTTGAGCTTTGTTTTTTCCCATTTGTTGGGCAGGACAAGCACAGCTTCTACAATAATCGTTGTGAGGTACCCCAAACATTCAGTATGAGTACCTATGGTAGTGATGCCGGAGATAGTTCGAGCGACAATTCAGTGATTGAGTACACTTTCCTAATTGATGACTGACTTTTTTAATGGACATCATCATTTTAAAGACAGCGCCTGAAGATCTTGCCTTAGTGGTATGGAAAGCAGTAGGGGCCTTTCCTTCAGGAAGTTTTTATCTACATATATACGGATGTTTCTCATCCATGTACCATGTTTTGCATACTTTCCGATAACCTTCTCATTTGTCCCGGCTAGGTCTTCTTCGTCTTTCTCTTAATTCTTTATAGGTTCTTCGTTGGATCGCCTAGGATCCTCTATCTACATAGAGATGTCCTCAATCGAGTTAAAGGTAGTTAATGACAAAAAGACCATTTTGCGTATTTTGCTATGGTGGACATGTCTGAAGTTTCAACAAGTTGCAATCATATCGGGGTTTGCCTCCTTAGTAGTTAGTTTATTTTAGAATTTCAACATGGGAGACTCTATTCGGAGTGTATGACCATTCCTGTTGACATAGAGTCTACTGGAATAGAAAGTTCTTTTAAAGAAAATGTGAATGAAAAGTTTACCCCTGCGGATAGCATAATAAGGGTGATTGTTAGCTGGGGGGAGGTAAAATATTCGACGTGTTTTTTGTTCTTTTGCCCTAAAGCAGATGTAGTAATAGCTGTTTGAATGCCTTTTTATTGTAATATAGCGGTGAACTCTACGTTATTGCCTAGGGAATCTCTACGACTTTGTCTACCTAGGTAATTTACGCATAATTTTTTTTTAATGTTACGATGGTGGAAATCAAAGTCACCATTAGTTGCTCAAAACGTAAGAAATATGATGTTGACATCACAGACCAGGTTTCGTTTAAGGATTCTATTTATGTCAGCTTAAGCTTTATTCACGATCAGTGTCATTTCACCTCGTTGAGTGTAAATTAAACTTCATATGGTAGACTGATTCTATTTTTTAATGGAAATTTTAGGTGTATAGCATAACACTTCCCAAGAATATACTCGCAATTTGGAGCTTGCGGACGTTCCGAGATAGTTGTTCTCTTCTGTAGCCACATATATATAATTTTCTTGAGTTACAGAAAGGAATGTCTCATTCTGTATGAATAATACTTACTTCAGCAATTAATTTGTAAGAGAGATCAATGTGATGAGTATTCAACTGAACTAAATATTTTGTATATCAGGTCCTCAAGAAAACATTTCTTAATAATCATCAGGATGTATACATATTAATAAACAGCAGACAATCTAAACAAAGTTTTCAGAAGATTCAGTGATTTTCAACTTTATAAGATTCACAATAATATTTCCGACAGGCCTGTTGGGGAATTCAATGTCAGTATTTATTTAAAACCAGTATTTACTCAAAGCTGCAATGAAATATGAATGGAAAAGGTATAAGGGTATTTTTTTCATTGCAAAGGTCTATATAACAATGCAGGTTTATTAATCATAGGTGGATTTAATTCTTCTTAATTTTATATTTTTTTTCCTTTTTTTCAGCTCCTTATATGTGGTTGCGAAACAATTAGATGATGAGAAAAAATGTATTGTTTCGATGTCACAACTGTTCGATCATGACATCGAAGACAAACGGTCACAGCTAGTGCAGCTGTGTAAGGCCATTATATTTAAGGACTTTCAAGCGGTGGGAAAGAAGGCACGTGAGATTCTCTGGCGTAAGGGCTACTATGAATTCATTGCCTTCGTAAAGAAAAACTGGAACAAAGAACAGAAGGAGGAGAGCGCTCAAGAGAATCTGCAGAAGCTTGAAAAGTTCCTCTTCAGTGGAATAGCTAATTACAAACGTATTGCTTCGAAAATGGAAGAAATCTATGACTTGGATTTAAAGTTCTTACTCAATTTTAATGTATTCACTGAGGGAGCTGATCTAAGCGACTTTAGAAAGATAAAAGACGGAGAAGAAGTTATCGGGGACTTTGTTGTTGACAAGAGCCTTGAGGCGGTGAGTTTCGCCTTGGACACTATACACTCTGCATTGCTTTCGTTGGGAGACCTCCATCGTTATTTCCTTGATTTTAAAATCGATTCTAAACCGAAAATAACCAAGAAAATGGCTGCAAGGTTCTACTATGAGGCATTCAAGTTGAACCCAGCAATCGGAATGTCGCAGAATCAGTTGGGAACATTGTTCTACGGACAGAACTTCGATTTGGATTCTATTTACCACTATCTGTACTCGCTAGTATGCATAGTACCCTTTGAACTGAGTGAGAATAATGTCTGTAAGCTTTTCCAAGCACATGCAGATTACTTGGAAAAGTTGGATGCGAATAAGGTTGAGTTCAATCTGAAGGATTTCTATGCACGCTTTTATCTGATAGTCGATATATTCTTCTTCGATAAGGAAGTGCCCGATTTTAACAGCCTTTGTCACTGCGTTCTGGTTGATCTGAGGAAGATCTTGTGCTCGAAGAGTATCAATATTAACGAAGCCAGTGTATTTAAGATTGTTAACATCCTTTTCTTCTGTTTGTCCAAATTGAAAATGATCAATTCACAGAAGGTGTATTCGTTGAACGCCTTCCTGGTCGCCGTATGTTCCGATCTCATGGATGCATGTATTGTAAACTTGGAGCAAGTTATTCTGACTAAATCGAAGGAGAATGAAATGTTCCACGAGATGTACGCTAAGAAGTTTGAAGAGTTTGATATGTCGGTACGAAAGAGCCGCAACGAGTACAAGAATTGGCTCGCAACAATGGGAGAACCAGAGAAGAAGATAAAAGTCCCATCAGACACAGATGATCACGAGGGAATCAATGGAAAGAGGGAGAACAAAGCCTCTGTAGTTGTTTCTAAGAAGGATAACGACGAGAAGAATCCTCAGAATTCAACCCGTAGCAGTGATGAGGCCAAGGAATCTGATTTGAAAACACCACTGTCGAGCAAGAGTAAGAAGAAAGGAATGAAGTTGCGTCGTCGGCGAAGGAAAATTGCACAGAGCGACGATAGCAGTTGCTATGATTCAGAATCTGATATGGATACCGATTTTTCCTCCGAAGAGGATGAATATTCCGATTTGAGTTCCAACTTTGAGAGCGACTTCAGTGACATTGAAGATGGAGGGGTTGTACAGAATGGCAAAGAGATCAAGGAGAAAAGAGAAGAATCCGAAGAGGATGAGGTAGAGGTTCGAAACTATCCAACCTTCTCTGACAACGAAGATATTGTGATTGAAGAGGAAAAGATTATCTATCCTGGTGCGGACTTGTCGCAGGAAGTAGATAGCGAAGAGTTGCTGAAGGGTTTTGAAGTTCTGAATATGAACAGTGCATCCCTCGGGGCCATTAATTTTAAATCCGACAACGAAGAAGATGTTGGAAAAGTTGGAGAGCCACCAAAGAAACTTGTCTACCGCAACAAGTATACCAAAATCGATCCCAATATCATTGTCGACTTTGTACAGACAGAACCTACAATGCGAGCACTAAAGATTCTCTTCGACTGGTTGAAGATCAATCATGAAATTCTATTTGGATGTTACCACTCAAATCCGGAATTCATACATAAAATCATGAAACTACTCAACTACTGCAACATTGATATCTTTACCAGGAAAGTCTTCTTTGAGCGTGAATTCCTGTTGGCTGCAAATGTCCGTGAAGCACTCAGTGAGTTGTTTGATGTCCGTGCAACTGTTCCCATGTCCGAGGACTTTGTTTTGAAGAATTTTGACTTGTTCCAAAGTACCCAGATGCAGTTGGATTGGGAGACAACAATCCGGGAAAAAATTACTCCCAACGAAGAAAATATCCTGAGAATCTTTAAGATGGTCGACTTTGGGTTCTTTATTTGCAAACAGAAGAAATTCAACTACAGATTCTGTGTAAAATCACGAAAGTTCACTGAGAACGTAAAGAAGAAGAGGGAAGAGAAAAAGGTGTCATCGTCTCGTCGTAGAGAGCGAAGGTCTGCTAAGAATTCCAGAAAACGGGTAGAGGGACGCACTAGACGTTACAGCGATCGGAAGAATGGAATAGTAAGAAAGAGCTATACTAGCAATGAAGAAAAGGACACCGTCGAAGAATGTAAGAGATTACCCAGGAAGGGTTACTTAAGGAATCGCAATGCCGGAGAGAAAATTGAGAAACTGCAGTCTAGTAGTGGCGCAGATGAGGAACGTAGCGAGGCTCAGAAGAATGAGGTGAATAAGAAGTGCGAAATTATGGGCAAATTGTGGCTGAAAAATGAAGTGGAGACCTTAGAAGAAGAGGTTGGTAGTACCAAGTAGTTCATATAGAAAAAATAATTAAATTGCATATTTTATTATTATTTAGCTCCGTAAAAATCCTCTTAACATGATCATGACACCGTTTGTAGTAGTAGATGCTAAGGCTTTGACTGAATATACAGGGATTGTAAAGAATTTAGTAAAGAGCAAGAAGTTTATTGTTCTTATTCCAAATGCAGGTGAGCTCTGCAACAAAATGAATGTAATTTTTATATAACATGATGTTTGTTTTCAGTTTTTAATGCGTTAGATGATTTGAAGAAGCGCAGCGAGAACGCCAGAAATGTAATCCGTTGGTTGGAGCAGGAGTTCACCCACGGCAACAGACATATGCGTGCCCAGAGGGACAATGAGAATATGACGTTTTCCTTAGTCAAAATTCCAAGGAAGCTAGGTAAGTGGTAAATATCTAACGGCGTTGGAGCATAAAATTCATTGAAATCCTACTTTCAGATCGCGAAGCAACAGTCTTCGTACAAATCGCTCAATTTTGCAACCATCTTGTTGCCAACCACACCGATCCTAACTCAACTGAGTTTCAATCGAATGTAGTCACATATCTATCCGGAGATAACCTCCACGAGAAGCGTCACACCAATTTCAGCTTCACCGGCATCTTGGACGCAATACCAGTACGTCACGATCAAATTGCCAATTTCTATGCTAAATTCAAAATGAACAAGAAATGAAAAATGCCACCAACGGAGGAACAAGAATACGAAATCAATCCATCAATGACAAAGAACATAAGAAGAGAAGATTTCACCAGAATTTTAAGGCGAACCGTTGAAGAAAAACCCAATTGCGCGAGCGTGTTCATCTCAATACAAAAACAACAACATGCAAAGGGCAAAACGTAAATACAAAAAAAAAAAAAATCAAACAAACAGCATACATACATTTATGTGTACACAACAAACAAATTTTTGTTTTATAAGAGGAGAAGAGAAGAAGTAATCTATAGAGAGTAATAGTGGGATCGTGTGTTGGCTAGTGGTGGTGCTGCTCCCCCCTTCCACATGACTCACGGCTGTAAAACAAAATTTTTACCTTAAAACTAAAAACGAAAATTTTTCAGCAATCTAAACCTTTAGATACATATTAAATGTCCTTGTTTAGGTCACAGAAAAATACAAAAAAAAAAAAAACGATTAAGACACAGAAGAACAGAATATTTAAAATCGAATCTATTATGTACATCATTACAAACATACGAGCAGAAGAGGAGTAGAGTACAACGCGGTGGAGCACGACGACTACAAGGAAGAATAGAAAATGTGTCACAAAACGTCCTTCATTTTGTTCTGCGTATATTCTCTTCCTTGCTTGAGTTTTTCGCTAACCTGTTTGCTTTAATAGAATTTTCGGCGAAAATCACTGGAAACAGTTTCGGAAAAACTAAAACCAAAAACAAAAATACTTCATCATGGGTCGGTGTCTATTGTCAGGAGTTAGAAGAAAAAATAGTAAAAAAAAAACAAAAAACAAAATTCTGCGTGCAGAAACATACATACATACATATATTAATTAACCCATTAGTAGCTTAGTAGATGTTTTATCATTTAATTTAGTTATTTCCTCCTCTATTCCAACCAGCAGAACTTATTTTTCAAAATTCAGAGCAACTAATGCCGTTTAGAGGAACAAAACTAAAAGTGTTTCCGCTTCGGAGAGAAACTTTGCTGGTAGAATATCTTCCCTTACTTGGAAGTTCCAACAGCTTTTCCTTCAGCATGGTTAAATAAATCTTAAGTATATTTGTAGTCTATATATCGCTTAAACCAGTGTTGGCTTCCATTTAACAAAAGTAAATTCCATGTATTTAGTTGTTTCTTCAAAATCTCTTATTCCCTTCCTATCTTCCCTTATCCATTCGTCTTTTCCCCAATCCCCCCACAAAAATAGTTAACTGTGTGTTCATGTGTTTTTTTTTATTTTCGCCAGAAGAAAATTATAAAAATTCAAATAAAATGAAACCTTATAACAACAAATACATGTCAAATAAAAAATGCATTGCAATAAATCGTGTGATGTTTTATTTAGAAATTCCATGTTAGTTACATACATCGTTTGGTTGAGAAATTTGGGGTAAATTAAAAAATGTTATACCATCTTGTACTAAGGTAAGAATTCCTGGTGTAAACTACACCCTGTAACGCATATATTAGTCGTTTGTTTCATGTTGATAGCTTACCTAGAACCAAATATATCGCCTACGCAAAATTCATCGCAAGTTCTAGGCCAAATCGTGGAAATACCATAATGGATTTTGATGAATTCCATCCCAAATGATTCTCCAGAAAATTTTAATCTAATTTGATACCTAAATCTTCAAAATCCATCAACAAACGAAAAAGATATAGAAAAAACAAATCGGCACAAGAATTAGTATGCAGCGGCAGTAATGTCAACAGCACAGTTTGGGTAGCTGTGGAGGGTGGGTGTACCTACTATTTTCTGAGCATTTCTGCTGGCCTGGTGTTTTACGTGAATTTGGTCGAAGAATTTGATTTTTTTTGTACTCGTGCTTGGCGAGGAGAATCGACATGAGACAAACGTAGAAATTGGGGGCACAGGGTGTACTCCATTTTTCAAATATACATATATTTGTGAGTACAGGGTGGTGCAGAATTTTGCAAATTTTGAAAAATAAAACAAAGCATTTGCAATTACATATGTGATTTATTTTCTTTCAGTTTTTATTGATTTTAAAGATTTATATATATATTTTCGTGTATAATTTGCAAATTTTAGTGGTATTTTTGTCTCTCATATAAGAATTTAGTTCTTTATTTGTTTTTTATTTTTAAAAAAAAATGTGTGTTACTTTGTATACTTTACGTGTGTGGATTGCAACAAGTTTTGTCTATCTTTGTTTTAAAAGAATTTCATTCAGCAAAGTTATTTAATAATTTATCATTTGTTTATCTTCTAAAATTCCACTAGAGCGAGCGAGTTTACTAAGTCGATTTGCGTTTCTAATGCTCTTCATCTTTTCTAATAACTTATTTTCTTACGAACTAGGCTTGTTTTACTTTATTTTTTGTTAAATTATATTATAATATATTTTTAATTAATTATTGTTTATAGGATATTCTTAATGAAATCCTCTGTCGATACATATATTTTACATTACTTTTTCTTTAACAAATTTTTAGAACATAAAGAGCGTGAATCACATTCATTTAAAAAAAAAATAAAAATAGTAAACTTAGAAATAAAATTATGAATTTTAGCCTTTTTCCAAGGATAATAGACTGAAAGTACATTTTTTTTTTATAAAACTAAAACAAAAACAAGTAAATGAGGATATATCGTTGGAAACAAACATTTAACAGAATAATGGAGAATGTGAGTGTGTTTCTGGGTCCATCAAGGAGCATCACTGGCCGCCGCAAATATCGACTTTCAAACATTACATTAAAATAAAGAGAGGACTAAAATTAAATAAAAAAAAAATCAACGTGTCCTTAACCTAGGTGTACATATACATATAAAATACATATTTAGCTCCAAAATTACGGTTGCTTTTCGATATAAGCAATAAGAAACTTAAATAACACCTGAGACAGCCTTTTCGTATGGGGTTCCCAGGGTATCCCTTCGTCGGGGTAGTGTTCCACTAGCGGTCAATGGCGCCGATTCGGGGCATCCGAGACTCATGAGTAGTTCTACTAAGGCTGTCGTCTCTTCGACGCTATAGTGTGGTGTTGGGATGCCACTACCGTTGGTGGTCGCCGCCGAAGACGAGTTGGTTGAGGATGTTGAAGACGTGGTGCTGGTATTGCTGGAGTTTGTTTGAGCTGCTTTAACCGATTTAGCGGTGGCTAGAGACTGGGCAGCACGTGCGTAAGCTAAGCAGGTACGTCCCTCGTGATCCGTGTGCTTAATGTTAGCGTGGTTCTGGAAAAAAAAAACAATAAAATGATAGTTATGGTATGGAGAAGAATTGGATATTTATATAGTGCTTAAGACTACTTGCGCTACTACTCGAAATGAAGCATTTAGTAAGACCAACTATTTATGCATTTGGGTTTTTGTTATGGTGCTATCAGTAGTGAGTTCCAGGTTAAACCATAAAGCACGTTCGTTACTTCTGCAGCATTACAAGCGCCATTGCTTTGTGTAGCAGTGGTTCCATTTAAAAAATTGCAGTTGGCCTACTTCGGTGCAAAGCGCAAGCAGTTGTTTGAACTTATGTGTGTATATTAAAAAAAAACTTACCCATATTAGTAACTGAGCGATAGCCAGGTTCCCAATTGCACAAGCCAGCAGCAATGGTGTTCGGACATCTCTTGAACTCACAGTCGAGTTGGTTACTTCATTGGTAGCATTCGCAAGGATTAAGACGATCGATTTCATATCAGACCTGAGAGTTTGATTTAAATAATTATTAATGCTTACATGCCAACTAAGAAGGGTACCCTTACCTTATCACCGCCTCGATCAGTTGCTGACCAGCAGTGGCATTCGAATTTTGATTGCACATTGGTAGGAATTCCTTAGCCTCGTATTTACTTCGGATCCATGACTCTTTTTCTTCGCGACTTGAGTTTGGCCTTGGTTTGGGCCGTTGTCGGGTGCTAGCCTCCCAGACTGAATTCGCCAGACCGTTACCAATAGCCAGCATGACACTGAGATGACCAGGACTGTTAAAGAGAAATAAAATAGAGATACACACCTTTCAAATGTTAAAAAAAAACTACTTACGGCCAGTCGTCCAGATCCAATGATCTGACTTTGGATATATGAGAGCCTAAATTCCGGTGGATGCCGGAACACTCTATGCACATCAGCACTCCAAGATTAAGACTCGCCCATTCAGGATCTGAAGATAAAACAAATGTTAATCTCTCATTTTTAGTTTACCAGTGGATTACACTTACTTGGCGCATCACAATCAACACAGTGACCATTGCCTGGCACTCGTGTCCTTATCGATGTCATACTCGCCATCTCACTTGATGTAGCTGGCTTCATCTTACTTGACTCAATGCCTTGCAAAGACTTAAAAATCTCTTGTTCAATTGCTGCAACCCAATCGTCACGTTCTTCGCTATTCGCCGCTTCGAAGTGCCATTGTTTGTTGTCCAGCGAGACGATGTAAAACTCATAGCCATCGGAATCGTCAACTTCCTGATTTTTGACACCACTGCTCTTCATTCTTCGGTGGCGCTTTTTGACATTCGGGGTCTGAGCGTCTAGTTTATTTCCACTCACCAGTAGCTGTTGATTGCTATCACTCGCAATAAAGGTTTGCGAATTACTATTACTCATAGCAATGCCCTCATCACCAGAAGTCTGCTGAGAGGAGTTCGACTTGCCAGGCTCCCACAAAGTGTCAAAGGCAGTTAGAAGACCCTTCTCGGTTAACTTTTTACTATCTTTGACAATCGACAGGCATCCGATCCCTTCACTTAGCCCATTTTGAGAGGATTTTCCATTCGAGAGCATCGATGATGTGAGAGCACTGTTGGTGATGATTGATTTTGATCCACGAGGTTTCTGGCCGGGTACCTTGACGGTGACATATTGAAGGGGAATCTCCTTGCCATGTACATCATCCATGTAATCATGAAGCGATGGGTGATAGGTCAACCGGCCGTCATCACACAGCGTCACGTATTTTTTCTTCCATTCCTTATTCAAAGACTTGCTGGAGCGCTTGTAAAGATATCCCTGTTTCAGGGGAATCGATCTTCCACTGCCTAGTTCGCCATTTTTAGATTTATCCTCACCTTTTTTCGATGATGGAATAAAGAGATTCGACCGCCGACGAGACTTACGGCTTGTAGTTGGCGTGGACGTTGGGGTTGGAAGATCTTTTCCACCACCACTGCTGTTATCCTTACCGGAATCTTTGCCTTGAGGTACCAATGACAAAGGAGCTAAATTTTCAGCTGACGGAGCTGCAGCCTGGTGTACGGTAACGGCTCCGGGAGGAAATTTAGTCACATTGTTATTCTCATTCGTTACCGTCACAAAGTGTTGTTGCGGCAACTGTGCTTGTACCTGATGATGAGGTGGTTGTTGGTGCGCTGAAACGGCTGCCCACTTTTGTTGTTGTTGTTCGCTATGCACGAAATCTGCACTCATCCGCATTGGGATGTGATGGCTTGAGGTTGATAGCACATGATGCCGATGAGGCAAAGTTGCACCTGACGATTGAACAACAGATGGCGTTGAGGCAGAGAAGCCATTTGCAGCGACAGCAGCATTGGAATGATGAAAGCTAGCGATACCGAGGCGAGTTCCCTGTGGTGTGGTCGGTCGAGAATTGACTGGCGGAACACAAGTGGTAATTCGTTGTTGGAGGATCTTTTGACAGGCTGTAAATTAAAAGAGGTTAGAAAGATCAGTATGGGTAGGAGATGATTTGAGTGTGATTTGTTCTGTATATTAGGTTAGGTTACATTGGTGAAATGTCAACGCCTAACTTGGTTCATTTATGGTTATGTTTATTAATACTTAATTGTTGACAAGTATTAAGAGACACGTTATGGTCACGTCAAGAAGATTACATAAAGTTTTTCGTGTTTATGACACTAAGAACATTTTTGTGGATCACTTTGATATTGAACACGAGTTAGAAGATCAAAGTGTGACATGTTGGTGACTCAAATTAGAAGGTTCACCTCATAGTTTTGGTGCCACTAAGGCAGACTTAAGCAAACACTTTATTCTAACAATATGGTTGAGTTTTAAGAGTGAGTGCTTTTTAAGCTCTCTTTTCAATCGATAATCGAATTAAGATGAGTCGACTCACTTAAAAGAGTCATATTATCGATCACTATCTCGGTTCAACTATGTATGCATGGGTACGTACTTTCAAACAAGTGTACAGTTTCAAATCGTTAATTTTAAATATTAAATATAAGTGTCATCATAAACTTACCATCCTGAAACACACGTTCCACATTAAGGCCGTACGTGGCACACGTTTCATAATATGAGCACCGCTTTAGATCATTAGCAAGTTTCCGCGCTCTAGAATCGTCTATCACACGGGGATTTCTCTCACTGATGGCATCTTTAAAAATAAAATGTATTATAATAAATAGGTTCTACAAAAACGAAAAAAAAGCAAAACTCACCTTGTGTTCCAACCAAAATGATTGGAATCTCTTGACTATTGCGGAAATGCGCCATTTTGGTATAGTAATTGTACACAGCGTTAAAGCTAGCCTCGTTTTCCAAACTAAATACAAAAATTACAGCATCAACCCAAGCGGCAAACTGTAAAAAAAAAAGAAAAAAACGAAAAGAAAGGATAGAAAATTAGTCTCGTGTGATTTAGTCCTTGGCAGAGAATAAAAATTTATTCGTATTGTTCGTGATTGCAAAATAAAGCCACCGACTGAGATGTTCAACGCGCAATAGTCCTTGAAATGTGTGCGTTGCTTTTACTTTTTTTTTTTCAAAGTTAAAACCTCCCTGTTTTGAATGCGTTTTAAATATCCCAAACCAAGAATGAAAGGATAATTGTTTTAGCATTTATGGCATGGTGTGTTTACCTTGTGCACCCCTTTCACAGTGTGCTCTGTGTAAGGATAATGAACTCGCGATTCGAGTCCTCAAGTCAATGCGCAGGCAATTTCTAGAGAAACACCACTAAATCACACATATTATACGCACTGAGCCCTTGAATATTATTTCTTCTGAACAGAAGAAGAACAACTTTGTTTGGTGTTACTCAAAAGTCACTCGAAGGATTCAAAGGATACCCGTCTGAGTTTAAAAGAATTATTCCCCACAAAGGAATGAGAGTAGAAATGTTTATCGATTATTTTTTTTAAAACGGCGATGAAATCCCAACCAAAAATCTCATCGTCCTTCGCAGGACGAATACCGAAAACGAACTGAATTTTGTGTTTGGCATCGCCAAGCCGGTCCGTAGTTGTCATGGATTTCAGTGTCGGTTGCCTGCTTTGTGTGGTTGATGATGTTGCTGTATTGCATGCACCCTTGTCGAACAAATGACGAATGAAACCTACTGCCACCCACCTCATTCGCCCTGTGGCATAGTCAGCTATCGAAAACAGAAGAACACACAGACACACGCGCAGCGTGTGGTAGCTGCTTATACTCGATGTACAATTCAGTCGTTGTATGTTGCGGAAAGCCGCCATATTTGCATACACCGGGACAGACGGTTGAATGCATGGAGTCTCAAGTACACGTGGCGTTGGTGTAGTATACCACCCTCTCTATGGCTATCTGTCATCCTCTTCTGACACAGTGCAATGTTATGTCATGAAAGGCAGTCATCATCCGCAACATCATCATCGACCGTACAACGTAGACAATGCCGTGTATGAACTGCGGCTAACTTCGGAGTGCCTACTTTTGGAATCATTTTCAAATGATAAAAAGAACGATGAATTCGCTTGCTGCATGGTTTTTCAATATTACTCCTTCATCCCTCCTCAATCTTTTTTTCGCACCACGACTACGACGACGACGACGACTGACACTGACTGCCATTTCAGAACGACCATCATAAAATTGAGCATAGAGGGTGGTATTCATAGACCGATTCAAAGTGCATACTACCGTAGCGAACTGTGAAAATTCTGCACGGGGTGGTGGGGGAGTTCACAATCCTTGAGAGCTTCTTTTTTGTGCTTTCCTTTGCCATGCAAGAGTCATGTAGTGAAGGAAGTGAAAGATGACTTCTTGTGCTGCTCTAGCAGAAAAATTGCCGGCAAGGATGGATATTTTCTTTTTTTTACTTTAATATCCTGAATGCTGAATGTTGAACCTTGAAGTGTGACAAATTGCAGGAAATGAGTAGAAACGCTAAGAATGACGAACGGAATTGTTCTTTATAATTTTTTTTTTCTAAAAAAAAAACAATTCCTTGACATTTGAAAATGCACTCTGGTATAGTAGAAATAGTAAAGATATCTTACGTCGAGAACTTATGTATGTACATATGTATGTACATATGGGTGTGCACATTTGTGTGGATGGGAGTTAGAAATATGTATGTTTTGTTTACTTTAAGTGAGGAAACTGGTAAAGGAACTTTAAAATTCAGCAAATGGAAACATAAAACCTGCTGGTACTGTCGGTTATCAACGGACTGCGTTACCCGCAATTTCTTAACAGTTCTGTCTTTGGTGCATAATTCCAAAACATATTGAAGGATGCCAGGATTCAGTACACTAAGAGCTAAACAAATAGCCCGGTAAACACTACACCACGTTGACTTAGTCATCAGCAAGAAGGGACAAATCAGTGGAAAAATTAAATAAAAAGTATATTTTTCCCAAACTTTAGCAAAATGCACATAAAATGAACGTGTATTCGGTAAAAAAAAATGATATCCCGGCCAACATCTAATTAGTTAAAACTTTATCTGACAATTCCTGAGTACGACATTTTCTAACGAAAAGGCACACATTTTCCATGTCACCAATTAAAATGCAATGTCAACAAAAAGTGGACAAAAGGCTTCTCCGGTAAACCCTTAAACACTGTACTAGAGTGTACACAACAATCCCCCGGAAATTATATACAAAAGTTCATTAGGCATCCCCAGTACTCCACCACCTTTACTGACACACTGCTACCACATGGGGGACACAACTGACTATTCTCACCAGGCTCGGCCAGGGTCTAGAGAAAAAATATGCAACAGAAGCATTTTCTCCCCTGTACGCCGGTGTTGGCATAAAATTTCGCCTGGGAGCTGATGTTGTTATGCAAAAAAATGTACATACGAGTAGAATAGGTAGAAAGGATGAAGAGAAAAGTTTATAAAATGAATTTTGCACAAAACCGCCGCAGGGGAGTTCTGACACCACTGTAAGCCGCACATACACGTAACAATGCACACTCAAAAATCTGCTACCACCCCTTTTTTTTGGGTAGGCATGTACATACAGTGCACTTTAACGAAATTCCTTTTTTTGTTCCACACCACACTACACTATATCACACACTGAGCGGATTAGACACAAATCAATTGCCTCGCAGCGCAATATTATGATTGCAAGCAACTGCAATAAATCCTTTGTTGTGAGATCAATAGACAGGCGCACACCAAAACGGGTGTACATAGAGCCGAAAGCAGCGTCAATAACTCATCAAGGATTAAAAATTTCAACAGCGAACAATTTTTTTGATATCATATGTCATTTCCACATGCAAATGTGAGGATATTCACGATACGAATGTGTGCTTTAGAAAAAAAAACACTCCAAAGGATGTTATTGATAGAACGAGGTGGGTTCCCTATTGATTCTGCATTGATATCGCGTGTCAGGAGGCGGGTGTGGATGCTTCTTGTTTTATAAATTGAGGGTTGACACGGTACGATGATGGATGTACGGTTTGGATTTTGTTTGCCCGATGCTCATAATGAAATAAAAAGGATTATCATTTTGGATTTTGATATGGAGCTGGAGAAACCACTAATCGATGCGTTTCCATAAAACTGCTTACCCCGGCCAGATGTTAAATGTCCACCAGTACACTTTGAATAACCACTGTCCACTCTCTTATTTGCTGCAGTTAAATTGTTTTATTTAATTTTAAAACAACCCCTTTAGACCAGCACCTAATTAATGGCCTTTGGGCTCAGCCTAAGCCCTAGCGATTAGCCACCACCAGCACTGTAGTTGTCACGCGATTACGCTGACATCCTTTATTTTATTTTGCATTTTATCGCATTAGTTTTGCTGACACGCATTTCTTTTTTTTCTGTATAAATTCGTTTATCGATTTCATGGGGAATTTACCGCCATAATCGGATATTTGCTTTGCCGATTCGCAACTGTCATTTCTAATTTGCAAATGATATATCGGAGTGCAAAAAGGGTTGCATGTCAAAGCTGGTGTCAGTGTCTGCTCTAGAAGTGTCATTATAATTTGTCAGATACACAAACGCACATGAATTTTCCATTCTGAAACCATCTCTGGTAGTTTTCTGGTTGAAATCATTTATTATTGAAACAAAAAACTTGTCGCATTCACCTCTCTTAACTGGCAGATACGAGTAGGTTGCTAAAATAAATTCTATGTTTCTTACCAGGGCCAGGGGCGGGACAAAATTGAATTGCACAAGTCTGACCTGGATATCAGGCTGAAATGATGATATTGCTTTCGGTTGTGTGATTGTGGCCCCCCCATTGTGGTAGTCGGTGAACTGAAGGAGTTCAATTGTTTAGCCTCTCCATGTGGAGTGCAATCGGAGCTTTTTTTTTTTTTTTGTATAACATAGTATTACATTTTTATTTAAGGGTGGATGAGGCATTGTTTTCTACGTCTTTTCCTTGTTTTTCTTTTTTTGATGCTTTGTAGGCCGACAAAGCTGAATACTCCAGGGGTAGGAGTTGTTGTTTGTTTGCTTTTGTATTCCTATCGGGCGGAGAATGACTTTTATGAATATTTAACGAGAAACTCTTGTAGAGTTTGAGAAAACGATAAGGAAGTTTGAGTGGGAAGGATGTAATTCTTTAGCATTAATTTGTTCTATTTGTAGAGAGGTTGAATAAGTGAGGAGTATCGTGCTGTCACACTTGATTGCGACTGTATGACGTTGAGGTGTTTCGAATGGATTCTATACTACTCTAAGAACTGTTCATTGTACACAAATCGCAATGAAACAAACATGGGCTTGACGTCTCTTATTGAAATATTGTATAACAAGTTGCAATTTGAATGACAATGGGCGATAAGTGGGCGTGTCATCTTTAGGTTAATTAAGAAAAGCTTAATACAGAAGGGGATGTGTTTTGGAAGATTAAAACTTGCAGTGAAATGACAGTGTAATTGCAGGAAGAGTTAAAAAAACACGCTTAGTTGTAAGGTAAAAGGTTTGTAGCTATTTCTTCTGTCTGACACATATATGTAGGTGAGGATGTGAAAACGGAGATAATGGGAAGAGGCAAAATTATGTGGAAACAGAATATACATGTGCATAGAAGTTCGGAGTATCTAGAGATATACACAGATGCCAGAATAACTTAAAACTGTGACATGGAAGAGAGAATCCAGAAGGCTGTAAAAAATTTCGAAAATGCAATAAATCAAGTATGGAGTCTGTCAAATACTATTCATCCCCAGCTTCAATTTAAGGGCAGTTTCTTAAGGACAGACAGGCTTGTTTTACTTGACTTGGTACTCGGGACTTGGTATAGACTATATAGACTTATAAGTTACAACACTGTACTTTCTGTAGAACGTGTGGTTTAAACCATTCTTTTCAGAGCTGGAAATCATCTTCAGAACTAGTTATAAACGTCAAAAAGTACGCTTACAGAATTCATCCAAAAAACTAGATCCATTTATGACTGGAGTGGAAAGTTCTTAAAAATGGTATCGAGAAAGGGGCTTTAACTATACGAGTATACATATGTATGTATATGGATGACCAAGTGTGGTCGATAAAGGCGTTTTAGGATAAAAGCTGTTCACCCTCCTACAATATAAATCATGTAGAGTGTGCAGAGCCACCAACAAGGAGGTACTACTGTTTCCACTAAGCACTAAGGATAGAATTCCTAGAATTTTGAGTCCAAAAAGATGGAGTCGGAACAAGCTCTGAACTAAACAAGCTACTGACGTCAAAAGGTAAAAACTGTTGCTATTCCCTAAATATAGCTCTCAGTATCAGTAAAAGGTAGTTGAATTCATAAGGACTGATGCCATTTCAAATAATTGTGATTCTTTATTTAACGTCCTTGTTTGGTACTTTAATGCAAAAATATCATCCTTCTCCATTACCATTGATAAAGTTTTAAGGATTAAGACATGACAAAAGTGTTTTGCATTGTTTGCTCCCCTTTCGTCCCTTCTATCACTAAGAAGGAGTTTCACTTAGTATATAGAAGGAAGGGGCAAACAAAGCGGAAGTATGTATGTTTTCTTTCCGAGCACAATCATGCTTACTCTGTCGTTATAAACAGACCATAAGAGTGTGACTACAATTTTTCGCTAAACGTAGGAAAAAAAAAAAAAAAAAAACCGTCAGTGAACTTCTTTTATACAATTACGTGCTGTTTATTTTTATTTTTTGCTTTTTCCACGACAAAACCTCCATCCGACCATGTTCTTTCACTTTGAAGTTTTTTTTTTCTTTATCTTCTCTCTTCCGTCTCTTATAGTGTATCCCCAACCTCACATTCTACCTTGAGGGTATTTTGCGCTTCTGCATGTTCCTGACATTTTGTGTCATATTTAGTGGAAGTTCTATTGAAGATGAAATGAGATTACCTCTCTTTGACTTTACTGAATGCACATACGAGTACGCACCACTATACTAAATATGACATCACATTGTATTTGTTTGTCAGGATTCTTTTAACAGTAAACAAACCTTTTTGTACGTAATTTAATACAGCACCATTAAGCTGCATAAATATTGACTCAAAGTCTACAACAAAAACACTTTTGCCCCCCAATATAGGCGATTCTAACAGTAGGTCACTATGGCGCCAAACAGGAAAACCCCATTTTATTTATTACACCGCGCTGCCAGGAGTGGGTGACGTCGTCATCATCGCAGCCGTGCGGAATGGGTTTGGGCCTAATACAAAAGGAATGGTTCTTTAATTGCGTGTTTGTGTGGTGTTAGACGAGTTCAACCCTCCAAGTATTGCTTATATTTAGTTTGTTTCACTGGCGAAGGCTCGATGGAATTAATTTTATTACAAGATTAGTTCCATATTTCAGGTGGTTACTGTGTTGTTTTTTTCAAGGTTATATGGTAATGAGAAGCGAACGCGGAAAGATAAATTTGACTAGGCAGGGGTAAAGGTGAAATGCAATGCTCGACACGTGCCTGCATGGTAGTTTCTAATAATGTTTAGAAAACAAAGGAAATCCTTCGGTGGAATTATGTGACAAGTTGCTTTTGAGCAGGCGTTTACTGTACTCTGACAGGAGGGATAGGGTAATGTGGGCGAACCCATTCCAGAGATTAAACTTCAGCCATCAAAGCGGGATATTTTTGAATAAACAATTGTGACAGCATAACTTTTCAGTATATAACACCGTTAACCAGCAAAAGGTGGGACGTACTTTATAGGGCAAGTAGTTGCAGGGGTGCGCAGTAAGACGGAGAGCTTAGGGTTTGAAAATCGACGACTTTTCTAACCGACATCGGAGTAAAAAAATTTTATTTATTTTTTTTTTGTTATATCGGACCTCTAGAGGTAATCAACAGCATCTTCTAAAATCCTATTAAAAAATTTGTCATAAGGTAAGATTTTCCTAAAACCTCTGTATGAAAAGTTCGTCACTAAATCCGCAGCTTTTATAAAATGTATCTTCCTTCGGAAGATGCTATGGCTTTTGCAAGTGACGGCACCTGTCAGTTTAGTTTTGACATTTGACAGATGCAGAATAGATGTCGACAACCCATGGGACGTTATAGTCCTTTAGCTCGCGGAAAACTCTTTATGACAGTTTTGTTACTAAGATTTCCCCGCCGTTTTAAAAAATATTGTAATTCTGAAGCTAATGGCTCAAAGTCGCTGTACGGGGCGCCATTTAAAAAGGTGTTACCAGGCCTCATTTTTTCGAGGACGGCATGGAAACACTATTAGTGTGACTGGTGGAGACCATGGAGAACCACGATCAATGAGATCTATTGCCCCAAATTAATAAATTGGGATTGAGGGGCATGTGTCACGTGAGAACAAGCCAGAGACTCTGAAATCTCTCAAAGAGAATATCCGACAAAAATTTCACAACTGATCGCCAAAATGATTAAAACATTTGATTGCAGTCAACAGACTTGAATATTCTTCAAGTACTCTCGAGATCTGGGAGGATATTTGGGTGGGTGCCTTTGGGGACAGAAGGCTTCAAGTTTTGGATGGATTTTATAACTTTGAACAGCAGTGGGTAACGCAACACATATTCTTTAAGACGTTGATAAAATAAATGAGAAATGGAAAAATCAAAAAAGAGGGAATAGTTCAACACAGGACTTAATAATAACAAAACTCACCTGCATCTCTGGAGCACCGCCCTCATCTCGTATCAACAGCAAATAACTTTGATTATCAATAAATATCTCCTTCTTGAATCGTCCACCCTCCGGTGACTCTTCTTGCATATAGGAACCAGTTAAATAACGATGCACCAAGGCTGACTTGCCAGAGCTCAATGACCCCACAATGCCCAGCCTTAGATCCGGAACAGATCGTGATATTGTCCATTCCTGACTGTTGACAAACGAATCTATAAAAGAAAATAAACAAAAATTCATTGATTAGCCAATCCCTAATAAATCACATTCCATCACGCATCATACAGACAATATTGACAGCCATAAGCTTCCTCCTCTTCATCCACAAAAAAAAATGCCACAAGCGTATCAAAATCAAAACTAATAAGTATTCATAAAAGTGAAAAATGAAAAGAATACTCAATGAAGGGAATGATAGTGAAAAGGAAGACAAAAAGGCTTCTTTTTAATTCACACATTGTCGCTTGTCTTTTAAAAGCAAATAACTAAAGAGACTCCACACTTCAAGATGGTCACAAAAAATGACAGCTACCACTAACTCATGACAAACCAGATCGAATGGAAAGTTCTTAAATTCATTTTTTTTTCTAACCCTGTCACCCTCTTTCAAGAAGTCATCAAAATTTTTATGAAAATATGAAAAAAAAAAAAATAAATCTTGATTTTCCTAGTTAAATACATGACTGACAGAACATGTCAGTCATCATAGGTTACAACACATATAAATCTCAAGTAGATCATACGGCTTATAAGACTCCTTTCTGGCATAAACTCGTTCCTGTCGTGATTAGCATTATCTTTGCCATGAAATTGTTGCAAATGAACTGGACTGACCAACGTCGTCGTAGTTGTCTCATTGTCACCTTCGTTTTTGTGTGATGGGAAGGAGAAAAAAAGAAAAGAACAACCGAAAATGTACTGTAACATTATTTGCTGATGGACATTTGATTGACAGGATAATGGTGCGATTGGACATAAAAGACTGCGAAAGGGGCTTCAAATTTTGATTTTCGTCGACATTATTCTTTGGAGAGTTAATGTTAAATATGTGTTACGAGTTGGACACATGTTGTCTTTCAATGGCAGACTGTTCAAGTTCGCGAGTTAGAATGAAGATCTGTAAGAAAAAACGTTCCAAATACTTGGAATATGTAAGTATTTCTATGTTGCTTGTCCTGAACTCCAAAACTCTTTTTTTTTTCTCTAATCCAACTAGTTATCCTTCTCTGTTATGAAAAAAAACACCTTCCTTCAACTGGTTTGGCCTTAATTCATGAGGTTATCCTGGGCGCGCACAAAAGTCTTCCCCCAACACACACAATATTTCTCATGAAAGGAAATCATAATTAATAATGAGAACTGTATGGCACATGCTATAGATCCTTTTCAAAAATAACAATAGTCAAGGTGAAGATACAATCAGAAAAGAAAACGAACTACATATCCTAAACATAGATTGTCAATTGCGATTATTCCACCCTCTCTCTCTCTGAAGGAGAGAAACAAGTACGAAAGAAAATCAATGCAGAAAAAGGATCCTTAGCAGAAAAGCGGAAAGCGAAACAAAACAAAGACGATGAACAAAAAGGCGCGCGCAGATGTTCAATGACTTTCTTTTCCCTCCTTGCCCTCCGATAGGTCAATCCCTGAAATAGATATAAGAAACTGAGATTTAGCAGGATGTGTACGCTGACTTGGGATTTTTTTTGATGAATAAGGTGAACTAGAACTTCTGTCTGACTACCAACATGTATGATGCATTTTTGAAAGTTTTCGATAGTGAAAACAACTAATCGATGTACAATGAACTGTTGCGCCTGCCAAATCCAACAGTACGAAGGACATCATGTCCCCTAGGCAAGCAATAAACAAGAAAACTTAACAAGTTATGCAATTCCTTCAAATAATAATAGAAAACAACAACACAACAAACCCAACAAAAGGATTCACTGCAAGTACGACAATTGACCCTTTCCATGTCCTTACATGCCCATACATTTATATTTTACGATCAGTTAAAGGACCATTCAAGAGGCAGTGGTCAACCCCTTTTATTTTCTTATTATTGAGTATCCCTGCAAGTTTTCTGTCCTCTTTGTTTAACCCATCTCACTCCCCATTTTTCAGTTCTACCCCAGAAGTACAACAAGTACAACAAGAAAGAAAAAAAGGTGAAAATGATCCTTGTTGCTGCACAACGGCGCAAAGTCCTTAATAAAATTCACTTTATTACCGTTTATTATCCTTTTTGTCTCTTTTCTACTTGAAAGAAATAAATAAAAATCAAAACATACACTCACAATGCCACTGGTCAAGATATGTACACCATGTGCTTGGCTGTAGTATGACGACTCGCTGATGATAAGGTAAAAACAACCAAAAAGGACATAAAGTTTGACATTTATGTTCATTTGAAAGGATGGTATTTTTCTTGGTTTCTATTTTTTTTTTCTTTATAGACTGTTGATAGTGGATAAGTCTTTATTTACGAGAAAATTACCAGTATCAATATCGTAAAAATTACGTTTATTATGCGTAACAGTTTTTCGTGCTCTTTTTTTGGAAGGATGTGGTGCAACCACACCTTTGGGTTTCTTTGGGAGAAGTTTTATATATTTGCTGTCAGTGGAGTTCTTAAGGATCGTAAAAATTTCAATGAAGTTGTTGAGGTTATTTCTCATTTTTATGGTTGAGTTAATGGACTTTGGCTTGTGACAGGATGAATTTAGTGAGGTAGGTAAGTACGGAGTGTGGAACATCGATTTATGTTGAACGTAAGACAGTGGACATCCAGGTAAAAAGATTCGTTCTTCCCAGTGCGAGGAAATTCATGAAAAAGATTTATATGTAGGAAGAGTGGTCATGGGAATCTCTTTTGCAGTTTTGATGCCAATATGCTTGGGACATTTGGGACATAAGAAAATTGTTGCTAAGAGCATTGGAAGCTTAGTTCAAATCATCGGTTTTCAGCCCAGCAATCAAAGGCTGACAGTATTAGGAGAGCAAATATTGTTCAAAATCGGTTTAAAATATTTTTTTTTTAAAAACAAGAAGTGGAAGGGTTGGAGTGTATTCAGAATGCAAATCATATCCGGGACTGCACCATCACGTAGTGGTCAAAAGTTAATGCGCCTTTGAATTACCTAAGCCCCCGAGTCGACTTCAGCCTCAACTTTGAGTTCAAATTTCCCTCTAGATAGAGCTGGGCGAATTATGAGGTCATAAAACCAGGTTCATTATACAATGGACGAACATAGTTAGTGGCTCCGGAATAGGTATGGGGAACCATCGATCGTCCGGTCCATAAAACTTCACGACCATGCAAGCTTGTTCCAAGCGGAGACATATGGAATCACAGAGACCTGGCTAGACTTATGAACTCTGAAGAGTAGTAAACATAAAGACATCTACATAGAGAGCCAAGTAGTCGTCAAAACCATCACCTCCATTTCAACCAAATCAAAACTGGTCAAGAGATGTTAAGTGAACCTCAGATACCTATGCTCGATGGACAGCCAAATGCTGTTCGGGAGATATGGGCCTTTACTGGAAAGAAATCGTCGATGGGCTAGTTGGGAAAGGTTCTGAATCAAACGATCTTTTAGAAGACTACCCGGTTTTAATGCCCATTAATACCGATTTTGACAACAAGATTAACGCAAGGTGCTGCAATTTTGACTAGTGTCGCGTCGTTAGAACACTTTTGTGAAGTATTCTGTGAAGAACGTCTTAGAAGAACTAGAATCAACCCAGTGCAGAGGCTACGGAGACAGAAGAAGCCACATTTCCTTAGCGAATGCTTTCAAAATCATTTAAACATTGGGACAACAATTTCATGGCAATTTCAAAATTAATTCAACCAACGAAAAAAAAAAAATGTTTGCCACCCTACAAATGAGTTACTCCCTTTCGAGCTAATCCTTTCGACAAATTGCCGCAACAAATTTGTGAACAAGAGCCGACTGCATTCAGCACAATTTGACAAATGGCATATAGTATCCGCGTAAGGCAAACATCTAAGAAAACAAATCGGAACACACGTATTTCTTTATATATTTTATTGATGCCCATGTAAAAGGCTTAACGGCATTCCTTTGCCCTTCATCCTCGTTGTTGTGTTGCATTGCCCACAGAATTAGATCACCTCGAGGTCTTTCTTACACAACCTTGTTTTGGGACATACACTTATCTGACAGTTGATGAATTACTTTTTCTTTTCTCCTTCACCTGGTGTTCTTTGTCTCATGAGGAACCAAAGATATGTAAATGATCAACTATTTAGCCGAAGGATTAAATGACTCGAGAGTAATCATCTGCGGTGTCCTTCGGTGTTTGTTTTTATACTTTATCTATTTCGGAAAAATTCTTCAAAAGGGGTTAAGGCAAAGGGTCAAGGATTTTGTTGTCGTTTCTCATGATAGTCTATGCAAACCGGTTTTACATATCAAAATATTTGCCCATGGAATACCCCCGTATACCCTTGTGTGAAAGTTCAACCCAAACTGTCAGAGATTATTGTTTTATCATGATGATAGATTGATATGTAGCCTCATTAGCACTCTCCTCTCCACTGCAATGGCAATGAACTGATTAATTAGTGAGAGAAAAAAAAAAAAGATGCGAAAGACTCGTCTCCTGGGCGCCCTCGATTAGCAACTACATACAGACTTCTTATTATGCAACAAGGCGTCTTGCCATTTATGGAACTTCTCAATCTTCTTGTAGTCATCTGGTTGAGTTGATTTTTTTTTTGCTTCTTTTCCTTCATTGGCGCGTTGTGCCAATGATTCATGCAGTATCATTATTGGTGCTATTGAGACGAGGCTTGAAGTGTGGAGCAGTAGCGAAACAAGAAACAACTTCTCCCCTTTGAGTTGTGTTGTGGGTAGAAAATTGGTCGTTTACACGTTGCCTTATTTGGTTCGGTTGAGTTTCAGTTTCAAAAATTACACAAAATAAACAAAACGTCAACAACAAAACAAACAGATCTTCCTTGGACGGGTTTTGTTTGGAAATTTATCTTATAAGACTTTTGGGTCAATGGAGTTTATGCAGTTGCATATATGGATCGGTGACCTTCCTTCTTCTGAAGTGAAGTTCACTTTTATTTTTTCCACAATTTGTGTGGTTGACCAAGTTAAGGCTGAATGGGTAATAAAAGTCTGTTAGTATGGGTGGATTTGTTTAGCTACTAGGTTATCTATTAAAAACTGGGTGCTTATCTTGTTTAACAATTCTGACGACATTGATGTCGAAGCACGAATAAAATAACTCATCACCAGGCATGAGTCAACCGCATCAACATAATCGTCTTGACAAAGTCCATGAGCGTATAAGCCAACAACATGTGGGCACAGAGTAAAAACGCATTAAAAGAACATTATTTTGCTTCGTTTATACTTTGTCACAAAAAGACGATAAACAAATTCATAAATTTCTAACAAAATAGTCACTTAACAGTCATTAAATTCAAATAATGAGCATTCTTTTATGCCCCAATCATCGGCCACGAGCTACTGTTCCGCGGAAGAACGTGTCCCAAAATGATGGGACACATTAAATAAAGTTGTTAAAGATGAATCATTATGCGCTTCTTAATGAATTATTTACTAAGCAAGTATCATCATTCATCACACAACAAGGTGCAACCGAAAAATTTCTACAAATGCCGAGGCGGTTCCTTTCGTTCTGATGGTTATCCAAACCAAGTAGAAACAAAAAGGCAATTAAACGACTAATAAAAACATACTTGACCATGAGCTCCCTCGCCAAACCGGAAACACGTGTTTCCCGCGAAGGTCGTCTGCTGCAAACGCCATAAAACTTAAACATGCACATTAAACGAGAAAATGCTCTACAAATCCAATTTAACATGAATGCACAGTGAATCAAAGTTATTCATTTGGTAGTTCTAGGGCTTCCCCAGTCCGTCCCAGTACACTGTAATCATCGATCAAACTGCATTGCAAGCGTTTTATCTACATCCGCTTGCGAAGAGCCTGGCTAAGGCGGCTTCTTTATCAAAGTTCCGCTGTGACTTTTTTGTCCTACGATTATGATAATGCTTCCATTTATTCGAAATCAATTTCTGCTTCATATGCTTTCGAGTCTTTCATCCGCGAAAATTGTGGAGAAATATGTCTTAATGTGTTTTTCTTGTGTGGGATATGTTGAAATTTCAAATTTAATTACCGTAACTGAAAAAAGTTTTACAAACTACTATACTCACGATGTTGTGTCATGAAAACTAATTACAAATCAATAAAAGAAGTTTTTTTTTTTTTTGGAGCAAATATGGAAAAACTGACACAAAATCGAAAGCAAAAAGGTGCGTAACACACTGGCAGAGGATTGACTTCTAGATGCGTGTGGCGGGACCATGAAAATTAAGTTTCTACATGAGTGACTTTGTTTTGGTCGTATATTATGCTGTTGTTACGATTTTGCTTTTAATTTGGTTCTGAATTAGAAAATAGAGGACAAAGGAGAACGTAGAAGAAGTCATGCAACGAATTTTGGTGTTACGTATTCGACTTTTAATTTGCGAGTCGGATGAATGGTATGGCGATTATGTATCTATAGCAAGAACGTTATGGACAAATGGAAATTCGGGTTTGGGGGGCCCATCTGTTTATGTCCAAATGACGAGCATCATCATCAACATAAATAGTCAAAAGTGGAGTGTACAATTTATGAGTGTTTAAGGCATTGAATGTACACACAGAATTGTTGCCAAACAAATGGCCGGAACTTTTTTGTTATTCGATGCACAAGCCGTATCGAAAACACACTTAAGTTTTGTCCTACAATTGCTTCAAAAACTGTCACTCTGTTTGTTTGCAAAAGGAGTAGAATTCCCAAGCACTAGACACATAGGATCTGCGGAGTGCCACCGGGAAAAGGGATTGTACCAGTGCCCCTACAACTTAGTAACAACGAAAATCACATCGAGAAGGCGTTTAAAGTGAACCTACTATCAATGCCATTAAACAAAGTACTTACTTTACTACATGCCTTACGGAAGAAGTATTTCTGAATCAGGAAACAAACCTCCACAGGATTCTTTATCGTAGTTTCGTAGTAAGACAGTATGACGATGGTAGATTCAAAACTGAGATTCCGAACACCACTCACTAAATTGATAGAAGAGTGAGGAAGTACGCACTCCACATCACAGGTGGGGTACCCCAAGGTTCCGCACTAGGATCGCTACTGTTGAACGTGATGAACGATAGCATTTTATGAAAATGAAAAACTTCCAAGTTTTAGCTGACTTTGTAGACCACATACGATAAGTATGGACAGCCAAGTTATCGGAGATAGATGGTGCATTGCTGCAACGAAGCTATCAGGGTCCTCATCACGCACGATGACAATAGTCTGACGACATCGCTTTGATAGTTTTGCTCAAGTTCCTATCGACGATCATCTTGAACGTTAAGTGATGAGGGGTTAGGGCCTTTGACATGTATGAGTCTATGGCTTGAAAATACAAGTAATATGCATCAGCTACTGGAATGCCCAGAGTAGAGTAAAGTACCTTAGCATTAGTAAAGACGGAAAACTAACTTGTAAACCTAGAGCGTCAATACATATTGCTCTGCGATTGGAATTCTATGTTGGACTTGAATACGACTTAAAAACACCAATGGCGAGAGTTCTCCTTGTAAAACGGTGGCCTACAGAACTACTGTGTTAAGTCCCTTAATATCTTTGTTTTATCAAGTTTTTCCGGGACTATAGAATCTCCCAAAATGCTTGACTCAAATGAATGGTGAGAAGATTACTAATCCTTTAAGTGACACCGAATGTCACATATTGTATAACCGAAGTTCTCATAAAATGAACCACCCCAACAAAATCGTTTGGGTTAACAGAGTACCCAGTTCTCTCGATTGAGATTACAATTTATGAAGTCCAAGCATAAGTTTTCCCCCACTAAAAGGAAAATAATTGCTTCCCATAAACCACACTCAATGAAGGTACATCGTCATCTGTCCGGAGAGCAAGGAAACCGCAAGCGTCCTAATGAAATCCCCTGTATTAGGATAAATGTTTGGTAAGGAACTGCAAGCCAACCACAGAATTACGAGAACCACGAACCGCAAATAAAGTTTGAGGTACCTGGGTATTGGAGTATGGACTATTATGGGTAAGCAAAGGTATCTATGAATTGATCAGAAGAAAAGCGATAAGTAGGAATTTACAACTGCAAACATGATGTAGGAGTGCATGCTAAGTATGGCGACAACTAAGCCGTGCAACTATATCCCTGAATAGTTTCAAGCACGGAACCTAGGTTAAGTAAGGACCGAGAACGTACCATTAAATACAGACACACTTAGTCAGTGGTTTGTCTTCAGAACTCAAGACTTCTTCTATTAGTCGGTCGAACCCGTTTTGAGTGCATTCTGGAGCACTTATGATCTACATACCTTACCCCAGAGGTAGGTTGATTTAGTTTTGGGATGCAAATTGGTATGGAAGTCATACAATTCATCGGACATAATCTTCAGATATTCGCCTTAACAACGAGAACCTTTTTTTCGGGTTGGGAATCTCTGGAGCACTCAGACGTAATTCGTCCTTTCTGAGTTACCCATTTAACTGTAATTTTTGACTTTCGGAAACAGCCGTGATCTGCGAGGTCCTCAATGTGGTTGCTTACATGGATCGCCTTTCGGTGGCTTCAGCTCGAAACGAAACTCGAAAACCAATACCGGGAAGTATTACAGGATGCTACAAGGACTCTTAAAGGTTAAAAATCCCAGTGCAAGACAGTTCTCTTTTCGAATTTGTTCAAAAATTACCATCTGTATGCTCAGGCCTACCAAAGCAAACAATAATCCCTTAATTACATCCAAGATTTATGTCTGAAAACAGGAAGAAGGACAAATGGACTCTCACACAACCATTTCATGAGCATCTCAGAAAAGGCCAACCCAACATAATATAATTACAAACTAATGAGCCAAAGGTAAACGCTAACAAAACCAAAAAAAAGGAGCACAGGACACAGCACAACTATAGCATGACCATTTTCCATAAATTCTCTAACAAGGGATAATAAGATCCTACAATTCACGCGGATGCAAATCAACTACACATATAGGGGTCATTCGATATAGACCACCGGATGGACAACTAGCATAAGGCTGCTATTTGTATCGTCCAATCGAAATGTTACGCATGGACAGTTCGACAACGAAAAAAGGACACCACGGTTGATAACAATTTTTTTGTTATCGTGTTGTCACGCTATCGCCAGCGAAGGTATTTACCCCTATATATCTTCAACAGCGAAAAAATATTATTATTAATGTTTTTATCGATATTTAAGGATAATTATACAAAAAAAAAACATCAAACACCACCACCACCGTAGAGGGGAGACAAATATACAAATAGAAGACAATTCAGCTAGGCAGATGCAAATATCATTTTATGCACAAATAGAATCACTCCCAGGCATAAATCTACCGCAAATAGAAAACGAATCCTTGTTCGACTGAATAGATTCACTCAAGTGTGACTGATTTTTGCGTCCTTTTCGCCTGGTTTTTCTCTCCAACAAATTTGTTCCTTATTAATCGTCCAAAAAGCTGGGCAAAGAAATCGAAAAGACAGACAGGCAAACAGAATGGAAATAAATAAAATTTAAATTTGCCCAAAACAAAAAAAAAATACATAAGGACCGGCATTTCGTTTGACCACACAGGAGCAGCTCTAGCTGCGAAATTCCTCTCCTTACAGAGTGAATTATCGCGAAATATTTTCGTTTTTACTTTTACGGCTTAGGGATTTTTTTTTTCTTCGGTGGACACTCATCTCCAAGGGGAACAGGCAAAGCTATACGACGACGATAGTCCTTTTGATACAATAAAACTGATTCCAGGCGCGCATCCTTATGTACAATTTCACAACCATTAAATGGTAATAAAGAAAAAAACTAAAGCATTCTTATTAAATAATTCACTCATTCAGGTTACCCTTTAAAAGGAGTTTTTTTAAGTCCTGTACATGTCTATGTATGTATTCATGTATGTTCTTGCGAGTCCTTTTGCGTTGTACTTGAAAATGATTTCTAGGTTCTCCCTTGAGGTACATCCTGGCTTATTAACAAATAATAAGCAATAATTCATTCGCTAAAAAAGGATATGTATGCATACAAACATATATCCTTTTCTTTAATTAGATCTCTGTTGGGTTTATTCCTCATTGTACACACGTATGTGTAGTGCCATGCACTTGAGGTACAAAAAAAACACAGAGAGGTGGATGTTGTTTGGTACGCAAGGATGATTTATATGTAGAGAAGGAAATTCTCTAGGTGAAGTTAACCCTTCTCCTTTGAGAAGAATCTTGTGTGGCTCTGTGTGTACCTAATTTGCAGGAGAGTATTTAGTTTTCAAGTTGTTTGTTTCCGGTTTTTTAGGTACGTAAGACAGCGCACAAAGTCAAACGGTGGAGAAAAACACGCCCATTTTGGTTGGAGGGACACTAGGAGATGTTATTGGCTACATGATGGTGTATACTTAGCTGAGAAAGGGGTTGTGTCACAGGGTTAAGCGTCTACCAACTGGGTTGTACATACCTGAAAAGAAAAAAAACAGAAATAAGTTAAAATTGTTCGAAATGGTTGGTATGTATGTATAAGACAAGAATTTTTGTTAAAAAGAAAAACTCATACCCAGATGAGTTGAAGAGTAGTTCGAGTTCATGGTTTTTCCATTCAAGGAAAGGCTAAAGCTTATAACTTGTTTTGAATGTCATGTTGTCAATCAAATTCAAGAATTCTAGAGGAGCTCATAAAGGTCTTGCACAAACGTCGATTAGCTGACTTATGTCTGGACTGGAGATGTATCTGTGCGAGTACATGGAAGAATTTTAGGAATTTAGTTCAGGAAGCAAAATAGTTGCACACCCCTACTAGACAAGTGGCAAAAGGTCACTGTTTTCACGATTGCTTGTTAAATTTAGTATTTTTTCGTACAGAACAAACAAATGTAGAAACTCAGTTCAAAAAAACAGTCAAAACGTAACAATCTCTTACTATTCAGGAACAGAAGAAGGAGTCATCTGCAGATATCTTGACAGCTTCACTTGTTCACGGAGTGTCACAATAATTCACACAGGGAAGGGCTTAATGTGGTTTGAATCGAGCGACTAGATCTTGAATTGTCTTCTCATCTGGATTACGAGGAGCAACAGCGGGCGGTATTTATACAATAGCCGAACGTTCTTGGCATATCTCCAAATAATCTCTAATTAGGTTAGATGGCTATCCTCCGGTTATCGTAGGATACACTTGAAACAGACCAGATCCAATGTGCTACCACCCAGCCTGTGCATCTGAAACCATTTCGATTTATGGACGAATTTCCAAAGTTTTTTGATATCCGAATCGGCAATATCTTCAACCTCCTCGGAGAGGTGTTCTCATAGAATCCGTTTTCATGATGACGATAATGCAGGGCAACTAGGTACAGTCAATCTGAAATGGAGATTCTTCATCTTTTTCATTTATACATTCAGGAAAGAAGTCGTTGGGCGGAATTCAAAGGATCAGGGCGTGTCTACCTAACGTACAATGACCCGTCAATAGTCCATCTGTTGATAAGTAGCAGACTTGTTGTCGTTTGTCCACTCAACTCTGGCCACATCTGCCTGGCGTGATTATACGTATCAGGATTAGCTAATGTAGAGATATTGTATCTAGGCGTTTTTCTAAAGTAGAGTACACACCATCAGTCCGGGCTTACGTTCTGAACTGAATGCTAATAAAGTGGACAGATACCAAAGGTTTAACAATGTTCCTAAATTTGGGTATCGAAATAGGGATTGTGATTTTGGAGCCCTTAACTTGTGCCATTGATCCTCTTTATTACTATACAATTCAATAGCTGAGTACGGAATGAAAGTATCTACTCTACTTCTGACTATAAGTACTTGGATGCGGACGGACTAAAACATGACGAATCTATCACTAAGTTCTAGCTACAGAGAGACAGACTTATTAGTTCAAATGGAAAAAGCTTCTTCCATCGATAGTCGCCAAATCACTGATGTCATTGATGAGAATAACCCCTTAAGATGGACCAAACTCGGATAGTTGGTTTCTTTGCCTTAAACCCAGGTTATGTACAAATCATATGAAAAAAGGGCTTAACCTTCTGATGAATATGTGTAAGACTAGGACGATTATTCAGATCTGTACACCTTAGACCACGTTTTCATCTCTCATTCCAAAGGAATTCTGAAAGAAAGTTCTTGGGTGTGAATTTCTGTATCAATAAAATTCTCAAAATATAATTCACACGTCTTTCCTAATTTCGGACAACCTAAATGCCTTTGCCCCATCACCTGTTTACTTTAATTTAACACATGGATGTGCTAATCTCCTATTATTATTATTGCTCCAATTAATTTGTTTAAAAATAGCAATTTTACACGCATAAACATATTTTAAGGCCAAGCAATCGTACTACGGCGATAGTAAATCACTCCACTCGATGACGCGACGAACGCTAGTCGACTTCAAGCGAGTGTTTACTTCGATCACCTTCAATGTGTTTGCTTACGTTCAAGGTGGTTTCGAAAAGAAAAAAAAATTATATATTTTTTGTTTATACTTTGTCTAGAGCAACAAATGGGTGCACATTTTCTCTTAAATCCTGCGAATGTAAACAATCTCCTTTGTGTTTGTCCTTAAAAGTGTAAATTTGAATTCAAATTCAGACCGTCTGATCGATATTCTCCCACGATTAACCTTGTCACTCGCTTTCTTCGCAACCACCCAACCACCCTCACACTCAATTTGCAGAAGAAAAGAATTCGCTTACTATACTTCGAAAAGTATCTACTCGTGCTAAATCCAATTATACTCTACCCTGAAGCTTTTTACTTTTGTTTTTTTCTCTGCTTCTCGTGCATTTTCTATTTATAGTTAGGTTTCCTACGTCTTGGTCTTCGTCTTAGCAGAACTTTTTGTTTTCTTCTCCTTTGAATGAATCGACTTAAATACCTTTTAAAGTGAATCTCAGAAATTCCTTTGCAAAAGAATGCAAAAATCTTTTTACTTTGTCTCTGGTGTTTGTGTTTGCTTTCGTACTTTTCGATTATTTCGTTTTGGTGCCTTTTTAATTGATTTGCTGGGTGCGTAGCCTTGAACTTTTCAACTTCAACGTTGTACTATGGGACTTTGGTCGTTTGGGGTGGTTCTAGGGACTAAAAATATACTATGCACCCAGGCCCACTTATAGTCACATTGTTTGTTGAATTGGCTACTGTCTCATGTCGGGGCATGGAATTTCCATTTTCAAGTGAAGCATCCCTCCTCCACTGACGTCAAAGAATTTCCCATTCTTTGGATATTTTTTTTTAATAAGTGCTGGTGGTATTGATTTTAATCTTATTTGTGTGCATTTTCTGGGGAATTATGTGGTGGAATTGGTATGAAAATGGTTTTGAGAATTGGAGAACGAAATTGTATTCTATTCTTGAATGTTTCAAGAGCAGATGTTGGAAGGAGTACTATAGTGCAAGGTCAGGGTAGGAAAGCAAAAACTTCGACGGGCAAGTCGCTACTGACGTAAGACGGATCCATTGGATGGGCGCAATGTTAATTTCGTGCCGCTGTTTCGGGAAAGTTTGGCTAGTAATGGAATAACAGACAAAAGGGCCACTCCTTGGACATTATACGAACAGAGTTGTGACGATAATAGTGTATTAGTAGTTGGGTGGTGTAGTATTCTCTGACTAAAATGGCCAAACCAGTAGCGTTTCATCGACATTTCCAGCTGACAGGGATATGGGACACATAAGTGGATCTCAAATCTGGGTCATGGAGGTTGAAACATTTATAAGAAGTGCAAACAGCAGCCTACTGTAATCCTCTCCCAGAGTACTGACCAAAAGAGCTATAAAATCGGAGCCTAAGAGACACATATTACTGTTGCGTAACCCTCGAGACGGTCGCAATTTTGTGTCCAATTACGCTGAAAAAGTGATGTCCTAAGTACTTATATCGTTAAAATCGTCATAGGTCAGAAAACGAACTTAGGACTCTGCTCTATGCAGCCAGCATCAAGTGTTGAAGACAAGCCCCCAGAAACACCTTAACTCGCGTGCTTGGTTTCATTCGACCAACCAACGAAACCCCCTTCCCGTCAAGCACTGGATAGATCACAAGAGCGACTTGTAAATTCTACGAAGAAAAGAGGAAAGAAAAAAGAAATACCACATGAAGCAAGAGATCCCTTCGATCTCCTCTATAGCTGCTACTCCAGGAACTTTAACCAAAAAGTAAAAAGAACCTGTCAAGGCAATAAAATCCTTACAGAGACCTGAAGAGATGAGCTATACAGAGCTATGTTTAGTTTTACCATTCCTGCCGAACTAGTCAGATGGTGCTTTCTGCTCCGTAAAGTTAGAAAACAATCTCACCGAGACCTGTGATAAAAAAAAAAGTATTCAGACAAGGTGATCCGCTCTCATGTGACATTTTTAACATAAAAGGAGAACACAGTGAGTTTGCAAATATTAGGACACACATCATACACGAATCGGACAGAACGTCGCAGGAAAGAACAATTTGTTTACCTCGGCTCTGCTATAAAATCTGATATCACTTCAGAAATCAAATGTGTCTTCACATTGGTCACACAATCTGTTCAAACTGTCTGAAGATGTAATCACGATAGAATTTGAACCAATCCCCGAGGAAGAAGGTCAGAAACGACACATACTCGCGAAGAACTATGCATCCTTGGTGAAAACTGGAAAGTATATTAGATTAGTTTCAAACAAACTCGCACTAAAAGATGAAACAAAGTACTTACAACTCTCTCTTCGAAAAGCCAGTAGGTTTCGTATTATTGACATGCAGAGCACTAAAAACTGTACGAACAACTTGACCAATAATTTCTGTTTCATAAAATTTATTGCACCTCACTTGGACCACCACCAGTTCAATGACCACCGTCATTATTGAATTAAAAACTCGTAAAAGTGTAAATTTTAAGTCAAAAGACTAATAGGAAACAATGCACCCGTATCGTTCACCCCTGATTGCATTTTCAATATTTTTATTACACCGTCTTGCATGACTTTTATGACTTGTGGTCGTTTAACACAACACAAGATTTCCTCAAAAGAAAAGTCTCTTTATGTTGTCTGCTACTCATTAAAAAAAAAAACAAAAATTGATGAAACACAACTGATAAAACAAAAATTAAACGTGATCTTCTGTTATTCCCCATAAATCACGTCACAAATACTTAGTTATGATAGATTTTATTGATTAAAAATACCAAAAACCCATGAATTTGGTTTATATCATCTGACTTTTCATTCAGTTAGGTCTTCAGCTAGGCAAAATATTGGCATTCCCATCAACAGATCCGAATCTAAACAGGACGAAGGCAGATAGTTAGACCCAGATAAAGCATTCATAGAAATACGCCGCAATTAAAAAGAACTGAATGATTTTGTTTATACAAAGTAACTCAAAACGTTTCGGCAAAAAAGCCCAAATATACAAAAAAAAAAAAATACGTTGTAAGATATACTCGCTTATTACCAGATAAGATAACAAATAATGTGGGACTTATCAGCCAACAAAGGTGTGCAAAATTCAATATACGCCAGTGCCAGTGTCAATAAAAAATAACCTAAACAGTTGATTTTTTCTTTATTATTACTTTTTTTTTTTGCAATTACCGCTGACGTCATTTTGTATCTAAACGAAGTAATTAAGTTTGTTGTCTAATGAAACTTTTATAAAAGGAAATTCATTTTATGAAGCAACACGTGCTGGACAGACTTTTAGCAAACGCTGGCTGAATTCTTGAGCAATGTCCCAAAATGTGGGACAAGTGCCTTTGTGTCTTTAGAGAATTATTTGCGAATTGAAGTATGTATGTATGTATGTACATGAAAAAGTCAAATGAAGTCAAAGTTAACAAACTCAACTCCAATCTCCCATTCACATTGAAATTGATACTAAAAATACTCGCAAGTCATTCACTTCCCCCAGAGATCAGACAATCAAAGCAGAGCACGTTGCAGTAAAACTTTCTTCTTCCTTATTATTGGAAAATACTGCAATGAACTTTTGTTGAATTTCTATTTTCAGCAACGTGATAAGGAAAAGGTCTCAACTGCATTCAACTTCTCGACTATCTTTTGTAAATGAACTGAGAGTGAGAGACAACTTTCAAAACAATTTACTAATTAATGAGCTCACAAAACTGTTACAAACTGCTACAAGCAGTACGAGTGTTAAAAAAGAAAAAAAAAAACCGTAATTGCAGTAATAAACAACCAATTTACCAGAATCTCATTAAAAGATACTTTGCTGTGGCTTGCACTGTTGCTACAGATACTTTCTAATTTCATTGTTTCCTTCATAATTTTTTGAAAGAAACATATGTATTCTCTCTCGACAAAACTTTCAGGTGTGTGTGTGTGGAGAGACACAAAACGAATGAAAAACTAAATGAATATGAAAACATCTTGTATTAATCAAAGTTATGGCCCTCAAGGGGTGTACACTCTTTTCAACAAATCCGCCCCCTTTTCGGTTCAAAAAAAAGAAAAAGGAAGCTATTTGGTAACCTTATTGGCAACAAGTTATCTTTACCACATGAGACCTAGAAACAACAAAGAGATACAAGAAGAAAAAAAAAAGCAAATCTTTCGAATTACATCTATGAGATACTTTTTTGTTGTTATTTCTATCCGTATTCCCCTCTGATTGATTGATGAAAATTGAGTGCACACACCGAGAGTGAGAGAAGTTATTTTCAAAAAAGGAAACGTGTCACGTGAGTTCATGCTCTGCATATCAAATAAGAGAACGAGAGGCTCATGTGTGTTTGTTCGTCTACAGATAGTATCTATTTATCTGCGAACCTGATAATGGGACAGAGACTTAATTGTGGATGGGTGGCAAATTTGGAAACCGACAAATGCGGACGTAATTTAAAATTTTGATCATGAACGTTTCAGTAGTTTTCAGTTGGGAGTAATACGCATCGAGATATGGGAGACAACATGTTGTAGGCGGTGTCGTTGTGGCTGATGTGTTATTCGGTTTTTGGGTGGAATCACATCGTGTAATTAGTCAGGAAACGATGAACCTGGCGCCAGATTTGGGGGTAATTTATGTGGTTTTTCACTTTACAGGTAGTAGGAGGGTTTGTTTGGGGAATATTTACTGTATTAAGCCTGTCCCAAATTTTAGGACAGATGTTTTTTTCGTGTTTTACATGACTTTTGATACTTTCACTAGCTGACAATTTCATTGCATCTGTTACAGGTGAATTCTAGATAGGTTGCCTCCGGACAGGGTAAACTTTTTCGTATCACCCCATATTTGGGACACATTTCCTTTGAATATTCTGCCTTTGTGTATGTAAGATGTCTAAAATTATGTATGTCCCACCTCTAAACGTTTTTCCTCCGCCAATATTTGCCCAGAATTTTGTCGCCAAAATTATTTTCCATCGCTAACCTAGATAGATAAATCACTTACAGTCACCTGTGTTTCTTTGAAATGAACCTCCATTCAGCGAAAGTAGAACGGGGATACATTTTTAATGACCAATTCCCTGGTAAGGATACATGTTGCATAGAATTCAATTCAAAAGATTTGATATCAAACAGCCTAAAGTAGGTTTGAGTATATTAAGCGAAAAACGTTGAATGGAACACCGAAGGACATGTGCTAGTTTTAGTGAAAAGAATGAAAAAAAAAACAGCTTTTAAGATGGTAGATAAAGAATTTTTTGTTTTTATTTTTTATGAGATCATTTGAAGCTGCCGAATTACTCAGATTAATTGTGGTGTGGTGGCAAACATCTGTTTGAGATAGTCTCCGCGCATAATGTTAACACATTTAAATGAGATCATTTCAGTATAGATTCGAGAACAAGAACTTCAATTTAATTTAATTGCTGCGCAAAAAGATACTTCTACTTGGCTTCCTCTCTAATTGATATCTGTTAAGTTGTTGTTTTTATTTTTGTTTTTAAATGCTCTTAAGTCAGTTTTAAAATCACTATACAAACACAAATCAAGTTCACTTCCGCATTCTGCGAGCGTATATTATCTTACATCCAGGGTCATTGGTATTCTAAGTATCTGTTGGTATCTGATTCAGATACAATCTCTATAAAAGAAAGGGCAAACACACAATTGCCATGCACGAACTCATCATCACACATTGCACAAAATTGTGGAAGTAGCTGAACATTTAAATGGGAGGAACGAACAACGAAAGGTGTGTGAAATGATGATTAATTATTATTTGAAAGTATTTATTGAAGTGACACCCTCACTAGGTGCGAATCATTAATCATGTGGCGGGGGGTTATCAATGTGTTGTTTAGGCAAGTCTGAGTAGTTTTTCTATGCCCTTTGAGATAGATAGATACGGATATTTGAAACTGTCAAATTGAGATGTTTTCATTTCAAATGCTCTTAGGGTTCAAACGTTAGGGTTTGAATGCCCTTCTGTGAGGTGAGAATGACAGAAGTTCCTTCAAATAATTTGGTGCATTGAATTTCCGAATTTTCATTACAAGAAGAGAAGCATTTGGATATAGATTTCAGTTTATTTTAAGATGATTTGCATTATTTAGGACACCGGTTCATTTACTAAAAACAATTAATTACAGGGAAGTTTAAAAACAAGGTCAACCTTCATATTAACACAATTTTCCGAAGGCTGCTTTTTACAACGCGAAGTTTATTATGAGGAAAATGAATAAAAAAAAAGCTACAAATGTACTTTTTAATGTCCCACTGTTAATTTATGTAGAATTCCAACAAAAATTTCGCTGTCCCAAATTTTGGGACACCATTAAATAGCGCTCTTGAGCTTTTGGATGAAAAAATATGTGTCTCTCTCGTCTTTTAAACACTAAAGCTACCCCTGGGACATATAAATCACCTATTTTCTCATCATAAAGTGTAATAAAGCACGCAATTAACTCCCCTTTTCACACGCAATTAATCTTCCTCGAAGGTCAGTCTGTAGGCAACTCTGCCATTGAAAAAATTTCTATTTATTTTATAATTCCTATGAATTCTAACGAAAAGGCTATCACGTCGTCATTTGTAGCTGTCAAAGTACGCATAGAATGAGTACTACCGCCGCCTGGATGTTGGCACTGTCCCACGACAAAACAAAACCTGTCGTACGACTTCTATGCATAAATATTATTTCACCGATCTCATGTACAATTTTAAAGAGTTGGCTGACTTCTTTCTGCTTTTGCTTTCGTATTACTTTTTTATTTCTTTTTTTTTGCTACCGTGAGTCTTGCTGGACAAAGACTTCTTGTAGAATCCAAATGAACTGACACATCATCTCTTCGGCTACCAGCAGCTGTCGTGAAGACTTAAAAAGAAGAAAATAAAAACGAATGTGTGTGCATTTGCATTGTGGGTGCAGCTGGGCCTAAATCTTCTCCCAGAATCATGGCCTCTTAAGAGTCTAATTAACTTCGAATGATCAGAAACATAGTGATCTGGTAAAAGGTGCTAAAAGGAAACTTAAAACCCCGTCTGTCTGTCTATGCATGTGTCGCCATTTGGTCGGGGCTTAGTACTTTTTTTCTCTCTCTCTCTCTTCTGTAATCTTTTCTCCTGTAATTGAACAGGTTTGGCTCCTTTTTGTTCGCTTTAAACTTGTACAGAGAGACTACGTGATGAATATTTAATTTCAATTGATCATATCATTGGCGGCCAGCATTTGGAGACATTTTTCTGATGAAAGGGATCGCTTGAGGAGAAATTTCCTATATCAAAACAAATTTAATTCATAACTCAAGTGAAACCGATGAAAGTTAACTTAAAATGCGTATCCTGCTTCGAGCTCTTTCATTCAATCTAAAGAACGATCACTTTGTCACTGCCAAACACTTAATTCATGGACACATCAATATGCATATATTCTCCCCGTTTAGACCTTGCCCAATTTGGGCGACAATTTGAAAGAACCTTCAGTTCATGTGTTTTATTTGTCCCAACCTAATATGGCGACGGTCAATGGGCACACACGTGTGGTAGGGCATGACTAACGGGCCTTCATATGGTTATCTATCAACTCATCTATCAATAAATTGGCAGGGAGAATAGAACCTCTACATTGGATGTCCAAAAACGGAGGGAGAGCAATAAAAATCTGAACCGGAAAATGCTATTATTGTTGAAGCGCTCACACCGCAAAGCCATTCAACCGATCAACATCGCGCGGCGAATCGTTGGAGAGACCCCCAAACAATGGTCATTGAAGGCAAGTTTGTGTCTTTCTTCCTTCATTCCCAGTTCTTCTACCGAGCAGTACTCGTAGTTCCATTCGGGTAGGTGTAGTGGTTCTGTGTTGGTTTAATCAAACCACACCGGCCCGGTTGGGTTGCATTTTCCTCTTTTTGTTAATCCCACAAGATCAACGATCAAAGAGTGATCGCGCAAACATTTAAAAATGCTTTCTCGGCTGAACGATGACCTACAATTGGGTCTTATTTGGGATTAGAAATGACGGATGGGAAACGGAGTTGAAAGCGTTAGATTATGACCCCAGGATGGAAGTATCTTTTTAAGCAGTATCTGATCGTGTGTTGGGTAATTGGAGGCCTTTTGTTACGCGGCGATCTTTATCATTTCTGGGGCTTTTAGAAAGGTTTTTTTTTTGGTTCAATTTAAATTAAGTTTTATTGTTGCCCTTGGTGTTGAACTATTTTTGATTGGAATCATCAGGAGCGGATTTGAGATGCATTAAGATACGACGTAGAATATACATTGACCCAAACGATCTCATCGCTCTATCGAAAAGCGCCTGAAATAGTTCCATTTTATTTATTCAATTGGGATAAACAAACGGGTCGTAGCTAACATCAGTATTTATAAAAATTGGCAAAGGAATAGTGTAGACCCCATTCCCCCTCCTGATAAAACAACTCAGAACAAAGCAACCCCATAGAAAAATTCGAAGAGAGAATACGATTACCAAAAGCAAAGGCAAATGGCAAACAAAAAAGGAAGAAACACAAATAAGAATCGTGAGTTCTTATGTATATATGTACAACAGTCCACCTCCTCTTACAGGCTCATGCAAAAAAAGACCATGCCAAGCGTTGCAATATCTGTACATCTATGGGTATACGAACGTATCAAGTGGGTTGAAAGATGTAGGCAAACGTAGACTACAAGTAAGCATAGATTGTTTCAAATCTCCTACTCTGTGGCCCAGGACAACCCTATCCCTGGCATAGATCGGAATTCTATTTGTCTTATAATTTCCCACTACCAACGACAGCAGTATAGAAGAAATAAAAAGAGAGAGAACCAAGTTCACTGGATATGCACATCCACACGTTGAACTTGAATTCAGATTCAGTCAAACAAAGAGGTTACACTACCACAAGAACTTCTGTTTAGTGATTTCCTTCCGCTCTGGACACAGTTGGCGGCCGATTCAATCAGCATTTGCACAGAAGTTCCACAGGGGAGTATGTTGACTGCTGTTTTTTTTTTCTTCTTCTTTTCCTTTAACTTCATTCCTATGTGCATTGTTTTGGCCTTTGCTTTCTTTTAAATTATGACGACCAGATTCTTGTTTCTCTTTGAGAGAATCTTTCTACCGATGTTGTGTGTCCTCTTTAAAGCACCACATAGTTTATGTGACATTTTTATGGTGGTCACTCTCAATATTCGTTCGCCATTCTCGGTGTGCAATGAAAGAAAGTGAAATGATGGAGAGATAGAAGCAATTCGATTTGCTTCAAAGAGAATGAATGCGAGAGATATTTTTATGGCTCTTGTGCCAAAAGTCAGATGTTATTAAAACTAATATGTATGAGGACCAGTCCAGCTGCCATGTTAAATGTCACATAAAGTATTCGTGATTAAGAAATAATGATGGGTATGACCAGTCATGCAGAAGAGATGGTTTTTCCATTCAACTGGTCATAGGGAGGACACTTAATACAGGCGAAAGGTAATAACTAATAAGGCAACGTCTAAACTGTCCTAAAAATATGACAAATGCAAGAAAATTACCTTCCTAAACGTTTCCATTTATCACTGGCTTAATCACGCGAGGCTACAATCACGTCATGTCCAATTTAAGCTGGAAACTTAACCCTCGTAGTATGCTTGCTTTATTATGACTAACAGCGATCTCGCTACCCGCTAAGTATAACTCCGAATGTAAAACACAATGGAGAAGTGTGTGCTTGTCACAATTCGAAAATTCATTGCAAAATAGCAGCATAAACCAGCCAGAGAGTGGGTTAAGTAAAATTTACGATTTACATTCACCATTGCCAGTCTTTCCACCATAAACACCCGTGAATGCATAACTTGCTAGTTTACCAGCACTGCCGTGTCATTAAATGACGACTATGTTTATAAATAGAGATACCATTCCGATCGTAAGCATTAAATGCCAATCACATACAGTTCACTGTTTTATCATCATCATCGATAGAGAACGAGAGAATCTAAATTTAGGACAAAAATACATTTGCACGTGAAATTTTTCTATACCCTTGTGTGGCATACAATTTCAAGGACACACAGAGCCACAGAGCCGCAGAGTAAAAAGAAAATCAATAATTAAATGCAATTCAATGTGGTTCTTCTACATATACTGTAAGAAATATAATTTTGATGGACAAGACATCCTAGACACACGGCCGACAAGGACGTTCACGTTTCACTGACGAAAATAGAAAATGGAGAAAGAAAGAGGAAAAAAAACAAGTAAAAGGAAAGCTAATTTATGATATACTTCCAACCGCTACTACAATGGAACATTTATTGACTGTGACAATATTATTTCTATTTACTTTCCTTTTCGTCCTTTTGTCATAATTTTCATGTGATTTGATCAGCTGCAGAAGCAGGAGGAGAGTCTCGAAATTCTGGGAGAGTCAAAGGGAAGTAATACGAATTGAATTATGGGATGCCATGGATTCGCAGCCTCATTTGTTTATTGTTTTAAGGTATTAGAAAATAAGCAAACTCATAATGCACCCACATAGCAAGCAAGACAGCTTTTATGGCTTTCAGTTTTAGTACAGTTGTTGAAATGTAAATGTGCGCTGCGGGTAATATATTAGGTCCACCTGTTGTTCCCCCAAATGCAACATCATTTAAGTATCGTAAAATTATATTGAGATGTTGTTGGTCGAAATTTAGGAGACTTTATAGCCGTTTGCATAATCAACAGAAACGCGGACTAATAAATGTCCACTTAACCCCACTTAGCTACGAGACTCTCAAACTATATCGTTTTCGACTTAATAACTTGGAAAACGTTTCGCGCTACTTTGAAACATCGTGTGGCAGCGTACATTCCGAAAGAGAACATCAAAAATGTGAAAAGAATTTCTTTGATTTCGTTTCGGGCGGAAACGGAAAAAGTTATTAAAATTAGTGAATTTTTGAGGACACTTCAAATGCCATTAGCACACAGTCTGCAATGGGTTCCATGCCAAACTAAGAAGATATTAAGATTTTCTTAGACTAGAACTTGTGAAATGATATTACATGCCAGGCAGAGTCACATCTAAGTTCCTCCCAGTCCCTTCCTGAGGCCAATACATCGCCTAATACTCTGGACAGAGAAATAGACACCTAACCCAATGACGAGGCTAATGGTACCTACGAATACATGTGCCACGGGTAACGATCTCATGAAACTTAGTCGCAGAAAGATGTCGTGACAGGACACTGTGTCATAGGCAATCGAGCAGCACGACTAGAACTAGTCTACAACGACAACGTCTACTGAGAAGAAATAGAATCTATTCGTCACTACTTGCCAAAAGACTCTCTTGGGAACTATTTTCTTGCGTAACTAGATCTAGCAAATATTGAAAAAAGTCCAGAGATTCGTATACCCGTCTGATTAACTTAATTCACCAGTCACAGATTGCAATTAGGTTCTCAGGGGATTTATAATGGATTCTTAGTTGTTCTAGGTAAGCCGGTCACAGTTACCATCAACAAGGCACCCATTTACCTAACCTAACCAAAACCTTTGTTTTATAATTGAAAAATACGGTATTAATGGCCTTTCAGCTGAAGTCCACAAGTCGGTCTAAAGAAGTCGGTACCGTCTGAGAAAGCACGGTAGCTGGTGGTAACTTACAATTTGACAGCTGACAACTGCACATCACTTGCAACGTTGACATCACTCGAGGTAAAAATCCAGATTCGAACGTACTCGTGATATTAAATTTACAATCTCAAACTCAGCCCGGGACACAGTGGGTCAGATAAAGTTAGTGTTTCCAATCATGAATCAGTTGACACCACACTAGGGTACAGGTCCTATAAATGCCGATTCGGTGTCAGCATCCGAGTTTAACCCTGTTCAGTCAGTTTGTCAATGGCCTGCAATACACCTTGGAATACTTTGGTGTTGGGTCGAAAGACACCAACTTTAATTCCATGGAAGGGTTTGTTGACTTCAATTCCTTTTTCGGGAATAAAGCCACCTAACACATAAAGCTAATACGAACTAACAAGACAAAATCAAGTAACGACACAAATACATTTTAAACTCTCAGAGAAGGCAACGAGCCCCAAGCAAACGTTCAAGCTGTGGACAAGCCGACAAGCTGTGGAATTGAAAATAGGTCACCACTTTGAAGTAAGCTAAAGCAAGGGTGGTCGAATCTAAGAAATTTTGGCATAAAAATCAAAATCTGACAAGAAACCACGTGAGACTGACGAGCCTATACTAGTTGAACTGTAACTCCAGGCAAATCGATCCGAGCTCAAATGTTTAAAAATAACGAACCCAAGTTAATAAACGTCACCTCTCATGCCTTGATCGTAGTACTTCATCTAAATATTTCCCAAACAAATACTTCAGTCACGTTCATAACGACATACATGAATCTCACAGTAAATTTCATTAATCACCCTGTAAACCTGTCAAAATACATCGAATCGAGCACAAGCCTCATCAGCTTTGATGTATTTTAAATTTCCCAATAACTGCTGCAGTAATTGCAAAACTCGATCCAATATTTGGTTTTTCTCCTTTCACAATATACATTCCATTTTGTTTTTGTAGAGAAACGTCAAATCATACGGAATTTCTTCATTTGACATTTACAGGCTTTCTTGTTTTTGTGTGTCATAAACCTATTTGAATAAATCATTTTGAACATCGCAAAAATTGTGACATACCTACACCTGTGTGCATAGACATAATTTCTCCGCACTTTTCTTGTTTCTTGTTTTTTTATGTAATTTGAAAAGTTGAAGAAACTTCACTATCGCTGCTTACAAACGTCAAACGTGTGAAGTTCAAGGTTGACAGAAGCAAGTTAATTACTTATATTGTTTTATTTTCTCTATTTTTTTTAATGAATGAAATATACAACACAGCGTAACAGGTTTACATATAAGTGTCACAACTGACAAGACAGTGTGTCATCTTTTAGCCGTTGGCCGTTACCAATTTGTTTGTTTTTATTATTTTCTCATTTGACTTTGGAATGCCAAACATGGCTGGCATACGTTTTGATTTGGAAAAATTAAAATTTTATAACGATTTTTATATTGTAAAACACTAAATTATTGTGCTAATTTGGTTTGGAGCTACAAAAAATGTGCCATGATATTGCAAATAATAAATTAGTGGATCATGATGCTAATGATGTTAGTGATGAAATTTATTCAACTGGTGGTTGGGGTTCGAAACCCTTTTATGGTTGGCGTGATTCTCTCAGGGGCCCTTCTACCTACATAATCATTCAGGTTTTATCGACTTTTAATCGAATACACACTCCTACGGATGGGAAACGAATCCGTCGTGGAGCAAGGTCAATGATTTACAATGTTTACGGAATGGTTTTCGTAGTCAGATAGCCCTTTAAGGTAGAGTAATAAAATGAACTAAAAAGATGAATGATTATCGCATGAAGTGGCTTTTCCTAACTCAAGTTTGTTGTTTGTTACCACAACATGACCTTCAGGTTCAAGAATAACATGGAGCTTCATGACATGAAGCAAGTGGGTGCTGAAATCAAATTCAAAAAGTATTTAATTAGCATCACCAGCATGCTGAACAGAGAAAGAAAGAGGACGTTAGCGTAGCTAGACAACAAAATTGAAGAACAAGAACTGGAGTAATAGTCCCCTCAAGAATGGTCATTCAATGTCTTGTAAGAACCACATAGAACAAAACGTCGCTAATGATTGTTAAAAATGTGTGATAGTTAACCTAGAAATGCAAATGAAGCCTACCACTCCTAACGCGAGATTGATGCTCTACGAAACAATGATTCTGACTATCTTGTAGTGAGTCTTATCAGAAGAATAGGTATGTCAAAAAACTCGGTTCAGGATGAAAAGCAAGAACTTGTGATAGTAAGCCTAGAGGCTTACTACACCTAACGCGAGATGGATGCTCTACAAAACAATGATCCTGACCATCTTTTAGTGAGGGTCTTGTTAGAAGAATATGTCGAAAACTTCGGTAAGATATGCATACAGCAGCACCACAACTACGAGAAATTTCAAATCCTACCTTCCAGGTTTGAGAGGAGTAGGAAAGCTGCCCAATACTGGGTGCGGGGGTAACAAAATGTTTTGAACTTTGGAGCTGTCTGTGATTCTTGTCTGGCAAATCAATAGACCATGACTCTAAATTAAAAAAAATTTCTTTAACAGACAAGGCTGGACAAGGAGAAAGAAGATGGTAAGTAGTCACCTATTCCAATAACGTGATCATGCGCACTTTTACACTTCTAATCTAAACGAGTACACCTTCAACTTCTCCCGGCAAAATCAGCAAACTTTTGCCACGTTTCTGAGTTCGAATGCACTCTAAGGCATTCTAGAGCATTTTTTTTTTTTAATTTTTGAAAAAGTAAAGCCCATCCTCAAGGCTAGCCACGCCCCCACTTAACTACAACATATTTGGTTCGTTGTTCCAACACTCTACCTCACCTGATTTCCGTTTTTCCCGATCGGGAACCACTAAACTTTTAGCGCGCTTCACACGCAGCGATCTGCGACGTATCGAGCGTAGAAATGCCTCTGGCATTCGTGAGAATCGCTGTGGGGTCTCCGGGGCTTTCCTTTCGGGAAGGAAGAAATTTTTTACCGCCAACATGGTGTTCCTCTTATCTAAAGTATCCTTTATTGTTTACTTTCACAATTTTTTTTTTTTTAATAAATGTAGTACACTGACTAAGCCTTTTATTCTCACTAGGCATTCGACCACGTCACGGCCAAGGGGGGTTAATACAATTTTTTTTATCTCTCACTTTATTCATACATATTTGGCAGTCCACCACTAAGTGAAACATTTGTCATCAAACATATGGATGACGTATATCGTTATAAATTTATATTTCACATTTATTTCCATATTTAACACAACTCAATGACTAAGTGAATTGCGGTTACGATCCATAATAGCACTGTTAGCACAAGATCAGATCTTAAACGGGACGTCAAGTACATTCGGAGTGTACACTTAGAAACTATCGCACAATCTTAAAATCCACTGATAAGCCAAAACGCTATTGAGTTTGCAACGAAGTATCCATACGAATTGCCTACAACAACTAGTAGAGCTCACGAGGAATTGCTTTATATTTTCGTATCGAAAAAAAAAAAACGACAAAACTCCGACGTTAACACATCTACAGTCAGACATCAACTGAGGTTGTACGCTGCAAAACCGGCTGGGTATAATGGTTGTGGATACACGAGAATCGGTTCGAATCGAACCAAATAGCAGAGCTCTAACAGTCTGTTAGGCGGTTGCAACAGATTTCGGGTTCTCTCTCTTTCGCTGGTTCGCACCATGACGCAATAGATACTTTTGCATCTGTTGGTGGAGGGGTTTTGTTGTTTTTTTTTTGCAAGTATCTCTGTGTTATCAGTGGATGTGTGCGCGCAAATGGTGTTTACCCGAAGCTAGGGAGTGTTTGTAGAGTGTGTTATCAGGAAAACATTGACCTTTTATGGGTGGTATTGTATAGATTTGTTGAATGCAGAGAAGGTGGGCTCTTCATGGTGTATGACGTCTGAGCACTGGGTTGAGTTGTAGAAAGTTCCAGAGAATGCTATGGAGGGGGTAGGAAGCTTATGCAACAACTGGACACAATTCAGATAAATTGAAGTCTATTCGGATTCTGGAATAATTTGATTAGTTTTCGAATATGTATAACTGCTAAAAATTGGGACAGAGAGCAGAAATATAAGTATGTATGCATGCAGGTAGTATGGGCGAAAGAAGATGGATGAAGGAAAAAATGCATGTCATGAAATCTCAGACTTTGAATATCTGTCAGCCACACCTACAGATAATTGGTTTTGATCTTCATATCTGAAACCTGTGGGGTCACAATCCGAGGCGAAATCGAAAAAATATGTCAAAGAAATATTTATAGGCACCGAAGTTCCCTATAATCAACCTAAGGAGCAAGTAGAACCACGCCCCTTTTTTAGAATGATCTCAAAAAAACAAAAAATAAACATCCCAGATATCGTCAGAACAATGTTATCACTATAATTCCATGAAAAAATGGTGATCACCACGCCCACTTTATTCGAATTTACTGGGATAGCTTTGAAACTTTAAGGATCTTTCATACAAAATTTTTAATAAAAGAACCAGAAATGACGTGAATTGAAGAAATCTATTTATTTGGATCTATGTATCTATCTGGATTTATCTATCTGGATATCTATTTATTTGTTTTTAATATTTTTTAATAAAATAGTGAAGTTATGAAAAGTGGGCGTGGTAGCACACGGAGTTTAAACTTCTTACTCAAATGGTCAAATATGAAATTTCATCTAAAATTTGAGATCCTAAGGGAGGTCACATGCAGACAGATAAACGATAAGATATTCAAGAAACTAGATCATCAATTGATCGGCGCATCAGTTCTCTTCTTCAAATTACAACTTCTCAACAATGTCACCAAAATCAAAAATTCAAAGTAAAGTAGGTTTGAACCTCTAATAAAGTTCCGTCCACGATAGGTAAGTTGGTTAGATTGAATTCATTAAGAAGATTCGTTTTTATAAAAGAAAATTGCATCCGATCTGTGATTAATGAAAAAATGGTATGAGAAGCATGGATTCTACTTCTCACCAGCTTGAAGCTAACATCAGTCATAACACCATGTCTCAGCTCGAGTGATGTAGTTGTACTGTCATAGAAGACAGACCTCCGGAACTCACGATCATCACTGTTAATATCTGATAGTATTGTATAATAGTATCCCAAAAGTAGTAAGAAATATTTAAGAACTTTTAACAAAAGCTACGGATTTCTAAATACACATGTTTCAGTGTGGTGGCGTTCCTCAAGTTTCGGTATAAGGTCCCTTACTGTTGAATTTCATGTTCGATGACATGCTTATTGACGAGATAGTAATAGTTGCGATAGTCTTTCCGACAGAGAAGGAGTTGTAACATTTCTATAACTGTCAGGCAAGCTTGGGTCTACAACTTGTTTGGAGGAAATTGGAAGTACTGCTAATCAACATAAGTTTAATGAAGACTGTAATAGTAGATTTGTTCGATAACCTTGTGTATTCTAAACTGGGACTTCAATATCTGGGCAATGTTATAAATTAAATCCACGAAGTATACAAGAATCTAAAGATGCAGGTCAACATTTAAGCTACATCTGCTGAAAACCTACCAGAACCCACATGACAATAAATGATGTCGAACAAGAGAAGACAAGAGACTTCATAAGTTAGAAATGCTGGCCAGCATTAAGAATGAACGTTTTGACAGTATGTACCAGGTTTTGGACTACTTCCAATCATCGATCAAGGATTCTAAGAATAAGAGAATGGTACATCAACGATGGCACAGAGGAATACACATTGCACCCAAGACTAATAAGTTTGTGAGAATAACAGGAGGTACAGTTGAATGTCAACGAGCTGAATTTAAATTTGACTTAAAGGCCTACAGTCCATGGTTTGGATGCAATCGAATACTAGTTCCATATGATGGTAATGTTAAATAACTAAAGCTGGAAACTAGCTCTTAGAAAACTCTTCCACAAAAGATCTGTGTGCATAAAGAATGGACGCAAGAAATTTAGTTATAGGTAACAATCAACTGAGTTCGAGTCATAGCCATATAGGGAAGCAATTGCCTAGTATCTACGAGGGGATACAGGCTAAAGGTGTTAAAGTCGAACTGCCGAAACCCAGGATATATGGACTAACTTATCAAAAATATAAGTGTATACTTATGTGTATTTCAAATTTAAGTCATTATTTACCTCTATGGCCACTTCTTCCCTCATGAAACCACATAAAGACCCACCACATTCAACCTCTAAGCCATAAACAAATCACAGAAAGGTAAACTTTTTTTAATCTCCCGAAATCCCTAACATGTACTAGGATTAAACTAATCCTAAAATCATCTACCAAAATGCATCCTTTACCAAACTATAAGCCCACAAATCCCTCTTCATTTCACAACTGTTTATGTTATAGAGCAACCAGAAAAATAAGAACACACCTGCGCCAACCCAATTAGAATTCCTCTCTATTATCTCTCTGTGAGCTTCGAACAATGGCCTGAAAGTCCCGGAAAACTTCCACAAAACTGGTTCACTATTCACACCTACAACACTGCAACAACAAGATATGCTGAGCACAATATTCAGGTCAAATCCGAGCCATTATTATCTACCCTGCTTTTGCATACAATCGCGTACAGCATTGTGCAATGAAGATGGAGTTTTTCACCGGCACTTGCAAATGAGCCAAGTGATTAGCAGACAAAAGCAACAACATATTGCACACTACCACTACACAACACAACTGTGCTTAAAGTAGGTTACTTGTTTTTTTTTCTCGTTTTTTTCGTTTTCCTCAAAAAAAAAGGAAGACACACAGGAGTAAATTTTCCCAGGATGTGATTTTGTTCTTACCCAGATTGTCCCGAAAAAAAAACCTGTTTATGTATAGAGACGTTCGTACTACGGCTCCCGGGAGTAAACGTACTACTACTACGTTGTTCTACAATCGTCTTGTTTCCTGACATAGTTCAGATATTTTCCATTGCAAGGATATGTGTATAACAGGAACATCCCTTTGGAGTAGCAAAGAAAAAAACAAAAATCCAATATGGTGATGCAACAGTATTTTGTAGGTAGACACTAACCAAACCACCGGGCCTTCTGCAGAGGAATGCATCTGAAGTAGGTAACAGTATAGAGTGCAACTTTATAATACCAGAGAGAGAGAGAGAGCGACGAATTGGCTCTGTTAAGGGCTGTAAAGGTGTGTCGAACATGTTGTAAGGTACAAGTGGTTGTACAGCGGGCAACGTCCTCTGTTATCTGATTCTTTGCAATCTGCAAAGTGACGTAGCACACCGAGTGCGAGGAACGAGTGACTATCAGTCTGCCAGACCAGTCATTGCAGTAGTTTTAGTGTATGTTGTGGGTTACTGCAGGACGTGCAAACAGTGTTGCCGAGGTGTCCATTTTCTGGTCCTTTGGTCAAGTCTAGTATGAAAGTTGTTTTTCTTATTAGATAGTATACGGAAGTCCCAAAAGGCACCCTGTTATTCTGGCCCAAATTTTGGCATTCCTGGGTGAACTAGAGTCCACAATTAGTTACTTAGAATGCCCATTTGTTATTATGGTTAAAGGATAGGTCCTAGCTTCAAGGAACAATGACGCTTATTCCCAAAGACCGCACTTAAATAAACAGAGCCTCGATATAGTAACTGCAGGGAGGTGAATGAGAGCTTTATCACAAGCCGTGTGACAAGCCTGGACAAAGATGCCCAAATCTACAGATATCACTCTAGTATCTTTTATCCTGGAAATTGTGGAAAGATTGTATACCTTCATATTAAGAACTGACTTCTACACTTCCTAGAGTCCAGATATAAGCCAGACAAACTTCTTAGACGTCTGAACTGACAACACTTTACTTAATTTAAAGTGAATAACGTCGCTGTCCTCACTGGTGTTTGCTTTTGATCCGAACATGACAAGCCTACCATGAGATGGAGTACCGCAGGAATGACAGGAAACTACGCAGCGTAGTCTTTGTAAAGATTCTGCACTACATTACTTTATTTTCGAAAAAGAAACATGTACGCAAGTGGGGGTCTGAATTGCTTAATTGACGTAATAAAACTTTTAAGTCCCAGTGTCAGACAGTTCGTTTAGAAGTTCTTTAGAGGAAGTTGTAAGTGGCCTTCAAACTTTGAACCGTCACTTATTAGTTCGACTATTAACAGTCAGTTTGAGGACTAATTATCACTGCGAATTTCATTCTGTCATGATTCAAGCAACGTCAAATATACACGTACGTACTTGTACTTAAAAGATATTGCTAAGCACATATGTACCTACAAAAACAGAGTTATTAACGTCACTATTTCAAAATATCTGGAGTAACATCATAACAAGTTGAACGCTAACCTTTCTCAGAGTAAGACGAGTTAAAAATCCGTTTAGCTGAACAGTACCCACTGACGTATTTTGCTCAGTGCCCCAGTTCACAGAAGCCATAGTCTTCGCATCACAACTTAAATTGTTTATGATTAACAAAAAGCTATGATTAACACATCAGATCATCAACCTCAACGCCACTTACTCATTACGCCAACCTAAAAGGCTGATATCATAAACCCAGTTAATGAGTAATACAAATCTGCACCTCACTGCGCATCAGAAGGAGAGAATCTTCATAATCGCACATATATGCAAATGAGCCGACTTACGCAATCCCAAATGAATGATGTGAGCAAAGTGTCTGAATCATTTGAAATGAGAAGTCAAAACATTGCATTTTCGAACTTCGAACTTGGAAAGGTGACAACATCTGTATCGACACGTCAAAAATCTACATGCACCGTGAAAGAGGTCATGAATGACTCAACCGAACGCGTCATGTTTGGCAGCAAGTCACACACTTTTCCAAAACATTACCAACCAATAAATTATCAAAACCAAAACAGAAATACAGTCATGTGAATAGCGTCGGCCCTCGACGTCTCCCCTCTGGGACCCCATAACATAAACTTTTAACATCTCTGTCAGATGTACGAAAAAATGTATAAAACACTTTAATATGACAAATGAGGGTGCCAACAACATCCAAATTGATTATCATGATCTATTTACAAAAATAAACCGAAAACTATCTCATAATATCGCCATCAGTCTTCCAAGGTGGATGTGATGTCATTACTTCATCGCAACAGATACATCGATACGAAAAACGTCAGAAGAAAACGATGACGAATGCAAATTGGATGCTAATTCCGGCTGAACTACATACATATTTTGTTCTCTAAAGCTGTGCTTATTTTTCATAATTTATTTGAATGCTTGGCGTGCGAATACACAAATCTTTCACACTCCCACCGATTGGCAGGGAAAGAAAGGAAAAGTGATAAATCGGTGGAGATTTTTCACTGAATCAATGTCCCGCAGTTATGTATCTCTGCTGGTTCGGCGAATTGTTTTTCCACTCTTTCCATGCGTAGGCGGTGTTCTCCAAAGAGCTTGCAAGAGAATTCATTTAGTGATTTTCCGACAATCGAAACGATTTGAAAGTTCTGATTAATTTTAGAAAATAAAAACGAAAATGAAAAAAATCCTCAAGGGGAAATACCACTGGTTCATTGGTCTACTTTCGACAAAAAGCTGGGTCAGTATTGAGTAACTATGTCGTTCAATTAAAATGTCATAAAATTCAATTAGACTAGCCGACAAGAATAGCGATCAGGAATTTTGCAAACAAAAAGAAACCATTCAATGTCAGTTGAAATTCCAAGGAACTTGAACTCGAACGAAGAGACAGATATGCATCGCAGACACTTAATTCACTAATTGAAATTTATTCAAACGAGAGTCTCTTTTGTCTGTGGAATCAAAAACAAATTTCCCATTCGATGGTGTGCCGAAACTAGTTTTGTCAGCTCGATATCAATCGAAAGTGCCAACAATAAGCAATATGGTGTATGTCCGCACAATTCAATAAGACACCAATTGGTCTTGATGGTTGTAGTTGAATGAACCCGAAAGATTTTAGTACAATGTGAAAAGATACAGGTCCGAGTGGACTACCTTATGGTAAACCATCTCTGTTTACCTTTCATAATGAACACCTTGTCCACTTAAAAAAAACCTCGACTCCTTCAAAGCAAGTTCAATACAATGTCAATCGAAAGAGCTAACAACAAGCATAGGTCCGAGTGGACTACCTAATGGTAGGCCATTTCTGTTTACCTTCAAAAATACCTAAACTTTAGCAAAGCAATTTAGCTCTATCAGCACAATAGCAATGTGAAAGAATACAGGTCCAAACAGACTACCCATAGGTACCCCAATCCTATTTAATTTTAAACAATTTTTAAGGAATTCCTTGTCTTCAAGTTGAATGTCCTTTTTTTTCGCTTTTCACCCAAAAATGCGGAAACTTTGCCAAAGCAAGTGCAATGTACGACGAAAGGAGGAAAATTATATATCAAGAGGATAAGAGAAGAAGTGAATAACTGCAGCATATGGTGCATTCCACTTTTGTGTACAGGTACATGTATCTCTATAAAAGGAAAGCACTTGCTTTTGGGTGAAAAAAATATTTGTGTCTGTTGCCTTGTCTTAATAATAATAGAAAACAAGTAAAGTTGTCATTAAAGGCAAGGCATTCTTAGAAGGCATGAAACAGATTGTTTCACATTCAAAGTATCTTTAAGATTTAAATACAGATAAATTCAAATTAGACATTATACGACATGTAATTAGGCGTTACGTAATGAATACTATTCATTAAAGTCGTCCTTGCAAACGTGTGAATGTATGAACAACACTCTGAAGTGTCAACAACTGTCGCAAAGTACTACAAAAGCCTCAAACAAAATATAAAAAAAAAAGCTGACGTCTCACCATAATTACGAAATTACTGCCACTTCAGCGAAAAGTGGGTGTCTGGCATACATAGACTATCCCTAGTGAGTAAGTATTCTGACTTTGACTTCACGCTCATTGTTAAGGACATAATACAGTTTTTAATCTGCAACACTCGATGACAAAAGAATCTCTACATACAGAGAATACCGTGCATCTATCCCTCCACAAAAAACAACCAGCAACGGAGGGTGGAATCGCGAGCGAGCGTGTTTTTCTGTCACGTAATTCGGATACATTTAGAATACGTTTGTCTGTTTTCTTTTTTCGTCGCCAACATCACTGGGTTTTTAATTGAATGAATTAATATGCACGTCACCCTCTATTTGTGTCTGTTTGTGTGCAACTTATTCCTCTTTTAATGTGATTTCATTTCGATACTAATACCGCAATCAACAAGGGTTGCAAGTAGGACAACAGCGTTTTTTGACAGGTTGGACGGTGTTTGTCAGCAGTTTAGGTGGTTGATGCAATATCTTGCGACTTAATTATGTCAGTTTCGTTCCAAAAAAAAAAGGAAAAAAAACCCTTCGAGGGTGGATGGAAATATGACGAAAAATCTTTAATTCATTCGCCACACCCCCGATAGTGTTGTCATTCAACCCCATTGCATCGGGTAGTTTTTCCTTCTTAGGGGTGAATGAATGCACACCCACCCAGATGAAGAGATTTTAATCTCTCACTTCTTTATTGTTGCTCCCTAACAGGGGATGCGGCGATTTTTGGCATTTTTAATCGCTAAGGGGTGCGCATGTGGGTGATGACGGTGACAGTATGGGGGTGCAACTATTTTTATTACAGTTTCTATCAAATTAGTCGGTTGATGGATTGGACAGGTTTTGTTTCCCGAAAAAGAGGTGTCCATGGGATTTCTATAGAAAGAGTCGAATGGGAACTACCCCAGGGGTAATAAAATGGAAATTTACTCGGAGAGTGTATTTATCTATTGGATTAGAGGACTTATGAAATGATTTTGTTAGAGGGTGTAATAAGTGTGGCAAATAAATTGGATATTTGAAAGTAAAGGCAGCGGGGAATACAGGCAATCCCTGCGTGGAGTACAGTCACAAGGAATCGAATAAAAGTGTGAAGTTTGAGCAGAGGTGGACTGCCTAGAGTTAAGGGATTGAAATTGAGAGATTACGTCTATAACATTCGTGGGTTAAGTGACATAACATCGTACATAAATGTTTTACTGGAGACTGTGATCGATTTGGCAAAAGGCTTCCTAGATTACATCAAAAATCAAGCGTGGCAACAGCACATCAATGATACCTACTAGGACTAATGTACTTCAGCCAGAAGTACTCAGATTAAGATTATAAAAAAAGGATATGCATATGTATTTCGATAAAATAAAGCATAAACCTTCAAGTAAGATTCATATTTGAACCTAGAAGCACAGGAATTTCGTAACACTTTTCTAGTAATCTCGATCAGAAAATATACTATTTACCTTACTAGATCCTCAAGTTAAAGCACAAATCCTTTGGAAAAACATTGAACAGCCTTTGACAGTAAATTGCGTTTTCCACGATTCGATGCGTTTCAATAATTTCTTTGCAAACATTTTCTGATGTTGAAATCGAGAAAATACCATCATGTAATGAAGAATTTTTCACTTTTTAACAAAATCACGAAATTTTTGAAAAACTTTCACTATTTTTCAGACATTTTTGCCTTTAAATTCAGAGAATAGCGTTTGATAGTATTTTTCACTTGAATTCTCAATGACATTTGTTTTGACATTTGTCAACATGACGTTTTGAATGCAAATGGAAGGCATTCAAATATTTAAAATAAATGATTGTTTTATTGGTTATCTGTTTATGATTTAGGAACTTAATGAAGAGTTTTGTTCAAAGTGTTACAGCCAGTAAAAAAGGGAAAACGTGTACAGCCTGCCCTGAAGTAATAAGACCCAGCCTGGCAGTTCAGTACAAATCAAGACCCTGGAGGTGGCAAAGTTATTTTTTTTTCCGAAAAGGAGGATTTTCATGCAATAGAGGATGGATAACACAAGAAAAGTAAGAGATATGATGACAGTACGAGAAGAAGGACTGCAGAAACAGTAGTCAAAATCAAATCATGTAAATCATGTAACCATAGAAGAAATAGCAGTTTTGACAGATATAGGAACGTTGAGTGTACTATTATACAAATATCTCAAACTTAATAAACCCAATATTGGAGAGGAGAGCAGACCTTGCACCGGCACCATCTAGTCTTTTATTACAAAACATATTCTGTCAAGTTGTGGACAAGTTGTAAAGCAAAATGATGGTAAAAACAGTGCAAGTTAACACAATGAAGAAATAGGAACCGACTACATCATCTATTCTATGACAACGTAGAATTAATTAAAGAAAACAATACTTGCCACTTGATATAAGTATGATGTTGGATTCATGGTAAAAAGAATATCTGAAGACGATGACGACCACCAATCAAGTATCGGTTCGGACGGATTAATGCAAAACGGATTATTGAAAACAGTTGGAGATCATTGTGGATGAAGGGTGTACACCAAGTTATGGATAGACTCTTAGCATCACTGGACCGATCTTCAAAAAATTTCGGCACTCTTATGGGGAGTGTAGCCTCATTATTGTACAACCAAGGTACTGATGGTGAATGCATTCCACCGTAACGTATTATTGATTTTGGAAGAACATTCGTAAGTCTTGTAAATGGACACTGGTATCCAAGATTAATCATGTAAAGTCCAGACATAATGCATACAGCGATTAACCGGACCACATTCTCAATTCCAACATTCCAAAACTTCAGTATGAAGGATAGCTGAGTGTTATGTTCATCGCAACAGACTTTGAAGTCTAAAAAAAAAAGTGGAGTTCAGCCTGATTCATATGTAGGTCGTTCTTACTTCTCCAATTCGTACTATCTAAAGCGACTTGTATTCGGCGAACATTGTCTGAATGTGTTTGAAAGTTAAGTCCCATGTTCTTAAAGAAAAAGTGGGGGAAACACTCATTTCTGATTTGCTAGACAAGGACTTGAAGGCACAAGGGGCGGTAGTACTGCTGTTCGGTTTTGGTCTTTTGTGCATTGGGTGGTACTAGTAGGCCTTAGTTTCTAAAGCATTGTTTCGGAGTCCTTGAGCACTAGTTCATTTAAGTCAGCAATTTTAGGATAAAGGCGAAGATATACCCAGAAATATCCTAGGACGGGGAAATAGATTTCTTGCTGAGTGAAACTTGAGAGACGACACATGAAGTCATTACAAAAATGAGGCAACAACTACGTCTGCAAGAACGGATATTGGGAAATGAAGAATGAACAAACGTTGGGAGGGTTTTAAACAAACGTAAACATACACTTAGAAGCATGAAGTTGGCCATAACTCCCATGGACTACAAAGTAGCTTATGTTACTTGCGTGGGAAAAAAACAATATAGTCCCATGAGTCTGATAATAGCATTCATAGATATTTTGGGTCCTACTCCCCCAGGTGTTGGAATCTAAAGATATTGCTATTTTGTTGAAATATCTGCTCAAAGAACTTAACTTTTTTGAACTGGAACTTGATTCAAATAAGTGTAATCAGATTAATTGTGAAATTCCTATCCCAGTACCGAAAAGACTAAACTTCTGTCACAACATCTCCTCCTTCACGCAGAAAATTACCAGCACCCTTTACGAGTATCTGCCGCCTGCAATCAAGCAAACAAATCATCTCTTTACAAATCGTAATCAGATACAATTCCCGTTCGACTTAAGACAAATTACAAAATCTCTATTTGTCTTCCCGATGAAAAATGAAACTCACCATCGAAAAGAAAACAACTTCCAGCACAGCGATGCTGTCTGTAGCTTCGTAAATGCATCCAAGACAAATCACTGCGGAAAATCTCTCTCGATTTCCTCACCTCTGGTACGAGGCACGAGACTCTGGTCCACGTCCGCACAGTACGTCGAACAAACAATTGATATACGAAATGGTTTTCCTTTATTTTTAATTCTGCCTGTTTGTTCGTTATTGCTTTGTGTACTAATGCAACGTAATATTTCTCTTTATTGCGCATTTCGTGACGAAAAAATTAAATAAGTTAAAAAAACAAAAAACCAAAAAAAAAAAAAAAAAGTGAAACTACTTCTCTCTGACGAAAGTTTGAGATACAATGGTGTTGATAGTGTGTTTCCTCTTTGAGCGAGTTTTGCGAATCAAATTACCCGACGCGCCGTGTGTTGGCCTGGTCATTATGACAATGGCTAACGAGATTACACTTCGCTTTTCTTTAAATTAACCTTCTCCAGGTAAGTAATTAATTTAAATGGGGATGTGTTGGCCAGTAGAGTTAATTGTTGCATGAAATATTGCGTACACTCAAAGAATCGCCAGTGATATATGATGCAATTTATTTTTTATGTGTTTTCGAGCATCTTTCACTTGACTCATCGGCTGGCTTTTAGAAAAAACTACTTGCAGACAATTTAAAGAAATCTTTTTCGTAATTCGCTCAGATGAAAAGTGAAACAAACCACTTGGTGGGGTGATGAGAGAAAATTAGCAGAACGGGATACCAGCCCTGAATTACTTGCCAAATTAAAGATTACTTTCACAATAAACATACGATTTTATTTTTTCTTTTTGGATTGGCATCAGATCAGGTGCAAGGTGTTTGCCAAACGTGAGACCTCTTGCGGAAGATTACGAATTGCTATTTTTGAACACAATTCAGTGATATTCTTCGAATTCGAGGCAGTAAATTCGAATCTCAGAAGAAGTGTTTATTTTTGAGAAACTTGTTTGGGATATTTTCCTAGAAAACACTAACAATAACTTTTAATAGGACAACACAAAATCTGGCAAGGACAATTCAATGCGACTTGCATATGTAAAACAAACAATTGCTGGTTTAAGTAGATACATCGGCAAGTTCATGGCAACTCAAGTCAACTCAAAGTTTCGAAACTAGTTCATACGAAACAAATATGAAACAACATGAGACTGAGAGATGTAAGACGCCTACAAAAGTACTGAGGACAACGAACCTATCTAACCTAAGAATCACAACTTATCATCTAGAACCTGCATACAAACGAGTTGACAAACGATGATGACAATACCAAACTTCTTGGTGGCACCAAGTTTGCCCAGAAAACTTAGCAGAGTTGGGTGTCTACTAGGAAGTAACCAATATCCAGACAATATGAACAATTTAACCATCACCTGTCTTTCAACCAGTGTCCAAATATGAACTATCGTACTTCAAAGACTACACGATACTTAACAGACAAAAATGAACTGCATGGCATGATCAATTCTTGATCTTCTTACACATATAGGCTGGACTCGACAGTACAAACAGACAACTTGAGGGAATCATTGGTTCCACTTTTCTGAAATTCTCCGTGAAAGTAATGTCTATACGTCTTTTCAATCCATCAAAACGACTGAATGCTCCAAAGATCACAAGTAATTATTTTAGCAGACTGCCAAGCGGCTCTTAGAGCTCTTATGTTCTCTGATTTTGAGGCTAAGCTTCTAAGCTCAAACCCTCCTACAGCTCGCTGAGCACAATAAAATTACACTATCATGGGTTGCAAAACATTCATATATGCAGGTATTTTGGCCATAGAACTGATGACCACCTTGCCACATCCAGTGTACAATCCCTATATATTGCCTCTGAACTCTGGTGTGTCTGTCAGGCAGATAAAGATTAAACTAAATCAGTTGGAACTTAACGAAAAGATCTCTTACTGAAAAAAGCGAAAGAGATTCTAGAATTGACCAAGTATAACGCTAAGATCTTGACGAAGTACTTATCTGGTCACATATCACCTCAAGAAAATTGGTATTGAACAACAGAACATAAGCCCGTCTAGAGGACACTGGAACTACCAAAGGCTTTATCTCATCTTCTGTTGTCACCTCGTCCTTAGTTCAAACAATTCTAAGCTTGATTCATGATCTTCATTTCACCTAGAAAGCAAGTGATGTCATAAAAGATCTGTATGGGGTCGTGATGCTATTTCAAAGCCCATTACCCCGATTATCCCTTTACAAAAATTGTCAGGTTTCATTTAAGTCTCAGGTTCGGAATTTTTCTCGAAGATGTATAAGTACAAGTAAAAATGTCCAAAGACTCAAACAACAGCATTTGCCAATGTTATAAACCACAAATTTCAGTAAGAATGAGCCTCTTAGAACTTGACGGTGTCTTTGAACCTGTTTGTCAAGAGACCTTGAGCGGTATACTACGTACGGTCTGTTCGTGTATTTTACCAAAGGAAAGACTGTCTAAAGAATTCGGGATTAAAAGCAGAGTAAAGCAAGGGGGGTTCCTTTCGCCGATATTATTTTTTGTTCATGAAAAGGAAGGTGATTCGCTCTGCTTTGTCTTACCGTAAAATATAAATGCGTTGAGAGGGACACTTTCCACTCGATGCTATCTACAAACAAGTATCCTAAGGTCAGGAGTATAGTGATAGCCTTGTTCCTTTAAAAGTGTTCTTGTCGACAACTAAGAGGAAGCTAACAGAGTTAAAAGTGCTAAAGACACTCACAGTTGACGTTCGTTCAAAAAGCCATGTCCTCACAAGACTCACAAAAGATATGAGTAAAACAAAATCTATTTCTAGGTGAATGCTTAATGATAAAATAGAAAAGCCTTTCAAGACATCAATCCTACTAAGAATCTTATCAATTAACCTAGAGTAGGATAAACATCAAACATATTAGAATCTTAGTCTTTCGAAAGTCTGGATACAAGGAAATGTAAATTTGCCTTCCATTGATCGTATGTTATTGTCCGAATGACATGATAGATTCCATCTTTTGTCCTTTCTGCTTATAGGAAAATGTCGGGAAAGGATGTGGTAGCTGATTCGTATAGTTGAAGCACCAAATTACAGAAACATTTGCGGTTGGATGTACTTCAGCTATGAGTAGATCCGGTCTAGATTACCAGCCAGAGTTGACTTAAAATTGTTTTTAGTTATTCTAATAGCGTACTCCTATTACCACTAGCTTCGTAATCAAGTACAATAGAAGTATTGCAATAGATCGCTCACTGATTTGCAAGAATCCTAACCTACCCTAGCTCAAGAGATACGATCCTAACATTGCGAAAGGTTCAACAACATGTTCGTTCGGCACGCCTAGCTTAACCCCATAATCTTCAGAGTTTAGAGTTCATACCTCTTCAACAATGAACAAGTCTCAAAGTGCGTCATATCTGAAAAGCCTTGCTGGTACTCTTCGTTCAACTTGAAACTGAAAAGAGTTAGTTAGCACTTGTGAAGTATGTGCACACTCCAAACGCTCCACAAGGAGGGGATTAAAATATATTTGCATAAACGAGTTGGCGCGAAGTTCGTGCAGAAACGATCTTGAGATGATCTTGAACCTGCGCACAATAGCTTCGTAATAACATCACAAAAGACTGGATTAAAACAGATCAACGAAAACAAAACAATCAAAAGGCTTCCGTCTACAGTCAGTTGATTATCTAATTAAAGAATTCCCATTCACCGCATATGAAATTTCCTAGGCCTCCTCTCACATGAATATCTCTACGATTATCTTAACCACATCGGAAGAGAGTTTCTTTCGTACCCAATGCTCCTGCTATAAATGCGACCACTTTCACCGAAGTACTAACTGCTGGTTAATAGGTTTTTTCATCGCCACAGCTTGTTACTGCCTCAATTCATATTTCAGTTAACCAATTTCACTGTCATCCCGGCAAATCACCATTTTCCTGCTCCCTCTCCTCGTCCACCACATCGGATGCAATAAATGATAGATGCTGCCGAGACAACATGTTCATAGATACATATGTAGATACTTTTCGATGATGGAGCAGTTAAGTTTTCCTATCGCGGAAATTAACTTCACGGATGTTAACGATTATAAGCAAAGGATTCCGAAAGTGGATACGATTTATTGTGATGTGGGGAGGCGGCTGGTGACAGTAGCACTTGTGTGAATCATGCTCCACCGTGGTGCGGTATGGTTTCGATGCGGTCAATGACAGATGACGCTCTGACTGACTTTGTGCGTTTATTTTCTGCTTTCTGTTTGGATTGTATCTTTTTGAATGAAACTCGTGAAATTCTGTTAATAGCCATGGTGGCTCTTTGGCCTTTTTGTCTCGCGTTTGCGTCTGCTTGATCACTGATTGATTTTTTCGTGAAGCGTGCTAATTGGGCGCACAATGTGTTGTTCGTATTTTTAGACTTAATTTCAAGGAAGTATCGTAAAAATGTTTTAAAAAAAATTTAATTCCCAACTGACGAAAAAATCACAAAAAAAGAGTACAGTGACAGCTCAGATAATGGATCTCTTGTCATTCATTTGGGTAAAAGCGTTCGCATTTTAACCCCCCAGACGGGGCCAAAACCACAATTTCACACACGAATGAGTGTCAACCGGAATTGAAGGCATATCAGCATTCCCTCGTGTTGGATGAAAACAAAAGAAAATCAGGAAATCATTAGATGTGGAGAGAATGGTAAACAAATGGCAATTGGAGAGGCAGGTGCCACAGTGTGTGCATCCAGTCAGTTTAATTTCACACCTTCCCTTTGGCGATGTGGGGTATTTAATTTTTTAAGTGCAACGTAAAAGTGGAGATGCGAAAAGAGCCATAAAGAACTGGAAATCTTTTGTTTGCTATTTGTTGTATCCTACGACAGATTCATTAGGAAACCTGTCAAGTGTGACACAGGAGTTGTGAGTCAGTCCTTTCTGATTTTACAGACAAAGAGTACATGAATTTTTAACCATTTACCTATGCAGATCCGGTACAATGGATTTCGCGAGAAAAAAAAACTCATTAGCTATTGGCACTAAAGAGTGTACCATTACATTTTACCTTGGTAAGCTTGCCATCATGACATTTGTCACTGTCTCATGGTTCTGAAATAAAACTTTCATCTATAAACTTTAGAAGAGGATACTCGATTATCGAAACTATATGTATGTACATTTACATTTTGTGAATGTCAGACAGAGTTGAGAGACGGATACATTTTCCAACTGTCAGCCAAATTCAAGCATGAAATTGATGATTGATAGTAGATCTATACAGGAACGCCAAGACACGTGAAAATGAAGTCGGATGGCTACAATTAGAAATGTCCAAAGCACCGAAACGATCGCAAGAAATTCATCCGTAGTCTCTTAACGACGATTTCAGAGTTTTGCCCGACGACCATCACGAAACTTAATGAAGAATGTGGAGACAGGAACATTGAATTTTGTTTTCTGCAGTTGCCAAAGACTAACATCAGGAAAAATAAACCATTCAACCTGGACGATGATGTCCAACACATCCATCCAACTAACAAAAACAAAATTAAGTAGTACAGTAATATGCAAAAAGGTGCTGCAACTGACGGCCTACGAGTTGAGCCATGCAAAGGAGCTAGAAGTTGACTTATCATGGAGCATGCACCAATGGAATTAGAGCATCGTTTAGCCGATCAACAAAAACAACCACTTCTAATGCGTCAATCACAAATGATTCAAATTCACAATTCAATTATAGCCTCAAACATAAGGGTATGGCTGGTTCAACAAAATGTCGCGGAGACATTTCGTCAAGTTCGTACTTTATTCGCTTGTTATGAAGCTCACTCTTCCTCGTTCAGCTGTCGCACTTTAGATCATACAATCTGATGCCGCTAGACGGATACGTTAAGAACAAGATCTACACTAATGATCCACAAACGAATCAAGCCCTCAGAAATAATATCCGAGCTGTTAATCGCCAAATCGAACAATTGTCCGAAAACCCATAAAAATGTCCTCAAAACGATTTGCAAATGAACTTAAGGTGCAGATTTTTCAGATATCATGTTCCACATGGAATTATAGAGGCTGTACTTTAAAATAAAGTGAAAAATCCAGCTGCTTGGTATTTAACATGAAAGATCCTTTATAAACGTCAAATTGAAAACACCACAGAAACACATAAAGTACACCAACTCTTTAGACCCAAGAAGCTAACGTAAGTAATGACAAATAATTCAAAAGTATTTTTCCCGCAATTCTTTTTTAAGATTTAAAAAAAAAATTTGCATTTTTATTAGAGCAGCAAAAGAATGTTTTTTCATTTTAAAATATAAAAATCTCCTTAATACCATCCCTGCTGCTGCCTACTCCGAGACATAAATGGTGACAAAAAGTTCCGTTTTTGTGAGGAGGAGCTAAGATTAAGTTTATAGATAAGGCAGATTTGTGACAAAACCGGATACCTACTACGATTCCTGCGCGACTAGTACTTCAGTTCAAGTTGCATACGCTGAGTGGAACAAAAATTTATGGTGCGAGGCGGTTAAGCGAGGATTCAAAGCGAAGATATGTAACTTAATTAAGTGAATGAATAGACTGACATAACAATGATTTTCTAAAATTGCAGTCGATATCGGTAGTAGAAAGCATTGGCAGCAGCAATTTATCAGTAGCGATCTCGTCGCCTGTGATTCCCTTGAATGTGTCAGTGGTGAGACATTTCGTTAAAAAACAGGTGACAGTTTCAGGCTAAAACGAGCAGATTACAAAATTTGATTCCATGATATCAGGAAAACCTGTGATATGCTGTCAGATTGTACTTTAGCCACGATAAGGTTCCCTTTAAGTCTACGATTGGCCAATTTCTGAAGAAAACCCAAAAGGTCAAGGGCGATACTCACAATTTTTTTATCGACTTTAAGGCTGCATATGACAGCATTTCTACAGAACCATGCTTAGTTAAGGAGACCCTGCGTAACTCGTCAGATTGTGCAAAATGACGATGAAGAACGTTCACTGTGCCTCAAGGTGGGTAAAGATCTTACAAAGGCCTTTGATGTCAAAGAAGGATTTGGACAAGGTGATGGATAGTGCAAAACTCGTAAGCCAATGCCAGAGGTACAAAGTCTATACAGAACACAGAGAGTGCCAGTGACTGGGTGGGTTTTTAAGTATTGAAACAGACGGGGAAAAACTAAGTATATGCCGTCCACAGGAAGGTGCACACAACATCAACGAATTGGAGGAGATTAAACAGTGAACTCTACGAGCTCTAAGGCGCCATCGATTTGGTACGCATCAGTCGTCTAAGATGGCTAGGACATGTAGAGCATATAGATATCAGCGCACGGATTTGAAGCCTTCGAATCCAACCTGGAGGGACAACGCCTTAGGTGGTGAACACAAGTGGAAATGACCTCAACCTCAAAAAATGCGCAAACTAGATAGGCTTGTTGTTAGACTGGACTGGACTATATATAGCTGGACTATAGCGCCACTTAATTAAGTAACTAAAGCTTCCTTTGTCGCAACGACCTCGGGAGGACATTACAATGATGAGAGAGGCCTACCATTAGAAGGAATTCAAGATGCTTCTGTCTAATTAAATTCGAAAGACGGGCTAGCAGACTTCCTAGACTAGGATTGCGTAGGCTATACACACTTGGCTATATACACAAGTAGTCCTGATATCCATCCTCTGTCGTGGCATCAAACTTGCATAGTTAAATGTTTTCCTATTTTAAATGTTCTTCCACTTCTTTAAGACTTTTTAACTTTAACTACCTCCCCACGAATTTGATTTTGACAAAATCAATATGACAAACCATAAAAAACTGGGTCAGACACCCTCCCAAATACTCCTTGTCTCCCCGAAGTATGAACAGCCATTTGAATTTGAAATACCAATCCGACTAAATGGAATTGCTCACTTACGCGAAATGTTTGTTTGTCTGTCCGTCGCACATTTCTTTGTGTCATATCAATAAAATTGATTTAAGCAACAAAAACTTTACACATTCTCTGCTCAAACTTAGACAAATTAGATTTCATCCATCCTACAAGACCAAAAAGGGGGAGCAGCAGACACATACTTGCATCTCGTATTCCCTTTCATCTCTAGAGCCGGCATATGCAATAAAACATCATAAAACAGCTTTAAGAGCTTAAGAAACCCCTCACACACAAGAAATAAAAAAAATAAAGAACCAAAAGGAACACACGTCGGAGCAAAAAGGACACCATAGCCAATAATAGATTTTTCTTGAGAAAAAATATTTCCCATTTTGATCTCTGTCATATCAGATGGAAAGGATAGCTGTATCGAACGGAAATAATAAATTTATGATCCTTGGGACGAACAGAAGAGTCCTCTTTCAGTGAAATTGAAATCTATTTCCAGAGCCGAAGGAAAACTTTGAATTCCAATCCCCCAGTGTATACTCGACTTAATTTCTAGTCAGCTTTTGACTTGAACAAAACCACAATCGCAGGGAGTACATGTAGTACGTAGATATACTCTTAATCGCATTAGATGCCGCCCAACAGACAGACAATCGATCAATGCCCAACAGCAGCGTTATCCTGGCATCTGTATCTGCATGCACCTGTGTGAGGGTTAATAAATTTACTTCTCGTCTGCTGGACACTCAATCAAATTATATGGATCCATAGGCCCCCCAGAGTTCAGAAGCGAGAGAGAGAGGTCCTTTGAAACGCATCTAGTGCGGTGTACATCCTTAATTAAACTGTTTTTACATGTTTTCCCAAGTTTTTTGTGCAAAATTTTCACTTAAGTGGAAATGTCGCTTCGTTTTAATTTTTTATAAGCTCTTTACCGCGTGGGTATCCCGTATTTGAATCCTTTGCCTGCAGCCACAGCGCTTGGATAAATTAAATGAAATCCCCGTTTTAGGCAACGAAAAATTGGATTCAACTCGCATTTGTGTACGAGTGTATGTATCCCTCCTGTTGGCGATGAAAATTTCATTTTTCATCTCTGAAGGGTGGAAAAGTTTTAATGCAGGTGGAAACAGGTTGGAGTCACTTTGAAAAATTAAATTACGATTTAATATTAAATGTTGTTGAGAGTCAAATGTATGCCAGCAGGTGGGGCAACCGTTTTTCCACGCAGAAGTGGTCCTGTTTTACATCAAATTCTCGTTAATTGAATGAGCGAACGCGAATTTATGTGTAACTGTAACCTTTCACTGACTTTGAGTAAAAGTTGTGTGTTCTAACACGTGTTTGAAACGAGTCCTTCCACAGGCAGATGCAACATATCAGCCTTTCTTACAACTTCTAACATCTTACTCAGGACTTGTCAGCAATTTCAAACTTTATGTAGTGTAAAATTCGCAGCAAACAATAAAAACAAAATTGCAATTTCACTTGTAACAGATAAATTACAAATAAGGACATACACACAACTAATTAGAGCGTGACAGCATATAACATACCCGTCGTACGTATGACACTTTAGCTTGCACTCTCTCATAAATACTTTCACCTCTTGTCAGCCGCATCGAATCGAAGGAAATTGCAAAATTGCGTCGTGTGTCATTTCCAGGAGGCAGTTCCATTTCTTCAAGGATATTCGCCTCGACATGATTGAGAATGAAGTGAAAAGGCGCGACAACTACAAGGGGTCACAGAACCACAGTCAGAAAGGATTCGTTTTGCACAATAATTATGCCATCTTCATTGGCAGTGTACGCAGTAATCCTGTTCTGCTTGAATAGTTTTGTATCTAGAGATTTTGTGAAAATTGGTTCCCAAAATACGGCACATGAGATGCTGTTTGCAGAATCGAGAAATGCATCCTTTAATCCTTTTCATCTGCTGGACACCCCATGGTGTTATACGTACTATGTATATATTTGCATATCAGGATGCCAACGCCATATCGGGTTAATCCGCCCTCCAAACTGGACCAATTTTATTCACGCTGTGTCCGAATAGAAATTAGTCAACACATATCCACCACCCAAAGTGGACCAAGTGGAAACAACGACAATAATGAGAGAGGGTGCAGTGCAAGTCCTGACCAAGAGGACATGCCCCGAAGGCAATGGACAGCATCACATCTCATAATTCCAAATCAGATGTGTTGAGCACACCCTGTGCAAGTCTCTTACAGGCGGCGGACCTCTCCTCCTCTGTAGGTTCAGACGTTATCCTTGCACCCCATTTAATTACCGTTTTTCCCTTCGGAATGACGATGATGAGTGCCGTCAGTTGAGATGAAATTTACGATTGGTACACACCATACCATACACAGAGGGCTTGCACACACGATTTACAAAGAGGGCTGTACATTTCACCATTTCACTATTTCACTGGAGAAAGATAGAATTTTCACTTTTCTTTAAGAATAGGTTGCGTTGTATCTTTTTCCAACGAAAACATTTTTTTTTTTTAACATTTTCTGCAAATCATAGGATTTTTAGCGCAAAAGGTGTTGGTCGCCCTAGTGATCTTTGTTAAACGGCTGCAAAAAGTGATGATTTTTTGTGGTTACCTAAGGTTGGGTCTTGTACGCCTTTTGTGAGTTTAAATTAGATTTGACGTTTTACTTGAGGAAAGTTTTTTTGTTTTTTTTGCCATACCAACACGTTTACAAAAGGAAGTAGGACATGGTGGGAATTTTTTTTTAAATGATCACAATTTACGAAACGCTGATCTTGGTTTTTTCGTGCAAAGTCGAGAATGAAATGTTTTGCATAAGGAGAATGAAATGGGTTATGCTTTGTGCCTATAGTTTCGATTTAATTTTATTAATTGATAGTGATTAAGTGATCACTGATCAACATCAAGATCACTCAGGTATTGTAAAGGAAAGAGGACGATAACTAACTTCTAAGGTACTGATCTTTATGATGATCGTGAGACAGGTACAATACTTCAGTAAAAACCAGTAGAAAGGTAAAAACAAATCGTCTTCATCTTCTATGTTTCTATAGATACATGTATAAACTGACATTTAGAGCCATGAATTCGGCAAAACTGTCTCTGAAACTTGATGTTCATTATGCAGATTTTGAGACAACAGGGATCGTAACTCAAAAATGTTTTTTCAACTGATTTATCACAAAAATAAAAAAATACTCAACACAATGCTAAATGCTAAGATCGAGTGCTGTTTCCGATATAGCATAAGCATAAAGCCTCGATCATGAATGCTTTTGAAACTCAAGATCACTCAAGATCATACGATCATCATTGCTGCGATCAATGCGATGGTTTGTAAAGCAAACGTTGAATACCCAGAGTTTGTTGAAAAATCAGTCTCGCAAATCGTCGAAAATAAAGCACACTATAAGTTTTCAAGAGTTCCAATCCTGAGAGCGAGGGATCTGTCTCTCTTCTCTCTACAAATCATTGATCACATACAATTTAGATGCATTCAACTTTGATCATAAATATAAGACTACTCTCTTGAGGTTGAGATCGTAAATGTAAAAAACCACTTCATTTGGAAAATGTTTTAAAATTACTCGCACTAGGATCTTAAATAAAACTGGACAAGAAGTGATCACAAATGATCATGACCTGATCTTGTACATCATAGAAGATTCTCACGAGTGATCGTATTTATTCATTTGAAAAACTATAAAAACTAACTTATTTCAAAAATTCAAGTGATCATTACCTGATTGTCTACATCACAAAATAGTGATAAATACTCATACAACAACTGATCTTTAAACTCATATCACGAAGAATATATTTAAAAATTATTCATTTAAATCATATTCATTGGGACCATCGTAAGGGATACTGAGTATGAAAAACATTTAGCTTTTGAAGATCGGTGATCAGTTGCGAATGTACTCAGACTTTTAGACTTTTATTAGACAAATGATCAATGAAATGGAGAAGAATTGCCAGGATAGTATCTAGATAGGCTATTTTCTGGTTATGATGTAGTGATCTCTTACATCACATTGACCGATCGTCACAATTGTAGAAAGGAGAACATACAAAACTAATCTCAGTCACAATCATTTTAAGGATCGGTGACAAAGTAACTCCACAAATGGTTTTCAAGCAATTTATAGATGAAATCTTCCACAGACATCAGATGGTCAAAGAAAAAAAATACATAACTCGATCAAAAAGTTTAATGAATTACTTAGCCAAAGATAGACAGGAAACCCTTGGTTAGATAGATATCTGTACTTGTGGAATCACAGAGTATCCAAAATCTCCTTGAATCCTTTTATGTATCGAATCTACTGACCATTGAAGCTGTAGTGTTCAGGGATTGGCTGATAGGCAGAAAAAAACTTAAAACAACTTCAGATCACGTACAAATCTAAGCTTTGAGAATATGCGAGTATCAGCTGCATTTGTAACAACTGTCACTATGGACAGTTCAAGGAAACTAGTGCCAAAAATTCATTAAAGCAATTTAAGTAAACATAGCCAATTATTTGGGTTTTGCAAACAAGAAAATCAAAACCCTTGTTATCCTTTCCTTTCGACTGAATCCACTTTCTGCCTGAGAAATTCCATAGATAAATATGTGCGAAAATATTCATGTAAATCGCATCATGCATTGAAAACAATCCTCGCTCGACTGCACACCAACGACGTCGCCGTGAATCGATATTCGAAGGTTTTTCATAAGATTTGCAAGGATTTTCGTTTCTTTTTTCCTACGGATTATGCTTTATTCTCTCAGTTTTGTCCTTTAAGCAAACAATTGCGTTCGCTTTGAAAAATTTGAATTTTTCCTTTGGATTATTACGCTCGAATTATTACCGGACAGGACTATGTACACATGAGATGACGTAAGCAAAAAAAAAAAGATTGGATTTGATGTGAATGATCTCATCTAGATGATGAAGACGATGCAACCGCAGATGTTCATCAAAAAAGTGACTCTGTGTTCAATCAACAATACAATGATTGTAAGATCTGCTTTCCTGTGCATGGAATATGGATTATCCCTGCAATGTTTTGTAAATTATTTCTTAATAATTATTAATGATCCACTCTGACGAAAACCAAAGCAGACATTTGCATATATCCTTTACAGGAGAACCGTATCGAATCTTCACAAAACATCATCAATCATAATGTGTGCAACCATTAAGCACGTAATCACAAGCCTAAAACCATGTCCTTAAAGAACGAAATTACACAAAATAACCTTTCAAAACCTACAAGGACGTTGGTAAATGTATCTCAGAAAAAAAATGGGAAATCTCTGAAAAATCAATCACACTGACAGTGGGGAGAAATTCGATCTGAAATGATCAGTCTTGCAAAAAAAAAAAAACGCAAGAAAAAGGGACAAAAAAAGGATCTTGCGACACATCAGTCAAATGTAGGGATGCCATGATGAATATTTAACAATTTATCTACAAGGATTAGGAGGATTCGTGCGGTTGGTTTTTCTCTTCAAAATGACACAAGGATAGTTTGCAATTTTTTAAGGGATTTAAAAAGTATTTTAAAATCGATTCAGGATAGGCGTTAACGTAGTTGTTCTTTCTAAGGATTTCTCATGGTTATCAGTACTCACAAACAAATGCTCCCGTGGAGTTATTGATCGATATGAATGGGCGTGAATGTAGAACAAATTATCGGCTTACCTGAAAGGATAAAAAAAAAACGGATTAGAACGTTACGAGATTGATTTTAAATACAAATTGCAACTGTTTTGTAAATAGACATGGGGTACCACAAGGGTGGCTAGTGGTGGCTAATCTATTGAGTAGTTTGTTCAGCAATTAGTTTAATGGGTTTTATTTGGATCTTTCGTCGCACTAACAAATTTGACAATATTAGAAGGACAAGGACTATGAATATCTATCGAATCTTGGCGTCATCCTACTAATTTAATGAGTTTTCCTTGGACCTTTCGTCGCGCTATACATTTTGACAATACTCGAAGGACAAGGACTATAAATCTTGGCGTCATCCTACTAAAATACGACTGGTCACACCATATATTTGAATTCTCTGTTAATTTAATACAACCCTCCATTCCCATTCATTAAAAAACAAATAAATTTGTCCAGCGCTACAAACAAAAGAAATTCAAAGGGTAGTTGTTTATCTTGTTAACTCAATTAAAATAAACCCTTTCTCTGCCTCACTAAATGCCACTAATTCGACATTATTGTGCTCAAGCTTTTGCCCGAAAATTACTCCTCGTTAGGACCAAATACATGTACTAATGAACCATGCCAGAGCTCTATCGGACAGGGCATACATATTCCCGTATGTCCACCGTTACACCGACAGAAAAAAAAACCACCATTCAACCCTTTCATTTCAATTATTCAATTTCAATTAATAAACTTATTTGAGCAACCGCCTCCCTAGTGCATCAACGTCCACATTAGTCCTGTTTATCCTGACGCGCATCCGCACTAGTAGCTGTTTGCTTTAACACTCTTTTCCACCATATCCTGACCATGTCCTCCCCGGCACGCAGTGGGCATAAAAAATTACCAATTCATATCGCGTATCCTTGTTTTTTTTTTTCATTTTATTCTCATTTTGATGGGACTACCGGTACGAACTCCATCCTCGTGCACAAACATCTGTCCCTACATGGTGCACATGCATCGGTCGAGTATATCCGCATGTATACCAAAAAAACCAACGTCCTTTTGTTTCCATGACCGCGAAAACAAAAGCAATTATAATTAATAATGAGTGCGGGACAGAAGTACCTACTCTCCTTTGTATTTTCAATAGGATGTCCTTGCTAAAGGAGAATTCCTTCCAACGATACAAGCGGTTTTTTCCATTAATATTGTTGTGATGCGGTTAGTAAACTCGATGAGAGTCTACTCGTACAATGCCGGGATATTTATTCTCGAATGCGAAAGTAAACAGAAATAAATGTCCGTCTGGGAAGTATATTTACGAGGATGTCCTTGAAAAAAGTGTTCGTTTTATGGCTGTCGACACTATAAAAGCTTTTGTAATGAGTTTATTTAGCGGCAGGATTTTACAAGACAAAAAAAATGCAAAATAAGATGCACAGATATATGTACATGTAATTCTGTAAACGAGTTCATTTTAAATTTATTGAAGTACAATCCTGTCAGCATGAAAATCGAATGAGTAAAGAGATCCTGGGAGTTAAATTTAAACTACTCAAGGTATATCGAAAATCAGTGGGTGAACCAAGTGTACCACAAGAGTACGCTTTAGGGCCAGGACTCTTTATTTTGTTAGCAAATCTAGTCTAACAGAGAGACATCTATCAATGTCAGTTGCTACCTTTTAAAGTGATGGTCAGGAATCAGGGAAAAATTAGGACTATCCCAAGACGGCAAGAAATATTACAAATACCACAAGACTCTATTTTTGGACCCATACTACTTTCAGCCTTTTTTTTGCTATAGGTTCACTCTACTATATCTTTAGTTTCGAATAAATTGGTTTTCTTTTTAAAAAGATATTCGCGACTTGAAGAAAAATTGGATGTATCAGAGCATCCAACCTCACGTTTAACTATATTGGTGAGGAGACTGTATATTCCAATGGTAGCAAGTGGCCAAAAGTCAGTCTATAAATCCTCAGGAACGACGACTCATGAGTAAACAATTTTACCTAACCACTTTCTGCAAATTACCACCACAAGATCGCGTGCCACTCGTTAATTGTTTTGAGAATGCAACTTGACTTCACCAACGTTCCTAGTAAAAGTCGACACGTGGGCAAATGAAAATATGCAATGCCACCAGCATTGCCATTTGGTGCATTTTAATTACATACATGTGTAACTACTTATCACGGACACATGGGGTTGTACGAGGCGCGTCTGAAACGTCATAATTTGTAGTCCGATGTACATACACAGTAGAAAGGTTTCGCCATGCCTCAGCTGCTGCTATAGCATCGTCCACCTAACACAAAACGTCCAGTGTCCAGTTAAAAAAAAAGGGGTTGCGTGGCAAACTGCAGGAGTCAAAAAGTCACTAGTCGTATCGATGTAATCGAGTTTTTTTTCCGCTGCGCTTTGGGATAATTAAAAAATGGAGTGTGTCGAACCTTACAGTTTTTTTTTTTGTTCTTTTCCATTATTAGTTATTTATCCTGAAGGGATACTACAGAGAGAGAGAGAGTGTGTTGCAATGTGACATGTGTTTTGTAAGAAATATGATTTTTATGGGTTTCACGGATTGTAAAACTTTAATTGGCCACGCGAAAGGGTTAAAGATACTTTTGGTAGGAATTTTTACAGATTTCTATCAAAAAAAGAACGCTTTGCGATTTGAGAAATGTGGGAAAAGGGTATGAAAGAGCAGCTGTCATAAATGCACTCTGTTTCGAAACATGTAGTAGAAACACTCCACTTCTTAAAAGGAATATAAAATACAGGCCGTAAAGGGGACTCTTGTGGGATAAAATCAAACGAGCTTCGTAATTTGATCGATTGGAACTACTTGGCGCCACAGTAAACTATATATGTATATACGAATATTTGAATCTCAAATCGTATCATATGACACAACCAGAAGGCTAATGAAATTCCTCTGGGCAGCTTAATGCAGTTCAATATCAGTACATATAGCAGCTTGAGGATTAGCTTCACATACCTGCTTCATACTGTACAAAGGGTTCTAACTATTAACGAACTTTGTTTAGGCACACTGAATAATAAAACGCTATCACGTCTTGCATTCTTTATTCACAATTCTAAAAACAAAAACTAATTTAAATAAAAATAAAAAAAATGTTTGTGGAAAAGTCCTCAATAACAACCCTGCTCTAGTTATTTCCCCCACACAAGTGACGGCGAGTTCCGCTATTTTTGGGAGTGGCCTAGGTTGTCAATAGTGCAAATATATTTTTGGACAGAGAATCGGTACTTGCTACAAATTCTGGGCGCCTAGTGCTTCACCTGATATAAGTTGTGTGCATGCATGCAAGAGGCAGGCCAAGCTCCGAGATGGATGAGGTAAATATTTCATAAGCATTGTTCAGTTTACTAAATTGCTCTTTAAAACATCCACTTAAATGAATAATAAAATTAATTTGTGTTCTTTTTAAAAATGTTTGCTTAACCCGTGAAATTTCCTCAATGATATCCCTGCTTTGGTTGTTTTGAGACACAGACGATGGTGGAAAAAAGTTCCGTTTTTAGGAGGAGGAGCTTAGACTGAGTATGTAGATGAGTCAGAATTGAGAAAATAGACTTTCAGATGGGAAGGTGATGCTTGCTACGACTTCTGGGCGACTAGTACTTCAGCTGATATTGTGTACCATTGATGGTACAAATTGTCGGTGGTGCGAGGGCTGTTAAATGAATTCATGGGTAATGCTGGTCGATCTTGGGAAAATATATATAAGCGGAAGGTATCATACGTTCAGGGCTTTCTGGGGACCATTCCATTGAGTTCTTTGACTCATCAGATGCACTAAAATCTGTAGTGAAGCAGCAAGGGTAAAAGTCAGCCACGTGCTGATTAATCTTCTACCAGTCCAGTCGCACATTTCTCTATACCGTCGAGCAGATTTAAAAAATGCTTTGGGGTTAAGCTTCAAGCGTTACAACGATACTGTAAATGGGATATGTCTTCGGCTTGCTGTAATAGTGGCAAGACTGGGCATGAAGACACAGGAGGCAGCATTATGCAAGTGGTACCAATTTAGCTAAATGTGGCAGAATTATCTTTCTCAATCGATTAAGTGCGCCTAGGTAGTGCAGTGGGTTTAGAAACATAGAGTTTTAGTGAAATATATGAAGCTAGATGTAAGACAGAACAGCATTCTAGTATGGCAGGTGATGGGCCTAGTCTTCCAAGGGAACAGTCTTATAGACATGAATGGTTTCAAGAATATTTGAACAGGATTGGGCATGGTGGGTCCTATGTCTAAAAGTTTAGAAGAATATAAGCAGCACGTATATTTGTACTGCCTACAGTTCCGTACACAATTCGAGGAAAATATTGGAGAACATACGAAACGGTTAAATGGGTTGCAGTTGCCAGGGGAGAGTGGTTGAATAGATTCGAGGAAAGTGCATGCCAGTACACAAAACTGCACAGGGTTTTGGAGAGGGATGCATACAAATATTTGGCGCAACAGTTTCATAGGACTCATGGTCGAGCTTCTCACAATCATTCGTTCTTAACATTTTTTCATGACAGATTTTTGTCAGACTTTCGCTTTTAGGCGTTGTCTTGTGATCGACCCACGAAGTTCTTACTCCGTAGTCGAACGCATTAACCACTTGAGCCACGGCGCCCGAGAAGGATATATGCTTTCTATAATCTTCTACAACTAAACTTGCTCTATCATCCCAATTAGGAGAACGCTGCATGTTATCATTCTCTTAGGTCACAAGCACTATCCGTCCATGTCAAAGGAGTTTCAGTAGAGTTTGGAAACTGAAACCTAGTTTAATACTATACATATGTATGTATGTATGTATGTATGGCTAGATCATGCATAAAATAGGAGCCAGCAATGTAGGTTGCAACATCTCATGAGATTACTGATCCCATGCCTTCTTACTCAATCTTCGCCCTCTATGTCTACGAAAGTGAAGCCAAAAAGGTTCTACAGTCACATCAAAGTTTATTTTGGGATGAAGGTTCGATGACCAGATATGGCATGCCGAACTACCTCAATATTGATTGCTATGAACTCTGTCTCTAGGCAGAGATCTCTATATTCGCCGTCGTAGGTCCAACTAAGTACATTTAAATAAAAGTCTAAGGAGAGGACATTATACATCTTCTGATAGTGAACCTGAAGCTGCTTTTAACACCTACTCTGATCGAATGGGATTGTTCCTAAGACGAAAGGGCTCCAGTGATGCTACTCACGGCTACTCCTCATTGGTACATAAAAGTAAAACAACAGAGCTTCTGCATCCCTCCTCAGAAGATCCAGAAAGTCAGATCAAAAAATGACTGACTAGAGACTACATTCTTGATGTGAATAAAACCGCTGAGTAGGGTCAACCTTGCTAGTCGTACTAGATTTCGTATACTCGTATGTAGATAGATTAAGAGTGCTTGGCTTTGGGTACATTCGCTTATTTATAATCCTGTCACGTTTTTCTGTAGTCCTTAGAGTGCCTTACTTTGGTAAGCGGTATGAGCAATCTGCAATTGTGTATGAAATATCATAGACGGTTTGAGGCTAAACAGAAACGAATACTATAAGGTTTTCCTATCACATAACAATCAAGAACTTTAAATTCCTATCAATTTGTCTTTTTCAAACACAACATCGATAATATCAACTTTACCCAAACTCTGAACGCACACCTTTTAATAGGACAATAGAAAACGGTTCAAAGACTCATGCAAATTATGAAAAAGGACACCGAAACACAAACAAAGTTAACCTCCCGGAAATTAGGCATAATGTCCAATAATTGCCATTTTGTTAGAAAGTCCTGGTGGACCTTTAATTACAGAGTATCTGATCTGAAATACAAATACTTTTAAAGAGACGCGTGCCTCTAACGGCTATGGTTATGCCTATGGCTCACATAATTGTTGTGATTCCAATCAGGTTGAGTATCCTTTGTAAGAATTAGACGATCAAATATGGGGGAGTTGCCTAAATTATAGGTGAGTTGGGATAATTAAATTAAGAATTCACCCCAAATGTTAAGAGATACATACGAGTACGTATGCCACCTTAGAAGGATACACAAAGAAGGATAAGGGTAGGTGGGAGTTTTTCTCTACTGCATTGCAATGATAAATGTACATGCCAGTCGACGTGCAGGAGAAGGAGAATGACAAAGACATGTGCAAGGATGTTCTTGGGTGCTAAAGTCACCAATGCGACAAATTAGATACACTAGCACTAGGTGGTGGTATACTTTCAAAATTGAAGATGCCGCAAGTAGTAATTTTTCATTTCCTTGTGAAATGGAACACTTAAGGATTTGTGACATCTGTAGAATAACAAATACAAATGGAGTCCCACAGGCGTCTTGTCTTGGACCCCAACTCTTTCCGTGTCAGATCAATCATTTTTCACTCGACTTGGTTTCTTTTTCAAGATCAATCTTCATAAATGTCTTCTCATCCCAGTAACCGAAGAAACAGTATCACTTTCACGTCTTGGGTTATGTAATCGATCTTAAATTGTGTGATCGAATCGATTCATGGCGAGTTCAATGGTTAATCTTTTGATAGATAAACATCAGTTAGAAACAATTTCTCTTGAGAGGTTACCGACCGCAGTAGAACGGTAGAAAGTATTGCGGCACTTCAGAAGAGATTACTTGGGGGACCACTGTCTGCGAACACTTTTGAAAGACGACACTTTCGATTTTAAGTGAAACCAATAGAGAGACTGCTAAGATGGGCATTGCTATGTTTATGGTATACAAACCATATGTTAAGGAGCTTGCAGACTCTCTAGAAGTATGGTTGTCCAACCCCGTCAACAACGCGTGCGTTAATACCATTTTCGTGATGTCCACTCCTTGACGAAATGCATTCAAAAATGATAGTGAATGACAACAATACGTGATATGACAATTGCCACCGAGGATAACAAACAAAACCCAACACAGAACAATGGCTAGTGGAACGAATCCTTAAATCGGAACACGTTCCCCTTTAAATCGGGCTTTCTGCACGAATGCGGTCACTTTCACTCAAATCGGCTGAAATTATTAAATGCCAACGCGCGGGCCATCGCAATTAATGTCAAATAAATTTTACATTTAACGACTTCCAAGTTGACAGCATGCATTAGACGGGAGTGTTGAATATACATACACAGACACAGTATACACAGGATGCACACAGTTCAGAGGGTTGTTTTAAAAAAAAAATCATCTTAATCCTTTACGAAGCGCAAACAAAACAAAAAAAAAAAGATTGTAATTATTCTAATCATTCAAACCTTCTAATCCTTTTGGCAAATAATCAGTTTTGCAAAAACATAACTCCTTTTCCACAACAAAACTGTTAATCGTCAGATCCTCTTTACAAACTCTGACGTACCTCCTTTCGGCATTGAAAGAAATGCATTTAAATCCCTTTCATGTACTTCCTTCTTACGACATTCGCACAGAATTGAATTTCAATCAAAACAGAGACCTCAATCGGGCGGAAAATCCTTGCTGCGCTACACGTTCTTGTATTGTGCATCCTTTCGAAATCGATTTTAAATTTGTCATGATGGAGGTTAAGGATATGTTTTTTTTTTTCTGTATTATTTGTGTTTTGTGAAAGAGTTAAACTTCCGCCTTAAAGGAGAGGATAAGTGCTAATATGGTAGAGAATGGGACAATTTTTTTTTCTTAAATTTTAATTGCAATCTCTCTCAACCTCAAATCTTTTTCCGTCTTCAATCTATAAGCACGCAATCCTTTTTTTTTTTTTTAATTTACATTCAGATGTCACTAAGGACTCATGGTGTTCTCAAAATTATACATTCAGTGGAGTAACGTTGAGAACAATGTTTTGATGGGAGGATATTTGCAAGGATGTTAACAGCAGGGAGTAGAACAAGGAGTGGATTGTTTCCATTGAATTTTGTTGCAAATTTTATGGAACTATATTTCTGTCTTTAGTGCGCTATAGTCGAGTAGAGAACGACCTACATTGTAGCTTACTTCCGGTACTGGAGGACACCCACCTTTATCTATAGGTAAATCAAACCACTGTGAAACAAAATATGCAAAGGAATGCTACTATCCTGTGCTACACTTTCACCACAAGCCTTATCGCTTTCGGAAGATCACATCACACAGTAATTTAAGGTAAAATTTATATTCTACCACAACCGGTGTGGAAAACGGTTGACAAAGGAGCAAAAATAAACAGATTTTCTTTGGCACACTGCCGAAAGGATATACATATCTTATAACCTCACCTGCCAACGAGCACCAGAGACACACTTTGCCAGAGAAGTGATATTTTCTTTGATGCTTGGATAAGAAACTGTAGGAGTGTTTATCCTGTGCACAGTAGTACTGCAGGCTAGCTTGAGTGAAACATCTGTGGGTGCACAAATATTGGAAATAAGTCTTTTAACTGAAAATTACAACTGTCACCATTCTAAGGACACACTCGTAATCGCAACAAATTTTTCAACATCAACTCGAAAGAGGGACGAACATGAATGGTAGACACGATGCTCTAAATACACAACAGGACATGATTTTTTTTCTAGCAGCAGCACTGTGCTAATATTTAAAATTCGCACAATGCTCTCCCATTTTACAGGACATTAATCAATACGTCCTCTTTGGCAGTAGTTCGTAACGATATCCTTGTCCCATGAGGTACAAAAATCAGGGCAGACATGTTTTTGTTCTTTCTCTCTTAGCGACTGGACGGACAGGACATGCCTCGGCATTGCCAATTGTTGGCGAGAATAAATGATAGATAAACATATAGTCGAACCCCATCGAAATGGACTATATCCTTCGGAATTGAAAGGAAAAATAAATAAATTGATTGCAATTAATCAGGAACTTTTCGGTATCGGATATCAGCAAAGAAAAGTGATACTCCAGATCTGTAACGACCGCCATATTGGAAGAAAACTTCAAAAACACCAAAAAGGACTCTCGACTGTCAGTTAAAATAAACTGGAATTAATTAAATGTGAAAGGATCTCTTAGATGTGTCGGTTGGTCGTATCGTTGGTTGGGAGGTCCCTCTGCATCCTGATTTGCATTTTTAATAAGAAATCTCTTCGCGACGGTTACCTTCTTGCCGGATGCTGCTGCTACTGGTACTGCTGTTGCAAGGAATCGTGTTGTTTGATGTTTGTCACACCAATGTCATGTTGTCAGTCATGGTCGGGTGAAGAATGGAAAATGCGGAAGATGTTCACTTCTCCTGTTTTTTTTTTTTTTATATTTTCTGGGTCAACCGCAGAGGGATTGAGATCTGTTTGTGATCTGATTTCGTTTTTTTTTTGTTTTTCTGTTGTCATGCCTTCAAGGATAACAGACATTCGTCATGTTTTACTGTGATGTGATACACAGCATCTAAATGCTTTGGCGACACATCACGTAATCTTTGAAGATTTGTGAGAATTTGTGTTCGCTTCCTTGAGATTAGTCGGGGAACCAGATTTAAGTTCACATGCCTTAGGCTCAGTAGTCTGTCATAAGAATTTTCGTTTTTTTTTTCTCTTCCTTTGAAGGGTTTTTGGTTTTTTTTTTTTTGAGAACATCTTGCGAATTGTCCCCTTATTGTTGCAATTTTTAACCAGTTTTCAAGGATCCTCTCAATTACAGGGTTTTTATTAAAAGTAAACACTTGACAGGCTCTTGAGGAGATGAGATCTTGGACCACTCTTGAGACGGTTTTTCAATTTGTACCGAGAGTCAAACCATATCTATAGCTAAAGAAAAAGTGTATCTTCCTATTGATCGCGACAATAATCACAAAAATCAACTTTTAAACAAAACTGAAAACAAACACGGCTAATTGCCGTCCCTTGCGGCATTCCGAAATTCCTACGAAAATCAGCTCTCCGTGTAAGGGACTTTGTGTGTCTTTTTATCGAATGCATGCGTCACAAACAAAAGGAAGGGTTGTTATGCACTCATTGTCTTCAGCGCGACCCTTAATCTGTTTAAATCAAATTGACAATGTCACATCTTACTGGTGCTGCATCCGCGGAATTCTGTGTGGAACCGCGGAAGGCCCTTTTCTTTTCTGTTTGCCTTCAACCAAAGACCCTACTCTCACCTGGTCCTTGAGTTGTTTTGATCATGTTGCATATTTATAATCAGATTTTCAACAATTATGATGATGCGGCAGAAATATCTTCTCATAGGCCGCACAGGAACAGAAGTTAGGGTTAAATAGAAAAAAATGTATCTACATATCACTAATTCACTAATTACAATCATAAAAGGACTTAAGGGATATAAGCTGAGGGTATGCCACTGCGTGTGACAACTGACGGATATATTATTCGATGAGGCGAATGTCAAACCAATTTCAACTCCTCAAAATCAATCAAAAATTTTTGAACATTGATTGCTTTTGATTGACAAACTATGGCAAAGGTTAACAGAAACAGAAACAACATAACCCTTTAGGATGCAACTGCGTCCTTTGCACTGCAAGTTCTCGTATTTCGATTAAATAGCGGAGAATAGCTACTGAATAGCCAGGTAATGAGCTCTGTTTTAGTGAGGTGCCAGACGGTTGGGTTGTTTGGCCGCTACTCTATCGATTATTGAACAGAAACGTTTATTACTAAAAATGATTTTGAAACACGTTCTCGTGCCATTTTTTGAATAAATTCGACAAAAACCTCTCAAAATTTTGGGATGCGTCTTTAATTTGAAGCTCGGATGTGAACAGCCTGAGTGTATACTGTCAAGTTTCCTCTAAATTAATAATTTTCAGACAAAAGTTTGGAGAAACGATGTATGACATCATCCAAAGCAGACTGGGCGCAACATAAATCAGACCAAAACATCATCAGTACCATTGACGGGAAAGAGAAAACTTCATCGACAGAAGATTGTCAAAATTCGGGCACGATATTGACAACGGCCAAAGGCATTGGTGTCTATACCGCTGACCAGTGGCTGACCAGTGGCTGGTGGAGATCAATAAAGGTTCATTGTGATACCAGGGATCTCACTATTTGGCAACCCGGATCTTTTAATATAACGACGGACATATAGTGATACCAGTCCACCTAGGTTGTCAAAGAAAGGATATCCCATATGGAGTAGTCTTTTTGTGACAGAGCTGGAAGCAATTAGATTGGCTTTCTAGTGAAATGACCCAAGTATTTGGACTTCCTCCTAGAAATGACAAGTTCTGTATTTAACTCAATTTGAGGCCCATCTAGTTAGGCGAAGGAGAGCACATTGGAGGATTTCCTTCAGAGCATTAGGGTGTACAGAGACAAAGATAGCAATATCATCTCCCTAGGAAATCCCTCTGCAACAAGTCCCTTCTATGTCCACTACGAGATAAGACGCCACCCTAAGGAGGAGTTTCACAACTAACAAGCCTTTTGGTCGATGCGCTGCCTAGCTGGGAACTGATGTGATCATGCATGCATGTGAGCAAATGATTGACCAGTAGTCCAAACGAAGACCTCCAGGCCTGCAAATACGTCTAAAATTTTCGCAGATTTGGGACTGGTAAAGGTCCTTATCCAATGACGGTAAGTGATTTTCACTGATTTTTCAAACCTGTCTCAACTGCTTTGCCTTTGTAATGCAGAGAGCAGAAACTGACTAATGCTCTGGCGTAGGTCTTTCTACTGTTTTCAGTTGAACAAACGATAGGCTAATAAGTCAGAGATCTTTAGGTTTGTCTGGTTTGGGTATACAAAAAGTAAAGAAAGCACCATGTCTTCTGATTGCTGAAACTAAGGACGGATGACACCATCAGGCTTTGGAGGCTTGTAAGTGAAGGAGCTTCAGTGATAACTAGCGTACAGTAACTGAGGAGCTACCAGGTAAATACGTGTCCACTAGAAAATGGACGCGTTAGCAGAGGTGGTCCAGTGACCGCGTAGATGCTTTCATGCTCCCAAGTCAGTCCTGGTAAAATGTATCAAATAGTCAGGAAGCCCCCAACGCTCTTGAATTCCAAATAGTCCACAGTAAGCGAAGCATTAAATACAGGGATACCACAACTACACATAGGGTTTATTCTTAAAGAAATACACATACCATGTACATAGTATACACAGAGCTAGAACCTGCCAAAATCACTATGATCTTAGGCAGACGCTCCTAAAGAAAAATTTGCAGATAGAAACCCGACATGCAGGCGAGTTTACACATCAACCAAATAGAAGAGAGCTAACCGTTCAACCCTGTGGAATACCGAATTTTCGAACGAGCAAAAAATCTAATCGGATCTTGTCAAAACACACTACAATATCACCTCAAATTCATTCCACTTTATGCGATAAATCATACTTAAAGTCCTTAAGCGGGTACTTTATGACACCGAACATCGCTTCATCTATCTCTCCTTCCATGTGCTGAATGACTTATTTAACTTTCCGATAGTGCATCAAGGAATAAAAAAAAAAGAAAAGAATACTTTAAACCGCCCAGCATGTGGCCACCGGGTGGTCTCTCGTTATCCTTTTTCGTTCTCAATTTTTTTCTCTCTCCTTTTCAATACATTGCTTCGTCCCAGATGTATAGAAAAATAAAGTAGCACACGTCAATATTTTCCTGACACCAGGACACAGGACTATATGCATGAATCAGATTATAAGTACACAGGCTTCTGGTAACGCCACAGGACAGCATTATGAGGGCAGCAGCAGAAGAAAAAAGAAAAAAAAATTTGCCTAACAGACGACAGATAAAATTTCATTATCCTGAAGGATTTTTTTTTTATTTGAATTATCCTAGACCAACTGTGCGCTTATTGGCTTTTGATTATTAGCCATTGTTTTTCGCTTTCTTCTCATAAATTCTTCCATCATATTTAATGGAGATGAGGAAACCAAGGATAATGAAAATTGTCACATAAAAATGTAACCAAAAGAAAATACAATCCACTCTCGGTGAGAGGTGAAAGGAAGATGTGTCAAAGGACAAAAATGAAAGAAAGTTATTACGATCCCAGTCGCGGTTCGTTGGGTTTTCATCTCCTTCCTGTGGCATGTCCTTGCTACGCGGCATTCCTCTGGGTGACCATCATAATCAGCATTGTCGTGTAACGCGGATTTTTATTCAATTTGAATTTTCATACCGAAGTCTATGGGAAAAAAGCGGATAATACTTAACAAGAAATTTACGATACGATTACAGGACAATGCATTTTTATTACTTTTCCTGTGGTTGCCTGTGGTCCCCAAGGGAGATAAATTGAATTGGATCTTGACAATTCGATTAAATGTACATTTCATCACACCAGGAACGATAATTATGTCAAAGGAAAACCATTAATAAAATGTTCGAGCCTATTAAATCAAATAAATGTCCTTGTGAAGGACACACTTTATTTGGAGTGAAATTGTAAACGTTAACCCATTAGTCGTGATTAATGAATCACGTTGCAGTTCTGCTTTGTCCATTAGTGCGAAATCGTTATCAGTGTCCTGAACTACTGTATTGAAATGTCCTGGTTTGAGAGAGACATTCAGTCTATTTTTGAAGGACTTTCGATGGTTTATGCGGGCAGAAAATTGACACGTGCAAAAAGTAATATGATGCGGGATAGAGAGTCCTTTCGGATGTACTGATCGATCCATTAATAGAGGAACATCAAGTGTACTTTTTCTTGCCTGAAAGACAGAATGCGGCTGTTTGAAGGACACTTGGTGTTTGCGGAAGAAGAATACGTTAGCATGACAGACACGATAGGCGATATTTAAAAAGGACGTAAACGTATCACGAAATTTATTCAACTCCGAGGAATAATCTGGCAACGATGTACCATGACATATACCCGCTAATAAAAACGAAATACACAAGTAGCCCGGGGGCCTCCTGGCATATCCTGGATACCAAAACTTCACTCCCTTTTCCGAGGGAATACGCAATCAAAAGAATACAAATTAGTTACATCTTCGCAACAACCTACAAACAATGGTCTCGGCAGCAAGCTGCTGCTGTCTCATGTCAGCTATACCGACAGGATCAAGTTTTCTGTCGCGAATCAGACGAAACCTAACCCCTTTCCCAAGGCAGATTCAAATCCGCGGCCAAATTTGATTCGGTTTCAATAGCACGTTTCAAACAATTCTCAAACAAAAAAATAAAATCTGAAGGAAAATTAAACGAAATTCAAATCAAGTTCACGATACAATGAACTTGGTCCTTGCCCCCGTGGTGGTCTTCCAGTCCTTCATCTTCATCTTATCTGAGCGGTATCATCTATTAACGACCATTAACAACTAATTTCCACAAAAACCGTGAGTTAACGATTTGTTTGTTTGGGCTGCGGGTTCTTTTTTTTTTTTCTGCGCTTTATTTCGTCCTTCCATTGAATTTGGTGGCCTTTTGTTGGGAGATAAATTATTGAAGTCCTTATTTAAATTTGATGGAACTTATTTTTTCTGTTTCATTCGAATTGCTTAATTTGGTGGAAAATTTACTGGTTCCTTGGCGGAAACTCGTTTTACACATATGTATGTACGAGATCCTTACTCGAGGCATCAGGATATGAAAAGTTAATCCAGATTTTTAATAGTTTGTTTATCTTAAGTCGTGAATCGAAAGAAGGATAATCTACGTGTGTGCTGTGACACATTTTACATTCACATTCTCTACTGGGCACAGAAAGGATATTTGAAATTTGAAATATAAATGAGGCGTCTGGCCTACATTAATTAACCCCTATAATGCAGCAACGTGTAGCTGTAGCATCTTCGTCGCAGTTTATGTATCCTTTTCTGCGACATTCCTGTGAATAGAATGAGTACTATTCATCCTTGCTGCGCAATTTTCCACGTGACTACATTGGCTGATCTACATGGGACGATGGGGTATACCTATAGAAATCCTTTATCTAGTTTCTCAGATGCTACGCTGTATCATATTCCATCTTGGGATCCTTGCTTTTACATCTGATTTAACAAGGATAATTAATTTGCTGCTAAAAGGATTTAATTCGAAGTGAACTCTCTTCGTTTTCGTTTGACTTGGTTTCAATTGCAGTTTGCAGTCAAATTAAAAAGTGATCAGTTTTTTTCGTTTCTCCTCTCAAGGATATGTGTGCGTGTATCCCTTTTTTGGATGCAACGAAATGAGCAGTCGTTTTTTTTTTTGGTTGTAAGAGCACCACACACATTGTGTCCTGTCATAATTGGTAATTTTTTGATTTATTTTTCATTGGCGGAGAAATTGCAAGGAGTTCGATGCGAATGTCCTTTTCTCTTTTGATGCTTGGGTGTGTAACGAATTGGAAATTGCGAAATTCCTGTAGTTATGAGTTGTAATAATGTGATTAGGTGTGCTAAAGTAGGGCTGACAATAAATTAGAATGGTACTTTGTGAAAGGTATATGCTGGGCCTTGTGACAAATAGGAAGGAAGGGAAAGGGATTCAAAAACAAAGAATTACTTTCCTTAACCATTCCTAAGAAAAAAGAGTCTGAGTACTCCAGATTCAGGCAAAGGTATTCTCATTCTTGTAAGATGGTCTCCGGATGTCTTGCAACCTTTTCAGGGAGTCTAACTAATGGGTATTAACCTGATTGGTAATGAAAGTAATAAGTTGTTATTTGTCCAATGACTATCTATCTATCAAGAACTTCACCAAAACTCTCGTAAGATCTGCTCGGACATACAGAAAATCTCCTTCACTGACAACGTATCCAAATGCAGATCCTGCCTCGTCGTTGATCAAAGTGAGAAAGAACGTCCGTCTTGGTAGAATATGAAACCGACAAGTCTTCGTGGACAGTAGTAAAATACTTTATTTAGTCGAAACAACAGTGGCTAATACACAGGCAATTTCTTCTACAAAATCGACAATAGTACAGAATAATCTAAGACTCTGGCCGATTCATCTCTAAGAGTTTGTCACTTGGGGCCCAAGCTACTGAATGTATAAAGCTATCGTCAGACTCATCCTGACTTGTGGGTGCTGTTCTGGTAGCCCGCAGGAGACAAGATCAACCACCTTAACGCATTGACCTTCATACAAAGACTAGCATATATAGGGACATCTAGCGCCATTAGGAACCATTAGAGCTTCAACTATAGGAAACACCTGCTAAAAAAGCCCTACACTTGAAGCGAAGAAGTGTGTTCGCCTATATGCTCATCTGAATACGAAATTGCCCTCCTACTTAGACTTCAGAACCATGGCAGCGTGTTCCACTGCATTCCAGGAAGTCAGACCGGCTTGAAGTCCATCTCATTCAAAGTGGTCAATTCTGAATTGATGAAACTATGCCGTAAAGTACTCACAGGATTCACAACGAATTGCGACCCAAAGGTCCCAGGACACACCAGTATACTAAAGAACAAGCTGGTGGACAAATTAGCAAGAAAGGTCCAAACATGACCTGACAATGGTCGTCACCTCCGTTTTACTGCTCACTTGTTAAATGTAACATAGAACTAGCCTTTATGAGAGAAGGTCAAGAGAAAGAACCAAGAAAAAGCTAGAAAGAACTTGCCACAACATCCTGGCAATCCTTCGAAGCAGAATGCTACTAGACAATGATGACATTTGCCGAGGCTGTGGAGACATGAATGCAGCAGACACCAGAACTCGGGAAATACCACTTCGAAGGTCTTGGCTAACTTTCAGGAGGGCTACCAATGACCATCTTAAATTTTTTTTGAATTTTGAAGTTGGTTCAAGTTGGTGCTTAGTATCACCAAAGGCAGGTACAACCTGTCTCCGTTTAGGGTTACTCCACGACGTGGGGGATCCATCAGTGATCTGAATTCTAGATGCTAATGCTTCTCTACCTAAAACTTTGCCAATCAGTCTTATAAGCTTAAGTGATACCTTCTATCTTTTCACAGATGAGGACTTTCGAAAAGCACCATTCGTACAAATATGTAAATCCATCTTAAAGCTTGATAAGGCGCACTAGTTATACCTTAGTAGTTAAACTATCACTGTCCTATGAAATAATCGGGTGTTACCCTGATTTTAGGAAAATTGGTGTCAACCTATTCTCAGCCAATCTGGACTCATGGATAACCTTACACCTGCCGAGTCGAGTGTGCAGAGCTTTCTGGTCAAAGTGAATCCAAATGTACTTCATTGATAGCTATGTATGCAGCTAACTCAGTAAAATTAAGAGTACTGTAAGCCTTACGAAGCCTTGGGAAACTACATCAAATAAATTAGTTAGGTCAGGACGGAGTCCCCGCATTGCCTGCGTTGAAATATGGATATAGTGTTGCAGGACGAAACCTCTGCTAAAACCTACGTAAAGATTGGATCTACAAACTCATTTGACAAAAGCCAAGATTGATGCGCAAAGTTTAAGCCTCCGTGGACATTGGGCCTTGTTTAATGGTTTATTAGCCAGATTCCTAAAAAAAAAACTGTGCCTAAGGACTAAGATCTATTCTTTATATGAGTACTGTCCACTTGTGATGAAAAACACATCGGATTCATTGTGCCTTGGTCATTGGAAAAGCTCTAAATCTTACTTTGAACATAGTTGTCCTGAGTAAATCTAGAGATCCAAGAGAGCCTCAGGGATCAATTCTCTCACCAGTTTTCCTTCTACTCCGTATTTACGATATCTCTACAAATAAAGACGTTTATAACTTTCTCTCCACCGTATACTACAAGAGAATCACATCCAAGGATAAACAATATCTCAGTCAAGTCAAATTCTACAAATTAGCGGTGTGCCTCACAGAAGGTACCTTAAAAGGTTGGTGACTAAACTTAAAACCTTTCCTTGCCAAGATGTGAGAAAGAACAGAGCTAAATAATAATACGCAAGGATTTTGAGACAAAAAAAGATCCGATCACCTTCTTCATAAACCTGCTGCAGAGATGAAAGTGAACTGAAAGTCCTTCCCAAAACTTAACACAAAAAGTCTTTAGAGGCTTGCAGTCTTCTGTAAGCAACCATCAACCTCGTCCCGGAAAAAAACATCAATAGTTGGAAGGAGTTGAATATGTTGTTCAGATTTCCAGGGAATGTACAGCGGTTGCAGCGCGGAGAGTTTTCAAATCAGAAGGGACAACTGGATGTTTCCTCTTAACCAACTGAATGTATGAAGCTGGAGGAAACATCGACAAAAGTAAGTATCTATGATATGTTATTCAGAGCATAAGACTAAATAACGAAAGGACCATGTCTTGTCTGCTATATATGGTGAAAAAGATACGAATACAGATAGCAAGAGCAATCTTTTAATAAATAACTTTGAACGTCACATTTCCGCTGTTTCTAAGATCGTAAATCCGCAGAAGATGACTTATTTTCAAAAGATAATCTAAAAGAAATGTTGCAGTACTAAATGGTAATTACACTACAAATAGAAATATTTAGTTGAAAGTTGTTACCTCATGTCTATTCACGTAATGCTTTGGTACTGAGTCACTCACCTGAAACGAGAAGAAAATGGAAAAATTGATTTATTACCGGACAAACTAATTCGTTAGCATTTCTATCTGTTTATTTGAAAAAAAAAGAAAAACCAACAGAAAATAGTAGTATTTACGAATCATAACTTCTCTTCATACTCGTGTAATCTTTTTGTCAGAAGCAGTAAATAAGTTGTGATAAGATTCTAATAAACTCTTATCACGTATAACCTTATAAAAGTCCAACACCTCGAAACACAGTAGTAAGTCTAAGTACCGCCTTCAAGTGTCCGCAATGAAGCACCTAATTTTCATCTTCAGCCTTTTGGTGGCCTCTGCCTCAGCCGGATTCAGATTCGATGATGACCTTCGTGAAGTAGTCGAATATCTTAGACAACAGATGCCATGTGGATTCCCTGTGCTTGGAGTTCCTCCGCTGGCACCATACACCAAGGATTTTCGTGCATTTGATTTATCAAATCGAGGAATCAAGTAGGTAACAATATACGCGTATTCGGGATAAAGATAACACAAACTATGTATCCGTAGCTTGACGGGAAACCTCACCAATCTCACTGTGGATGGACTCAACGAATTTGATGTCACCGAACTGACTTATGCCGATTTGCTGTTGAGACTGAAATTCGATTTCAAGTTTAATCAGATAAAGATTCTCAGTAAGTACACCGCCAGTGGGGGAGTAAGACTCCTAGGAATACCTGTGCGATTGGATGGCAACGGAGACCTGGATTTGGTGTTGCAAAATCTTCGAGTTAATGGCAGTTTCAGACTACGTCCAACCACAGCGAATGGTCTACAAATTTGGGCTTTCAATTCTAGCGTGCAACTGGATGGAGTGCAATCCAAGACGACTGGAATTATGAATAGTCAGTTCTTCAGCAACTTCTTCAATAAATGGGTCGAGGAGTTCTTTAGAATTGTCATTGCGGATTATCAGACCGAGATCAACAATGGAATTGCGAACTTGATTGTTCCGACGGGAAACAGGTATCTAAGTCGGTTGTCACTGGCTGATTTGTATCTGATAATATTCGGATTTGCACAGAGCACACCCAATTTGCCTGTTTGTCAACTTTAAGTGCATTTTTACTCAAATAAACTGTGTTTCCAAGTTATCAACAAAATCTGTCGTGTTTTACTCGAGTGATACAAGCAAAATTGTTGTTGCGAAGATTAAGAAAGATACACAATCTACAAGCAGACCCATACAAGCTGATAAAAAGTGGGAATGCGAAAATAACTACAATGTCTACGCATATGCAATGGAAAATTTGTTTAGTGCGAGTCACAACCATTCGTATAAACAACGATCTGGAACGTGTTGTTATTTATTTCGCCCAGCACAGACAGAAACCACTCGGCGAATGAATGAATTGATTGGGCATTTTTCCAGTAAATGAACTTTCTGATTGGATTTGTTCAAAATTTGAAAAATTTCAAGTAAACGTGAGTTCAGACATTACACTCAGGGTTTTCGATAAGCGTTTTTAAACACCTTTTAGAGACAGAAGGTTGGAGAGCAGAGCCCGAACTTTCATTATAATAGAGACTCTGCAAAAGAAGAACGCAGTCTACGAGCATAAAACCGATACTATCTAGGGAAGTAGTGGTGTTCTTTTAGCAAGAGACGGTTGGGGAGAGAATGAAATCATGGGTAGGGTACATATGCATAGGCAATTTGTTTAGGCCTCGACCCTCCCGGATGAGTCTGAACGTATTAAAAGAAACAATTCTTAGAAACAAAGCAAAGGTTCTACTATGTATCTATGTATATATATATCTAAACTAGGTATCCCTGTTCAAAGAGAGTCTGGGAAGGCCAGGGACCATTTCTCGCAACTCGGTGTCTGAAAGTTATTGGTATTAGATGTAGTGAGGACTTTCCATTAGTAGCAAAGTTTCTTTGAAGGGATTTTTACGTTGACAATCTTGTCACAATGGGTTGTTTAACCGAAGATTTGCTTCAATTTCGACGGGAAGGAAATACCATTCCCATTCGATCTCGAAACGTCAGGGAATTCTTGTAAGTTAACGCAAACTCCTGCCATATTTTGTCCAATTGTAGTAAAGGAAAACATGTATGTATTTAAAGTCATTGTGGATTGAGAATTTAGACAGGGATGATATCCTGTCCGGTCCATTTGAAGTTTGTTGGAAAGAAGACACGGCCAAAGTTGGACCAACAAAAACTCTGTCACTATCTGTACTATAATTCGAGCTTAACTGTGATAAAATATATATTTGGCTAGATTCCAAGATTGCCTTGTGATGGCTTGATGGATTTTTAGAGAGACATAAGATCAGAGAATAATCCAGGAGATACAATCTCAAGAGCACCAGGATACAAGGATTGGCCAGATAATGGGGATTTGGAACATGTTTATGCAGGGGAACTGTTATTAGAACACAAGAGATACAAAAGAAAGGAATTTTCGGGAACTTCTAAGCAGAGATCCTGCACAAAAACCCCTCATATCGTAGAGTATGTGATAAAATTCATCGCGGCTGACAGAAAAATTATTCCGGCGAAACAGAGAAGAAGACCTCAACAACGCATTTATTGATTACTGTGTGGTGGACTCAACAACAAAGTTTTGACAAAGAGATAACCGAAATTAGGACTGAAAGATCTGTCAGACTCAACATTTTTTAAACTGTGTTCAGTCCCGGTAACTGATTGCATGGCCCAAACTCGATACTCTTGCCCAAGAGTCAATCATTTCGTGAAGATATAAGTAAGATACTTGCATTGTAGGAATGCGTCGGTTCAGAAGTTTTGCCTAACTTTGTAAGATAACGATTTTGGATCATGAATGGGAAGAAAGAGGCAGTGAATGTTTGCAGCCGACCATTCCCTGTCTGCGTAGTGAGTTTCTGGGACCCAATACTGATGTTATGGAAGATTCGTGGGAAACAACCACATAAATCATAGCAGAATTGGAACTTGTTTTCGAAAACTTAAACTAATGGACTGAGACTAGGTTAGGTTAGGTTAAGTATGTGGGTAGGCGACTAGATAAATATCACATCGCCACACTCAGGTCAATACAGACCCATTGTGATACCTAAATGCGAAAAAGTCCCTTGACTATTGGTAAACCCTCATATTAATTCACATCTTGTAGATCACCAAACCATCCTGTTGATTTGATGAACCTAAAAATTTCATTGATGATGAAGGTGGATAAGCCCAGGGCAGTGACAGAGAAAGTGGGTTGTATCCTCATTAGTTTCCTCGTCTCCACATCCCCGACATAAATCTTCATCCGTGAGTCTTAGCTTTCTCATGTTGTACCGAAGAGAGTTATGCCCCGTGATAATTCCACAGGTAGATCTTAGAGGCAGCTGTAAAGTCGGCAACTTCTCTACCTTGGGAAGGGCTCTATTAATGTTTGACGAGTTCACTTGTCAGGGTGTTTTCGAATCAGAACAGCCGGTGCGATCATGTACCCGCTACCTAGCAGCGAGTTGAGCGAGAATTCCAAAAATATTCAACATCGCTCCAAGTGGTTTACAACTTAGCCGGACAACCAAAGATGGATGTCTGGTGATATTCTCCGAAAACCAATTACCTTCGTTCAAATGGGTATTTGTTCGAGTAACAGAAACCATTAAGGAAGACGATGGGAATGTACACGAGTAGTTAAACTACTCGACTACTCGAACAAGACTAGTTCCCGAAGCTATCGACGTTTTGTAGTAAAAATCTAGAAAAAAAAAGATTGAAGGTCTACAATCTTTCAAGGTGTGGCTAAGTGTTTTTATTTAGTGGCTTTCTATAATGTTTAGCCGCCGTTCATAGGATTCTCAAAAGTTTTGTAGAAGAAGGAGTAAACATTTAAGTCTATGCCACCGACTTATTCATCCTGATTTTCGGCTGAAAGTGGACTTTCGAAGTGGATAAAACAATTTTGACAGCAATGTTCGTTGATTGTAAAGGTAAATAGTTTAATAATCATTTCAGACTGAAAAATGTTGGTAAAGTTTCTACTCTTTTACAACGGCTACCTGGTTTTGTCTAAGAACCTTAGAAAGGAAAGCAGAGTTCGCCCAAATTGGTCCTCCGAGTGGTTTCGAAACAAACGTGCTACTCATGGCCAAGATTCCTATAAGTACAACCTGATGGTAATACCATATCAATGCATCTATTTCTCTGAATCGTTTTGGCACATTTGGGTTGACCGCAGCAATGATGACATCGCTTTTTATAGCCCAAAGCTATTTTTGACAAAATCACCTCACATTTTCCTATCTTATCACAGAGAATAACGTCAGTCACTTTTTGACATATCTCACTAAAAAAACTCAAGATCACGAAAAAACAGTTGCATGCAATTTATCACATTTTTTTTTATTAAAAACCGTACTCATAGCCTTTTTTTTTAAGCCCATGGATCCTCTGGAGGAATACATTCAGCGTCTGTTGGGTTACTGTTCATGATCATGGCCCAAACATCCCAGAAATTGTTTCCCTTTAGCATTCTATTGACTCGTGGCACGAAACTCTGTTCAATTTTCGCGCTAATCGTTTCGGTGTTCTCATTGATTCCAGACAGGACGACATCCTCGATTTTGTCATTCAAGAAACGATTCCACTTGCCGTTGCCCAAAAGTCCAGTGATGTCGGAGTTGCAGGCACCCAAGGTAACCAAGGCATAGAAATCGGTGATTTTCATCGATCCGATCAGGATTGGAAGTTTGTACCTCAAAGTACCAGAGATGGAAAGGTTCTCCAAGCTGAAGTTAAGATCACCCTGGCCTTCATAACGAACATTAAGTCCTAACTCTTGCAACAGATCCAAGAAGGTGTTGGTGTCGTACTTTCCAGAGAGACTGATCTTGTTGAAGATGAAGTGGAACTTCACCCGACGGGTGATTACATTTAGAGTGAATCTCTGGATTTTAAAGTCATCAAGACCGTCAACACGGAATCGGAGAACGTCATTAAGGGTTCTACAACAAAAAAATGCTTACGAATGGAAAAAAACCCAAAAAGATTCACTCACTCAAGGATTGCGGTGCGCATATTGAATTTAAGCTCTTCCTGACGGTATGGGGCTAGTGGGGGAATGCCGCGAGTTGGCCAACCGCATGGCATCTGCTTTTGAAGTTTACGAAGTTGATGACGAACTTCCCACGAAAGGATGAACTGGGGATCCACTAGAAAACCAAATCAAAATTGAGTTTCTGGAAACTAGACTGGACTCAGTCTAACTCACCACCAATGGAACCGTCCTTCTGAACAAGATCGATTTCATTGTTGTCGACATCAGCGAAGGCAACTGCCGCTAAGGCAAACAAGACCAGAATGAACTTCATGTTTAGCTCTGAAACTACTGTCTACCGGCGGCAGGGTTGGGCTTTTATAGAAGCACCCATTTCAACTGAACATTTGTTTAATTATCGCGGATTATCTTCAAGAGCTCGGAGGCTTCTTATCAGTCTATTTTCGACCAATAATTTGCGAGTTAAATTTGCAGGTGGCCCGATAGATATCTACCGCCTTATCACCGTCCGATCATAATAAATCAAACACGTTGGCTAATTCAATTTTCAATTTATTATTTCAATCACGACACCAATCAAGCCCACGGATCCGGTGGAGGAATGCATGCATGGAGGAATTGCATGGGCTGGGTCCTGATGGTATCATTGCGATCAAATCCCACATATTTTTTCCCTTTAAGCTATTGTTGACGGTGGGCACAACAGCCTCTTCAATTCTATCACTTATGGCAGCTTGATTGTCATTTATTGATGACACAACAAGATCCTCAATCTGGTCATTGATGTACCTGTTGGCTTTTGCCGTTGGAGCCAGTCCGGTGATGTTGGATTTGCAGCTACCCAAGGCCACTACAGCATTGAACTTGTAAATCTTTGAGCTGCCGAAGATCAGTGGTATCTTGAATTTGAAGGAGCCCTTGATGGACAAGTTGAGCAGGCTAAAGTCAAGGTCTCCCTTCCCTTCGTAACGAACAGTCAGTCCCAGCTCGTTCATCAAATCCACAAAGGTGTCGGTATTGAATCCAGATGTTGCTCGGATTTTCTTGAAGATGAAGTGGAACTTGACCTTCTTGTACGTGTAGCTGACGCTAAGTTTTTTAATTTTCATGTCATCCAAACCATCCACTCGAAGGCGTAACATCTGGGTGAGGGTTCTAACAACACAATTTGGAAATCTATTAAGCACTCTGTAACACAACACTCAACTCAAGCTTATACCTACTTTACAACCGACTTTTCCACGGATAGGTCTAGCTGCTCATTGCGATATGGTGCCAAGGGGGGGATTCCTCGATCCGGCCAGCCACAAGGCAACTGCTCTAGCATCTCCTTCAGGGCCTTTTTAGCTACAGACGACAAAATCAAGCCACGAAATGACTGAACCTCGTCAGAGCTACCCTCAGATGAAATAACGCTTTGAAAGGTGTCCTCATCTTCAACGCTATCTTCAGCCGAAATCAAGTTTTGAAACGACTCCTCAACTAGCCCTTCTTGGGCGATCACTGCGGTAGCAAAAGCCGCCAAAAATAGAACAACAGTTTGTTTTCTCATCTCGAAAACAAGTACTGGATAATCCCAGCAAGACCCTCCTTTTATAGTAACGCCTGGCGAGGTTACAAGACAATGTGGTAATCTCTTGGAAATTTATCACGAATACAGTAGCCCCTTGTAAATTCCACTATTGAGATGGATTAGAGGCTTTTTCGATAGCGGGTATTACAAAAGCTTACAATTATTACTGTAATTGACGAAGGTTGAAGTAGGCCTGATTGAGTGGCCGGCTTATCGAGAAGACAAATAAACAAGGAAGACGATAAGGTGTGATAACTTCTGAAGAAGAATTGTAAACAATGTTCAATGTGTTGCTGTACGGATTTGTTGTAATAGATTGTATAGTCTTTTTTATATTTTTTTTAAACAACTAAGGAGGTACTAAAGGCTACAACAGCTTAAGCCCTCAGCTTCATGTGTAAAAACAGGTAAATAAGACTTTCATACAAAGAATACAATCCCTGTTAGATAAATCACTAACAATGCAAGGGGTTTTGGACTTGAATTTTCGCAGATGACTTCAAAATCAAGATACTCAAGCTGGTACTGGTCCCACTTTTCCAAACGGAGACTTATGCTATATGAGGCGCCGTGGCTCAAGTGGCTAGTGCGTTCGACTTCGGAGCAAGAGGTTCGAGGTTCGAATCCCAGCCAAAACACCTAAAACTTTTTTCACTGCCCCTACTTTCACGAGCATCTGACAAACATCCGAGAGTACAAGTGTCATGAAAAAACTTCTTCTATTCATGTAAAGAACACAACACGATTGGTTGGTTGTGAGAAACTAGGCCCTAGGTCCCATAGACCTGTTGCTCCGAACTCTTTTTTTTAAGGGTCCTTACAAAGACTATATACCGATTCGAAGGTGTTTCAGCATATAGGACAGTTGTCTGATAAATGGACGGCATGAGTTCGGTTTTCTATGTTTATTGGGAAACGTATCGGTTAGGTGCTGGAGAATAAGAGAATATCGCATTGAGATCCTCAAGGATCCGTCCCTTGGAACCTTTCAAATTAAAGACAGAGAACCACCGCTTTTAGAAAGAACAAACTTCGAATACTACCACGTTTCCATATATAACTCTTTAAGATCTGTGAAAGAATCAAAGATTTGGATTTGGAAAGCAAGGATCTATTTTAAGAAAGTATGGACCTGCTAAGTTTTATCGGATCACACCGGATAAAGAAGGAGAAGTACATGTCTATTTTTTTTTCGATTCAATTCAAATTCTCGAGGACATAAGCGAATCTAAGATTCGTCCATTAGCCGGAACGAAATTGCATCAAGGAGTCAAAATATATTTCAAATCTTTTCAGGACGCACTTCCCCGTAAATTAATTCATTTGATCACCATATACGTATGCCTGCATTGGTTAACATCAGTAGCAGATACGCCTACTTTTGAATTGCTGTCGGAAAATACATTTTCTAAAAGAGCCACCAGAGAGTGTATTTATAAAATAATTGCTGACGTGTAAACCAAGACGTCAAGACCAAAAGATTGTGTTTTTCGTTTTGACTATGTGATCTCCTACTACTCATCAAGTTTGAAAATACAAGGGAGAGGGAAGCTGTAATCTCCTTTTTGGCTTGTCTCCCACTGATCTCCTCTCTGGTACTTCTCCTCCTATTTATGGATTCCAAGGTATTTACTACTCGATTGGCTACAGTTGCAGTACTTGGGCTTGGACAAGTGTCGACAAGATTTAGTTTCGGGTTCATCGTATCTACTACCTTCAGTGGAAGTGGAAGGCTTATACGATAATCACTCCAGTAGTCCACCAAAGTATTAGACATTTTTTCAGATACAATACATTTTAGATACAGAAATTGTTTTCAGATACAGTACATCATTGATCGCTGTTTGAGAACCAATAGTGTCGATCACATTTGGTTTATGAAGAAATGTGCCAGTTTCTGTGGGAAACATTATGGTCCTTCGACCCAAACAATCCCCACATTCGGTGACTTAAATCGTAAAAAGAGTTTTATTTGAAGTTTTCATTCGAATTATAAGATGACCTGTCCACCAACGATAGCCACAACCCGAGAAGAATCCTGCGATTGAATTAAAACTTTCTACCATAAAAATTTCAACCTTTGACGTTACCCTACAACTTTGGTCCGACTTCAAGGGCGTAATCGAAGGTTTGGCATTTAAAAAGTATTTATTTGGCATTTGGAAAAAAAAAACACGCACGTTCTTTGGGAGTCTCATATAGGTATGTCGAATATACGACTTATCCGTCAATCCTCATCAAGTCTTAACCAAGTCCCCCTGGAGAAATGCTATATGTCCCAAAGAATATATACGATTTGAAATTGTTTTAACCTTATTAAACCCAAAGAAAAAACAAGGCGTTTATATGCAAAAGGGCGTTACATACGCCGTGCACTATCCCGTAGACATCATTCGTTACTACACTTGAACGGGGAAGGTAATGCTACGTATGCTCATGCCTACTCTATCAATCTCCACTTCCCCTTATCATAATATAAAATCCTTCAACAGAACTACTCAAGCAAGTAAAACTTATCTACTTAGCTGAGCCTGGATTAGAGGCTTCCACTTCTTCTCAAGCTGGCACACACCAATTGGGTCTCAAACAGCCAAAGCTAATGGTATCATAAGGTATATCCCAGCATTCTTTACCAATAAACTCAGCCTTTCACTTGCTGTAACGACGTTTAGGTCCTACCTGAAGTTACTGCAACACACATTTTCAAATATCTTTTAATCTAAGACTAGTATACGTTTGTAGCACCGCGACTTCATAGAGTTCCTTGTGCTGTAAGCCTGATCTTAGTAATCAAACAACGACTTGCGAAGTAGGTTATCTCTGTGGGAAGTCGGGTGAGGACCGATCAGAAAGAAGGCTTAAACGAGGCATTCAGATGGATGTCTTGGGATATGTTGAAAGCCTCTAATTTAAAGATGTCCTTTTAACTATTTTTTTTTGGAGATTCATGCTATTTGACAACACAGTACATGCTGGGGTCAGAACAAGATGCATACCCAGAATACTGACCACTCATCGGGGTGAGACATAAAATGAACAGAGCTTCGGTACAGTACCATGATACTATCCATAGAAGTTAGACTTTAGGGTCACAATAATAAAAGAAAGGGTTCCTAGGAACTATGGACCAAGTCGATAATTTATTCAATTTGACAACTCGAGACAAAGAAAGTCGAACCACATAAATACGTACTAAGATCTGCTTTCTGTTCCATGCAATCTATAGTAGATAAGCCGCTTACATTTTGTAGATATATCAACCCTATCAGTAAACTGAATCTTAAATCTGAATCTGAAATCATAAGATATGAGGCTCGGGACGTAATCGATTCGGCTGTTGTTCCAGTTCTTTCTTCTCATGGCAACCCAAAATGTTTATCACCTTCACAGAACCACCTGAACAACACTGTTGGAGTACAGAAGATACTAAAGTATGAGGTCACAGACTTCACCACGTCATGAAAGAAAACACTTTGTGGAGGATTTAAATGAAAAGAATAAAAAATATATTTCGCATCACGCAATCGTACTGTTTCTTATGCCCATGGATCTGGTGGTGGGACACAATCGCTGGTTGTGCTCGAACTGAAGATGACATCCCAGATATTGGTACCCTTCAACTGGGCATTCACATTGGGCACCACCAGCTCCTCAATCTTTGCACTAATCGTCTCCTGGTTGCCATTGATACCCCACATGACGGTGTCCTCAATCTCATCGTTAATCAAGCTATTGGCTCTGCCATTCCCTAGTAATCCATTCAGACTGGCAATGCAATTTCCAAGGGTCATTACCGATTGCCACTTGTAGATCCTCACACTGCCTAATATCAATGGCATCTTGTACTTGAATGAGCCGTCAAGGTTCAGATTTTCCAGGATCAACTCAAAGCTTCCGTCGCCCTCAAAGCGGATCGAAATGCCATACTCCTCCATGAGGTTGATGAATGTGTCGGTGGCGTACTTTCCGCTGATCTTAATCTGAGGGAACGTGAAGTTGAACTTCACCTTCTGGCTGAAAGTGTAGCTGATTTTAAGTTTGTTGATCACCATGGCGTCTAGCCCGTCCACGCGGAAGCGGATCAATTTGGTGAGAGTTCTGCAAGGGAAAACGTTAAATACTTTGGCAAACGCACTCAGCATTCGCGCTTACTCAACGACGGATTTTTTAACATCAATGAGCATCTCCTCCCTACGGTAGGGAGCAAGAGGAGGAATACCAGAGTCGGGCCAACCACATGGCATGGTGTCAAGAACGCTTTGTACCTTCTTCTTACCCTCATGGTTCAGAATCCAACCAAGTTTGGCAGGATCTGCGGATCGGTAGGCGTGAATCAAATCGATCGAACTTTGTTTGACAATTATTTACCATCAACTGGGGGCAAGTCCTCCCTGTTGGACTCGAACTTTGGCGAGACTTCATTCTCAGCCACCTCGAGACTTTCGTCAGACTGCAATGCGGACAGATCGAACAAGTGGGCGAAAATCTTTTGACCCAACTCCTTCGGGAAGCGGGGACTGCCGCTCGCCACGGCTACTACAGCCAACAAAATAAACAACTTCTTCATGCTGATCTCTATACTAATCCAAGCCACAGTGCGGCGCGGACCTTTTATAGGAGTTGATAATTAATATTGAGGAATCTCCAGAAACTTATCGTCGATTCGTGGGACTGATATCCTGTTGTTTTCCAACCAATTACCTACTATCGACCCCGGTATCGGACTTATTTTTACCCAGCACCCCCTGGCGTTTCACTTTGTCTCATCTTGGATATTCAAATCGGCCGATCTTATCGCGCTCGCTCACGTCTTTATAGCCCCCATTGAGAGTGGGTTTCGAGAAATCTTTGCCTGATTAGATTCGCAATCTACTTTCGAGTGCGAGTTCACTTTGGTTGCGTCTTTGAAGCACACGGACTCTGACCTTTACGATACCAACTTACACAGACTTTCCGGGATCGTAAATCTTGTAAAACTTGTAAGCTCCAATGCCCGTGCGATAGTCGGGGAACTCAAAACGGATTATCGAAACCTGGTAAAACAAAAAAGATATCACCTCGGCGGGCATAGATAAGGAAATTAATTTAAGGAACGAATTTCTTATTTTTGGACGAGGGAGGTATTTTAAGATATTTTATTGCAGGCTTTCGCCATTCGAAAGATTTACGACGGGACTCGAAATAGTTAACCGTTTTTTTTTCTAATATTTATGATTGCATATAAATATTTGAATTTATTGCGCAAATGTTTAATTGCGGCGCAATCGGCGACTAGAATCAGTACTGATTCATATTTGTCGGAGGCGTCAATGCGAGCCAGATGGCAGCCACAAGCGATTTGATTCGCAAGACAAAGCGAAACCAAAGGCTAGACTGTTTTGAAACACTGCACGGTGATAAGACTGTCTGGATAAACATGTATGTGACTTGTGTTTGGTCATACAAGTATGTATAGGTACACCATCCTGTATCGCAACTTTAGAAAAGTGTGAAGAATTTGTGAAAAAGTGATAGTTGTGTGCGAGAACTATTGAAATCAAATTTCCAAGATTGTAGGAAAGACCTGGTTTGCTAGTTAGAGTCTACAAGTTCACTACACTACACGAGAAACCTGTCCAGTATTTGCATGAGACTCAGTCTACACGTCAAACCAAACAAAATAGATCTGGTACTCAAAATATTCAAACTGGATGGGATGGAGCTGACTCTTTTGAGTCGCTCAAGATACATATCTTAGAATATAACGCTCTCTTCATTTGGAAGCCGTGGCTCAGTGGTTAGTGCGTTGGACTATGGAGCAAGGGGTTCGAGATCGAATCCGAGTCGGGGAACACCTAAAAAGTTTTTCACGGCTCCACCTCTCGCGACCGTCTGACAAACATCCGAGAGTACAACTGTCATGAGAAAGCTTCTCAAATAACAAACTGCCCTTCGGACACGGCATTAAACAGTAGGCCCATTCCATTCGTGTAAAGAATATAACACGCACAACACGAATGGTTGTGAGAAGCTAGGCCCTGGGTCCCATCGACCTGTAGCGCCAAGTATTTATTTATTTTTATTCATTTGGAAGGGAATAGATGGGAAAAAGTGGGGTCTGAAACTAGCAATGATACACTGGTGGCTCTTGTATGGTGGAAGAAACGATAAAGAAGACTAGACGGGGAACGTTGGCCAAGGTACGAAGAACAACCTACATTCCCTCTACCGATGGTCTGCCCACTATACCCATGACAGCACTTTAGACGTATCTGGGGCGTAATAGTGCGCTTAGGCTAACTAACGAAAGACTGTTGAAGCCCAACAATGTGGGATATAGCTCCATTCTTAGGATATGACTTACCTACATCACTGATGAATCGGATGAGGTCGTTGTTACCCTGAACTCCAATACACCATATGAAGTAATATAGCCGGAAAGGGACGATTGCCAGAAGAAAGTCTTTTCGCTACAAACCGAGTTTGCAATATACCCGGAGGGTATCAAGACCAGTAAAAGGCTCAGGTATATACTCCTAGACCTAGACCTAGAACTGCAAGCGGTCCTGAGATTTCCAGACACATGCAGTGTGCTCCAAGCAGAGGTTCTAGCTGTCCTCAAAGCTGTGGAATTACTAGAGATAAAATTATTGTTTTACATGCATATTTACATTGATCGTCAGGCTGCGTTTAAGTCATTAGAATCCAAAATCATCAGTCAGGTATTGCCGAACAATGCTCAGGGCATTATATACGCAGAACCATGTCAGGTTAATGTGGGTTCAATTTAGGAGGAGGTGCGATGTAGAGAGGAGAAAATCTGGTAGCGGTTACCCATGGCGGTAGGGATTATGTTTAGCCATTGCTTATTGAAGAGGCATACCATGATATTAGTGACTTTCAAGTCTCGGATGACATCATGCATTTACTCTGTGAATGTCACGACAAAGTTTGAAGTATTTTTTTTTTTAATCAAGAGAAAGTTGGGTCTGGGAACCAAACCATGGAAGAGATGGCTTCGGTTTAGCTGCGTTACCATAATGGTTTACCAGAGATCGTGATGGTCCCTCTATGGTGCATGGTGCCTTATGATAAACTCATAACCCTACCCTACCTACCTACCTAACCAGTTTTATGGATTTTCAGTAGAATGTCATTTTCCAAATTATTCATTGAGTCATCACCAATGATGCTGACTTGAGTTAGATCTTCCAGGCAAATGCGCTAAGTACCTCATTCCTTTATGGCATCACCCAACGCATGTCCTTAGAACTGTGAGTACAAACGATTTATAGATGAGTACTGTCTCCATCCATAAGGCAAACAGAAATGACTCTGGGAGTCGAAATATTCTCAAACTTCCAAGACTGAGTATCAAGCACGATAGACTTTCAGAGACGGACATCTATGACCGAGATACCTCGAATGACTCTTCCTAATAAGATACTGTCATATCTGCATGACGAAATACAAACCACTTTCTTGAGAATCGAGACAATAAGACAGGCATGAATGAGTACCAAGCACAAATGATGGGAGAGAATGGATAAAATATCTCATAGAAGGTGGGATATTCTTAAGTGCCTAGCATAATTGATTTTCAGGCACAACATTTTTTAGGATGAAAAGTAAGGTTTGGGCTCAGACTCAAAGTCATAGGACAGTCCTAGAATCAAAAGTAGGTAGGTATCTATTTTACAAACTCCTTATGGTCGTATTTCAGGTGAAAATGATAACTTAATTGAGACTAGGAGTTCCCGATAGAAACGGTTACCATGCAACAGAAATATGAATTGTTTCAGTTGTGGAAGGCAGTGACCCAGAGGGAAACAGAAAGCATGACAATAGGTTGGGATTCGAACCGGATTCGAACCGATCATTGCGTACTTGAAACAATGGTACCAGCCAAAGGAGGGCTATTGCACCATATATAGGTATAAAAGCAGAAAAAAACTCCTATAGCTAGTGATAGGAGATGACTTGGTATGGTAGATGTACCAGCTCATCTGTGAGATAAGTACGATGGAACTTAAAGACTATACGTCCAACCAATCCTCGCCTACAAGATGCTGTCCAGCAAAATGCTGAAACGAAGAATTCCAATTCGATATGTCCAATCTGCGTTGTGACATCTTCTACAAATCAGTATCACTCGTTGTCATCATCCCAGTCCTGCTGTATGACGCGTTGTCAAAATCGAATGATAGTGTCCTTGGTTCTACGTAGATATATAGACGTTACGCTATACCGCGACATCAACTTGGTCGAAAAGATACGTATAAGTCGACTGGAATGTGTAGAGATACTTCTTATAGCCTCGCGTACGCTACTCGAGACAACTTGTTAATTGAGGTTTTAGTTCACCACGAGTATCTGGAAGATGAATTCGGCAAGGAAGGAAGCATCTTATTTGTGAAATAGAAGGATAAATCATTACGAAGGCAAGATATTCGAGTAGAAACGCTAACGTACGATCAAAATTAGAAACAAAGAAAGGAGTATCGCAGGAAATCATGTTCGAAACTTCCACAGATGCGTCGATAATGTCCGCCCCACCACCTGGGCAGAATCCCAAAATAGTTTCTGCTGCAAAAACAAAGCAAAAGCGTCAACCAATACAATTTACGATCAAATCAGCTCCTAATCCGACTGATAAATCAACAACCGCTGATAAGGTATATCAAGTATTCTCTATAAAAGCTCCACAGTGACCACCCAGACAGTTAGTATTGCTAGCGCCTACGTAGAAAGCAATTTCAAGAAATGAAACTTTTAGTCGTACTTTTGGCAATTTTTGCCGTCGCTTCCGGTGGACAAGTTCTCACTCGCGATGGTAAGTAACAGACAATGGATATGTCCTTTGCGAATTCGTAAAACTCCTTCTTTCAGGTTCGTCCCGCAGCGCTGCCAGCAAAATTGTCGACGGTATTGAGGGCATGAGGGACCAAATGCCGTGTGGATTTGAAAAAATGAACATTCCCCCACTAGCTCCATTGAAAATCGAACACAAGCAGCTCAACATCGTAGGTGAGACCGTAAGGTGAGTGTCGATGCCCCTGCTACAAGGTCAGGCTTACGAATTTTGTTCCACCAACAGTGTCGACGGAGAAGTTAACAAGGCACGTATATATGGCCTCAACGAATTCGAAATCGACGATATGCGTGTGAACGTCATCACCAGCAGGGTCACCTTTGCTTTCTCTTGGGAACAAATCACCGTCAAGGGTTTGTACGATTTGGCAGCTCTTCTCAAGTCCTACGGCCTTACCGTCAACATCAAGGGAGCAGGCGATCTATTCGTATCAGTAAAGGACATCAAGGTTCAAGGTTCGATTAAGTACTCGTTGGGATTAATCTCGCAACAGATTAAGCTGAAGGAGGTTAAGATTGTCGTGACCCTTGGCGATGTGGACTCACAGATTGAGGGAATCATGGGCCAGGGATTCGTCAACCGCAAACTAAACGAAATCATCGAAGAGGCTATTCTCTTGAGTATCAACGATAATCAGGAATCCATAACCCAAGTCATTGAGGATGCAGTATTGACACCAGTAAACACTGCCGTTGACGGTATGAGTTTGACCGATTTGATTGCTGCCGTCGGTGGCGATGGTACTGAGAAACCACTGTGCATTCCTCCACCAATCGATGACTGAAGATCTTGTGTGATACAATTAAATAAAATTGCTTTTTTCCTATAAATCAAACTTGATGTGGTTGTTTTTCATTAGGCGATTAGGTCTGAATCGGTATCAAATGCAACAAAACATTATTGACGATCGTAAAAACCCTCGATAACACTCGTAATGGTTTTATCAGCCGCCGTGCGATCGCCAATTAATCGCAGTAATCGAAATAAATACGGTAGCTGGTTATCGCCATAAATACCAAAGAATAGATCGCGCCATGATCAGATATACATATAAGTTTCGTGGCTTTCTCAGGGTCAGGCATGAACGTTGTTTAGTGGAAACTAGGTTAGTTGAACAACTAGTCCATCAGTTAAGCCCTTTGCTTGATGCTTACGTATCTCTTAGCAGACATTGGAGATATAAAATCGGCTCTGAAGCTAGTTTTTAAGACTTAACGCATTGTTTGGGTAGAGTTTCTAAGACCCGACAAGTCAAATTTTTATTCCTTAGTTAATTTGTCAAAAATGATTTTAAAAAATGCCAGATCTTCACATTCACTTTTTAAAATGTGAAATTTTCTCAATGACATCCCTGCGTTGGCTTGTTTTGACGATGGCAGACAAGTTCCGTTTTTTGCGAGGAGGAGCTTAGATTAAATGTGCAGATAAGCCAGAGTTGAGAAAATAGACTTCTTTGTGGAGAAACGTGATGCTTGCTACGATTTCTGCGCGACTAGTACTTCAGCTGAAATCGTGTACAGTCGGAGCAACAAAAATTGCTCGACGAATTGTGGGGTTGCATGAAATTTATTGGCAACGGGAGGGAGATAAAGTAGACGGAATCAAATTTGGGTATTTTTGGTTAGATTGACAAGTAAGACTTTGATTAAACGAAAGTTACCTACTTACTCAGTGAATGAAAGTGGATTGATTAGGAGGTGTGGCTAAGTTTTGTTTATATTCCTTAGTTTCGTGGAGTGCATTGGTATGGGAGACCTACTGTTCTTCATGATGGCCTGGTGCACGAAAATCGATTTATGTAGAATTTCTGGTGAAAATCCAATATTTGAGGGTTTTAAGAGCCCGCTCATTGCTTCCTGTGAGGGTTCATGGAGACCAAGACGGTGGAATGTTGTTTGAAGAAACAAAAAATTGTCAAGGAGTGAACAGAACTGGCATCGGACCACTTCTAGAAGAGCTAAACCTCCGTAGCAGCTTGGCTATTCAATTTCTATTGATGCAGGTTTACTTTTCGACCTTATTCCGAGTAGCAATAGATGCGAGGAGTCTTGAACATATTCAGAGAAGCTTATTAAAAATGCAAGAAACTGTGAGAATCTTTGGCTTATAAAAAACCTGAAGTGAACCCACCCTGTCTTCATCGATTTCAGGGCAGCCTGTCATATACACACATCTGTGGAGACGAGCTATATAGAGCCATGTCTAACTTTGGCATCTCTGACAAACTCGTTCGCCTATGCAGGATGACGATGGAGAACGGTCGCTGCTACATTTAAGTCGATAACGAACTTACTTAGACCTTTTATGTCAAATAAGGACTAAGACAAGCCGACACGCAGCCATGCGATTCGTACTTTACAGAATTGTGCGGAACTCACAGGTCAACACTGGAGGCACAATCTTTCAAAAGTGTGTACAGCTACTAGTGCATGCCGACGATATTGACAATTTTGCCAGAACACAGCGGGCTGTCACTGGTGCATTCGCTAGTACTGTAACAGAAGCTGCAAAAATGGGATTTAGTTATAAGTATGTATATCCTGTCAACAAGAAGGGACACACAATATAGGCGAATCGGACAGAACGTCAATATTGAAAGCTATAACTTTAAGCTAGTAAGGGGCTCTGTTTACCTCGGCTCTGCTGTAAATTCTGACAATGACATCTCAGCAGAAATTAAACGAAGAATAACTCTTGCCAAACGTTGTTTCTTTGAGCTGAGAAGGCAATTGAGTATAGAGACCTATCTCGAGTAACTAAGGAGATTCTGTATAAGACACTTATAATCCCAATGCTGCTCTATGGCGCTGGCGCCTGGGCATGATGAACATATCCGACATTCAACTACGGGCCCTACATGTTAAAGGTTGGTAAGGATATGGTATGATTCGATAGAATGCCGTGGGGTTAACTGAAGAATGATTCTACGATTTTCTGAACAGAGTCTGTGACCTGGGAACAACATCAAAAGTGTTCTCAGCAACCTCTCCAAATTCTGACATCTAAAAACCGAACATCTAGGAAGCATTCACCCACATCACCCACACACTGTTAAATGCCAGAGCCTGTAGACAGTATTTTGGGAAGAGGGTTTTAGAATGACTCTGACAGCCACAGCTTATCATTCGCTGTGACACCCCGTCATTATGAGTCCGTGATATGATGTCAAGCAAGGAAACGCCTAAAAAAGAATAAAGGGTCAATGAAATCAAGAACACGTGAAAGAAAGAGGTGTGGTAAATGATCCATGTTTGGTAAGTTCTACTGACTAGCCCCATATCAACGATAGACCAAACGAATACGACACGATGCACTCCTAATAAACCACCTGCAGATGATATTTACTGCGGTACTGAGGCAAGAAAATATTAGACGATGTGAAACTCCTTTGGATTCCAGTACACAACGGTTTTGGAGGGAAGAAACTGACTTACGATTTAGCAAGAAAGTGTTCAAACAGAACTTGACAATGGTCGTCATCTCTGTTCTACCAGTGTAAATCAAAGCTTTGCGAGACTACATAGCTAATGTCCAGCCTTCAGAAATCTTCGCTTAGCTATCTTAAAGCTGCAAATCCTGTTTATGTTATTCTTCTTTCACCTACCTATGCAAGGAGATGATCGATGAAGGAAGTGTCACCTACATATGTTGACAGCTATAACTTGGAGATGTATAAGCCATCCTTTACCAACGATACTTTGGCTGATACGAGCAACAGTGATCCTATTAAAAACTTCTGACCTGTAGGGCGACAGTAATGTTCCACAACATGTCAGCCCTGCTAGTCTTAATCTAGAAAGAACAACATAACGACACGTAATCCAAAATAAGCATGATGAATGCCAACCGAAATTCAAGGCTCACGGCCTCAAGACGTCAAGGAAGACTGAATTTTCGGTTCAAGGTTTTGCAATCGCGATGGATAGTAGTGGTAGTATAAAGAGCCACATAAAGTAAAGAATAATCCTCTTACTGGTTCCAAATTACTTGGACAAGAATACGAAGAACGAATTTAGCGATTTTGCAGTCCAACCGATTCTAAGCTTTTGCATTGTAGGCGTGACAGATACATATCGTTGCATCCTGTCCCTACTTCCGTCAACGTGCTTATGGACGTTCAATGCTTTGCATAATTTCAAAAGTTACAGTGGACGGCTCTATAAATTAGGACCAACTTGAACCACACATAGACGGTTAGTCATTCAGCCGGGTTTAGTTCGGCTTAAGATCGTTCGTCTGCTCAACTTTCCTTAAAAGAAAATACTGCCTTGATATTATGGCTGAAGTTTGCAATGAATGAAACGCTGTTAGGTGGTCTGTTTTCGTCGCTAATTTCATGTGCTTTTCAGAATTTGGATGTATTCAGGTACAGATGTTTTGCACAGAAGACGCTATGAGCTAAGTATGCATAGAAATGCTTGCAGTGTAGTTCAGTCTCCGTTTGCAGTGCCTCATCGCAAACAAAAATACCCTCTGATCTAAATCACTTGATTCAAACGAAAGTCTAGTCAAAACAATGATCCAATCCACCAACTGTTGTTAAGCAAATACTTGCAACACACTTGTGTGTCTACCGTCCATTTGTCGCTCTAATGAATTTCTCATCCTCCTTAAATATTCATTAAACCCAAACGACATCGAATGAAAAATTCAAATTCACTCAGCTCGACTTCCTCATACAGATTCAACCCTTTGTCCCGCAGCGCAGGTGGCAGAGTCGCCCCCCATTTTTCCTGAAAACCACTTTACTTAGCCATGCATCAATTAAAAATGATTTCAAATATTTATTTGCTTAAGCTCACACTTTCGAATGACAAAAGGGACTAGAACCAGGATTCACCACATCAATTTGAAACCCATCTCAGCGAGCGTGTGTGTGCGAGAAGGTTATGCAAATGCTAAACCCTCATGGACGCTGTGCTCCCACTTTGATCGGCAATTCAATGTTTTTAATTGACCTCCAACCTCCTGACATGAAAGTAATAAAAAGTCCTGGAGGAAATGGACTTTTAAATGGTGTTCGATGGGATTCGAACATTTTTCAAAGTTTCCAACTGCAGTGTGGGTGAATGGAAGTGGAAGACTGTCGGAGATTAGATGTTTTCAGAGCAAGATGGTGGATTAAATTCCTTTGAACCAGAGGTGGGATGTTTGCTGAGGGTTGATTAAAAAAAACTCGTACTCGTACCGAAATGCAGGCGAATCGTGTGGGACTAAGGAGTTTTAAAGGACCTTAAAACTGTGGAAATTTTGGGTGAGTTCCTGCAAGGGGACTGGAAATCGATAAACTTGTTCAAGTTTGCTTTCATAGGGGGAAGCTTTTGCAGGATGTTGCAATTTGTAACTGGGGTCCGACCCGACGCGTACTTCAAAGGATGAAGGGACTTGCCGCAAAAATTGTGCTGCGACAAGTTTCAAAACTAAACTGGGACTCTACAGGCCACAGATCGATTAAATTCGAATGAAATCAGAATCTCTCCTAGAACTGACCACTCTGACCCACTCATGACACACATTCAATAAGGCATCACAACCCTTACATCTCCAGTGAACAATCGTTGCCACGATTCCCTCAGTTTAAGGCAGAACGTCAGCATCCGAGAAATATAGTGGTGTCTTCGAAATGGAACTCACCGCTAAGATCAGGTTCAGAGCTCGACTAATCACGACAGACAAGTGTACACATGTCGCTTTTGACCGATAGATGTCACTAATCGAAACACTCCTTGATCCGTCATTATGATGCCACACAAGACTTAGAGGACTTACAGCAGGACGAAATGTGCAGTAATCAAGTTGCCTATGCATGTGAGCATACTTTTGCTAGTAAACTCTTGGAGAGTCACTCTCGGAGAGCTGTCTAGTTGAGAGGAATATTTTCGAGATTTTCATATTCCGAGTTCTGTGGTAGAATTTCGAGAGAATTTCCGGGAGAACTCTCCTCACCGTGTCTATATGTCGGGCATAGTGAATGTGGCACTGATCTTGAAAAAATTAAAAAATGAGATCCTGGGTTAGATCATCGAATTCGGTGGGTTTTCTCGCCTCGAGTATAGGAGCTTGCATAGTTGCAGGACTGACTCATTAGACGTATGAAGCGAAACTTGATGGCAATGGAGCTAAAATCATGAGCGACACCATGCAAACGCCGGCTTCTGTATAACACATTTGTTAGTAGGACTTATACATGTGTTTACAGATTCGGATGAGCTTACTTGGATACGTGGAAGGTAGTAAGGCAACTATACTTAGAGAACTCCAGCTTCAAATGGTAACAGAAACCTAAGAGAAAGCAATGGACCTCGAACCGCACCCCAGGATGAGAATAGGATCGTAAGAGGGAAAAGAAGTCGTTTCGGTGGATGAGAAACAACATCTATTTGATCGTTTGACTGGGTTTGAAGCTATGCTTCCCGACCAACATTTTGCACTGCGCCTCGGATGAGGGTAAGTAGGTCTAGCCAACAGGTCAGAACAGATCACGGCATAGTGGGTGAAGTAAATTCAAAATCTCAGTATCGTGCATTGGTATCGACATCAGCTAATTACATCCATAATTGGGGCGATGAAATTGAAGGCGGAAGAGTGGTACAGATCTAAAGTTTGGGTTTGGGTTAAAGGAGATCATTTGGAGCGGAGTGCAGCAATCAATATTTCCTGTTAGTAGCTGATGATCAAAAAATATGTCATCTACTGCTCGACGTTCTTCAAACGATCCTCTCTCATTGGCGTAGAGGAAACGGGATGAATTGGCAATGAAGAGCTTCAATCCGGAGAGAAAAGGGGCCCACACTTAGGTAGCGAATTCAAAAATAGGTCTGACAAAAGTGATGTAAAGGGATTTCGTGACGTAGGGGCCACAGAATTCCATAGACTAGCGTTTTACGAAAGCGGACATTGATTGATCCTTGTAATGAGCTAGTCTTTGTCACAGACAGCACGCCTAGTAGGGAGGTCGTCATTCATGAAATAAAATCGAGGGACTAATGGAAGAGTTTTACGGGAATATAGTATGCCACAGCCTGACATTTATTAACGTTGAGCTGAATCAAATTTTTAGGGCACCATGTTGGAAAAGTTATTCAGGACAACTTGTAAAGGGTGAGAGTCCGCTTGAGTTGTTATTTGTGTGAAGATTTTCATCTCTGGAGATATTTGAGTTTTAAATGATCCAGTAAACGTCATTATTTGGAAATATGAAAATCAACGGACCCAGGTGGGTACCTTGAGGGACTTCGGAGGTGGCTGTAATAGAGTCAGATACAGAGGATCTAAAAAGGTCATTGTATTGTCGTGGTTCGAGGTACTATTTGATCCCAAATAATAAATTGCACTTGAAAGTCAGTTTTAAGCTTGAAAAGCACTGGAAAGAGACAACTTTTATGGAAGGCTTTGCTGAAGTCGGCGGGAATTAGGGTGACTTTTTTATTCTCTTCCAATGGGCAGAGATTAGTCGAAACGGATTCTCTTTGGTTTGTAGTGCTAACCTTTCTTTCAAAGTCAAGCTGCTAAGGAGAAAAGAAGGACTTACAGTGGAAAAACATTGTACCGTCGATGATACTTTTAAAGATTTTGGTTACGTAGGAGAGTTGAGCGATTGGTCTGTAGTTCCAGAGTTAATTTTTGTGTTTTTTTTTCTTATGAGGAACTTTTGGAATCTACCCTGTGACACTTAAAGTTTAAAGAGTTCAGTAGGAGGTTAGGCTGAGTATAAGTAGTAATAACAGCAACAGCTGTATTACTTGATATTAGGAGAGTTTGTTAGAACACAAAGGGTAACAATTCTGATAGATAAGTTGTCATAGGCTAGAAAGTAAGGTATCGGCTTTAGACTTGAGAAAACTTGCAAGACTCATAGGTTGCATTGCAATCCGCTCGATCTAAGATATTTTTAGTACGAAAAACGAACAACTTTCCATCACCTTCTAATCATTTGTTTATTTTAAAAGCTGATAGGGTATTATTAACCAAACAAATTGTTTTGCATCATCACTGCGCAAAATGGCAGATGGTTTTGTCAAATTTCAACTGTTACTGTTGGCGATACCAATCTCTTCACTATCGCACCGATTTCCATTGCTATACACGTTACGATTTTTTCTTTCAAATTAAAACATTCAAAACAGGATATCTTATCTGATCCGGTGATATTACTTCCAATCCAATTGGGCTGCGAGTTATGCAAGAACAGCGACCAATCGTGTTGCTAATTATCACAGCGAAAAACCCAATCCTAGTTAATCCGCTTTCCAATGGGGGGTCGTACAGCACCCCAATCCTCTAGATAGCACAACTATAAGTGATAAGGAAAATCTATTTTCGCTTTTTAATTGTCTTGTCCCAGCTATTGTCACTTGGTGATGGGTTAATCCCCGCATTATTGAATATCGAAAAACACTTCAAACTTAGAAGCAGTGTCATCCGCCGCTGGTCGACAGATGTTTCCTTCGACTTGCAGGTGTGTCCACTTGAAGCGAGCACGTGAAATGCTTCAGCAAAAAAGAAATAAATCAGAGGAGATTTTAATCGAAATTCAATTAGCAATTTCCACAAGTGTGCTTTGTCAACATTTCAATTGCACGGACACAATCTGTGACTGTGCGTATCGCCATCAGGCCACTTCGGAACGTCGTGTCTGAGGTGATTTGCTTTTATCTGGTTGGGCTTGTACGCGAATTCAAATATGACATTGGCATGACAATTGACAACAAGGACAATCTGTTGATAATACATTGATCCTTAAGGCAGGGTGTGAGGGACATATTTCCTATTCCCAAACAATAAGTTGGAAGAAAAAAATGTATGAAAACAGCAAGAGAATTGTATACTTGTATACCAGTAACGTAGGGAGGAAATCCACACTTAGTATGTTCAACAACCAGTGAAACAGAATGTGCTTTCTTAAAGGGAAATTATTTATCCCAACCATGTCCCAGGGAAAACTTTCAAAAGCTATACTGCTGTTCTTGTGCATAGACTAAATGAGTTGTGTACAGACTATCGACTGGCGTCTTTACGTCTTTGCTCAACTTTGTAAGTCCTATGTTGTTTGTCATAGATATCTTGTGGAAAAAAATATTGAACAATCGGGAATGAAATGAACGATTTAAATATGTATAGATATGTGTGACCATAGTTGGGAAAATGTAACTAAAAACGTTACCAGTCGAACGAGAACCGTAGACCGTCTCTGAAAAATCCGATTCGTTCCTGATTTTTAAGAGGAGATCCTTAACTAAAATTCCAGACAAAAATGAATGTGAAATTCTCTCAAAAATTCATTACAAATCGATAGAGCCAGTCCATTAAGTGGTTAGATCAGTCTGTCTCTGGTTGGGGAGTGTCTCAACATATTTTAGGACGAATATTCCGAAGTTGCCGGAACACACGCTCTGACTTTTCTGCCCGCCAATAGAGAAAAAGGGGGACTTAGTAGGTAGTTATTTCGTACAAAATTAATTGTTAAAAGGGTAGTTCAACTGGGAACATTAAACCCGCAGACTTATTTAATGGAACGAACTCGTAAGGGTTAAAGTATAACTTTGAAACGTCATTTCATAGTGGGAGAGTCATAGCCAAGAGTGGGAGGACTGCTTTTACACTCAAAGTTCCTTTAATACAGAGGAGCATGAAAGAATGGAATCATTGATGGTGTCTCTGACACTTCAGTCAGATCAGATACTGAAGAGTGTGAAGGGATTTCAAAGAGGAGATTGATATAGGCCCTAACCAAGAACTTACGAATCTGGCCCTGCAGTTTGATGATACCACGTTGTGCCAACTACTTTATAATGAAAAATAACCTCTAGTTGTATAGAAACGGTAAGCTTCCTAGAAGGATTACTTCCCTGTTGATGATCTAAAGTTGAAATTCTCAGGCCCTTAACAAAGGTTAAGACATACGATTAGACGGGCTACTGTATAGGAAGGCTAGCAATGTGATGTCTAAGACCGACCTAACTAAAAACTAGTGAGATTCACGAACGAATACTTTCTTAGGGATTCTTTTCACACAGCCACCATAGCGTTTGAAGGAGAGTTCATCAACCCAAGCATACTGAGCGGTGATAAAAAGACGGCTCAGTTGAAAGAACATAGTTTTTTAAAGAAAAAAATAGGGAGTTGCTTTGCAAATGTGACACTTTCGTGTTCTACCATATGAGGACTGAAAATTTAGATTTTCACCTTGCATAGATAAGGGAAAGGAACACAGTGAAGGGGTAAACCCTTTCTGTCGAGACATACATAGATGAAATGAATATATCGACTTCAAGACCATTTAACAAGGACACCCACTGAACAGTGCTACATTATTGTCATATCAGTCATCGGAAGACTGGCTATCAATGCCTGCTAATTTTATAAACTATGAGCGTCTAGCAATCCTGTGTAGTTCTACGATCATTTAAGACACCTTAATGGAGACTACCAGACCACTGACCATACATTGCAGCTAAAAAGTGTTTTTTTTTCACATAAAGGATGTTTTCAGACTAATTCGAGTACAAACATGCATATCTCACAGAGAAGAGAAAACCCCAGAGGTCCAGATCGATACTCACAACCTTCTTTTGATTTTAAGTGGCATTTACAGAGATGAACTATACAGAATCATCTTTTGTTTTGTCGATGGAGAACGCTCGCAGCTTCATAAACGTTGTAAACAATCTTGCCAAGACCTTTGATGTTAAGAAAGGATTTAGACAAGAGGATGATGCACCCTCATTTGGTTTTTTCAACATTATACTTGCGACAATTGTGCGAAAATCGCAAGCCAAGACCAGAGGCACCATTTTCCAAAACTTTGTCGAAAATCTCAGCAAGAAGAGACACGCAGTCACAGACTCTGTCTATAGCGATAAACTCTGACAAAAACCTAAATCAGAAATTACTTGCCAGTCATCGTTCCTTTGCTCGAAGAAGGTAATTAATGATAAGGCCTTGCCAACACCCATCAGTCCTATTCTAAAGGGCAGAAGATTTTCGGACCCGTTTGCTATGACGACGAGCCTTGGAGGATGAGATTCAAGAGGGAACTCTACAATATGTACAACGACATGGAACTCTTAAGAAAGGTACGCAGAAGTCGTCTAAGATAACTGGCACTCGTGTGGATTCAACTTGAAGTAGGTAAGTAATTGAAGCCCAAATCTACTCCGAACTGTAATGGTACCTAAGTAAGTACATATGTAAGTAAGCGAAGGAATCTTAATATTACTCAGGAAAACCGTTCAAAATAGAGATCATAGAAGATATAGGAAATCAAGATTGGAATCAGTGTCACTGATTTTAAATGCAGCAGCGGAATGCATGCTCTTCGAAACAGTAAACAAAACCTAGTCATCGAATGGCATGGAATGGTAGATGCATTTAAGGGACATCAGGTAGAGAGTGTGATAGGAAGAGAATACGCATCCAGTTAGTAAAGAAATCATCCCTGCTTCTAGTTTTAAAAAAGATTGACTCGGCTATCAAAAAATTGAAGAAGAACAAAGCCCCCAGCTGTAATGCAGACTATTTCAAACAACGTGGTGCTGATTTTGTAGGTTGCATCAGCCAAATAATCACCCACGTATGGGCGGATAAAGCCATGCCCAAAGGCTGGACTATATGCTCTAAATGACATATTTTCAAGAAAGGCGATCCCATATTTTATAAGAACTATCGAGACATATCCCTGCTTAATGTCACATATAAGATCCTGTCCAGTGTATTGTGTGTACTTCTGCAGCCTTTCTGGAACACTGTAGCTTTCGACTTGAACGATCGACGATTTACAAATTTTCACTCCATAGCAAATCCTGGAATGACCGACTAATTTCTCACCATCTCCTCATTAATTTTAAAGCCGGATATGATAGCATTGATCGTCCTCAGCTCAACAAGATTTGCAAAAAGTGGGTTTAAAACTCCTGATCTTGGCAGTTCTACTATGTGAAGTCAAGTGCTGGGCGTTAAGAATGAAAGCAGAGCAGCAGCACTTAGGAGAGGTAAAATCTTCTTCGATAATTGGAGGCCGAATGGAAGAGACGATACAATCCCGAACTCCATGAGCCGTACCAAGATGTGGATGTAGTCTAAAATCCCAAAACACGTCGACTGCACTAGTAGCTCGTCAACATCGGGCAAATGGACAATATTGTTTCAGCAAAGAGGACCTTACAGTCACAGCGTACAATTTCGAGAAGACAAGGAAGACCGATCCTCTGTTTTAAGATTAAAGGCAGAGCTTTTTGTCTGGACAACTGGAAGGAGCTTGCACGGGATCGAAGGTTATGGGAGATAGTTTGTCTCGAAAGAATTCTTAGAATCAGTTCTTAGGGAAGATCGACGGAAGATGCTCTAATTCGTTCCTTATTGAGTTAAATATTCTCTCAAAGATCAGAGAGAACTCAAATCTGTTTAATTCATTCCTAGCCAAGCCCATTGCTGTAGAAAAAGATTCCAAGGCAATGCCCATATTTTACAATCAATTAACCTTCCCGTCCGGCTTACGCATCGCAAATCTCTAATTCGTTTTCCATTGTACTCCGCCCTTTGTGGTGCTTCACCCTCAATAAAACAGCATTTAAGAATCAGAAGACCCAACAAAAAACCCGCCAATGTTACGAGTTCAGCAAAATGACACAAACCATTCCTCGGCACTATTAATAAACATATTACAGCACTTTACTCCGCCAGTCATCCTCCCTCTCTCCACACGAAAAGACTTATGACTCCTTTGTCTTTTTTTCGAATTTTTTTGCGAACATTCTCTGCCACTAACGCGGAGTTTCTCTGAAACTGTCCAGAGCCACTCACACACACATGCACCCAGGAGCACAGAAGGACAGACATTCCGAAGAGGAAAAGTCTTAAAAACAACACAACCATGTTTTGTCTGCAATGAAGGAGGAAATTCCTTCCGCGTGGTGCTCATGAATAAAACAAGAAAAAGTTTCCTTTTTTTTTGTGATTTTTTTCGGAGAAAGTTGCCCATGGTCATCCTTCGGTTGGGTCGTCATCGTCGTCTCAATTTCCGAAGAAGGATAATATTATAAGCAGCGTCAAGCGCAAAACGGAAACAGACTGCCGTTAAAGAAGGAAAATAATAATCCTCTCTGTCAATGCATTTTTCATAAGGACTCTGCCACATGAGAAGGACGAAGCTGATGGGGTGGTGTGCGCTAATGTTCGGAATAAATACATACATTTTTTTTTCGACAAGTTTGTGTGCCTGGGATATGCTCATGGACTCATGTGGATTAAGGTAAGGAATTTCTGGTATCCCAACTGCGGACTGTGAGGAGCAAAGGGAATGAATCTTTTGAAATTATCCTGATTTCGTTCGGGATTTGTTGATAGATGTGGAGTTCCTTGGAGTTTCGACACGTTGCAGTCGAATGGTATAAGTGATGTCTGAAAGGTAAAGATACGTTGGGGGATTCGCTAATAGTAGTCGACGTGGTGCAGTCCTTTCAAAGTGTTTTTGGAAAAAAATTGCTCTAGAATTAGGATCTGAATATCAAAATCTTGTCAGAGGCACGCCTCCGAACACTGCAGTAAAACCTTATGACAGAACAGCCAGTACATGCACAAGAGTCACCCTCTGCCCAGCCTGGTCGTAGACGTAGGAAATATCAACTGGTCTATTGGCCCAGATGATATCCTCTCCACGATGCTTCAAAGCAACAAGGAGTACATAGGTATGTCCGTGACTAGCGAATATCTTTCGTGGGTGTCTTAACTGCTCAAACATTCCTCGAGTCTGGCGAGAAGTCAAAGTGATTTTCATACCCAAAGCAAGTGAACCCTCACATACCAGCCCAAAAGGCTTTAAGACGATCAGCCTTACCAAGCTTACCCAAGACACTTGAAATATGAATAGATCTCAACCAACCCAACACGCCTATACTAAAGCCTTATCTGTTGAGACAGCCCTGTATGAGGTAACACTCACTTTACCACAAAGAATTCACGCTGGCAGCCTTCCTGAATATAGAGGGAGCCTTCAATAATGTGAATCCCGTCGATAAGATAAGCATTGGACCAGGAAAACACCAGTACTCTAAGTCTGGGTTGAATGCATGCTTAAGACGAGACACATCAATTCAAAACTAGGTGATTGCCAAGTAAGTACAGGCATCCCCCAAGGTTGGGTCTTATCCCCTCTTCTATTATTACTGGTCGTGAAGAGAATCTTAAGGAAATTAGAACGAAGTACGGTCAAAGTTGTCCCATAGGCGGATGATGGTGTCATAATGGCGACAGGAAAGTTCGTACCACCAGTCCCCCACACACGTGGGCGATAGAATGTGGATTAAACGTTAACCCCCTAAAGACATAGGTGTTCCTCTTCAAAAATAAGAGAACAATCCCACAGATCGGACCCCTTTGAGGGTACACCCCTTCAAATTTCAGGAAGTACTAGCAATAGCATAAGCAGCACAAGAACTATCCATGAAAGTGCACTCCAGAAAGATGACCAACATCTATATTGACAGCCAAACCACCTTGAAGGCCATCTGGGACGGACAGGGCCTGACAATGGCCGACGCCTGTGTGGTAAACGTATTAAACACAATATAGAGAAAATCTTCATGAGACTAGCTGACGAGAGCTGGAGTGCTTCAGAAAACTTGATATCGCCCAAACCATTCAAATCCTGGCGCTTAACAGAACGACCTTTGAACTTTTCATGGGGATCATCACCGGCCACAACCTCATGGCAGCCCGTCGTAGTCGAATGTGACTAGAAACCGATGACCTCTGCCGGTTGAGTCCTCAAGCCTGGATCTGGGCGACCTGTCAGGAAAGCTACCATCAACCATCCTGAAATGTGTAACAACCTCAGGGTTGTTGATGCCCCAAAGCTAATAGCCAAACTTTGTATTTGTTTGTCAGGCAAACCCACGATAGGGCTCACAATGGATCCACTAGCGTTCCGAGTGTTGGCTGCACATGTGGCCACCCCGCTCTACCTACCTACCTAGGCTCTTGGACAGTTGAAGCAAGATTTTGGCATGAAATCCGTTCCTTAGGAAGGATTTCCAAGCATTTGTCAGGACTGTTTACAACTTTAAGGATTCTTTCTCTTATTTTGCCTTATGGGCATAACTCTGCTGCTCCTTTAAATCTCATTAACGATGGACATTCCTCTCCCCCCAAGAGCCGAGTCTCTTTCGGAATAAAAAGATAAACAAATTCGTCATGATCAAAGGACGACCCTCTTCGCTCTTTTGCAAATTAAAAATATGGCCTCCTTCCTTAGCCAGCCCCTGCTCTCTGCTGAATAACAAAATAAGACACATAAATTCGTCAACTCTCCTTGAAGTTGTCTCCAAAGTAAAAGGACGGATACAATACAAAAGGACCCACAAAATAGAAAAAATATCCCCGCCGACTGCCGACGACGAGGCGACCAAGAAGTGGATTTCAAGTGAATTGGCAAAGCGAAAAGAAGAAGAAAATGTTAGGCGACTACATGCTCCGTCAAGACGAAGGTGGTGCCGGTAACGAGGCCTCCTTTATGTCTTCAACAACAGTTACAATTTCGGTCTTCTTCCTTTTCCTTTGGGTTATGAATCCCTCCTCTGTAGCTATGTGTGTTTTTCTTCAGAAAATACGACGAAAACGACGAAAAATCCAGGTAAATTGCAATTGCAGACGACAAGTAAGAGAAATCCTTTTCAAAGGACCACGTCGACGACGGCAAAACTTTTCCCCAAGCCGTGCGCCATTCAGAAGTTTCTACTTTATTAAATTTTCCCCGAAATATATGTCTGGTAAATATTTTCACAACGATCCAAGTACAAGGGAGGAGATTAATTAATAAGGCCAATCCTTGAATCCTTTACAATGTCAAATTTAATTGACACCACCACCTGGTCGATGGAAGGGCCTCTGTGTGTGTGCGATGTTTCATGGCAAGTTTGTTAATTTGCTGCGACAAAACAAACAACAAAACCTTCCAACAAGGACATCCTCCCACATTTCTCCTCGCAAATTAACCCTGCCGCCTGGAGAACGGAAGGATTCTGTCATTTTGTTTTCATAGCAGCCACGGGTTGGAGGCGAATTATAAACTGTAACCGCGGTAACGTCCTTCACTTCGTCCTTCTCGATATCCTTCTTTTGTACAACCAAGCCTTAAGTACACACTTATCGAGAGGAAGTGACTTTTATTGTGATAAATTGATTGAGGGGCAAGGAGCGCATTTTCTTTTCATTTGCTTTGCTATAAGGAAAGCTTATCCCCCGGGTTTATGTATTGAGTCAGGCAACTTCCGCGACGCCAGCGATTTGTGTGGACACAGAGGAATTGTAAAAAGTCGCATAAAAGTCGGATTTGCAGGAAATAAGTCAACGATTTGTCTGGTCTCAACGTCGGATTAAACCGGCTGGGGGATTTTCTTCTCAAAAAATTAATTTTGAACACCTCCCTCCGGGGAGGGGAAGTTCTTTCCTTTCACATCCTGCTTGCAGTACTGTGACGCAAAATCTTCCTCATCGTCACCGCTCTCCCTCCTGGTATTTATGGGGAAATGATGGCTTAAATTGAACGGAATATGCTCGAAGAAAAGTTTTTCCCGTTCCGTCTAATAAGGTGCAAATACCAATATTTATCTCAAGGAACAAGATCCTTACGGTGAATGGGATGAATGGGGATGTACTCGCGATGTTTACGCGCACTCATATGTTGTCTTAGTAAAATGGGCGGCATTGGCGCGTCGTTGTAGGGAAAATGGAAAAACTTTTCTTTGCCAAGATGAAATTCATTAGATCCTGGAGAGGAAATTAATAAATTGAAGGATGTGTTTGGAAGTTTTTCGGTGCGCGCCTTGCTTGAATTGAATTTGTTTTCTCGTTTTAATGAGGAAAAACTTGGCGGGCCTAGTGGTTGGTATCCCACATTTGCATTGAGTTGGAATTATATCTGTTGTCTCTAATAGGAGCAGCAGGAGTAATAAGGAATTTCATACAGCGGTGTGGATAGTTTGTGGAAGACAATTCGTGGGGTTTTTGAGAACCTTTCACGGACCAGTACTAATTTTTTGGATCTATTACGTCCCACATTTGACTTGTTATCAGCTGGTTTTCAGATCTCTAACATTCCTCTCACAATTAATTGTGAAATTTGTTGAGGTCCTAGACGTTGCCCAAACAACACCATAGATGACTAAACTAATACTCTACTAGTTTATGGCGATTAGTAATTCCTAGGAGAGTTGTGAAGAAAATGAAAAGAACAGGAAGGCCTTGTATTTGGTGCTAGGGTTGCTCCTTCATCAACTTACATCCCACAAAGAGGTTCAACAGTTTGAAGACACCAAACACCAATCAAACGAATTGGCCAATCAAATAGTCAACGAAAAGAAAACATCGTGGAACATTGAGACAGTCTAGGACTAGACGGCATTACTCCTTTGATACTGCAAAGTTCTAATGCATATTTCGTTCTGTGGCTCACATTCTTACCCTGCCTTAGCCTGAATGCAATGCAAACTTGAAATCAGTCAGAACAGATTTGATAAAATTTGTACTGAAACATTAGATTTGAGATAGCCAAGCACATGCTGGCCCCGCACGCCCTACTACTCTGGATCCTAGTAATAACTAAAATCTTTTCAAGACTATGGTTAGGGCGGTCATTTATGACAATATGGCGTCGTCATATAAGGACGTCTATGGATGCAACAAAATCTTCGAAAAAAAAAAATGGTAGACAACACCAGTCGCTATGAACTTGATTAAAACCGCCTTCGTTAGACCCATCGTCACATACGAGTGTCTGGCCAGGTGGCATCCTGCGCCAAAATTAAAAAAAAACTTAAACACCCTCGCAAAACTCCAATGGACTATTAAAACAACACCTACCGCTGACCTTGAAGTCACACAGAACAGTCAGTCAGAACAGATTTGATAAAATTTGTACTGAAACATTAGATTTGAGATAGCCAAGCACATGCTGGCCCCGCACGCCCTACTACTCTGGATCCTAGTAATAACTAAAATCTTTTCAAGACTATGGTTAGGGCGGTCATTTATGACAATATGGCGTCGTCATATAAGGACGTCTATGGATGCAACAAAATCTTCGAAAAAAAAAAATGGTAGACAACACCAGTCGCTATGAACTTGATTAAAACCGCCTTCGTTAGACCCATCGTCACATACGAGTGTCTGGCCAGGTGGCATCCTGCGCCAAAATTAAAAAAAAACTTAAACACCCTCGCAAAACTCCAATGGACTATTAAAACAACACCTACCGCTGACCTTGAAGTCACACTCGAACTTTGCCCACTTGACCTCTTTGCCCTTTGCCACCGTCAAACCTGGATGTATGATCAAATATTCATACTTCGTTTCAATACCAACTCCACCATGAGGTACCTTTGCTTTCCAGGCCTTTGCGAGATTGGCATGTCTTGAAGAAATTATTCAAAAGCTATAACCGGAACCACAATTTTCTTGTACAACGACTAGTATACTCCGAAGATATTGACATAATTGGAACACACCAAGTTATAGCCCGTAGATTTGCGAGTAATGAGAATACTTTTCAGAACTATCTGCGGTCTAGAAGAAGGGCCTTGCTGGAGTAGTTCTCAATGCATCGCCCGATGCAAAGGACAAGGACATGCAGAAATGTACAGAAGCGAATTTGTTCCATTGAAATCGTCTTAGAACATAGCGATAAGCTACTCTAGGATTCATATGATAATATTATATGTTCAGAAAAAACAAATACTTGGTGCAACAGGTCGATGGGACCCAGGACCTAGCTCTCACAACCATTCGTCTTGTGTTATATTCCTTACACGAATGGAAGGGGCCTACACTGTTTAATGCCGTATCCGAAGGGCAATTTGTTATTTGAGAAGCTTTCTCATGACAGTTGTACTCTCGGATGTTTGTCAGACGATCGTGAGAGGTGAGGCCGGGAAAAACTTTAAGGTGTTTCGACTGGGATTCGAATTTCGAACCCCTTGCTCCAAAGTCCAACGCACTAACAACTGAGCCACGGCCGGCGCCCACATATGTTCAGGCTTTGCTATAATGAGTGAGTTGCTGTTCAATGTATCTATAGCTAGTTTCTGGCTTTCAACATGGCATGTGATATCTGGATTGTATACAAGGCCATGCACGGAGTGTGCTATCTTTTAATTGAGAAGGCATCCAGAAGAGTTCACTTAAATCGAGTTCCTGCGGTTGTTGAACATCGTGTCCAATTGTCTGGTTTTCCAATCCAGAAGTTATCCTCTTAATTTTAGAACTTTCTAAAGGAGCTACGGTGATCCTCACCTATGAAGCAGATGCCCTGCTAAACCTCGTCTTGGACCTCACAAAATGCCACAAAACTGCCAGCACTATTAGTTGAGAGATTTTATGATCTAAGGGAGTCAAAGAAGGATAATGAAGGAAACACTTGCTGGCCTTAAGTGGATGGGAAATCGTGTCATAGATATTATGAAACAGGTGCAACAAGGTGCTGCTTGCATTTGATGAAGCACTTGGTCTCATGGTGTCCACAAAAGTACTCGATAAGGATGGATTCAGTGCTGTTGCACCCTTGGCCATAGTGGAATGCTGCTTCAAGTTAAAGGACATCTATGAGAAGTGCATCACCAAGTGTTCCTACCTCATTTCCCCGAACGCAGAGACCATCAGGTAGAAAGAAACTACGAATATATCACGCATACAAATGGGAAGAGGAGTTTTGCCGAAAAGAGGTGAAAAATTCAGAAGAAGGAACATAGAAGGAAGGTCAAGAGCTCTGAATATAGATTTTGGTACTGAGATAATGAGTGACTAATTTTTAAATGCTAACTTAAATCAAATGTACTTACAACTTATCGAAAAGAAGAAAACATCACGACTTACCTGAAAAGAAACAAAACAAAAACCATTAGAAAATGTTTCGAAAGTAAATACCAAAACAAAGAAAACAAAAATCCGTTTCGATTTAATTCGCCATTACCTTCTGCCAAGTTGGTCGCTCAATTAAACTCCTAGCAAACCAAAACGAAAGTAAACCTAGCAAACCCACGCTGCCTGTACAAGTTTAATCCTTTCCACCTTCTCCTTCCATCGCCGTCAGCCAATTCGAAAGAACGTAAAACTTTCAATTCAATTATTAAATTGTATCTTAACTGGCATTTACCGAAATCACAGAGAGGAGAGGGAACCAATACCTGAAGTGGGTGGGTGGTTTGTTGCCATCTAAAGAGGCAAACGAAACTTATAAAGGACAATCGGAAGTTTAAATCGGAAAAATGTGTACACAAAAGGCTCAAGTGACAGCAAAGGATATTCCAAGAAAAAAAAAAGAATAAGGGAGCTACATCAATCGATTTTCGAATAGACTTCCTCCCCCATGGGGCACAGGAAACATATTGACCAGAGGGACATTTGTCCCTAAACATGTCATTATCCTTTATTATTCCATTTTATTAGCCCGTGTTTACCTGTTTCATTTCATATCGGGTTTACATACACAAAATCAATACAACACCTACACACTCGCATGTACACCCCCCCCAACCACATTAGCCATTCAGAAGGTGGGTGGAATTTTAATAAAGTTTTCACTGCGCCAGGATGTATGGTGGCAAGTCAGACCGCTTCAAGGAGGGAAAATTGCATTACAATGCCTGAGCAGACGTGAAATGCTGCTGAAATGCGGGGTTGCGCTGCCAACCTCGGTGAAGAGGAGAGAAAGGATAAAGGCGTCAAGTTTTGATATGGACATAACCAGGTCAAAGGAATTGATTTTTCATTAAACATGTAGAGTGAGAGAAGAAAAAAAAAGGAAAAAGAAAGAAGAGAATCAACTACGAGTAATAGAAAAAGGGGTACGGATGGCGGCGCGGCAGGCGTTTGGATATGACGTTAATGTAGGTTGACGTCCGGGTGGGGTTGTTAAGTAGAACGCTTTAATAGATGCAGGCGCGCTCATGTTTTTGTTATCAATTTCGCTTTGGGGAAAAATTCTGCTGACTGGAAAGAGTCCTTTTTTTTTCCTTGCTTTTCCATTTTATTTTTAGGACATGACATGATTTTCAAAACAGCAGAGAGCCGGGACGGATGTTAACATGGTAAATTGACTCTAGCCAAGGGGTTGAGAGTTGTGAATCGATTGTGGCACAGTAATTGAATATTTAAAAGAATGTCACTGTGGATTGATCAGAAGTGGTTAATACGGGATGCTCTTTGATTACTGAGTGGAAATTTCAAAGTCAATTTGGAGAACAAGTGCAACTATTAAGGGTTGCAGCAGTCGGCGGCGTCGCTGGGATCAATGGAGGGATGAACTGGACTGAAGGGTATGATTAAGTGGTTGGTTTTGGATTGGCACTCGTACCACTTTGATAATCAATTTGAAGTGTAACAGAGGAGGGCCTAAGCTATGGACGAACGACGGGAAGGAGTAACATTTCTGTCACTAACAGCCGGTCAGCATGCGATTAGCACTTTGCAAGACTTGATTTGATGAAGTGTAAAGAGTTATACCGCAGTCTGGAACTGACACTTGTAACAGATCCACTTTGACTTTAGACTCCATTTAAGGCAAGAAATCCTCGATGGCTAACTGACGATACAATGGTCAGTGTACTCATGTGTTCGTTAAAGAAATTTTATAGAAAGGCGGGTCTGCACGTAAAAAAACACTAAAACGTTAGGAAAGCCTTACAGATTTCAATACTCTGAAGTATATGGGCAAACCTGCAATAGACGTTTTGCTTCATTGCTCGGCGAAATGGGTTTTGAGTGGAGAAGAACCATCTGAAGACGGCTGGAATCAAGTACTTACGCGTTTAAAAAATAGAATCAAGGTTTTGATCACCCTTGGCCAAGAAAGAATTATTCTGTAACATAAAGCGTTGCCTATATGTAAAGCGCACAGAAGTTCAAACCGCAGCTACTTTAGCAAAACAGAAAGTTGAACCCAAGTCCTAGTAATGTACAAAGTCAAGTGAAACTGCTTGGGGGACAGTACCTGTAGTTCGAACCTACATAACAAAATGAGTAAAGATGTCCTTAAGGCTGCAATATTTGTCATCACTGAGGATAAAACATAACAAACGCACGATAAAGTGGCAGGTCATTGATAAGTTGATGGGCCTACCAGCTCATAACAAACATCAAAATGTACACTCGAAAGGCACGAATAGCCTAGTAGTAGGGAACGTCCAAGGGTAGGTAGAATACCGGCCACACAGGGCACAAACTCTCTAAAGACGACTTTTGGAATCAGCAAAAGCACCATATAAAGCGCTGTGGGCTATTGATATTGGAGCTATCCAGTTAGCTCTTGAAGCGGAGAGAACTTAACTTGGCACGCCCATGGAGTTTCTACAGAAATAATTTGACAGAAGGCCAGCTTAGTAGCACGTCTTCATCATGACACCTATCGTCTTTTTCTGTCTGATCAGAGAGTTGGAACTTTTCTGATCCAATGATACGAAAAAAAAACTATAAAGTTGTATTCTGCCCGGCCATACAATTCCCTGGAATATCACAAAGTACTGCCAGCCAGATGAGGTGAATGTTGAATTCTTTAGCCATCAGCCATACGAAGAATTCGAGGGGTTTAATTGGGGCTGGCTATCCTCGACATGTAAATGTCACAACAAGGTATCCTTGATTACCAGATCTCCGCCTGGAAAATACTACACCGATTGGCAAGGCGGAAGGACATATTTTCCGATGACCGATACATAGAGCCAATTTGTATGTAATACGTGGCTGTAGAACCCACTATACACCTTCAAGAATATTGGATATGAGACCCAAATATTTAGCCTTGTCGGCAAGGGTTAAGTGGACTTTTATATTTCCTAGTGAAGAGAACAATGTCTGCTCTTAGGGTTGACACCTTATTCCTTATTTCTTAGTCCATTTAAAGAGCTTGGAGAGACTTTTTTGCAAAAGATCTCTGAGATGGAGGTGTTTATCCGAAACAACAACGCCGTCCCCATAAACAAATCACAGCCTTCATCAGCCCTCAGGATTAGAAGCAGCTCATTTACCGAATAGGAGAGACCAAACCGCCTTGGAGAGTTTGTCCGGGGAATGCAGGCCAGTTTCTACCGATTTTCCCTTTGCTGTATGCGTAAATACATAGTCGACGGGCTGAGGTCAAACTTTGTTCACAATTGCTTAACTGACACTCGACGAAGTATCGCCCAGCACTAAGGAATATATGGTAGAACTGGTAAGATCTGTTTTCATCAACTTTGTCATGTGAGTCAGGAGTTTTGGACCTTTTGTCAGACCGACATTCTTTGCCGCCCGGTAATATTGTGTTACAGTCTTGTGGAAGAATTAGCAGACATTCACTCCCTAAAACAACTCAACCTCCTATCACCTGTAACTAATTATTCAGCGATGGGAATACATATTTCTCTATTCATAGATGCTACTCCATGTAATAGTTGATGTATACGAGTACATGGAGGCAGCTTCTATGCAAACAAACAATTTTCAAGAGAATTCCGAAAACGAACGCAAAATACTTCCAATAACATAAACAACGTCCTGTTTTCTGCACTTTCTCGCATCCGACAAAATCAAATAATCCATCTGCGAGTATTAAAACAAAACAGTCCGCGCGATACAAACTGCAGAGAGGAACGTAGTTTCATTCAAAGAACGATGTTAACAGAGAAAAATAGAGAGAAAATAAAACGCTATCTACACTCCAGTGTACCGTTCAAGGATATCAAGGATATAGAGCGAAAGGAGTGGAGTGGAGTGATAGAAGCGTGAGTAGTTGTTTATGTTTATTTTAAATTTCCCCATCACCTTCGGCAACCATCCAATCCACATCCACGTCTATCGCCGTCAAGCGAAAGGATGAAAGCGCCATTCACCATCGTAGTTTTTCAAATTTCATTACAGATGGAAGGATAATAAGATTCCACTAGTTACCCTTTCAGGGTAACCACGATGCTCTTCCTGTGCCTTCTCCCTTCTCCCTTACCCCGAATTCCAACTCAATGTATATTTAATGTTGATGTTGGTTATCTAAAGCGGGGGGAGTTGTGGATGTGGAGGGGCCAGGATCCGCAAGTCAAAGGGCACAACAATACAATCAAATATGTCTGGGTTTTTCCCCATTGTTCCTCATTAATTTAACTGGAAATTCACTATAATTGTGCAGAGACTGTCGACAGGATGAAGGGGATTATTCAACCCCTTTAATTAGTGGTGTACGTTCCTCATACCCAAGCGCGCGCTTTTTCAGAAATTCTTTCGCCAGTGTATAAGAAATCCTTTAGTCAGGGTTAAGTGCAAAAATCCCAAAGGATGAAGGTCGCAAGAGAGTTCAACTCTAACCACCACAACGAGTGTGAGTGAGGGCGGGCGCTGTAGTAGTTGTTGTTTATGCAACGAAATCATAGAAAAAACACATAAAGGATCTTTTTTTCGTGGTTATTCGTCCTACGAGTGGCAGGTCCTTGACAGAGCATGGAAACGAGAGAAACTTAAAAAAAAAAAAGAGAAACTTTTGAATCGAATGCGTGGGATGAAACTGAAACTTTTCGCAAACAATCCCGGTAATCAATTCTTTGGAATCACAAATTTAAATGCAATGAATTGATTAAGGACCTCCAGAGTTTTGCAGAGTTATAATGGAATTAGTTTTGGTAAGTAAGTGGATTTGAAGTTATTTATTTTATTTGTATGCTTCCGCCTGAATGGAGGTGAATTAAATTTTGGTTTTCTTTTTTTTTTTTTTTACTTTTCAATGTGAAGTGAGTCCTTTTTGTTTTGTTTGGAGGGAAAATAAAAGTTTTTCAAGAGTTAATTGAAGAGGTTTCGCTTCCGAGGATCGAGATTTAATTACCAGTTCAACCGTCTGCCAATTGAAAGCATTTCAATGCTCCGCCAAAGAAGGAATCGAGAGAAACAAAATGACAAAAAGGGATAAAGTTGGGAAATAATACGAGCGCTGTACACTTTGTTTGGCTTGAATGGCTGTCCCCGCTCATCAGGAGCACACTTAGACGAAAGGAGAATGCATTGTGATGGCACTATGGGAAGATCCGGATTATCAGGAACGGAAATCTATATGAGAACTATTATACAAGCCCGACTGGTACACAGAAGGCTCTACTGTCTCACTCTCGATTCCCAAGCAATTCTGCTTGTAATCCTGGCTTCATATTTGACCTTAAAGTCCAGACAGGGGACAATGTAGTCCGAATTAATAGGAAAAGTGTCATAGATATTGGCGTGGTTCATATTTCCATGAGTCAGTTCCAACGGGAAGAAGTGGGGCATACTATCTAATGCGCTACCCAGTGCCTTCCAGCATACTACTACTTTAAATATAAGGATGAGTCGGCCGACTGCCGCGGAGACCTCAGTTTAGGGCCATAGCCTTTCTCCAAGAATGGAGAGGATCGAGTTTTGAAGGTTTCAACTGATTTTCTCTATCGAGAGTGATCAGCTGATTGCAATTCAATATCCTTAAGCTTTGGATGACTATTTCAGTCAGAATACTGGTTCAGTCTTGGACAGATGAACTTCGAAGCGGACTATATCCGTCTGTGAAGCACACTCCATTAGTTCTCTGATATATGTAGGTTCGTAATGTCATAGCCAGACACCCAACCTCTTTTCCGAATGAGCCACAATAGTGGTGATGATATTCTACCCTGAGGCTTACCGCCTTCTAGTTAGATAGCACTCCAACACATCGAGGACAAGCCTGTTCCTCCCTTGCAATCCTTGCTTTGGGATACGGTTGGAGAGTACTACCCAAATCTTTTGGAATGTGGACGTCGATCAACCTTTCCAAAGTCTTTAGGAGAAAGAAGACCAGACTTAGGGGATGTCTGAGAACTCATATCGGCTTTCAGTATAAAGACTATTTTCGTTCTTCTTCAAAAATAAGGGATACGGATTAAAAAGCTGTAAAGATAATGTAGAGCTAGTAACTTAAGGTGTCAAAACCTTGTAAGGTTTGTACGGAAGGAAGCTGTGCACTTGAGCGTGACAACGTCCACTGGGACTATACATTGGACTCTCACACATCTCATACATCTTGTACATGTACTGTCTCTGTTTAATTACTAGGGTCTCCATGAGAAGTCCTACGATTTATTTATTGAATGTAGTCCAGTGCCTATCTGGTTTCGTGAATTAAATAAGACTTTCCTAATCCGAGAGGAATCACTAGTCTTTTTTATAGAAGAGATTCCAGGAAGCCATGTGAGTTAACTTTCCTTAGATTGCTGTCCCAATCTGCTGGGTCCCTAGACCATTTTGCTTGATAATAGTAAGCAAACACTGACCTAAGGATAGCAAAGGTATGACGGTTTGATTGTGACCAGAACTGTGCAGGTTCAAATCTGCTCTTTGCGACCGTCTGACAAGCGTGTCCTAACCCCCAAACCATTCACCACTCTCGGACACTTTACACACCACATAATGAGTCCACATATCAAGAACAGATTATGCCAATCATGTCGAATCATTGGCATCTCCAAATCACGTCTTGCCTGATGTACTCAAACCCAAAGATACACAGTATCATATGTCACTTTCCCAGTGAATAGTGAAACCCCCTCCTGTGAAATATTTTTCATTAAAAACTTTCCACCCTTCATCTGCCTCCACCACCTGAACAATATGTGAAGGCAATTATAAAGCAAAGACAAGAACAGCCAACCCTGTCAACCATTAAACTCAATTTCGTTCCTTGCCACAGGAATTTCGTTTCATCATCTTTTTCCCGTTTACGACACCAATCCAACGAGCAACCCCCAATTCAAGGCACAAGACTTACACACTCCACCTTAAGTCAACACAAGACCTACCTACCTCCCGGAGTAGCGACTTAGTGATAGCAATGTAGCTAACCCCATCATCCAACGGGATGTGCTGTGCACAATAACACTTGCACACGAAAGTAATGTTAACGGGCGACACAAACTACCCCTGGATGGTGGATCCTTTTTTTCCGTCCACCCTCGTTGTCTTGTTTCGGAAACTTCATTCTATTTAAATAGCAAACTTTGTGGTCTATTCACTCAAAATGTGAAAAAAAGAAGAACGCAAAGTCAGGATCAAGAAAGGATACACAGCATCCTTGTGTGAACCCTTTGTTTGCTCAATTTGCTTAGTGGAAGCAGGTTAGAGAACGAGCGACCAGAGTTTTTCTTCCTACGAGCAGTGCCTGATTTTCTACAGCAACGCCCCGGAAAGTGGTAAGAGATTGAAGTTTACAAAATGAAATTTTTGGAGACTGATGTCGTTTTGTGGTTTCCATAAACTATGCGCATTTAGGATCAACTTTGAGCGAGCGAAAGCTCCCCAAGGAGTTAAGTGCAAACGTGTGGTGTGATGTATGAGTTTGTTTCTTTTCTCGTCTTCCTTTGGTCTGCTTTGGTTGCTCGTAGTTAGATGAGTTTCAACGCAAATAGGGGTTGGGTACAGGAATTTCTTTGTTCATTAAGTTTGTGTTCGGGAGAAGCACCTTTCATTTTGTAAGGAAATGGCTTAGTAATTAACTACTTAACAACTTGCAGGCAAAAAAAAGTTTCCAATGAAAAGAAGGAGTAATGACCATTTTGGGTAGTTGGGCTGCCTTAGACATTATCACTGTCAAGGTTGGCAGGACTTGAGAGTTAAAGAAAAGGGGTTAAATGGTTTCATTTTTGAAAACAGGTTAGATGATATGACGGCTTGTAAGCTAAGCTCTTCAAAATAGATGGAAAGGACTTGGTAGACCGGTCAGAGGAGTTTTTGCCACAAAAAGGAGAACCTCCTCCAATTGGTTCCATTAGAGAGGCATGACTTTTCTTAACAGGTTGAACCCCCGAAAACATGTTTGGTTTCTGACCAGGAAAGTCCATAATCGACCAAATTTGCACAGTTCGACAAGTCCTGGAGAAAACTCAAGAAGCCCATAACGATACCCTTCATCTTTACATCGACTTTACGGCCACATATGACAGCATTTATAGAGACGAGTTTGACATCCTTCAAACTTCTCCATTTGTGACGATAGAGAACGCTCGCTGCTTGGTAACGACCTCAAGACATTTGGTGTCAAAAAAGAAGCTAGACAAGCTGACGGATATAGCAAAACTCACAAGCCAACATAGTAGCCACAATTGTTCAAAGACCTGTGCAAGTGCGTACTTAACATCGTTGGCTCAGTAGAGGCAGCTCTACATGAAGTGCGTTCGTTAATCAACAAGTAGTTCCACCAAAGGATTCTACATCAGCAGCATCTTGGACATTGAGGGAGCTTTCAACAATGGAAACCTGAAATCAGTGAGAAAAGCACTACAACAGACGCACGGAAATCCTATTCTACCAAACTGGATAGAATGCATCCTCAAATCACGAAACATCAGATCTGAATTGGGCAGTTCCCAAGCATATGTTGTGGCCTCGTGTGGAGTCCAATCTCCACTGGTGTGAAACCTAGTGATTGACGAAAGTCTTATAAGATTAGACCAAAACGGGGTTAGGGTCGTCAGACTAGCGACAGGGGGTATCTATTATAATTAGTTTGACCCAAACAGCGGTGAATGCCTTGAACAATTGAGATAAACGATGCGGACTTAGCCTACTTCTTTGAGCTGGGAAGCCGATTCATACCCCCGAACGAATAAAGATCAAACTCTTGATCAAACACTCTATGAACGTGAAGCGTGGATTTCCTCGAAAGCGGGTGAATATATCCCTGATTCTTTCGATAAAATATATTCGTAAGGTATCGGTGCTGACAAGGAGAAAATTCAATGGGGAACTGCACAGCTACACCAACCGAGAAACTAAGGATCAGGGGGCTGAGATGGTCAGCAGATGGACACAGTAGAAAAAGACCGTTCCTTAAGTGCCGACCACAATTGGAAGGTGACCAACCAACTTGTGGTGTGCAACTGTTAGTTGAGATCGGAGCTCACCCCGAACTGCGCGCTCCACTGAAGTGAGCAATTTCGGACAGTGGAAACGGACATTTATCGTTATGCTCACTATCAGATAGCTATCTAGGTGCCACCGCGAGGAGTTAATGTTTCGATTTTGTGACCATTTTGTCTTGTAGTTTGAGAGTCAATGGAGACTTTATAACCTGGATCACCCTGTGTAAGCCACAACAACCTGTGAATCAGCATTGCTGGATAATCTGCCGCAGAAGGTTTTCAAAACATTGTCTCTACCGAAAATGGAATCGAAGAGAAGCGTAAGCCTCAGAGAATATTTCCTAAAGGGCTTTTGCGAGTTTTTCATTCAAGGAGGGCACTTTCACCTAAAAGAAACTAATTCTCAGCAAAAACGTGATATCTTCTCTGTTTAGCTTATAAATGTCAGACATCATCTACAACCTAACCTGATGCAGAGATAGAGTAGCCGAATACAAGCAGTTGCACTAGCCCTTCGGGAACTTCAAGTCAGCCATATCCCTTCCATGATTCGGGATTATGTTTCACCTACGGAAGTACATATCTAACTGCCACAGCGTCCAGAACGCGTTCTCATCAATCACTATTCCACTCCTTGACCCTGCTGCCATCTATCGACGTTCACCTTTTTACAGCCATAATCACACCATCATTAGTTTTTCCCATTTCTCTGCCCTCATGTAGACGCGGATACCCAAGAAACGCAGAACACTCCGTGTTCGAACACAGTTCGTATAGCTGCAAGCAAAACACCTTTTTCTGTTTTGTTACCCCAATCGATTCGCTATCCCTTAATTCCACTAACTATCACTTCTGACAAATGATTGCTGTCATTCCTAATGGTAGCGATTCTCAATTAAAGTCTAATTTACGAAACGGAATCACTTTAGCTAATCATACATAGAAATCTCATTAACCCCAAAATGCATTAGCAGCAGAAGAACCCTCAAAAGACCGCCAATCAACACCCCCTATATCTTGGGCCAGTTCAACACGAAAGGGAATAAAAAAAACAAAACGAAACGAAATCACTATTCTTTTGAAGACACATTAGGCTTTCGATTTATTCGTCAGAAGCTTGCTTCCTCCCCCTCGCGCTGTGACTTCCTTCCGTTGTAGACGGATGCGAAGCAAAATAAAAACAGAAAATCGATAAAACCCCGGAATTTGTAACATGTTTAGGGTGACCATAAGTACAGGAATTTTTATTTTTTTTGTTTTGTTCCCTTTCTCTGCTATTTCCTGTCCTTTGCTAAGAACAAAGGCGACAATGAGAGAAAATATATATAACAAGGATAACGACGACTTCCTACACAGATTTTTTTCTGAAATTAAACTCAAAAAGCGGAAGGAATCCATTTGAAAATTTCTATCTGTAAATCTTGAAGGCATTATTTTTTTGTTGTTTTTCTTTTCGATGAGGGTGGGCGTAGGGGTTGAAGATACACAAATCCATTTCATATGTGTTTCCTCATTGTCACGTCAGATTAGTTCTGTTGCTTTTCAAAATGAAATGACAGTTATAGGGACAGAGAAGGAGGGAGCCACCACTCTGTACACAGCATATTATTAGTCCGGGGTTGTTGTTCTACTTTGGCGACGGGCTAGGGGGTGATGGAAAACAAATGCTCAACAGAGACATCTAGATCGTGCTTCAACGGTTTTTTTTTTTGTATTATTTCGCATCCTTATGCATTTTGCATAACTAATATCGTCGTCACCCTCATTCGGGCGAGGAGTCAACAGCATCCCCCAACCCCAGTCTCTAGCCCATATTTCATTATTAATTTTGAAAATATTTTTGCATTGTCATGAGTTTTTTTCTTTTCTCGTTTTTTGCGAAGACTGTGAGGGGTTTGTTGGAGTTGTGAGACTACCCCTTCTCTGGTTAGTCTTTGAGAAAACTTTATAAATGAAATCATAGAGTTTTAAATTAGTTGTGGTGTCTTCTGCACGAGTGAGTGCTCAAGCAAGCTGTTGTTACCCTTTTTAAAAAAAAAAACTGAAGCTGAACATGCGGGACGACTTTTGTTTGGTGTTGCATAACAAACATCCCTTAATCGGAAATTTATGAGTATGCAATAAATAAGAGATGCAGATGAGTGTGTGTTTATTTAATGGCCACCGGAAGTTGTTAGAAAGGGTGAATGTTTAATAGGAGAACACAACCGAAGCGATTAAATGAAATTGTTAAATATGTTGTCCAACATCGAGTGAAAGACTGACTGTGCACATAGTTGTGGTGGAATACGTGTCAAGCGAATACACGCATATTCGACGGAAGTGACGTCTGTAAAAAATTGCAGCGTGTGCATGTTTTTTTTTAAAATGCGGGCGCAATCAGATACGCTGATACTGAATTTGAATTAAGCACGTCACACTGAGTCGGCATTCGCTTGTCTTCCTCAGTTGTTTTGTCAAGAGATGATGACTGGAGGAGGAGCTATTACATCAAATTACAACTAAAGTGTGTCTACTTAGGTTGACATGATGGTCATGTACATCAAAACTGAGTAGGCCCACAATAAAGTGGTATATGACGGGTAAGAACTGAGAAAGAAACTGATGAACTTGGTGTTTGCATCAAGACGGAAGGGTTTCGAATCCATGAATCCATGAAATAGTTTATGTCTTTATGACCATTTCAGAGGTCGCAACCGGCTAATAAGATCTGACGACTTCAATAGTACTGAACCGACTGTGACAATGAAGATTATAGTAGGAGAACCATGTTACCTACAAGACTTTGCTGGATGTAGACCGGAGACATGATAATGACGACATAGATATCCATTGTTGGGTATTTTATCCTACAACTTGAAGAAATGACAAAACCCACAGACAGATAAAGGAAAATACAAGTCAAACGTATCCAAGGATACCGCTCCACTTAATGGACGATGTTGGCGGTCGCTGCAAAATCAACGGTCAAGAGGCATTTGTGAATTCAGGCAATGCTGTGAAAAAGTCGCCAAAAACCAGCTCATAGTCTGAGCTACATGCACATGTATGTAACGATTGAGGCAGGCCATGCAGAGTAGAGTCATTTAAAAGTCGATGATACTGTAGCCAGAGCCACTACAATAACGACGAAATGCATGAATATCTGATCACCATAGGGGTTCCACAAGGGACGATACTAAGGCCAGTTTTTTTAAACAGAATTAATTTGTGATTCTGAGGTTGCCAAGATCGTCAAAATTATGTGCTTTGCAAACGACATTTCTTAGATAAACCACTAAGAACAAGTCTGCAGATATGTAGAACTGGTTAAACATAGTTGGTCAAGCCTTAACCGAAGACAACACTGCCGATTAGAAAGAGAAAGAAAATAAGAAACATAGTACCTGCCGGTGTATGTTGATATGCAACAACAGCACAACAAGGCATTTGGTGGCCAAGTTGGTTCGTCGCATATTCATTTAGCTTTGGAGTGGGAGCCATATCCTCCTACAAATATTCTGAAGGACAGGAATGTTCGATCCCCAATCGGCTCAATTGACAAGTAGGTGACTTCAATAGTCTGTGTGTATCTTTCGATAATTCTATGGACATGAGCTAGCCTTTTGGTTGCTATTCGTATGAGGGGCTGAGTTTCTGTAAAGTCCCAACTGCGATATTGTCCATCGAACAACGGAGGTTCATGTTGCTGCAGACGGCCTTAATAGTGGATGGGTTAAAGGAACAAAACTGACGTTGCTATTTAAAACCAGTCAAACAAATACCGAGAAATATAAACCACTCATCGGTCGCAGGGCATGTGCCTATTGACAATTATGGTAAATTCTAATGACGAAGGTCGATGACAGTATCAACTCTGCTAGATGCGAGCTATTACTTGCACAGCTGAGCAGCGATTGACTAAATGTGATTCATTACGAGTTTATCGCTTCAAAACATCCGCTGAGGCTTGGATACGCGAATTGATTTGATTTGTTTTTAAAGCAGAAGAACGTCATTGTACTCAAATAGTATTCAAATTATAAACAGCAGGGTCAGAAACTGACGAAGGAGTGGGCCTCATCTAAACTCGAAACTTCTTACTCACTCAGACTTTTAGTGTGTGTTCCAAACGAAAGTACAACTACTAATCGCAGAACCGGCACAGAAACTATCAACACAACTGCACTCAAGATGATTGACTTATGTATTTGTACATTCATTAGCAGTCAAGCCTAGCTATGAATATCTTCTTACCAGTCTCAAGAGGAAACTCAACAGTCGTCAAATCCAAGCTAGTGAGGCTAAGCCAGAAAGAACTCACAGCACATAGAGCTAACCACAAGGTTACACTTCTTTGGGTTCTAGAATACAGGCGCAGGGAAACGAATTAGCAAGAAATGGGTCCGGACAGGATTGGCTACCCCTGTTCTACGGCCCCTAGCTCTTGTTAAATCTTACATAGAGTAAGCTTTCAGCAGACTGAGAGATGGAGCATACTCTCATCTAGTCGTGTCTCAAAAAACACTGGACAAAGCATGACAATGCCAAGACCAAGACAATTTTAGCACAGACCCAAGCTAGTGTATTTCACGGGAGTTATTATCGGCTACAGGCTCCTCAGGGTCCACCGAAGAAGAATGCTACTAGAAACTGATGACCTCTGCCGAGGCTGTAGCTACATGGATGCAGAATAGAGTACATCGCACTTCCTAAGCGAATGCCCAAGCCTGTGCAGAATTAGGAAAACAACGACTTGGACGACCTGTCAAGAAAGCCACCATTAACCATACTGATATTTATTACAATATCAGGTTCGTTCGAGGAGGGTGCTCAAACCAACTTCTTGTTTTAGTTTCTCGATTGTTCACGTCAGGGGTTCACCATTGGTGATCAGAGTGGTTGAGACGGGTGCAGCAATCCCCTTCTATCTACCTACCTACCTATTGGATCTTGTTCGATCTAACATCATTCAGAACATAAGTGAGAAACGGAGTGAAAAGAACATAAGACGAAGACAGTACTATCCCGAAGATACAGTTTAGGAAAGATAGGGAGTTAAGGTATGGCTTTGGGAAGACAGTTGGCGGAAATGGACTGCAACGCTACTAGGTACATCAAGGAGCGATCCATTCAGCCTGGAGGCTTATGCGCTTACTGAAGAAGAGCCAAATCAAACCAAATTTGGTTCGTTAAATTGTCGAAGAGTTTAACGAATGATTGACTGCACTCCAAATTCACCTCCATGCGGAACTCTTTCCAAAGGCGGTGTCCTTAACAAAATCAAAGGAACCACATTCATACGAGTATCTCGTTGCGTGCGTTTACGAAACAAAACAACCAAAAGCAATGACGCAATCGTAAAATCTGAATCCCTCAGATCTCGCTTCGCTTTCTCAATATTTTTTCTTACAAAACTTTACAGCCTAAGTACATAAAAATACTCCCAAATGTCTACAAATACGACTACAAGTATATCTAGGTACACATGTTTATTATCACTGTTCAAAAATGCGTACCTCAAACAAAAACAAAACACACGCACCTTCGTTCTCGAAAATAAACAAAACTACCAATCGCATTACTTTCGCTGTAAGTGAAATGTAAATATTAGCGCGATGGGCGGCGGCGGCGGCGGAGGGAATTTTATCCAGAGCCGCCGAAGTCGCACTCGGCGCGGCACAAAGTGAAGAGCGTTTTGGTTTTGGTTTTGGTATTTTTAGAAAAACACAACTTTCGAGAGGATTCTAGAATTTATTTGCCAATGTTCGCGCGTTTAATTATAGGCACACTGTGTTGGCATTTAGTGGAACGAATTTCATCTTTTTTGTTTGTCGTTTCTCATTCCCAAAATTTGGTACGAGTGGATCAGACTTCAAAAGGAATTTTCGAATGAGTGAATGTGTGAAAAATTTCATTCCAGCACCTACATACATACGAATTTCTGTATGTCCTTCGGGGCCAAACACACCTAAAGACCACTTCAAACAAAAGATCGAAATCCATTATTTGAAATAGCCATGGTTCGTCCTTTGGGCCACAATTACAGTGTGTCGGATGTTTCTCCTTTTCCACACTTTTAATTGGTGAAAGGAGTGTTTTCGGTGTCTCGGTGGTGGCTGGTTTTTTTTCTTTTTTTTTGTGGTAAAAATATTTGGTCATAGGAATATCTATCTACCTATCGAACGATGTCCTTCTGTGCAATTTGATCGATTTAGCCGAGAGCGGAGTGGATACAAGGCTGCTACATTTGTTGCGGAAATTTGCACAGCATGCGGGGAGTGAGCGGAGGTCCTTTGTCGTTAGACAAATTGGAAGTAAAGAGTTGATCGATTAGATTTGTTCCTTTTTTTTTTTTTGTGGAATTCATGATACGAGTACATGTATTGGGATTTGTACAGGATGTTGTGTGGCTTCGGATGAATAATCCGTTTTTGTGGCAGAGTCGGGGAATGTCTTAGGAGATGAATGGAATTTTGTATCGTCGTTGCTATGGTTTCTGTGGAGGGGGCTGGATTTGAATAAAGCCTTTAAGTGAATCTGGGAAATTATGGAAATTTCGCAGACTCGACAGGGCTTGCTTTATAGCTGCGAATAATATTGTCTAGACATGAAGATATTTTTCAAGTAACAGCATCAATGTGCATGGAGATGTTTTGGTGACAATAGACGGAGTGAAATTGTTAATAATGGAAAGATTCGTGTGATTACGTGGTCATGAATCCGCGAAGGATTGCAGACCCATTAGCTTTTTCTTCTGTCTTCTCTCTGTCCTTCTCAAAATGTTTGAGAATATTTTAGAAATGTAAGACTGTCCAGAGGTCGTCGCTGGCCAATTCAAAGCACAGTAAGAGCGGTGGATGGAGATAGCGCTCTATGAAGTTGTGCCAACGATTGCAAAAACCAAGCACTTTCTTCAGGATATCTTCAATAACTTCGGCATTGCATCGATTTAGAAATCTCTAATACAACTGGCCATGTTATCCATTGGATTGTGATTAGGCTTGCATAGTTCAAGAGCAAACTAGTTCAAAAAAAGAGCTCTAACAATTCATTTAGAGTTCATTTAGTTCAGCAATTAAAGAAGCTCAGGTATACACTTCATGCATGTAGTTCAGTAAGAACAACTGAACTAAGTTGACCGCTTTTTGGTCTGAATATGGGTATTGTGCAGATCTGATACAGAGGGTTGTCTTTGATTGTTTAATACAGAAGCACGACCACATTGTTGTGATCCTGAGCAGTGGGTGAATGAACTAAATGAGCAAAAAGAACTAGTTCATCAAACATATTTGAACTAAACTGAGCGTTCTTTGAACTGAATTAATAAGAAGGAGGAACACCTCAGCGAAGCTTTATCCCTCCTTTACTACGGCTTATGGTTATCAATGAAATTCTGCAAAGAATCGACAGAGATGGATTCATGGGAGATATAGTCATGTAGACGGACGATGGGGTTATTTTGGTATCGGGAATGGTTATTTCAATTCTCAGTGAGTAGAAAGGTGACTTGGAAGAATTAACCGAATGGGCTACTATTTGGTAATCCACAAAAGCCAAAATACCGACCTTTATGCCTCCACGGGTAAACAATCAACAGCGTTCCTTATCCTCCAGCAGCGTCTCAAAATTTAGGTCGAAGCTTAATACAGAGCAGCGAGTTAGAAAATTCTGTGTAACCTCTTACGCTTGCGGTGAAACATTCGCTAAGAACTGAGGACGTCGACCGAAAACGGACTAATGCATGTATACCCTTATCTCTAATACGGTTGCCTGCGTTGAGACAAGTCTGAAACATAAGACAATTAAACAAAATGCAAAGAACGGGGATCATAGGTACTAAAGGTGTCAGGCGATCATTCCCAATAGAAGGGATAACCACAAGCATGTCAGCCTTTACCGTGGATGGACTGCAAAAAACAGGGTTGCAACATTTTGAATCTGTTGCCTACAGATTTGAGAACAGCTCTAACCGACTACATCAGCTGTTAGGAAACCTATCATTCGAACTACACCGATGATAGGTTTCTCATCCAGAGTGGACTGGGAAGGTGGTGAAAAGAGAAGAGAAAAAGAACATAAAACAACAATTTACACAGATCCTAGATTCATTCAGTGTCTTTCAGGCAGAGTACTGACAGTACTCAAAACTTGTCGTATTTTGAGAGATAAGCCTGCATCTATTCGTGACATTGGCATCGTTATTGGCAGCAGGCCCTAGCATCGAATAAGACATTTTCTAAGCTGATGGGACAATGGAAACATGCTATGCTATGGCATCGCTTTAAAATCTGTCTCCTCTTGGTCCCGGTGCACAGTAACATAGAAGCAAATTAACGTTTATCAGAGACAAACATCAGGTAGGACGGCAAAAGTAGTCCAACTTCAACCGGACCACCTGCAACAGTGAAAGGAAAAAAGAAACAAACAGGTGTCTGGCTTCAGATAGAGTCAGATATGGCATACTGGGAAAAACGTTCTTCAAAATCTTGCAAAAAAAGATCAGCGAACTAGACAGTTTCCTAAATGCCACAAGATGGTTGTAGAGGATTTCCGATCTTTTCTAAGGGTTAGTCAATTTGCGGTCAATTTCGGTAGATTCAGGACCTCCATGGTAATTCTCATCGGATTCCAAGCGCTCTGTGACTCTTTTCGAGGTTGAAGTCAGTTCAGTCACTGAGCTGAAGGAAATTTCCTTAAAAAGAAGGTACAATCCAAATACTACCCCAGCCAACTAAATACATTCACTTTTTAACTTCTATCTTTCAAGCAAAGACACATTGAGAGTGAAAAATACCGGAAACTACAACCTATCGTGTCTGCGATTTTTATAAATTTCCTAAGAAGTAGCTGGGTATTTCCAAGTCTGCAAGAATACTGGTAGTAGGTCATCTTATTTGCATAAATCACACGCGCTCTAGGGTTGATTGCTACACTAGCACTAAAGGTAGGAGATGCTGATGAACGTTGGTTTTGAATGTTTGTAGACTACAATGTGAGGATAAAGTAGAGCTTGGCACTTGAAGGAACGTCGAATAATAGTCTTGAAAGTAAACTGATGGTGAACCGGACCAGGCAAGAGCGTTATACTCAAACTTGAGCGGATGTGTGCCTTATATGTCGTACCCTTTGTCGGTCAGTAAGAAGTTGACTAGTTATCGCTGCTTCGCATGATCTTAGAGGAAAGGTACGTAAATGAAATGGGTCGGCTGTTGGAAGGATAAGAAAATCTGCCTTTTTTTTGGGACTCTAAAAGAGTCCAGACACAGACAAATGATGAAGCTAACGCAGTGACCAGTGGATTTGTTTATGCCTTATGCATAACTCGTGAACGGCTACGATACAAATGCAAGTGTTACGACTAATGTTTTCTATAGAAAACCTATTATCTACTTTTTATCCGACTGGCGTGTCGAACTAAGTCTTGAACAGGTATGTCAATCAGTATGCATGTATCTACAGGTTATTCATACAAAAAACCAAACTGACGTGTCGAACTATCTCTTGCATATGTATGTATCTATAAAAAAAAAAAAAAACACAATTCACTTGACACAACATCTAAGTACATGTCATTTGCACTGTAATTGCCCACTCATCGAGCAGAAGCAGAAAATTACCAACCCTACCCCAACTATTCACATTCCTACCCTCTAATTGCAACCTAGGGTCGCCTATTAGTCTTTTTGCCCGGCCGTCAATACAGATCCGTCAGTATCAAGTGAATCAGAAGCAAACAGAACACGATAACCTTGAGCCCTGCTGTACAGTGCGCTCGGTAAATTAAGTCAAAGCACGACGCTGCCTGTAACGTACGTACGAGTACGTACAGCAATGTTACGCAAACGTGACCATATTCAAATAGAAAATATTTTTTGTTTGTCCTCTGTTCGAGTATCTCTCTCGTGCTAACATGATCTACATCGGAGTATAAATTTCCATATTCGTTGCGCTTACCCTACATTTGGGTTAGTTTTTGTTTTGTTTTTTTTTTTTTTTGAACAAATTACCAGGTGATTTCAACTTCCAACATTTGTTCTAGATACTGTGTCACCAGAGTGGATAATTTCCATAATGATGATGTTCAGTGATTTTTCACCTGTGCACCAGCGCAGCGTCGACGACAACAACTTATGGCGACACACACTCGCAGTTAGTGGCAGTGGAACTAGTACACCGTGCGAGACTAATGACAGCCATGAGTCACACTCCAGTGATGGATGTGGTAGTTCCACATTTAGTTTACTCCGCGACGTACATACTTATGTCTATTTTTATTACTCAAAGTGAACTGTGTACTGAACTGAAAGTCATGGACCTTTTGAGTTGTGAACTGAGCCGGCTTTTCAGCGGCCAATAATGGTTATGATGATGATGTCAACACGTGAGTGTGTGTCTGGTGAATATTAGTGGGCGGTGGAGGAGAATGAAACATGAGCCGGCCATAGTCGGATTAGGAGTCTTCTTTTGGAAGGCAATTAGAATAACTTAAGTCGCGTGGAAGGTACATAATTGGTTCATTAAACCCACTTTGTTATTAGACGACTGTACTCCACCATCTGCGAGACAGTTTTGCATCTATGACATCAGAACTAAGGAGGATCTTTAGAAAAAGTGATATGACAACGACTTTACTGTTATACGATCATATACCTAATTACGTCACAGCAATCCAGATTTATTTTATGCGGAACAAGGGCATCAGGGCATCAGATTGGTCTGAATGATCAGCAGTTTGTCCAACTTTCTCTCAGTGGAGAAAATCATACCTTCAACTTCACGCTATCGCATGGTCGTTAACAGTGTTAGCTCTTAGTCAACTTTTGTTAAGGTCAGGAAGAAGAAGGCGAGGCCATACCAGATGTTTGACAAACTTCCGAGTTCAGTCAGAAAAGACTTCTTTAAATCGCGAAAACTGATCGGTAATCGGTAGACAAATACTGAACAGGGACTGAAATCATTTCATTCTCGTGTCAAAAAAGATAGGAGAACTGGCTAACTACTATATAGAGCGACTGGTATCGATTCCACGGGCCTTGGTCGCCTAAAGCTCCACTGCTGAACCTAATTCTTTGTATATCGGGGGCAGTACTGTGCCACACTAACAACGGATACAAAAATGAGACAGGAATTGATGAAGGAATATTCGGGCCTACAACGAAATATCTGAGTCCATGCGCACCAGGACTTTTTAGGCTGAAATCTATGCCATGTCATAACAGAAACCCCGCCAACTGCGACATAACCTGGAGGAAATGCCGTCACTAAAGTTAACTCCCGCATTTAGATTCTGGAACGGAAAAGCGATCTCAGAGAGCGGCCTAGGGCGTTAAGACTAAGAAAGTGTGCATGAACCTCAAGACTGATTTCTGACTGAACTAGCCGCAATGTGGAAGGAATACTAGTGAGGAACCTTTCCAAGGTGCAGTTGATCAAAAGGTCGCAGTGCAACATAATAATAGTATTTCTTTCAAACAAAGTCTACATTCAAATTATAAACGATTCTCAGTTGCCACGAAGGAGAACATAGCAAGCGATAGTCGAAAGGAAAACAGTACTCTGAGATCTATATTTCTGGCAAGATAATCAGTACCTATATGGATAGTCAAGAAATCATCAAGGCGTTGCAGTCTTAGTGGTCAACAAACTAGCCCTGTGTTGGGTATCGGGTCACATAAACACCCCAAGCAGGAAAGGGTCGCATCTGAGCATCTCAAAGGTGCTTCCTGAGACCAATGCATCACTTAACACTCTGAACAGAACAATAGACATCGAATCCAATGAGCAGGCTAACAGGCGAGGGTATCAACTATGCGCTACAGCCAAATGGTTATGGTCAGTCTGTGATAAAAAAAAGTTTTGCAAATCTCATAAAACATAGTTTCAGGACAAGTTTAAGTGCAGTGATAGTACACTGTATGTTGGGGAACAACCCCATAACGACTTGTGCAAAAACTGCATGAATCTATTTGTCACTTGCTATTTGACTGTCCAATACAAGTCACTAAAGGGAAAGACGCTCTTGGGAGTTATCATCACCGGTAGAAATGGGCGATCTGTGAAATATTGAGCTGAGCAAACTCTTGGAGATTCTTACACGCGTCTGGGTGGTTAAGTTCAGCAAGCGAAGATTGACATTAGATTTTCAGGGATCTTATGATTGGGAACAATGAACACTCAGTTGGCAACCGTTGACAATTCACGTCAATAAGTTACCTAATCTAACCTAATCTCAGATTGTAGATAAGTAGTCTGCGAAAAGCTAAACTAGATGGAATGGGCAGGTGCAGGTGACTGAGACGTTACAGCCTAGCTACTTTCAAGGGTAAAGCAAGACGAGGCAATGGAAAATGCACATTCTATTGTCAATTTTTCACTCGGATTTTACGTGAACAAAAATAATTGCAAACTTTTGAGTTCTGAAGTCCAAATGTGATCGTTGAGAGATATCCACAATGGATGCGAGTGTGCTGCGCGTTGTGCATCGTTTAATTTCAAAATTTGGTGAAATCAAGTGATCTTGTTGTGCATTTGATTTTTGTCTAAGGAAATTGTCTATGGAAACAATCCCCAAGACTTGATAATCAAGATCCGTGAAGTATTTCGGCAAATATTTGATCAAGTATGGGATGAGGGCAAATGGAGGATGTACGAAGGCCAGAAGTAAGGCAAAATGCATCTACTACCAAACGTCTAGTTCACATTGAGTATATAGATAACTATCTGCTTCAGCCAAGAGCGCTTTAAAACCCAGCTTCCAGATTCTAGACGACGAAGAACCCAGAGTCTCTGTGCCGAATTGGCTGGGATGGAAGGGTGACATATGGCTCACAAGATAGCTAAAAAGTGTCACCTGGCAATTCTTTGGATAATAGAACGAGAACACTTTTGAATACAACGATTCAGTACCAAATATGAACAACCACTCAATATACAGAATAAAGTATTTTTTTTTAATTCATTGGAACACAAAACTACTCACAATTTATCGACTCCATGTAAAGTTTGATTTACTTACAAAGGCACAAAGTAGAAATAATGACGACTTACCTGAAAAGAAACAAAGAAAAAACAAAATTAAAATATGTCTTCAAGTAAATCCTTTAATCGAGTCCTAAATAGAAAAGACTCAACAGGATAAACTACAACTGGATCGAGCTGCTAAGTACAATAAAAGTCGAAACATAACAAAAGGATGCTAAAGGACGAGTCTACCTTAAAGTGAACTTACTCTGCCGGCCCAAAATTTGAAAATTTGCCAAAAGTATCTTACAAGGGAGTGCAGTATACTGTTCAAGGTTTCTGAAAAACTGGTAGTTTCTCGGATCGTAAAATAACAGGAAGACCATAAATAACAACAAAAACTAAGGACAGAAGAGAAATGGACGTTTTACAGCTCCTGAAATACGAGCAGAGCTGAACAGTAGTAGAGAAAAGCCTGTTTCTCTAACTACCGTAAAAAGACGGTTGATTGAAGCAGGCTTAAAAGGCAGGGTAACAGTTCGAAAACCTTTGCTCTGGTCTCAAAATCGAGCTAAAAGATTGTTGTAAACCAAAGAGCATGAAAACTGGATGATGGAGGACTGAAGCAAGGTGCTATGGACTGACGAGTCCGAATATGAGGTCTTTGGCTCAAAGAGACGGGTGTATGTGAGGCGATCGGACCAGAAAAAAATGAGTCAAGATTGTGTTGTACCAATTATAAAGCACGGAGCTTGTTCCATTGTGATGTGGGGTTGTTTTTGTGCTCGTGGAGTTGGAGATATCATTCACATCGAAGGAATCTTGAACAAGGAAGGGTATAAAGACATTCTGAAGCACAACACCATACCATCAGGATTTCGATTTATTGGGAGAAACTTCGTCCTGCAACCAGAAAATGATCCCAAGCACAGCTCCAAATTGTGCAGAGGGTTCTTGGCTGATATGGAAGCAGAAAACTTGGTGCATAATATGACTTGGTCAGCACAATCGTAAGATTTAAACCCAATAGATAGAGATCGTGCTGTGCAGTACGAATCAGTAGCTATTCCCTACAGCGACATACAAGCCTTGATCTTGTTTCGTAATAACAGGTGTGGCAATCCATCACTTCAACTATTGTCATTGTCAGGACCTCAGCTTGGAAAACAGTACTGCTGTCTGACCGAATACTCCGATAACTTCGGAATAAATACCCGCTCGATCGCCACTGTCCATCTTGGAGCTATCCATGTAGATGGGTAGTCTGTGCTTAGAGCATTGCCCGAAAATATTTGCAGAAATTGCGCGTCAGATTGGGTTTTCACCCTTCAATGTAGCGGCTTAAACGAAACTGTTACCGGATTTTTTTACGAAGAAGTCTTGGGATTTTTGGTTGAGTATTGCCTCGAGTCCTATTATATACCGGGTTCTCATTGTCATTGTTGGCATCCCAAGCTATTTTTTTGAATCTAAGATCATTTTAAAGTTAGTGGCTAGTTGGAGAGAGGAAAGAGTCCAGAATCAAAAGGCTTACATAGTGGTTTTGCCAGGGTTGAAAACCACCTCTTCAGAACTATGAGTGGAACTATGAGTGAGATACCATACGGGCCAGTGGATTTGCTTAGATTAAGGTGCTTCAGTACACTTGTTACTGCGCGAGTTGGAAAGTAGATTTGTCACATAGAGAATCCCACTCAATCGAGTGCAAAGAAAAACACAACCACATTGGTCTTGACTGAACAGCTGACAGCTGGAACATCATTCTCAACGACAGAGCCCTAGACATGGTTTTGTTATTAATAAATTAAGGGTTTCACAGGGGAGGTCTAGGTCTAGAGTGTCCAAATCTGGGGCAACAAATCTGTGATTTCAAAGAGCACCTGCGAATGTTCGCACAATAGTAGCATTTACTAATAACCATCACCACGAATTCCCCTGTAAATTACAATCATTAAAAATTTAAACAACAATAGCTCCCCTCAAAGACCCACCTCATAGACGACCTTGCTCCAGGCCACAAATCACAACAGTCTCTCCATCGCACTCAATGAATTAATGACGAGCACTATAGCTCACATCTGCTGCGCGACGTTCTTACTTAACATTCGACAGCAGTTGGAGTTGATTATTAGTGTTGTTGACATCAGCGTAATTGACCGATTTGAGTGGGCGTACAGCTTGAAGCACTCAATTAAGCTCGAATGGGCTCCTTTTTTTCGTTTTTCATCTCCTCTCCAGCTGTCAGAAATCATTGTGCTCTGCAATTGAATTCAATTCGAAACATATTCCACCTGAGATTGGAAACTACGCAACAGTGGCAGCGTCACGTCACATGTTGGAAATATGTATTTCAGCCACCAATAGCAAACCGCCAAGTGGGCCATACATCGATTGCCTCCTGCCACCCACAGCCCAGCATGATGACGGAACCAATTCCAATTCCGACGTAGTAAACATTTTTATACGAAAAATTACTGCCATCAAATTATTCGTTTTTCGTTTTCGTTTTTTTTTTGAGTCATTAAAGCGAAATTTTTTATTTTATTTGGCTTCTGGGGAGGGGGTTGTGCAATGCCACCACACAATGTGTGGCATTGGAAGAACAAATTTATTATGGCTACGTCATTCCATTCATTGGTTCGAGTTCGTTTTTGCTTTTCTGTTGTTTTGTGGGGGAAATTCCCATTCCCAATCCCAGATGTTCCATTAGGTTGCTGTGTGGAGGAGCAGTCTTACATCATTCTTTAAAAATTAAAGAAAATAAAAGGACACTTCTGTCCGAGAAATGATTTAGTGTTTGTTGCTCTCTGTGCCGTCTGTGCGCGCTGAAAGAATACCCCCTAGGAACCTACAGCATTTATAATCTCTGTGTGGATGGGAATGTGACAATTTACCCCGACAGAGCAATGAAAAATGAGACAACTCCTTCCCTGAGACAGGACCAAAGAAAGTTTAGAAGCTAAATGGCAGAGATAAGACCATCCGAGACAGATGCATATTTCATGTTTCAAGCGGATCGAGATCCTTTCTTTCCTCCGCCGAGGTGGCCATTGTACTGCACATTGTGTACGTAGCGTGAACGTCTCATTCGCCTTTAATCCAATTACGTAGACCGAACAAGTTAAGAAACCAAAAAGTGCACTCAATTGAGTGGAGCAGAGCCTACCCGTACTGTTGGCCTTGTAATTAGAATTGATGAGTTCCGTAAGATGGAATATAATTACACGTTTGAATGGTTCTTCTAACGAGCTAGGGGGAGGGAGGCGAGCGTAGCCTTACATTTGTAAATTAATTGATTTTTAAAATTAATTGTCTGTGGGCTATTGTAGTCCCTTCGTTGGGAGTCCATTAGGAAGAGTCATGTGGCGTCGACAGTGTGACGATTAACTTCTTGGTTCAGTATGGAAATTCGTACCGGATATCCTACTTAATTAAGTGTTTGCTCTTCTAAGAGATACATCCTAAGATACGAGCCACTTTGAATGCGTCTTACCCCGTTTTAATTACAGAATTAGTGCAACGCGTGTACAAGTATCTCTTTTGACAACGCCATCGTCGGCAAGAGGTAACCTACGCGTCGTGCATCTGTTAAAGACATTCCACTCTTGCTTTGCGTTGTCGTAAGTAATGCAAAATTTATTTCTCAAGTTGTATCTTTGTAGAGATTTTGCAACAATGTATAGTATGTTGCGAACTGTGTGCGTGCTCATAAATTATTTTTTTTTTCTTGAAATATAAAAGTTTCTCACGGAATGCTACTGTTATCATGAAATGAGATACTTTACCGAGGAATTTCTTTCTCAGAAATTTTCTTCCTTCTGTTACCGTCTTTCTATGAAAAGAACAAGAAAATAAAACAGAAAAACAGAAAAACCCATGCAAAAATGGAAAGCAACAAAACGGAGAAAAAAAAATCAATTCCTGAAACCGGAACAAAATATACATGTTGTATCTGACGAATAGTGGATGCATCCACGTTGTTCGCGAGACTGTTGCACCGTCTCCAACGAATGAGACGAGGAAGTAGAGCAAAATGTAAATAAAATGTAACTTTGCGCGCCAACTTTGTTGACTTTTTCGTTTGTTATCGTGTGTAGGTGGGTACACGGGAAGAATGTTTTGTGAATTAGTTCACACTTTAACAGTTTAAGTCACGCCAGAGAGGTGTTATGGTACTTCAGGCTAATCCGCAATTTGACTTTCGATAGAATTTTCAAACCGCTGGACAAGACGTATTGCCATCGTATGTGTCAGATGGTTTTGCGTAAGGAATGTCCTTCTACTTTCACTAACTTTCGACCAAGCGTGTCATACTCGTGGCCCTAAACGAGTCATGTCAGCTAGTGCATCTCTAGCATGCTTTGGAGTTGACGTAGCCTTCACAAGATCTTCGAAGCCGATTCACATGAACATTCCGAAAAATACTATGCTTGCCACCGACTTGCTGAAATCACAGCTCTCCATGCAATTGAAGACCAAAAAAAGTCAAAGAAACCGACTGTAACGTTCTACGCCTGATGAGAGGCATACCATCAGAATGGGAGTCCTGTCAAATGATTTCTGTAGAAGCTATGGAGACGAAGAAAAAGAGGAAAATAACCTCCGCCTCCTCGGTACATGCCCATCACTAGCTATTCGATGAAGACTTCTTCGAAGAACTAAGGGACTTGTCTACCATAAACATTGTTAATTCATATCAAAATCAAACTAGATCAGCTGACACAACAGCTTACAGCCACCATCCCCACACATTAAGGAATGGGCATCATCTTCCCATGAGAGGTAAGTACTGCAATAGTTACCTCCCAAGGCCGACATGTGAGCCACCCACAACATGCTAGATTATCAGTAAGTAACTTAACAACCTTCACAACTGTTTAACAGTACCAGAGGCCTACTGAAACTTTTACCTCTATCACTCTTACGCAGTCCTTTACCTACACGGTCCACCTAGGTAAGGATTCAATTACATCAATAACCCCAGTACTTGTTTGCATTCTCCTCCTTCCCGGTCCACCCGACCCGGTGATTGAGACCGTCACCCTACTTATAGGTATAGGATTCCCGGGTACACGATGATTCTTTCGTTCCACCAAATAGGTGGTATCACATTGGACCTTCTCTTGGTCTAATAAGTGTATTTTGACTCTCGCTAGGATAGCCACCTTACCTAACTTAACCTAATAAGCACCTCACGAAACATAACAAAAAAATGGTGGAGAGTATACCAAAATGCGTTAAAAGCATACAAATTTTGGACAAAATATGTACTAAACTCTTGTATTTGTACTCCACGAAGCCTGGCTTTATATACTCATCTCTGAGCTGCATACATGCATACAGTGTACCTACAGGATATTACGAAGTTGGAATCGGAGTCAATGCTCCATCTCTCCTAGAAAGAAGCATTTCAAGACTTTCGACTTTTGTTGTGGAGTACATAATCTTATATTCTTCTGTGGAGAAGTAGGAAACACTACCCGAAATGCTTGAATAGATAGATTACACCAACCTAAGCCACAAAACTGAACGATATCTCTCTTCCGTAAGATTGTAGACTGGATATACACGACTGTCATTAGACCTAAAGCTGAATTTCAGGAAAACTAGCAGATTTATTTCTGTTAATAGGACAACTCTAAGAGAGATAGTTGGTGGCCCCACTATGCCATCCCAGTAGACTGGGTGCTTCCTTCAACGATTTCTGTAGAAGAAGAGGAAGAAACCATAGCACATCTCCTGTGCACCTGTCCTGCCCTATCAATTCTGAGAAGGAAAACCCTAGGGGAGTACATCTTTACAGATCCCAACGATCTAGCTAGACTAGACTTAGGCAGAGTAAAGAGCTTCGTTGCCGGGTCAAACTGGTTTACTGCTTAGTCAACAGAGTATACAGCTAGCTATGGCCAATGACCCACAAAAGCTGACCGACGAATTATTCAAATTTCTAAGGCTGACCATTTTAAGTCTTCAAAACACATTCTGAAGGAAATCGAAGACAATATCAGCGATAGACCTGCTCGAGAAAGGCTAAATGAAGCACATTTGTTTGGCAGAACCGCGAGAAAAGTTGCCTTTCTAAGACCTAGACATGTAAAACAAGGGCTCGACTTTGTTAAAACTCACGCGGGATGCACTGAAGCGCAATGGTGAAACATCCTCTGGACGGACGAAACAAAAATTAATTTAAAAGGACTCAAGACAGAAATACTCCCTCGTCACACAAGAAAAACAGTTAAACATGGCGGGGGATGTTTCATATGGCATGGAGTAGGGCCTTTGTACCGCATAGAGGGACAATGACAGAAGTTACCTAGGGTCATATTCTTAAAATACTATGCTGCCCTACGCCGAATACGAAATGCCTCTGATTTGGACATTTTAACCAGACACTGATCGAAAGCCCACCTCCAGAAGAGCTACGAAATGGTTGCAGAATAATGGTGTTTTGGTTATGTCGTGGCCGGCTCAATCGCCAAACCTTAAGCCAATCGAAAATTAATGGAATGCAGCTAAGGGCATAATCGCAAACAAAAAAATTCGAAATCTGGATGAACTATGGAAAGAGCATCTCAGTCGATAAATGCCGAAAAGTTGTCGACTCAATGCCGCGTCGATGTGACTTAGTATTCAAGAATATGGGTCACACCACTAAAGACTAACCAACAAAAATGGATTTAGTTAGTAATTAAGTTTTTCCTTTGATTTTATTCAATTTTTTCCACATTTCTGAATTTGCCCCTATTTTTTTGACCAACATATTTTTTTGTAAAACTCTAATTTTTATTAATAATTCTTCGGTTTTCCTTTGTATGATTTTTCTAAAATAAAGTTCCTAGCGTTATACTAAAAATTATTTTCTGTTTGAATCGTTGTTTTGTGCCATTTTTGGTAAAATTGTTCACACACCTATTTTGTTGGCCATAGCTGTACAACTTCGGGATACATATCCCACGTGGGAAGTCTTGATGTAGGCCTCTGGAGCAGGTAATCCGGTTTTTCCCATAATGGTACTCCTATCAAAATGGACCTTCCTCTGGTCTAAGATAGTCCCTGCTGAGAGGGGACAACCACCCAACCCAACCCCGCCCAACCCAACCAAGAGTGTATAAATCTCAGAACCTTAGGTTGGACTTACAGTGTTGTGCAAAACATACCGGATTTTTTGGAAAATTTTTCATTGAAGATTTCTAGGGGACTCGAGGTACAGTAGGTACAATTGTTTGACTATTTAAGAAAACCTATTGAATAATTTAACAAATAGGAAAAAAACAAGGCATTGCTGTCATAATTTTTAGAGTTTTATCAAAACCTGTAGCTCAACTCAATACTCTGCCTGTGCTGTACACTGTATTTCCTTTCTCTTTTACTTGCTGATAACGGTTTTTGCTGTCATTTGAATTGTGTTATAGAATCAACTAAACTTAAAAGGTCAGGTGTCTTCAATTTGTTTACTAATAAAATAGTTAAAAATAAATACAGTGGTGTGGTTAACAATCAGGTGATAGCGGAGTTTAGGGCAGGGTTAAAACAAAAATCTATAGCCAAGAAGTATAAAATGCTATCATCGACAGTGTGTGACATTATACAAAAGCTTCGGAATGGAAGACGGGCCGAAAACATTCACTGTGGGGGGCGTCTCAGAAAAACCACACTTCGAACCGATCGTCAAATTAAGAAAATGATCCTTAACGATCCTTTCTTGTCTTAAAAAAAGATTGTTAGTGAATTCAATCTTTGAATTGAAGTAAGCACCGTACGCAGGCGTTTAAAAGAAACCGATTTTTGTACTTTTCGACCAGCGAAAAAAGCCTTTATACACTGCTAAGCATACATAAGAAATGTACCATTTCATTCCTCTAGTAAAGCTTTGATTACTTTGCTAACGCTAATCGCTTCTTAGACTGAAATTCGCAAGAACCCATTTGAATTGATCAGCAACGAAGTGGAAAAGGATGAGAAGTTAAACTTGATTGGTTTTGATGCAGGTATTCATGTTAGACGATCGAAGTGTACACGTCTTCAGCCAAGACATTGTCGTACATTCGTGAAACATGGAGGAGGCTCAATTATGGTGTGGGGAAGTTTTGCTGGTGAGAGATGTGGATCAATACATGAGATAAGTGGCAATTTGGACCGTTTTCAGTATAGGGACATACTGGAATCCGTAATGGTGCCATACGCTGGGAAGGAAATGGCACTGCGATGGGTTTATCAACATCATAATGACCCAAAACTTTTATTAACGTTGGTTAAGGAGTTGTTGTGTTGAAATGGCCGTCTCAATCGCCCGATTTAAACCCTATCGAGAACTTGTGGGCTATTTAAAAAAGACGGGTAGGGTCAAAAACGAACGCATCCAAAAACATACTTATGACGTCACTAAAAAATTAATGGGAGAACGTTCCAAAGAAGTATTTAGTACAATATAATATAAATCTAGTATCGCCCATGCCGAAAAGATGCGATGCGGTCTTAAAAAACAACGGTTACTGAACAAAATATTGAGTGTAACAAAAATCCGGTATGTTTTGCCCAACACTGTAAATTATTTCAGTACACCAACAATTGGACACATCCATTGAATTATAAGAAAACACTGCAAAGAAACCTCAGTAAAAATGACAAATCTCTCACAACAATTATTTTCAATTCAACCTACACTACATGTTATGTACATATGTATGTACATATGTATTTTAAAAAGCATTCGTCTCTCAGTTCCAGCCGATCCTCTAATAACGAGCTTCGGATACAAATACATTCACTCTCCTCCACCCATCGCATCATCGAATTGCAAATGTCAAACTGCTTTCGATACTTGAAACCAAATTCATTTGCATTTCGAAACCAAATCACACCGACGCCGCGCCGCGCCGCCCAGTAATTCCAATTTAATTCATCAACAAAAATCCACATCCGACGACGCGCATTAAAAAAGTTCCATTTACGTTTCAAGGTCTCCGCAGTACACTTGACAGATTCGTATCAAATCTATATGCGCCTCACCGAACGTCTTGTAAAAATAAAAACACATTTCATAACGAATTAGAAAATGACTAATTCGCGCGCCCATCGCACAGCACTGGCTGTAATTATTTTTAGAATCCCTGTGTGCTCTTGAATATGTTTAGTATGACACAGCAACAACAAAAAATAATTACTAAACAAATTGCCTATTCCCTGTGCGCGCCCACCACAATAGAAAGTCAAAATGACTAGAACGTGGATAAGCCAGGCCATCAGCTAAGCACTACGAAGGCCTCAAGACAAGTGTCAGGATGGCCGAGCGGTCTAAGGCGCCAGACTCAAGAGAAATCTTATCCACCACCTGATTGTGGGTTGCTGAGCGTTCTGGTCCTCTCTGAGGGCGTGGGTTCGAATCCCACTTCTGACAAATTCTCTTTTTTTTTTTTTTCTCTTTCTCGATTAATTCTTCACACATTTTCCAAATTGGTTCTGTGGCTGATAGGTAAAAGTTTGAGAGGTACACAACGAGTAGGGACAACTTTACTGTTGACAACCCTCGCAATTGAGTCATGCCCTAGGATTTGTATGCGGAATGTTTGAGCCCTTAACAAGCCCTTCCGGTAGGTAAAAAGCAGACGTTCGAGACCCCAAGAATGCAGACACCAAGGCTAAACTCTTCAAAGTAAGAGTAATATGCGCTCATGCTTTCACAGAGGACAAGGACGACCAAGAATGTTTCTACGAGCTCCTCGACAAAACATAGAAGAACTGTCCTAAGTAAGACGCCAAGATATGAAAGATAGGACAGTTGCCAGCCGTAGTCTACACAGACTTAGCCTTATTGACTTTGAGGAGGGGCATAGCGAAGTAGTGGGAAGTACACGATTTCTTCATCGCTATGTTCGCAAGGAGGCACGACGGTCTCCTCATCATGAAAAGATCAACCAAATAGATCACTTTATGATCAACGTAAGGTATGCCGGAGGTATTCTGTTGGCCCGAACATTCCGAGCAGCTAACATCGACTCGGATCATTACAATGTTACAGTCAAGGTACGATGGAGATACAGATACAGTGAGAAGAATATTTCGAAAAGCTCAAATCACAAAAAAAAACTGCCGGAATTTTCGCTAAACGCGTAATCTCGCTACGACTCCTATGCCACCAACATCAAATATCGAAGAGCAATGACAACACTGGCAAACCAGCTGGAGAGTCGATAGAGGCCATGTCAGGATTTATCAGTCTCCTCAACATCATGCTGCATAAAAGACTGAAAAACTCAGAACCTTCTGTGATAGTATCAACGGTTTCTGGAAAGCTTGCAGGTTGGGAAAAATCTAACCTTAAAAACCTTCAACAGCCAGCTACCTGCTAAATCCAGATATCCAAATGAATACTTATTTTCCCCACAAGCTGAGGTTACTCCACCTATAGAGTACATACATATATTGTAGTAACTACAGAAATACTTATTTGGCCAGTAACTCCAAATCCTTCAAGTGAGCAATCTAAGGACATAGTGCTTCCTAGACATAAAGTGGTCAGGCTGCTCTAAATCTTGTCCACACTCCCAAAGGGTTAAATAAGGGTTAAGTGCGACGTATTAGCCTCCTGTCTTCAGAAAATAGTAGAAAGGCTGATTGATACCCATCTACGCAAGAGCATTACCCCGACTTTGGTGTCTGCAAGACAGCCTTACATGCTCTTCGATAGTAGCTTCCCTACACATTAGGAAACAATCTCAAATTAGAGGCTATTGGTGACGATGAACACCCCAGTCTGGTTTCTTAATCCCTCTCCTGGGCAATTTAGTGGTCAATGAATCAAAAGTTATTCATGACATATTCGACAAACGGATGGCGGCCATCTGAATTCACTATCGATTCAGGGTCGTAAAAATCGCGAATGACGGTCAGCTGGTAATCAATCCCTGAAATCGTGCTCTTTTACCTCAAAGACCACTTGAAACTGCAATGTTTCTTTTACGAAGACGAGGAAACAGTTCAGCATTCACCTACACAGGGTTTCAGACGAGGTTCCCAGAGAACTGCTCTTAGGACATTGCGGACATAGAGAGGTTTGGATACATCTCTAGCCGCTTATGAACATCTAGTACCAGTTGAACCAACCACAACTGTCTTGAGACAGATCTGGTTTGAGCTGCGATTTGACGCCGTTGGACTTGCTTTGTGGGTTGCCATCAAAGATCAATGCTATGCGAATAATCCCGAACCGATTTAAGAGCTTAAAAACAATATTGGTCAAACTATTCATTCGAATGAAAACCTAGTGGAGATTCGGCGAAGATTTACCCTAGAAAACTGCTGCTAGTTTGGTTTGGTGAAACAAATGGGCTCAAAGCCCCTAACTTTACAAAGCATTGATCCTGCCAGTTCTGCTATTTGGAGCCGAGTGCTGGACGATAAGCAGAAAAGTACAGCAGATTTTGACCACTTTCGAGAGAAAAATTCTTCATAGAGTTTTCGGTCCCGTATGGGTGGAGGACCAATGGATGAGAAGATGTGAATGTTGTCCAAAAAGCCTAAACACGCCGACTACACTGGCTCGACCACATCAAGTGAATGGACAATAATGCTCCTGCAATTTTTTGAATCACAGAACGTGGGGTTCGAGACGAAAAGGAGGCCCGAGCCTTCGTTTTAAGGATCAAGCTATCAAGAATAATGGACTTTCACCAAATGACAGCAAATGTGGAGAGGGAAGCAGAAAATTAACTCGAAAATGAATGAATGAAATGAAAAATGATCAGCCTAGGACCGAACTCATCAAATCATATATACATTGCTGGACAAACGGATGAGAGAGAGTAGAGAGTTTCCAATACCTTGGCAGTATATCTCAACCGATGGCGGGACCGAACTGGATATAGTCAGCCGAAAAGGCAAAGCAAAACAGTTTGGTGTAGTAATGCGATTAGCTTAACCACCAAGATACGACTGGATGTAGTACCGTGAAGGTGACCGAACTATTACGAGGAAGCTGCAAACGTTTGTCAATAGGTGTCTACAATATATCCCTAGGATTTTCCGACCAAACCGTATCTCTAACGAACAACTTTATCAGAGAACGGGTCATGAACCTATAGGCACAACCATACGACGACGAAAGTGGCAGTGGATTGGACATACTCTCCGAAAGGGTAACAGCTACATAGCTAACCACGCCGCGATGCAATGGAACCCGCGTACTCAGGATGGCAGGATACGCGGCGGTTATACGAGTACGTGGCGCAGAACAGTTGAGAAGGAAGCACGGCAACTGGCAAAGAGTTGGGGAGAGCTGAGGCACATTTCCAGAAATCACACACGATGGCGCGTAGGCATTGTCAAGCCCCTAGGACCCACAAGGGGATATGCTTGTGTAACATAGATTCGAAATGAAAGGATATCGTCACCTAACAACCCACACACATCTACTTGTACTTTCATCTCGAATGCGAATACTCAATCAAAAACAAATAAATAAGTAAACAAATAAATTTAAACCTAACTCGTGTCAACAAAATAAACTAAATCACAATGCCGTGACATTTTGCTAACACGCCTCCTCTTGGCAGATACAAACGAGTATCTACACACGCAAGATGTACGAAATTATTTTTATTCGAAATCCAATTGATAAAAATTCGCCCGTAAATAGAACGAAATACGTATCCAAGCATTCTGTAGATACTTTCATCACAACCTCATCGTCGTATAGTAACTCTGGCCGACAGCACTCAATATGTCAGGATGGCCGAGCGGTCTAAGGCGCCAGACTCAAGAGAAATCTTATCCACCACCCGATTGTGGATTACTGAGCGTTCTGGTCCTCTCTGAGGGCGTGGGTTCGAATCCCACTTCTGACAAATGTTTTTTTTTTTTTTTTATTCTTGTTTTTGCTTTATAAACAGATACTCGTACTCGTATCACCTGTGACAACTGAGACGTGGAACAGTATGCGACATTGTTTACAGTTGTCAGATGAGTTTATCTTGATTGATAATGGAAAGCGTAAACAGCCAGTAAACGCCTCTGGCTAAAGGTGCTTTAAAAAAAATAAGACCATCGACCTTGATAATGAAAATGTGTTTGTTATCGGCAAGACAGCTGAATCGGTCGATTGCCCTCGAGGGTGTTGTTATCCGATGGAACGCGCTAATTAATATGTCACTTGGGCTGGTAATTATCGGTAATTGACGGGGAGATGAACGTTTTGCGCTAAAAACAGAGATTGTTCGAGATTGGCAATTTAAATAGTTTGGGTTTTTTCGATGTCACACATTCGAATACAGATAACACAACACAGGGTATCTGTGCAGTAGGTGACTGTTATGTAAGTTTTAGATGCCTGAACTATTAGTCATTTTTTTATTTAAATAAAATGTGTATACAACGATGCGGGCACAAGTTTTACGAAAAGACGTTTTGCAAAGCTTTATAGATGGCTTGCAAGAAGATTGAAGTTGCACTTAAAACGAGAGATAGACTAAAGTTGGGTTTAAAGTGCCTCATAGTTATCGTAAGCACATTTAAGCCAGTAATTGGTTAGTTTGATACCCCATGGATCACATAATCATCCATACCTCCTACTGAAACCAATTTGAGCTTCCAATGAAGCCTGGCAGAGCCCTAATAATGTCGACATTAATAAAATTTGGCAAAATCATTGAAGTAGAAACCACAGCGGGAAACCAATGGAACTCTTCAATGGTGGAAAGATACGATAATAAAGAATATACGGGATACATGTTAGGAACAGACTGGTTTGCCGGATGATATATATCTTCGGTACCCTCGACTTTGATATACCATACGAAGTAATTAATATGTATATCCGGAAAGGAAGGATTGGCAAAAGAAAGTTGCCTTACTTCAAAACGAGATTTCAATATACATAGACAGTACCAACACCAGTGAGGTGACATAGAGATATAGATCTTCAAACGGCTCTAGGACTTGCAGACAGTGTGCAGTGTGTTCCAAAGAAAGGATCTATCTGTGTTCAAAGCTGGGAAAAATATCTGACAGAAATATCGCCATCTACAGATAGTTAAGATGCTAGAATCCAACATCATAAAATCTGATATACCTTGTCAGGAAGGGCTGCACAATGTTCAGTGCCGGAATTGGGTATTACCTTGACTTGAAGCTCCGTTTGGAAGCTATGTTATTCATAAAATCAAAATTTGTCAGTTGGACTATGTGCCACAGACTGTGGGCTATTGGGTGTTTCGGTAGAAAGATAGTTCGCCGTATATTCGCTATAGTGTTTGATAAGGATGCGAAACTCTATTAGCTGCACTATGATGGCACTTCAGTCTAAGAACCTGGGAAAAGTCAACTTCTCATACAACGGATTGGCGATATCGAATCAATGTAAAGCGCTTTAAGAAAAAAAAAACAAGTTTGATGATGTTATCCCGGATTGCAACAGATGACATATGACTGAACTGCAGATGGGACTCTCATAGGCAGTTGGGTACATAACACAGACTTTCTTTGTTTTCTTTGGTAACCACGAAAGATTGTAATAAAAAATAACTCATAAACTATATACCAGAAACCTTCCACTTCGAGTTACACAATTTCCATAGTCATGAGCTAACAAAACTAACTGTTAGCCACCACTATAGCATTTTGTAAATTAATTCCTTAATCGATCGAATCCATTTCGGTATTGAAATTCTCCCATAAGCACGTACAATGTAGGCCGACAAACTGCTGATAGAAAATAGTTATGAAATCAATTCTAAACCAGTTCCACGCACCCTAATTAGGGCAGTGTGGCGGCGCGAAAAACAAAACCAAACCGAACCAACGAATCCAAAATCACACCCAAATTTGCATAAGCTTCACTCTTTTACAAGAATAAGCAGTTGTCATAAATTTCATTCATAAAAGCGTGCTTCGCTTCCACCAGCGAAACCCAATACCACACACTCCGTGGGCGTACAGGACAGAGACCGCTGAAATCAGCTCAAAATCAAGACCGAGCACAAGAATTCCGATTCACGCTTCGACGGGAACACAATATGTATCTGTGTGCGCTCAGCGGGCACTCAAATAATTAATCAACAAGCACAATACACAACATAACCGAAGCTGGCCCGTTAGCTTATGACAGATACTTTTTATTTATTCTTATTTTTCCATGTGGATAAATCGGATAACTGAAAGGGGGAACACCAGGCCACAAAGGCAGGCCTCCTCTCCATCTAATTTCCTGTTCTACTCCAGAGATTGTCGCACAATATCGGTCTTGACGGAAACGCTTCAAACTGCAGAGCAGAGCAGAGCAGATTTCCTCGATTCCGAATCGATTGAGCAGAACCAGATACCCAGCACACAGCGAGAGCTCACCAGAGCGGAACCAAACCGATATTGCTGCGGTGGCGGCGGCGGTAGCGGTGGCGGCAGATGGTTAGGGGTTTCTGGCCTTGCACTACTTCCAACTGTCATTAATTGTGTTTTCGAGAGTACAAATGGGATTTTCTTTCCTAATTTGATGAATAGATACCGCTCGTTGTGGGGATTGAAACAAATGGGGAAATGCGTCGAACTCATTAAGTAACTCTCTGGCTTCGGCGACGGATTCGACTTACAGCATCCATCATCGTCACGTCGTGCGGTATGTCGTATGTCTATTGCCATTTGCGTGTCTTATGTCGTTCGGTTGGTCCCGGTGTGTAATTATTTCCCATTCCTCACTTTCGTAGACAGTGTGATGGCTCACGCACATCAGCCAAAGCGCTGGTGATGGTTATGGTGGTCTGGTTAAAATGGACCGCAGTCTCATGTCATCTGTCACTTGTGTCGCAGCACGAATGAATGGCAATGGTGGGGCATTTTTGCATGTGACACAGCATTAAAATATTCGTATCTGGCGCCTATCAGTTTGGTAATTATTGCCACAGACGGTACACAGCCAGTGCCACAGTGCTGCTGGTGGAGGAGTCGGCGAATCAGAAGTGTAAAATCTGTTTCGTGTGGAGATCCCGTGATATGCCAAAAGGCAGCCGAAATGAGATACCCTACTACTCGGTGGGATACATAAATTTGCATTTCGCTTCTTTTTTTTTCTCCAACGTTCTTGTTGTTGTTGTCGTTGGATGAGAGTTTTCTGCGGCTAAGCCGATAAATCATTCGCATAATGTCGGCTCGCGGTTAATGACTTTTTATTTAAATGGTTAATTTCGTAAGATGATTTGTGGATCAGACGTACGGTTGCGGCCGGGGGGTCAGCATGACTGGTATTGATTTTTTTGCGAAAATGGATTCGAAGTTTTTGGACGCAGAGGGTAGTTAGATTGGTAATTCGGTTGGAAACGACCAAATTTCATCACTGAATGGGGCATTTGCTGCCAGCATGGTAAGTACACATCCATATGTTTAGCTTTTTTCAAATATTACTGCTCGGCTGTGTCAGACACAGTTCGTGGGATAAGTGGAATTGATGAACAAATAGGAAAGAAAGAAACAACAAACTTCCAACCAGCCCTTGACTTTATTACAGGCTAGCCAACCCCTTCACATTGGCTTCGAGAAGGCTTTCAACAGCTGAAATCCGAAACCTACTTGGTTAGCCATCTCCAGGATAGACATTCCAAAGCTACTATCAAGGCTACATACGAGGGTGGTAAGTGGATTTTGGAGTACGTCAGGGGTGCATACTGTCACCAGTATTGTTCTTGGTGGTTATTAGTGATGTACTCTATGCAGCATTAACACATTCGTTGGACCATGACAACCTTTACCTTACCCTTAACACATGCCCCAATGTTTGTCTACTTTCACATCGGATATTGGACCTTCATCTGATGGCCCACCATCCAGAAACTGAGACAAACAAAGTGGGGCACACATAATCACGTCAAAACGAAAGCCCTTAGCACTTCAAAAACCAGCACTCAACTCAACATTGCCAGGCAGGCCGGCGAAAAAGTGAACCGTCCAGCTAAAAGCGGTGGAATGTTATGCTAAGACTAGAGAAGCAATGTCATCAGCTTAAGGACCAAGCTGCTACTGTTTTGATTCAACATAGAATCAGTACTGCTTTATGGGTGCTGTACTTAGATGGTGGACATCTCAACCAGACGCAATCTGCAAACCTTCGTCAATAAATGCCTTGAGGCCCAATCGTATCTTGAAAGACCTCTACTTTACCGGAGAACGAGCCAAGAACAGATAGACGTAACTATACGGAGGAGAAATTGTCAGAGGATCAGACACAGCCTACGGCGCGAAGACAGCTCCATCGCGAAATATGCCATGCAGTGGAAACTCACTTAAGCAGGCAGGACAGCGAGACGGCCTAGGCAAGCGTGGCACAGAACACTTCAGAAGGAACCGTGTTCTCTGAGAATGAGCTGGAGGCAGCTCAAACACGTTGTAGAAATACGAACAATATGGCGTTCAGGCGGTGTTGAAACCCTATGTCCCCGAGGGGTGAAAAGTAACAAAGTAAACAAAACAGTTTCTGAGAAAAAGTAGATCTCGGCAATATGTAATGGCCCTACTGACGCTTTTTGTATGTAACATGTCCTTATGTTGACAAGGTTTGGCTCTGCAAAAGTTTGAACAAAATCCTGAATTTCATCGAATAGGTAATTACGCTTCAATAGACTCCATTGCATCGCTATAAAGCGACCGTGTGGTGTGGATTATATGCCGGACCGCATTTCCATGTTCCGGTCAATAGAGTTCGTTTTCGTTGAAGACTATTTTAGGCCAGAATTTGATGAACTTGACATCAGTGATATGTGGTTCCACCTTGATGATGCCACGTGGCACACAACTGGTCAAACAATTGGTTCTTTGAAAGGTAAGTTCCAACGACCTCCACACAAAAACAAATCAATTTACGTAAAGCGCTTTCAAAAGTTGGAATTGTTTCGGTTCCGAACTATTCAACGAAAGATTGCAACTAAAATATAGGCAGCCAGATACTAAGGGCACCAAATGCTCGCAGATTTCGCATCGAAGTAGAAGACCAAGTAAATCGTAAAAACCTTAGCTATCAACAAAGAAAGAAATTTATTTGAAAGCATGTACTGGACTTAAACTACCTACGCATATTCCTTATTCCTTATAGCGATTACAGGACTGTTCTCCAAAAGAGATTCATGTCCTTCAACTAGAAAGAAGTTTCATTACAAAGAAAAGCCATACGGTAAGCTTTCAGCAGCAACACAGAGAGAAAACGTAAACGTAACCAGAGACGACTGATGAAAACATGCAAATGCGAAAGACTTGGACTTATAGCCAAGAAATGAAATGAAGTGAGTAAAGCAGAAAAAAAAAAACAAAGTCCTGAGTGCCTTAAAGGAAAATGAGTTCAAAGAGCGCCTGGATTACAGTCAAAGCAGAATACGAACACAAAGTAAATTAAAAGCTTTCATCAGATAAAAAGTAGAGAAATCCTCACAACTGTTGTCCTTCAAGCTTTCAATGAAAAATACTCAACTATGTACCTTACGCATATATATACATACGAATGTATGTGGAAAATGGATGAATGTATCACTCTTTCTCGTAGGTAATGTCATTATTGCCACTCCACATCTATCGATCTTTTCCGTAAGTCCTCAGAGAAATATTGGGTTCCTGAATATTCGCAGATGGCTAATGGCACTACAGAGATAATGTGAAGGATATCGTGAGAACGCAAAAGGAACTTGACCATCTGTATACCTAAGTTTATCAATTTGTGGATTAATAAGAACTGAAGTCATGTGATGGTAGAAGGGGGTGTGAGTTTTGCCGGAAAGATACGAGGTATTCGCACACACGTTTTGTTTGAGTACAAGGACCACCATCAATTGTTTACTTCCATGGGAAGGGACTGAACAAAAAGAGAGGTAATAACATCTACAAGATTGCTCTCTAAAATTGGATTCTCTTCAATGTAGGCTGCAGATCGAGACTATCAAACTTTTCAAAAAGGCTTAAAGAATCGACTGGAGATAGTTTAGTTAAGTTCAATGCTAAGCCACAAACAAGTAAAGACTTTCGAAAAAGATGCACTTAAAGTTCGTGTCCAGCCAAATATAACAAAAAACCTTTCCTCCGTAGTGGAACGAAAAACTCCCTAACCTCACCAAATGACCAGAGAGACCTTCAATATCGGCTACTACCGAAAGCCTTATACAGACTGACCAAGGGTGGCCAAGAAATGAACAGAAAATCGCCAATCAATCGATATCCTCAAAGATGTCCATCAATCCATCTCTTGGATGGAAATGGAACAAAGTCAACTGCAGGATCCTTAGAGCCTCTAATACAAACGCATTGTCCCGGATGTAAAGATAGGAAATAGAACCTTACAGCCTGCAATCCGGGGAACATAGAACAGTCATTATCACAAAGGCAACTTTCTAAGCCGCCTCTTATAAATCAGCAGACCCCTTATAAACGTACACGTACTACAAAGAATGCTAAAGGTAGCAATCCCGTGGCTCATTTTCATGAGCTGAACTTTAAAGAACCATGAATCCTACTCATGGAAACCAGTGAAAGAGTGGCCTTCATTCTAAAGGACCGTTCACGAAGACGCGAAAGATTTCAAACCAATTAGTCGGACCTTCTTCGTATTGAATACCCTAGAACCCGATCTACTCACTGAGTTAAGTTTAAGTTTAAGTGACCCGAATAAGACTGAACTGATGCTTTCCAGCACCAAAACCAAAATAGGAGAATTCACTCTTCCTCGACTTAACGGGTAGCTACTCTTTCTATCGCCTACTGCTATGTACCTAAGATCTATCGTTAACCAACTGATTACACAAAAGCATCTGTAGCCTTCTATGCTTGTGATAGAAGCTTTGATAAAATATAGGTCTCATCTCTAACCCAAGTTGACCCTGTGGATGTGAGGGGCCTTAGTATGCCCAATCCTCACCTAGGTGTCGTTTGTATAGTGGACGACCCTTGGAAAAGTCTGTTACATAACTAACACGAGTAAGGTACAAAGAGTAGCGTGGATAGGTACCAGATCAGATACCAGAGACAGGCTCTAACAATCTTCTTATACCCTTTAGCCCTATATCAACATATTTCAGTAAATAGCGCAATCAGACTCAAGGAGTTCAAGTAATATTCTGAGTTCTATACCAGGAGAACTGGTACCGAGGCTTACAGACACTTCATACACGCAATGAACTTCACAAAGTGTTTCGACGTTCAATTCCCTACAAGAAAAGATTGGCAAGATGGGCAGGATTTCAACCTACACTGACTAGTCAGTCAGTCATGACTGCGGGATTTATGTCGGAGTCCCTAAACATCTCCAAATCTTATAGACTTCCTTACGCTGTCAGCGTTTTCAAAGTGCCTCAGTCATCACATCATCTAAGCTAGCACTAGAATGTCGAAAGGACCTGGCTTCGCTAGATGACACAGCAAGGTTGCTAGCAACATGCTGATGAACTTTCCAGACGAGGATCAACACTCAAGTGCTACATTGCAGAACTAGTTTACACCCCGATTGGTGCCATTAAGGCAAACGTTTCCTCAGTTTTTTTTTGAAAGATCAACCTAAAACTGACGAATTGTGTTACATCAAAAAAGAGGTGTCACCTGGCTATAACAAGACTAACGTAGTCGCTCTATTAAACAGAACAAAACATTGGTCGATAGAGATTCCATGTACCTAATACACTCTATCGCAGCGGCAATATCTCTGCCGAAAAAGAAACAATTAACCACTGCATGTCCACTTGCCTATCACTAGTCTGGACTAGGCAAACCCTTCTTTAGTTTACTTGACGAGACCTCGGGTAAGGATAATAGTATTGAACTGATACTCTTCTTAAACTCCACAGGATGCTGTATGGTTATCTCGAGTTTACTAAACATTCTAGTAAATACATATTCTTTACAGTGAAACTCTCAACTACTGAAAAGTGGTAGATGACCTTAAACGTGAACCATAGGACCTTGTAAATTGGAAAGGTGAACCTTCTTCTGCGGATGACATAACTTTCACAAAATTCTCCTCGACAAACTCTACAAAGCTGGGGTAAGTGTCAGTCTTATAAATGATTTCCACCATATTTCACAGGAACATGTGACAAACTAAAGTTTGATAGTTTCTAGTGATGAATATATCGGTGTACCTCAACGTTCAGTTGTAGCTCCTATTCTTTTTCTTACCCATATAAATATGAACAAAAAATTAACGAATAATTCATTCGATTTCTAGTTTTTCCATCTACTCTATGATCCATCCCCCAAAACCAATCCAATCCTTGGGATGAATTTCAATAGGTTTTTCATTAAAAAACTAAACTAATAACCTTCCACTCTGTAGCAGATACTTATCGAATATGAATAATGAACGATTCCTGCGCGATTGGCAGACTTATTATCATCGACGACAACACGCACAAGTCATTGATCTCCCGCTACAATGGAAATATGCAAAGAAAGAAAGAAAGATAGAATTTCATTCGCTTGCCAAGTACAAACGAATACAGAACCGTAAATACTGCTAATCGGATATTTTTCTTCCTCTCTTTCATAATATTTTTCTTCACGAAAAGATGAATATTCGTCTCGGACCATCTATACACAAACCAATCACTACATAGGGGCTACTACCTGATGAGATTGTAACTGCAGATACATTTGTTATACTAGGCACAACCATAGTACTGGAAGCTTTAATTGGATTAGTGCAATAGAAAGAGGTAGGTACAGCTGAAGATATCAGCTTGTACATGTGTATGGGGTTATAGTTGGTAGACGTTACCCTCGCCACCCCACCCCCTACCGACGGTTAAGGAAAGACCAACGATAACGACAAACGACGACGAGTGAGAGATGCTCTCCGGAGGCAATTTATAGTAATTGCAAAACTTAAGCTGGTCTTTTAAGGGGATTTTGCAAATCGAATACGATGCGATAGAGCGGAAAATATTGACACTATCGAAGGGGGGCGGTTGCGAGTACACCAGGGACTCGAAGAACCAACTTTCGAGGGTGTGGCAATTAAGTGGCAATAAAAGCCGTTTGAATAGGATTTGAATAAGGAAAATAGTTTGATGTTTATTTAGTACGTTACCGAGATTATGTGACATCCAGCAAAATATTGAGGCTTACCTGAAAGAGAAGGAAGAAGGAAGTTAGTAAATTTAATTACTTACAAGATGAAACATAAATATGTACTTATGTCAACGTAAAGGGTGACCAGATAGCTATGATACTTTCGGATTGTTGTCAAAGTTACCAATGACACCCAGCTGTCAAAATTTTAATGGGAAGGTGTTTCACGCTAAAAATATCGATGAGGGGATGCTGCAGCTGATGGGAATCGCCAGATAGTCGAGCCGGCATTTTCCGCTGCTGAATTTGGGCCTACATCCCTATAAGATTGTGCTGACGCAGGAATTGAAGCCGGACGACCATAGACTACACCTTGAGCTCGCTAATTGGACCGTGGAAGCCTATGTTTGATTCAGCGGCTGTGTCAACGAGCGAACACAATCCACAAGTGTTCCACCAAGCATCAATGTATCTACAAAGATTGACTGTTTGGTGCGGTTTATACCATGGCGGCATCATCGAAACTTATTTCTTTCGAAATTGGGATGGAGACACTGTTACCGTCAGGTATACCAATATAACGATATTAACCGACTTTCTCTGACCAAAGCTCGACAACATCGATATCTTCGAACTATGGTCCCAAAAAGACCGCGCTACATGCCATACAAGTGCCGCACCGAAGTTGTGAAGGAGAAATTTGGCGATTGGGTCATCTGAAGGCAAGCGTTCGTCAATTGGCCGCTGTGATCATGCGACTTGACACCATTCTATTATTTTCCCTGGGGCAACGTCAAGTCCTAAATATACACTAACAACCCAACCACTTTGGATGAGCTCAAGGCCAACATTCGTGACGCTATTCCCGGAAAAATACCGCAAATATTGGACCGAGTTCTTGACGTGCTTGAAATCGTAAGACAAAGCTGTGAAAACCTGAGTATCCTTCTCCATGTGCCTTATTTCTCAAATTATATCGACAAAATCAATCACGAAAGACGTTGGACGCCTTTTGCTCAGATCGGTAAAAAGTTCCACAGGGAACAATTCAGAGGCCAGTTTGTTTTGTATGTTCAATAGACGATCATTTCGATGCACTCATTAGTACGAGTATGATGTGAGCAATAAACTAATAAAATGGCTGCTACGTGAAATTGATACCTTTGCACGGTTTGCCGCCAGAGGGTGTACTAGTCATATTCTTTGAAAGACTCTAACTCTGAACTACTTCGGTGTAATAAAATACGAGATATCATAGCGCACCATTGTGGCAAATCGGTTGGAGAAAGCCCGTGCAGACTAGCAGCTCCCAGCTATGCAACGTCTAGTTAAACGCAGAATATGAGAAGATTCGATTAAAAACAATCATTCACTTCTCTCCATTTAGAAGCTGGTTCTCCAGCATTGAGAAGGAACAGATCAGTATGTTTGAATAGAACCTCATTTGACTAGGAGTGCACAATGGGAGGTAGTTAGGCAAAGCCCACCCTAACTGGGGAGGCTTGATAGTTGGTGTTTAGGTTCAGACCGACCTGTAGCGCCACCTTAGTAAGAGAAGAGCACACAAGTACCAATCAATCTGCAAAAGTATCTTTTCCTTTCCAGTCAAACACAGTCTTACAAATACAAATACCATCAGCGCGCGGTATAAATATAATCAAGTTACGAGTAACCATGACATACTTCCCAATCATAATAGAACCTGATACACATATGTATGTATTTTTGTACAGTCAATCGTTGGAGAAAAGTAAACATTTCAAATCTATTTTTAGTTCAACCTCCCGGGGGGAAACAACACCAAGTATTCAAAGCTTTCCACAGTATCCTCCCCCAAACGATATCAAATGTCGGTTTGTTCGACGCCCCCGCAAAAGCCCAACAGAAAAAAACGCCATTCCTACCAAGGATTTCCCTCTTATTAAATTAATTGAAAAACTGTATGCCTAGCGACTACGTAGTCGCACAAAACCGAAAAACTTTTCTTAAATTTCCCCAACGTTCCCAAAATTATTTCTCAGAATCCAGTGAAAGAATTTCCCATCCCATGCCTGCCTAAACATACAACCACAAGACGGATGAGTGAGTAATCCCAAAACGCCTGTAGTGGCCAAAACAACTGACTGACTGAGTGACAGCCAGCCAGCAACGAGCATAACATATGTAATTCCACATCAGAGTCGCAAAATAAAAGGAGGACGACTCCACTTACACTCCAGTCACCGCGGTAGTCCCGTTTAATAACCCATTTTGCCAAAGGGATCACAACACACAAACATACACGCACACCTGATTTGGTCGTAAATTACACGCGAAAGACCATTGGCACGTGACACACAAAGTTGACAACGGACTAATTAGTTCAAGGGGTGAGGAGAGGAGGACAGGAACCCTCTTGATAAGCACCACACATCCACCAACCTTTGTCGGTTCATCAAGCCCCGGCATAATTGGAGACAGCGCCCCCGGGGGGTAACCGTCGTGGAATGCGTTTTTTTTTTCGGGTGACACAGTCGTATTGAGGAAAATTATTGGGTCATCACGTCCATGTTTGTGTGCCTAGAGCCAGACGCAGAGGAGCAGCTGCTTGAGTGATTTTTGTATTTCTGTCACCAAAGAACCGGAAGGGGAACGTCGTTTTCGAGCGCACACAACACACCGGCGACAGTGGCGGCAAAAGTAAACAATTGGGCCACGAAAAAACACTCATCACCCTCAGGTGAACTCGTTTCAAAGGCGCACCACGCCCCCCTCTCTGTCAATCTGTCAAATGCGGCTAAAAATAAACCCTGCTGCAACCACTGACAGATTAAACAAGTGCGACATGCATTTCGACACTCGAGTTTCTAACCTCAGCCAGTGCAGCCAGCTCGTATCTCTTTGGTTAGGGGTGTGACTCCGCTCTGCGATAAGGCGGAGAGTTTTAAAGTCAATTAATAACGTCGATGACGCGCGGTGTGCGACCATGTGGGGAGAGCCCAACAGACTTTATCTTTTATTCTCTTTCAGTTTGTTTATTGTTTATTGTGTGACTCTGCTTGGTCTCATGAAAGAGGAATATCTTTCGGGAATTACACTCCATATGTCGTCGACAGTGAAAGGGCAAGGTTGACGGTCATGCCATTAAGTCAATGCGGCGCTTGTACCTTTATTACTCGAAGAGGCAAACGACAAAGAAATGGATCCTTGAATGCCAAGGAATTTTTGGACACGATTCGTGTTGGCAAAAAGTACAATTTCAGACATCGTTTCCGGGGCAATGTTTGTACTGTGAAGGCACATTTGTGGTGATGGCATGTCAGGGAAAAAAAACACAAGAAACATCTGACTGGATTGATTAATGGAAAAGGATATTAATGACAGAGGAGGAAATGTGTCCTTGAATGTTTTCCTTAAGGTTTTTCTGAGATGAGATTTGTTGCACACACTAGACATTTGTTTCCACATGCTTGCACCTTTATTGTCTTCTATTTCACCAATCACTTTTCACTTTGCAACTTTTCACTTTTTCTTTGCAAATTATGTTTCATCAAACGAAAATTTGCAAGGAGGATTGCAAAGTGTCCATCTTTTTGAAAATTTTTTCACCAAACACAAATCTGAAAAGTGCAAAGTTTTGTCAGCTTGCAAACACTATGTAAAGAAAAACCTAAATTTTCAGTTGAGTATCAGTTGGGAGACAATTACAAGCAGTCCTTTCAAAGGATAATTTGAAAACGAAGTGTATACCGATAGTGTAAGCTAAGAACGAGTTTGGAATTTGAGAATAGTTCCTCAACTCTGAGACTGAAATTGAATGCGTTTTGCTGCCTGAAGTCATACCAAATACCAGCTCACTTTGCAAATATATACATATTTCACTTTGCAACTTTGCAAAAGACGATTACAAATGCAAAGTTATCCTCTCAGTTGGTGAAACACTTACATGTTGAACTTTTCAAATAGTCGTTAGGAGATTTCATTATACAAGCGCACTTGTACTTTGGATGAATTATTTTTTTTGAAAAGTTGCAAAGTTCAAAGTGAAAAGTGGTTGATGAAACCGAATACAGACAAGACGCGACTTGTTCTGTACTCAAGATATACAATGTGCCAAGAATCTATCATGGAATTCTTTTCTAGAAGAGAGGAAGAATAACCTCGGGAACTTCAAGTCTTTTTAGACAAATCTGGTACTTGAAACTCCAATTCAGAAGACCACCAAGGTTTAAATATGGTCATCACAAGAGCAATGAGATTCTTCTCAACATCAAACCTAGGTGTATTACCAAGATTCAAAGTCGGACTTAGAAAATGCCGACACCTGTGTTTGCACATTTCATAGAAATTAAGACATATCCGTCCATCTTCCAGGGAGAAGAACTTCCGCCAATGAACAAGCTTGGTAGCTTATACTATAGTTAGTGTAGTTACAAGGTTCTATACTAAAGTCTTTCTGTCTGAAAGAGGTTATCTGTGCTGAGAGGTAAATGACTGTAGACATCTTCCGTGAATGTTGCAGTAGGAATGGATTTTCAGTCAAACCTCTAACTAATGATGTTCTCTTTATAAGAAGGAAGGCTGTGGCCAATCTAACTCAGCCAGTTATATGTTTATTTGACGGTTTTCAGCACTAAGAAGGAGACAAGTCTCATGCTTAACCAGGCAGGCAGAACTGCGGGACGCCCTGGTTAAAAGTGGGACAGAACGATTGAGAATGGATCAAGCTCTCAAGCGCAAGTGTTTTTAAAGTCCTAGTGTGTTGGAAGTCCTAGCCTGCATTGAACCTTTTCCATGCATGGCTAGGAATCTGGCATCTTGATAATTCAGCCCGACCCTGATCTTATATAAACGTATCCACGTATTCCACACCCAGGCTGTGCTAAAGACATTCTTCAACCAGTTAACAAGTTCCTAAAGAGTTTAAGTATATAAAAACTTTCGGAATGCAGTGAAAAACCAAAACTTCTTGTTTCTTGTTTTTATTACATCAGGAGAACACGAGAGCATAATTTTCAGGGTCTGCGTTGGAGCTAGCAGCATTCTTGACTTAATTGTTGCAAACTGCCTTAATGTGATATGTTTTAGTGACACTAAATTAGAGAAGCTTATGAAGGAAGAGAGCGAAGATCGATGAGACGATAGTGAGCTCGAGTTAGTTGTCCAGCTCTCGAATCTTGACTTATCCAGCTGACTAAATTAAAGATTGCTTTCTTGCGACCATTCGTGTTGTGTCGTTCCTGCATGAGAACCTTTCTCTTGCCAGTCATACTCTCGGATGTTGGTCGGACGTTTGCATGAAAGAGCTTTTTAAACAGCGGTCTATTCTCAACAGGGAGTTATTAGTATTGATAATGAAGAAATAGCTTCGTTTTTGTAAGGAGTGTAGATACGGAATGTGTAGATATGGCAGAGTTCAGAACACAAAACTCGATGGAGAAAGTTGATGGTTGCTACGATTCCTGGGCGACTGGCTCCTTCGGTTGAGTTTGTGTATGCAACAAAAATGTTCGAAAAAAGGGTGGGGATGACAGTGACGTTAACATCTCTTTTCTTAGCTTTGAGATAGATCACACTGAACCAATTTCTTTCCATGGTTTTCACTGCAAATCAGATCACAGAGCTCTTATCGAACGAAGCTTGCTTTGATTGAAGCTTGTTAGGTTCAGGAAGGTGGTTTGCTATGGAAGCACCTATTCATGGCTGGTTTTAGTTTTAACTAGCGTGAACTGGCGGGGTTTGAAATAAAAGCGAGAAGCTGGCTTCAGACCACTGTGGACGTAGAGGCGATAAAAAGCCTCTGAACTATTAATAAAAGACTAAGATTCCCTCAGTGATTGCAAGCACCCAATGTTTTTCAAGTTTGATACTAGATACTTCTTACTACGAGAATTATTCACAAAAACAATCTTTTTCTGATTCGGTAGGCAGAATGTATCTGTGGGTCGTCGAAAGGGTGAAATGTGAAAGTATACCACTCTGTATCTGCCGACGGCAAGGTGTGTACCTTGACAAACTTACTGAGTTTCAAGGCATTATTTCTTCGTTGGGATAGCAATGAAAGGTACGTCGCACGCATAATCACTCTTACCCGTGTCCCCGTAAGCCCAATTCAATCATGATTCGAAAAGGTCATTTAACTCGTACTGCCGGCTATTACTCGTACTCCACCCAGGCAGAAACAAGTTCCTTTGGATACATTATTTTTATTCATGTGTCCAGGATTTGTTCTTTTTTTCTTGGGATAATGTTTTATTGCCAAAAAGTAACATTCTTACTTCATTAAAGTGAATGGCATGTTTACACATTCGCAGCCCCAACTCCAGCACGTCGGTCGGTTGTCTGGCATCCATCGCGTCCGTCCATCGATTCGTTTATGCCAAGCCTCAGAGGGAGAGAAAGACCGAAGAGACATGACAAATTCATTACCGATAAGGAATCTCATGCCCGTTGCCACCGCTGCCAACGACGAGTGTACATTTTGCAAACGCTACATGACGCGACCAAAATTGTGAAGTTCCATAATAGCAGTTAAGAGAGGCAATAGCTTTTATCAGAGTCAAGACGACAAGCCAGCCGAACAATAGAATGAGTCAGTGCGGAGAGAGAACCGAAGGAGAACAAGACCTTAATACTTCTTTTTCAATATAAAATCGAAATCGATAGAATATAAATTGAATACGCTGGTCTGATGCAGGAACAGCAGCAGCAGCAGCATTGAAACACGCTTTGAATACCTGAACAATGCATGATAGATGAAACAGCGCAAAACGTTTCGATTTGGGACTGTATCTACGGCAACGGGCATGGAGCTAGAGAATGGGAACGTCTTCCTTTTTGTTCTGCTGCTTCCTCACTCTCCATTGTTATAAATATCTCCCACAATGGCGTCTTTTTTTTGTGATGAATATCTAACTAGCATCGGAGGAGAAGACGTACATAGTTGAAGAAATGTATTTGTACTTGAGGCCAAAGCAGGGGGTGGTAAGTCGGTGTGGTTAACAGATATTTTGGATGGAAGCACGTAGACGAAATCGAACGCTAAAAACGAAATTCTACTCTTCGGACACTGGTGTAGCTGAAGCCCTGAAATAGCCGTCAAATAAAAACGACTTTGATAAGCGAATGGAATGGCACAATGAATCTATTCTTTGTTCTCTTTTTTCTTTTGCTTTGCGCTGGGCGGTGTGGTACGTGCTTGTTTGTCGGCGGTCGGAGAGGGTGCCATCTGTGGGAATTTAATGCATTTGTTGTCGGACGTTTAAGTCATGATTAGAAGATTATTTGCGCAAGTTGTCATTGCAGGGTTAATTTGGGATTAACTTGATTGAAATGGGAAGTCCTACATCGGTTTATGCAATGGATATCTGTACTCCCATCTACATATGTAGATATAGAATGAACAAATCCACTGAAACGGATGAGATACTTGATAACACTTCATGTGAAGGCGTCAAACGATAGAGATAGAGAGCCCTACACGTCACTAGTCAGAAAGGACTCAACAGAGATCATCTAAGTGAACCAATGTCAGGCACTCAACATACCTACTAACAAAGTCCAAAGAAAGTCCGAGGAATTGGTTTGTTGCAGACATAAGAGTGGTCGGTAGATGGAAAAGCCGAGGGAAGGGACATGCATTCGACGGAACTGACGAGTAGCCGATAGATGAGGAGAATGTCAGCTATGTACGTCTCTGCGATCCTTAAAGGTTTCAAAGTTAATGAGGTTAAGGCAGTCTTGAGAGTGAAAAGAAAATGGGAGGATCGCTCCAGGATAGACCTCGAAAGCTAAAAAAAAAAACACTTTGGATGTTTTCAATTCTAGACACATGAATTCGCTAATAGAGGACAAAGCCTGACTAGCGTACTCAAGGAGTGGGCGAACGAGGGCAGTGTGGAGTGAAGATAAAGTCGAGTTGGAACTGGTTGCACTTGGAAAAGTAATTGACTAGCATCTGGCGGTGTTGAGCTTCAAACACTTTTTTAGGCGCCATTCAGAGGGAAAAAGTTTTGAGGTCTTGTTGAAGAAGACTAAAGCCTTATGGTAAAGAAATGAGTTTGAAACATTTGGTGTCATCAGCGCAGAGGGAGATGTGGGAATGTTTAACGACTCTCTTAAGATCATTTCTAGCTAAAATGAAAAGTACAGGTCCTAGAAGACTGTCTTGTGGGACACCAGCAAAAAAAAGGAATCGAGAGGATAAACTTGAAGTGAACACTCTAAAAACGGTTCTCCATTCATTTCACCAATATGGGTTCAAAGAAGAGGACTACTTGATGAGATATCATTTTCTAATGGAATATGACGAGTAGTGATTAATCTTTCAGGAAACCATGTTGACTACGAGTATGGGTAGGTATATGAGAGAATTCAGCAATGGAGAAAAGAAATAGAAAAAAGGGAGACAGGGAAAGAGAAATGTAGAGAGGACAGCATCAAGAGTGAAGTCATCACTAAAATCTATAAGAAATGGATCGTAGGTTAGAAAGACAAAGGGTTGGGGAAGTAATGGACAACTGATGTAGAATGGGTCCGAATGGACGAGGGAGTTGTCATCAAAAAGGTGGCAAAACGTGGACAATGGTATACCGATCGGCTGATAAGTTGTTTTCAAAAAAAAAGAAACAGAGAGGGCGAGCACAAGATTTGTGTGAACTTGTTTTGTTTTGGAAAAACCCCTATTTCTTAAAACAGTGGGGGATAATAGTCGATCACCATACAAGGGATACACTTTCTGGATGCAAACCAATCCAATATAACAAATCGTAGATCAACGAATGCTACAGAAACAGTCCTGTGAGCCTTTGACAATACTTCCTACCAAGGATATGACTAGGAAGAACTCACACTCTTCTGATCTTATGACCACAGAGTACTATATCACGAAGATATTGTTGATATAATCGTTAGGGGTGAAATCCATGACATCGTCTAGTATCACTGTTACAATGAAAATGCATTAAACGGCTGCTGTGGGAGCGATACAGAACTTCACACAGAAGGGAACTATCCAGACCACATCGTCCTAAGTGACCACTGGGCATGGAAGCCTGGTAACTGATGCACAAATGGTTCCAAATTGGAAAATATCAATACAGGACCTGGTTATGTGGTTCCAGTTTCCTTTTTGTCTGCAACTGTCTCAATCTTCTGCCGCCAGATTATAAAAGTTTGCTGTTGTCGCTCATTCGTCGGTTCGAAGCCACCTTATAGAATCCATCGCAAAGAGCCTGTGGATGACCAAAGAACCGAATTGGTACTTTGACTGGCAGCTGGTTTTAAAAACCTAAGTAGCAACTCAACGTTTCATATATGAAGGACTCTACTGGGTCCTCACAATCCAAAAAAAAATTTTTTCAATTGGTTCTATGTGTCACTGATTTATTTCCGAGGAAAGGACAGACACAACAGATAGGTCCCTAGATACTTTGTTAAGACAAATTGAGATCCTGATACTGATATCCTTCGAAGTGCACAAAGTATGATGTCTCCGATGGGTTTACGCAAACAGTTTCTACGGTCTTCCACAAACCATCCAACAAATTGGCGCCCAACTCGGGACACCCATCTATTCTTCGCAAAGTGCTTTCACTGTGAAATATTTAAGTCCACAATGAATTCTTTAATATCTTATCGCCAAATAAATCACAGCTCGACCATCCATTTTCAATTACCTCTTTAGGTCTTGACCTTAGCCACTCCTACCTAGACAGATAGTCTCTGCCAACCAACCCCAATCATTTCTTCCCCTCATATATTAAAATTGAAAAATTGAAAAAAACCCCATTCACAAATTCCCAAAAGGCAAATCCCTTCCATCAGATACACTAACATATCACAGATTTATGGGCGCATCCAGACACAACTTTGTGACCACCGCAGCCGTACAGCCAGATGAAACCACCACAAATCAGTATTCTCCACAGGACAGTGAGCACCAGACACCCTTTCGCATTCACATGTGTGTACGAGTAATATTCCCAGAGCACAGTTAAATTTCAATTTTCAACTCAATCTCAATAAAAAAATAAAAACATATACTCGACTCGCATAGCAGTAAAAACCAACAAAAAGGTTGTTCACTGAATAAAATATTACAAATGACACTGAGGCCACCCATCGAGGAGTGTTTATGTTTGTGTTTTGAAACAACAACAGCCAAACTACTGCCGAGATACAACAAACTACTGGTGTGGTGTAGTATCGAACAGGAGCAGCTTCCCCATTTTTAAGGACAAATGTGTCTCAAAAACATGCGGCTGGTTAGAGGAAAGAAATTGATTCCTGCATTTGGCTGGTGGAATTCTGCATCCTTGTAAGTTTTTCGCAAGGAATTTCTAAATAGTTGTTTCCTAGAACCGCACACAAGCATCTAAGCCCATAACATGCATTTACCAGCTTTGTCTGGAAGACGTTTCCTTGTCGTGGCGGAAGCAGGCAAGACAATAACAAAAACGAGGACACAACGTATGTAGGTACCTAGCTGGGCGGCGGCGACGACGTGATGTGGAAAATCCGCTTTCTGTGTAAAATCATCTTAGTGGAAAACTTCTTATATGGAGTCCATTACAAGGATGGGGTGGAACGTGGGAGGCTCTTTGCATACATTTACTCGATTTCGGTGCGTTTTACCCTCTGTACTGAATGAGCTTAAAGGAAAAGTTTTACCCGGATGAAAGCCTATCGAAAATTTGCCGCTTTTTTCGAAAAGATTTACTTTGCCACCCTATGCCCTGGGGGGACCTAGATTTTCTACGCCTTGTGTAGGTATCTGAGAATGGCACAAGTGGGCACATGTAATGCCTTCGCATTCAAATCAATTCAGGTGAAAGATTTCGACAGAGCACTTAGGGGGTTTTAGAGCTTTGAAGCGTTTTTAGCTGTTAATGCGGCTCTGATGGCGGGTGGGAGGTTTCGCAGCTCCCACTGAGGAACGGGGTGTGAATGGCTGAGCAAATTGGTAAGAAATTAGGTGTTTATACAGATAACCATGTATAAAGTGGTCGTGCCTATTTCTGGTTTGAGGTTTTGTGACTGAAAATGGATTGTGTTCAGTGCTCCCGCTTTAACGCCACTTTATCAAATGTATCTACTTAATCTCGTCTTGTTTTCGTCAGGAGAGAGTCTAGGGACCACTGATTCATAGGAAGACTGACTAAAACTTCCCAAACCTTAACACATTTCATTAGGAGAAGAGCGACATATTAAGGACGACCTTCGAAGTGATCGATGAAGGAGGTTTCAAGGCAGCTTTACTATAAGTATTGCACGCGTAGTACGAATTAGCGAACGAAATCTGTTTTAAGGTTGACTCAAGTGAAGATCATCTAATAATTGGTGTTTGCCAACATATTTCTTCCTCTTTTGTGCATCAGTGCCCTACAGTCTGCAGAGACCTTCTAGTTTTCTTGGGTGATTCACACAGTTCACTAGATCTTTGTAGGTTTAGGCCCACTTCCATCTCCCTACATCAGTACTTGACTCATATGCATACTGTTTCCAGACAGTGGATTCATTGGTCCAACTCTTGGTAGTAAAGTTTTTGGAAAGTTAAACCTTCGAATAATATCATCTCTAGGAAACGTTATCGAATGCTCCTTCGATGTTCAAGAAGCTATACAGTGCTAGATCTTCCGCTTCAGAACAATCTCAGTTAACCGGTACGGACTATAACCTCTGAAAATAACACCTCAGCAGAAATAAGACGACGAATAACTCTTGCCAATCGCTGTTTCTTTGGGCTAAGAAGGCAATTGAGAATCAAGGAGGCTCTTTATAAGACCCTGATAAGAAAGTCCTACTTTATGGCGCTGCAGCATGGGCTCTGTCTAAAGCGGATGAAGAGATTCTCAGTCGTTTTGAGAGAAAGATTCTTCGTCTAATTTTCGGTCCCGTTTGCGTTGACGGGCTTTGGAGAAGAAAATTCAACGACGAACTATACGAGCTGTACAACGACATCGCACTGGTCAGAAAAATGCGAATCAAACCCGGAGGGACAACACAGTAGAGGAAGACCTCGCCTTAGGTGGCGCGCACAAGTAGAAGGGGACCTCAACCGACTTGGAGTGCGCAGCTGTTGGCAGTTAGCTAAGGACCGCGCTAACTGGAGAGGCTTTTCGGTTGAGGCCCAGGTTCCCCCCGAACTGTAGCGCCACCTAAGTAAGTAAGTAAGTAACCGGTACGGACCAGTCGCTATGGATCTAACCACTCTGTAGGCATGGTGACGAAGAGGACATATACATATTTAGTTCAAATGTTTGTGCAAAGGATTTTCCATCGTTTTGAGAAGGACCCTACATGAACGACTTCGATAGACTTAGGTCCTTCTTTTTCGTTTTCTCCCGTTGTCACTAGTTTGGTACATAGCCCAGTGCCATGCTGGTTTTTAATATCCCTAATATCCATGCCATGGAAAGGATTTCTGGTGCCATTTTCGAGTCCTCTCTCAGAGATCTTGCCGTTAGTGTCGGTGTTCCGAAAACTCCCAAGAAGTTGTGTCCTCTGTTCCTCATCTTCGGTGAAGCTCACATCTGGTCTTCAACTATGATCTTCGGGAAAACAGATAACCTTTACAAAATACTGGAAATGATGATCAACATTTATAGTAGTTTCTTGTCTTAGAAAACTCTGACTCTTAGGTATATTTCGGCACAGCAGGGGTATGGGTAACAGTGTTGTTTAGTCATGTAAAGGTCCTCATCTTTCTTTGGACGAAGGTCAGAGGCTTTTTTATTAGTTCTGACTCTTCGAAAGCCAATATAATTAAGCTTGTATCTGTGCGGAAGCTCGTTTCACTTTTGTGTTGTATCTGACGTCGACTCCTTGACAGTTTTAGTTTGTTGCAAACGCAACAGTGCAACTACGTGGGAAACAGCATTCAACAATACTGGTTTGGTCACTCAAGGTTTATTATGAAGACTTTGGTCCAAGCTATCAACTTGGGAACGTAATTTGAATGAAAGATTGGCTAATAGACAGTGGCAACGAAATGCTTATGATGAGCGTATTAGGAATTGCTAGAACTGTCTTCAGAGCCCTTTCAATGCGACTATTTCCTGAAGGTGGAACTAATAGTTCTTCGTGTGTGTGGAACCAGTGCATCTCACATAGTCTTTCGACATACAATAGAATATGGTAACAAAGACAACTCTATGCCATGCCAAAACCACAGTGATTCGGCATAAAAATCCAAGAAGCATCGAGGTCTTTGGAAATAGACAGCAGAGAGCGGTGAAGGCATTGCTGTCGCCTCTGTCAGAGAGTCTCTCCGTTAGTGAATCTAAAGAAATTTCAGACTTTATTAAAGTCACCTAAATCATGAACCGGAAACGGGTTCCATAAAGCAAAAGCCAAAGGTACCGCAGACTGCAAATCCCTCCATAGAATACCCAGTATGCCGTCTGCCACCGCCAAAACGAAAAAAAAAAAGCAAAATCCAAGCTGACTCCAAACGAAAAATAATGAAAAGGCCATCCCTTCGGCTTTAGATTCCGACGCAATGTGTTAAAATTCTTCTGCTGAATAAGGGTTAAACTTACTCTTTTTTTTTCGAAAGTCGCAACGTGTGATTCTATCTCTTTTTAAGACACTTATAATCCCTAATGAAACCTTATCGCCCGGGAGAGGGAAGAGGGGAGATGGCGCCCCCGCACCGCTCCATCAAACACACCCTTAGGGGATGATTTCCTCACAAAGTTAGTACGAGCACATAGTTATAAATCAAATGTTCCTCCCCCCGTTGGGCATTTAAGTTTTGCATGCCAAATAAAAAAAAAGGAACAGAGGAGGAAAAATATAATCCAAAAGGATTTAGTCGCACGTTGTTCTTTAACAAACTCTTTGCGCAAAGCCTTCCCGGTTGGGATTCGTTTCATTAAAATCAGAAAAAAAAACAACAAAAATTTCTCCACACTGTGCGCTCTAAGGGGATCAAAGAATTTTTCACTCAGAATTCCTTTTTATTTTCGGTATCCTTCTTCCTCTATGATGTGGACAACAACATAAACTGGTGAAGCGCACAACCCACAGACACACACACATACACACACAAAATTAAGGATTTTTCAAATTTATGACCGGGATTTTGAGGCAATTTACGCCTAAGCATGAAGGAAAACATATAATAATGAGGGTGGTGGTGGTGAAGCACAGAGAAATAAGAAATGAAAATGTCTGCAGATATGAAGATGTAAACAAAAATTATGAAAAGGACTTTGCTATCTCTAAAGGGAGCCTAATTTCGGATTTATTATTTTGAATTTGAAGATAAGAAGAGTGGTTTGTTTGGTTTTTTTTTTTTTGGTTTTCCTCTTCGTCCTCTCCATCCTCTGTAGCGTCGTCCCTCTAATGGGGTTATTTATTTTTATTAATTATCTGTCGGAGGATTTAATTAATTTTAATGGGCAAAGTACTTTTTTCGGGATTATTTCGGCCTACGAGTGAGGTATGGGTTTTGCAATAAAGCGGTTTTTTAATGGCGTTTTCAAATGCCTTCGAGCGGAATAGGGGTCTGCTTTCGCGGATGGGGCTTTTCTTTTCCTGCCAGTGAATGTGTTGTAATTAAGAGGAACATTGAGTGGAAGTGAACAATAAATTGTCAGATTTACAACAGAGTTTCATTTCTACGTGGCCGTGTCAAACATCAACCAGCTAATGACAGTTCTAGGCTTTGGATAGCCTGAGGACGACTACAAGAGTCTCAGAATAGAATATATTAAGAAAAGGAGAAGGGTGTACGAAAGAGGTAGCTCCTATAGTACGATTTAACTGACGACACTATTCTAGCACTGCCTGACAAGTTACGCAAACTCCCGCCCGAACATGTCAGTTGTATTCAAGTTTCGGACCAGTATAAGACTTACAGATAGTATACCAGTGACAGTGTGCAGGACTTAAAAAACGTTAACGCCTCTTGTGAAATCCGAAGCATTTGTCACCACCTTTCGCAGCTTTGTTAATCGGATGATGAAGGTTTGGGGTAACTTGCTTGCCAAGGATTGACAAGCCATTAGATTTCTCAACACCAGCTGCGTTTATTCATTTGGTTTGACTACATTAGTAGTATCCCGCTTCCTAGACAGGAGACAGTTGGGAGAATTGAAATTAACTAAGTTTTTCGCACTCCAGTTGATGATTGACAACCTACACCGTAAGCTAGGATTGTGATTAACATGGTATTGAACCTTAGAGCTCTCAAAGGCAACAATTCAATATTCACCGCGATGGTGAATACTTTGACTCCTTTTTCCAGATAGGTGCACCATAAGGTTCCCATAAGAAACGTATATCTACAGACGGGTAGAACATCAACACATCGTACTATTTTGTAGGCCATGGTTCTTCTACTTTTCAAGAGATGTCATACTCTAGGTATCGCTCTACATGGAATGTTGTGGAACACTTGCTGTACGTTGAACTGGTTTAATGTGGACCTACCTTACACCCTACACAGACTTCAACCTCAACCTCGACTCCGGATTTCCTTTTAGAGAAAGCTAGTCAAATGCTGAGGTCATCCAACCCCATCTCAATATTCATCTTCACAGACGTGTCAATAAATGGACCAAGGTATTGGTCAGGACTAATCTCAGAGGAATTCACCAACCACGCAAGTGTGTTCCAAGGGGAAATATTTATATGGTATACCGAGGCTTTTCCACTTTGAACCAAGCAACACCCATCAAAGCCGTCACTTCCGGTCAAACTCATCACAAAACTGAATAAGATCTTTAAAAAGAAGCTCATGCTGTTGAATTCTGGCACACATGGGCTTTCAAGGGAACGAAATGGGTGATGAGCTTTCTAGAATAGAGTTAGAATCAAATAACCTACTAATATCAAAACATTGGACCGAATATACAAAAAAATCGGGGACAGAAAGCTAACCACCTTCATTGGTATCTTCACAGGGATAGGTCTAATAGCAGCTCACCTTAGAAGAATTGGTATCAACACCGCAGACCTATGTAGAGGCTGTGGCGACACAGAAATAAAAGAAGGCACAACACACTTAACAGAACTAGACGCTTAACCCTCGAAAAAGTATCTTTTAACGACCTCAGATAAGTAGCTAATACCCCTCCTAACATGCGTCACGAAATCGAACTGATTCCGAAGGATCATGAACTAATCTGTGAGACAATGGATCCGTCGAGATCCAAGTAAGACTGAACTCCTGTGACTGTAGTCACCAACCCAAGCAAGTCACGTGTACGGCATATCATAGCTCCCCTTAATTGAACCATAAACATCCACAAAATTTCCTAAAAACTCATAAAAAAGCAAAAAGTAAAAAAAAAGCTTAGCCGTTCCCTGACCCCTCGGAGCATTATGAACTTTTATGGAATCACTTTAACGCTCGATCAACCTCTCACACATGCCAGAGTCAATGTCCCCCCCCCATGTAAGTGGTGACACTTAGGCACTCATTTCTTTTATTAGGAGTAACCGAACAAATAATAAAAAAAAAAAAGTATCTAAAAGATGTTTTTTATGTTTTTTACGTTCTTTGTGCAAAAATAATTTATCACCGCCAACGCCAGTGCTGCGCAGCTTCCGAAAAAGACAACCGTCCCTCCATAAACCGTTTTCGTAGAAAAGCTAAACTTGGTCGCATTTTATCGCCCGAATATTTCATTGTGGGAGCGGTTGGCCTTCATCACCTTGCAGTTCTTTGGGTTTCCTTTTTTACTGCTGCCATTAACTTCGTTCCTTCCGAAGGTGAAGGCTAAATTTCTTCTCCATACTGCCGGTCGTTTTATGACCCTTTCGCTGGGAGTCAACTCCAGTCAACTCAAACCGGCGGAGCCAAGTTCACCAACAGCCATGTCATTATTATTATCCTTCACACACACATGGGGGCCCACACTGGGCAACAGATACATCCAGCCAGCACATATTATGTCGCAATTCCATTTGGCGAATTTCATTTCATAAAAGTCGCCGTTTTGTCCTCAAACACAGGACGACACAGACACACGAGTACGTGCTTTATGTGGTCTTGTCCTCTATTTCACTTTTTAGATGGCAGTTTTGTGTTTACGTGTGTGTGTGTGAGGACAAAGTATAGTAAGTTCTCTTTCTGTGTCACATCTTGTTGACTAAATAGATGCAGCATTCATATTTAATACCGGCTATGAATAACCAGAAACGATGGATGGTGATTTTACGGTCTGGAGGGTGTCTGTGCGGTACATGTGGACGGACCCACTCCGCAAGGACTACTTAATACATTGGAAAATGTGTATCTGTCGGCTCATGAGCCGGGACGGGACCCATATGCAGTGGAAGATTTGAAATTTGTTTGTTCATGCTGTTAGGGACACTTAAACAATTGCGTCAATGTGTGGTAATATAGTAAGGCACACATCCGGCTATTAGAAGGGCAAGGATTTGTGCTATGTAAACTAGGTTTTATGTAGCAAGTTAGAATTTAATTAAAAATCATGGTTTGCAGGAAACCTGTAAATGTGTTTCGGTTTCGGGTTCTTTGTGGCTGGCATACGGACTATAAGGCAGAAGACTCCAATTTGTGATACTGTTGAGGACGTATAATTTGCCTTGCAGGGACAGATACTGGGGAGGATGTGAAATGGCCATTTGTTATGGTAATTGAAATTGACGTTTTCTTTGAAGGAAACTTATTAGTTGTAACAGATTTCAGTTTATGGGGCTGGCTTAAGATTGAGAGATAATTTCACCCTTAAGCGCCAATTATGTACAGATAGACCAAACAATGTGAAAAGGGACGAAGCCCGAACTATGAAGATTTAACAAACTTGCAGGATTCGCGGTTTCTACTTTAACTTGGAACATGCTTCATGAACATGGTTTCAAACTAATTGACCGATTGTCTTGACAAAGTGTCTCTCTAGCGTCTTTATGTAGAACATTATGAATCACATCGTTTTTTAAGCTGTTAGCTTAGGTTAAGTACGTGCCCCTCTTGACGGAGATTGTCAAGAGCTCAACAATTTAACTAAGAGTACATTGTGCCCAATTATAAGATCCCTGACAACCTACTGTCAGTATTCGACAGCTAAGTTAAACCACCCAGATGCGTGTGTCAATCTCAGGAGATTGCTAATATCTCCTAAATCGTCTCTAGTTACACTAGGAAATACCTCCCGAGAGCGTTTTTGTTTTCGGTAGCTAATCCTGAACAATCGCAGCAAGTGCAAATAGATCCTTTTTCCGCTTTGTCCCTGCCGTTGTGAGATAATCCTAGCCAGTTACGACACCAAAGCCTGTTCGAATATCCCTATTACAAGGTTTCATGAGATCTACAGATATCTTTTTATCATACACTAGCCTTAGCTATAGCACATGTAGGTAGTAGATACCAACGCCAGTGTGACTCCTCGCTGTATTCGATTCGATGAGGCGGTGTATTGGCCTTAGGAAGGGCTTGCAAGGAGCTTAGATGTGACCCGGTACCCAACAGAGGGTCAACCTTCTTTCCACCCTCTATTAAAATGGGTTTGAACTCAAACTTAAAACACCTGACTTTGAGTTGCACGAGCAATAAGCTATTTTTCAGAAGTCCCCATGGAATGATCCACAGAAGCAGAGGACTTGCCTCTGCTACACAAGGTAAGCTGAGCTTCAATCTAACACATCCGAGTAAACCCTATTGAAGTACATAAGTGTCTGCCTTAAAAGAAACACTCAAAGCGGTCCCTCAGTTCCTGTAGTCAAATGAATTCCTTAGTATTGCCACTGTCCTTTCTTTTTGATTCTCATGGCTGGAGGTACGTAAAATAGAATTTTAAGATTTTCACAAAATCCTGTAAATAGCTGCCTTTGGGTACTAGATTGGGATTGGACAGGGTTTTATTCTCCCAACTATGGATACTGATCGCGAATTGATTCTTGAAACAAGAACGAACTGGGGTCAAAGTTGTCGCTTATACAGGCGATGTCGTTATAATGGCGACATAACCACCATCACCGAAATACTTCAATCAGCCCTGAATATCCCCCATAACTGGGAGGAAGAATCACGCCGACTACAGTCCAAGAAACCATACTGAAACTGTTCCGACGTAAAGAAAACAACTTCTAAGAGAGCTCGTCGCTTGAAACAATCCAACCTTTGGATAGAGAGCGATACGAGCTACCGAAACATTGGTAGATGTGTACCGAGACAGGCTACACATGTTTGTATCACCATCCCACGTCCAGGAAATCAATTGACATATACGACAGTCAGGCCATCATGAAGGTCATCTCTTCAACAGTCACCAACTCTAGATGGATGAAACGATGCCGTGAAAAGCTCATAGAATTCACTGCGATTTCCACCGTTTTGGCTCCCAGAGTACACTGGTATACTAGTGATTGAGCTGTGAACTAGCAAGAAAGACGAGGATCTGACAGATAACTCTGGAGAAGGCATTACGAATCGAAATTCAAGGATATTCTAATGTTTAACAGAGAGAGCTTAGCGGTAATCACAGCGATCTTACGGACCAAAATCTCTTGGCGATCCACCGAATAGGAATGCGACTAACCGGTGGCGACCTTCTGCAGAGCTTGTGGCGATACAGACGCAGAAGATCTAGAAAAATGGTTCTGGGGCATATCATATCGGAGACCTGGACAACCTCTCAGGAAAGCTACCATTAATTATAGTTTCGAGTTAGTTCAGGGAGGCCGCTACTCCTACCAAGTTCTTCTTAGTATTTGGATACTCCATCACAACGTTTTTCCACGATGGATTAATTGGCGATTTGAGTGCTGACTGCAAATGTAGTCCTCCTCCTACACTCACCCCATCGGGTAATTCTTAGGTTCGATAGTAGTGAAAGGGCGTATTTCCTCTCTATTTCTCTTTCGTCCACCAGGCAAGTGTAAATCCAGTAGACTACCTTCTTGCTGTTTACCTCATTACCCTTCTCTTACTGCACCTGAGAAGGGCTTCCACAACACATCTTAGTTTGATGTTGTCAAACGCTCCCTCTATATCCAGTGTCACCCAGCACTCATCAGTTTAGCAGAAAAACTGTCTCACAGAAGAACTCCTTCGAAATCTTCTAATTAGGAAAGTATTCCAGGACTTGCAGGAGAAGTTTACAGCATTTCAAAGTATCCTGGGAATTTCTATACAAGTCGAAGCTCCTGCAAGTCGTTTGCCACCATTCACCTACTATTCCCATATGGGACTCGATTACCTCCTCAAGGAATTTCTTCCTCTCTTGTGGCAATGAATTTTCAGGATCAAAGCCATTTCCATAAACTACCTACGCTTCCATCAAGGAAGCCATGCACCCACCCAATGCACACTATGTGTACATATATCCATTTCAAATGGAAAATCAAAAGTACATCCTTTGATATGCAATGCTCGGGGTTCCTGAATTGAATTAATTCGCACAACATAGTCCTCCTCATCGTTTGAGTCGAATGGAGAAAAACTTTCGTCACCCCTTGCACAGATCCATCTAGCCAGGCGAGTGCTTAGTCGATTTATATGCCATTAAAGGATCAAGAGGATGTGGAAAAAAAAATATGAAACTGGAATGAGAAATGGAATAATAAATTCGAACGCAGCCTTAAATTAGTTGTAAAATTACAACTTTAAGAGTGTATGCCCCCGTCCACCGACAAGTGTTTCGTGCTTTTCATGTGGTAAATCAAGCTTCAATTGTTGGCCAAACAATGCCACTGGGCGCTGAGTACAACCCTGCAAGGACAAACCGCACATACCGCACCACGTGGTGTTCGTACTCCGAACAATAATAATTATACCTGCTTGTCGCTGCACCCTCATCAATATCGTTCTCCCTCGCATACACACCATCTCCACTTTGCATATAAAGGATACGGGGGAGATTAGGGATGAGGCACACCAAAGGTGAGCCAATAAAGGGGTGACACACACGCACAGAGCTGCACAACATCGCCATCGTCGTCGTCGTCCTCGTCATCGTCCTCGTCTATTGAACCACACGTGAAATGTTTTGAATGAGGAAAAATTTACACATCCAGTTGGGTTGGTTGGGGCTGAGGGAAACGGCCGGGGAAGGACTCTGAAGGATATAAAATTAACGTGCGATTGTTCGATTCCATTCCAATGTGGAAATGCACTTTGTGGTTTCGGAATGTATACCCAGACCCCAAACAAATGAAGGGACACAGAAACTGGTTGGAAAATATTTGAGAGCGGTGGCGGTGGCGGATCCGGAAGGATCTAAACCTGTCAACGAGAACACTGCGATATATACTCGTAGGTAGGCAACTATCGTGGTGCAAGGAGAGGGATATACAGAAAACCATTTGAGTGTTCACAGGATTCAAATAGGTGGTTGCAATCAGGATGCTCATGTGGAATTCGAAAAAGAGCAAACTTGGGAAGTCGATAATCGGAATGAAAAATTTCGATTGAAGACAGAGGTCCCGTACTAGGTGACACATTCTGAGGCAAACCTTGCATTGATGCAGTTAGTTTGAGTATAATTAAAAGCCTATATTCTATTCTAAATGATTTTTCTCTGCCTTGACTCCATTCAGCATAGTGTGGAGGTGACAATCCTTTCATTTTAACCACCTAGTCCAAGAGAACACAAACCGAAAAGAGGAAGAATTAGATAGGAGCTGTCCGTTTTGAATCACGCCTTGTGCGTTGTGTTTTTTTTTACAAAGAGAGGACAGAAAACAGGATATTCAGTATTCCGTTGAATAGTTAGCAAAATACCTTCAAAATCCCGGCTGGATGAAGAAAGAAAAGAGAACTATCAATTGCAGCTATTTCTGACCGAAGACAGGTTTGTGTCAACAAGGAAGAACTAAGCAAAGTTGAAGCCAAAGACAGACAGAAGCAATGAGGGATGCGGTCCCTGGCAGTAAAGGATTAAAGAAAATGTATGAACTCCTTCAAGATATTTGTTAAAAAGGGCTGTAAGATCCCCACCTCTGGGTAAAGGAGACATTTGTTATTATACAAAGGTAGATACAATTGGACGAAATCTGAAATCTACTAACCACTCTATTGGAAAACGCCCGGGAAGTTGCTTAAAAGCACATCGGTTCATCGGCCTCGAGAAAGAGTTTCATAAGGATTCCTAAGGATTTCATGTGTGAACTAGACAGGACACAAAGAACCCATAAACCGAATCAATAAGCCGACAGAAATAGTATGGAAATACGAACAAATTCGCAGTTAAATTTGGTGCACATCAAGGTAGTGTACTTAGTCCTATATTCTTTAACTATACCCTAATGGGTGGAATGGTGAGAAATTTCGGCAGTAGCCTATACATGCTTGTGTCCAAGGAGCTTGAATCAAAGCGTTCACGTCCGTCAAGTCTAGTTCGTGTCAACAAACCGCGACAGTAAGCTCCATGAAGTGTAAGATCTAAAATAGCCTCAAGAGGCACTAGAACCTATGAGCTGAAATGAGTTTCATGAATGAAGCTTACGACTTTTTGGACTGACGTGGATTTAGGATCAGGTAAAGCCTTTGAGAAGTGCTTGAGCCTAGTCTGATCATTCACATCGATCACATTCGATCATTGAATCCTAGCAATTTCTGTTTTTAAAAAGTAATGCGTTTCTTGACATTTCCTAGAGCCAGTCTGTCTGTGAATTCACTGATTAAGCTCTATCTGACTGACATGTAGATAACAAAGGAGTTCAGGGCTACTAGGCAACTGGACAACTGGATCTGGCAAGTTCATCAGCAGCCTCATCGGCAGGTACACTTACATATATTAACGAGGTCTAAGATTTTCAGGGACTCTTCACGGGTCGGGAGCCCGTTAAGTAAGTAAGTAAGTAAGAGATTACACGAATTTTGAAGTATGCGAGGGTAACAGCGGAATTATATGTATGTGCATAATGTCCCGCTAGGTTTATAGCACTGGAAAGATCTAGACGAACTAGAAGTACATCAGTCGAAAGCGGAAGCAGATTTAAATAGCCTTTCTGCACTTAGTCTGTATTGTTTTCAAGTCTAGAACAAGTTCAGAGGAGGGGACCAGTTGGGGACAACGACCTGTTAGGTAGACGGTTAAGAAATTTATTGATTTTTGGACCTTGTGATGCTTTCGAAGATGAATTTTTCACATCAGTTTTACAGGGCCCTTACATTTGATGGGATTCTGTTGCTGCATTGCTTATAAAATCGTCTTCATTCGTACTTAAGTCAAGCTTGACATCATTGCTTTAATTCACAAGAAAGGGGTTTAGCAGTTTGGGTGTATAAAAACAAAAGTATCCAGCCACAGTAAGTACTTCTCCCGATTCACTTCCAGAAACACTTTTCAGATTTCGGCTTGAAATGTGTACAGACACAAATGTCCTTTGGAACCACTGTCGAGTACAATTCCCATTACAGATCCCTGAAGTAGAAATGACTACGTAGTCGAAATTGCATCGAACAAATCATGACCACTCCTTTGTTGCAGGACTCCATAAAAATCTGGCAATACTATTGACCACTCAATTGAATAAAAATTGAAAATATGTAGAATGCCCCTCACACAAACACAAACCACAGTATGTTTAAATTGTAAAAAAAAAAAAAAAATCAATTGAATTTCACAATTCTCGCAATTTTACAATCCACCCATCCAACCGGTCGTCGCCGGTTTGTTTGATACTCAATTTCCACCCACAATCACCCACTTTTAAGTAACTTTGTAACGACCTGGCTAACAACCCTTCACACAGAGCCATAGAGCCACAGACACACAAGAAGCCCGGTCGCCCTTCTTCCTTTGAAACACACAAAAGCCTGCCTTATCATAATCAAATTGAATTACATAATTATTCCGGTTGATTTGAACTTCATGTTGGTAGTTAGTTTGGCGATTGAGTTTCCGTTCCTTTACTCGACGATGCATCCACTTTGGGGGGCCTCTCTCCTTGTACGAGTATGCCTCTCTGTTCATTGTTGTGAACTACTCAAGCCATTGGCAGTGGATAGTGGACGGGTCTGGTGCCGGCTTTTGTGCCGGCTTTTGTGCATTGGACATTTAAGTGGTTTGCTGGGTTTTTGTTTACTGTGGCAGAGGTGGTTGGTGGAGATTTTTGAAATACCGCCACTCGTACCCCCATGGTAATTACTTAGATAATTAAGTGGCACTGAGTGATTATGAAGTGAATACGACTCTGTTTGCGGACTGCATGCGTGTGACTTAGTGTTATCAGCTTAATTAATTGCGATATGCAAAGCAAGGCGAATGGGTGGTGTACACGTTATTTATGGGGGATCTATAGCTGCGGCGGCTACTGATTTGAGCAACTTGTAAGGGAAGTGATTGAGGTATTGATGGATTGCCATAGACTGTGGTGTGGAGTAGCTTACGCTTAGTTAGGCTTTGGTGTGACATTTGCTTGGGGATAATTAATTGGATGTTTATTTGGTGGAAAATGATTGACTTTAAGCAGAGATTCGAAAGGCAATATTGGTGACAAAATGGCAATAATAAATCCGAAAACAGTGCCCCCCTCGAGCATAAATTGGCGCCCAATGAATGTCCTATGGAATTTATAACAAAATTCATCTCTCTTCTGTGTCTACAACACAAATCTCTGCCCCCACCCAGCCGAAAAGCTCGCAATTAGGCAATTTATTGCAATTTATAGCGCGTTGCCGTAAGCCCCACTCTGCAAACGAGTAGCGCACCAGGACAAATTGATCGTTAAACACATTTTGCGGTGTCTGTCGCTCTGACTGTCATCGGTAGTTATAAAAGGATCATTTGTACTCGACACTACATTTAATGGTGCATCCATTAGAGCGCTCTGGTTAGTCCACACATACAGGGGCGTTAACCCTTGAAAAATATCACCATTCTGTCCAAATAAATCGTATTACCGGCTCACACCTATTTTTCTTTTCGTTCGTATCCTTGTGATCCCTTCTTCTTTACTGGCTGCTGGGTGTTGGGTGAAACATGTTCTCTTAATTTACTTTTATCGAAGGACCTTATGCCTATTTTATACCCTCCTAATCCACAGCGGACAAACGTGTACTTTCTCGCCTTTCTGTGTGTGCACAGGTGACATAACTTGGCCAAGCTGCTATCGCCCGTGCTACACACCGTGTGAGAAGGGACGACTCTAGGGAGTTTATCCTTTTATTGAATCTACGAGATACAAAATATTCTGTATGTCACTCGCCCCAACGACTATGCCGATTGTTATGATTATGATGATGATGGTAGTCAAGTGAAATGGGGGTGCTGCGTGTGTAACCATTCAACCTTTGGGGGTGAATCATCATCGTTTGAGGCCGGTAGGCCGGTGCAATGGAGACGTGTGACTGGAATTTGAGATTTTTTTTTTTATTGTTTGCTCTGCCCCCGTGGGGAATCGCATGTGTGTGCTCTATTCGGGTGAATCTGAGCTTGTAATCGTTTCACGCAAAATATTTACTAATTTGTTGAAAAAAAAAATGTGGAAAAACCAGTGAAGCTAGACCGAGTGATAATTGAATGAGTGATTAACATGTTGGGGCAAGTTGCGGATTTGCTACTGTACATGACGTGCTATTGACAGAGATAGTTATACCCACACCTGAAGCCACTATACTACTGGTAGCGGCAAAGGAATGAAACTAATCCATTCGATCTTCTGGGGTGATTCCCAGTAAATGCATAAAGAGTTGACCAGAATGGACAAAATTCGACCCCAAAACACACCGATTTTAGTCAAAAGCTAGTAGCTTGTTTTTCTGCGAAAAGATAAAGCAGAAAGCGGAACAGGACCGGGAAATCTTGGCCAAACATGAACTTCCGGCCTTTATGCTGAGTTAACGCTACCAATGTTTAAAATGTGCTGGTAACCTATTGTCCCAAAGATGAAACCTGAAAAAGCAAGCCCCGGCGACCTGCATGAATTGCAAAGACAAGCAATCAGCAAAGCAGAGAGCTTGAGAAGTAGTAAGGGGGTGCAGAAAAAGTACGCTACAAAGCAAGGCCAAATAAACAAGGTTGGCTAAGCCGCTAGAAGGGAGGTTTCGAAGGACATCAAGCCGGATCACAAGAAAACAAACAGAGCGTAGTTACGCCAGACCTAATCTCAGTAGTTTTCTCTATAATTTTCGCAAGACTTGAGCAGCAGACTGTGACTATAGCGTCATACAAGAAAAATTGAGAAAGTCTGAGTGCAAAACTTGCAAACTCTCATAGAACAACAGTGTTGAGTTATGCTAGATGCCTGAAACCCACCTGACAAAAAAATCTCAAGTTAGAATCTCAAGTTTTCGTAGGTACCATGCGTAACATCATTTCGTAAGATCCAAATGTAGATCCTTCGGCAAAAGTACCAGATCTCGAAACAAAAGGAGTGTCATGAATAGATGTGTCCAAACAATCTTGACACAAAACCATACTATGGCAGCTTGACAACTGCTATCATGGCATTTGAATTCTATGCCATTAAGACTAAACTTGTGTGGGAATGTCTGGACAAACTTGAACTTGAACTGTAAGGGTAGAGGACCCTCTGTTAGATACCCGATCATGTGGGAATAAAAAGTAACGAAACGGTCGACTGCCTAGCAAGAAAAGAAAGCATCAGAAAACTTCATCTGCGAAATAGGGGACCATACCCTCAAAGAAGAATTCCAGACGGTAGAGAGGGAAAATAGGGCACAAATATGAAAAAAGAAACTAAGTACTAGGGCAACCGTGGACGACATAATAACAAACCTTGCTCATTAGCTCCGTATTTGGCTTCTGGTCATTGAAACCATACCACACTTCAAGCACTGAATGTGCGTCGACTTCGAAGAATGACATCATTTCATTTAGCCTCGAAAATCTACCTCGTAGTACCACGTAGTTAGTTTGCTAGCAACACCAACACTTAGTTCCACAACTGGAAAGCAATAGGCAAACTTACAGTTCACGGCATTAAACGCCATGTCCATTCAGTTTATTGGGAAGAATGTAACACGTACAACACGAATCTCTGTAAGAAGCTCGGCTTTGGGTTCCATAACGAACCTCTTAGGTCCGCTACATGGTTCATCGTGGTAACGAACTGCTCATACACTCAGCAATGACAATTTTTCTATTCAAGGATACACTGATGACAGCGCGATCCCAATCAGAGGCATATTCGAAAAAACAGTTTAAGAGTTCTTCCATGGGATATTCAACCTTGTGTTCAACTGAAAGCTGACCTTACTCCAAAAAAGACAGTGGTTTTCACAAAGAGACAAAACCGACATGGATCGCAAAAACCCGCTCTGTTCGGTGCTCCACAAGAAATCAAATGCCATGGTCTAACTCTAGACGTCGAACTCACTTGCAACTCTCACCTCACGAAAACCAAAGACAAAGTGAGGATCTCCTTATGAACCAGAAGAAGTCTTATTGGTAAGACCTGACCCATTAGCCCCAAAATTACGACATGGCTTTACACAGCCATACCCAGACCAATTGTCACATGTACACTGCGTAATGATGGACTGAAGGAAACAGGCAAACAAAACGTGCATGCCATGCCTCTCCCATTCAAGAACGAATCAACTGATAGTTCCAACTAGCACGATGCCATACTGGAAGACTGTCAACACCTCACAGATATGGGAATAACCCGAAGTAACACTAGGAGTATGCGAAACAAGGACGAAGAATAATCGGAACACATTTTGTGTCACTAAAACTGTTTAGTCTAAAATACATAATCACGTTGTCTTACCTTGAGACAGAGCCCATATTCGTATGTATCTGCCACCTCACCAAGGCGATGGATTGAGCAAATATTGACGGAGCTCTCGCTACCGTTTGGATCCCTTCTAGACTAAAACCTTATTAAACATCGTGTAGTCAAGAAAACTTGTGGCAAGCTCAAGAACTATTGCATATCTAGACCAGAAGTACACAAGCACGGCTGTAGTCAGTAGGAAGGAATGCGTATAGACTGGGTATTGTAGTTGAAAAAATGTAAATGAAAAACTTACTCTACCTCCCCGGATGTCCGGATGTCCTTTATATAATTTTACAGAGTTCTCGATTTAACATTCTTTAGAGATGTATCTTAAAGTATATGAAGTATCTTAAATGTCACAGAATGGACCGAAGAACCGAGGTTAAATAAAGGTTATACGCAACCCCCTTGCAAAGTTGAATGAAACACCACTTTCAAACAATTTAAACGATTTCGTCGTTCATTTTTGAAAACCAAAGTCAACTACTATGCGATTCCAAAAAACCCTAGACCATGAATAGCATTTTCAGGATAATCTACCTACTTCAGCTTCCATCGCAACACCCCATGGTCACTTTAATCACCGTCAAGTTTAATTAAAATTATGTAACCAATATAATTATCGGTTTTTTGTTCACGACATTCGAAGCAGAACACCAGTAAACAGGTTTCAATTCACCTCCCCCCTGGGGAAACTATTGATTCGTTTTCGAATGACTGCAGAGCTCCGTGTCTATGGGTTTGTTTGTCTGTGGAAGGAGGGGGGAAGGAGGTTTTTTCCACAATTCAGATACAATCATATCGTCCTCGAGTCCCACTTGGAACCATCCAAAAGTTTTGGGTGGAAAAATGCAATGGAAAATGTGAAATCGTATTTAGTGGTCATGCCGCAGATGCAGTTGATTGTTGGTCCTTTAGTTGGTTGAGTTTGTTTAATGGTCGTGGTGGTGGTGGTGGTGTGGGTCCTTCCTGAGGGAATGGATGCGGATATTCGAGTATATACATTTCTAGTTGTTTTTTTCCACTTTTCTGCATCGTTCAGCAATGAATAGATAATTGCATTACTTTGATTGCCGTGTCAGCAGATTTTTGTGGTCACAAATGGTCACCATTGGGGAAGCTATTAGTCTGCAAAGCCATCGACAGGTTTGGATTGTGATGCATTTGCTAAAAGGGTGAGAGTTTGACTGCTCGATTGAAACGTTGAAATTGGAATTTCAATTCAAATTAAGTACCCATTAGTCCTGCATTGGTTGTGTGAGTATATCCCCACCTCATTAAAGGAGACCAAAACATCTAACAAAAGCAAATACACTCCCAATTGTGTCTAATCCTCTGCCTCATAATGAAACCCATTTGTTTCCAAGGAAAAACTCCAAAACCCGTCCTCTATGGTCAGCCAAAGAAAGCACTCATCATCTTCTTTCTTAGAAATGCGTATCCCACCGTCAAGTACTTGAGTAACTTTTCCCCACAAAGTAAACAAGAAAATTTAGTACTTTTCCTTTTATTTGTAATTTGCTCTTGCGCCCATCGTCAAAGTTTTCTTTGTCTTTGGCATTTAATTTTCGAGGATAAAATTGAAAAATATAATCCCTAACACACGAAAGTACCTCAGAATTGTCTCCTCGTTCACCGCGCTCCTTCGAGGAGCACAACAAGACTTTGATCCTATTAAAAGTTATAGGGAGGCCAACCAAGGTAGAAGAGACAAATATCTCATGGAATTCCAGTCGAAAAGACAATTGTCTCTTTGACAAAGGAAGTTAAATTTCCTAAGGATATACGAGTATAACAGGATTAAATAATTCATTAACTTATTTTGCAAGTTTAAGGCTGGCGACTACCGTGAAAGGATACAATTTGGAGTTTAGAAAGAAAAAGTGTTCCTTTTTTATTGCTATTATGATTGAGGACGGTTGAACGGGGAGTTCTTTTTTCCCAGTGGTACTCAAGGGGGCGGGAAATTTAATTTCACGAATGTTTTCAAGAAATTACCTTGCATTTATAAGTTTTTATAATCAGAAACGAATTAAATTGAGTTAAATTTGTCTATAACGCTTGCATTGAGGAACTCGATTTGAAAGTCCTTTAAACAATTTGCAAAAGGATGGTCAAGTGTGTATCGGTTTTAAGTTATACTAGCCTCTTACTGGGACTAGAGCTCGACAATAAGCTAAGTTGGAAACTGAGTACCGACGAAACTAGCCACCATAGCCTAAAAGGAGTAGAAATTTCGGAAAAACGTGGTGGCCAAGTCCTAAGATCATCGGGACAGCTGGAGCCCCAGGAGTATGGGGGGAATGTACATACCTACATAGGTATCAACCGATTACATGACGGTTTGCCTTAACTTCATAAAACCACTCAGAATCCTCTATCAAAGTAAAGAGGAATGGAAAAATAGAGAAGTCAAGGAAGTATACACTTATGGGTTCAAAATGAAAGTCGGAACATCTAAATCGTTAAGACTCCTGAACTACAGTAACATTTCCCAATCAGACGTCCTAGCAGCAACAATAGATACAATGAGACTGTGATTTAAATACCAGTTAAGGATGTCACCTTTTTAAATCAAAGGCTGTGACATGAGCTTAAGTTGCTTGAAACACAGCATAAGGAAAGACTCTGCTAGACCCTAGTCATGAAGGTATACCTAGGAATGAAAGGGTTGATTAATTCGCTAAAAAAGATTCGACGGTTGACCTGAAGCTAGCCGACCGGACGGTAAATGGAAAAAAAGTTCTCCTTAGCCTCTATTCAACAAAACAAAAATCGATAGACACAAAAAGAGCAAATTTTTGGGTTCGCTTAGATATTCACTTTCCAGGATTCCAGGAAACTCGATACCAAAACTTTGGAGAGAACTAAAAGTGGTCTTTATACCGAAGATCAGCATTCTTCTAGTCCAAGTAAATTATTTCAAACTGCGTTTGATTGTATTGTTGGTGACATTAAAAAGTAGTTGGTCAACACAGAATACATCGTGTATATCCTTCCTGAATATAGAAAGGGAATTCAACGACATAGAACCGAAGGCCATCGTACATACTCTCAGGAATCTGGCGATCAATGCTAGAATAAGTCACTGGATCAACCAAATGCTAGTCAACAGTGTGATCAATCAGTCAATCAACCGGCACACCACACGGAGGAGTACTGCCATCACAATTGTGGCTCCTCACCGTTAATGATTTATCCTCACCAAGGGCCAATTCAACGAAAATTTTTGGTTATTCTCTCTACTAAAAGGTATAGAATCCCGCCAAAAATGAAAGGAATTCATCTAAGTCAAGGGTGACATATATTTGGGTCTCATGATAGGCGGAAATTGGCATGAAAGGTATTAGAAGACCGTACTATAAGTCTGCAAGAAAGCGATAGGGTCCGGTTCTAGGGTCTGGTCTGCTGGACAGCATTGAATAAAAGATTCAAAAAATGGTTTGCATTTTTCGTTACTAGTGCTCTCCGTACAGCTCCTACGGCCGCTTTAGAAACCATTCCGCATATTCTTCCCTGAATATTTATGGGAAGGCGTTTGCTATGAAATTGGCATTGCGACTAAGGGGGTCGAGGCTAAGGAGCCCCAGTGACACAGGGCAGAAAAATAGAAAAATAGAAACCACGGACTACGTTACCCCATTTCCGGACAAAATCAGTAATTCTGCACAGATTGGTCTAAAGCAGGAGAGGGCGTAAGAGTTGACCTATTGTCAGCTTCTTCCTGCTGTAAGGATGTCCCTTAGACTCCCAGACTTTTGCAGTGGAGGTCATGGCTATTCGTGAAGCCTCTCACTGACTGTCCATGCCATTCGTATCGAGTACGGACATCGTTATTCACACCTGCAGTCAAGCATCTATCAAAGCACTGGTAAAGTCTAAAACAATGTCGCACATCTCTGAATGAGACATTAATAACCAGTTGGACGTCCAAAATACCTGCCAGGCAGACGAACTAGTCAAAAGTTTAAAAAAAGGACCTCTCGACTGCCAAAAGGAGTCTGCATCTACCTACTGAAACGGCAAGGTACAATATCTGTATATTAGCTCAGGATCGAGTTGATGTAAGATGGCGTTACCTTGGTACGTGTGACACCCCAGACAGAAGTTCCCATAGACCACGGGCTAAGGGAAATACCTATGGGCTTCTCTCCTTCTCCCTACCTCAGCATTCGAATCAAACAGAAACGCTTGAATTATTTTATTACGAAAAGTACTCAATATAGTGGGATTTTTACATCTCACGTATTTTTTTAAGAATTTTCCATGCAAGAGAATTGAATTTATTCCCAATCTAGCATCTACTAATGTAAATTTCTGCGAATAGTACTCACGTCAGTAAGGACTTTTAAATTCCCTTTTATTTTTTTCATCACCAAAGTAAATAAAATATATATTTTGAATAAAAAAAATCGAAACGTTAAACTTTATTAGAAAAAGGAAACCAAAAATATTTAACCTCTTATCCCATCAAAGTGTAAACGAATAAAAACTAAAAAGCTCCTCCACATCCAATTACTCTAATTGCAGGACTAAGTGAAGTTTTTTTTCACGTTTCTACTACAAAACATAGCTTTTCCTCCACTATACGCAAATGCCTCGTAAAAACCATATATATTTGTAGGCGGAATTTTATTTAGCATCTGCTCCAGGATACTGCATACGTGCGATGCATTTTCCTGCAACAAATTTCCCGCATGAGCGAAGCGCCTGCACGTAGTTGCAAAACATAAAACCAAACTTAGTTTTATTTTTTTTTTGTGGGCAGACAGATCCTTTCAGCCCTTTTCACAATACCCACCCCGCCCCGTTCATCTAAATTTTCCCTGAGCACCGCGGGAATTCCTGCAGTGGACCGTTTATGCGCCTCCACACATATAGTAGGTACATTGCAAATTCATGGACAAACGACAAACAGAAAATAGAAAAAAAAGGAAAACTCCTTTCACAATTGACACATTGGGACATATCTACACTCACACACAGTGCGAAACAATCGCTGGTGCATACCAACTTTACGCCTGAGGGCTTCACTTTTTAAACTCTGTCTGGTCTTGCCATCTCTCGCCAAAAAATTACATCACACAAGAATAGACAGCGAAATTTACCCCCTGTGATTCTATTTATACCTACTGCTCCTCCTCCTCCTCCTCCACCAAGCACGACATGTACTCCTCGAGTAGGAATGAATGAAAAAAAAATAGAACCTGAGGATGATAATATCCTGCGACCTTCAATTGTTTGCCAGACGCTTATCCGCGCATTCTTCCTGTGTAAACATAGCTAGAGCAGTGCAGGACGAACAAGCAAAAACAAAAAAAAAAAAAAACTTCTCTCTTTCACAATGACTCATGGGGATATTTCCTGCTTTCGGTCTTCCGCCCCCTTCGACTTCCCTTTGTTTTCATGCGATGACACACACAGCAAGGAACGAATGTAATAATGGATTCAAAAGGGGTATGACATTTGTCATGACATAGCAGAGAGTTCTAATTATACAACCGAGATTGGGGGCGAGGTTGCCAAAGGACAGGCTACACCGACGAAGGGTGGTGGTGTTTGGCAGCGAATCGGAGACAATTGTGTCGGAGCTAATAACGATTAAGTGCACGCAAATTTTTGAATAACATATGAGAGAGCCGGAGGTGGAGATACACGTCGTCATCCCTTCGAGATGGGGTTGCCAGATAAGCTGGCAGTTAAGTGAATACCAGATAATGTTTGTTTGTTTAGATATAAAGGGTTAATGGGTGACAGGATGCTATCTAGGTGCCCCCATCTCTCAAAGACAAAGTTATTGTAATGTTTATGCTGAATTTATTATCGAAACCCTTTTGTTCGGATTTATCTAATAATTTAGCGGTTTATCAGTGTAAAACTACTTACACCGACGCATCTCCCTTCTACCCATTCCACCCACTGCCGCTCGAAACGGATAAACAGAGACTAATTCCCAAGACTACTTGAATGTCTTACAGTCAAGGTACTTACGCCTCCGTAAGAATTCACAACGACCTTCCTTTGTCGAAAAGAACCTCTTCATCGTTTGCCACTTGAAATTCTAATATTACACGAAAGTAGTGCACTACGAAAGACTTCCATTGTCCCAACCAGTCAATTGTACTTTTCTCCAGCCCTTGTCATTCCGGATGATGACGAGGATGATGATGATGACGACGACGCACAGTGGTGGTGGGGGCGATGGTGACAGTGACATTTATGGCTAAGACGATGAAGAGTGGTATGCCCAATGGAAACCTTTTCAGTCGCAAGATAAAATAATCACTTTGATGTCTATTGTAGGAATTGACGTGGGTGGACTCGGTTGAAATTCATCGGGGATATCGATTGTGTTTGGATTGCTGGGCAGGGAGTTTGAAAAACTTGGAACTTGGAGATGAAACTCACATTGAGTACTGTGGACAGAGAGACTCTTTGACAGTTCAGAGGTTAAAGCGAGTAAGGTGTGTCGCACGAACACGAACGACTTTAAGTGGCAAATGGACAACGACTCAGCAATTGAGGCACGCAAGACGAAAATATACCGCGACTGTGTAGATGACTCCTACGGAATTTGTCTTTAAATGAAGTACTTAGAATCAAAAGATTAAAATAGACGCGGAATCCAATGGGACGATGTTGATGAACAGTGGAAGCAACTCCTTATCACCAAGTGTGCAGTCGGTAAGGTGTCGAGCTCTGCAGGGTTGAAATATCTAAAAGTCCGATTATGCTATCAAATTCAGGTGACTGACTGTAGAAGTGTAGGCTGAAAGAGGAAGTCTACGTATTGACACTGCTGCTCTACTATTACAAACTTGTAGACAACGACCTAAACTCTGTTGATCCGCAGATACGTAGACTCAAATTGAATCGCGAATATAACACGCAGTGAGTCAGGTAAAGAGTTTATAGGAAGGTTGGATTCCAATCTTGATTTCACTTCAAGAAATGTCTAGGAACACGTGTATCATTCTTCTAAGTACAGTAATAGTGCAGGCATAGACATTACAAAAACATCAAATGAAACTCTGATGATCACAACCGATCATCAGACAGATTTTTTGTTGATCGTAGAACTCTGACGACACAAGTTTGACGATCACTGATTCTTTGATTCAAATCGGAGCTCGTCGTCACATTTTTGCAAATATTTCTTAAAAATGAGATGATCTTGGAACTAACGATCGGAAGACAACCGATCAGAAATTTCAAGATCTCGCCAATGATCATGGTTTCATCAAGCACAGCTCTGACGACCAATACTCTGGCGACCTCAGGCCGAACGATCACCAATATTTCATCCGGTGATCATGACTTTTACGATCATTATGGTTGATCGTATAGCTTTGAGAACTTTAACTGTCAAATCTAATAAAGTTAAAGTGTTGGAGTCTTCGCTTTTAAATAGATTTACATGGACTGCGATCTCTGCACTTGAATTTGGTGGTTTAACAGCTGTAGCCACCTACGCCACCAGTCAAAATATCAAGAAGACTCCTGGTTCGTCTCACTAGAAACCTGGATTTCAAGTATGAAAATGCAGAAAGAAGTTCAATTGGTTTCCGACATAAATTAGTCCCTCATAGAAAAACTCATAAGAACTGAATACAAGCCCCAAAAGACTGGAGAAAAGACAGTTCTGTGTAGAAAGAATAAGATCCTATGGAGCCTCCTAGAAGGGTATATCGAGGACTCTCCTGACAGTAACATGATTCAGAAATTTTCTAAAAAAGCTCGGAACACAGGCTAATCACCGACACGCAGGGAAGTGCACATATGTATGTATGTAGATGTATATATTTAAGCAGGACTTTTAGGACCTAATAAATGGCCAACAAACACAGAGAGTGATATTGTAAAAAGTGGTTGAAGTCACGTGATCTCAGGCGATACTACATACGACTTGCACAACCTAGCGAGCTACCTATATCACTCCATTAAGATCCTTTGTAGCATACTATGCGAATAATATCGGACATTGGAACCATCTGAAGGGGCAAATTGCAACTGAAACAAAGGCTACAGATATTACTTTACAGGTCTGATCGAGGACTAAACCAAATATTTGTTCCAAACAAACTAACTAACATCTGTCCAATGCTTACGACAAAAAGTGACTATCAGTAGCTACACCACGACTACATTGAAGTAGATCGATGTGGGATCAAGTTAAAAAGAGTCTTTGAATTCCAGCACTCAGATTAAAGAGGATAAGGAGTACTCAAACCCCGGTTATAAGGATCAAGCGCGAATACTAGGATGAGATTGGAAGTCTGGTAAACAAGAAATAAAACCATATAACTTTGAAAGTAACGGCGTTGGAGGAACGATAAGATCCTTGCAAAAACAAGTAAAAATTAATAATACAGGCCGTAGGTGAGTTCTTTGTGGAATACCATTTCTTTGTTGGAAGATACTTAGTCATACACAAATATTAATATTATAATGAAAAGTTACTTACAACTACTTGGTGGCTTAGTGTGCAAAAGAATCACGACTTACCTGAAAGAAAAGAAAGAAAAATTAACATGACGTGAATTCAATAAATCATTCATTAATATTGTTACATGGAATGCAAAAAGAATTCAAAGAATGCGAAAAGTATTCCAAAAAATGTGAAGAATTTGTGAATCTTTGAACAGTCATAGTATTGATTAACAAAGTCTGATTTAAGGCTCTTCCTGACAGAAGGACATGTATAGAGCTGATGGAATAGGTGGGAAGGTTTGTATTATGGTAGTAACATCAATTCAACATTCTACTTGTCAGTATGTGATATAAGGAGGGTAAAGGGTTATGTGTTGTGATGATAGTTAAACCACGTCACATTACGAAGGATCTAGTAAAACATTATAAATCTCCAGGAGAGCTATGCAGTGGGGGTGAGCATAATTGTGGGGATGCGAGTTTTGGTTAGGTTAGGAATCGCATCATTGGAACACTCAGACGCTCACAGAAATATTGTGTTCGTAAGAGACTCAATCGTCAATAGACACCCTGACCGAGGTTGCGGGAAGACTCAACACACAGCGCAGAGATCATCTTCTGAGCTTTGCTTAGCAATCCAATCGGAGTAGCCTGGGGCCCAGACGAAAATCAACGATTTTGAGTGCCCGATCGTTTAGGTAGTCAAAGAAAGAAGCTCCTAGATAAAGTAGTCTTTTACGGGACTGAGCTCGGCAAGTGCATATGAGGTAGAGAACGGTTTCTCCTCCTACTCATTCCTACTGCTTCTGCACAAGTAATACGAAAGGATGCCCATTCTATTGGCATATTGGCCTATCAGTCAGTGTCCAATGAGAACACTAATGACGTGGCTGATCTGTGATCGCTTCAATAGAACAAACACTGCACTAAATTTCACGTCAAACCTAGGCAGAAATGATGCAAGTAGGGAGATGTTTCCGTGTTCTCCATGAGAGACAACCGATCGTTCAAATCGACCATTGTAGTGAAAGAGCACGATTTCAGAGATTTGATGGCCGCTTGTCTGTCAGTGAAAATGCATACATTTCAGATAAGACAAGGCTTCCTTGATCACCAAGAAAAAAGATTGGATTGGTGATTAGTGATCTGAGAAAACACCGCAACCCATCGTCAGATTTGTAGCCGTTCATATAGAAGTTGACTGAACTGTTCTCCGGATACGGAACGTGTTCGATCAAATAACCTCTTGTTAGGTGCAGTCAATGATCGAGGAGTGACTTTCTCATGATAGCTAGTAAGACAGTAAGGAGGCATAGAGCCGGATAGCAGCGTTAGCAACCAATTTCTTGTCAAAAATGTCTGGGAGGAGCGTAATGTCCAGCGATTGTGGTGAGTAGCCCTATTTAAAGCCGGCCACCAGACGGCCACGTCATACAGTAGTATAGGCCTAATAACGAACTTGTACAACCAGCGAGTATGAAGTTGAAAGCGCCAACTCATGACTTTCTTACAGAAGGAAAGAGCCACAGCTGCTTTCTATACGCGATCGAGCAAATTGGTCCTAAATGAGACTTTCCTCTCCAAGAATTTACAAAAGAAAGACTGATACCTTTAACTGTAGGAGGGTCGATACCTTATATTTCCTGGAAAAAGGGACTAGTTCCGTTTTAAAGAGATACACTCCTACTCCGCAATTCGAGATCTACTAGTCACCCGAAGGAGACCACATTGGAGGATTTCTTTGAGAGTTTTCGAATATTTTCCGGAACCAATGATGGCAATGTCATATGCGTAGACAACCAACCTTCTGTCATTTATCAGTATCACCGGTAGAAATCGATATCTAAGAGCCGACAGTAACCGAACCGAACCGAACTGCACTGAGTAGAAGCTCTAAAAGCCTACTCACACTCAAGGGATGTCTACACCGAAACACACTAAACATTTACTATACAGTTAGTGCCATTTTTGCCTTCTTTGTGAAATAACAAAACTTCTAAGACATCATTAAGAAGTGATAAAACTCTTAATGGCAGCAAAAGTCGACTAAAAAGAAGCAAAACACGCAAAAGTATCTTTGACTCCATCCGAAGCGATATGGATCCAAGTTTCTTTCGTTCCTTCATCCTCTCGCAGTCTTTTCTTTTTCCATGCTGATTTCTCAGTGCTTCAACCACTTATTAATATAATAGAACCCTGTAAGCCCCAACCAAAATGGAGAATTCACGCCCGAAGGAATCCCTATTTCCTGCGCCGAGAAATAAGTCTGCCTTCCTTCTTATTTCTGCCGATTTTTCTTTCCATTTCGTAGTTTCACATTCTCCCACTCCCACAGTTCAGGTGTACCTACGTATAATACAAGAGAAAGCAATCACAAAAAAGGATGTTAAAAAGGCACTTTAGACAAACTATTCTCCCCCATAGCCGTCTAATTGGAATTTTTCATTTCCACCATGAGACTACACTTTTTTTCTCAAAAAAAAATACAAAATCCTACAAATGTACCACATTCATGCAGACATTTGTGAGCCACCCTCATGGAGCAGGGAAAACATAAAAACAAAAAAAAAAAGGATCATCTCTCTCGCGAGGTGGGAGGATGAGTGCCTAGGCGCCGCAATAATAAAAGATGGAACGAGAATATTATTCCTGCGCTTCCTTACAAATTGGGTCTCACTTTACTATCCATGAAGGGGTAATTTGCCTGATTTTCTTTTTTCAAGTTTCACTACGGACTCCTCCGTTCGTGTCCTCATTTCGTGCGACTCGGTGTGTGCTGGTGTTGGTGGTGGTGGTGGCTGCACCATAGTTTGGCTGAATGAGGATACGGTGTCATTACGTCAGAAATAATTATGGGTTGTCTGCGAAGTGCTGTAGAGTATTGAGCGTGTTATTGTTATTATTAAACACGTTTTTAGGTTTATTATTCAATATAATGATTGGTGGGTTGAGGTACGCGCTCCGGTTGATTTGTAGGGTAACGATGTGCACGAGCGAAATGTGTCAATGGGCGTTCGCATCAGCGACTAATTAGAGTATACAACAGCCGAAGGTTTACATTTTAATTTAAATCCATCAACTCTGGATTGCCTCTAGTCATTTTTGAACTTCTGACTATGAAAACGTTGTGAGGTGCCTTCGAACGCATGTAGTCCTCAGATGTCAATAGGCCTCTTTAATCCAACTATATGGAACACAGCTCTATTCTTAGGGAATCACATCTCTAGATCTTTGAAGAATCCTCGGTACACCGTGCGAAGTAATTGGCAGAAGAAAATCGTTTCTCAATAAGCGAGATTCCAATATACACCTCCGGTATCAAGACCAATAAGAGGCTCAGGTACATACTATAGAGACAGAGACTTACAAGTGGCCATGAGACGTTCGGAGACTTGGAGTGTGTTTCAAGCAGAGGTTATAGATGGGATCACTGTCTGACAGGTATAAGGTAGGGCATCGACATATGTTGATAAGCAAACTCAACTCAATGCAAAAGAATCCAACGTCATTTAACCAATCCTCAGTGCATTATGTACCCCGGACAGTGTCAGATTATACTGAGTACTTGGACTCTATGATACTGAAGAAAACCAAAGGGCCGACGAACTGGATAAAAGTGGCTCAGAGTTTTCACAAAGCAACACTGCGTGGCTAGGAAAATTTTTCTCTAGAAGATCAGCAATATAGTTGACTTGGATTGAGCCAACTTAAGAGTACATAGGGTGTCTAAGGTTGAAATGAATACCAGCATAGAGCGCCAACACATTTCGACCAGCAATAGGTCCAGTGTGATACTATGAGAATCATAGGACAAACGTTCTCTCTACCTAGGTGACGACTAAGATTAGTGATAGGGATTCGCTCTCTCCTTTTGAGGATGTATACCATGAGATTAGTGACTTTTACGTCTCAAAGGTCATCACATATCCTAGGACGTAAGCCCGAGTATTCTTTGAAGAGCTGGGATAGTATTTCTTTGACAGTTCAAAGGAAATTGGGTCTGCGAATCACATTAATGAAATAATCAATTTTTTTTGAGATATCAAGGGCATGGTAATGCATCGAGCGATTGTCATGAGGCCACCATGTTGCCTAAACTCATAAGCCTGCAATACCTTCCTACCTTCCTACCTTCCTACATAACGAGTGGCGTTTTTCAGGCCAGAATAATAGGTTACACCCAACTACCAACTTTAAACAAACTGGATGTAAACGGTTCCATATATGTAGCTCTCTTGATGGTTTACTAACTGATTTCAAAGATCGTAGGAGTGTGGAAACTCTTAAGAAGGAAAACGAACTCAGTTTCCTGATTCTTTCGTCAACAATCCTACAGACTTACAGATCCTAGAGAAAGCCCAATGAGTTCAAACCGAAATAAGTTGGCATGTAAAAAAGCCTGGCTTGGAAGCAAGTTGTTCACAGGACCAACAAATAGTTTGCAGGCTATCAGCAGAAGAATGTGACAATTCAGGAAATGGGATAGAATGCACTAGGCTTGAAAAAAAGTTGTAGAAGCATGTCTAAGCTTAGCAACAGTGAAGGGAAATAGACTTTTTCTGATCCTGATGTACATATGTGAGGTCTCATAGCAGCCAGTGTCACGAATAAATCTAAAAGGTCGAGCTTACGACCGAACAGTTTGCAGAGATCAAAGAGGTGTTTGTGTGGACTAAAAGCAAATACAGGATGTTCAAGGGAAAAGAGTCAGGATCACTGGCTTACATTGAGAAAGTAGTGAAGGAGCAGACTTGCAATGAAATAGGCACTGCCACGGAGGAAATCATCGCTGCGGTGTCCCAGCAAGACAGGGCACGCCACCAGCCTCAATCCTGAGTGAAAATAGAAAGAGAATAGTAATTCTGCACTTTAAATCGTTAAAGACAGACGAGAGCATAAAAGTTGGACAGTTTCCTGTGTCTCTGACTGTGAGGATGTATTTATGTCAATTGTAATCTCACTCTGTGCTGAGTTCCTGGTCACGCAAACGTCAAAGAAGATCATAGGGCAAACGAACTAGCCAGAAGTGAATTTTTAACTGCCAAAAGTAGGGATCATCCATCCCATTGAATCGTACACAACCAATTGAAGTCTATATAACACCGGGAAGTAAAATGCTATAGATTTTTTTTTTTTTTTTTTACTTGGCGCTATAGGTCGATGGGACCCAGGGCCTAGCTTCTTACAACCATTCGTTTTGTGCGTGTTATATTCTTTACACGAATGGAAGGGGCCTACTGTTTAATGCCGTATCCGAAGGGCAATTTGGTATTTGAGAAGCTTTCTCGGACAGTTGTACTCTCGGATGTTTGTCAGACGCTCGCGAGAGGTGGGGCCGTGAAAAACTTTTAGGTGTTCCCCGACTGGGATTCGAACCTCGAACCCCTTGCTCCATAGTCCAACGCACTAACCACTGAGCCACGGCGCCCACAAAAAAAAAAAAAAGCTATAGATACTTAGTTACAATTGTTCCAAGATACCTATATTTGTAGCAAAAAGAAGTTAAGAAGGCTTTCGACAAGAGCGTAGGTAAATGACGCGTAGTACAGGTTACTTACAAAGAAGCAAAGCGTTGCGTTTTGCGCAATGTTAAAGTGGTTGAAGAATTGCAATATCCTAGACTATGCACCACAAGGATGTCCACTATCATCACTATTATTTCAGTAGTAATGAACGATGTACGTTATGGTAGGATTGGTGGAGATCAGTTTACTTTCTCGTAGGGGAATGGATTTATATAAAACTAACCAAACAAACGCAAGCCTTGTAATCCTACTATCCATGCTGGCATTAGTGGTTAGCACTTTTTCATCAATTTTTCCTTTTTACAAACCCATTGCATTGAAAGATAGAATAGGTATGACGATAGAATAGGAAGTCATGAATTAAACTTGAAGCTCTTGTGTTGTGGAATCAATTCCAATAAGTAGTTGGTGGCTGCTACTGTCTGTCGTACGCGGCTGACCTTCGTATTCGCTGTGTATTTACACTGATCCGCCAAAGGAGGTGCAACACTTTTGGTAATACGAACGCTCCGTGATGGTAAGTATTCAATATCTTAAAGGCGTTTTACAGTCGATACTTGAACAGGACTTGTGGCTTCTTGTTTATGGATCACAAAGAAGACCATTTAGGTTTTGGACCAGAGATATGCTGATATAGATAGTAATCGGATAGGGGATCAACATTAAGAAGTCGAAAAAGCTAAACTAGCCAGCACTTGACTGAAACTCTACTTCACCCCCTAGATACTAACACCTTAGAGTTAAGAGTTTCCCTAGAATAAGATTATTTTTCTTCAATTTACCAACCTTTCTCGTAGAAGTACCATCGTCATTTGGTTTTTGTTGAAATAACTTACGTTTTTCATCGATTCCACGATACTTTGGCTATAATCGATCTACTAGACTACAGTATCTCACTCTACACAGAATAAAAACTGATGGACAACTTATGTTTTTTTCAGAATGTGCGTCAAATCAGGCCAACATATGTATGTCTACCGAATATCTCTCTAACAGAATTGTACTTCTTGTTACGAAACGATTTACCCTCAGGAGATACATAAGTGAAGCCCACAATCTCCAACTATTCAAGAGCCAGAATCAACTTGAACGTTGTAGCATACATTATGTTTACTTCGAACGCAATATTCTCACAAGAATTCCATCAAAGTTATAAATCTGCCAAACGATGGCAGCTACTACATCTGTTTTACAAAATTGAAAATAGAAAAGAATTCAATTAAAACTCAAACATTCGTTAACGCGATTTATCGCTCGCACCGCCTTCCCACAGTAAGCACTCTAAATTATGCGAATCCGAGGCCACTTAGAATGAAGAATTTCCTCTAAAACATGGCTAAACACAAAGAAAGCCCATCCACACATCTGCCCCGCAAAAGAAAGGAAAAAAAAAAACATAAATTACCACCAAACCGAGAAGCCCTTGGGTGGTTTCCTAAAAAAAAGAAAAGGCTGGACCCCCGGGACAAAAATAAATCCATCAGCACCCATCGCTTATCTCCAAACAAATTGATTCCGCTAGCTCCACACTTGAAATGGCCGAAAAAAATATAAAACGGTACCAACTCAAATAATGACATCATCATCATCATCATCAACATCAGCATCACATGCAAACCAATTAAAACCCTTGAACTCGAAGAACTCACTTCAGCATTCCACTCGAGAAGTCACACTCGCTGAGCATTTAAATCGTAAACGGATTATCATCGAGAGAACATGATCTACAATAAATTGGATTGCGCCTGCAAGCACGACCGCCGATAAGTCAATAAAAACGTAAAAAGAAAGAGGTTACATAAAAAACGTGTAACAACAGATCGCTCTGATCGCTCAAACCATTTATTATCAAATTAAAAACTCGTTGTAGCCCCCTCGCTCTCTCACTCTCTGGCTCGAGTTAACCACCCAAACAAATCGCCTCATAATTGATAGACTGACCCATAAATAAACTCATCGTCGACGTTGTCGTCGTCGTCGTCGGCGTCTATTAAAAAGGGAACGAAACGGAAAGAGCCGGAAAAATATTTAGGGAAAGTCGTCGTTAAACGATCACGGAATGCTATCTCACGGATTGCATCACAGAGAGAAAGAAAAACTTGCCCGAGTTTATTTAAGGGCAACCAGCACCGCCGACGGCGGAAAGTAAATGGGAGGATGGGGGAGAAACAAAAAAGTGCTAGTTCCGGTGTGGGTTTGTCTACTGATAGTGTGCACAAGCACAATCACAATCACAGTATAAACAACAACACAGAATGCGGATGGAGAACAATTTGTTTTACCCAAGAGATGGTAATCTGATAAAGTCTCCTTCGGAGTAAGGTGTTACAGGGAACAGGATTCCCAATTAGACTACGACAACGACGGACGATGGCGTCGGAGAGCACATAAATCATCTATCAGGCCATGGATACTCGGGGAACTTCAGTTTTATTAATTTATCTTCTCCGAGCACATTGTGCAAATGTGCAGAGGAGCATCACGTTCGGTGAACAGAAAATTGCTTGGCCCATACCTTGGGCCCAAGGATTTATGGTAATTTCCCCAGAATTGCCCATCAACATTGTTTACGTTCATGTGTTTTTTTCTCTCTATTTTTCTGTTCGGGGGGAAATTTACTGTCTCTCTGGTATGCATTATTACCTTCCTTCCTTTGTGCTCCCATTTCGAGGGACTTGTTTCGTTTTTTTATGGATATTTTTGTTTTTTTTTTTTCTATTTATCCTCGTTCGGTGCTTCTGTGTGAGGTTTAATACATAACAAGGGCTATTATGACAGCAGCCACAGTTTGAGGTGTTTTGTCGCAAAATTTAAATATTTTTTTGTTTTTTTTTTGGCTCTTGTCTCTTTTTATAGAGCAAATCCCGTTGTAATTGAGATATTTTTTGATGTGTAATCTGTCGAAAAGTTTAATAGTAGGCGGGTAGGCGTGGTGTATGCATGTAAGTGGATGGAAAAAAGCCGTTTCATGTTCATGTAACAAAAAATAGGTTTTTATGTGCGACATTGGGGCTGTGCTGTTGTGTAATGGATTTGTTTTGAGTGTTTTAAACTTTAACTACCGCCGGCAAGGACAAACAGATTCGGGTGGCAGGCATCTGGGAGAGTTCACACGCTAAATAAATATTAGAGCAGCAGGAGCGTGCGTTGAAACACCCTTAGTCATTATTCATGAGGAAATTGCTGCGTAACTCACGAGTGAATAGGGTTTAGGGGGAAAATTATTACTAGAATAAACAATTTGATTTTCCCAAAGGCAGCACTTTATTTCGAAGAAAGCCCAGTGCTTTGGGTAAGTCGTAAAGTAGAGCTCCTTGTTGTGAGGACAGGTAAAGGGACAGTGAATAGGAAAGTAGTTATCACCTCAACTGTACGGCGTTTGAATGTTTAAACGGGATGTCCGAACCTTAATAAATAGGGCATCACTTGAATACAAAAAATAGGGCATCTGCCATTAAAGGAATTGAGAATCGATTAAAGAATTTTACCTAAAGGATGGGCCACCTGTTGGTTTTTCTTTGAATCATATGTATTTTTTGACAGAAATTGTAAAGGGTGGGCTATCTAGTGGTTTCTTTTTATTTTATTTTGACACTGACAGCTGTCATACCTCCGCGGAATGAAATGAGTCATTTTACGCTTGAACAACGTTGGGAAATGGAACAAAGTTACTTCCAAAGTGATAGACACCGATAGTCTCTTACGCATCATCAGAAGTTCGAACTGGTTCAAGAGAAACGTTCACCTTTGATCACGAGGACCTACTACTGTGCTTAGGGTTACATACTGGCAGCCACTTCAATCAAACCAAACCAAACTTCCAAAGTGTTACCGAAACAGTATGAATTTTGAAATGAAATTTCAGTCCAAATAATACACCAACATTCGCTGGTAAACGCTTTGTGAAAAAAGTACGTTGGCCTGGAATCAGTTCCCGACATCCTTGATGAATCGGATGATATACTTGGTACCCTGGACTTCGGCACACTATACGAAGTTATACCCGAAAAAAGGAAAAATTAACAGAGGAAAACAAAACAAGATCGCACTTTACACGGATGTTTTCAAAACCGATGGGGCATGCTTTCTAGAGACATAGACCTGCAAGTAGGACATGCAGTGCATTCCAAGCAGAGGTACTAGCTGTACTCAAAACTGAGGAATTACAAGAGGTGCGATCAATATCTGAGAAGAATATGCCCATCTGCATCTGATGGTCAAGTTCAGCTTAAATCTGAAATAGTCAGGAATCGTCGCGCAGGGGATCGTTTACGCAGAAACGTGTTAACAAACGACGAATGGCCAAAAGAAGATCAGAGCTTCTACAAACCTCCACAGTTAAAGGTGTGAAACCACCTTTCTGCGTGGCTAAGAAGATTATTCCAAAGAGAGGGGTACTTCAGCAACTTTCACGTCTCGGAGAACATCACACATCTACTCTGTAAACTTACGAAGTGGGAAAGTTGAGAGAAACTTGGATTTGCGAACCAAATCAATGAAATAACAAAGTTTTACTGGGATATCAATGCATGAAAGAGATGATCAAGGTTTGTTACCGTGAGAGTTCCACAGGGATCGCGATAGGACATCTCTACTGCATTACCTTTTTACCCACCTACAGTGTTGCAGTAGTCTGCGCACAGCTTTAGGTGTTTCTTGACTGTAACAGCGGTAAGCTTTTATTTGGAAAACATAAACAGGTTGCCTAATTATTCGGTTATAATCCTTACTAGAGGATGAGGATCAAATCAAAATCTGTAAGAGGATAAGCAAACGATAAAGCATTCCACATCACCCCACTACTCTCAAAATTCGCAAACACGACATTACTGCACAATACACCATACACTGATAGACGATAATTCCGCCACGTTCTGCGGACTCAGCGTAAGCTCTCTCCTTGTGTGATGCGCTGAATGAACTTGAAAAGAGATGATTCTGAGTTGGTGTTGGTAACGGAGATTCAGCACTCAGGTGTAGGTGCAGTGACACACACACACAATTTTTTTTTCTGTCAGCTTGAAACAGCTAGACATACGCTAAGGGAAAGTGGAGGAACAACTTGAGATTATGGAACAGGAACCGCTAGCCCTGTTGAAGCTGTTTTGCAAAAATATTGCAAAAATATGTCGATTTCGGGATTTTATTAAAAAACCAATTGCAGGAGCGTGTAAAAATCTAGTCAAACTACCTAGTACTGTTAAATAAGAAACACTGTAGGTACATAATCCTAAAACAAAAGTCACTCACCCCTGCTAGCGTTATTTTCTTTCGCTCCTCACCAAAAAGCTGGAACCACTCGCCGCGAGCCTCAAACATACAACGAACACCAACAACGCAACACACGCGGGAGGAAAACGAAAACAAAACAAAAACACTTCGACACACTGAAACCACTAACAACACAAGGGGGTATGCAATTTGGAAGATTTTGCATTTCCCAATTACACTGCCCTTGAATTCTAACACAGTTTTCCTCCATACGCTAAACTACGCCACAAAGCAAACTAACGGGACAAGGGAGACCGAACTACATATAGATTGCTGTTTGAAGCTTACTACGGAGTTAATTCGCGCACTGAACTTGACACTACAACACTTCACTGAATACTAGTCGACTTGCGCTGAGGACTTTTCTAAATAAGATCATTGCACTCATCCTACGTCTCTCATTGAGTGTAAGCTCAGCTGAATAAAGTTTAAAGAGAGTACAGGTACAGGTCCTCAGGGAAAAGCTTTCTACGACTCTACAAATGGTTAACTAGTGGAGGTGCATGCGGGATAACTCCCAAAAAAATATGTGTGTTTTGCTGGGAGAGGATCTACAATACTATGAACGAAAAGTGAGAAAAAGGCGGCAAGACAACGATTGGAGACTTTTTCAAAAGCAGTTACTGTCAAGATTGGCAAGAGGTCTACAATCGAATGGAATGCCTACACAAATTGGAGTTCTGTCAGTTGTATCATGAGGATACTTTAATTCCAGAACAAAATTTGTTCACTTTGATGGTCTAACCTGTGCGTCCTAAGGCAAAAGAGCCCATATTTTATAGCGTTCCCCAGTGTCTATTTCTTCGAGACAGGATTTGGCCTGCATTTGTCCATGGAACCTTTGCTATATTTTTAAAATTGTCGTCGACGGTGACTACGACTTGTGAGGAGGTTAGCCGACTTTAAGTAGTCACCAGGTCCATTGAATAGATTTTCGTCGTTTTGCGAGTTAATGTCAAAGTCATTCTGACAACTTACCCAGGAAAGATCTTTAAGCATTCATCAAACAGTTGGGAACGGTTGGAATTTTAAGGCTTTGTTCATATTCATTCCGCATTTGTCAAAAATGATGTAATTCCTTCACCTAACATCAGAGTTTGTTAGGAAAATTGAGGCTTAGTGTACAAGAACTGCTTTTAAACTGAAGTTCGAGCCGATTGTAGCCACGTCAAATGCGTTTTATACCTATTTTAGAACCAGCTTGATGGACCTTAGAGTTGAAAATACATATTAAGCCCGAGAAGTTGGATTCCAGGAACAGAATCAGAGTTTGTGAAAAATTACAGCGAAGATAAGATAAGTTTCTCAGAAGATGATAGATGTTCATGGCTAGATGACATGACGAAAGTCACAGAAATCAAACACTTTTCAGAACATCCCCCTTCCAGTTTTGAAGGCTTGACTACATATAAGAAGCTTTAGAACAACAAGGTCGGCGGTTCTGATTTTTTTTTTTCCTTGGACCCTAGCCCATATGGCTGATATTGCGACCTAAAAGATCTATTGTATCTTAGGGTGTAGTTTTACTCTAAGAGACATACCAGCCAATGCAGAGCTGGACATTCACAGAGAATGTGCTCAGATGATTCGTCATCTTCTGAGCAGAACTTGCATTCTATGTCTGGGCATAGATTGAGTTTGTTGAGGTGATATCTCAGGCCGCAATGACCTGTTAGAACGCTCACCAGCTTCCTAATGTTTTCTTTGTCTAAACTTAGAATTTCCTTATAGGAATATGACTTGATTAAGCTCTTGGATAGTCATAACCCCGGGACATTTTCCCAGTAGGTTAGCGGCGGCTCTGATAGTCTACTAAAGGAGCTTGTCAACATACTGGTAAGGTGCATGCACCAAATCCTTAACCAAGTATGGGTAGATGAATCTATGGTCGATGACTGTTTTATCAGCTCCATATACCCTATGTTCAAGAAAGGCGATCTATAGAAGCAGATCCCTGATAAATGTCGCATATAAGATCCTAATTTTCAAACCATGACAAAATAGAAGAATAGAATAGAGAAGCTACAACCGTGACTACGCTTTGAAATGCACCAAGATGTGGATGTAGTCCAACAACTCAGAGTATGTCGACAACACTGACTCGGTCACATCGTGTTCATGAAGAACAATGCTCCAATAAAGAGGAACTCTGAGTCACAGACTCCATCTTTGAGGCGACAAGAAAGACCAAACAACGATTTAAAAGATTAAGCTATAGCGAATGGCAGTGCTCTTGGTCTGGACAACTGGTCAAGGAAGTAGATGGTTCCCGTATATCAAGGAGATTCTCTTCACTTCAAAGAAAGAACGAAGATGTATGAACATACAAGTATGGACTATAAGCTTATAGCACCGAAGCATACGTTAAGGACTATCGAATGAAAGTGACAGGGAACCTCATCTGGCATAATCGTAAGAGGGCTCAGACGAGAGTGAAATCTTGTAGTCTATTAAATACATATGTATGTTAACGACATGAGTATATACTTTTAATGGAATCTCCTTAAATAACAGATTAACAAATTACCAATAAAGTGTGGTAGTTTATAGCTATAACGACTTTTGAGTATCCGAGTAGCAAGAGTAGCAATAAACTTCAAATTGATCTCCCTTTCGTGCAGCTAATATAACTCTAACATTCTGAATAGGCATACCTTCTCCAGTTTTGATGAAACGTACCCATTAGCCATGATTCCATCCATCAGCAACAGTTTCTAACTACCTACTAATGGCATTTCGGAAATAGCCTCACTATTCCAACAATCCTCGACATCACAATAACTCTACCAATCGAGAGGAACTATGAATGCCATACCAGAAGTTAACACCAAACTCTCTACATAAATTCCCGTAACATTACTACCAGATGTTCGAAGAAACCATTCCCACAAGGCACCCCAATAAAATACAGATTTCCCATCCACACTCATTTACTAATGACTTTCATTCGAAATCACTTTAAACATTATTTACTTTCGAAAATTTATGTTCGAGTGCGTCAAGCTCGCGCAACCTTAAGAGTATCTACTAAATGCCTCATTTGAACTTCAAGTCACGGAGTTCTCTCCACACGAAAGAAAAATAAAAAATTCATAATAAATTCTTAATTTCAAAATAACTCAGCGGACTCCGGCTTCGCGTTAATAATTCCATCCTCATTGGCATTGTTCGAATGTATTCACTGTCGCCGCCGCCACCGCCACCGCCACCGCCGCGCCGCTGCTGCTGCCTTGGCCCCGTCCCCCCTTGTCGAATCTCTTCCGCCTCTCAGCAATTATTCTATTAATCGACATCTATTGCCCAGAGGGAGGGAGGCAGAGAGACGTGAAGAACTTCACTTTAATTGCCAGGAAAAGGCAACCTACACGATGCACTCGAAAGAGCCTCCACTCATCACTGTATCCCTGCACGTATCCCTCTCGCTTTCTCTCTCTCTCCGCCGCTCGATGACAGAAGACAAATTACGAGAATTGACAATTACTTGTGACGTTTTCTGCAAATTGATGATAAGACGAAGAAGACGACGACGACTTAGCTTAGCCTACTTCGGGCAGTTTTAGAGAAAAGGAATAAAACCCAAGAAATAGTAGAAGCCGAGGGAAAGACAGAATTAAATGTTTAAGTCGCGCAATTAAGATGCTGTGCGCGTGTGCCAACACATATGAATGCAGGCTCAACGTTTTTAATGGGACGACGTCAGATAAGTGGACGTTGTGCGTGAAATGGTAGTGGAATGGTGTTGACATTAATGACCCTTAACAGTGGTCAGTGTGTTCCAACATTACTAAGTACCCATAAAAAAAAATGCTTGCTTCAAACATTCGCATTCAATAAGAATGCGCAACGCTTTGACACCTTTCCTTGGTTTGACAGCAGCTGTCAACAAGTGTGACCTTTAATTGCACACTTGAAACGAGAACAAATAGCTCGCCACTTTGGAAGACGTGTGCCACAACTCAAAACCCCACTGAATTCTCAATTAAAATTAAGCATAGCTCACTTTAGGGTCCTCTCAAACGGAAGCCAATGTGTCAAAAGAGCATGTGCACTTGACAAAGTACCCACTTTGGTGTGTTTGGAAAGAAACGATAACCCGAAGCAACAAAGACGGAAAGAGATGCCAGACGACCAGAGTGGCTTGGCCACTTCAGTGGTTTTTCTTCTTTCCACACCATGGGTGGCAGCTCTCACACACAATGACAGGAGAAATTCTCTCCAAAAACAAATCGACGAACAAAAAAACGCGTCATCGTGTATGCAATTGTCATTCGCTGGGAGTAAACAATAAACACAGATGCCCGCAGGAGAAACAGCGACAAAAAAGCGAAGCCCTACAGGATACAAAGAGAAAAACAACAACAACAGCACCACAAAAGGACGGGAAAGAAGAAGAACGAATACGAACAAAAAAAAAAAAAACAAAAACTCGTCCCTTTTTGTTTGCGGAACAGTATCAAATTCCAACAATGACTATAGTGACGTGTTTACACTTCCACTTCGAACGCAGGGACGTGAAACACGTTCCTCAACATCCTATTACCAGCAGCAAAATAAAAAAAAAACTGCGGATATTTGTAATTGCACACAATCGAATGCAAGGGAAATAAAAAAAAAAGTATTTGTCAGAAGTGGGATTCGAACCCACGCCCTCAGAGAGGACCAGAACGCTCAGTAACCTACTGCGAGTAGATAAGATTTCTCTTGAGTCTGGCGCCTTAGACCGCTCGGCCATCCTGACAGCTGACAAACAAGTGTCAAATTTGTCTTTCGATACGAAATCGAGTGTATTTATGTATCTTGTACTCGATAATCATTTTATGACACTTGTAAGACTTAAATGACATTTATGACACTTAAAAGATTTAAATGACATTTATAGCGATCAATTGACACTTTTTATGGCAAAAGCGTGTTAGGTGTGAATAGGAGAATTGATTTTAGAGTCGCGTTGACGTGTGACTGAATTTTTATGCTAATTTCAGTTGACAGGTGTCAAATATTCGCAAACATTTCGGTGGAAGAAAAAAACAATTACTTCAAAGTGTACGTCTGACTCCAACCACTCTTATTTATTATTCACGTGTCAATGTCAATGATGTCATTGTGACACTTTTAACCCTTCTTCATCCCATTTACTCATTAACTCCCCCCAGGCGCTCATGCAGAAACTATTAAAACAATTCACGCATAATTCACATTCCATCCGATTAAAGGCAGAAAAATATTAAAATGAAATCCATAATTCCTTATTACCCACCAGTCGTGTTAACGAGAATAAACAAAAAGACTAACTCCGCACCAGAAGTCGGGTGAATTTTTGACTGCTTGCGTTATACAGGGTTGAAGGAATTACAGGGTTGTATGGAGGAGCACGCCACCAAAAGGGTGGTGGTCTGGTGGCACTGTGTTGGCACCGTGTACTTTCCAGAGGAAGTATTTTAATTACTCATTTTGTTCTGCTTTTGCTGTTTTATTACAATTTACAGCGATTAAGTTGTTTTTCTTCATAAAAGCGGTCCATTTGGTTTGCTATTTTTACGAAGGCCTGTCATAATACTCGTACACCCCATTAACACTTGATATTGTGTAAGTGGGTGCAAGGGAGAGAGAGAGACAGAGACAGAAGGAATCGTGTGCAATCGATTATGATGTCATGCCAAAGGGGGGAAGGATAATTGTGAAATGAGTGCGGAGCGTGATTCATTTTTGTTTTTTGTTTTGCGGGGTTGCCAGGTTTGCTGAGATATTCAGACAAACATCGACTTCAGCTGACTATCTGTCAAAGAGCGTCATACGAGGCTTCTTGCAGAGACTTGTCTGTACAATAAAAAATCATTCATCTACATTGATATGTCTACGGATTACCAACAAAACTCGTGCATTTGTGTCGACATGTCAAAGTCATTACCGTTCCCCACTTTCACTATATATAGGGAGATGAACTCTAAATTAGAAATTCACAAAATAAACCTTCAAAAATTATACCTTGTAATGCCAAAGTGACAGCTGTCAGTCAGTCTTACGAAAGAACAAACAGTTATATCACAACAAGGGGTTAGACAACTTCAAAACTCAATAATGTCTCTTCGTACAGAATAGCAATTGACAGATGGAAATACTTGACGTTTACATCACCTTGTCTCTTCAATCTTCTTCATTTGAAGAAGTTTGCCACACGCAGATTTGTATCCTTTAACTAATGGAGTGAAAATGGAGTTCCTTTCGAATTGTTAATTTGACAAGAAAAGTTTGACATTTGAAAGAAACTTTTGTGTAAATAAGACTTAACCACCAAATTACAATTTGAGTTCGAAATTAGTCACAGAATTCTTCTTTTTTTTTTTTGTCCAAAATGGAATAAAAGAAGAAAACGATAAAAAGAGACAAAGACAAAGCAAAATGAATTCCCTTTGACAACCGTTCAAGTGTGAAATTCTTCACATGACGTTTGACATCCCCCACTGTCACTCACTGGACAGGACAACTCAGTATTGAACTATTCAATAAATTTCCATGAATCAATTGCAACCCTTAAGGGTAACACTCTGTAGCAACAACCCAAGAAAGCTCTTAAATCTTCAGAAATTCGTAGCCCCCTTGAGACTATCTGTCTTAGCTGTCATTCCTTCATCTTATGTCATTGAATAATCGCCTGCCATATCTCTGCGAATGACTTTCAAGGGTTGTTCTTCGTATTGTGGCGCTCCTTTCCCCTTTTAACTTTAGAATATGTACGTATCTGACAAAAGCAACCCGCAAAATTCCCCCTGGTGGATTACAACTCAACCCACAACGCACAAACACCCAACAGCAGTAACACATTCAACATTCAGCAGGGGCTGAACTCACTCAACGAACAACCAAACGAATTGCATTCTAAACAATTACGCGCAAATCATCTTCCATTCACTGGCATGACCGTTAAAGAGGCAGCGCCGAAAACATGAATGGAACGAACCGGAGTTGGGCGACTCTATGAATAGACGAACAGCACGCCGAGAGAGTGTGGGTGGAGAGTACCGACCGACTCTCAACTGTCAACACAGGAAGTGAAATACTCCTCCGCATCGCATGCAATTGTCACTGCAATGCAAAACGGAAATGGGGTGCATATGATCACCACGACGTTGCTGCCGCAAGGAGAGGGGTAACAAATGGCCAATTGCACATACGGAGTACGAGGAGTAGATACGTATTCATGAGAGGATGAATCAGTGGCTGCCAAATGTCCTGCATGGCGACATAGACGACAACCAATGACAGTGGCACCGACAAACTGCCACTGTCATCATCGCTCCTGCAGTTGCTGTTGTTTAGCTTGGCTAGCTAAAGTTCGAATGCTAATCGAATTGAAATTGAAAGTTACCGGCACGGCGCTTCGACGCATGAATCGAATAAATGAGGAAGCCAACCTGCACCAGCAGTAGCAGCAGCAGTAGCAACAAGGAGAAAACTAGTCACCATGAGTAGAACCATAAAAAAATTCATTTTTTTTATTCCTCTTCCATTCGGCTGACTGACCGGTGTGTTTTGCATTCAAAATGCATTGCGAAGGTGGTAATGTGCACATGCACTGCCAGTTTTTCAACAGTCTGCCTCCCTAGCCCTCGCACCACAGTCACTGGGGAAAATGGCCATTTCGCAGGTTTTACGAAAAATTCGATTTACCCGGAGACGTTTTAATCCATTCAAATTGGATTTCTCTCGTTTTTTTTTTTGGGATGTGGACCGGGAGATGCCAATCTGCGCCTTCACTCTCGTTCTCATTACTGCGCTGTCACTTGGCAGTGATTGATTTTGTGTGTGTGCTGCAGACTGTATTGAGCGAGTGCGAGTGCATGTGAGAGGAGCAGAGCAATTACTGCCAGGGCTATACTCCCCCCATCCCCTAGGGAAACGACACATATTCCCAATCTAATCTAATTTTTTTCTCCAACACTGGGAGATAGAAAGGTTTCGTGAGAGATACCATGACTCTCCATCGGCAGATGACTGACTGCATCTCAGTAGGGAATGGTACAATTCCTATCCAGATGGAATCTAGGGCGTGTATGGCTTTAAGGGGCGTCATGTGGAGCAAAGAAACCGATTCTTTCCTTCGTTGCAGGAGGAGGAAATCATATTGCTTTGGAATGTTCCGAAAGTCGTTTGGATACTGCGCGATGTAAATCATAGAAAAACCTCAAACTTCTTCAAAGAGATCGCATCCTTTAAGAATCAGCGAAACATCTGTTGGAGCTATGTTGATGTGCATACATTTGAGGCGAGAAAATGCTGCCACTATGCATCGAGATAGTGCACAAGTTGAAACAACACGGGTGCCAGCTTCCTGTATTAGCAGATAAGCACTTCAAAGTAGTGCGGTAAATCGGAGTGCGGTAACGCACTTTGTTTATTGAAATTCCTGTTGAAATCCAGCTGAGGTGTGGTGAGAGATTTTTTGCCATCTTTTCCAAGGTCTAGCAGGTGCTTCATCAAAACGATGCTAACTCGGCAAATAATGAAACAGAGGTCGACAACACAACAAGTTCTTGTTAAAAGAGCAACAAGTCTACGGGCACTACGGGTACAGTGGCTGCGGAATCTTTGTGGGCAATTTGAAAAATCCCCCAATTCTGTAACTGGAAACCACGTGTGTTAGCAAAAACCAGACTGCACTTTTTCACAAGTTGATAAACTTTGATTGATGTTGAACGACTTGTTAGAAGTCAACAAGTTATAAGTAAACACTGCTTACTTGTCCTTCTGGGCTATAGTCTGCTTGTAGTATCGATCGCCAGCACTACTCCTTTTCTAGTAGTTACAGGCTTCAAAACCCCCCCTACTCACTTGAAAAGATCAAAAGTTAAACTTTTCAAAACTGGGGTTGCATTTACACTTTCTGTATGGAGTCGGTATAGATCATTTGAAAGACTTGAAGATGTGAATGGTTGGAGTAGAGAATTTTTTAGTAAATGGGACCAGATTCCATAGTTGAGAGTTCGTGTATATGGCCATCCTGTCAAGAGAACCCAGCACAGACGACGATGTACGCTTGTCAATACCTTTGCCTATTTTAGTAGTTGACTGTCAGTCTGTTCGATGTTTATCCCAATGATACAGAAGGTCGAAAGGGTCTGACTTTTGAGAATCTTAGAAACATCAGGAGAGGATAAAATTTACAGTCCTTTTCTTTCGATTGGTTACATTTAAAAAGAAAACCGGGTGGATAATGAACTACAACGTGGATAGCTCCGGAAAGCCCGATGAGGGTCGTGCAACCATGGTGCAAGACTACAAGTAACCCTCAGAGATATGGAAAGATTATCAATAAGGAATCATAAGAGAAACTAATGAATTAAAAAAGGGAGTTATACCAGAAAGGTGTGAAAGGCTTTTTACAAGTTGCATAGGCCTTAGATTTTCGACAACATTCTCAAAGAAGAAACTAGCCTTCATCCGTAGATACATATGTAAAAGCTAGGTAAGGGAGTAATGATACCGTCACAGTGAATGCCAAGTAGTCGTCTTCGATATCTCTAAAACTTTCGGTAGAGTGTGGGACAGGCAATCACATTCTTAATCAGTATTGGTATACCCCAGGGCTCTGGTCTCTCTCTGACACTGTTTGAAATATTTTTTTACACATTTCCCTTGCATGATATAGCCTATAGTTGGTAGTTTTGCTGACAATCCAGAAAAGATTTGGGAACTTAAGTACAATATTGATCGAATAGGTATATCAAAGTTTTCGCTGAATTCTCGGGCACGATATAAGGTACACCGATACTATGTAAAGGCAAAGTAGAACATAGATCTATTGTGTCAAGCAATTACGTATTGACGTAGCAGGCATCAAAGAACCATAAGAGCTTAGAAAATCTCGCCTGCAATCGAACTCAAGAGTTCCAAAAACATCATCCTAAACAGATCTGAATAGGAGACATCGAACACTGTATTATTCTGTGGAATGATATCTTAACAGACGTCAAGATCTAGGTTGAAAAAATGTCTTATCACGAATCTCTCAAAGAAATTGCTGTCAGGAGTTATATGTTCTAAGAACGGGCAACACGGGAGTAATCACAGAACATTCTCTAGTAGGTGGAAAGGTTAGACGGATGGGAAACCCTTCCAATGATTTCAGCAGAAGATGCAGACAAAAATCAAAGAGGAAAAGCTACACAACACCACCAGATTTCAATTTCAGTGTTCGATTGAGTCTCGTTTGGAAAAGTTCTTAGCTTTTTCTAAACCTGTAATACTTTCGAAGCCTACCCTAAGCCTAGCCTTGAAGGTTCCTAACCCCGTCCGAAACGACATATTTCTCCAAAAATCCAGTCAAACCCAACGAAAACCCGTCAAGACCCCCCGAAAGACAACAAAAAAAAAACCTTAAAAACCCGAATCATTCTCGGAGGTAGTTTCCCTCCAAATTCAATGTAAACAAATCCAAGTTCATCCAAGCCGGTTTCCTCGGTTACGATCTCTCTCCGCTTCGTCGGCATCTTCATCGTTGTTTCCCTCTACACAACACAACGTATGTACGTAGTACATACAAACAACCAGAACAACAACTCACCTTCAATGCAGACTACATGGTCCCGGATCTGTTGGGCAATCTGGGCGTCGGGCAGCAAATCAATTAAATCATAAATCGCGTATATCGAAGGATGGACGCTCTCGAAGCGTTGGATCTCCTGCCGAATAGCCAGTGAGTTGCTGATAAACGGTGGATGCAGGACAGGATGATGACCCGCCGCATGACCGTGACGCTGCTGTGGAGGTGTCGGATGATTATTCATCTCGATGGTGTGTGGACGCGCACTGCAACCGGACCCGAAACGAGGCTGTGACACAGATACTTTCTAACGCACTTCACTCTAGTAGGAGTAGCAAGCAGCAAGAACTCATACACACTTTCCTTTTAAATTATCAACAAAAAACAACAACAACAATAACAAGAAGAAGAACTACAGCACAACATAGCACTAGCACTCGGTGAAAGGATTCTTCGGCGGCACCCGTTGCTTCTCCAAAAGAATTCGAAGAAATTCCTGCTGCTACTCTTCCTCACATGCTCCTCTTGGATTTATTTATTTATTTTTTTTTTTTTTTGCTAGCAACTTTCTTAAAAACCGAAATGCGGATTAGAAGAACGCGAATACGCCGATGTGGACGCACTTGTAGGGCATCGGCACCTCGAGCGGTTTAGCCGTGACGTGATTTTTTGGATGTATTTTGGGCGCACATCGATTGCGATAATTGATTTACGTAAAATTCACTGCACACACTAACTGCACAACGGCACAATTGAAAGGAACAAATTCCAATTGTTGGCAAACAAAAAAAAACACAAAAAATGAATACTACCCGATCAGGACCGACCGCACTTCAACCTGCTACGACGAAAGTGACAACAAAACTGAAGAGCAAAACTTGTTCTCAGACGATTCTCTTTAAAAATGACGTTTCAGTCGGTGACAGTTGAAATAGCGATTGTGGCGCCAGCGGATTGACTGACTGAACTGACATGGCACAATCGGTGAGGTAGTGTTGTGTCGGTTGTACAGGAGACGGAAAAGGTGCAGGCACATAAAAAGCATGATGAAAGGAAATCTCATTTGTTTTACAATTCAACGATGAATATGATGAATCCAAGATGCTGAAGCGGCTGCTGGACATATTCATAATGAAGTCCTTCGCAAAAGTACTATTTTATGGTTGTCCACCATCATTTCTATCAAAAACTGGTTTTGGAGGAGGAGATCTGTATAGTGATTGGAAACTGTACTTATAGACCCAGTACAGGATCTAGAGGACCACCTTACTTAGGATATGAGTTAGCTAAAAGTATCCACATTCACCCTGAACTGTGCAGTTCATCTCAGCAAAATAACGATTTAGACTGATCTCTCTGTATTTAGTTCCAAGAAAATCACTTTGTAGCCTTCGTAGGATACGAAAGAAAGAAAGATCTGAAACACATTCACGTAACAAACAATGCTCAGTTCTGCTACCAGAGATTCATAAACAACTGCGGGGGAGGTAGGTTCAAAAGACTGGACGAAGGAGAACCGCTGATCTTAATGGGGTTGTTCCAGAGATCACTAAGTGCAAACGATTAGATAAGAGAGAGAGTGAATAAACAGGAAGGGTGATCATCCCACTGCACAAGAAGAGAAGGACATTAGAGTTTCCACCAACACAACCAATCATGAACAAACTCGACATCAGGAAGATTTAAGAACAAAGCCAAAGGAGAAACAAGCGATCTTTTGTCACAGGACTATAAAACTATCTGGAAAGCGAAGGGCTTATGCGTACTATACCTAGCTATTGACTTCCCACTAAGGTGTACCTATTGGAGAAACTTCAAACTAGTACACTAGTACACAAAAGTGTCATTGAATAGAGTGAGACTTGCCACACCAAAGTTAGCAATAAATCCTAGGACTCTGCCCATTCATTGGAGATTTGTTTCAGGAAACTTTTGGATAGACATCAGTTTCGTGTATATTCATGGGAATCTAAGTATAAAGCAGTTAATATAAGTTTCTTTGTTAACTGATGTAGAAGTGGCATGGTGTTTCCGACTTATTTCCTACAATTTTTCCAACTTAATCAAAAAAGTATAGTAATGATCAGTAATCTCGACAAAATGTTATAGTCCCGCCAAAGATACCAGAAAAATGTGACTTCCCCTGTACTTCCACCCTAACGAATTATGTGCAAATTTCCCACAATCACAAGCACTTTTCAACTAGTAAACACTGCCTGACCGGTTCATCAACTTTTTTTCCTTCAGTCGTTTCGTTTGTTTACAAAATTTTCCAGCTTATCATCAAAACTAATTTTATTTCCATAATAAACATTGCAATCAACCAAATTGTCTGTCATTTACGGCTTATCATATGCAACTAATTATAAACGTACCGAGCCGCCGACGCCGATAACCTTCTTGGGGAAAGGTCATCGAATAAATTTTCATCGTTTCGCAACTTCCACAGGCCAACGTCTCAGTTTTCGCTGGAGTGTCGTTGGAAAATGACGAATCTGGAGATAATCCTTCTCATAGTAGCCTTCAGTTTGGGTATATTCTCTCCTGCGCGTGCTGGGTCCTGTCATATACGTGCAATAGAAGCTTCGCTGTTCCTGCAGCAGAAAAACGAAGTGCTGAGGCAGAACTCACATCGTGCCACACTAGCGAATTGGATAGCCAACACTAACATAACTGACGAGAACCTACGGCGGAAGAATGAAATTGTGGCCGAGAATGCAGTGTTCAACAAGGCTCTGGCCGAGGAGATTAACGAACGAGGGTTCAAGGCGATAGAGGATGAGAGTGTGCGCAGGCAGGTGAAGATTCTGACAAGACTTGGCTTCGATGCCCTGCCGAATGCAGAACACAAGGAGTTGCTTAATGCCATCACGTCTATGCAGAAGAATTACGCAACTTTGAAGGTCTGTTCGTACCAGGATCCGAAAAAATGCGATTTGACCCTCGAACCACACATTCAAGGACGATTGATGGAGAGCAGGGACCCAGAGGAGTTGAAGTACTACTGGAAGGCATTCTATGACAAAGCGGGCACTCCAATGCGAGAGAATTTTAAGAAATACGTGGATCTCAGCAGAAAGGCAGCAAAATTGAATAGTAAGTCTGGTCATTTTGCCGTAATCCGTTGTTCATTGTGGTTTCTCTAGATTTCAATTCGTACGCGGAGGATTGGATTGATGCATATGACGACCCACATTTTGAGGAAAATCTGGATAGAACCTACCAGCAAGTATTGCCATTCTACAAGGAATTGCATGCCTACGTTCGTTATAAGCTACGTGAGCATTACGGGGAAGATGTGGTGCCAGCAAAGGGAAACATTCCAATGCATCTGCTCGGCAATATGTGGGGACAGAGCTGGGAAGAAGTTGTCGATCTCTTTACACCCTACCCGGAGAAGCCATATGTGGACGTCACTAACGAGATGGTCAAGCAAGGCCTGACTCCGGTCAAGATCTTCCAGTTGGGCGATGAGTTCTTCACATCGTTGGGCATGACCAAGTTACCCCCGTGAGTACAGGTTTCTGTTACGAAAGTTTAAGATTATAAGTTGGCCTATCGATAACCTTTCGTCCGATACGTCTGCTCCCTCGATCCCTGAATAATCGTCCGGGTGACTGGTATGACGTCTTTGCACAAACGACTATAATCAGGTTAATCTTCGCGAGCCACCGTGCCGCTATTTGCGCTAATTTATCGCTTGTTTCTGGTAATTTAAATAATTTGAAATTAAATCTGTTGTGCTCCACCTCTGTGCGAAGCAATACACATTCATTCATTCATGGCGGTTAACTGAAGCAACAGTTTTACACGATTTCATCAGCATTTTGCAGCTAGATACATTGTAACTTAACGTCTGTTCCGTTTTCCTTTTTACTGTAGCATCTTCTGGAAAGAGAGCGTCCTCGAGAAACCCACAGACAGGGAAATAGTTTGTCATGCCAGCGCTTGGGATCTGTACGAAACTGATGATGTTCGCATTAAACAGTGCACAGAGGTTACCACTCGATACCTCTACGTCGCGCACCATGAACTGGGGCACATTCAATACTATCTTCAGTATCAACATCAACCAATACCCTTCCGCCAAGCACCAAATCCTGGCTATCATGAAGCTGTCGGGGATGTCATTGCACTATCTGTGGCAACTCCCAAGCACTTGGCTAAAATTGGACTCATCAAGAGTGGGGAGTTAGATGAGAAGAGCCGCATCAATGAACTGTTCAAGAATGTAAGTTGAAAAATGTGCCCCTGCCCGCTCTCTTTTGATTTATTGTTATACTCGCAGGCTGTAAAAAAAGTAGTCTTCCTTCCCTTCGCCTACACGATGGATAAGTATCGCTATGCCGTCTTCCGTGGTGATATCAATGAAGACAAATGGAATTGTGGCTTCTGGCGAATGCGGTCCGAACACGGAGGCATAGAGCCCGCAGTTGAAAGGTCTGAGAATGACTTTGATCCACCAGCCAAGTACCATGTCAGTGCCGATGTGGAGTACTTGAGGTTAGTTTTCTTTCAAATTATGGATGTTTGAGTACGATTCACGTAATATCTTCGTAGATACTTCGCGGCTCACATTTTCCAATTCCAATTCCACAAGGCCATGTGCAAGAAGGCTGGCGAGTTTGTGGAAGGCGATCCTAAATTAACACTCGACCAGTGTGACATTCATGGAAGTACCGAAGCTGGCACTGCTTTCAAGTAAGTGAAACCTTCGCAGTGAGTCACACAGTAAACATTGTTGTTCTTTACAGGGAAATGCTGAAGTTGGGCGCTTCAAAACACTGGCGAGATGCCCTGGAAGCGTTCACTGGAGAACGTGAAATGGATTCGTCAGCATTACTAGACTATTTCGCACCACTGCGTGTATGGCTGAAGGCTGAAATCGAAAGGCTGAACATACCTATTGGATGGGAGATTACTGACAGTGAGTGTTACTAGATCTTTTGAACCTTCAAGTTGTGACGCAGTTGTTTACCTTTTACAGAATGCAAGTGAGCCATACAAATGACATACTGAACAAAAAGACTAAGGCATATTATGGCAAAGGCCATATACGTCTAAATTGGAACTAAAATACTCGAATTCGAATTTCAAATATTTTTGTAATTTTGTCTTTAAATAGAAATACATACTACGAATTACGAATTATTAAAAACTATTACTGTCTTTGACTAACGATTTGAATGATAGTTTCACGAAGGCGATATCTTTCTGACTCTAGAGCTTATTAGCTAGAAACGAACGATTAGCTACATCTAGTCTCCAACCACCAACACCTCGAAGCGAATTGGTTATAGTGTAGACAGCTGAGAGTGCATAATGTTTGAATGTTCCAAGATTAATCATGTCCACAACGTGACTTAGGGACTTTCGGCTACGTAGGACAGACATTACACGATGGGATACCAGCCTCTTATAAGCTCAAAGACAACAAATCAATAATTCAACAGTGTACCGAAGTCAAAGAGCTGTCCACCTTACATGTACTTGCATCGTGAGTACGTACATATGTACAATATTAAATACATTTGACTACCGATTGGAATTAGAAATGTTGAAATAACCTCGTCCAGCTTTTCCAGAAATTATCTTGTTACTCCATTCGACAGTTTTCTGTGAGTTTTCTGGGCCATAAAAGAGCGAGTTACATCAAGCTTCGGATACAGATAATTAGGTGGGTAATCGCCTTAGATCAACAATGGGAGAGGAGACCCTTAACTTAACTCGTGAAATTATGATCCACAGAACGCCAGATTCCATTTATTATAGCGAAAGTTTACATGGACATATTGTGCTCACTGAGCTGAGTCCAATATAGGACTGATGCAAAGTGTAAGGTATGAACCGATTTTAAGATTTTGGAAACCGAATTGTCCGCCTAGTCATTACACAAGTCTTACAAGAGAATACTGGTAAACTCCAGGATACCCTAGATATACCATTGTTATCCCTACAGCAATGAAGAAAAAGTGTGGTCTATATGGCGAGATGGTTTACCTAAGTCACCCGCCACTTGCGAGTTGTGAAATGCTGACCCCAAGTCTAGCAAACGCGCTAGCCAGTTTCGATGACATACGTAGTTCCTCAGGAAAACAAGGATATAACAGAAGGAAGACAAAGTTTATAATTAGAAATGAAGAGAGCTGATATGCGTTACAGATTTTTAGGTGACATTTGACGTCGAGAAATGCATGAGTGCAGACAGTAAGTAAGGAGTCATAGACGGGAAAGATAAAGGTTTGACAAAGCATCAGTCACGTTTGACAAAAAATAGTCTTCCACGACAATTTTCTACAGATTAACAGTTGATTACAATCTGCCACAAATGTCTGCCAAAGATCGGGACCCATGGCACCTTTCAGGTGGTTTCATTTACAGGAAATGTACGAGTATTTTCAGGTGGATGTGGTTGTTGAGTGAATGCCTTTAGTTAGATTTCAGAGAATGAATAGGCAGGTATGCACTCGATATCGAATGTAATCTACTTTCTCCATAAAATGTATTAAAATACCGAACTCATAAAACTCGATCTTTGAAAGATGCTCTCCGTCTACCCTATGTTGTCTACCAAACATAATTTTTTTATCGTTTCACATTATAAATGCACAGCGGATACCCACCGATGGATATTAAAATACAAAGACCCTCTCGCATGGCCTACTTGGAATACATAATCAACCCATTTCTTCAGTTTCAAGTTCAACGTCTCGATACGCAAATGAAAGCTCAGCTTAAGAGTAAATTATTCATAATTGTAATTTGAATCGGAGTGTTAGACTGGGAATGATTGGTATGGAGGAACTAATTTACGACCGAGAACTGATTTTTATCTCACGGGTCGAGAACGTAGTTAAGTATCTCTGCATGGATTCTGAATGCTTGATGGTTTACCAGTCTTAATGGAGATGTTCCATGCTGGGTTTGAATAAAACATAGTTGGAGGTTCGAAAGGTGGGAGTACCATTTTATGGGCACAAAGCGAATCAGTGGTGCATCTGATCTGAGCTGATATTCAACACCTTCAATGGTTTTAGTTTGAGGATACCGCAGGATATTATAATAATGAGCATCGTAAAAATGTTTATTAACACAATGGGATGGAGTATGATATTGAATTTATAGATCATGATGTATTTCAAAAACCTGGAGATGAAATAGCCAGGGCTAAGTACTTCACTAAACCTGTAGATTGGGTCAAGAAATGTACATATACCGTGGTAATGGATATTCTTAGAATGTAAAACAGTTGACATAAAGACAGATCAGACATCCATGGCATTTGGCAAACTCAGAAGATTACATACAAAACAGACGCAAGCATGAAAACTACTCGGCGACAAAGGAATAAGGCTTAAATAATGACTACTGTCTTGAGAAGAATAAGCTGAAGCCGATTGCAGACAGATTGATCCCGCTGAGAAAAGAGATGTATCCAACTATCAATCAGAAAGTGGGGCCTAGACACCTAGGAAATCATCCCAAGTCACTTTAATTTCAATTCCTTTAGAATCAAGACTATATATACTAAAGCTTGTTCTACTTGATTGCCAACAATTGCTCAGAGAAATTCTCAGGCCAACGTTCAGAGTCTAAAGTAAAATTACCACGTAAGTGTTACACTCTTAGCACAATAAACAGAAAGCCCAACCTTGCACACTTTGTGCATAACCCCACCATGCCCCCCGCTCAAATACATATTTCCCAGGTGTCTGCTGACAATCCCAAACCTCAAGTCCCAACGATAGAGCTTCAATGGCTCGTTACAATTTATTGCGATTTGTTATAACTCACGTTAGCGTCGCAAGCCCGCAAAAGCCCGGTCACTGCACGCATGAGTAAATATTTGTTCGCGAAATAGTCGCACAGACGCCAAGCCAGGGGCGGTAGTTTCCATCAATCCCTATTTACTTTCGATAAGTCTTGCTTTATTTCTCATCAAATTGTCAAATAATTAGTACTAAATTCAAAATAAAATAAAAAAGAAAAAAAATATATAAATAAACGACAACCGATAAATATATTTTTCGAGAATCACAACAAAATCAAAAAGTCTCAAGAAAAGTGCTCAGATAAACAGAAGAATCAAAAGAACCAAAAAGCAGGGGAACCAGAAAATTTGTCGTACAACGAACGACGATAAAAACGACGAGAGTAGGGTCATCGTGGTTAGTTTTGGACACCCTGCTGAACTAAGAAGTTGACTCATTGTATCTGGTGCCCACCTGGTGGTAAGCGAACATAAAGAATGTGCTAAAGTTGCACTGATTTACTCAAAATAGAATAGATGTCATTGTGCGCGAGAATAGAGATAGTTTTTGTGTGTTTTGTTGCAAAAAATGTTAATTTTTGGTTGAAGTGCAAATAATACTTTAATGGTTCGAAAAGATTTGTTTTTTTTTCCTATAATCCTTGTGTGATTGACCGAAACGTGGATGGAAGCGAATTCAAAATCACATGACAACTTTGTTTTGTAATAATACTTCCAACGATTAGAGTCATTAAATTAATTTTGTGGTATTTAATTGGATGTAGCTGCACAGATTTGTGAGAACATATGCATCAACGTTGTGTGTAGCTGGTGGAAGTAGGTATTATTTTACTGTACGCTGAAAAGAGGTCTCCTTAGGCGCTAGTTCTGTTAATCGATCCATTTGCATTCATTTTACATTTCTTGGTTTTATTAAAACTAACCGGTTCCTGAACTTATTTTGTGTCAACTTAAGTTAGATCGACGACGTTCTTAAGGAAGTAAAAGTGAGTTCTTAGACCATAGTGTGGTAAAGGTTATTTTGAATTTTAGTTTAGTCGACGTAGTTCTTAAGGAAATGAAAAAAAATCTCCGTGTTCTTAGACCTTAGTGCGGTAAAGGTTATTTTGAAAGGTCATCAGAGTGTAAACTAAAGCCTAAATGTTAAAAAATTGTGTTCCCTTTTATTTTGTAAATTTCATATTGTTCCTCCCATGCTTAGTTATTTGAATGTGATTTTATTTGTCTTCTGTCTTGTTGTTGAGCTGTCTTCAAACTTATAGTCACCCGGTATGTCAATTATAAAGTTATCAAGAGTTTTGTTGTTCTAGACTGGGTTACATATGTTAATGGGTTTATTTTTCCAATTCCCGCTGGATCTACAAAAGACTGACGGTGAATAAGTTTAAAGCCTTTTTTGAGAACTACTTACATTTAAACACGTCCCATATACTATCGGTAACTCTGCAGAAAAATTTTAAACATTATTATGCTTTCTACCGATCGAAATTGTAGAGAACACATGACATTTGAACACTCGCTGAGATTTAAATATGGTCTTAATTGAGTAATTCACTAGATTTGATCATCGTAGACAAGCCATTTTCAGTATACGTGAAATCCATGCCAAGAGATGGATTAATTTTTCTAAACTAAAGGTTTACAGTGCACTCCTGTTATGCATCTACTTATGAATATCGGAGATAAGACAAGCAAAAAATGCTAGGTTGTGCCGCTGATTTGACCGAGTGCTTTTTGGTATGATAACTTCAAACAGGCTTCTCAGATAACAAATTTGCTACAGATACTTATATGCTTATAAGCGTTTAAGTCAACTTATACATACATTAGTTTAGTTATTACAAAACATTTACAAGTCGGAGAAATTTAGTACAAGGGGTCATGTGGTGATGTGATGTACATATACAACAATGACACCAAAGCTTCTAAAGAACTGTCCTTATTATCCTGAAAAACTTGGTTTATTTAGCAAACAAATCTTCAGCTTCTGTTTTATACTTCTACCGAATTTCGTTAACCTACCTTTTCTTTTGTGGAGAAAGATAATATTTGCTGATATTCCTAAGTGCATCGCTAAAATTCTAATCAGTTTTTATTAGAAATTTTATGATTGGATAATAAAAACACTAATTGGGCAGTTAAAATACGAATAAAGCTTAGTTCAACGTGTAAGCTCTGTGACAAAATTACTGGTAGGCTATAATCGTTTGTGCAAAGCAAAATCTACATAAAAGTGAATAAAATAAAACAAAACAGAATTACATACATAAAATGTACATACTAAGTACTTAAGATGTAAGGAATAATTTTGCTTAAAATTCTTTTAGAAAATGGTAATGCTAATGGTAACCAATGCAATTTCCTCAATAGCATGCCTGGTCTAGTTTGTTTTTAAACATAAACGATGACAAAAAGTTCCGTTTTTCTTAGGAGGGGCTTATGTAGATTGAATGTGTCGATAAGAGTTGAGAAACCAGACTTTGGTGTAGAAAGGCGATCCTAGCTACGTTTCCTGGGCGACTAGTACATCGGATGATATTGTATGACGTTGGACTAGGCAAAAATAGTCGCCAAGTCGGGAGGGGATTGCAGGAATACACCAATGAATTCATTACAAGAAATATGTCATGCGATATTGCATGGAGACCGCAAATTTCATGCAATAATTTATGCCAAGACATCTATATATGTCTAATAAGTAACTTTAGACTTTTTAAAAAAATTATTAGTCCTCATTGATGATCCAATTTTATCATATACTCATTTAATTTAAATTTCTTCGTTTTGTGCAAACTAAATTCTACATACAAGTGAATAAAACAGAACAAAGTAAAATCACTTAAAATGTATGGGCTCCTCAACTTTTCAACACCTTTTTCTTAATATTATTAATGTGAAATATTCCAGAAGTATTTTGCGGAAAATTCTTGGAGCAAATTAAAGAGCTTTATGATTTTCTTATAGCAGTTAAAAGAAAATAGTTACATATTTTTCAAATGTTCAATTTCCTCAATAGCATCCCTGTTTTGGCTTGTTTTAAACATAAATGATGGCAAAAAGTTCCGTTTTTCGGAGGAGGAGCTTAGATTGAATGTGTCGAGAAAATAGATTTTGGTGTAGAAAGGCGATGCTAGCTACGTTTTCTGGGCGACTAGTACTTCAGATGGAATTGTATGACGCTGGACTCAACAAACAATGGTCGGAAAGTCGGCAGGGGCGCTCCCCAGTTACTGGAAGTTTCAAGAAATATGTCATGCTATTAAAACTTCAAGTGGACACCGCGAATTTCTTGAAATAATTTATAGCAAAACATCGGTGTCTAATGTTAGTTCTTGCCATCTCTGTGGACATAAACCCTGATAGTGTTTGTCAACTGCTTCATCGCCGAGCTTACGTATGTCATTTTTCCAGGATTGACTTAATCCAAGGGAACAATAAGTTGTGGTTTACTCTTACCGGACACCATTCAAAATGAAACGCCTTGTCACAAGTTGCCCACTTAGGTAGTTTGCCATAGATATGTCTTGTGGAGACTCGGTCATGGCCTCATATTTTGCGATCTTTTCGATTGACTAGATGTGTCAACTTTTGTTACCTTTTGTTCGTTTATAGAGTGCATTTGTATACTAAACCTACCATTCTTCATGTCAGCCTGGTGCAAGCAAAACGATTTATGGTGAAACCTAAAAACACGTCTATAGGGCTTCATGAAGTGGCGGTGAGACTAATAATAACGATGGACGAATAATCTCTGGCTTGCATGTACATACTTATGTACATATGGGGGCCACAAGCGACAGCGATCGACGAAGTTAATTTTCTATCTAAGTAACACCTTATAACTGAGAAATATATACATTACCTGGAAAATTTTAAATTACGTTTTTAACTCCCTTTACTGCCTCTTAAATATATATTCCTATTAAAGTTTAAGGGTCGTTTTTACAACACAAATTTCTGTGAATATGATCATGTGTATTTGAATACTTACAACAAACATTAGTAACATACCTGGAAAGAGAGAAAAAGAAGAATAAACTAGTCAAAGTAAAAGGTATGACAGATGAAGATGAAGTGGTAATTGCGATAAAATTCTTTCACTGCATCACAATCAGTCAATATTTGAAAAACGACAAAGATACTTGAAGATCTACAGTCTATTAGTGCAGATATATCGTTTTCCCAAGAGATAAGTGTCAGTCATTGTGCTGGTTGCTGTTATTAACTCGATTGATGAATAGTACTCTATTTACTTTATCCTCAGTAAATACTGAAATACATACCTCACAAATGCATGGAGTTAAACGATAGTTCAATTGGACAGTAAATACACTTCTCCATTCAATCGTTATACAGAGCTTTACAGGGCTTCCACATTGCTTAATTCGATATCGATACATGAACATCAGTTGAGTATTTAGTATCTATAGTGAGCAGAGGGTCGGTTCTGTTAGGTAGAATGCGATGTAGTCTAAGATAAACCTTCCATCGCGATAACTACAATCTGCAAAACCATCAGTTTTGGGCCAAATTAAGCATTGAGGACGTCATTTATAGCCAACATCCGAGATTAAACGTAAACGCGAAACTCGAAAAGTTGTAAGAAGCTAGGCCCATAGACCTGTTACGCCGAAAACTTGTATTTTGTATCAATAGACAGGCTTTCCCATCTACACGGATATGGATATAGTCAAGGGTCTTACAAAGATCATACGATCGATCACACAGTCGACATAAGCAAGAATTTTGATTCTTGACACGAAGAAGCCAAAGCAGTAGAGTAACGACTCCTCCTTGTGGTCCTGCTTGTCATTTTTCTCAACAGAATGTGGACCGATAGGTGAGTTGATGATCTTGCACTTGCTTATTCCACCCAGTTATTGACGATCGATCAACTCTCAAATCTTGCAAAGCTTTCAAATACAGTGCCACATGAATGAAGAAGGGGCCATATAATTTTCTGACAATTGTACTTTCGCATGTTTGTCAGAAGTTCGCGAAATGTAGGACTGGTATTGTGTTAGAATTGAACACACTAACAACATTATCATGGCGCCTTCGCAAATGGCGATCAGGTCACGAGTTGAGGTTGATATCTTTATAATGTTTAGAAAGGGGGGCTCCCCCGGTTCGGGTAAAATTTTAGTATATTAGGCGTCAAATAGTTCACTACACATAAGCTATGAAAAAGGTCCCTTCTCCTTTTTAATAATTTACTTAAGTGATCCAATGCTCATCAAAAATATCCAACAAACCTTTCTCTTTACTACGATGAACGCTTAAGTGGAATTCCTCTAGCTGATCAAATAGAGAGTAGACAAATGTTGATATAGAATCTCAAATCCACTTCCCACTCATTTCGTTATCTATAATCCATCACTGATTGATCCGACTTAAGGTTCTAGGAGTATTGTTAGCCGCAGTCCACCGACCTTTACCACAATCTAGGTCAGCCCGCTGCCTATGTACATTCAACCATTATACCACCTTTCAGACCATAAACGTAAAATCACAATGTACAATGTTTGACTCAATTGGATAAGCAATCAAATTGTTTACAATGACAATAAACCATTCAGATTTCTGACCACGTAGTTACCGCGGAGGTTACAAATATTACAATACATACAAATAATAGATTTATGGCCATCGATACTGGCGGACTATGGATTTAGATCCGATCAATAGCAGGTATCTACCGCGTTATCTGCGTGTGCAAAATAATAAAGTTAAGTGAAATAGCCAACCGAGATGACTATCGGTGCTGACAATTCTTATCAAAAGTATCGTAAAGTAAATGCTTCCTACTGAGGCGGGTAGACCACAATTAAGTAATTCCTGTTGAAAATGAAATTTTTTTTTTGTACTTTTGTTTCGAGTCCCAGGTGCATTGCCTGCACTTATTTACACAAAACGTAGGCTGATTGCGTATTATTTAATCTTAAGATGTTTTGCAATGGTTAAGATATTGCCACATGGTGTTCCGCTTAACCTTTTTTGGTATATCGCATCTGTGTGAAAGTAAATGTTGAATAAGTTCGTTTAATCATGGCTTGTTGCAATAACACTTTTAAGTTCGTCGTGTCTAGAAATGCAATTTTTTAAACAGACTCCAAAGTAGTCTTCATACCGAACATCGGTGAAACCTGTCAAGTATCCGCTGAAGATTTCTGTGCGATCAGCCTAAAGACTGATTAGATACCAATTTCCTATCGGTATCCTAAGCCAAACAAGAAAAAATCTGTGGTAGGAATAGGAATCATTTAGAAATCATTCGAGATAAAGGATTCCAGTACCCTTCCTTAATATTAAAGGAGCTTTCAACAATATTAAAACAGGACCTATATTCGCTGCACTTCTTGACTTAAAGATTGAAAACTATCTTTTGTATTGGAGCGAGCAAATGCTTAAAAGTAGACTTAGCCATGGTGAGCTGGGATGCTGTTTAAGCAGGAGTGTTTCAGCGTTATAGCCTGTATCTATTCCATTTTACAGTAAGAGACCTGATGGAGCCTGCTCTAAATAAACTTCCAGGTGGACAAATAGTATCGGTCTATGAGTTAATCCGTCCAAGACTGAATAGATATTCTCCAAGACTCAAGAGGATTCAACTGCAGTTTGTAGTACACGCCAGATACTTGGAGGTTATTCTTAACAAAAAACTCCGTTGCCCTTTATTCATGTAGGAAGCCTATAGGCCATGACTAGAGTTTCTAGTCCTGATATAGACGACTTTTGTTAGATTCATCCTTATGTACAGAATACTGCTACGGAGTCTAGTAGATAGCACAGGACTAGAAAAGCAACATTGCAGTACTGGAAAAGATTCAAAGGGCATGCGTCTGTATCACCGGCGCCATTAGCTACACTACTCTTACAGCAGAACTAAAATCAATGGACTATCTTCTTGTTAATATCTCTAAGAAGCTGATGCCAATTAAAACTGTATCACGACTTAAGGAATCCTTGCAACTGGCTCATGGAAATATGGCTCACGCAAGCATTCTAAACGGAAGTGTTTTGGTACCGGAAGAAATTTCAAACGAATCTCCAACAGAGATCTACACAGGCAGCTCCAAATAAGTGGAACAATATCAATACTTTCCACTCTTTAAAGTAAATCTGGCCAGAGCCGACTTATTTCCGTCAACAGGAAAGATAATTGGCGCCCTCTCAAGGGACTATCTGGTGAGAAGACACTTCAAAAGGCTTGCTGTTCTCTTTAATGATTTCTATAGGAGCTCTAGGGACCGGCAAGAAGAAGAAACCACGACACATCTTCTCTGTACCTGTCCTGCCGAATTTGTTTTAAAAAGGAAACCCTTGACGAGTATTTCTTCGAAGATCTTAACGATCTACTTACACAAACTGCGAGCCATACATCGTCGACATGGGTTCAGACCGAAACTGGTTGCCCTGCCTCCTGTGTTGAGGGGCAGTTCTTCCTTGTAAAAAACATAGGTCTTCGATGCTGGTAATTCTGTTTTTTCCTTTGTCCAAGTAAGTCTCTGCCGAGCGGAGACAATCACCCAATCCTAGTCAAACCCTTACAAGAAATCGTACAAAAGTGTAATATCAAGGCGTTCAAGATCTCCACAGTTCTGGCATACATTATAAAGGGCCCACGAAGTTTTTTTTAAAGTTTTGTTAAGTAGTAGTAAGACATTGCATCACAACACTTACGTAAGGCAGTGGCCTGATTGACCTACTCTCGATAAAATAGGTTTTAAATGCTAGAATAGCTAGCTTCACATAAACAACTTCCTCGCTGTTAGACCTGCTAATGTATTTTCCCTCTAATTTATAGACTCACATACATATTTGTACTTAAAGCGCAATGAAGGTATTGCTCTTTCTTGTAGGAGCTTTGGCGGTGAGTTTTAAGAAAAGTGAACATTTTGAATTCTAAAAGTCAAGGCCATTTTAGCTCTGCCATGCAAGGATAGCTATAGAAGGTCGTTCCGAATTGGATGCAGCTAAATATCTAGAAAGTCTCAATGCCGAACTCAATCAAAGAATCAATGTCGATACAGAGGCTTCCTGGGCCTATGCATCAAATATCAACGACGAGAACGAGAAGCTGCGCAATGAAGCCTCCGCTGACACGGCGAGATTTATGAAAATAATCGCCGTGGATCTTCAACAGTTTGATTGGAAGAATTTCCGTGACCCAGACCTACAAAGGCAGTTTAAAAAGTTAGCTAAGTTAGGGTATGCTGCTCTGCCAGAGAAGGATTACGATGAGCTTTTGGCGATTCTGTCTAAGATGGAGTCAAATTATGCCAAAGTAAGAGTTTGCAACTTTGCTAAAAGTACGAACTGTGAGATGCAGTTGGAGCCGGAGTTGACTGAGGTTCTTGAAACCAGCCGAAATCCAGAAGAACTAAAGTACTACTGGACAATGTGGTACGACAAGGCTGGTACAGCAGTTAGAGATAGCTTCGAGCGGTATATAGAGCTTAATTTACAAGCGGCTAAGTTGAATAGTAAGTACGAACTGGATATGAAGGCAATTAGAGTGTCACTAACTTCTCTGACAGATTTCACATCCGGAGCTGAGGTCTGGTTGGACGAGTACGAAGACAATACTATCGAACAACAATTGGAGGATATCTACTCAGAGATCCGACCTCTGTACGAACAAATTCATGGATATGTTCGGTGGCGTTTAAGACAGGTCTATGGCGATAAGGTTGTTTCAAAGAACGGGCCAATCCCTATGCACTTGTTGGGCAATATGTGGGGTCAGAGCTGGTCAGAAATTGCCAGTTTGATCTCACCGTTTCCCAATAAGCCACTAATAGATGTCACAGAAGAGATGGTTCGTCAAGGATACACAGCAAAGAAAATGTTCGAAATGGGTGATGAGTTCTTCACCTCGTTGAACCTGAAAAAACTACCACAGTAAGTCGTTTTCCAAGTGAAAATCCGGAGACCCGCAACTAATTTGAGTATTTTCAGAACCTTCTGGGACAAGAGTATTATTGAAAAGCCTACCGATGGTCGCGACTTGATATGCCATGCTAGTGCATGGGATTTCTACTTAACAGATGATGTTCGCATCAAGCAATGCACCCGAGTTACTCAAGAGCAGCTGTTTGTTGTTCATCATGAACAAGGCCATATTCAATACTTCTTGCAATACCAACATCTTCCTCATGTTTACCGGACTGGAGCTAATCCAGGCTTCCATGAAGCCGTGGGTGATGTCTTAGCTCTGTCTGTGTCTACCCCAAGGCATTTGGAGAAAGTCGGTCTCCTTAAAGACTACAAACTGGACGAAGAGGCTAGAATCAACAAGTTATTCTTGACTGCCTTGGACAAGATTGTATTCTTACCATTTGCCTTCACCATGGACAAGTATCGTTGGTCCTTGTTCCGTGGAGAAGTGGAGAAGAAGAATTGGAATTGTGCCTTCTGGAAACTGAGAGAGGACTACTCTGGCATAGAACCACCAGTAGTCAGAACAGAAAAAGACTTTGACGCACCAGCTAAGTACCATGTGTCTGCTGATGTGGAATATTTGAGGTAACCCCCTTAAACGTTGATGAAGATTTATGCATAAATGTATCTAAACTTGCATCTTTAGGTATTTGGTGTCTTTCATAATTCAATTCCAATTCTACAAGTCAGCCTGTGAGAAGGCTGGCCAATATGATCCAACAAATCCTGAGCTACCATTGGACAATTGTGATTTCTATGGAAGTGCTGAGGCTGGCAAGGCATTTGAGTGAGTTTCACTATTCGGTTCCACTATGTGCACTTCAAATGTTCCTTCTTGTAGAGCTATGTTGTCGATGGGTGCCTCTAAGCCATGGCCCGATGCAATGGAGGCCTTTAATGGAGAACGCAAAATGAGTGGCAAGGCTATAGCCGAATACTTTGAACCTCTGAGAGTTTGGTTGGAGGCGGAGAATATCAAAAATAACGTACCCGTCGGATGGACCAAGTCTGATAGTAAGTCCAAAAACACAGCCTTGTAGTAGAGTTGGGTTGAGACAGAGTTGTCCTCTGTCGGAAGTACATGGTTAGTGGAACTAGTTGCTTTAGAAAAAGGAACGTTTCCATGTTCGTTCCGTCATTGGAACTGTTTCGCGCAACTCTACCTTGCAGGAGGATATTATTGCAATAATGTGTTCATTTCAGAATGTCAACCATAATGATGTATTAGGACGGACCTCGTCCCAATGCTGTAGGTGTAGAATCATTAAGTTCACATAAACATTTGCTCATCAATAAACTGTATATTGGGTATAAAATGAGTCGTTTTGTTATTCGTCTTTGGAAAATACATATGTAGTAGCATGATCCCAAGACCCTTAAGGATAGTTCAGGTAACAAGTTTCATAGTTTGTAAGTTGTACGGAGATGAGGCAAAAAGATGTCTCGAAAGTATTCTCTTCGAACTGTAGAATGTATTGATGGCAGATAGGGCATAATCATTGTCAATGGGTCCTCAATCCAACGACAGAACTAAGTCTCAATGTCATGGAAAGTACTGTGGGGCCACGTTTTGGGGTTAATGACTAAGAAGCGAATATAAAAAGGGGATTCAACAACATAAAACTGGCGACCATTGTGAATGCCTAATGTTAGAATAAGTCACTCGATCGACCAGATGACAGTTCGGAGCTGCATAACACAAGCAGGTGCACTGTCACTACAATTGTGGCTGCTTACCATGTACGAATTACTTCTCAGCTGAGTAAAGGATGGATTCAAAGTTATAGTTGATGTGGATGACATTGCTATAGCAGTGGTAAACACCCAGAATCATTATAAGACTTCATGGACTTGCTGGGTGCCAAGGGAATTGTGAAGGCTACTGCGGAATTACATATATGCATCCAATAGAGCAATAGGGCGCAAGTTAGAATATTGTACTGCCTCTACAAAGAGGTAGTAAGGATCATACAATGTGATGGTGAAGTGTCATTGTACGTTATGTAGGAACGCTTTGGGGCTTGGAATTCCGGGGAATGTGTTTTGTCTTGGCTGCATGGATTAAGAAGACAAAAAAATCACCATTTCACCTTCTCTTCAGGTTCCCTATATTAGCCTCACCAGGGTACCATATTCTGAGAGAATATTTCTTATGGAAGCTTAAAGTCATTGCCGAGCTAGAAGCGACTGGTTCATGTGATAGTACGATGGAACTTCTCTGGTCCAAGTGTATCCTACCGTAAACGGAGGATAGAAGAGGCTCTGAATCTACATCGCAACAGGTAGACACCTCGGTGTTCATCCCGCCTTGCACATTGAAGCAAAAGGCATGGATCTTAGCCAGAAGTGAGGCCAATAGTAGATGGACCTCCCTGGACACCTGTGTGATCACCAGAAGCCTATTGCCTTGCTTTGACAAGAGTAGGACCGACCGAATTATGCTAAAGGATAGGGAGTCCCTTTCTGTCCTCATAGGAATTATTACGGGGCATAACTCTCTTCGGTACCACATGAGAAAGCTAAGACTCATGGATCAAGATTTATGTCGGGGATGTGGAGACGAGGAAACTAATGAGGATACAACCCACTTTCTCTGTCACTACCCTGGGCTTATCCACCTTAGATTCAAATTTCTAGGGCGACACTTTTTCTGTGACCTTGAAGAATTAGCGAACAGACCAATCAATGAAATTTGTAGGTTCATCAAATCAACAGGATGGTTTGGTGATCCACAAGATGTGAATTAATACGAGGGTTTACCAATGGGCAAGGGACTTTTTCCCCTTTGGGTATCACAATGGGTCTGTATTTACCTGAGTGTGGCGATGTGATATTTATCTAGTCGCCTACCCACTTACCTAACCTAACCTAAACGGAGGATAGCCAAAGCCACCTAACCTAAAACTGAAAACCTAGCTTTATGCGAATGAGGTTTTTCTATCTGAGATTGTTGTCTTTACAAAAAGGAGGACTGTAACTAAGTAGTTGGAGTCAGTCATTGCTAAATGGTGCCATTATCCCGATCTCCAGCCAGAGCAAGAGCGGACATTTTAATGCAAAACAGGGATAAATGAAGCTTCTTTGATGTTTTAAGGCTCAGTTTGATGTCTGAGCTGCTCACGGAGAATTCGTACCGATTTCTTACATTCAGGTTGGCTTTCAGTTGTTATATTTGTTCACTCTAAGTGCAGACCGAGTATTATACAATTTTATTATTTAAAACCTCTAATATCTTGAATGTGCAAACATCTTAAGTGACACTACAACACTCTTCGTGATATTGACTTGCTTTTGGTTGCTTTAAGTGACAGATGTTGATGTGCTCTTCATTACTAAAGTGATTCCAGTCAAATGGATGAAACAGTGCTAGTTGTCTTTGAGGACTCCTACTTACACAACTTCGGCTTATTATGAATTCACTCGATCCTAAGTTGAGACTTGAAGGAAGAGACCATAATAAAACACAATCTTCTCAAAAATGTGAAAACCAAACAGAAGTCTTGAGGGGAAATAATTAATAATCTCAAATGAGGCACACAGTAGCGGTTACCATCGACTGCCATAAACAAAAACGATTTTCATGGTTTTCAAGAGCTTTGTACATACATTCGTAACGAGTTAGGAAAATCCCTCAAACCTGATTGATTTGTTACTCGGACATTGTTAAAGAAAAAGATAACCCAAGACTATCTCAAAACTTTTTTATTATTTCGAATAAAACACAATCAAAATGATTAGATCCTAAGCTAAACTAGCCGATAAGTCCGGTATCTCATAATAATCACCGCAGTGTTAATTCTGTCAGATACGATCTTTCGATGTTCGGTCTTGAGCACAGAGAAGTCATTTCCAAATCGACCTTCTCCGCAGTCGGACTTTTAACTAGTTGAGTCCGTATTTCGAAACGGTTTTGTACTCAAAGTGAAATGAAGTTGCTTCTCCTCCTTGTAGGAGCTGTGGTGGTAGGTTTCGAAAGCATACAGACTTAAAACCGAGGGGTTAAATATTCGGCTTTTTAGATCTGCCATGGACGGAATATAAAGGTAACGCGTTCAGAACAGGATGCAGCTCAGTATCTTGAGAACCTGAATGCTCAGCTAAATGAAGCCATCAACATTCAGACGGAAGCAGAATGGGCTTATGGTTCCAACATCACCGATGAGAATGAAAGGGTTCGCAATGAGATCTCCGCTGACACAGCCAAGTTCATGAAGGAAGTATTTGAAGAGTTGCAGGAATTTGACTGGCAAAACTTCCAAGACGCCGACTTGCATAGACAATTTAAAAAGTTGGCCAAACTGGGCTACGCCGCCTTACCAGAGGAGGATTATGACGAACTCTTAACCACACTATCGAATATGGAATCAAATTATGCTAAAGTAAGGGTGTGCAGCTTCATAGATCGAATGGATTGCGATATGCAGTTGGAACCTGAGCTAACCGAGATTCTTACAACTAGTCGAGACCCAGAGGAGCTGAAATACTACTGGAAAATGTGGTACGACAAGGCTGGCACACCAGTAAGGGATAGTTTCCAGCGCTATGTGGAGCTGAACTTAAAGTCAGCTAAGTTGAACAGTAAGTACATTATGCAATATCGATCGTCAGAGACTCTCTCACATTTGGGTTAGATTTTGAGAACGGTGCTGAGGTGTGGTTGGACGAGTACGAGGACGATACTATCGAACAACAATTGGAGGATATCTACGCAGAGATCCGCCCTCTGTACGAACAAATTCATGGATATGTCCGTTGGCGCTTGAGGCAAGTGTATGGCGATAAAATCGTCTCCGAGAAGGGACCGATCCCGATGCACTTGTTGGGTAATATGTGGGGCCAGACCTGGGGTGAGATTGCCAGTATTGTGTCACCATTCCCTGATAAGCCACAGATAGATGTTTCCGACGAGATGGCTCGGCAAGGATATGACGCTAAGAAAATGTTCGAGATGGCTGATGAGTTCTTCGTCTCACTTAATTTAAAGAAACTACCACAGTGAGTCCCTTTCCCAGTGAAACCTTCATAGAGACCATCACACGTTTGATATTTTCAGAGCTTTTTGGGACAAGAGCATTATTGAGAAACCTGCCGATGGTCGAGACTTAATATGCCACGCTAGTGCTTGGGACTTCTACTTAACAGATGATGTTCGCATCAAGCAGTGCACCCGGGTGACACAGGATCAATTGTTCACTGTACACCATGAACAAGGTCATATCCAATACTTCTTGCAGTATCAACATCTGCCTCATGTGTATCGTGATGGCGCCAATCCTGGATTCCACGAAGCTGTGGGTGATGTCCTGTCGCTGTCGGTATCCACGCCAAGGCATTTGGAAAAAATTGGGCTCCTCAAGGACTACCAACTGGACGAAGAAGCTAGGATTAACAAGTTATTCTTGACCGCCTTGGATAAGGTGGTGTTCCTGCCATTCGCCTTCACCATGGACAAGTATCGTTGGTCCTTGTTCCGTGGCGAAGTCGAGCCTGAGAATTGGAATTGCGCTTTCTGGAACCTCAGGGATGAATACTCAGGTATTGAGCCCCCAATAGTGCGCAGCGAAAAGGACTTCGACGCACCAGCCAAGTACCATGTGTCGGCTGATGTGGAATATTTGAGGTATTTGGTGTCATTCATCATTCAATTCCAATTCTACAAGTCAGCCTGTGAGAAGGCTGAGCAATATGATCCAACAAATCCGGACTTCCCATTGGATAACTGCGACATCTATGGAAATGCTGCGGCTGGCAAGGCCTTTGAGTAAGATTGACACAATTTGAAAGTTTTTCATCTAAATGAGGTGTTCTTTCCTGTAGAGCTATGCTGTCGATGGGTGCCTCTAAGCCATGGCCCGATGCAATGGAGGCATTCAATGGAGAGCGCATAATGAGCGGTAAGGCTATAGCCGAGTACTTTGAACCTCTGAGAGTTTGGTTGGAGGCAGAGAATATCAAGAATAAAGTACCCATTGGATGGACCAAGTCGGATAGTAAGTGCAGAAAAGAACCCTTGCAGGACGATATGATTACCATGGTCTTTTCATTTCAGAATGTGTGTCGTAAGGCGCTATCCGGACGAACCTGGTCGTAGTTTAAGAATCATGAAATTCATTTTACTATAACTTCACCAATAAAAAGCGAATTTCACTAATCAACTGAGTTTACTTTTGTTCGAAAGTTCTGCCGTGTTAGAAATAGTTCTACGATTGTGCCTCTCGTGTGTTATTACTAAGGGCACGAAGTAATCTTATCTTATCTTACCAATCGGCTCAATCGAATGTATTTTTTGTATTTCACTTACTTGTGAGTGAAAGTGTCAGTAGCGTATAGGTAAATAGATAAGTGATATTCCCTCTTTCGATAAATCTTACATTTCGATGATACCGTAGTCAGATTAATCGTTTTTATAGTGATTTCCACTACTGAAGAAGTAGAATTTCATAAAAGCTATTTAACTCTTGTCTTCAGACCAAGCTTACACTTTGAACTGTTTGTGTGACTACTAGGTACGGCTAAGGTTTCTTACGACTACAATTGTGTGTGTCTTTATGTATCTAGTGGGCGCCATGGCTCAGGTGTAAGTGCTTTGGATTATGGAGCAAATGTTTTGAGGTTCGAACGACCCCACCTATCGCGAACGTCTGACAAACATCCGAGAGTACAACTGTCATGAAAGATTCGCAAATAATAAATTGAGTGCCACAAAATAGTGCCACAAAGCGCTATATAACGAGATTCTAATTCCTGCAATGAGAAGCGATTTCAATTCTTCCACAAGGTAACCATCAAGGGTAGATCCCCACCTTGCTAGTTCATCAGTACGCTCGTTTTCCTCGATGTTACTTACTCTAACTCTACTTAACCCTCTCTACTAAGCCCTAAACTTAAGTCCCAGTGAGGAAACTTCCCCTGTGCACTAGTTTCCAATCTAGGTTCCTGGCTATCAGTTAGGATAGGTGTGGTGTTACAGCGAGAACTTCCGCTTGATAAAGGATACACTAGTCAGAAAAGATTCCCGCCCCTACCCCAATGCCGAACTTATTTGTCACTACGCCTGTTTTCTACTCTGGCCTGGTTGGGAATTTGATTGTTACGTCATTTCTGAGGTCCACTCTGGGAGTTATATGGACAGTTATAGTACAGTAAGGTCTCGTGGTACAGTAAGGTCTCGTGGTATAGTAAGGTCTCGTGGTACAAATACCGGATGAAGATTGGGTACACCAGCATCCGAAGACGATAAGAATGTAATATGAAGCGCAAATGGTTTCATTTTTGAACAAACATCGACAACTAAGCTTCAGAAGCGCCAAAGAACTACCTGTCTCGGTATAATTGCTGCCCTACGGCAGGATAACCAGACGTTATTGGGCTTTCATGTCTCCAGGAAGACGACCGCTAAATGCTCCAGGAAGCTGCAGCTAGATTACAAGGATAAGCCAGGTGATCATGTGGGAAAAATGAAATCTGCCTGAAAGTCCAATGAACCGACTCGAATACTTAGTGCTTCTGGGACAGGTCTCTGGTCACCAAGGAATCGCAGGCAACGAATCTGCAGATGAACTAGCTGGGGCGGCTCAGAATCTACAGTTATAGGTCTTAAGTCCCACTGTGGTGTCAACTGGGATCCGACCAATGAATAAGAATACAAACTTCGATTGTCCCACTGGGAAAATGTCATGGGGTTGAGACAATCCAAAAGATTACTTTGGTTTTGTTGAAGTGGCTGCCACACTGAGCACACACTTAGACCAATAGAAGGTCCGTTGTGATATCAAAAGATTAATCATGCCTTATTTTTAAAAGGAAATTCTTAATTTAGACAAATTTATTATTAGCAAGGTGGTGAGCTTTCTCAGAGGACGCTGTGACCTGAACCATCCAAGAGCATTCTCTGTGAATGCTCAGCATTACATTGCAGTCATCAACGGGGGACAATGCTCTGCTTGCAATCTTAGGGTATGCGTCATCTACATGACACTGAACAACATCAAGCATTCAAAGAAACTCAAGGTTACATTGTACTATAAACTCTCTTTCACCTTTCGATTACACGCAACATTGACTCCCAGTCTGCATTAATGTATCCACAAGACTTTTATCGCGTGAATTACTTCTTTAACTGGCTAGAAACTTAATTGAGTCCAGTAACACTGAGACTCAATCAAAAATCTTGTTAATGAATTTTAGGAGATTTATAAATACCCTCACCGGTTAACAACACTCTTAAGCCGCATTTTATTGCCTGAGTTGATTGATTTATTGCTCGTAAAATATCGGAGAAATTAGATAAACCACGAAATCTATATTTGTTTGTGTTAAACTGTTAATCTCGAAATTCTCTTTCCGTTTATTTCCAAACTCAATGATAAGATCGTAGGCTAAAGCAGCCGATAACTCCCATATCTCACAATAATCACTTTAAAGATAAGAATTCTCAGGCGTAAATTCTTTCAGATACAATCTTTAACCATACGTTCTTGGGTGCCGAAGAGTCATTCATACATCGAACTTCCCCACAGTCGGACTTCGCATCGACTTTCTCTTAACTTGGACGGAACTTTGTACTTCAGGCGAAATGAAGTTACTCCTCCTCCTCTTAGGAGCTGTAGTGGTAAGTTTTGGAACTACGCAGACAGAAACACCGAGAGATTGAATATTCCTCTTTCTAGATCTGCTATGGACGGAACGTGAAGGTAGCTCGTTCAGAAGAGGATGCAGCTCAGTATTTAGAAAACCTGAACACTAAGCTTAATGAAGCCATCAACCTTGAGACGGAAGCAGAATGGGCTTATGGTTCTAACATCACCGATGAGAATGAAAGGGTTCGCAATGAGGTCTCCGCAGAGACAGCCAAGTTCATGAAAGTGGTGTTTGAGGAGCTGCAGGAATTTGACTGGAAGAACTTTAAGGATGCTGACTTGCAAAGACAATTTAAAAAGTTGGCCAAACTGGGCTATGCCGCCTTACCGGAGGAGGATTACGATGAACTTTTAACCACATTGTCGAAGATGGAATCAAACTATGCGAAAGTAAGGGTTTGCAGCTTCATAGACCGAATGAATTGCGATATGCAGTTGGAACCTGAGCTAACCGAGATTCTTACAACTAGTCGAGACCCAGAGGAGCTGAAATACTACTGGAAAATGTGGTATGACAAGGCTGGCACACCAGTAAGGGATAGTTTCCAGCGATATGTGGAGCTGAACTTAAAGTCAGCTAAGTTGAACAGTAAGTACATAAAGCAATATCGATCGTCAGAGACTCTCTCACATTTGGTTAGATTTTGAGAACGGTGCTGAGGTGTGGTTGGACGAGTACGAGGACGATACTATCGAACAACAATTGGAGGATATCTACGCAGAGATCCGCCCTCTATACGAACAAATTCATGGATATGTCCGTTGGCGCTTGAGGCAAGTTTATGGAGATAAAATTGTCTCCGAGAAGGGACCGATTCCGATGCACTTGTTGGGCAATATGTGGGGCCAGACCTGGGGTGAGATTGCCAGTATTGTGTCACCATTCCCTGATAAGCCGCTAATTGATGTAACCGACGAGATGGTTCGGCAAGGATATGACGCAAAGAAAATGTTCGAAATCGCTGATGAGTTCTTCGTTTCGCTCAATTTGAAGAAACTACCACAGTGAGTCCTTTTCCCAGTGAAACCTTCATAGAGACCATCACACATTTGATATTTTCAGAGCTTTCTGGGACAAGAGTATTATTGAGAAGCCTTCCGATGGTCGGGACCTTGTATGCCACGCCAGTGCCTGGGATTTCTTTTTAGTAGATGACGTGCGCATTAAGCAGTGCACCCGAGTTACACAGGACCAGTTGTTCACTGTACATCATGAACAAGGTCATATTCAATATTATTTGCAATATCAACATCTGCCTCATGTATATCGTACTGGAGCTAATCCCGGATTCCATGAAGCTGTGGGTGATGTCCTATCGCTGTCGGTATCCACGCCAAGGCATTTAGAAAAAATCGGTCTCCTCAAGGACTACCAACTGGACGAAGAAGCCAGAATCAACAAGTTATTCTTGACCGCCTTGGACAAGGTGGTGTTCTTGCCATTCGCCTTCACCATGGACAAGTATCGTTGGTCCTTGTTCCGTGGCGAAGTCGAGCCTGAGAATTGGAATTGCGCTTTCTGGAACCTCAGGGATGAATACTCAGGTATTGAGCCCCCAATAGTGCGCAGCGAAAAGGACTTCGACGCACCAGCCAAGTACCATGTGTCGGCTGATGTGGAATATTTAAGGTATTTGGTGTCGTTCATCATTCAATTCCAATTCTACAAGTCAGCCTGTGAGAAGGCTGAGCAATATGATCCAACAAATCCGGACTTCCCATTGGATAACTGCGACATCTATGGAAATGCTGCGGCTGGCAAGGCCTTTGAGTAAGGTTGACGGGATTTGATAGATTTTTATCTAAATGAGGTGTTCTTTCCTGTAGAGCTATGCTGTCGATGGGTGCCTCTAAGCCATGGCCCGATGCAATGGAAGCCTTCAATGGAGAGCGCATAATGAGCGGTAAGGCTATAGCCGAGTACTTCGAGCCTCTGAGAGTTTGGTTGGAGGCAGAGAATATCAAGAATAAAGTACCCATTGGATGGACCAAGTCTGACAGTAAGTACAAAAGGACGTGTAGTATAGAACAGGTGTGAATCTATTTTTCATTTCAGAATGTATACCATAAGGACTTGGTCGTAGGCGGAGAGCAGTATAATTTTGATAATTTTGACGGTTACTTGTCAATAAATATAGTGCATATTTCTGAAAACGTGTTTTGGTTTTGTTTTCTAGTTTTCAGTACGACACGGTCTGGTACTGTTGTCCAAGAAGTCATTTATTTTAAATTTATACTCGGAAACTTGGGTTCTCCTCATCTATTTCCAATTAACAACTGGTACTGGTTTCAAAAGTGTTCATGCCTACAAAATCCAATGCATGGAGTCACATTTTCACCCGACACACCCATCGGCACCACAAGTTCTCGGTTTATTGACCCCTACCCATTATTTAATCTACACCTAGCAGATGTTCTACCTGTAGTCTCCAGTTTGAACCCGTATCTGAACGTGTGAAAATCTCGTTCACCTACTTACGAGATACACATAACGAACCAGTGGGAAAGTCTCCACTGCATGTAGACCACAAACGATAAAAATTCAGCTCAATGAATGGTGTTATAGTATTTTCCACCAAGCGGTTGTGCCCCAATTAACGTCATCGGATACGCTTTCGACGACCCTCTCACCATCTCACCGACAAAACGTGCACGCCATGCAGGCATCTAATGCAACTTTGCTTTTTATTCCAAAACACCAAGTTCAAGTTGAACGAACCTCAAAGTGATGCTAAAAAGTGAAACAAACCGGTGTGTCACCATGACACATCAACTTCGCACTTTCTAAGAATACACATCAGCCTATAACCGAACGCATGACCATCCATTAGCATGGTGTAAATACCTCAGCTTTCTATGGGTATCTGCATTTGTTTACATTTTTAATGAATTTTCTCCACCCATACCGTCAACACTCCGCATAGTTAGTTGCCCATCGAACAGGCGACGAAGTCTAATGGCAGCTTCGTCAGCTAAACTGTGCCATTGCGCCACTAAGGCGCGCAATCAAATTAAACTACCTGTACCTGCGGTTAGTGCACCAAAGCACCAAAGCACCAAAGCACCACGCTCTCATAAGTATCTTATGTTCCAGATTGAGGAGACCACAAAATACTTTGACTGCGAATCGACAAGAAAAAAACTTGTCTATACAACCGACAGCCAGCCAAGCAGCCAGCAATGGTAGCAAAGTCATCACAAGTTGGTAAGCGTCAGTCTACGTTTAACCATTCGCGCGTGAGGTAACAGTTTTTATCAACGGACTTCCGACACAAGAATAATAGAAATTCTTTTTCTACACCTAATTTCGAAAGTGGTTTACCTTAAGACAGGTGTGTGTGTGTGTGTGAGTGTGTGTGCGAATTTGTTTAACACTTTGCGCCGGCAATTGGCCAATATAACTTTCCCTTTACAAGAAATCAAATAAAGAAAGACTGCTTTGCTCATTGATCGCTAATTGAGTATATTTCGGTTAGTGGAAGTAAAAGTTGTGCGGTAACTGGTTTCGCAGCTGATGCCTGAGCCTTTACTGGTATTTTGGGGACATTTCATTATTTATAGTTCATTTAGCAGGAATGCCTTTCGAAAACAAGTCTTAACCACGTTCCACAAGGATGACTTTAACCTTGAGTTGAGATTTATTTCAAAAAACCCCCCAGATGCTGCGATTCGGATAAAGCTATAATTTCAAAACATTTAGTAGACCAATCCGGTTTGACAGCAGCAAAACAGTGAGTGAGCTGGGCTTATCCTTGAACTCTAATGTGATAACCGAAGAACTTGACTCAGTTTCAGTGGTGTTTTGAGTGCGATTTTGAGTGAAAAATCTAGTCTCATCTGCAACACAAATTACTATTTAATCTATGCGACTTGGATGATGTGCCTTATAGTGTTCAGTAGTTAGTGCTGCTGTAAGTGCAAGGTCGATATTGTTTCGGATCAAAATAACCGCGCGACGCCCCGAGGCAAAACGCTGTGACTTCTCTGGTCAAGGGCAGGTATTTGCATTTTGCGTTGGTTTAAGAGAAATTAGCATTATAATTCGGGTTTTGTTGTTGGGCGAACCATTTCGAAATATCAGTCACAAATCAAAACAGATATACTGTGATATACGCAGTGGTTAAGTTATTTTTGATGATTTTGATCTCTCGAGGCTGAACGAGGAAATGGAAAGTTACATATGTTTATTTAAGCCGTGACTGAGAGTTGATCGCATTAAAAGCTGGTTTCGGCGTAAACAGATTTCTTTTTTTCTGTGTTTTCTGGCAGCCGAAGGGTTTTTTGACCTGCTAATTGCAAGGCAAAGGCGTGTGGGCTTGCGTCATTGGAAAGGTATATTCTCTAGGGGCAAACTCTTGAAGATGCGCTGTTACGCAATTTATGGCTATTAACATACTTTTACAATCTTTATTGTGATGTCTATCTATTGTCCATAAGTAAAGCCTCAGATTATTGGGTCTCATTGAAAACTGATATTGGTTTACCCGTCCGCGTAATATTGGCAATTGAGTGTTAAGAGGAGTTGATTTACGTAGGCATGCACCTACGCCTTAATAATTGAGTGCGGCATCAAGATGTCACTTTTAGTTTTATACGATCTCTCAGGTATCTCAGGTTAAATTACTTTTATAAGTTTTTTTTTTCAAAAAAGTGGTTTGATGTTAATTGGAAAGCTAATAGTTCTTTTCAAGTTTTGGGAGAGAGATGTTTTTTTTATAGATTGGTGGTTTCACAAATTCAATTTACACTTTATCGTGGTTTCAAATCTTCGTGTTTGCTAACCATGACTAGGTGATACCGATATTGTGTTGGTAAACATAGGGAGAGAGAAAATGCTTGAAGACATTTGCTTTAAAGCTAGCTAAGCAATCAGAATGTTGTTTAAAAAGGACTTGACTACCAGTACCTCGCACAAAAAATGATTAGTTTTCAAACAGATCTTCAATGAGCAGTTGATATTAGCATAAGATTCTCGAGAGAAATAATACGCCCTTAAGATCCTCAGCGATGTGGGCGCCGTGGTTCAGTGGTTAGTGCGTTGGACTATGGAGCAAGGGGTTCAAGATCGAATCCCAGTCGCGGAACACCTAAAAGTTTCTTCACGGCCCCACCTCTCGCGAGCGTCTGACAAACATTCGAGAGTACAACTGTCCTGAGAAAGTTTCTCAAATAACAAATTGCCCTTCGGACATGGCATTAAATGCACAACACGAATGGTTGTGAAAAGCTAGGCCCTGGGTCCCATCGACCTATAGCGCCAAATATGTAATGTAAGATCCTCAGCTTCTTTGTGGAGTTGGGCAACTCCTACTATGTGAGATATTGGACTGTCAGACTGTCCACTGGATGTAAGTACATTAGTCAGACCAAGCCAAACTCAGGCGTCTAATAGATCAATAAGATACCCAAAAGTTCTCCAAACTTATATTGCTTTGTTTGGATGGGTATCAGTAATGACACACGTAGGAGTAATACTTAATATCTCTGCATAGGATAATCATACTCGTACATATAAATGTATCTCAGTGCATTCAGAGTCTGTCAAATGCCAGAGGATTTGAAAAATTATTCAGAAATATATGTGTAAGCACACGGTTTCTCAAAATCATGCTTTACTTAAAAGTCTGACTCAATGTTCAAGCCACCACCCTAGGCTGAATACCAATGAACGAGTAAGCTTTGTACTACATATGTCTCCAGTGTATACAAACAAGTCGATCAGAGAAAAACTAAGTTCTTAACCTTAATAAACACAGCTTCAGATAGCTCTTTGAACTTGCTAGAGCCCGAGAAGATTTCGATTACTGCAGCACAATCCAAGAGTTCATCTGAATTCTGAAGAGCATTGCAGAAAATAAGCATCGGAAAGTAGGCAATATCACCAAAAGTTAGTCCTGCGATCTGCATGTTTGACTGGAGTTTTACATGGGCGCACTCAGTGTTGCCGCTCGAAAAATATAAAAGATTAGGAGATTCCTTATTTGAGGTAATCCAGGCCCAGTTCAATCCAGCCAGTACCCTCTTTGACGAGTTAGCTCTAGTTGGGTATGCCAAGTTGGTTAAGTTTATCATTCATTTCCCCACGCCTCAAGACAGTCACAGGTCCTCATCTGGATGTTCCCTCAGGGATCTGTTGAGAAATGTTCTACTTAATTGAGCCATCTTAGGCGCCTTATGAGTATCTAATAAAGCAGGTCATGATTAAATTTTGTCCTCCATAAAAAATAAATACTTGTGGATGAGACCCAGGGCCTAGCTTCTCACAACCATTCGTGTGGTGCGTGTTATATTCTTTACACGAATGGAAGGAGCCTATTGTCTAATGCCGTGTCCGAAGGGCAAATAGTTATGTGAGAAGCCTCCTCAGAACAGTTGTACTCTCTGATGTTTGCCAGACGATCGCGAGAGGTGGGGAGTGAAAAACTTTTAGGTGATCCGACTGGGACTCGATCCTCGAACCCCTGGTTCCATAGTTCAACGCACTAACCACTGAGCCACGGCGCCCACTTCTCCATAGGACAATATATTAAAACCCCAAAGGCATTTTCATCCAATTTTAAAAGGTTCAATTTTTTTACACCCTACAGCAAGACTGGGATCATGAAAGTTTTATACAGTTTTATTCTCTAAATTCGTCTCGACAAAGTTTTGCAACACAGTTCTTTCTTAAGGTCTAAATAACTGCTATTAGCGAATGTTATCCTTTGTTTGATTTTAGTGGCTATTTAGTTGATTATACTTCAAAGCCATAACTTTCCATGAAGAGATTTTGGCCGGAACGACCGTTTCGCGACAGTGCAGTATGCCGTTGCATTTAGGCAACATGTATTTAGTTATCCTAATTTCTTAATAGACCCATGTTCACAGCATCTGATTTGTTCTACTATTGATGTCAACGCCTAAGGAGTTGTACTGATTTGTGGATGATAGTACCTATTGTGTTGACCTGAGAGTTTGCCAATATTTCCTTTTCTAATTAACCTATTACCTTCATAACATAGATTTCCCCAGTCTCAATCTGTTAGCGCTACTAATTGATTGTAATTCAACATAGGCGAATGAGTTTTGGCAGAGTACCAAAACTAGACATGGACTGAAGTACATAAGTAGGTCATTTCTTTGTATTCACACGACGGTAGCTATCGATTTGGAATTCTTGGGTTTTTTTACAAGATTTCTAAGGCCTAAAACTGCACTGATGATTCCCACACAGTTCATCAACATATAGTTTTCAGCGTTTCAGGATTACATTGGACTAAAACCTCTTTTGGCAAGATGTGATCGTACAGATCTTAGGACAGAAAGAAATGGCTAATAATGCAATAAGTAAACAGAATGGAAAAACAAAAAAAGTAAAGACAACAAATAGGAGAAATGTCCTTAAAATTGTCTCGCATCGATGACCAATGCCCACTCGTCCAGGGTGAGCATTTTCGTTCTGGCCAATTTAAAGTTTTAACTAAAATAAATATTAAGTCAGTGTATTTGGGGTAATTCATGTTTTTCATTGAGTAATCATTGCAGAGTGCTTAGCCTTGTAGTATTGTCTTGTTGCACATCGCTTTGTACTTTAAATTATCTGACAATCTACTTGCCTTGATAATAGCCATCAATTTTCATGAAATACTCATAGGTACCTCTCCTGTGTATGACATGCCATATAAATTATATTTCGTAGTACATAGCATGATCTCATAGATCATTTTTGGAATAACCATTGCAAATTTATTATGGCAATCAAAACGGTATTGTGTTTGCGAACAACAATAGATTTTACCCCAAGGCGAAGCGTATATGTATGTAGATACTTGTTCGCCGTAATTGTGTGCAGGACACACTAGTTCCTAATTTGGAGATGTCAGCACGTTCCCTTCCTTGGGACCAACAATTGACCCACTTATTACGATTCCTGTTTTTCACCCAACGGACTCTGCGAGATGTATTTTTGCTGGACACGCATGAACATATCTATGACTTGACATTGGATGTGAAACATATTAAACTTGAACTCTTGGCCAGTCGCCGTTTTTTTTTTTAAAGAAACAAGTGCCTACAGGGCTAAGACGATATTCTTACAAAAACGTGTAGTAGCATGCTAGATACAGGATGTTCGTTTCCGCAGATTCTTTTGGCCAACTTCAACGATTACTGATCATAATTTCAATGTCACAGACTGTACGTCATATTTTGTCGGAAAGTCGTCCATATATTTTTCTAATCCATGGGAGTTACACGGATGCTTATAGACCATCACAATAGTTTATTGCTTTCTTGACAGTTGGATTTGATTGTACTTTTTGTGTTAGATTTCATAATAATCTCGATCAGTGTGCAGAGATTGGATCTCCTACAGAATAGAATCATTTTCTGTACCAAATTCCATCAACAACGATGAATGTGAATTTAGAATCACTAATTGCATCAAATAGGGCAGTCCTTGTAAATTCACTTTGATTACTGAAGTACAAGGTGGCCCAAAAAATATCACCCAATCGGAACTATAACTTCCAAGCTATAACTTTTCCGATAAATGTCAGTTTTCAGAAAATACCTCAACAACCCATGGAATGTTATACTCCGCAGGATCACGGCATACTGATTTTGTTTATTTTTTACTGACGAACTATGTCAGTGATTTTGGCGTGATTTTAAAGTGAATTTCGACGCAGATTTCCCTGTGGTCCCATGCCAACTTGTCAAACAATAAGGGGCTCAGAAACTTGCCACGAAGGGGCTAGGACAACACGGAACACAGAAGAGTTGCCGGAAGACCGCTTAATGCTCTTGACTGGTGAACGATACAGCACCGTGATCAATGAGTTTTTACTGTCGCTAATTGAGAAGTTGGTACTGGGGGACATTTAAATCCAAAAAGCCGGTCCAACCGCACATGCAGTTCGCACGATAATGGGCATTTTGATGGATTCGCTTTCGAGTTGCCTATTGTCTCGTTTTGATGATTTCCACTGGCCGGTAAGATCGCCTGATTTGGTCGCTCCTAACCTCTTTGTTTGGGGTTTTTTGAAGTTATGAATCTATGAGAAGCCACAAGCTGTCAAAGGAATACTCATAGTAAGGTCGGAGTTACTTAGTCATGGGTTGTTTGGTTGAGTTGATATTAGACACCTCAACTATTTCTTTATAAGCATTGTATTAACGTTTATCATGAATCTTTCCAACCATATATACCCCTATCCTAAGGGTATATTATGCTTGATACATAGTTTGTTGCATAGAGAAATAGAGATAATATATGCCCGTCCGTCCGTCTGTCCGTATGTGACTACTTTTTGGGCCTTAAATTTTGAGCTAGGAGGATAAAATTTGATATCTTAGCTTCTGAGAAATGGAAGCAGTACAAGTGTAAGATTTTTTGAAATTAGTCCCTTGCCACCCTAACTTTTTCATAATTTCACTATTTTGTATGAAATCGAAAAATTTTAGATATTTGAATTCTCTACAAGCCATCAATACATCAGTATTGACCACGCCCACTTTTATGGGGTGTTTTTTTTTGCTATCAAAAAACCAATTTTAATGAAATTTTGCTTTAAACGTCAACAAACAATCACAGGCCCTAAATAATGGCTACGTAATAGAAAGGATAGGGTATCATTTGATTCGTTCCAGATAGATTGTAGCTTTTCTATATCTTTCATAAATAAATCAGAGCGGTTCGAGTGCTTGCAGGCTCTGTTCAAGGCTTTACCATAACATAGGAAAGACAAATGTACTCGTTCCTTTATACTGGAGTTCCTTTAGCCATTTTTGAGTTCTAAGATGTCCCTCATATCTATGATGGATAGGAGTATGTATGTATGTATATCCCACTGAGGCTCAAATTTGTGACATTGTGATTGTGACATTTGTCTGCATTACGTAAATTCGCTAAACACGAAGCTACCATACGTAAATGCCACACGTGTATTATGTTATTAACATCCCTTTTTCTATCATTAGACACACTTTGTAAATTAATAGATATTTCATCAAAAAAAACAAAATTAGTATCTTAAACTTGATGCGCAACTAAATACCTATTAATATCCCATTTGTGTGCAGCACATGCCTTGTCACAGCTAACAAAATAAAAAGACATTTGATTGTAGTTATGAAAATTGTTAATGCACTCATAAAATATATTTGTGACTCAGAAATATCTAATGAGTTTTGAGTGCATGTTTCGACTACTGAAATTAGCTGTAATTACTTGTTCTTGCAATGCAAATTTTTTAACCAACTAATGAAGACAACAGCGTCGTGTAGACTTTTAGAAAATGAATATTCTGTTTATTAAAATGTTTTCCAGTGGCAATTCTGTTCACTAAAGTAGCAATAGATTGGATGTGGTGTGAAACCACTTGAGCGGTAGTTAAGTCATTGAAGTATCTCGGCGTGTAGAAGCGTTTTAGCAACACGTTCTGTGTCGCAATTACAGAAAACAGTAGCAAACAAAGGACTTAAAGTTTCTTAGATACATTCACCAGCATCCATGTAAAGTAGTACCTTTTCAGTACTGACTCTTATTCAAACACAAACAGTGTTTCAAGATCCAATTAATTTATTGAACTTGAACCATTATCTCTTTTTTTTTTTTTTTTGAACGAAACTGCAAGAAGACTCTTATGTAACAAAGTTGCTCTTATGCTACGTAGTTGCTTTCAGTATTTAAGAGGTGCTCGATGAATATTGTTTGTTTAGCAGCCTTAACCCGAGCTCATAACAGGTTAATCTTAGAATAATTATAGGAATACAAATCGAAATCTTGACTCGTTTGCAGGGTAATCAAATACTTAATGGTTTGAGTTCACAAATAGGTTTTAACTGTGACTTGCGAATTTATGACATACTCGTCGCATTAATTGGTCAGGTTATCCTTGAAATAACTGATGTAGAGATCACATGGCTTAGGGTTATACATATAACAATTGTCATGGCTATTGTGACTGAATTTTAGCTGCATTTTAACTACTTTGACTCTTTGAATAGTTAAACAAAAATTAATTAACCTTCAACATTTCTTACAGACCCTATGAGACATACATAAAGGCACAAGATAACCATGAACCCCCTTCGATTTTTAATCTTTTCCGTAAGTTTGCCGTATCGGTTGTATATATCACTTTCGAATGACACCCGATTTCCTTCTACAGATACTGGCCATTACGCCGACGTTGCAAAGTAGCAACGATCCTAATAATGTTGCCGAGAAATTTCTAACCGAGGTAAATGAACGCCTGGCTCAACTATACAACAACCAGGTGGAATACAGTTGGAAGGAAGAGATTACCGAGGCCCAACGACAAGATACCAATGCCGAAGACGACCCAATCTTCGCAACAATGAACTACATAAAACAGATATCTAGTCAGGTGTCTAAGCTAAAGCGAGCAAAAATCACAAATCCCGATCTGGTTCGACAGCTGGATCAGATACCTGATCCTGGCTATGATGCGCTAGATGATGGCGATCAGAAGCAGCTTCACGATATTGTGACGAACATGAGTGAAATCTATAAGAACGTTGGCCTATGTTCGTTCAAAGATCCAAGTGTTTGCAATTTGAGATTGATTCCTGAAGTTCAGGAAATAATTCAAGACTCGACAAATGTGGATGAGATCAAGTATTATTGGCTCGAATGGCGTGAGAAGACCGGCTTTAGGACGAAAAACTCATTCCAAAAATTTACGGATCTTTACAAGAAAACTGCGGCCTTGAATGGTGAGTTAATTAACTCAAGTGTGTAGTCCCATAGAGCATCACCTAATCCCGTTTGTTAGGTTACAGTAAGGCTTCGGATTTCTGGCTCAAGGACATCGATGGAGACAGCTCGGAAATTATGGCATCACTGGATAAGGTTATGACACATTTACGACCACTGTTCCTTCAGTTTCATGCGTTTGTGAGGTCCACCTTGAGACTTAGATATGGCTCGGAATTGATCAAGTACTCGGCTCCATATCCGCAGCATCTAGCAGAGATTTTCATTGGAAACTCATACCGTGACATGAATGGTGATTGGAAGATTGATTTGCCGTACCCAGACGTGGGTCTACCAAATATCACAGCAGGCCTTATTGCAAACGGGCTTACTACCCCATATTCGCTATATACTACAGCTGCCAACTACTATGCATCCATCGGAATGCCACAAATTCCCCGGTAAGTCCTAAAATCGATTTTCCTTAGAATTCTTTGGTAAAGTTCGATTGTTTTAGATCATTCTGGGAGGAGAGTGCCCAGCCAAAGGCCGATGTAGATGAACGCCTAATGACCTGCTGGCATAAGACCTGGAAATTCTATCGCTCAAATCGCATCAACCTCTCCTATTGCCCGAGCGCTGATGAAGAACGGTATACGAACATGTTTGAAGCACTGTCCGACTACTATTATTACCAGTCCTATCAACATCTACCAACCCTGTTTCAAGAGGAGCCACTGCCAAACTTTGGTGATGCCATTGGAAAGACCTTTAGCCTGGCAGCAACATCGCCGAGATTTTTAGAGAAAATCGGACTAACCAAGCCAGGCTTTGACACGTATGAAGCCAGGATTAATCGGTTGTACTTACATGTAAGCTGGCTTTTTTTCCATTATCAAGGATTATTTCTACTTTCAATGTATCTGCAGGGCCTTCGAAACGTGTTCCTACTTCCGGTTTTCTATGTCCTGGACAAATACCGAGTGGATGTGTTGGATGATAGAATAAAAAATCTTGACAATTGTGCGTATTGGAAACTGACTGAGAGGTATACTGGGCAAAGTCCTCCGGTTCTGAGGAGTAGCGCGGAGTTTGATGCTCCAGCGAAGTTGTTAGTTGAGGTGGATGATCAGTACTCTAGGTTTGGACTTAATCTTTAAACAAAAACGTGCAAGGAGTTAATATATTGTCTTTCTTGCAGTCCCATCATGAGCATCATCCTGCAGTTCCAAATATTTAAGAACTTCTGCGAGCGAACGGGTCAATATCGAAAGGATGATCCAAAATATCCACTTGACTTGTGTGATCTGTCTGGACAGAAGGAAATTGGACCTTGGGTGTTGTAAGTCAGATGTTTATTTATTTTTTTTTAAATGCCATCCTAGTTAATACTACATGTCGTGGAAATAAATAATATTTTCACAACAGTGAAGTGTTGGATACTGTAGATGAGGAAGAGGAAGACTCAATTTGTGGCATGATCGTCGCTTCTTGGGCCGATACTCTTACATATCTCAGCCAGTCTCGAACTGTCGTAGTACCCTCATTTCAGACCATTTTTGAATCTTCCAGGATTTTCACGGATTTTCAAGTGGTTTTTAGCAGGTAGCCAGGCACACTTTAAGCAGTTAATATTCATTCTTTTTCAGTTCTTGAATCACCATCGATTCTGCGATATTAAAATTGACCTGCATGGTACTACACAGCATATTTCACCATTATATTACCTCGATCAGTAGCGAATGGTTGGGGGAAGCCATGCATTACTATGATGGAGAAGTTCAGAACAGGGGGTACGGGAATTTTGTCTGTTGTGACAGCCATGCCCACTCTTAAAATTGTTAGCTTTGCACAATTTTTTGCTAGAAATCAAAAATTTTGTAAATATAAATTGTACTTGATTTGAAGTTATTTATAATTCGCCTAAACCCTATATATGATCGTGCCCGCTTTTTAAAGCGCGTTTTTAAGAGTAACAAAATTTTTTTAAATCCCCCCAATAGTATCAGTTCATTATGGTTCTGTCAAAAATACAAAATGATAAGCCCATAGCCATATTTATGAAAACCAAGACTTTAAGTTGCGACCCGGTTGTGCACTTTTTTTAATGATTCTATGAGTGGATCCCATTTTCTTTTACTCTTGAGTTATAGAAAGATTTACCAAAACATTTATTAATGTGAATTTTTTATTAATAGAAATGCAATGTCCCTTGGTTCATCAAAATCCTGGAAAGAGGTCCTCTACACAATGACAGGTGAAAGTGATTTGGACGTTACGGGATTCATGGAGTTCTTTAGTCCTCTTTATGGTTGGCTGGAGTCAATAAATCAAGTAAATCATGAAGAAACCGGCTGGGTAGAGTCAAAGCGTAAGTTGAATTCTTAGATCTTTTATGACCACAAAGTCTAACATGATAATTTTTTTTTAATTTTTATAGAATGCGTTTGATGTAGCCAAATCTAGAACCAAACTACTAAACTACTACCTTCATTAGATTTAATTGATAAGATGTAAATTTGTTTTAGGGTAATATAGCTTAATAATTTATTCTCTAAGCTTTAAAATAAAATATGAATAAGACATGAAATTAAAGATACAAGTGTTGTATAAGTCGTTAGAATGGATTATGTAGAGCCCTACATTTGTCCTATTCAACATTTAAAGCTTAAAGTATGAATGTTAGAAAAAGATTCAGAATCTTAAAAATGTATACAGTTTAGGGTTTGGTTGGTTGTCTTTACCACACTGAAGGGGCTTTTAATAACTTCAGCACGAAAGCAATAGAAAACAATCCATACAGGGGCCAAAACTTGAGAATTACTCAGGTAATCATCTCTAGAAGTCTTATCGCCGCTCATATGGATTGTAGAAGTCGATGAGATTGTAAAACTTCTAGAAACGAAGAGAAACGAAGAGTTTGAGCAAACTTTGGAACAAACAAGATGTATTCGATTCCTAATACAAATTAAAACAGAGGTTTGCCGCCGATTCTACAAGCTTTTTGACAGCAAAGCGATCTGCATGAGGTAAGAGGCTCATTAAAACTGTCTTGCCTAAAGTCAATGTTTATAAAATTTATTACAATTCATCATTACATGGTCGTGGTCGTTGGTTGTGGTTCAATCTCCAAATAGTCTGTATTGTATGTATTTAACATTCTACCCCAACACTCTACACAGACATTGTTTATATTAAAATTGTGATCATGTTCTTAAAACCAATGACATCTAAAGATTAAGGAAATGTCCTTTTTCTACGTCGTGAAGTACGGATACCAAGTAGAGTCAGTTGCTATAGAAGACGAAAAGAAGCCTTTCATATAAAGGGCTGAGAGGTCCACTCTGTTTTCTAGTGTTTTCTACCCTTTTTTAATTCATTTATTCCCAAATGTAGAGGACTTTTCCTGAATTATTGAAGACACGTTCTATTGGTTTAAGTACATTTTTACAAACTTAGCTTATAACACTTATACCACCCACACCAAAACATCAATGCTCGTCAGAAAAGAAAAGGGTTTAAGTGATACACAGATAAGCAATACCGAAGTAAAGAAACACATGACTTCTCTCTACTGTACGAAACTTTTGAATTCCATTTAAAAAATTTAAAAAAAAATTGTTTTACTTTATACTAGTTTGCAAATAATCTGCAAATGTGAGTTTTCCTCCATAGCATCCCTGTACTGGCCATTTGGCACACAAGTAATGCGAATGAAGTCCCGGTTTTGGGAGGATGGGCTTAGATTTGAGCTACAGATAAGGAACATTGAGGAAAGTACACTTTCTTCTCAACCAAGCCGATGCTTGTTGTATTTTCTGGGCGACTAGTACATTAGCTGAAATTTTGCACTATAGATGTAAATAAAATTTGACAGAAGACGACGCAGAACACAGGATTGACGGACTGAAAATTGAAAGTCCTGTGTTGGTTAGGTTAGGTTAGGGTTGGTTAGGTTGTAACAAAAAAAAAATATTTTTATAACAAATGTGCACAGCAATTAAATTGGTTTACTGTGGTATTTTCTATTGTTTATTTCATGAAACGTAAAAAAAAAAAAAATCAGGAAACTTCAGAACTTCTTCGATTTTTTCTTCTAGTAAAAACTCTAGTCCGACAATCCTCTAAATATGAACAAGGTCAATAAGTCAGGTCAAAAAGTGGACTGGAAAATTGCAGAATTTTAAAAGTGGTTGTGAAGGGAGCCTAGTTTTTAATTCTTTCTCCATAAAAAAGGCAACATTCGCCTTAGCAAATTCATACACAAATAATTATTATGACTACAACTACTTGTGTCTTATATTTTCCAACAAAAGCTTAATTAAAGGTAAGTAATGACTCTGCTGTTATATGCAATTTCATTGATATAAAAGAGGGCAGCTAGCTTCAATTTCTAATTCAAATGAATGTTTTTGTAAAGTTAAAATATAATTTTGAAAAGTCGTTTTTTTAGAATAAGTCAAACGTTAAGGATAGAAATTGATAGAACTGCCGCCGTTTAAAAATCGTATATGCACCAAGATATGATGCGGATTCTAAAAAGCACATACATATGTACATGTACTACTGTACTCGTATAAAATCCTATGTGTCAAATTTAAAATACTCCCAACAAATGGTTTCCCTAAGCAAAATAGGTTTGCTTCCTATTTCTTTAAATCCAAGAATTTTAATTCTAAATTAAATTTTCAAAACAAATGCCTCAATATCAACCCTGGTGCAAACATTTTTAAATACACTTGATGGCAGTATGTACCGTTTTTGATAGGAGGCACTTAGCTCTGAGCAACTGAGAATGAATGTAGAAAACAGGTTTTTATGGAGAAAAGTATTACTTGCTACGATTTCCGGGTGACTGGTACATCGGCTGAAATCTCGCTACGAATTTGATAGAAAAAGTGAACTGATGAAGAAAGAAATGTGAACACAGTAGCTGTGTTGCAAAGGTCCATCTAGGTATTTGGTATTGAGTCTGCTATTAATATACTCAATTTTTATAAGAAAACGTACAAAAGTATGAAGCTTCTATTTCTTATTCAAAAGAAAGTTTTGGTTAAAGTAAAGAATAAATTTTGAAATGTCATTTTGAGAAAATTAATTTTCCATGATTAAGAATTGAAATTTGTAAAGGAATTTTCGACTTTTTTAAAAATTGTATATTTTGGAGTCTATTTCCATATGTGCCAAGATATGATGTTTTTTCTAAAAGCCACATACTTATGTACATGTACGAACATATTTAAAATAGTGTCAACAAATGATTACCTAAAGCAAAAAAGTTTGCTTTCATATTTCCAAGAATTCTAACTCCAAATTAATTTTTGGAAACATATAGCTGGGTACCTCCATAGCAGCCCTGGTGCACATAGTTTTTAATACTCATGATGGCAGTATGTACCGTTTTTGATAGGAGGAGCTTAACTCTGAGCAGCTGAGAGTGAATGTTGAAAATTAGTTTTCATAGAGAAAAGTGACACTTGCTACGATTTCTGGGCGACTGGTACTTCTGCTCAAGTTTGACGTTGATTTAGACGCAAAATGATGGCAATGACAGTATGTGACAGACAGTATGTGACAGACAGTGAGTTGTACGTCTAGTGTAGGTATATGAATGGAAAAATAATATTTCAAGATTATTTTAGTTTAAGCCATGGACTTGCATGCTTCTTCAGTAGAAGACAGATGAATGGTGACAGATGAATAAATCTCTTTGAATTTCTGGGTTTTATTACGATATAACGTTTAAACAATTAATTGAGTTAGCACGGAGGAAAGAGATCAAAACTTAAATCTGTGTATATCCAGAGGCAGTCTCTGACTAAAATTAGAGGGACACTGGAAGACAGTCTATAAAGGATATGAACAAACGGTGAAAGTATAAATTAAATACAAGTTAGTAAGTGTCACACCTCAAACTGACTGGTTTACAAGACAAGGTTCATACTAATTCGTATTTTACTTATGCATATACATAAGTACATACATACATCCATATGTACACGTACCTACTTGGCCTGCCTGTTGTTTCCATTTTACACGATGAGTGCTGTGGACGTTGCACTATAGTATGTTTGAACAACTACTCGTAAGTAATAGCTAGTAAAAGTTTATGTGAGGAAAGTGAATGGCTATGAGCGGATCTCAAGAGCTTTGTTGCTTATACTGTATGAATCGTAACACCTGCATATCGAACTCCAGCTTTACAGAAAGTCCAAGCAATCACTCCAACTAGATTCATTGTCCTCAAGGCATAGTCGGGACAGATCTCTTTCTTTTTATTGTGCTGAGAATTAAATGAAATTCTTGGTATGTTTTATGCTAGTTTTTAATTTAAGCTCTGCCTTTATTTAGTTGATAGTTAGACCACAGAAAGGTTGAGAGTTATTCTATGAGGATTGGGCATCGGATCTGGCAAGCTCGTCCGCATCCCTATTGCCTGGGATATCTAAAGCCAGCTGTAGAAGGGTTAAAAATATTTACATTTGACCTTCTGGGGTTCTTTCTGATACACTTTTTGGTAGAGAGTAGAGAGTCAGCGGAAATGTCTCGTTAGGAGATAGGAGTAAAGTTGGAGTTTCAACCTCATTTGACATTTTCAAACCCCTAGCATACCATTCAGATTGAGGTATCAATTGAGGGATTGGACGATTATCCCAGTTACGGCGTTTCGGAATGATGACTTGATTGGCAATAAGTCTGAAGTGAATACTGCTATTCTTACTGATAGCAGTGAAATTTTTTTAAGGATCTCCATATGTGCTTATGTCCAGTGAGGTTGATGGGAATGATGTTGCACTAAAGGAGAGTGCTTATGAGCTCTTACCACCGCAGTCTTTATAATATAGATACGTACCGCACCCTTCATATCCACAGAGGCCTGTCTTTAGACCTGTTGTAGGGTGAAGCTGGAAGACGCATATTCTTTTCCCAGCACAGGAGCGGTTGAGGTTGTGATGGTGACGTAAGTTCAAGGAATTATATATTGCTTTACTCCACGATTTTCCCGATAAGTCTTAAGAAGGCCTAGAAAGTTTTAGATGCCTTTTGTGGTCTAGAGGCATTTTGAGATTAGTGCACTTTTTAGAGTTAGTGTCTGACTGTTTTGTTGGGTGAACTTTAAGTCCGTCTAATTGGCGCTAGTCATTAATTTGGTTTAGGAAATTTTGCATTTGTCCAATAATGCACTTTTTCGCCCTTTACTTTTATGACTGGATAGCCTCGACTTAGGAAGCGGGAATTGCTTATATCATTAAGAAAAGGACGTATCTACTACGATTGACCTTAGCAGGGGGACAGAACTTCACCGAGTAGATTTGGGTTGCTTAGAAAAAATGGGTTTAGTTGGTTAGAAGTCGAATTCATTAACAATTAGATTAAGATTGGCTTAGAAGTAATAACACGCAATTATAGTATGGAAGAATGCATTGAGTGATCATATCTTGAAGATCAGTTACTGAAAAGGAAGTTATAAATTGTGTTTTGAGCGATGACTAGCTACATACAAAATCTGTTGCAATTCTTACCAATGTTAACATTTTGAACTAGGTAAGAAACTGTAACAGAGCTCATGACACACAGCAACCAAGGTCAAACACTAAGTCGGCTTGGATTTGTAATTTCAATAGGACTCAATGGACTTCAAATCCAAACATGAATTAAGTCCAAATCAGACATCCCACCTCTTCCACCTAATCCATACCTCTTAGCTCAGGGTCATTAGGATTGCATGTTTGTTAAACTTTAATGGGGATTCATAGAGGCTGATTGAGTAATTATCTTCTTTTCATTCGTCCAACGCTTAAATACCAATTTTAACACATCCAAATCCCTTGCAGACACTATTGCCTAATGAATGTTCATTAATCTAAAATCTAATAGCAGAAGTTGCAGTGTTTTTTCTACAAAATGTTTTTTTAACAAATTACATGACAACAACCTTACAGACAGCACTTGAAAAGATAAATGAATCTTCGACTCGTTGTCGCCATCGTGTACTATGGCCAAATCCCACGAATATTTACAGGTATATGAGATTATAGAGTGCGTGTCGTATTTGGTAAGACATGCAATTGATATTTACCTGAAATTTTCATTTGTTGGTTTTACTCGGTGAAGCTTGAAAGTTTTTTGCTGCACTGCCTAAACTTATGCAATGATATTCGTCATCCATAAACATCATGTAATAAGTGAGCCCTTAAAGTATTCCAGTGCGTGATCACTGTATTTGTATTTCAAACTATCTAAAGCGAGTCAAATCTGGGTTTCTGAATGGATTATGGTATAAACGGATGGTATAGATACTTACACTTTTTGAGCTCAGCTTACAGACCATGAACACATTTACTTGGGATTTGTGGAAAGTCAAAACAACTTGATCTACCTCGTGTAGATCTCCGTACTTCTGTCACTAAAACTTTCTCACTATGGGAACTCGCTATCTTTAAAAAAAAATTAATAAATAAAAAACTGCCTACATAAGTGAAATATACATGCATGCATTTCTTTACAGCTACTGGGAAAAAATTGAGGTTATTACCACTGTCCGTCGGCGTCTATTCAATACCCGCATCTAACATTGTGATAATAATTTCACATACTATATGCTAAATTACATACACCTTACCAGCCCCCACTTGTCGTCGTGACAATCACTAATTCTAAAGTTATTGCCATTGTTTTTTAGCTTCTTTCTTTCCAGTCGCGAATTAGTCGTGTTAAAGTTTTGAAGTGGAAACAATTCCGGCGCTACTGGTCCGGGATCTTGTACGTTGATCTTGATCTTCAGTACTTCAGGGAGATTCAGGAAAAAAAAGAATAAAAATGTCTGCAATAGTTTTAGTATTCAGTTTTGTGTACATTGGTATATGTATTGCACGATCAAATCCACAATTGGATCTGCCACCATTAACGACGCCTTTAACGAGACCAGATGTGATCTTCAATAGTTACACTCCAAAAGGTGGGGGAAGTCCAATAAGCTATGATGCCAATCGGAGTGATAGATTCGGACCGCCATATTCAGATGATACCAGTGATGATCGTGCTGATGATTTTCGGGTGAGTTCCTAGTATATACCAAGGAGAAGCCAACCTTATGATCCTTCATCTCATTTAGAATGGACAACCCTATGACGATCGTCAGCGATATGGTTACAACTATCCCAATATGTATCAAAATCGGTCTTCAGATTCTCCCTACAGTCGAGATAGTTCTGATAGAGATCGAGATTTTCGAGACAGAAATAACGATCAGGATCGTTTCACCACACGAAGGCCATACAATCCGAACGATCCATACCCTAACGATAGGGATCACTACCCAAATAATCGCAGTGATCTCAGTGTTCGATACAGCTCAGGCGATCGTAACAACCCTAATGATCGATTCAATGCCGATCGCTATCTTTACGAACAAGATCGTCGATCACAGATCGAAATGGAGAAACTACGTAACCTCTTAGTGGAAACGGATCATCAGGGAACACTGGAGTGTTCGGCAAATGTCGCGGCCCAATGGAATTTCGAGACAAACGTCAATGCGATCACTCAAACCGAAGCGGTAAGTTTACTAGGACATAATTCTTCTTTCCTCGACATTCATCGCGTGAGAACAAGATACACGATCATAATATGAGAAAATTTCCCAGTCGTAATTTTCCGCAAGTGATCTAATCGGTGTACTATGTACGAGTATGTTACGTGTCACCATGTGGTGGTTAGCCGATGAAATGTGGTCAGAGGCGTGTGTACCGTATTCAAGGGCTTAGCATTGAACTGAATTTGTCCAGGGACTTGTTGTGGGCTTAGTGACATTGTTTATGACTTTTCTTTCAGCTCCTCGCTCAGCAAAGATATGCCGATTACCAACGAGTGGTCGCAGAAGACACAAAGAGAATTAATCGGGATTTGATATTTGATCGAAAGTTGTTTCGACAATTAATGTTGCAGTCTGAAGCAGGACCAAATAGTTTGCCATTCGATCAGTTAGAAAGGGTAAGGATTTTGTATTCAAATATTAGCAAGACTCTCACCAATTCGAATCCTCTAGTACAATCGTCTCATCAATGAGATGCTGGTTCTGTACAATGGCGCTTCCATTTGCGCCTATGAGCGACCATTTCAGTGCGGCCTACGATACCATCCAGAGATTCGAGAGATCATGGCTCGAAGTCGAGATTGGGGTGAATTAGAACACACTTGGACTGAGTATCATCGAATCGCTGGCCGTGAGATGCGCGATAGTTATAAGCAGCTCATTGATGTCATGAATGAGATTGCTACAGTCAACAGTAAATCACTTACAGCCGGGTTCGATCCATCCTGGTCTAATATTTTCACTTTTTCACAGATGTTACCAATGGCGGAGAATATTGGTACATGGGCTATGAATCCGGCAGTTTTCGTGAAGATCTCGAGGTCGTTTGGGAAGAAATACGTCCCTTTTACGAGCTCTTCCACGCTTATGTCCGACGTAAGCTTAGAGAATACTACGGTCCGGAGAGAATCAGTCGGATCGCACCGATTCCTGCTCACATACTTGGCAATATGTTTGGGCAGTCGTGGTCAAATATCTTGGACATCATTGTTCCCTATCCTGGTCGGACAATAATTGACGTAACTCCAAGAATGATAGAACTTGGTTACACTCCGATCGCAATGTACCAGCAAGCAGAGGAATTTTTTACCTCTATAAATTTCACTGCTTTAGGTCCGGAGTTCTACGCAAACTCAATCTTTGAACAACCACTGGATCGTCCAATTCTTTGCGAGCCATCTGCATGGGACTTTTGTAACCGACATGATTATCGAATCAAAATGTGTGCGACTATCGACCAGAAGAGCCTGATAAGTGTACACCACGAGATGGCGCACATTCATTACTTCCTACAGTACAGACATCAACCAAAGGTATTCAGGAATGGTGCTAATCCAGGTTGGTTAGAAAATGTTTTAAACCACGGCTTGGGAGCGCTAAAATGTCTCTTAAATTTCAGCCTTCCATCAGGCAGTGGGAGATGCTATCAGTCTATCGGTGTCAACACTGAAGCACTTGCAGACCATTGGGCTTATCCAGAGGTCCGTGGACGACTATTCCTACGACATAAACTATCTGTTTACAATGGCCCTAGATAAAGTGGCTTTTCTGCCATTTGCATTGGCCGTGGACAATTGGAGGTATGACTTGTTCAGTGGAAGAGCGAAGAAGAACACCATGAACTGCCACTTTTGGGATTTGAGGTGAGTTGTATGGTTACTATTTCTATGAGATTTAAGATATATTTCAAGGCCCAGTAAGATGTTATTCAAGTGTAAGTGTAGGGTTAGGTCTTGGACATAGTGGACGTCAGTTGGTAATGGTTGGCAAGTAATATTAGGAATAATGTCCAGGAGGGTTTCCAGTATAAATCTTAAGCGGAAAGAAAGTCCACAAGGCACTTGTTTTGAGTATAGTTGAATCTTGGACACCGACCTTTAAATGCCAATGGCTTGAAGAGTTCAAGTTCATTTTTCAATTAATTCGAATGAGGGAGCTTCAAACAATTAACTTGACTTGAACACTTGTTTTGAGTATAGTTGAATCTTGGACACCGACCTTTAAATGCCAATGGCTTGAAGAGTTCAAGTTCATTTTTCAATTAATTCGAATGAGGCAGCTTCAAACAATTAACCTAACCAGGACAATAAATTCAGAACCCATGTTGACCATGCTTTATAGACTTTAAAGTCCTTGCAAATCTTTCTTAACTTTGGTAGTAGTGACAGATATATCCTGATACTCATCAAGAACAATAAGAGCTACATATATATATGTATATGTACCTTAAATGCAAGAAATGAAAAGGACATATCAGGGATGTTTTAAACTGTGTTGATAAAACATCTTAGGTCTTAGACACATGGGGTGACTATAAAGTCTGCTTACACAAGGAGAATAGGATCGTATTAGATTTGTTAAAGCTGTTTAATGGCGATGGTATCGAAGATGCAGCATCTGAGCATAACAAATTTTTCATTCAAAACAGGGTCTGATGTTGGTATATCAAAACAAAGTTCAATGAAGGTGGACTGTGGATGAAGCTACTAGTGGATATTTCTCCGAAAGTATGATCTAAAATATGATCGCACTTTATTGCTCTAGCTATAGACTGACTGCATAAGCAAGATCTTCTTCACTGTTGTATTTGAATGGTTAAAACCCCACTCGACCATCCTTCTTGTCCTCTGTGCAATTTTAGATCAAAAATCCACTTTTGATTTGAAGATTTAATAATAGGTTAGATGATTTGGTGACAAATTTTGTGCGAAGTTCCACTGGTAACGGTCTTTCAAAAGCCTATCCAGCTAATTGCTTTCTAAGGTGATATTAGGACCCTGAGAGAAACATAAGTGGGTCTCAGCTCAGTTGTGCATCTGTGACACTTGGGAAGAAGCAAGAAACTCTCATACTTGTCTTGTTCTTCAAACCATAGAGATTGGGGAGTTTTCAAAGACCAAAAGCTGGTTAGAATTAAGAGCAAATTCAGTTTTAAAAGGGCTCCCATATGTTTGTACTCTTTCTGGAGACAAGCTCCAAGAAGTGTCTTTTCGTTCACCTTATTAACTTACTTCAGATAATGCCTAATATTTTGGTCACATTTTGTCAAGTTTAGTAAAATATAAACAAAAACAGGCAGTATAGTTGTAGGAAAGATGAAGAGGATCGAAAGATCTTTCATTCCCTTTGGACTTGTTAGCGCAAAGACGATTTCAATGATCTATATCCTACTTTTTATCTGCTATGCCTCCTATGTACTCCTTCAAGCTTATTTACGTAGCTTGACATCAAAAAAGGCTTTTCACAGTCCAAAGTGCATTAGTCATTCCGACAATAGAATTAAGTACTGTAAGGTACTGAATTGTTTCTTTGGATTTAGAACAACGAGAAAGTAAGAACCCAATCAGGAGCTTCCTTAGAACTTAAAAATGCCAACAATTTAAGTCCGTTAACTAAAGTCTTAAGATGCCAATTTTAAGCCTTTAAATATCAATTTTACCACCTAACCATAAAGCCATGCCTGTAGTATAATAAAATTTAACAAAGTGGTTTTCTTCTTGCAGGGAAAGATACGGCGGAGTAAAACCACCCACTCTGCGATCTGAAAAGGATTTCGACCCCGGAGCCAAGTACCACATTCCGGCCAATATCCCGTACATAAAGTAAGTACCCACTACAATACTCTACACAATCTTTTATCACATAAATCTCAGTTCCCGTATCTATTGACAAAAAAAAATTCAAACTCCATTCGCCAACAAAAGGCTGCTTCTCCTCGATCCAAGACAGTTGTCTTGTACAGCAACGGAATTAACTATTGAATTATACCAAAATGTATACTATAATTGCATTACGGCATTTTTGGTGGCTTTTCACTTAAACATTTACATAATTTCACTAATCACATCTGGAAAGTGAAGTTGATTATGCCCAACAAGACTGTGACTGTCTTTCGTGTGTCGATTTTTCATTCAGATACGTAGGTATGATAATTTGTCAGTTTTCCCCGCCTCCCACTGAATGCATAATTAGTCGGTCTGATCTATTTGGAAATCGGAAAACACCGATTTAATTATTAAGAAAGTCGGAAAAACTGGTTAGATGCATCCACGAATGGTTTATCATTTTAATTGGTCAACAAAGTTTTTTCGTTTGTGCCTATGTGTGATGTGGCTTTCTGGTAATAACCATCATAACCATGTGAAACCTTGCACAATCCATACAGAAATTGGCGAGGCTGTGACTATTGTCAAAAAGTTAATAACAATTGCCAGTCTTTGCCACAATTGCACACGGGCACACTCGTACAAATCGGGTAAGATAGTAGATACAAGATTTTGTTGTTGTTGTTGTTGCCATTATGCAATATCATAATAATATCGGTTAGCAGCGCACGTCCTACATACTTATAGATAACGCTGAATGGTCTTTTTTATTTGCACATCGATATTGTTGAAGGGGGAGTGGGACGATTGTGGGACAATCTGCAGCTGTGCGATGCCAAACAAATGCGAATCTTCTACACTGCAACACCGACTGGGGTTTAGATAATCGCAAATAACATGGTGTCCGTCGGTCGTACTCTCAAACAGGAAGTTTTTATTTTCTCTCACTCTTCATGGTGGATTTATCCCCGGAGGTTGTGCCATTGCGGATCTGAGGGGGATGGCTTTGCTTGGCAGTTTTTCACTTTGTCGGTTTGATATCTGTAATTTGAACGTTGTGAGGCAAAAAAAACCAATGGGATTGTGTAATGTAGTCGTTTTGTGCAAGGAGTTTGCTGGACTTGCATTGCTTTGGGGAGCTACATGCATGTATGTGTGTGTGGTGCGGCCAAATTTGGAAATGATTGATTGGACTGATATACGAATTGGATTGATGGCAGTGGGACAACTCAAAACCAATTATATGTAGATCAACGTTTGTGATTGTTTCTACAGACTCTTTGTTCTAACATAGATAGACTGCGGGCTAGGAGTGGTTTTCTATCGAGGCATCACAGCAGAGAGCGTGGTGTTATGGTTTCGGGAGCAACTAGGGTGTGATATCATTGAACATTCAAAGTGCACAAACCACTGCAAATCATTCCCAACGTTTTGGAAATAATTTTTTCGCTTTTTCACGACTTTTTTTGGCACATGGTTTCCGCAGAGTGCGGAGCTAAGCATTCTGAAAGAAATGTTTGCAGATGGCTGACAAGAAAAATGATGTACATACGAAGCTGTCAGGTATCTCGACGTTAACAGCTAGCTAATTGCAACCATTAAAGTCGTTCAATATTTTTCAACGACTGTTGTTTTATTGAAAAGAGTAAATCTTACGATTGATTATTAAATATAGTTTCATTTAAATGACTGCTCCGGCTGGCTTGGCAGTAAGTTATCATATCATTTTGGGAGCAACAAATATATTTGAAACAAATGAAAACAACCTGGTTCCAGAATTGGAAAAAGAAAATCTCACAGCTAGGTTAGGATTGGATGATTAAGTCTTAAACTACTTTAAAAAAATATGCATAAAAAAAATGAAAAGTCAATTTTTTTTATTTATTTAAGCTGAATACTAGCTGTTTTTAGCTAACTTAATGTATTAATGTATTAACCATAGGCTCACCAATTTAAAAAAACCTTTTGAAACTAAATTAGGGAAATAAGGGCAAGGATTAGCAGAAGGAATTTCTTAATGTCAACCTATTGCAATGGAAATCAAAACAGTTCTTGACATTGGCACAATAGTTGATTTGGTGAAAATTAAGGCGGAAGCCTGGTACCGATGTAGGGTTGCGGGGTCTTGGGTTAAGCGAAAGCATTTGCAGCGTGAAGGAATCGCGACGGAATCGATGGATAATAATGACAGATGACACCCAAATTGGGTATTAGGGAGACAGGAATGTCGAGCTCGTCACGAGATGTTTACGAGAATATATGACTCCCTAACATTTATTAACATTGAGCTCAAGAATTTTTTTGGCACCATGGCTGGAGATTTTCATGTCATTAGTGAAAATGGATATATTTGAGATTTTAGTGATACAGTCAACGACATTAATTGCCATATGAAAATCAGTGGACCTATATACATAGATACGTACATTGAAGAACTCGGGAGGTGACTGAAATGTGGTCAGATACAAAGGATCTAAATAGCAATTTATGTTGGCGTTCTTCGAGGTATGATTTAATCCACTTAATAAATTAATAAAAAAGTCAAGAGCTGTAAGCTTGAAAGAACTATAGAGAGGGAAATTTTATCGATGGCTTTGCTTAAATTGATGATAATTCCATAAATTTCTTTACGAACTTCCAATGTGCACTCTGTATGCAATGTACAAGATCTGTAATCTTGGATATATGTATCCATTAGTTTGAGCTTTAAATTATAATTTAAAATTAAATCATCATCTGTTTTGTGGGCAACAAGTCTTTTAAACACATTGTTTCCTTTTGAAGCGATATGAAGGAGAATGTAAAATTTAAAATCCAAATAAAAACAAAATATTTTTAAAAAAGAGTTTTGTGTTCTTAAAATTCCTCCTTTTCTAAATATAATTCTAGCACTAGAAATTTTGGTTTTTCCGCAGTTGAACTGCTGAATACACATTTATTCATCGCAGCTTCAAATGTATTATCCATTTTCAAAATATGAATTTTCGAAATGGAATGCAGTTTTAGAACTAATTTAGGTGAAAATCCCTTTTTTGAAATGATCTTAGAAAATCCGAAAATGCAGTAGGGTGGTATTTTCATCAAAGCTTTGCGGTGGTAATTAAATTAACTTTATTTTAAGTTGCATGGTTTACCTTGTCAAGATCATCTCAGGTTATGTAACGCTCCAGAATAATTTTTTACAAGGTGATTGTTTCTTGTTAATATGGTTGCAAAATTGGCCAATTATTCATCAACCAATTAGTTATACTGCGACAAGTCTAGAAGAAAGGCTAGGAGTTTCTTTATGATATATATAGGTATCTTTACAAGTATTGGCCAAGTTTTGGGCACTAACAATAACGAGAATACTGAGCCTTGGAGGGAGTAGAGAGCTTGTAGTAAAGTAAAATTGGGTCAAGACTTTAATACGTACGACCTAAGGAATATTTTCACGGGAGTTTGAATAGCAACCACTAGTTTCCGAATGACTGATTACAAGAAAAAGAAAAGGAATGTAAAGACAAGAAGAATCAACTTGGCGTAACTGATCAAAAGACTACATCCGGTGTGGTGAAAGGGCCAGCATGACAGTAAGAATGTAAAACATGTAGAAGAATTTAAAAAAAAAGGACGGTGTTCCAGAACGGATTCAGCATTGGCACATGGATTTTTTTTGATATTTATTTATAAAACCACCAAACTACGAGGAGAACGGTTAAACTCAGGCCAACAAGAACTTGTCATTGTAGGATAGCTCTTGCGTGCATTCAGTAGACTTGAAGATAAAAAGTGGTCAAAAGTGGTAAGGCCCTTGAAAAACAGATTAGGATCAAAGTAAAGGAAAACCCAACATATTGAGTGAGATACCACTACACAAGAAACTAAGTCTTCCTAGATCTATTGATCCATATTGGGTAGTAGGTTTATGGAGCCCTAAAAAGCAAATATTCGACGGGCAAACCTGCTTCCTTTAATGACATCATATGCACTGTCGAAGCCAGACTACCTAATATGGTACCAGCAAAAGAGTCAGTAGGCCTTTTCACTTTGAAAGGGTGACTGCTCCCTAACAGGGTAACCGAATCACTGAGCACATTTGAACTTTCTCATTTAACCTCAGCCAAATTAGTCCAGCTGTTCCTCTATGCCAATTCTCTGAGGAGCACTGAGTATGAGTAGTGGATCGGGGGATCCTTGTCGGTTCAACTTCTTTATAAATCAGAGTCCCAATTATTATCATTTCTCAATTAGGGTGCCTGAGGCTTTGGGTAATAACTTTTTCTTGCTTCACTATTTCACCATGACTTGCAAAGTTTGCTTTCGGTGTTTAGATGCTTAGTCGTATTTTGAAACTTGGTGTTTGTGCATTATGCAAGTCCACAAGCTGCAGAAAAAGATTCAATTTGTGTTACATTGCATCAATTTTAAACAAGTGTTACGGTATTGCATTTTAGACTTGCCCTTGTAAACATTACCAAAGTCTCAAGTTGTTGATCAATTTTTCTTTCATGAAACGTTTTGCAATGCAGTTTTCTCAAGATTTGTAGCAATCGTGTGTCAGTTGAAAACAAAAGAGTTTTGGTTTTTTTTTTTTACAAAAATACAATTTTTTATTATTTCGCTTTCCTGGTTTTTTTGGCTGGTTTCTTTTCTTCACAACAAATCAAAAATTAAAACAATAAAAAATAGTTCTCCTATTTAGACAAAAAAAAATGTCATCTCATCCTGTTGACTTAAAATTATATCAGATCAAGTCTTTTAGACCTACATTCGGAATGTAGGCCATTGACATTTATACATATATAAAAAAAAAAATTTTATTTGGAATACTTTCATCTTCTCCTAGCATTTTCTTTTTGCCTTCTGCTTTCCTTCGTGCCTCTAGTAGTCTCCATGTTCGTGGTGTTCGTAGCTGTGCTGCTCTTCACTTCCACCCTCGTATTTCTTGTGGTAGAACTCTGGCTCTTTGTAGCTAATGTGCCTTTCATGGTACTCTGGGACGTGTTTCTCGATGTGAACGGGGTATGGTTTCTCAACGGCTACCTTGACTGGGTATGGAACGTGTTTCTCAATTTTAACTGGAACTTCCTTGATGACTGGATAGGGAGCTGGGACATGGACCTTAACTTCGTATGGGACGGGTTTGTCAACATGAATTGGGACTGGACGATCAACCTTAACATGTACAGGAACTGGTACCTTCTTGATGACTGGAACTGGAACTGGTTTGTCGACGTGGTATGGGACTGGTTTGTCGACATGATATGGGACGGGCTTGTCGACTGGTACTTTGACTGGGTAGTGGACAATTTTCTCAACTGGGTATGGTTTGTCGACTGGAACATGAACCTTAACTGGGTATGGGACCTTCTTTTCGACTGGGTATGGTGCTGGGACATGAACCTTTACGGGGACATGGACCTTCTTCTCAACTGGGTATGGAGCTGGGACATAGACCTTTACTGGAACGGGGTTATCGTATGGGACATGGACGGCAACTGGGACTTTCTTTTCGACGGGATATGGGGCTGGGACGTCATAAGGAACTTTGATAATTTCCTTCACTTCATAGGGGATGTGCTTGATGACGGGATAGGGTTTGGGTACTTTCACTTTAACAGGGAATGGGATGTGTTTCTCAACAGGAACTGGAATGTGCTTGGTAATTGGCACTGGTACACCGATTTTCTTGTAGATGGTGAGAGTTTTCTCTTCCTCAATTGGGTAGCTATGATGGTAGTCCCCGAAGCTGTGGAGTCCACGCTTGGTTTTTGTTGTATCATCGGAAGCGGCTGCTTCTGAGTCAGATGACGTATCTTCGGCCTTTTGCTCCTCGACAGGTTGTTTTTCCTCTTCGGCATAGGCGAAGGTTAGCACTAAGGCTAGGAGACATGCTGTTTTCTATAAAAGAGGGTATTGTAGGTTGGTATTAAATATGTGCAATGCTGGTGTTGCATGTGTGTGAGGTGTTAGTCATATTTGTTGAGGAAGAACTGATTTTTTTTTTTAAATAATGTATATAGATCTTTAAGCCTTGAATTTGAATAACCAAGTGTAAATTTTTTTTTTTTTTTTAAACAGAAACACCACTAATTTGCACTCTTAATTACGTGTACAGGATTCGAACAAGTTTTCACTGGCATTTCCTTTCCATTTTCACTTTACATTCAGTTCTCTCCAACAAAACAAACCCATTAGGTGTCTTGTTACCAATTGACACTACATTCACATCACTTGCTCTTCTGCTTAATCCACTTTCGTTTTTCATTGTAAAATCTTTTTCATATTCCACTTTAACTTACCAGCAGTTTCATTTTCAATCAGTAATCCACTTCAAAACGAATCCGGGATGTAAAATCAAAAATACGAAATTTTTTCTGTTCAAAATAAAAGAGTTGAATAGCGAACTGGATGTGTTAAGAAAAAAATAAAATATTACTTCTCCCAAGCGCCTGAGACTACTAGTTGCGAATAGTTGAAAAGTAAACAGGTTAATGATACCTAACCCAGTATCTGGAAGCACTTTTATAGTTAAATCGTTTGCGTTTGCATTTGTGCTGAAGTTGGGGAGTTTTGCGCAAACTAGTCGAGTAGTATACTACTCCGACTCTGCTGCAAGCTTCCCCCCCGAAACTGAAAACCAACGTAAAACACTAACAACAACCCAACATAGACCAACACCAGAGTACTATGATGAACATATCGAAAGCTCAGAGACCTCCAAAACAAACGAGCGCGCTTCTTTTGTGGAGAGAAGACCATTGCAATTGATTGAGATCGAAAGTGAGAAAGAGCAGGCGATAGAGAGAGCATTGTCTTGTGCTGGAGAAAGACGTTTGTGTTTGTTGATTCGATGCATTCGCTGCAACAAAAGTGATTTTGTTCATCTAACTGTGATTGTGTGTTAATCTAATAATATTTAGGTCGTTTTATGCTTGGTTCGGTGAGTGCTGTATAACACTCAAAATTGTGATGATTACCATTGTTACTACATCATTAACTCCTACCACTCCACCTGTGGAGGGTGTTTCTTTTCCAGAATTTACTGCTGCCCGTTGGTCAAAATCACTAAAATTATGTTAACACTCCTTGTTTCTCTTCCTGCACACAATTCATATGAAACCATTGCAATTGTGCGCAGGCCTCAGTGCAACACAAGCGTGATTATGTCAGAGATTGCAATTGTTTTAATGTTATGTGCTTTTAATTTCCTTGTGTTATCGATGATTGAACGCTGCAGTCATTAATCGTCTCGCATTGACGATGTGACATTGTATTTGGCATGGAGATGAAAAGCCAGACCGATGGTAGTCAATCATTGCGACGATTTGTTTGTTGTTAGTTTTTTTTTTGTGTTCGCTTTCTTGGACAGAAGTGGGTCACGCGTATTGAGTTTGATTGAAATATGATGTTATACACGCAAAGCTATAGACAGATGCATCATGCCAATGGGTGTCGGATTGCATGCGTTTTTGTTTTGATGGCGAGATGAGAATATTGAACCATTGGACTGGATTTTAAGGCTCAAGGTTATAGACTTATAGAATTACAAAGGCAAACCGATGGAGAATCATCTAGATTGAATGTGAAACAATGCGTTGAAAAATAGTTCGAGAAAATAAATCGACAACAAGGCCATAAGTTGTTGGCGAAGAAAAGAAAAGAATTAGCATTTTTAACCTGGTCTGCGGAAGCTACAAAAATAAAATATATTTCCTGTCACGTTAATACAAAAGACTTAGGAAGCATCATTGAATAGTGGGCATGTTGGTGATATATTTGTGGCAAAAAAAATAAATGCAAATGCAAAACAAGTTGAAGCCGTGTCAAATAATTTAATAAATTAACGATAGTGAAAGTTAATCAGTCACAACGAAGAGGTTAAACATTTGTATTCGATAAAGATCAGAGAGCGTCATTTGAATTTATTATCTAAGAGCCATTCATGCGTAAGAAGGTATTGAAAGATGTAGGCTAAATGGGTTGTACTACATGGATTTGGTTGTTCCCTCGGAAAGCACAGGATCGAAATTCTGCTTAGATTAGATATAAGGTCAATGGTTTGGAAGGAACAGTTTTACTTAATATAATGACGGTGGATGACTGAACCTCATTTTGGTTTCCTAAATTATTCGATAGAGACTTTTACTCGAATTTTATTTCTGTCTTCTAATACAATGGACAAACGAAGGTGAATTCATCTAGCGTGTAATATATATTGACATCATAGACATCTTATAAAAAACTGCATCTGTTAAATTATTTGGCTAAATATGATGCAATGTACTGTAGCAGGGATCATTCTGACTTGTACTTATGAATGACTGACTTTTGAAAGTCAAAAACACTCTGCATATCTTTTCATGTTCAAAACGTCTCGTTTTATCAATTGTTAAGGTCTCTTACACCAATACCAATCTGTAGTCTCAATAGGATTTCCTTTGTCGCTTACGGTCAGTGATTTTATCCCCACTTCTTGCCTAATACTTTCATACGAAAATTCCAAAGCCTTATCTGTTTAACCTACAAAATCATACAACGTATACTAATCGCCCTCCTGCAACAATTAGGGATAATCACTGGCCAACTGTATTTACGCAACAACCACTCAACGCCATGCCGCTAATGCACTTCATCAAGTCATGGTGTGGTATGGTTACCGCATTTACAAGAATTAAGTTTCCCATGTTTCTGTAGACAAAAAAAAAAACTCGGCACAGGCTTTCGGCTCTCCTCACTGATTTGACTTCAACCGACGAGTTCTGTGCTTCAGTGCGCATGACTGATTGCTTATTGTGTTTCAATTCATGTTAACATTTTATTATTATCATTATTACCAAACTTTTTTCGGGGGTAGGTTTGCGATGTGCCGTCTAGCCTGTTCAACACCATAAATTTTCAACTGACTGTGAGTTTGCCCTATGGTGCATGCACACACATTGCATTAATTATCCAAACATTCCACACTGTGTACCTAACTCTCTGACGTGCACATGGAGGGTTATTAACCCAAAGTGTGAACATTAGGTGTTGAATAATTAAAATAACACCAAAGTATTGCACACAATCATTTGCAAGAAGACATCAGAGTTAACAATTCCTCCCACGTAAATTTCGCGCGCTAAAATAAAAATAAAACCAAATGTATGCGACAATAAGAGTGACAATCAAGTTATGTTAACACATCAATTAGACCAACTCATCGTGAAGTAAAAAAAAGAAATGATAGAAGAGAAAAGAAAAAAAAAAATAAATAAATTTAGTCATTACCACAGGTAGCTCAAGGTCGGATCGATTCAATTTTCTTTGGTTAATTTGGAGCGTAGCATAAGAAAAGTCGTCATTTGATTACATGGCCTGGTTGTGGCTTTTGTCGCTCAAAAATCAATGTCAACGTGTGTGTCTATTGTATTGCTTGGAAAAACTATGCATTTGTCCAGTAAATTGGGTTAAGATTGTAAATTAAAAAATACATTTTTGACAGACTTCATTAGTCATATGATTAATGACAGTTAATAAATGAACACTAATTGCAATTGCTTGTTGAACCCAATAATTTGGTTTAATGATTTCTTTTCCTTCACAATTTTGTACTTTTAATGATTGTACGAATACAGTATGACCATGAAATCGTACGGTTTCCTGCTGTGAAGATGATATTAGCCGCATGCGCTCAGACAGTTAGATAAATATATGCCAAGGGAAATGAATAGGGAGGCAACTCATATGGCATTTATTTCAAGTTCGCAAGTCAACTCTTTTGTTTCACTCATTAAATAGGATTACATAATTTTTTATTTTACTCCTTTAGCTACTTAGGTACGAGAATCAATAGAAATGTCTACTTCCTGTTGGCGAATACAGTCATTTCCACTAGATCAATTTCGCACTCCATTGGATTGATTCGAACTTAAGTTCTATCAGGATCCAGACATGACGAATATAAGTCTGGATAGGTCAAGTTCACACTAGTACCTGTATAGTGTAGCAATGAGTACCGTCAGTAATAGTAAATACAACAAACCCAACCAGACATGCAAGTACGTGAGACGAATATAAGCAATTTACCAACACCCAAGTGAAGAAAGAGAGAAAGATTCAATTTGCAAAGGTTGTACCCTTGTCTATTTGTTCCTATCCTTGGTCTATTAAAACTTCCGCATGACAAAAAAATATATAACCATGCACACATTTATCAATCCATTTATCAAATTTGCGGTGAAAAGATCCTGACTACACAAGCTCTTTCATGTTATATCAAGCTCTTACTTGATATCCTGTCTGAATCAGGAAATCTCCTCTCCACATTGCTTTCATAAGAAATTGTTTGTTTGACAAAAAAAAAAGAAAAGAAAAACCAATCGTAAAAAGCCACCACAGACTATGGTCCCGATCTGATTTGATGTCCAGTATAAAATGCTGTCGGAATTCAAATTAAAGACACAACCAACTTGGGTCCATGCGACTCTAAATCGCAGACGAATCGTATTCATTTTACATAATTCGCATGCAATCCAGTGAGTATCGCTACCAGACCGTTCATAAAGTTAACGGTTTCCCCATTCAAGTTTAGGTATCGCGCGCGCAAGCCTCCATCGGCTCCACCATTCCACCAATCCACCATTCCACCATTCAAGCAGACGTATTAACTTGTTGTATAGTTATGTAATGGTCAACAAAACTACAGCAGGTCAGTTGTAAAAACAGCGTATGCATGCAGACTCAGAAAAAGATTCCAACCAGCTTTGCTGCAAGATTAGGCACAGTGGGTTACTAATTGAACGAAAAATTGACATAATTCTACGACATCGACTTGTGAAGCGAGAAACTAATGAAAAGTACAAGGAAAAGAGCGAAAATGCGAAAAAATGAGGAAGAAAAAGTTTCGCATGGCTGTTGATTGATTGGACCGATGTGAGATGCCAGTAACTCGTATAGTGCGTCATTTCCTTGACGACAGGAGGATTCCTCAAAGCCGTTGCACAAGTCACATGCATGGGGAAACCCTGAGTGGATCATTTGTCTTATTATCTACATAAATGCATGAGCCAATTAATGATAATAAAAACCTATTGTTTCCCCTATTGCGATATGGGGCCCATCAAAATGTCAGCGGACAAGGTTAATGCACAAATGGCAGCTGAGGGTGTTGACCAATAACGACTTCTGTAACTGTCGCGCCTTTATTTCTTTATTGACACTCGATTTCAGTGCAGACTTGAGCCCATTCGATGCATATGGTTTGACAGAGTGGGCTGCTCTTCATGGAAATTGGTGGAAATCCCATTAGAAGGCTTTATTTATTCATAAACTATTATTGATTGTGTAAGAAGTTACCTTGAACTTTGGTGCATCTTTTGTCATTCAATTGTTGGGTTGGGTATAGGGTTTTAGATTTAGGTCCGACCATGAGTTAAAGGTATTTGGACACAAAAGATGAGATAAGATGTATAAGAAATGAGACGTCATTGATTTTTCAATGCAATGGTGAAACAGTTTTTCAGACTACGTCTAATCGAACATTTTGGACACCTTTTGATAGTCAATCCTACACTCATATGCTATACAAGGTTAAGGTTGCACCAGATCTCAAAAACTTGTATATCATGTGCCAATGCCGGCGACCTATCCATTGAACTCAAAAGAGTTGTAGTCAACTACCTTATGGTCAGTAATATGTACATATGTGCGCAATAAGAGGTGAGGGGGAAAACTCCCCAGACTTACGGAGTCACTTAACTACAAGGAAGTTCAGAACCTCGTCTCCCAGATAGTTTGAGTAGCAAAATCTAAGGAGATACTGCCAATTGGATTGGGTATTTGCAAAATGAGAGAGAACAGTTTTTAGATGATTTTTACTATAAGAAAAATAGAAATAAGTAAATGGAGTTCTGTCTAAAATGAAGAAAGAAGGTATCCTACAGGCTAACTTGTGGTAGGCAGGTAGATATCTTCAAGTTCGTTAGTACACGTTTGCTTATCCTCCTTCTACTGAAGATTTTGGAAAGTTTGTTGGAGTTACACATTCGTAATTAATGTAAAACCAGCAAAAAATACTTTTAATACCACAGCATGGCATGGACGTTCGTAGAGACCAAGAAATTTACAATCATTGAAATCACTATACTGTTGTTAGTATGATCCTGTCCGACAAACCCTATGAAAAACAAGCCAAAGGAAAAGCAATTCATACAACTGGAGATGTCCAGTTCGTTCGAGCAATCACTTCACTCTTATGTTAGAGAAAGTGATGGTGATACTGATACTTGATGACACCAGAGATGTTTACAAACTACCTATAACCCTTGAAGTGTGAACTGGTCTTATTGCAGATCCGTTTTTAAGACCATAAACTCATATTTGCACTATTGATATAGTTAGTAGCCATCACTCATGCTAATGTACGGAGTACTAATCTGTGGACGTCATTGGACAAGAAAGGCAACGTCCTACAGCTGGACAAGAATTTATACTTCTATATTGTCCCCTATCTGGGTTTTAGTATCAAATACGGAACCAGGATTCCTAGTAGAAATACTTGGGAATCGGGAGGAATGTCAAATGAATTTGCCAAAGATATCTATACAGACGGATCAAAGACAGCGTCTGGAATAGGTGTGTGTACTCTGGTGCACTGGATATTTGTATCAACACACGATTGCCGGAACACTGTAGCGCATTTCAAGCAGAAGTCATAGCAGTATTAGGAAGTGCTATTGTTTTCTATCTAAACAGTCATGGATCGATAAATGCCTTGGATTCGCCAATAATACGATTGTAGTTTGTAAATCAATGCCGCAGATCTCATAATAAATCTGTTCAGATCTGGATTGTAGGACAAACAGATAAATGAAAAGAAGTAGTGGATGCCCTCACTGGGTATTATCTAGTAGGCAGATAGACCTGAAATGTTGTGGTTCCTTCATCGATTTTTTCAAAAATTGTAGAGACGAGGAATAGGAGGAAGAATCTGTGCCTATCTTGGGGTATCGTGTTTGAGATAGAAAACCGACTTGATTGCTTTGATTCCTAAATAGAGAACCATATCCCTTAGGCCTGGTTTCACATCGAAAATAGTTGTCTTATACGGAAAGTTCTCATGTATGTTTCCAGTGCTGGAAATCCTGTTTTTGACATAGTGGTATCGCAATGGATCTTTACTTGATCTAAAAACAGAGCAGGGACATCTATTCAATTCTACTCCTCCAACTAATAGTATGAAATACTAACAAACAAATCCCATAATAAAAATAATAACATAATCAGGCAGATGAAAACATCATACACTTGCATCACATAAATAAAAGCAATCCAAAGGCGATCGAAATCGATTAGACACATTTCGCCAAATTACCAATCGGCAACGGCACTAAACCTACTGAACCGATAAGAAAGTTCGCAACATTACTGGAATTTAATTAACCCTAAACGCTTGAAAAGCCATTTGACCAACTTCACTGCACATGACTGTCGTCTAAACAGATTACAGTCAAGAGCCGGTAATCAAACTGAGTCTGCCATGCCATGACAACCAGACATAACTCATTTCATATGAGCCATAGACTTCCTCATCATCCACTCCTTCTCCGAAAACTGTCGCCCCTCCTTACTTAAGATCTCACCATACCCGTCAGCCACAGTCAGTGATATAATTAAAGACAAGTGTTTGTGCGCAGAAAAAAAAAATTTAAAAAAAACAGCGAATTAGAGTGAAAAGATATTGAATTTCCATTTCCAGTGCAAGATCAATGCAAGAGGTCTAAGACCCTCTACCACCAACCTGCGGTCTGCTGCGTTTCGTATTTTCTTGACGCAAAAGGAAGCTAAATTCTGTCTGAATGAATCCATGCGGACAATATTTGCATTGGAACGTTCAAAATTTTACAACAAAAAAGAAACAACTGCATAAAATTGTAAAACAAGAAATAAACTATGCAGAGCGAGTATCATTTTCTACTCTCGCCAAAGTGGTAATACTTAACAAACTTCCTTATTGCCACTATATGTAGCACATGAGCTGGTTTGGCGTTGGGATATTGTGTAATTTTCATTTTCGCATCAGGTATTAACAAAAAAAAATATATAAAAACAAAAACAAAAGTGCATTAGCGGTCTTATATTGAAGATTACACATACACACTCACACTGAACACCATATATAGAGTTTTTTTTTTTTTTTTTTTTAATTATGGTATGTTGCAACAAGAGTTGTTGCTACTGGTTCAGTGGAGTAATGTGGAACAGAAATTGAAAAGAAAAGAAACAATGACGTGTGCTATAAGTAGTGTTGACGAGCTATGGAAACAACAGTGAAATAATGTTACCGCCGCGGCGAGTCGTTAGGAATAAGCCAGCCTTGGGACCTGCTATGAGTAATATCCTTAAAGGACTAATAAAAGTAATGCCTTCCATTTTTGGTAGTCTTTCTTTTATTTTCAGAAAAGGACTTACTTTCCAAGTTTGTACCTTTAAATGAATGGCCAAAGATTAATATGCGCTGCTATACCAGGTCACTCTTACTGGGGCATTGGAAACAATGCTGCATATCCTATTTTCTTCTGCTTCTTAAGGTGGCATCAAGTTTCCATAAATACTTCAAACCAGTCTCACAGGCCAGTCTCAATATATCATCACAAAAAAAAAAAAACCATTGGAGTGATGATCAACAAGAAAAAGACCCAGGGTCTAGGAGGTTCTGTGATGAAAACTACTACCGATAAGACTGGCAATGCAAATTAAACCGTATAGTGGGTTTTAGTGGGCGCCGTGGCTCAGTGGTTAGTGAGTTGGACTATGGAGCAAGGGGCTGGAGTTTCGAATCCCAGTCGGAACACCTAAAAGTTTTTCACGGCCCCACCTCTCGCGAACGTCTGACAAACATCCGAGAGTACAACTGTCCTTCTTCTAGAGTACAACTTCTGAAATAACAAATTACCCTTCGGATACGGCATTAAACAGTAGGTCCCTTTCATTCGTGTAAAGAATATAACACGCACAACACGAATGGTTGTGAGAAGCTAGGCCCTGAGTCCCTTCGACCTGTTGCACCAAGTATTTATTTATTTATTTTTTTTAGTGGGTTTTATGAAAATGAGGTCAGAGAACCTTCTTTCAAAAGATGAGCGACTTCAAAGTCACTCGAAAAGTACTCGCTGCGTCGGAAGAGTGACAGGTAAACCTACAGAAAAGTCGAGTTCTGCTGGGGTACCCTCCACCATTTCGTAAAAAGGTAGAATGCGCTTCAAGAATAAAGCCTTTTGCCTTTCTAGGCATAGATCGATTATATTATAGCTGTAGAGGACTTAAAGGTCTGGCCAGGTCAAGAGAAATTTTCCTTTCTCTTTCGAGGCTACCGATGAACTTTAATGTGTACAGATTAAACTGTTTCGCCATTGGTTATAGATATGATCACCTTTAGGACCAGACAGACAGCTTTACTGTATGTTTTAGTATATTTTAATACAAAAGGACTTTCCAATAGTCCCACAGAAAGTACAAAAAATTGTCAGCAGAACATGGTTAATTGGAGAATTTTCAATTCAGTTGTCGACCCAAGTTCTATAAGACAATTACAATAAGACTTTGGTTTGTGGCGTCAACAAAACCCTTAAAATCGGTTAACTCAGATGACTTAGTAATATTGCTTGAATGCAAATTATTGCCATTAAGCAATAAACTGATTGAAACTCCTCTTAAAGAGCTCTCGTGTGGGTTAAAGGATGGTCTAGGGGTTAATCTTAAAAAAAAAAACGGAAGTTTATAACCAAAACTACATGATACCAAAAAAGACCTCTCATCTGATACGACAAATGTCGGCGTTATTCTAAATTCCAAATTAACTTGGAAAAATAATCTTGAAGGGTCATGCGTGTTGCAATGGCCAATCAGAGCAGATGGCTTTACACCTTCTAGTACATCATATCGAATATTCCCTGTTTCATAAGGAATAAAAAGCGATTTGAACAATATTAATACATTACAATACAATAGTAGATGCACCATCTGTTCTGAAAGTCGACAGCTCACTTTACGAACTGAATAGTTGGTAGGATGTCTCAATGGTATTAAAACTTTTGTATTATGTTGGATAGGAACCTAATACAACCACAGTGAAACTTCTCTTATAAAAAAACTATTGCCAATAGATGGGGTCTACAAGCTCGAACAACTCACTGGGTTTACATCTCAGCCATTGAACTAGTAACCGCATACTAACTGTTTGCCTGGTCGACAGCTTTCGAAAAAGCTATAAGCGGTGACTGTTAAAGTAATGTGCATAAGCAGATCTCTAAGGACCCTTGACATATTTATTAAGCAAAATTCAGCAATTTTTAATGGTCTAAAAAAAAAACTGGCCACGCGTTCATTCTGATTAAAATCAAAATTCTTTCCGACACCACGGCCTACAGTCTGGAATGAGGATGCATTTCTAGAGATAAGTCGATTCATTTCTAAACTGACAGCTTAAAAACTAAGGTCGGTATTGGTGGAAGTGTTTCTTCGACAACATTATTCTTAAGTTCTCCCTCCCTCGAATAAATCATTTACACACTCTAGGATCCAGAATCTTCGTAAACACGATTTGGATTCGACTAGTAACACGATCTGGTTGTTTTCCTATTTTCAAACTTCTTCAAAAAAGGGAATTCACCGTACATTCTCAGGTCTGGGGTACAAAATTGCAGCTAGAATTTGGGTTTTTGTGTTTCCGAGGCTCTCCTCCTTCTCCCGCTCACAAGATATAATTAACTTATGCCAATAAAATCTTACTTAAGTGTCTCACAATTTCTTGCCATACAGAACAATGTTGGTCAGCAGAATTACAGGCAATAAAATCTTAACCATTTTATCCATAAACTTTGTTCAAAACATTTCCTCAATAGCATCCCTGCTTCGACGCGCAAATGATGCCAAAAAGTTCCGTTTTTATAAGGAGGAGCTTAGATCGAACGTACAGATAAACCAGGGTTGTGAAAATAAACTTTCTGAAGCAAAGTGATGCTTGCTACGATTCCTGGGCGACTAGTACTTCAGCTGAAGTTATGTACGTTGGGTGCAACAAAAATTGCTGGAAACGAATGAGATGGCGTGAGAGGATGTAAATGAATTAATCGGTAACAGGGGAGATGCCATAGTTGGCATATCACAACTTTTTCTTTGGTTTGGAGGGGTAAGTATTTCATTAAAGAACCTTTTGGGTGACAACTACCAAATACGACTGGTTTGACTTGACTGTGTGGCCTAATTTGGTTTATATAGAATTTTTGTTGGCAACAGGGAAAAAATTGATTTGGAATGGGTTGGTGGGTTCATGGAGATGGGTTTGAAATAAGATTTAAACTACTATTACTAAAATTTATTCATAAAATAAGAAAGTTGCAGAGAATATAGCACTTGTGTCACTCACCTGAGTAAATATTTCGTCTAAAGTGCATATTATCCTGAATTGCTTGATGTTAAACTGAAAGAAATAGAAATAAACAACATTAGTTTCTCGGTTTTATGTCTACATAACAACGTAATATTCAGTGGCCTGTGTGATTGATTCTAGTGACTGACTGCAGTGCCTACTTGAGAGGACTATGACACAACAGGACCTGGACCTAGCTTCTTTTGTTGTGTCCTAAGTGACCTTAATCAATTATTTGGCGGGATGAACCAGGAGGTAAACCAAAAAAGCATTCCCAGTCAGCGCGGTCTATGGTATTCCACTCGTACGCACAAACTAAGGCTAGGTGTTCCTCTGGGTTAGAATCTAAGACTCTTCGGCCCGTTGGATTGATCTCTATTCGGTTCACATGTCTTAACCACCTTGGACTAGATTGATATCGCTGTCTTACAAAGCCCGCCAATGCAAATTGCAACAAAGATTATTCTAAGAATTTTGCATTCAAAACAACAGCTAAGAATATCTTCACCCGTTTTCGTTAATTTTCATGCTTCTGAGGCAAAGAACAGGACTGGAAGGGTCTAATATAGAGTCTCCTTGGTGTTTCTTCACAAGACTTTCCTACTCAAATGTCTATTTAGACAGGGAAGGAACCCAAGAATAGATGTCAACTTTTCTCCATCAATTTTAAGGTCTTTAATGCCTCTATAGATGGCAAGTTATACCGTAAAATATCTTGTCCCGAAGGAGCTAATAAACTCTTTAAACGAACCTTAAAAAGTAGGCAAGGTGGTACAAAATGTATCACCATATCGGTAGACCCTATAAGTGTGCAAATGTCGGTATCTGTTAGTTTTGTTTTCACGTTGTTTACTTCTATAGATAGATAGATATAGATAGATGCAGAATACTCGGTGATGAGCCATAGAACGTTATAGTCCACAAGTTCGAGGAGTCATTCGTCAGTGACATGGGCGCAACGTGAACTTCGGCGCAGATTTTGCCAACTATGCCAATTCAACAAAGACTTAGGCGGTTAGTCATTCGCCTCGAAGAGACCGGAATAACACGTAACAGAAGACTCGTCGGAAGGCCACTTACTGCTCGTAGTGCAGTTGTGGTTGGTACGATACATAGCCACGATCAATGACTTTTTACTGTCGCAAATTGATTAGTTGGGTCTGAAGGACATGTGGTTCCAACAGGGCGATGCAACCGCACACAAAGCTCGTGGCATATTTCGAACATTTACCTATTGCCGAACAAACGCGAAGATCAGGTGACACCTAATGAAACTCTAGAGGCACATAGCTTAGTAGAATAATCGCCATTAAGCTGTAGAAATTGAATATGTCCGGTTGCAAGGTTAAAACATGAAACTCAAAATGCTGTAACTATAGACAATAGGTAACTTTTAGGAGTCCCTCGATCGTTGCACCTTTACTGAAGCTACTTGCATAGTTTCAGGAGGGACATGGTTGAGTCAGCACTTGTTGCGATCATTTGGCTGCTTACAAAATAAGATCCAAAATGTAGGCAACGTTTTCGGTTGATTACTGAGCCTGCTTTGGCCGTTTAACCACAGGTAATGAATAAGTAGATTGCTACGAATTAATGCCTATAAAGTAAACAGTAAAAGAAAGAACAATAAAACGTAAAAGGAAAGGAAGCAAGTAATTTCTTCTTGCAATGCGTGTGAATTAACGAAATGTTTCGCACTGTTAGATGCCTTAATGTGATTAACCTTGTGCAGAATTTTCAATTGATTCAATCGCTGTGTAGTCTGTTAAAAATACAAAATCAAAATAGAGGATGTACTTGCAATCAAGATAAGAATTGTAATTGATTGTACCACAAATGCCATATGGTTCGAGAACCCAGTAAGAATTTCAATTATATCTTGCGACACTGGAATGGGACTGACTTTAAGAAGAACAGAGAAAGTTTTGCCTGTTGTTCCGGCCAACAGAGATTTATTCAGTCTGTCAGCTGAAAGAATCAATGAACTTTTAACAGACGTGGTTTTATTTTCTTTATTTCAAAGAATCATGGTATGGGTTACACAGGAGTGTGCCTTCTAAGACTATTCTTCCTTCAGATAATTTTCTGATGAACTCAACTTTGCATAAGTGCACGACATGTTAAGACATTTTTTTGAAAGTTCTCCTCCGATGCCAGTTGGCCTTTAACCAAACAAAACAGCAGCGATTAGCTATTATCCAAAGATAAACAAAACAAACAAAACCCAAACAAACTATTCCGATATCCATCAGTTGGTGTTTCTGTTAATGTCAAGGCCCTGACCAGTTTACCATTTAAATTGAACAAGAAATACTTTAACATTTCATCGATGAATAGCTCCCGCATCCATGCATAGCATTCTTCTAGTTCACCAGGCCCACCATGGCATGTGCAGTAAAATACTATTCAAAATATTAAAAAAAAAAATTGAAAAGTTGTTCCTTTGATATTTTTTTTTGAATTTATTTACAATTATTTATTTAACAATAATATAAAAAAATATTACATTATCTTTTGTAAAAAAATGAAAAATCGATAGTCGCGCCTGCTTTATATTTTGTTTTTTTTTTTTGTTTAACAATAATAAATTGAACCTATAGTGGGGCAAGTGTTAAGGTTAAAGATGAAGTAGATGCTCGCAACTTCTAATGTTTGGAGGAAGCGCCATCCACTCTACCAGCTATCCGAAGATAACTCCTCATTTTGGCTAATAAGAGGAGAGAGAGAGAACAAGAGAGAACGAAGAGAAGTCATCCTCCAGTCAGTCTGCGTCTCCAGTGTCATGTGATCCATATTAAAGCAGCAGCGTGATCCAAAGGAGTTGGTTACGTATTTTTCATTTATCACATACTAACAGCTAATAACGATTTTCATTAAATAGAGAGATATAGATAGAGGGTACAGTTGTAGAGAGAGATGTAGTGTTTAGAAAATTGATTTCTGTCTTGTCTAAGGCTCTTTGTTGTAAAATCCTGGTGCTGCAGGTTTCATTCTGAGCTTAATGATGATGGAGATCAAGTCCGTGGCTTTCGAGTCCGTAGCCAGAGATACCACTTCCGGAGATTCCGTGACTCTCGTAGTGAACTGGTACAGCAACTGGTACCTTGTATGGGACGTGCCTTTCAATTGGCACTGGAATATGTCTTTCGATGTGCACGGGAACTGGACGTTCAACTGGGATATGGACTGGGAATGGTATCCTCCTCTCTACTGGGACTGGAATGTGCTTCTCAACTGGGTATGGTGCTGGTACTGGAACCTTAACTGGGACTGGCACTGGGCGATCAACATGAACTGGAACTGGGCGATCGTATGGAACATGGACAGCGACTGGCACCTTCTTGATGACAGTGTATGGTACTGGTTTCTCAACTGGGACTGGGTATGGTTTGATTACTTCAACTGGGACTGGACGATCAACAGCAACTTTGTATGGAACATGGACGATTCTTTCAACTGGGTAGGGTTGTGGAACATGAACTGGAACCTTGACTGGGTATGGAACCTTCCTTTCAACTGGGTATGGAGCCGCAACTGGAACCTTGACTGGAACATGGACGGTCTTCTCTACTGGGTAGGGTTGTGGTACCAATACCTTGTATGGAACTGGACGATCGACTGGAACATGAACTGGGTATGGAACCTTCTTCTCAACTGGGTAGGGTTGTGGGATATGGACTGGAACCTTGACGATTTCCCTGACTGGATATGGGACAGTCTTGATAACTGGGTAGGGTTGTGGAACATGAACCTTTACTGGATAAGGCACTTGTCTTTCAACTGGATATGGAATGTGCTTCTCTACTGGATATGGAACAGCAACATTCTTAACAAGGGTAATGGTTTTCACAGTATCATGACCGTATCCTCCAGCATAGCCACCCAATCCTCCACCAGAGGTAAGGATACCACCATGACCACCAAGTTCGATGCCACCTCCTAGTCCTCCATAGCCATATCCGGTTGAGAGAATACCACGCTTCTCCTGTTTCTTTTCGGCGACAGACTCAGCAGCTGCGGGTTCAACAGCAACTGCTTTGGCTTCCTCCTTGACGTCTTCAGCGTTGGTAAAAAGCAAGACGGCGGCCAAAAGCCCAAAGACAAGCTAAGAGTAAAAATGAAATTAAAAGAGATACCGATTAGCGATCATTACACCTGAAGCCGATGCACAAGACAATGGTGCATCACTTTGCGTGAATTAAACTGCAACGATTGCAGACGAACTTAGCAAATGTGTGATAAATTAAAGAAAGTGAACAAATGTGTGTGGTTTTGAATTACAGCGTTGAGATACAATTTCCATTTTCTGAGTCACTTCTGCTTTCATTAAGATTCAGATTCTCTTTCAGGGATGAAAGTGAAAATGTTGTTGGTTTCCTCTTTCTCTTCTGGTAGAAAGGGAGTGTACTGGTTGGATCGGTGCCAAGAATGCGTACATACATACATATATTGTTAACAACTTGATTGAAATATCAACATGTGTAAGGAGAGTTGTGGTTTTGGAATCCTGCCAACTGTCTGTGTGTCACGAAGCTAAAAATATGTGTATTGCTATTTTTTTCTGGATGATTGCCACTTGGGGGTGTGGTGAATTTTTCTTTAGCATTTGGATGTGAACCACGAAATAGTCAGTTTATAGCGACATGTTGATTTCAGTGGATTTATAAGAGAAACCTGATTGATCTACCAGTTCCAAAAGAATTTTATAATTACGATGTTTGCCCCTTTTCATAAATCAGGTTTGGTCTTGTTTTTCATTTATAAATTAGTTGGTGGTTTACACTAGATATTATGCATAAATTTCACAGAAAACAAGTTAACAATGCCATGAAACTAGAAGCTCACTGTTGACACTAATTTCATTACGATCTCTGACATAATTTAATATCGTGAGAATTTTGCATAAAATAGGAGGACAAATTTAAAACGGAAATTTCAATATTCATGAAGTTACCCTTTCATTGGCTTTGTTGGATGACTCGCTCACAGTGCCCGTCGTTAGCGAGCGGTATATGTAATAAATCTTGTCATCTTATGATGCAATACTTTTGGGAATTATTTACTGCAGATATCATATTAACTGTTTTTAATGTCATTTTAAATCGTATTGACCAGTTCTCCTCCCTGCTGATTTGAATGAGTTTTGTTTGTTGGGTATTATCCAACCGGAACTGAACGAAATCTCAAGTGAGATGTGAATAATCAAAATGCATTGTTTGTGTTAATTAAATAACGTTATGAAAGTAAATTGGGTGGACACTGATGTGCGTGGAAACTCTAGCATAAGAAGATTTATGTCTTATAGTATCCAATACGAGTTTTATGCGAAAAAGGATGACGAGAAAGTGATTCTTTGAAATTGAAGTCAATTTACAAGGAATTTCAAGAAAATTCCTCACTAAATACTTCAATCTACTTTGATTCACTGGAATTTCTGCGCATTGCAGAAACTACTAGAGTTCATCTAGGGAACGCAGTCCATATGTGCAGTTCGCACATCAGCTCTTTCATATTTCCAATGCGAATTGAATAAACCCATTTAAAATCACTTAGAGTTAAGCTGAAATAATCCTCTTCTGTGGTAATTGATCACTTATTGTATGCTTTGTCCATTTAAGGATTTATTTGCCACTGGGTCACTTGAAAATCGTCCTTTTTTTTTTAAGGTAATCACCATCACAAATTTTTATTCACTTTCATTGCAAATTATTGTCTTCAGCAGATTTTTAAACACCTACCATCGATTTCATTTTCTTTCGGTTTGGTTTTAACACAAAACGGTTAAAATTAAAAAAAACTAAAGTAAGGGTTGGTTTATCCAACAAACCCAAAACTGATACTGGATAACTTTGCTTCGCATTCACCTGCTTTTATATTAAACTGAAAAACCGACGCGCGCTTTGCTACTCTCTCAGTAACTCCATCCACCGAAAGAAAAAATACCACAAATACAGACAAACCTCAATCATACTAAGCGAACAGAAAAAGAAACAATAAAAATATAAAACACCAAAACCAATCAAACCAAGGGAAAAGACTTAATAATAGTTAGTTGCGCGCCGGTGGAAGAAAAAAAGCTCGCGAAAATGTTGAGTGTAGTATTTGCCTCTTGAGGAGACCACCGTACCATTGCTGCCACTTGTATGTCTCTCTGCTTCAGTGTAGTGTTGTATTTCACTTTCATTGGTGGTCGTCGTCGTCGTCGTCGTCGTCGTCGTCGTTGTCGTTGTCGTTCGGTTACTCGTTGTGGCTACATGTGTAGATAGTGCACGGTGCAGATATCTGTAACAAGAGCAAAAGTTCGCATGCATGTCAAACTATTTGCTAGTTGCTTCACCTTCTGCATCGTCTTACTCCTGGCCACCCGTTCGTATTCATACGGTCGATGGTATTCTTAGGTGAACAGAGGTAGTTGACGATATGATTTATTTTAAATTGAAACCATATTGCAACACATTGCAGCCCCTTGCTCCGATGGTGCTCGTGGTGGCGGTGGTTGATGTGTGTGACCATATATGCATGGTGCTGTAATTACGTTACAAACGCTTCTGGTGTGTCTATTCTTGGTTGCAGGTTATATAATATTTTCTTACGTCGCCACTGATTGAAAGGGAAAGGATTTTGTTGCGGATAAGATTCCGGATACTGTAAATTTTTCCTTTCAGTCTAGATAACTAGATTTGGTTTACTAGAACTAAAGTCTAGGTCAGGGCGAGAATGCTGAAGCAAAAATAATAATAAAAAAAAATAATTAATTTTGTGTTTTTGTTTTTGGGCGTATTCTGTTGCTGTTTTGTTTTTTAAAACTTGTTGCAAATGGGTTTATGTTTTGGTTTAGATGTTGGGTGCATGTTACCCTTGAATGTGAAATGAAGTAAATCTGGTCAGTGCAATAGGTGATCACTACTAAGAGTTGGCCCAATGAACGATTAATATATTTGCAAGTCATTATGAAAGTGAACCGTTTTTGCACACTATTTGCGCATACGAAGTAGGTGGATACGACAGCATTATGTAGGTACATTGTCGATTGTGGCGAGACCATTGATTTGTTGATGTTTTCACTAACTGACCTCAGGCGAGCTTTCATATTCTTTTGAGTGGTTTTGCTAGTGTTATGGTATTAAGTGGCTCGCTAAGTGTGTGTTTCTCGTCACTAATGATCCCGATTTGAATCCAGTGCATAACAGCAATAACCCTTGAGATACTTATTCTAGACAAGTAACTGACACCATGAATTGTCATAAGGTGATTCCCACTGACTGACCTACTTACTGAGATCATAAGAGAATCATTTGTCATGAAGGAGAATTGTTCAAGAAAAATCAGGAGCCCATGAATAGATAAACCTGGAGACCAAAGTGTTAGTTAAATTGAGTTTGCGGACATGCCCAGGCTCTGTTGAAGTACTTAACTGTTAGCGAGTTGAGGATGACCAGTATAGTAAAGAAACTCAAAAAAAAGTTTCAAAAATAGTAGGACTTCAAGAAATTCATGAAGAAACGAAGAGTTCTCTCCCAACCGCAAAATCTAGAAGAACATAGAGAGAAGGTACATACCTCAAGCGGAAAGAGTTCAACAGGAATAGGTCTTCACAATTTTCTTGACTGTTAGTTTAGAAGTTTTACTGTGAATGATGTAACGTTTGTAGCTAGAAACGCATGGTTAGAGTAACTACTACGAAGACGTGGTTTTACAGAGAATTGTAAAATTGAGCTCTGATTTGGAAAATGAATTTTGTGAATGTCTAAGCTTTGCCTCAGTGTAAATGTTTTTACAATGAATTGCAAAAATATACTGCACTCGATGACTCAAATTTGATAACTTGTTTTTATTCAAAACGTATTCCATTCTAAAAAAAATTAAAGAAGCTCATAGACGGGTCGACAACTGGAAGCAGCATGCCCGTGATCGAAACGAGTAGAAGACTTCCGTGTCTTAGGGAAAGACTCTTCACGGTTCGGAAGGTGAGACGTGTCAAGTAAAGACATGATCTTTAAACGCCTGAACACTTGTTTTAATAACTTTAATGACATAAATTAGCCTCTTAAAATCATAAGTATATACTTATATGTGAGTGTTGTCTTATAGTCTTGACAGTTTTCTCAGTTACTTAATTTTTTGCATTCCTATTAGTATTTTGATATTTACAAACACGGACGAAAGCTTGCTTAGTCTAAAAAGGGCTTGCTTATGTCAACGTAGCTATTACTTTCTTAGAGCCGGAATCGTTTGTAGTCGAGTGGGCTTCTTTAAATCAAATTGTGGCTTGAGCCAAATTCTTAACTAGCTAGGCCTGTTGGTAAAGACAGGGAACATAACTGGTTGGAAAGAGACCAATTTTTATCGTAAAAGGCGGTAGACATGAGCACCTAGAAAGGACACAGTGAAACGTAGAATTCGGCAAAAAATTGTCTGAACTATTCCAATCATGTTCTGGATTTCGCCAAAGAGATGAGCTGTCGTGTGATTTCTTCAATCTTGTGCTGGAACGGATAGTGCACAGGGGAGGTGTTAACATGGAAGGTGCTATCTCCAACAAATCTTTCCAGCAGCATAGATACGCAGACGACAGTGACATCACCGATCACTCCCAGAGTGACTTCATAAAGGCTCTTACATTAACAGAAGAATATGCAGATGGAATTTGAAGACGACAAAACCAAATAGGTACATATGTACATACATGTTCTTAAGAACAAAAGAAGTATCTGTCTACTGCCTAGGACAAAATGTCACAAATGGCAGCAATAACTTCCAAGTGGCTAAGCAGTTAAGCTACCACAAAGTCATTATCAATTTCACGAATGACTTTAGTACACTTACAGTGGTGAAGATTTACCCTGCGAATCTGGTGATATGGCGAAACAAATGAAAGATGAAATAAAAACATGCTTTAGCATGGCGCAACAGGTCGATAGGGACCCAGAGCCCAGCTTTTCACAACCATTCGTGTTCTGCGTAGTATATTCTTTAAGCGAAGGGAAATTCTTATTATATAAGAAGCTTATGAGCTTTCGGATGTTTGTTAGACGTTCCCGAGAGGTGGAGCCGCGAAAAAACGTTTAGATGTTCTGCCTGGGATTCGAACCTCGAACCCCTTGCTTTATAGTCCAATGCACTAACCACACGGTACCCACCATGCTGAAGGGTAAGTCCGGTTAATATTGAGGACTTTACTGAGAAAAATCCGTCACGTAATTTTAGCTCCTCTATGAGAGACGTAGATTCGAGACGACAATGAAGACCGATCCTCTGTTTTGAGGATCAAACTGTCGCGGATGATGGACCGCATTGTTAAGTAAGTTGAATGGGATGAACATCAAGTACAAACGCTTGCTAAGGTGTAGTGCAAAATGGATTGCGGACTTAGAAAAAGGATGACACAATCACTACAGAAAGACTTAAAAACACGAAAATGACAACCCAGAGACATAAGTCCCATCTTTTTCTTTTTGGATTTACGTCCCATTTAAGCGGGACATAAGATCTAAATTTAATTAGAGACTTATGTATCACCCTATCGAGACATATGTTCAAATTGTTCTTGCCGATAATAGGACATAAGTCCAACGTTTTTGTAGAACTCATATTTATTTAAAACAAAAGTTGGTTCAATTCCAGATTAGGGAAGGTGGCTCGCTTTGCTCGACCTCCTCCGCAGATCTTAGCCGGTCACGAGACTTCGGCAATCCTCTTAGGGTATGTCAACAACTGTCAGGCAGGTGACTATAAGCAAGAGTGAAGTATTTCAAGGTTGCGGAGGGTAGTCCGCTTCACTCGCTAACATGACTTCATTATGTTCACTCCCGATGGAGTGGGACAGAAAAAATGTTTGGCGCAAGGACAAAGTGCCGACAATAGCGTATAGGTCGAAAATAAATCTCGAAAGACAAAAAAATATATGTACATACAGGAGATTAGGTTGATTATATCCTAGACTCAAAAGACTGTTCAGGCTCTAGTATCAGCCAGTGACAAGGCTCTTCATGTAGTACATATTTCTTATTTACCAACAAAATTTTTTATGTTTTATTTAAAGATTTTTTGGTATGGTTTTTCCACAACTCTACACACTAACATATAAATTAACATTTACTTTGTACCATTTTCGAAATATTGAAAAGCAATAAAATAGTATCCTGGAGGCTTTTATGTTTCAACCTTGAGTTCGTTTAATCTCTGATCTGAAACGAAAACGAATTCCAGAAGCAAATTACGTAAATAAAACAAAACAGCGATCCAATCGCCAGCCTACCACATGCCTCTACCGATTTCCATCTCTATACAATTTTATTAATCAATTAACGTTGATGAATGTAATCAGTCTTGAGACTGCAACAAAAGCTGTAATCTAACAGCTTATCCACTTCCTCTTCTCCAATGATTGATGTTTCGATGTGCTGTTCACAATAATGTCAATACAATGTAACCAATTAAATTTGTCTGGTGGCAAATTATTTGAAAAGTCTTGACATTGTGACGCCATACTTGAAGTTTAATCGATAAATCAAAATTACACACACACCCGATCAGTGGCAGTGGTCTTCTCTTGTCTTAACACTCAACAAAAGAAGTCGGAAGCATAATTACTATTCAATTAAACAAAAATATATTAATTTTTATTCAATAAAACAAGAGATACCACCTCCAAAGTTAATTTTATTTAGAAAGGGATATTTCGGTGTTAGGTGTTAGGTCAACACCCCGCCAAAGCATCTTGGCTAACCTTGAATCATAAAAATACCAAAATGATCCTCGTAGCACTCAGAAATTGTTGGTAATATCAACCAGGCAATAAATAAACATCATCATCAATAAATTAATTACCTTTTAAGATTTCCGCTTTCGATGGATGTGCTAGCCCAGTTAAGCCAAGATCCTATTCTGCCTCGGCATTATCTCCATCGAGAATGAAAGTGAATTAACATCTTTCAAACATGGTGCTGCGGGGTTTTACCCACAAACAAAATATCTAACGTTTGCCTATAAAAAGATTATTATGTCTGGTTTGTTGTTCGTAAAACTAGACTATGGTATTTGAATATTGTCTATTTTGTAGAATGACGAACTCTAGCATTTGCGTGAAAAACACTAAACTTGTGTGCTGTCTTGAGATGGGATTTAATTTGCCATAAAAGTCAATCAATCGAATTTGGGAATTTATTCGAGAATGGGGATGTAATTTACCCTATCGTATTCGAATCTGATGCTGTGGGAAGCCCCGTATCTTGATTTATCCTGCAGGTGCACTAGTGGGTTGTGTCCTCCTTTCACTGTGAGATGTTTGACAGGGTGGATAAGTTAATGGGAAAAGTGATTGTTCCATCTATCCGCATGGGATTCTGAGTTACCAAGGAACACTGGATAAGCCTGCATCAAATCGTAAAGAGTGTATAACATAATAAGGATTTGCAACGACTGAAACATAAGGGACGCATGAAGAGTCACGAACTTATAGTAATGACTTGTCAAAGACGAATAAAATATCTACGAGATAGTGGAAGACCTCAGCAACTGGCTACCTTAGGAGAGTTTAAATATAATTGTAATGGGCTTAGATAGAGAATATCAACACTATATGGGTCGCAATTCCTAATATCAGACAAAGCAAGATACCTAGGGTCCACAGCGATCGAACTGGAAATTGAGCTGGAAAGTCAGTATACTTGAACACTTTTTACGCATTCTCCAGAAATTTTGAAACATCCACCTTCCACTGTGTGTACACCACCATCGTTGAACCCATTTAGTCCGTTCGTCTACTATCGCAAAAGCCGCAAAACTGAACACAGTCGCTAGGATGCAACGTCTAGCATGCCTAGGTATGACCAGTACTATTAGGACAACACTTACAGGTGCTTCCTCTTTGATCTGCTTACAAAAGAAGAAGCCGTAAAAAGTGCCCTAGGTTTCCGACAAACCTGGAGATGAACCAAAGCGGACACAACACTATCATCAAATGGTCAGACGCTTATGAGCCTTCAACCTTGATTCCAAATTTCCCTCTAGAGAGACCTAGATGGATGGTGTCACGGAGGTACTGGGCCCGAAATTGTGTCGGAGGAACCGTCAATCGCTAGGACCATTAAACTTTCCCACCACGTTAAAGCATTCCATGTAATTACCAAGGTCTCACAGGATTTATCCACTGTGAATAGCAACAAAAATATAGACATCTACATAGGTGGTCAAGCAGTCAACAGAACCACGTCGTATCACAACCAAATTTTAGAAATGTAAAGACGAACTGAAATCCCACAGCTCGAAGAATAGTATAACACTTTGACGGATAAGCTCCTTGGAAAGGCTTAGAACCTAAATATCTAAAACTAAACTACTAGGTCCAACGCCTATATCTTTTCGCTATCTTAAATCACCTCAGGCTTCTACAACATGATCCATGTAAGGTGCAATACACCCACCTTATGCCGCGATCCAATACCAAAATTTCCTGGATAAAATACGATATGGACTAAGGATCTTCTGTCGTTAAATAAACCACAAGTGACTCTCTGTATAGGGATCGTCACAAGTCACAATTCAATGGCGCTCCAACCCCCAAAGAGTCCCACAGAACTATTCGAAACTTGCAGTGAAAAACAGGTATAGGAAGGCACAATGCATTTTCTCTACTATTGCTCAAGTCTCAACAGAATCATGTACACAACTTGACATGAAAAGTATCTTTCAATGACCTTAGGGGAGTAGGACACAGACATCTTCATTATTTTCAATGTGGCTATTGAAGTGATCTGAGGACTGATTTTTTGATGTATATGCCATAATGCAGTGTCAAAAACTGTGTGGAAAAACTATTTCAGATATACATATTATTCTGCTCTGAAGAAATTAGTCAATCGAACGATCAAAACACGTCGACATCAGGGTCTGAACATAGCAACGACAAAGGAGTACCGATGTGTTTAATTAACTTAAATGTAGAAAACATGATGTTAATTATGGATGTGTATCTACACCAGCGAATATGCATACGGTGAAGGTGTTTTGATACTTGTTTCGCAATTTTGCTGTTTTGAAAATCATGCTGAAAAGCGTGATAGAGGCTCAAAACTTTAGAATCCACATGTCAATCATACTGTACAAAATTCTGGTCAGGTTGTACTGATTCGTTATTAGTGTGACGCTGTGAACTCTATTTTCACATATGCCATTGGCATTGGAAGTCGTAGTTCTACATTAACTAGAATATAGAAGACAGCATCTACTAGATAGTTTGGGAGGGGCTATGGGTTAATCTTCTTTTTAGTTTCTACAAGTTCTATACTACTAGCTGCCTGGAAAAAATTGTCAAATCAATGATTTGAATTTTCTCTTAGTCAAAAAAAAAAAAAACAAAAATGTCAAAAAGAGATTGTCACGGACTTATTCACGGTTAGTGCGTTGGGCTACGAAGGAAGAGGTTCAAGGTTCGAAACCAGCCAAAAATACATAAAAGTTTTTTTACGGCCCCACGTCTCGCGAGAGTTTGACAAACATCTCAGAGTTCAAATGTCATGAGAGAGCTTTTCAAATAACAAATTGCCCTTCGGACACGGCAACACACAATAAGACACGAGTGGTTGTGAGAAGTTAGGCCCTAGATCCTATAGGCATAATGCACCGAAAAACTTGTACTTGTATTTTGGATGAAGATAACCCCTGCCTTCTATTCGGCTAAATCGAAACCCTTAAATATCAGATATAATTCTGATAGTGCTGTACTTCACTACCAGCCTTATGATCTTTGGCTCCGATAAATGTGTAATAAACCGAACATTATGTCCTTTTATAAGGAACTTCGACGAATCATTACACACAGTTACTAACCTATTTCAGAAGAGTTTTGGAAAAAATCTCAGCGAACCTCTAAACTTATACCCTAAATGCGTAAACAAATTCAAGCAATAAGTGAAAGTACCATGAAGGAAGGTAGTCAATTTTATCTGACGTAAACTCTAACTGGTCCACTCTAGAGTAGTCCACCAAAAAAATTGAAATTTGCATCTGCTTCTTTTTCATTCCATTTCGCAATTCCTAAAACAAGTAATTTACAGCCGTCAAAACAAGTTGACACAGTTACGTTTCGCGGAAATACAGGCTCTGCGCTACAAAACACAGACTAGGTGCTTGTTTTGAATCTCACGCAAACAGGAAACCTATTACGTGTCCTATATTTTTGCAACATGAGCACTGTCCATCCCATATTACCAGTCCATCTTCAACCTAACATATTTTGACAGCGGCACCATTAATAAATGTTAACACTCTTCCAAATTTGACGAAAACAAAACCAAATAATAAACGCTCTGTTAATTTTATCTTCGCAGTTATCTCACATTTCACTATTTCCTCATTTGCCATTTAATACCTAGGTATCTATGTATCTTTCCCAATTTTCTCTCATGCTACTCCCTCCTTAAATTACACTCCCAACTGAAATACTGAAATAACCACCCAAAACCGAAGAATAGATTACATTTCTTCCACACACTGTTGTAGACTTAGAGCTTGCCAACCACAATTTGCATTGGTAAATGTATCTGCGAATCGGGCTCTAGTTATTTACTATACATTCGCACACATAATCTAGGAAGCAAAATGTGTAAGGGAAGTTCGAAAAAATGCACTAGATGAGCAACTTTCACGAACCATAGTGGTGTCTATGAACTGGGAAACCGCCTCGAGACTAGCGTCATAAATCCGCCCTTTTGTTTACAGCCGCCACAGGCGGATAAAGTAGCTGCAACTTCAAGTCAGGATAAATAATTTCTTAGTAATTGCCAATCGATGGAGGATTGTGGTAACGCACACGTGCGTCTCGTGTATGGACGAGACTGCGGCAACTTTTTCGACTGGCCAACTTGGCAATGAAAGGGAAAGGATTTTCGTGTATACTTTTCTCCACCTCAACGTAATAACAGCGCACTCAGATGCGATTGAGGGAAAAAGCCGAAAACTACAGAGTGCGCGCACCCATTAATTTCATCTCACATACATTGGCTGCGCGCCGCCGCAACAACCGCCACAACGACCTTTCGATAATAAAGCCAAGTTAACTGTGGAGACAGCAAGAAAGAGTTTATTACATCATAAGCGGCCGATGATGGGTGAGACTGTGCGAGAAGAGGGAATTCGCTTCGTTGATGTGTTATTGACCAGATTGTGGCCGGGTGACTGGACGAGTTGGGAATAACGGTTAAGATCATTTACTGGAGCGTCTACACTTTTATGTCTGAAATTGAATTTATTGCTTTTGACGTAAAATGTATCTTTCGATTCTTCCAGTTGGTTACAGAATCCATGCCTGGAGCACGGCAAGAGTATACACGGCAAGAGTATACAGCATGCGAAATGATGTGAATGTTGGGTAATGCATGTCGACGGGTTTGTGATCTTTGTAAAGGACTAGACCCAATTTATTGCGGTAATTGATTTATTGATGTACAGGTGCTATATCACTTTTATGACTGGCTTGTCTGAAACCGAAGAACTGGTAGAAAAAATTAGGCAATCGGACATTTATTTAGATGTATATGTGGATCTATTAAAGTTTTGGCTACTTTCTTGCAAAACATCACCATATTTCTCATGCATGTGACGCAATCAAAGAAGATTGTAGCAAGAGGTTAAATGATACGGAACACTCAGATATGTGTGATAGACGTGAGTTGAATCAAAGATCTAATCAGAACTCAAGTTAAAACTGATCTCTCTGTCACGAAACCCACTCCTACATTTTGAATGCCAAACCTGGACTTACCTTGTCACACCTATGAGTGTACAATTAGAACTTATTCTAACTCGATTGGACACAAAGAAGAGTGAGTTAGCGTCTAGCTCAAATTTCAAAATGATCCATGGTACTCAAGGGTTGTACAAAAAGTAGATAGTTAAGTTTGTCCATACTGGAGAACAAAGGTAGAATTTTAGCTATAGAGGCTAGACTCCAGTGCCTAGCTTCTCCCAACACTTCGTGTAGTCCTATGCAATAAGCCCAAGAAAAGGCAGAAACCAATTGTAGCACAAAATAGTGACGAACATTTCAGGAAGGAACCTTGACCAGTCACTTAATTTGTGACTTCTTACGGATGACACATATGAAGAAATAAAACTGAAAATAACTTCCAGCCAATGGCATTGGACGTCATTATGGAAAACGCTATCTATTGATATTGGGATGGTATTTGGTGGATGAGGTCCAAAGATGCTTTTTCGAGCCTAGTGGTTTTCTGGAGAAAATACCAGAACAAGACAAAAATTTAAACTAATGACATTTCGACTAAAACAGTGGCCTCAGGCATGGCCTATTGGATAAACCATAGTTCGGGAGATTAACTACCATTTTATACAGTGCAGTTCCTACATTGCACTATATTCCCGGACAAAGTACTCCAATTTCCAATTTTCAAAAGAATTCCACTTACGGATTCGAGAAAAACCAGAAAAACGCAGAACAGCAAATAGCAAATACGTGGTAACACTATACGTAATAAAATGTTTTAAGCAGTTCCTTGATGTAAATGGAAGAAGAAGGCAGGTTCAGTCAGTAATGTAGGCTATCAAGGCTCTAAAGTTATGTCTCTATGAAGGAAGGTGTTCTTTTGAGAGAATTGACTTTATACAAACAGTTGTGAAGAAATAGTTAGGTATACGTCCTATGTTTGCAAAATAAATGGGTTCAAAACTCCTATCTCGGAAGACGAAATGTATGCTCTACAAAACTTTGATCCTGCCAGTTCTGCTATATAGAGTCGAGTGCTGGACGATAAGCAGGAAAGCAGAGCACATGTTGGGCACTTTCGAGAGAAATATTCTTCGTCGAGTTTTCGGTCCCATATGCGAGGAGGGCGAATGGAGGACAAGATATAACCGCGAACTCTATGAGCTGTACCAAGATGTGGATGTAGTCCTAAAAGCCAAAATACGTCGACATGGACAATAATGCTCCAGTAAAGAGGATATGCGACTTACAGCCCCCAGGTTCGAGACGACAAGGAAGACCGAACCTCCGTTTTAAAGACCAAGCTATAGCGGATGCCAGAGCGCTTGGTTTGGACAACTGGAAGCAGCGTGCCCGGGATCGAAGGGAATGAAAGGCTACCGTGTCTCAGGCAGGGACTCTTTATGGGTCGGGAGCCCGTTAAAGAAAAAAGAAAAAAGATACGTCCTATGTTAGTACTCTCATTAGGACTAAGAAAACTACAACTGTCAACTTACTTTCTAAATTGACTTTTAACAGGGAGACTCAGCATATACCTACAAACCAGTTGGTACCGAAATCAACCACAAACAGGAGCTGAAATATCAGGCAATTAGTCTGACATCTGTCATCTTTTTCTAAATATCCATGTGAAATCCGGAATAATAAACTCATTTCATTCTACGTTTGACTTCCTTGATAAATAAACCCCGTGAACCACATTTCTGTTCATCAGCAAACTTGGTCAGGCATACCTTAAACTCAGCCAACAAGTCTTAACATAGTTCAACGTCCCAACCCAAAACAGTCCTTACTCACGTAAAAAACGAAATTGAATCTCTAACTGACTACTTTAAACGCCACCCAAACATACCATTTAAGATACATTCATACAGGTTTTACTTGTTTCTATCTTTAGACTAATCCCCATCAAACATGAGATGCAATTTGTAATCGTCGTCATCGTCAGTAATGAATAAATTTCATTCCGTCCAAATCCGATTTTGGTAATCTTGCTCTAGAAAATGGAGCAGTGAATGTTGCAGTGATTAATGAGCAAATATTGTATCAAGGTATTCGCGGCCAATAAAAGGCAATTACAAGCTTTAAATCGTATCTTGAAGATAAACTCAAGTACAATGTTATCATAAAACGTAATAGATACTCATTTATGATATTTTTTTCATTATTTCTGTACAATGTCCAAAATATCAGTAATAGCGATTGAAAGATATTTTTTTTTCTGCGTCAACGTGTATCTCCAATGACCCTGGAAGCACACGAAATACAATTAAAATGCACTGCAACACGAATTATTTGTTCATAAATTTATTTATGTTTTTTTTCTTCTCATTCGTCGTGCACCAAGTGTTCTTAAGTGGAACACATTTTTTTTTTCCTTAAACAATGCACCAAACAAATTATTTTGTTGCTAAAGCACACGGAAAGACGTGTCCAGTATTCAAAGATTTATCTCCTGGAAGCTGAGGGAAAAATGTGATTTCGAGGAAAATCATGACCAACAATAAAAAAAAGAGAAGAAAAAAAAATTCCGGAGCTGAAATAGACTCCAAGTCAACGACAGTAGACAACAAATAAGAAAACCTTTTATAGACAATGAGCAATTATCTGTGTCTACCTTGACAGACCGATTACAGTAGGTAGTCCAGATATCTTAAACACGGAACACCAACTCAACAGACAGTATACCATAAGCAGAATATATTATGTACTACCACAATCGGTCGATTGTGCAAGCCGTCTAAAATCACACTGTGACACATAAATCAGCTGTGAAAGGGGGACCGACAACAAAATAAAATAAAGACAAATTAAAAGATACTTTACCAAACATGCAATTGCTTAAAAAAGAGATACACATGTAACCCAATGCAGTAATTACCAAAAACAAAACACTTTTTTTCCTTTATTTGTGACGTTGGACCGTGTTTGCAGTAATTTTTTAGGTTTCTGGTCTCGGTACTTAAACAAAACAAAAGAGTTGAGCTGCAAACTTGATTTGCATGCGTGTGTAAACTTTGAGTGTTTTTTTTTTTATTTATTTTTGTTTTGATTATCTACTTATGTTTAGAGCGGCTTTCTTTGGGTGCCACTTTGCAAATAGACTTGTACGTTTGTAACACATAGAAATTGTCATTCGGCACTAAGTGGTAATTGTCTTGAGATCAAGAGAAAGGGAGTGTCATGGAGTGCCAAGTATTCCTCAAAATTCGTTATTCATATTCGTTTTGATAAAGAGGATTAAATGGTCTAATCAAAAGTGAATTACATAAGCTCTTTAAACTTAGTGGTCACACTTTAACGATAATATACTCACATGTATTGTAAAATGCAAAAAAAAAAAAAACTACAATGGATGAATTGAATATTCAGTGAAGATTTGCATCGCAATGATTCGTCATCTCTGTTGGTGCTTCGGGCGGTAGTTAACCTTTTGCATGATATAATATAAATTGGATTGAATATTTATAATGCGAGCCGATATGGCGAATGTTAACCAGGTTGACGTCTTCAAAGTAAACAACTAAATGTGATTTGATTGAATAGTCACTGAGGTGGGTTACCAATGGAGTCAAAGGAGAGATTAGTAGGTGACCAATTATAAAACCCTTGATCCATAGAAAAAGGAAGTCAGGATATTGTATAGTATACTGAAATGAGAAGATTTGTTCATAGAGTCAAATTTGTGATTCAAAGAGAGCACTAAAGTCATTTCATGATGAAAACAAAAACTGAAGATTGAGGGTTGCAAATCTGGAAAAACACAGCCAAAAACTCTTTGACCTCTCATAACTGTTTCACAAAAGTGCTTACCATACCTCTTGCTATCCCCATGACGCAATACCAGGTTTAGACTGTCGTATAACACCGAAATCAAATTAAATCTCCCAGCTGCGTAATCAATTTCCTAATTATTTCAATTTATTAATGGCAGGCACACCAATCTCTATTTCCCACTCACAACCAGGTTTTATTTTTGACTCATATCTTGCACCAGAGCAGATTTTACCACCATTCAAACAAGTTTTTGGTATCCTCTCTTCACCACCTGGCCATTAATTGCCATCTTCCTCGAATATGTTTTGTCCATTTCTGCACAGAGTATGCACAAGAAGCAGGAAAAAGTCAACTACACAGCAGGGTAACCTACATTCCAAAATTATACTACCAACCAATTCACTTCGTTTGATTAGATTGCCATATGGCAAAGACCAACATCATCGCAAAGTAGCTACCTACCACCACTGGTAATCTTTAATGTATCTTCGCCCTGAATGGTCATTTCGTGTGTGCATTTCTTCACTTGTACCAACGACGACGTGCAGACTTGTCGTGTTGATATCTCGAGCGTAGCCTGGTAAGGAAAGTGGTAACAGGAGATTTTTTTTGTTGTTGTTTCGTTTATAGGAATCTTCGATTGTTAGTAGTATAACCGTGGTAATTCCGTTTGATGAAATAGTTTAACAACGACCTTGGGAGTTTATTTCCAATGTTGCGGTATCTGTCTTCTTTTTTTTTTCTTGGTTTGGTCTTCCAAGTTTGTTTTGGTATTGTGCTCCGTTTTGCGGGAGCTTTTTAATTAAATTTTTCGGTTTCTTGTTGAAGAAAGAATTGGAGCTCATTAGACGCTGTGTGAGTTTCTTCTATAAATAGGCAGTTGAATGGGCAATAGGTTTGTAATTGAAATTACACCATGAAATGGAGGTGTTGAACTATTGCAGAGCAATTAATGAGAGTTGAAGTGGTGCGATGGTCTGTTAACGATTGCAAAAGCACGTTCTGAAGTATTGATTTTTATTCAATAAGATTTCCACATGGGTAGTCCCATCAAGGAAAGAGAAAACGATGAAAATGCGTTGGTGTTATGTTTGCATATCCACTCGATGTGATCTAGTCATATTAGAAATTGGAACACCAACAGATACAAGTATTGTCTTTTCGTGAAATAAGGGAGAAAGTATTTTATGAGGTGAGGTGAAAGGGGTTCTCTTAAGAGAGGATCAGTTGATATGAAGATGAAGGGCAGGCAAATCTCATTAAATATCTATGAAAGCCCTTCCTAAAGAAGTTTACAGACTGATTAATAGACTTAATTCAGTTGAAGCAAATAGAATGGAAAAAATATTTTTCAAGTACATTGTATCCGATTTCATTGCCCTAGGTTGGTTGACTAAGTTTGGTCGTAAAGTTGGTTAAGCACCAAGAGGTTAAACAAAATGCATACCCACGGTTGTTCTCGATAAAAATACGAATTTCCACGGTTGAAAGCATAAAAAACCAATAAAACTTGATAATCAAAAAACCCTTAATCTACATCTGACTGCGTTCATGCAGGTAAACACTGCATGTGTGTTAATTTTGCTTGTATCCCCCCCTCCACCCCTTCTGGTTTTGCAAGACTATGTCAATTGAGTTTTTCTTTGGTTAACTGAATCGAGTTCCTCATTGTTACGCATTGTGATCCGTTTAATTGAATTATGTGCCAATATCTACAGTCGATCGCTTACACAAACTGATGTTGGTTTTTATTTCTCATTAAACCATAAACAACCATTTTAAAATAATTAAGTAATTAAATTGGAATGTTTTTCTTCATTCCAAGTGAATAGTAATTATAGAAGAAAAAAAAAAAAAGAAAAGACCTTATATTTCCTTCGACAATTATGTATGTCTATACGTAAAAGTGGGTTAGTGTAACATTTGCAATAGAAGAGTGGTTTTCCCAAAGTCTGTGAGGAATTTAATTGAAATAGACTTCGTGACTTAAGGTCATCATTCCGTGCATGGCAGTATATTTAAGCAATAAAACTTCACAATATGACATTGATGGTATCTCTTTTGGGCAGGTGATAATTGATCCTTTCACCAAATACCACAAATACCTAGTCTAGCTGTGTATGTCTACGAGTATTCCAAATCACAATGGGCATTTATATGGCGTGTTAAGGTTCACCTTGTGCCTTTGTTGTTAACCCTAGAGTTTTTCTTTTGAGCCAATTTACCAACATCTGACCGAGACAAGAGATGTGATGAAATTTTCCAGGATTTTATATCAACCGCAGTGGTAGTAGCCCATGAACCATTGAGTTCAACATTGGTTTTCTTGAGGTTGTGCAACGAAAAGATACGAATACATAAAGATAGCGAAATTCATTCATTTATTCCCATGGCAGATGCCTGAGAGACAACTTAAAGATTCCTAGGCATTGCAGACATTTTTCGCGCTCGTTTTAGTGTATCTTTCGGCTGCAGGCAAGAAACTAAAAAAAAAATGCCACTAATGGGCCACTTGCAGCGCTGTTTGTGTGTTACGATGGAATTTGGATGAAGTTGGAGGTAAAGCTATTTTCTTCGGTCTTTAGTCGTGGACGGTCACCTCCGCCGAGCGAGAAGCTTGTGCATAATCACGTTTATTTATTTATTTTTGTTGTTTTCGGTGGTGCACGTTTCGGAATAACTGATTGAAGTGATGCAGGTCACATAAAAACATTGTATTTCATGTGCAATTTTTAATTCTAATGCTGGAGAAGGGGTTTAGTTATTCTGACAATTTTCATCTGTATCAATTGAATTGTGCATTAGTTTTCAAGTGTACAGATGTTATTAATGACAATCAAGTAAGAATTGTAGTCTGAAAAAGGTATTGAAGACTGCAATACACTAAAGAGAATGCGTATAATCAAATAAATCATTCATGGCACATTATAGTTCTAGAAACATACATGGCCGGCAGAATGGAAGTACATTCTCAAGATATGACTAGTCTTAATGTCCAAATTGGCATTCTTACCACTAGAAGTTTGTCGTCGATTGTGGCTAATGGTAGCATCATAGATTCTCCTTGAATGTTTATAAATACTTAGAAGCGCATTTCTTCATTTACTGATAGATGCGGATTGAAAGTGTGTAAAACTTTGGAAGGCTGCTGTTGAAGTTGTTAACCTTGGTATACTACATCTGTATACATATTTACCTCTTTTATAGTAAAAATGATTGATTAGAAACAATTAGATGCCTTAGAGATTGTTTTTGAACCTAAATTAACATGGTATGCTTTTTGCAGGTTTAGCTGGGTAAATTGAGTTCAACTTACCAACCGATTATCAAAAATAGAAAAAGGTCAAATGGGTGCTACCAAGGTTCAATGTTTATCATACAAACATTTGCCAACAAGTTCAAGCCACATAATTTCGTTCACCTGATAGACCTTCATTTGAACTAGCAATAGTCGATTGAATGCCGACGAAATGGGTGTATGTTTTACATTTGTAGTACACGAATGGAAAATTTTATTGCAGAATGAATACCTTTGAATTCCCCTCAACGAATCAATCTTTATTTTATGAGAAAAACCGTCAAACTTGATTTCGTAATAAAATCAGCATAATAAATAAAACAGTAAGCGACTACAATAGTAGGTATATAAAAATCAATCTGTAAATGGTAATAATCATAAAATTAGTCTCATCTCCTTGGTCATTAAGCATTTTAAATCCACCTAATAAATCGTCTAGACTAGTCGGCATGATAATCAGCTTAACAAAACGAATTGGCTTAAAGGTTGCGGTCCAATGGTCTCACTTTTATTTATAAGTACCTTGTAATTTGCCTCTAATTCAGTTGACCGAAACCGCATAACTAAAGTGCCTGTTCAATCACTGAAGTTTAAGACAGCACTTAACAAACTATTCGCCAATTTAAAACCCAAAAACAATTACAGAAATGAACACAGAAGAGCGAGAGTGATGATTAATCTTTAGAGTTTCGTAATAACAAATATAGCACATACCAAAATATCAACACAACGGGAGAAACAGTTGGATGATGAGATGATATTTGACATAATGATGCCAACGATTTGTGTTTTAAAAATATTTCATATGCTTGATGGCATTACTTGCATGTTAAATAGGCGTTAAAGGCGTTAAATGCTAGATTTTCGTGTAAGTAATGTTAATGTGTGGCCGAACAATGTTATTTTGAATACAAATGTCTTTTTGTACGTAGGCCAACGTGTGATGCATTTTGTGGTAAAAATATGTACGTAGTACTATATCTTTCCATTAAAGAGATCAGCGCAATGCGATATGCGTACATTGGAAAGGATGTTGGATAGGTAATTGTGGCTTTATTGTTTTGTCAGCATACTCTGCCTTTAATTGCGAAATAAATTGCTTGGTGGCAACTTTTGGGACAAAGAGTAGGAAATCTATTGCTCAATAGACATTTAGTATTTCATTGTCAGACGGGGAGTGTAGTATCTGTAATGGGTTTTGTATCAAGTAAGCTCATGCCCAGTTCGACACGTCAACTCTTTTGTATTTAGAAAATAAGAAGGGTTGTTCGCTTTAATAATCAGTTTCCTGTCATCGTATCGTTGTGTTATAGTGAAGTTTGGTATGGGATGGAAGAAAATTCATCTATTAAAGATCCACAACTACCATTGGGTAGACAACATCAAAGGTTTACATGAAGTGATTGGAGAAATTCGACTGGTGACCACTATCTCTGTGCAGTTGATATTACTGTTTAAAGAGGCACAAAGCATATGGTTCATCACAAGCAGTTTGACGGGTTAGAATACTTAGCCCCGGAAAAAGATTTGTAAATTATAATGAAAACATACAAAAACAGGTGCATAATCTTTCGGGGTACAAGTTAACAATGCATGTAATTGTAGAGACCGAAATAAATCTATAACAGGTCATCTATAGAGTGTGTTGTAATCAAATGGTGAAAGATTTACAAAGCTCAGTTGCTCGCAGTAGGTTGCGACCATTGATTACAGTCGGCCGATAAAGCCAATTCATTTTCTTCTTACATTGTGTTATGGATATCTTATATAATTTGAACGATCCATTCAGATCCTTATCTCACAGTTGGGGTTACCAAATGAATTTCATATATCGCAGCGCAAAAATCGTATACATATTTGCTTCAGTTGCTCCGAATCACATACAATTATCACAGTCCAGAAAAAACGATGAAATTAACGCTAACCAATTTCGATATGGATAATTAAAAAACAAAAAAAATATATGTGTAACAAACTAAAAAGTAATGGCTCGCGTTGCAAAATCCAATAAGCCACATACTTCCATGTTGCCATTCCTCAACTAGCTATGACCACTTGGACTCTTCACCGTCATCGTTATTCAGGCTTTTGGAAGCGATCATAAGATATACCATTCTCCAATCACGTAACAAGAGCAGGCAAAACACTCAATCGACGATAGAGGTAATAATATGGCGTTTGTTTTATTTTTTTGTTTATTTATATTAATTTTAGTGTCTCGTGCTTATATTGGACCGTGTGGAGTCTACTGATTCTTACTGTGCACACGAGCGCGGATTAAGTAATAATCATTTGCTGCATTTAGAGTTGAATAGCGCACAGAGCCACCATGGACAGACCGTGGACACATGTGAACGCGATATGCATAAGGTGAAAGAAATGGGATCGGTATACTTTTCTTCTACGGATTAGACGTGCGTTTATGGTCCACGGTGCAATGATGCATTGCGGCAACCAGTCATTGTTCAAAAAAAGTGAAAGACAACGTGCAGGAGAGAGATTGTTATTTGGTCTACTAAATCGCGTAAAGGAGTTGGTGGAGCACCGATGACATAAGAGTGTTTAAATTTACCTGGCCAATCGTGCCTTGTCTGGTCGTATTATGGAAATTAAGGCAATCCAGTCACCTGTTGTCTTACATAATGGAGTAATGAATTTATGGACCCTCTAGTCACAATACTTGTAACAACAAAGTGCACATGCAAGGATGATGTTAGTACCCGACAACCATATTTTTTTACGATTTTCAAAATGTTTAGAAGGGACATACACAACATTTTGCGACAAAGACTTCGAGGGGGAAACTGACACCTTTTGAAACCTAAGATAGTTGCTTAGTTGTTCAAAGTACACACGCTATTGGATTGTATCCTCTTAAAAGAAACAATTAACGGATACAATGGGTAAACCACACTCACTCTTTTTTGAACCACAAGATTGCTCAAGTAGTTGCAAGAAGCCTTGAAATACATTTCAAAAATAACAACCTACTTATCCCTCATACTCAAGAAAGTCGACAATAATTCATTCCTTGCTTTAAAAGAAGAAAATGCGTGGGCATCAATAAGTCATATTTAACACCTTTACCTTACAGCAATTTGCAAAAGTGTCTCATTCGCCACCATCATTTGCATAACGAATTCGTCACCTTTTTAACATTTGTGCTAATTTTTCATCCGCAACGTACCAGAGACGTGGTAATAACGGCGCTTACCGACAAAATCTGGGCGTTGTTGTAGTGAACTCAAATTGTGATCATAAATTTATTCTCATCGTGTTTATAAAGCATACACCAACAGTAGTGGGTATCTATCACATCTTTACTACTGTTGTGGCTGCTGTTGGTGCTGCCGACAAATTACAACTGTATTATGACATAATTTGGTAATTATATGCATTTTTACAAGCTCAACTTTGGCAACATCAATCATGGGGCTTATGCGAAATGAGTCACGACATCGCGCGCGAATAGAAACAATAACAGTGCTTGGGAATTTGGGGGTGTAAGCCGTGCATCTAGCAGATATTTCATCTTATCCATGGATGACAAAATCTTCACATTTGATTGTGAAACATGCAAGTACAAGGAAACTTAACTAACATGCAATATGCAACTAGTTCGTCAATCAATCAAACTAAGACAATCGCATCTTTTACAACCAACCAACTGATTATTCATTTTCTGGTCACAATTTAACACCCACTTAATGGGAGCCATTTAAATTGAAACACACAGCCCCAGTGTATACTTCTGTTAACCTAGTAATGAACAGGTTGTTACGAACAACATCGAAGAGAATCTGTAATTTTTGAATCAATGTACTTTAAAGCGAGGATAGTAGCCTGCAGCATTCGATCTGCAATGTCTTGTCGGTGTGCAAATTCCTGGGCACTTGTGTAGAAGTTGAGGAAAATAAGAAGAGTACATCGGTTGGGCTCCTATATTGGTGTGCAAACATCGTGTGCCAGCACGAATTGGACAAAGACGATGAGAAGGAAATTCGATTGCATAAGACGTTCGTCCGTTATTTAAAAGGGGTCCATGCCGCGTGTGGATTAAGTAAGTTTTGCAATGTTTTGTTGGCTTTTCCATTTTTAGTAATTGCTCCAAATTGTTGAGGCACTAAAAGCAATGTCGATGTATACATAGTACACACAGTTATATACATATATGGAGGTAAAGAAAAAAATCAAGTTTGCACGTCAACTCTTTTGTTTTGCAAATAGGTTGTTTTTTATTTCCTCTGCTTATACATTGGAAATGAGTTTGATCTTACTATAGGCGTATATGTTGATAAATATATGGAATTTAGACAGGAAAAAATAGTGTATTCATCAGAATGACTAAGGGAGTACCGTCTAATCTTCGTTTGCATTTCCGCATATTTTAATTCATATCTTCGAGACGTTATTTCAGTGTGGAATTTGTGCTGAGTTCTCAAATGTATTAATAATGTATTCCTCATTAAAACAAATTGAATCAAATTAGCTTAAAGATTTTGCGAAACATGAACTCCGTTCTAACAAATGCATGATTAATATGCAACACCTCATAGAAAGGCGGTAAGTGTGTGTTCGGATCAAGATTAGATTGTATTAACATTGTATGATATTTAATTGCAAATTACTGACCTACATAACATAAGACTCAATAACATGGAGTTTAAAATTTAGCTTGCAGTTTTAATGGCTTCAGTGATACAAATTGTTGGACCATCAGCACAAAAAGCGAAGAAAAGAAACAAGCTGCGGTGACATAACAAGTCTTTTTGAACAGAATATGGTCTCAGGTGAGGTATACAATAAAGAATAATTTTCCTCTAATTCGATGCTTTTACCAGGCACACAATGCTGGGGGTATTGTATGCCCACCTTTTGCATTTCGTTTCCTGGTTTAGTTCAGATTATTTATGTTCACTGTTTCGATTTTCATTTATTAGCTAATGGCTAAGCAAAGGCGTTGACCAACGACGCGCACTGATTTGCTGCAGCGCCTAACTTTGTCGCTCAAGTCTTTTGTTTTATCGTCTTTTGGTTTATTTTTCTTTTCACTGCTTGGCTCGTTGACTTGAAAATAAATCCATGCTGCGTTGCGTCATGATTAATAGACAATGCCATTTGGTCAAAGAGGTACAGTTTGACTTAAATGTCAATTATGTAAGCAAATGCGATTTCAATGCTCCATCCCAAGATATAAAATTTGCAACACTTTCAGTAAGTTTACCATGGAAGCCACTCAAAGCTATCCATTTACGGCGGTTAACTACTTCAGTAACAACATGCTCAAATGACAAAGTCATTGCACAATTATGGAATGTATAATTTCATAATTACTGTAACATAGACGTTGTACACAACAAGCTACTCTGCAGGTTATTAAAAGCAAACGTAACATAGAATGCGAAGAGGAGTGAGCGCAAAAAAAAACAAAAAAATAGAAATAACCAACCCCAATGCTGTCGCAATATTTCGATCAATTTTACGGATTACGGTGATTCTTATATACTTTTTTAATGTGAAAGGAAAAAAATCGTGATAAATCATTGGGCGTGCGTGGAAATATTTACGATATAGCGTACAACTGTTTCTAGTCTTGCACAGCGAGGAGGTATTTTTTAGTCACTCTTGGATAGGCTCAACAGGGAACTAGTACCATTTGGGAGAGTGAGAAATATTTTGGATACATCAGTATCAACCACCTGGTGTGACCAGTACACTCTATGTAGGTTTGGAAGTTTGGTGCAAGGACGGTTACATCGTTAGATGGAATTGTGCAGCTATTGAAATAGGTAGCATACTAGTAAGGAGAGGCGATTTTTTTTTCAAATTGGTCATTGTATAATAGTCGATTTATTTATTACCAAACCAACGCGGTTTACGTTTGGCTAAGAAGAGTAGGATGAAGTTTTGCTATAACAAAAGTCTAAGAAACCAGTTTTGAGTTATGGTTCGTTCTTGGGTCTTAGCTGACATGTTCCATAGAAACGGTCATCAAGAAGGACTGCCATGGTAATTATTCCCACTTCTTTCCTTAGAGCCATTTTGAGAAGTGAGGCTCTTTAAAAATAATAAAATGGTAAAATTTATTGCACTGACAACCCCATCAATATTCATCAACCATCTGCCTAAAAGCAGACTCAAAAGTCCAAGACTCAACTGCACGTCCCACTTTTACTTTTCCAACACTTAAAGAGAATGGAAATATTTACCAACCAAAAGCTCTTCCATTCTTTCTCTTTCGGTCTTCTTTTTTGTCTTATAACCATTTCTCTTTTGAAAACAACATTCCTCGATGGTGTCTTAAGTGTATCTCCACTTAACTTCTTCAACTCATGCGTCGGTATTTTACAACCATCACGTCCGAAAAAAACAAAAACTTGTGAACCACTAGTGTGCAATGGGTCAATGTGCGCGAGCGCGCGCACACGAGAGCACTTGGTAAACCGCACATCTTCATCTCGAAATAAAAGTGAGAGGCCATCCTCCATTCCATTAACAGTTAATGGTGATAAATTAGCTTTATGACCATCTTCAGAGATGAGTGCTGTGGGCGCCACACTCAAGTGTTGTTAACTCATCACGAAGCGACCTTGAACATGACATTTTTCCCGACTCTTAGCTAATGCTCGGCACTTTGCCAATCATTTTTTTTTGTTGCTATCTGTGTTACCAATCTGTTGGTACTGTGACAACTGAGACCTTAACCTTAGACATCACGAATTAGGTAGCAAAAACGTTCAGTTCAAAAGGTATCAGAAAAAAAAGGCATAATCTGCTGTTTCATGACAGATGGAAAGAAAATGACAGGAAATCAGTCATGCACGTATGTGTGTCAATTACATTGCAATTAGTTGCTCAATCTTGTAATCGATGTTGAAACTTGTGCAATGTTGCTCTTTTTTTTTTTTTAATCTGTCAGTTAAATTTTTTGGCCATTTGTTGTATCATGATACAATTATGTGTATGGGGAGGGGATGAAATTGCGGTCAGTGCAATCATCTGTCAACATATTCGTATCTGCAAAGTAGTTGGTGGTTATGCAAAGACCGAGTACATGAGACAAAGCATGGGAGCTCCTTTGAGTTTGAATTTCTGACGCCGCCGTGGTTTAATTGAATTTAATTTTTGTTTTATCTGAAAGCAGTATGCCGGAGGGTATCATTTGGAAAATCATCGGACGTGCTAATGTCATTAAGGTGTCCGATTGTGTGCGCAAATAGGAAAATTACACTTTACTCGGTCTTTGTTTGTAATTGAGCGGCTAGCGATGGCCAGTGGTTTGTTTGTTTGACAAAGAAAATCGTTTGTTGCTGTAACAATTGCGGTAAATTGAGACAGATGTCAGATGACGGTTGTCAGGCGAGTCTGAGAACTTGACAAATTATGACACAATTCGTTTAGTGAACGTTTTTTGTTAGATGAATGTTTATTGATGAGATTCAGTAGCGAAAACATTGCTTTTAATAGGCGGACCAATTAAGTTTGAGTAATTAATTTTGAATTAATTGACGATAGAGGAGGATTTATGGGTGGATTAGAATGTTAAATTTATGGGTTCCGTTTGAGTGGATTCCAATAATGTTGTTCTGGCTTTTGTTGTACGAACTTGAACATGATACTACTCATTGGGTTGGGATTATACATTTTCCATTTTACACTGACTTCTGCGAATTCAGAACATGCTTTCGACCTTGTGAGGGGCTTTGTTTTACGCGGCTTTTTCTTTGATTAGGCATCTGTAGGGAAGCAGATGCATTCATGGATCAAAACTTAGACTAGACTAAAGTCAGGAGGAAAACGCTTTCCAAGTTCTCGAACTAAAGGTAATCTTTCGTTCTTTAGATGCAAGGAAAGTAGTTGGTGTACTATAGCGGAGGGGAACCTCATAGACAAAAGGACACGACTGGAGCAACTGAATCATTTGTACAATGGGATTCTCTGTATGAAAAACGGAACACTTTCTTCGGGAAGATGATAGTGGGATAGTCATTATTGCAAAAATTAAGCATGTATTGAGTCACGTATACCGCTGTATGAGGACGGTCGAGTAGATACCGACCAATAAACTCTGATCCCTATTGGTCCCTTATTGGTGGAAAGGAACTGCTTTTATGTAAAGAAGACTGATATAAGATGAGAAATGACAGAATTAAGAATGCTGAAAGCAAAGATGGACTGTGGAAACACCCTGGATACAAGTATTTTAAGTGCAGTTTGCCAATACCCTGACTTATTTTATTTTTTTTGTTTGAACGACAGAGAGCAACGGGCTAAAGAGATAGTAGAACATATTCTGCACGGAATACAGTAGACACCACCAGAAAGGTATTAAGAAGCTATTCTCTGAAGTCATACGACACCGCTTCCGGAAAGGATGCTACCGAGTGAAAAACGGGCTAAAGCCAGATCTTAGTGCGTTAAGTTTCACATTACTTGATAGAGGGTGAAACTATTTACTGTGCGTGTCAGTGTTTTATTACAATCCCCAAGGCAAAACAAAATACAATTACTCTTTACTTATGAATTTTTACTAACTGCTGCTGCAACTCGTATATCGTACTCATTATCAATAAGGTTCAGCAGAACTCAGACCGACGTTCATATGGACAGACCAATATCTTATTATTCGAAATCAAGGGATACATCGAGAGATACATACATACACATTTCTTTCAGCCAATGCTCCCACTTATACTCAAAGCTGTGGTTTTACTTGAGATGGTGTCAGTATCCAACATGATTAATGGTACGTTGACAGTCAGACTAGTCTTACATCACAAATTCTGGAATAGTCAGGAATTACCACTCAATGCTCAAAGGATTAAGTACGTGGATCTATGTCAGATTTTTCCGAGTATCTGGATACTGTAGAGGGTAATGGAAGTGCCGACGTATTAGCCAAAGGTAGCTCGCAATAAGATACATAATCGGAGGACTTTAGGTAACCTAAAATTGATCAGATACAGAAAATTAGACTCTGAAATAAATCAGTACTATGTTCAAGTTAAAGCTTATACCTAGTCATGGATATGGACTTAGGGTAGGGCTTGCATTTTAATATGGTTATGGTCTTTGCGTCAAGTATGAATTTAAATTTAAATTTGAACATGCAACTAGACTTAGAAATACAAATTTTGACTTGATTTTGAAATTAGGAGGAACCCAGCTAGAAGTACATACATATGTATATGACTTCGGAAATATTAGTCAAAGAGGAGTCGTCTTCCTTTTAATATGGGTTCTCGTTCTCAACTAAAACTTCCTAGACTTTGATAAAGTGTACAAAAGTCGCAGCCTTGCTACAAGAAACTGAAGAATCCTTGAAGATATTAGAGAATACCAGTAAAGCCCTACTAGATAGAGTACCTACGAGTTATGGAAGATTATACTGATGGCTTAAAAAAATTACCTAAATTAAAATAAGAGGAGGTATATATGACTGATTAGTCCTGTCAGAAAGATTTTAAGGTTTTCGGAACAAGACATAAATTAAGCTTGTATTGGATACGAGGTTATGAAAGGATACATGGGAATGAAAAGGCTGATGTACTGGTTAGGAGAGCCTTGGTACTCGAACGAGAGCAATCCGATCACACGGCGATCTTCCCGATTTTAAAACTTAGGCACGAAACGAGAAGTAAAGTTCTAAGGAATGAAAACAATAGGAGGAGCTCTCTTGGCATAAATGAAACAATAAAAAATATTTCCTCTATTAAATAAAGCTAGAAGCAAAAGGAAAGAAAATCCCTATATTTATAGAAGTGATCACAGGATACAGCACTCTGGGGTACTATTTATGAGAAACCACAATTGATCAATGGAAACCTTTGCAGAAGTTGCAGTAATGTTGCAGTCTATGCAAACATTGCTCACGGCCACAGTCTATCTCACTCTTAGACACAATTTCCTGGAAACGATGAATGACATCTCCAGCTATACTAATTCGATAGGATGGTTTCTAAATCAGACTTAGTAAGTACTTAGCATATTCAATCTTTGCTAACTTAGCTAGGTACATTTTCCCGTATGGTCATTACAAAGCTCTATACTGCGCTTAAGGGTGGGACGTAAAATTATACATACATGAACTATAGTGTTCAATTTGAACATCGGGTCTCCGACTTACATAAACTTTGGAACTGAATCTAGGATTGGAACTAAACATTGAGTTAAAGTTTGTCTTGGAATTACATTTAGACTGGATCGATAGAAAAAATTAACTAAGTACACTAAAGGAACAATGTAAAGTATATAACATAATGGAGTAGACGTTGTTTGTCTTGAACTGCACCTCACCCAATACTAGGAACTAAGACTGAAGCTCAAGAAGTACCGAATGGTTACGAATGCTTAATTTCATAAGCACGCCGAAGAGTAGGCTGTAGAAGGAGTAAAATGCTGTGTATAGATTAGAGTGCTGAAAAAAATCACACCATTGCTGCATTTCTATTACTAGAAATTCTTGAGATGCCAGATTATGATATAGAACCACGAAAACTAAGCCCCCCAGAAGGGCACTCTCGCACAATATTTATGAGGCATCAGATTCTTATGTCCAAGGCTTATGCCTGCCCTTAGTTATGTTTTGCATATTCATATCATACTAAGAACACAATGTTACTGTTTTATTGGGTCAAACAACTCAATTAATTTCCTACAGCTTATGAATGCTCCCAGCTTACATGCTAATTACCTATCAATACCAAGCCAGCCGACTAATTATTATCACCTTACGTCATTTAAATCCAGTTCTATCACACCCTGTTAAAAGAATTCATCACACAACAGCTCTGTAGAAAGGGAATAATTTAGTTTAAATTAAATTGACGAAGGTCACAGATAACACATTTGCTTTTGTCATCTCAAAGTACGCATCAATCGCAAAAACTAGTTCTAGCATATGAATTGACTATTAATTGTTTCTTGTATGAAAAATAGCTAAAACAAAAAAGAACAAAATGCCTAATAATCCACATTTTATGTACATAAGTTGGCATCGGCAATACCACCCGGAAAAGTGGCATTAAAACTGACAGAACCAACTTAACATTCAGCACATCTTTGAACAGATGATTTATGTAAATCCCACCTCAAGGGTGTTACACAACACTTTTCGCTGCCATACATCATTTTGGGAATTTTCAGACGCGCCGCCGGGGGGCAGTCATCGGTATGTTAGCAGCAAGCTTTTTGCCATCCACAAAAGTTGTCAGAAAAAAAAGTGTCATGCAAATTTCTTTATTGTTTTCGTCGCTTCAAACTAAAGGTCACTTGCGCAGGAATCTGTGTGTTTCTAAGATCTTCTTATTCTTCTTATTGTTATTGTTCCATGAAAGTTGGTTAGTTCTGTTTTCTGGGAAAACATAAAACAGTTTTAAAATAGATTGTAGTTTGACAAGTGGCATTAGACATTCGATAGATCTGATCTGTCTTTGAAACGTGTTAGACTAATCCTCTCGACTTTACGTCCATCCTTAAAATGCATCTGATGACATTTATCATTTATTCTCTTGTGAGGATTGAATGATGAATATTCTAATTGACTTATGAAATAAAGATTATTTGCCTGGTTTATCCCGCCAGACTGATCGATATTCATGAATACTTTATTCGCTTGTTGCAATCGAGAGTACCAATTGGAAGATCTCGAGTGTATCATCGCCAAAATTAGATAGAAAGTTAATTTAATTTGGAACTCTGCACTAAGAGGCTGGGAATTCCGTGAATGATAGATATTTTATTGGGGGAATGGGAGTCCCCATTCATGGACAATATCATTAGAATGTCCGGTTAGACCTAACAAAATATGAAACTATCTAACTGGTTGCTAATTTGAATGGGTGTAAGCGCCAGGTTTGTTTATTATTTTCTGTTTGTTGAGTTGCTTAAACCGGAAATGTTAGAACGTGAATTAGTTCAAACGTTAACTATTTCATAATTTTAAAGTTTTAGCATCATCAAGGTCGAATTCTTTTATTGGCATCCTTTAGATACTTCACAGTTGTCACAGTTCTTTGTTTTTAATCGATCGATTCGTGTGCATAAAGACACGTTATAATTCCGCAAAATTGAATTGAACAACATAGAAGTAATTTGTGAAGGTCGTCCGGGATGATAAACAGGTTTAATCATAAATTAGCCTTTCCTTATAAGTCATTTTAATTATTTCATCTACCAATTAATACCGATACAGATGGCCATTATTGGATAAGTGATTTACCCTTCTTTGGAGAGTGGTCTTTTTCACGGCGTGTTAAGAGAAAGCCAAAGCATTATCAAACGCAATCAGTGCAAGTCATACATTGTGGATACTTTAGGAAAGTGAAGCAACTATGTTGTGCCTCTACTACGTGCACTACGTGTTTTGTAAGAGTGTGCCACAATAATTGGTGCATTTGCCATCGACTAAGGTAGATACTTTGTTGAATGTCTAGAGTATTTAAAGGACTACAAGTGGGCGTTTTGTTTGACGGGTGCGCTGTAAAATTTAAGTTTAAGGTAAACTAGTGTCCTTGCTTAAGTGGTTGAACCAATTTTTCATTTAAAGCTGCTCTCAGGAGTGGGCTTGGAAAAAGAAGGATAAACAAGACCTACATACATAACCTTTTATATATGCAGTCAAATATTTGGTAGAAACTGACAGGTTAAGTCTGTAACACATCCATTGGACGAACACAGTCGTTTACTCTTATGTCTTACAGTTCCCTAGTCTAGTGATGGAAAAATCACGCAGTTCAGGGACCTGACCAGAATTCAATGATTAGGAAGCACAAGCACTTCTAGCTGCATTAGATGCACGCAAACTATTGAAGCTCTTGCAATTAGACTTGCGCAACTGTTGGAAGTTCCCTACTTTTGTGCGACATAGGTAGGCAACACGAACTTCAAAATAATGTACCCTTAAAGAGAGGTTTAGACGAACGGTCCAGTTCTAGTAGATGGGTCAAAACCAATAAAAAAGTGAATTGTTTAAACTCAGAATTGCACGCTTTTGAGGGCTGCCAAGCTACGATAATTTATTGCAAACTTTGTCACCGAAGCGATATCAGAACTACCTATCTATGAACGAAGATCGATATATACATACAAACATCATGAGCCTAACCTGTGTTATGTTAAATACCGAAGGATTTTGGGTTACAGATTAGCAAAAGATCGGTTTGAATTGTGTTCGGCTTCCTCCTTGTTAATCGCAAGTCCAGTATACCCTAAGACTTTCCGTCACTAACAAAAGAGAAATGAAGCACACTCTCATCTCATCGTGTCTTTGGAAAACTCTGGACGACACAGGACAAAATTAAAACGAAGCAAATCTTAGTGCCAAAGAGGATGACCTGCTTGGATTATTACTACCTACAACCTTGAAGCGACTCACTTATGAAGAACCCGACCAAATACAGATGGGCTCCGAAAAGATTGTAGAAAATCACGGCTAAACAAGTCGTTTAAAACTTTAGTGGATTGGGTGCGACTTTCCAGAACTAGATGCTCTATTACATATTCAGAGTGTAAAATTTGAAATTTGTTTGAAAAGCAATTTTACCTGTTTTGGTGATATCTGGAATATGAACCTTGAATTCCCACTTCATAGGACGACACACTAACCTTCGATTGACTACTCAAACCCCTGTCATTTTGAATTACAAAGCTGGCTTGTTTATACACTCTTTTGTGTTTTAAATCAGTGTCATGTGCAAAAGGTGTTATGTTTATGATCGCGAATTTGTTTGTAAATGGTGACAGCCACACCTCCTTTTATTATTGTAAAAGGGTGGATCAGACTTCTTAAAACATTTAAAGAGAAGCCTTTTAAAGGAGAACAACATTTAAATGAGAAGGATCCATTCTAAGTGAACTATTAATATCCGTACTCCATATGCATTCATTTGTTTTCTTAGATATGACTAAGTAGTGATTTTTAAAACTCTAAAATCAAACAAAAGCTAACAACTCGCAACTCTGTGCTATTGCTGCAAAGTAAAATGCAACCAAAATTACAACCAATTTTTTTTTTGTCACATTTCAAGCGGAGTCTAAGTCCGAAATTGATCAGCCCAGGGTTTTAAGTGAGAAAAGTGTTCGCTTAACAATTTGTCATATAGCAGAATTTCTCACTGCAGATCCAAAATAAGGATACATTAACCCTACATAAAGCTTTGTGTTTTTCCACATTTATCTCAAGTTTGATTCAAAATCCTTCTTTAAAAGTTTAAGTTTTAGGTTTTAATTTTCTTTTAAAAAATATGAAACATTTTGCTACAGTAAAAAAAAATATTTAGGTATATTGCCTCAATGACATCTCTGTCCTGGGCATTTTTTTTAAACCAGCTATGGCAAATATATTCCGTTTTTCAGAGGCGGAGCTTAGATAAAGTGAGTGAGGTCAGTAGAAGTGTAGAAAATAGAAACAGATGATACTTGCTACGATTTCTGCGCGACTAGTACCTGAGCTGAAATTAATCGCTAATTTAGGAGACTTTGTTGAACGAAAATGGTAATGTTGTGATGGAGATGCAATTTGTTTAAGAAATTTCTGTTTACAGGAACACTCCCAGACATTAGTTTGCACTAAGTTCTTAAATTTCTGCGGATCTAGGGAATCTAGAAGTACTAATAGTTCCCATGGTCGCCTATTGTATGAATACAATCGTGCACAAGCAGCGTCAGCTGTCTCGTGTTATTTCAATATGATTAAGCTATTGGCAGCAACATTAGTGACAATTTTAAACTTTTCTCAGTAGCAACCCTGGATTGTGTATTTTGTCAACACAAGAAAGACCCGTTTATGGGAGGAGGGACTTATGGTAAATTGTAGATAAGACAAAACGCAAAAATGTACTTTTTGTGACTCTGAGTGTTGCTTGCTGCTATTCCTGGGCGCCTAGTATTTGAACTGAAATTACGTCATGCTAGGTATAGAAAGGTGAGAATGAGGACGGTGCAATGATGAAAGTCTATATTTAACAAGGTGGTACTTGACAAAATATTCTTAATGTAACGATCGTTTAATGCAACAAAGGAAAAGGGAATTAAAAATGCTCTTCACAACCGAAGGATCTTATAGCACATTACTACATAAGCCGTCATAGATGCTATTTTATTAAGCAATAGCTAACGGAAAAGGCTATAAAGCTGAATTATTGGTTCACTTAAGAACTGGCCGTCGTGGGCACCGTGGTTCAGTGGTTAGTGAGTTGGACTATGGAGCAAGCGGCTGGAGGCTCGAATCTCAGTCGGAACACCTAAAAGTTTTTTACGGCCCCACATCTCGCGTCTGACAAACATCCGAGAGTACAACTGTGCTGAGAAAGCTTCTCAAAAAACAAATTGCCCTTTGGACACGGCAATAAACAGTAGGCCCCGTCCTTTCGTCTAAAGAATATAACACGCACAATACGAATGGTTATGAGACGCTAGGCCCTGGGTCCCATCGCCCTGTTGTACCAAGTATTTATTTTTATTAAGCACTGGCCGTCTTTGGGGTTTCACCTTGACAAATCTTCATAAGAAAAATAAGGGAACCTAAGGTTATGCACAGTGATTTACATCTATAATTCCCACAAAGAGGCATGGCAACCATTTCGTTTAGGCATTGCCCTCACTTGGACCACAAACAGGGCAGAGTACACAGAAGTTCATAGTTTCATTCTCGTTTTCATCTTTACAACTTCTACCGAAATCATCGAAGTGAATACCAAGCTTGCCGGTATGTCCATCTACCAGACGATGACCCATAAGAGCTCCAACTATTTTTCTTAGATTTTTTTTTCTATTAACAGAGATAATTCTAATTTTCTTACAATTTAGTTTTGGCTAAATTTATTTAGAGGCACGTCTTCATGTGATGGTTGCACAATTGGAACTTCAACGGTGCGTGCCCCTATATTTCAGGCAGATATACGGTTTTCTCCTTCTTTGACAAGCCTGTTACCTTTTTACTCATCTAGTAATGGGTTCCAGACCACAAGGTGATAAGTGAAACCCAGGCTATGGTTTCTCGGACTTGATTACTGCCACAACGCCGGCCTGCTGAACAGGGCTTCGATTATTTTCATAGTAAGATGCATCAATGTTCCTGACAGATAGGTTTGAGAAATGTTTTTCGTATTTGGAATAATTCTTTACAATAACTCTTCACCACAGCGTTTTTGAAATACGTTTGACAAACAGTTTGCAACTCTATATAACCACAGGCAGAAAACTGTATTTTGAGTTGCAAATCTTACAACAGACATTTCACAAAGAGATCCAAGACTTCGAAAGGGTTGAAAAGTGTACTTCTGTCTAAAGGTAGGCTTGGACTCTCCCTACTCAATTATAGTCAGAGTTTTTAGGGCATAGCAACATTTAAGCTTACCACAAGGATCCGTACTCTGTCAAGTACTATTTATTTTTATTTATTTTCATCAGCCTCAGGAGGGTGTTTTGAGCGGTATATTGACTTCGATTCTGTACGAACTGCCCCTTATAAGCACGTAGGCTAAGGCGAAGTGGTTGCGGATACGATTAGTTCCTGTGATCCACTCAAAATTAATGCATATCGATGTGGGGACGACTTTGCCGGATGAACACGAGTTGCAGTCTGGCTATCACTAACCTGTCCCAAATGTTCAGATTTACAGACTAAATTTTCATAGTTGCATGTTCACAGTCCAATAATAGCGTAAAACTGCAAATTACACCTTCTGTTGGATGACGTTTTATTCCGACCAGCTATTGTAGATTTTAACATAAAATGTAACTCGATATTGGTAAAAAAAAGAAATACAACTCTAAGTAAGTCATTGTTCAAAAGTTACTCCAATTTTATTGCTGATTTACATAATTCTTCATCCACTCTTATGTATGAAAGGAAATCTAAAAAGAATAAGTACATATGTCCATGTTTAATTAAGACATCACGCTGCTAGTAGTGTCTAAAATTAGCTCGTTGCTTCAACTGCAATAGATTGATACCCACCTTGATAAACTTCATTATAGACTCTAAGGTGAACCAAGTGCAAACAACCAAAACCGTGTGTACATGGCATACCAAAAAAAAAAAGAAACGGGCACACCCAATGGAGGTTTCGAATATGCACTCTGTTTCGCTAGGTCAAGAACGATTTGCTGTTTAAGGAGGGCCATGGGAACAAGACTGCATGTGAACTTGCACTGCGCGTGCAATGGAAAAATGGAAACAAAAACTACAAGTAATAGATACTGATTCTGATGGTTAGACCAATTTGTGAACGTTTTAGGAAAATCATGTTTTTAGGAATATTGATGACTAATCGTTCTAGACCAAAGTGGTTAATTGGGAAATGCGGAAATTTTCGACATTCTTACCGGTAACAAATAGTATATGATAGAAAAGATGGAGAAAAAGATACATATGTATGTATGTGGTATCGGAAATATCTGACATTTACAAAAATATTCAAAACAACTAGGATTGTGCATATATGGAAATGGAAAGATAAAATCTTACAACTTTTGAAGAGGAGATTCTTCAATACACAAATGCGCACATTTACGAAATAAAGTACACTCTGTCCAATGTCGGTGAAATTTTCTGTCAGATGACCTTTTGGATATGAAAATCCTATTGGTGTTTGTTGAGAAGTTTATGTCGCTTTCTCAGAGAGTTTCCATGACTTTATGCAGTTTAACAGTCTGGGGAAAGTCGATCTTCTGTTATTCGGAAAAAGAGACTTAGACAGATGCTAAAGGATACGTTTTACCTATATACATATGTACAACTCTCAGGGTACATCCAGATGCAGGTAAATCCACTGAAACCACCCTAAGTCAACTGATGGAAATAATTCAGAGTACAATTCAGGAGAATGCGATACTATTTTGTGGCTTCCTTGATATCGAAAGGGCTTTCGATAATACTTCACATGAAGCTATTGGATGAATCCTGAACAGAAAAAGAGTTAACAGTATCCAAGAGAATATCGGAGTTTCTGACCACAAGATCAGCAGAAACACATATGGAACGGTATTAGCGGATGCAATGAATGTAATAGCGATGCGAATGCCTATAGAGTTGGAGGTCAAAGTAGCAGCGTTAATATACAATGACTAAAACCTAGATAGAAGAGCCGTCGGAGCAGCTGTTGACATAGAATTGCAAAAAAGGTGGGACGTATCGGAAAATGGACGGTGGACATACAAACTGCTACCGAACATAGAAGAGTGGACGAAAAGAAAACATGGGAAGTAAACTTTTACCTCACGCAATTTCTAAAGGGACATTGTAGCTTACGGGAATACATTTACAAGTACAACATAGCAGAATACATATTCTGTCGTTATTGTGAAGGAAAAGTGCAAAACGCCGAGCACGTGCTACTGGAGTGCACACATTTTTAAACAGCCAGGAATGCCTTAGAGCAAGAGACAGGCAACACTATAACTTCAAGGAGATTGATATAGTATCGGGAAGCTTGTGACATCGCCAACAACATCATTGCAACTATCATGCAAGAACTACGGCGAGAAAATCAAACGCCTCGAGTCCTAGAAGATAACCCTGAACCATAAGAAGGAGAAAACATGACGTCAAAAGCTGCCCCAGTGAAGGAATGCCATGAGGGGGAATCAGGGTACAGTTGAAAGGGTGTTTTAGCCACGTAATCATGCCGGAGCATGGAGTCTGGCAGAACTCATAGCACGGGCTACTGAGTATCCGTAAAGGATTCCACCTCTCCAGCGCATCAAAAAACAAAAAAAAAAAAAACTCGTTAATAATGTATATAAATAATATTTAAATAAAACTTGAATTAAATTTGAATTGATCAAGGTTAACGCAGCTAATGGGTGTCCTCAAGGTTTGTCCACCTAATGTTTAAATGAACTCCTTGAGTCGGTCACCGACGACCTAGATTAATTAAATGTCAACCTTATCCCAACGACACGTGATCATAGCCAGAGATAATTTTGAACTCTTTCTGTAGTTTTGAACACAAAGAGGAGTTCTATTGACTCAACATATTTAATAATAATTTGAACAAAGTTGGTAGAATGAGAATTTAAATATCTGGAATTACACCTCGGGAAAGTCTTGGCAATGCAGAAAACGCATTCTGAGAGAGATGGTACATTTATTGCCACAGATGGATCAAGAAGATTTATCTATGCCAGAGTTTTCGAATCAAGGACAAAACACATTGTATCCATGGCCGAAAGTACCAGCATCTTTTAGGTTAAGATACTACTTATGACAACAAATGTAGTAACTGTGACATAGCAATAATGTAAGACAATCAGAAACTGAATTAGCTCCGTGCCATTTGTTAATAGAGAGTAGGAATTACCATAAAAAGGGAGAACCAGAACCCTTCAAGAATGTTGAACCATTCTGTGGAATGGGGAAGCATATCCTAAATCAAGGGGATACACGCCCTCACGCGTGTGGAATTGAACTACTGTATCCGATAATGTTCCTATACTGGCCAAGTTCTAGTACCAGAGAAACCTAGTTAGACAGGTTTCCTAAAGAGGAGTTTTTCTGCCGAGGGTAAGCAAGAGCATAATTAATTGATTGTTCCAAGGATTGTTGAATGAAAGAAATTTAATAAGGGAACGAACCTCACTTAGGTCTATTCGAGGGTACAATGGACCACAAGGGCAAACTAGAATAATAATAATGAGGATGTATTTCCAAAGTTCAACTCTTTAGAAAGATTCGACAAGGTGCCATTTAAACAAGGAAGTTGGTGATCTTTGGGTGGTCTTTCTGTTGCATAAGTGCTGAAACGGATTTGTCCCACTGAGTATGCGAGATACACTCAAGTAAAGCAGATTCAAAATATGGATTGGCCCTGTCGAAAAACTTGACAAAAAGGATATCATGGCACGGAATATAATGACAAAAGAAGTATCTCGAATGCACGACCTCGATTTGATGGTATTGAACCTTCTTCATTCAAAAGAAATTGTATTTTTTAATTTTTTTTTATTTTTCATTTTCTCTTAATTTAAAAAATTAAATTACATAATATATATAAAAAACATACACAAAAGTTATCTCAACATGAATGTTGGTAGAGTGCTTTCAAATTTTCGTTTTTTTTTTCTTTTGCCTTTTGCTTTGTACATAGAGAGCAAAATACGAGTTTATTTTTTTTAATACTTCGTCCTGCATAATCCCACAGAAAAGTCGAAAACATTAAACCAATAGTTCGGATAGAGAGGCCGGCAAGTTCCTGATGTTCTTGTTGCTTGTTGCTTGGCCGACACATAAAGAATCCCTCTTCAGGTTTCCATTCCGTTGAGTATCACAATGAGATTCCAGTCTAAGCCCCATCATCACCATCGCTAGCATCACTAAACTTGTTCAGCCTCCGAGTATCCGAGCCCGCTATCCGTATCGCTTTCATGTGGGATTACACTGTGCAAAATAAAATTCTAAATATATGTAAACGGAGGGGGAAAAGGTGAGTTAGTTCCGCGATACCTAAATTTCAGATTAACAATGTTCGCTATCGGACTTTAGGTGAAGCAGAACTTCAAAACCGTTGAAACAAGAACAAATAACAATAAATCTTTTGAAATTAATTTACAATAGAATCTTACATACTATGGCCAGGGATTTGTCTTGCTTTGAATCATCTTCTCGACCTACAAACTAGATTCGATTAAAAACAAAAAAAGAGTTCTAAAAACGATTAAATAAAGTATTTGTTTAGCGTTGGTCAGTGCCTTTGTGTATTCGAGGGGGACTGGGCAGGTGGAATTTATTTAGTAAACGCGCAATAATTTCATCTACTTCTTGTGTCCGTATGATGAGATGCCGTGTCCGATGCCGTGTCCGATGCCGTGTCCGATACCGTAGCCGAGACCGCTGGTAAGGCCGATGCCATGGCCGCTACCTCCGCTGATGAGTAGACCACCACCGTGTCCTCCACCGATGAGACCTCCTCCGCTGATGAGACCGCCACCAATGCCTACACCTCCATATCCGGAACCACCTCCGTAGCCGATGCCAACAGCTGGACCAGCTGCAACACCGACGGCGACTGGTACTGCAACGGGCCTATCGACGGCGACTGGAACTGGGCGATCTACGGTCACTGGGTATGGGCGATCAACTGGAACTTTGACGGGAACGGCGACTGGGCGATCTACGGTTACTGGGTATGGACGGTCGACAGCGTAGGGCTGTGGAACGGGTACCTTAACTGGGTAGGCGACTGGACGATCAACTGGAACTGGGTATGGACGGTCAACAGCGACTGGAACCTTTACGTTGACTTGCTTCTCAACAACAACTGGGTATGGTTTCTCGACAGCGACTGGGTAGGGTTGTGGCACATGGACGGCGTATGGACGGTCAACTGGGACTTGGACGGGATATGGAACCCTCTTTTCTACTGGGTAGGGTTGTGGGACTGGTACAGCTACCTTAACTGGGTATGGTACTGGCCTATCGACGGCGTAGGGCTGTGGTACTGGCACCTTAACTGGGTATGGTACGTGTTTCACAACTTCGTAGGGTTGTGGCACTGGAACCTTGACGGGGTATGGACGATCAACTGGCACATGGACGGCATATGGTACCTTCCTTTCCACTGGGTAGGGTTGTGGAACATGAACTGGTACTTTAACAATTTCCCTGACGGGGTATGGAACATGCTTCACGACTTCGTAGGGTTGTGGTACTCCTACTTTGACTGGGTATGGAACAGGCCTATCAACGGTAACTGGGTATGGTCTATCAACAGCAACTGGCACGGGGACACCCTTAACTAGGGTAACGGTGCGAGTGACATCAGCGCGTTGTCCCAAAAGGATTCCACCGCCCCCACCGCCGAGGGCGATACCGCTTCCACCACCATAGCCGATAAGGCCACCTCCCAATCCACTTCCATATCCGCTACCGATGATTCCACCTCCATGGATGAGACCACCACCTCCTCCTATGTATCCAGTGTTAAGACCGGCATGTCCATAGCCATAGCCGAGGTTGAGAAGTCCTCTCTTGTCGAGTTTCTTCTCGAGGGGAATGCCCTTCTTTGAGCTGATTTTGACATCGCTAGCGCATGCCGATGCCACTAAAAGGGCGGCCAAGCAAACCTGCAATTATAACGATTACCATGTTAAATCGAAAGTTCCATTCTGAGTTCGGTGCGTGTATGGCGAAGTGGTCGCAGCGAAAGTGATCACGTTGACATGCGGGTCTATATATGGAATTGGGCGCGAGTTAAAAGTGAAATTCTGAACAACGACAACCGGCGAGTATGGAGAAGCATTGCAAATATCCAGACGTCGGAAATTTGATTTTCCGATCACGTCGGGCGAATTGAGAAATGGTAGCAAATGCATTGGTCAGCGTGGGCGGACATGTACACTCGGTTTTTCGGTTCGGTTTTGTTTATTTTGATGTGGGAAAAGTTAGCAAAGGAAAACATTTATATTTGTGCATTTTCAGTTAGAATGTATGTCATTTGAGCCAACTGTAGTTATCCGAGGTGGTTTTGAAAGTTCGGATAAGGTATTATAGCGTTATCCGTGGACAGAATAACATGGTTATTCGTAATATTGCACAAAAGTGTTGCATTAAGGATCAAGTGCTCGTTCTGCGCTTTTTAAATATTATCCAGTTAGTTTGAATATGAATAAAACGGCCTTTAATGTAAGGATCTTACTTATGAGTTGGTCTTGACCATACAACAGGAATTAGATGAGTTTTGTTCTTGAGTTCGAATAGGACTTGTTGATAAATGCAGTGATTTCATGCAGGTATCATATTTTAAAAAAAGGACGTAGTCTAGGCTTTGAAATAGCTTTAACCGCGCTTCACATGTGGTCTAAGGACGAATTAGACTTAAAATACAATATTTCTAAATCGAAATATTTTACTCCGTGATAGTATGTTTAGTAGGATTTTGAATTATCCGGAACATGGAAAGAAAAGCTATATCCGTTAAGGATAAAACAAGACTCATCCTAATGAGAACTTTTAGCTTATGTCACGTCACTTTTCTGACTGAAAACTAAATCAAAACTTGTTGAATATCATTGTTCCCATCTATAACTTGACAGAATTCCATATATCTCATTATCCGTGAAAGATTCCACTGAACCATCCACATAAATTCATCCGAATCCAAGAATTGCATAACGATCCGGATAAGTTGCATAATAACGCTCTTAATATGCAAACAGTGCAATTGAATGAACTTCAAATGTTATCCAGTGTATCCATGAATAGATTAGCCCACAATTTCCATCGAATGAATGTCACTTTCATTTAAGAATTCACTTTAGATACACATTGTCTTTGATTACGAAATCACTTTTGCATTGAATGTTCTACTTTGACTTTAATCACTTTGATCGAGATACTCACAAATACTTTCATTTTTTTTTTCAAAAGTTCTGCTGCTATTATTTAATTTACCAAAAGAAACAAATAAAATAAAAAAACAAAATTAATCACAAATTTTACAAGGAGGAGCAAAAAACAAAATCAAATCGCACCTTTTTTGTTTTTCCGAAGTAACAAGGATAAGAATCGTTTCGATTCCAAACCTTTGACTGGATGCTGAGTGTGGTCAGTTCTTTGCTTTTATACTCTTTTTCTGCACCAACATAACACTTGACTTAATTTTTCCTACTTAAACCAGCTCCCCACAAATAGTTAGTGGTATTGATTAGCCGCTCTAAGCCCGAAATGTGCAAAACCACACTCATACACCCACAGTTTGCGTGGAGCTTTAGCATAACTTGGTGGTTGGTTTCATACCAACCACCACCACTGTTTGCTGATGGTAGTAGAAGCTTGTATTAACCGCTTCTGTTTTATCGCTGCTTAAATGATAACTTCTTGTTGCATACCATCAAACTTCCCCGATTGACGACGACAACGGTTAACAACAACAATTCTCTTAACAGAGTCACAAGTCAATGGAACTGAAATCGAGACTGAAACTAGAGCCGCCTCTTTATGTGTGGATGCCAGTTGCGGCGCGCTTACATATATTATTGTAGGAAAGAGAGTGAGAGTGTACACTAAAACCAGATGGGTAAAACAACAAACCGCCAAACAAGCACACACAAAGCGACACGACAAAGTCGTCTAGTGTCTCTATGCTGTAATACTTTGAGACTCTCGACCTGTCTCAGACCTGAGACAGTAAATATTAAAAAAAAAAATGGTATGTGGACTTCGTCATCGGTGGTGGTTGGTTAACTCGATTGCAGATCAAAGCTTCGGGTTTACTTTCGTTTGTTGGTGGTTGCTCGTTTGAGAGTGCAGAAGACCTACACGCAAATTACACGCCAGAGAGAGGGAGGCTTTCGGCATGTCGTATGCCAGGATTTTTTACCATTTTTGTACCGATAGCCGGTTGGGTAGTGCCACTGACTTGGCGCGAATGTTGCTTTCATTCAATGGACATACTGGACTGTGAATATTCAAAAATTATTATTTCATCAGTTCTATCAGAGTTGTCGTGATTTAAGTTATAAGTCTTAATTTATTTCTAAAATAAAATTTAAATTGTTTTAACAAACTGTAGATGAAATTTTGTTTTACTTCTTCGCGCCATCATTTTGAGAATGTTTTGTCGGGATCTAGTTTGAAAAGGATTTTCTTCTGAAAGTTTGCATTCATTGTTAGTGCTTAGTTAGTGTTACTTATATGCTAAACCATTGTGACAGAGTTTGAGTGATGTGACCCATGCAGCCCGAAAAATTTTTGAATTTCCATCAAATGCCAGACGTAGATACAAATTTTTGGATGATATCAATAAATTGAAGAATATTCACAAACATGCAAGTGAAGACTTTTTTAAGTCAAAAGCTAGTCGAAGCATATGAATTTGATGATTTACTCAAGCTGCATACGTTTCCCTAATTTAAAAAAAAAAAAGATGTTCCTCAAGGTTCTGTTGTGTCAACCATTCCTTTATTTTAAAAATTCTTAATTCCTAAGTTAATACATTTCTTCGTCAAAAAAAGCTTCTTTAGTGTTGTATACTCGTTTCAAGCTTCACATCTTATCGGAAGGTACTTCCAACCTTCTTGCAGGCTAAGCCTGCCAAGCTGAAATTATCTACATAAGAGTTGAATTTTAGGGTAGGATTTCTAGGTTCAGAAAACACCAAATTTTTTTTCACCACCCCAACTCTCGTGAACGTCTAGAAAATAGTTGAGAGTATAATTACCATAAAAGAATTTAAAAAAAAGGTCCATTCTTAGATTGATTATAATATAAGTAAAACGAAGTGTTTTTATAAGTCCTTTCGATTCTTCTATGTGGACCTTTTGGGCATTAACTACAAGTGATAGTGTGGAAATTCAAAAGAATGATTAAAGGAGAGAAGTGGCAGTGGTAACAACAACAAATGTTAGTACTTGGTAACTAGGTAGTTAGACAGTGTAGTGCTTATTATAAGGTACTAGCTATCATAGTGCGTTCATCACAAGAATTCATATTCCGGATATAGGGCAAGTATTCGACACTTGTCGATGACTTGTCAATTAACGAAGCAGGACTCGCTGTCCTGGAAAGCTCAAAAATGTTTCATTTTATTTTTTGTGAGTCATGTTCAGAGTCAGACATAATGTACGAAAAGATTTAAATTTACATATTGAATCTATTAATAATTTCTGTTTGATAATAGTGAGAAAATATTATGCAGACTTAAGTTGCGTTATAATTTGCTTGATTGTTGCTTCCTCAAACTCATGTTTCCCATGATATAGACAGATAGATACTTCCACGTAAAAAACACATACTCTCAGCGATGACTGATGATAAGGTCTCAAATCAAAGCCAAAATACGCAGCAAATTTTCGCAACTCAACCAATTATGGCCAAGAGGAAGAGATCAGTGGTTAAACAGTAGGTACAACCTGTTCAGCCATTTAACAGTAATATAACTTTCGTAATGCGAACATTAACAATGCACACTAAATTTAATGTTAATTAATGCATTCTTTCTCACACACAAAATCATGCATTGTAAGCAGAGCAAGGTCATCCCAGATTAACATCTCGGGTATGACACAAAGCACAAAAATATAAAAAAGAAAAGAAACAACTTTTTGGGCGTTGCTGCTGATGGTTAAGTAAATTTAAATATGCAAACATTAACTGAAACATATGTATTTATATGTTGGAAAAACTCAATTGGGAGAACTGTTCGTGTTGATGATATGTATATTGGCAAATGTTGGGTATCTGAATCAATACTGTGTTGCTCATACTGTTGCGCAAAGAGCGGTATTTCATAGCACTCACTTGTGGGTTGTGTCAGGAGTGTTAATAGTGAATGGTAGATAGTGGATTTACTTGTTGAACCTTTTCCGCACGGAACTTGGGTGGAATTTTAGAGACAAGCAGTGCAAAGTACCATCAGGTACAGCGATAGTCAAAATTTTGAAATCATCTTCGCTGAGTTTTAAGGTTGATCTAGCTACCACAGAGTTGTATTAGATCGCCACTAACTATTTTGGTGGTAATGGCAGGAATTCACTTTCTGCCATGCAATGGAGGAGTACTGGAAGGAGTTTAACAGCTTTGAAGGGAACCTATATGTATAGAAATTTGTTAGAGTTAAGGCACTTTGTTAGAGTTTAAGGCCTTAGACTGACCCAATGGTCAAGATACATATATTGTTTTGAGAGAAGAGCAGTAAACCAAATTTGTGCAGCTTCGAAACAATCAATGTGAAATAAAAAAGCTTTGGGATAAATATTATCTGTCCTTTAACAATGCCTTGGAACCAGAATCAGAACTTTATTTAAAAAAAGTTTCAACGACATGTTTCTTTCTACATTCGACTATCAATGGTAAGAATCTGGAGAATTAAGTTAATGTAGTTGTACAATATGACGAAAGCTTAATTTTTACACAAATTTAAATAATAAAATAAAAATAAAAGAGTTACCTTACATATAGAAGAAGTGGAATCTTTGGTAACATACCTGGAAATAGAAAAAAAAAATTGGTTAGAATCCTGTTGTATTTAGAAAGGTTGAATAATTTTAGTTGTTCCTCCTAAGTATAAAGTGATTCACAAGATGCAATTTAGTACTAGGGTTTACCAATGGGCAAGGGACTTTTTTCCCTATGGGTATCACAATGGGTCTGTACTGACCTGAGTGTGGCAATGTGATAATTTACTCTAATCGCCTACCCGCATACCTAACCTAACCTAAGTATAAAGTAGTTCGGCGCTTATTTAATTGGTTTATTCAATTGTATAAACATCTACATGGATATTTATGGTTGAGCGTCCGGAAGGAATGATTGTGTTGAATGGAGAAGCATACAAAATTTAGCAACAACCATAATGAATTTGTTCTCAGTTATCCTAAATTTCACCGACACCAGACATGGTTAGAGTGTGACTATATAAGAGGATGAAAAAACAGTAAGTACAATACGAAATAGGCAAAAAATTGTTTACTAAATTATTTCGTCGAATATTTTGGCTAAGCGGATGAAGTGTTTATCATTCTAACGATTCAATTTTGAAAAACGCGTTAACCGAAATTTCTAGAAATGCCCTGAAAAGATCACTTTTTGCTCATTTTCTGTACCATTTTTAAGAAAGTGGGCGTGGCCAACTGAGTGTCGCAGTTCAATGATTAGTGAGTCGAACTACTAAGCGGGAGGCCTGAGGTTCAATTCCCAAACAACAAGTTATTTCATGATCCCACCTCTCGTAAGTGTTTGACAAACTACCGGAAGTATAATTGTCTTAAAAAAGGTCTGGAACAAAAAACTTGCTCTCAGAAGGTATGCGCGCTCCATTCGTATGGAGAATTACAAATGCAGAATACGATTGCTAGGCCAAAGAGATTTGGTAGCTGAGAGGTACGGTGACGACATACATATGCACTTATTAACAAACTATCAGTGAGTTTCTAATCGTAGATATGTTCCAAAATTATTCCTTATATTTTGTTTCCAAAGGTTGTCAATTGGTTGTTTCCCTTCTCATCACGAAATGTTACTCCTTCTCAAAGGCTTGTATAACCTGAGTTAACATGCATCGCGCTGTGTTTTGTATTGCTCGCCGTAAATCACGGTTTCTTCCTTCTAATAGTCATTCTTAATGTTGGGGCAACAAGGTAAGTGACCCACAACACTGGATGCTTCCTTTGCGTCAATCGCAATATGATCAATTTGTTTAATGATCAAGATACCACCATGTCTCTTGGGTATATTAACATACGGTAGGTCAAATTACCAAAAATGTTGGCAAAGTGTCACAAGAGTCTTGCTCACGTATCGCAACTTCAAGACTTCTTTCGGCGTCTGGATAAGCACTTCTTCGCTTTTCTTCTTTTTTCCGGTTCATCACTTTTTTTGAATCGCGGTAATGTGGGGGTCTCGTTCGTTGCCCTGCTATCGTTTGGTATGTTCTTCAGCAGTAAGGTAATCTACGTGCTTCGTAACTTATAAAGTTTTTTCATGCCGAGGGACGTTAGACCTAGATCCTCAATTAAAGCATTGATGTTGGGTTTACCAATATCATTTGTTACTCTGGGCCTAAAAAATGTTCTTCCCAAAATGTTTCAAAAAGTAATTTTTATCATAAACCTATATATACAAAACTGTTTTTTTTTTTAACTAATGATTCATCAATATTTCCCAGAAAAAAAAAATCACAATCCGGCTAAATATTTATAAATATATGTATGTTTAAGGCTCTTTAGATGACAGCGCGAATGTAGAAATAAAACTGGAATTCAAATAAAACTAAAAATAAAGCCATCAACTCTATCGTTTATGATAATTAAAACAATCGGCCGTCGGTCGCCTGGATTAGTTTATGACAGCTCATTTGGTTTTTTGGAATAACCAACTGCAGAATTTTGCAACCATTTGGTTAAAATCACTCATAAATCCTTCTAATAGTTCCCATAACCATTCGACTATATAAGGTCAAGCTTATAGTATATATCAACAGCTCTAAAAACAACATAATAAACAACATTTTTACTTCTGCCAAAGAAAGATGCACAACCAATCCATCATGGTTTTTTTTGAAGAATTTCGTATTTCATTTCGACTAAACAAGACAACCACCTGAATTCTCCACTTTCATTCATTCATAAATCTAAATCAAACGAAAATAAATTATTCAATCCACTCGCGTAGTTGAAAATATAAAATAAACAAATATACTTTATCACTTAATACCACTGTTATAAATTATTCAGTACTTTCAGAGTGGCCAAGTGGCTCAAGATACATTTGCAATTGAACACCGATAAATGGGGCTAATTGTTGTTGACTATACGAATTTAAAGGGGGTTTGTAGGCTCTATTAATGTTCAAATAAAAACATGTAAACAATAACAGCTGACAGAAGGTAGGAAACAAAAAATTGAACAAACAAACTGACCACATGCCGTAGCTAATATCTATCTGTTCAATGGCCATTATAATCTGAGGCTGATGAAGTCTTTATGCTAATGGTATTCAAATTGATAGATACTCAGACATGCTAAGAGAGATTTATCGTGGCCCATTGTGTGCTGGTAGTGCGGCATTGGAGTGCATTGAAAAGGGCGGAGAGCTGGAAATTTACCTATCAATTCAAGCAGTTTTTGTTTGTTTAGAGAATGAGGGCTTAAGAAAGATTGGAAAAATTCTGTTTCTTTGCAATTTTCTCTTTAATCACTTGGTACGAGTTGCCATACTTTTTTACTCTAAACAAACTATATCATAACCATGTAGTTAATTTTAATTAGTATTGGCGCTTTTCTTCGTCCTCGGACTGAAGCTCGGACTGGGCTTGATCATCATGGTCATCACAGGTAATATGCATTTTTACATCGCCATGTGCTCCCAGCTTGCTACAGCAACTGATGATCAAGTGAAAAGATGTTGACGATGAACTAAGAAACTTCTCTCCTATATGTCCTAAATTTGTCAAAAAAAACTTGGCTTTATAATCGCACCTCAATGCATAAAACGTATCTTATACAGAATGCTGATTTTACAAGGTCGATATATAGAAAGCAGAACAGATCATGAATTATTTCGAGAGATGGATAATTGAATGGATATCAGATCCAGAATATAAGGCAATTGAATACCCAAGTAAGCTTAACCTCTAACTTACAAAAACTGTGTCCAGGAAGTAAATATCGGGAACGGAATGAATCGAATTATACAGTATCCTTCCTATTTTGTGTGAACTTGTATTTTTGTACTAAAATACAAAATAGACTTTTTGAAAAATTCCCCAAAAAGTGGGCGTTTGTTTTTAAGATTTTACTTGGACCTATATGTACATACTTCCATACACCTGTAGGGCAAACATTGATTTCGTAAGAAATTTTCAACTCCAGTTTTTAACCAAACTTGGTTTGATGATGGAGAATTTGAAAAATTTGTCAGCTTTTGATTGGGCAATTGGTTGACAGTCAAGGTTTGTAGGTCCGGGAAACCTGTCTATTTTCAAAAACCTAAGGGTGAGTGCAGCCAGATATTTTTTCCCTATTACTCGTGGAATCAAAATAAATATATCAAACCAAACCCTCAATGTAAAAAAAACAAAGACTTGAAAGCGATCGGGTACTCCTCGCTCTGTAAAAACCGATCAAGTAGTAGGAGGTTAAGTTATGTAATCGCACAGCAGTCTCGAGAACCTTTTCTTAGAATTTTGCGACACCGGCTCTTTCGCCAACTCATCCATCTCTAATATCTCCTAACTTCCTCCAATCTAGAAGGAGCTAGGAATACTAAGCTGACAATAAACAGATTAGGGACCAAAAACTGAGGCGAACTAGAACATATAGAACTGGGAAGGCTCAATGACACACGAGCCTATTTGCAGCGACTGTCCTCGATAGAGTCATTTGGAAGAACTTTGGAAAGAACTGTAGCTGTCGTGAGCACGAGCGCAGGCGGTAGCTCCTGAGAATTAAAAGTGATCACGTCTGCTATCTCGGAGTTAAACCCTATTCCACAGAAAGGCAGGATACAATGTAGTTGTTCTCTTCATTAAAGAAAAAGATAATAGCTACCCGGACAAGGTTAAAAATAACATTTTTGGCGTGATGAACTAAAGCAACTCAAGCGAGAGGAGTACGCTGATCTCTTTTCAAGTAGGTAAATGCAGGTCAGTGGATCATGGCATGGATTCCTCCGTAAATACGAAACGCAGCTTTAATATGTCGTGACAATGTGATGCGTGACTGCCAAAATCTAGCAAGCAGGAGTGAGAAGGCCTATGCACTAAAATCGGGTCAATAAATCTGCGCAGAAAATCCGAAACAATGTAGAAGGATAGTTTGCTACAGTTTCACTACCAGAACGTGGACAGTCAACACGACTTATTATTATTGTTAAAACCTCGGCAGCTATAAGTGCCCTAAGAATAAGTCAGTCAGATGGTTGGAATCATAATGCAACAGGTCAGTCCATGATCCTGGAGAAATATCTAGGAAAAGTTTATACTACGGATTACCTGACTCCGTTCCTAGATTTTCATAGACCGTTTACTAGCTCGTTCCCAAGCAGGGAAGAATGGAAGGATGGTAGGGTCTGGCATTTTTTCTGAACCGCTGGGGATATCTAGATCAGTCCACCTCCCGAAGAACCATAGCAATGCTTTCCAAGCGGAGGTCCTGCAGTGACAATAGCTGCCCGTGAGACTGCGATGAAGGCAATACCATCGGAAGGTATCACCTTTTTCATCGACAGCCAGGCGGCAATAAAAGCGATTACTGCAATCGAAATAAAACCAAAGCTTGTGAAGTCCTGTCGCGAAGAACTCTGCTGAGTCCCTGGAAACGAAGGTATTCCAGGCAATGAGAAGGCAGACGAACTGGCAAGAACAGGCTCTGAATCTACATCGCAACAGGTAGACACCTCGGTGTTCATCCCGCCTTGCACATTACAGCAAAAGGCATGGATCTTGGCCGGAAGTGAGGGCAATAGTAGATGGACCTCCCTGGACACCTGTGTGATCACCAGAAGCCTATGGCCTTGCATTGACAAGAGTAGGACCGACCGAATTATGCTAAAGGATAGGAAGTCTCTTTCTGTCCTCATAGGAATTATTACGGGGCATAACTCTCTTCGGTACCACATGAGAAAGTTAAGACTCACGGATGAAGATTTATGTCGGGGATGTGGAGACGAGGCCCCGGGCTTATCCACCTTAGATTCAAATTTCTAGGGCGACACTTTTTCCGTGACCTTGAAGAATTAGCAAACAGACCAATAAATTAAATTTTTTAGGTTCATCAAATCAACAGGATGGTTTGGTGATCCACAAGATGTGAGCTAATGCGAGGGTTTACCAATGGGCAAGGGACTTTTTCCCCTTTGGGTATCACAAATATCTGTATTGACCTGAGTGTGGCGACATGATATTATCTAGTCGCCTAGCCACATACCTAACCTAACCCTATTATTATTGTTTATTATGTTACGCCTTTGTACTTGCAATGTCACCAAGTTTTGTTTTACTTAAAATGTCTGGTGAACTATGCAAAGCTCGATTTCAATTAAGTCCACCTAATGGAGATGGCATCAGCAGAGTGCGTTCTTCAAAATTGCCCTGAGTTAGTATACAGAATAGAGTCTTGCCAACGAACACAAGTAGAGCTTTTAAAACCGATACTCAACTGAGTATATTAACAACTGAAGTTTTTATCAACATTTTATAGTACGTCGAACCTACTAATTAAGTCACAAGCCGTCCTCCAATGCCACGCAACAATTAGCACTTACTACATTGCCGTTCGTATGTAGTTCCGGCAGTACTAACGCTTCTCCTTCTCACCGAACTTCCGTTCGAAAATATAAAAACAATAATAAATTGCTTACAATAAGCTTAGATGTATCGAAATCGCCCAAATCAATTAACGTTTTTCATTTGGGTAGTAAACATATTTTATGTGAATCCTAATTTCCAATGCAAATTCTTTTTATGTGGCTAAATCGACCTACGATTGACGGTCTCAAACCAATAAATAAACAAAAAAAAATCCCAAAGATACAACAAATAAAGATTAATGCCAGCAGAGGTTGCACCTCCCTCTAATAAGTGCAAATTTATTTGAATCCGATGTTTAAAATGTAGTATATCAAAAAGGCTAAAAATTAAATTAATTATAAATACATATTAAGACATACAGAAAAGCTACAATCTGTCTGGAATGGATGGTACAATATCCTATCCCATTTCCTTTGTATCAGCTCTAAGTATTAAAGTGGCGTACTATATTTATTTATGGAATTAGTACAATAACTTCGAATGTTAGAGAATTTTACATGAAAAATATAATCAAAATCGTTTTTTTTATGAAAATGGGAGCAAAAGTAGGCGTGGCTATATGGCGTATGAGGTCCAAAAGTGACGACGGTCGTTGCTTATGTATGTAGTCTACCACTATTGTTTCTCTATGTCACACACCAAACAGATTGAAGTCTATGAAGTATATAATCAAATGAGGATAAGTCTCAATGTTGTGTTAATTCAGAAGATACGCTGTGGTTCTTCTGAAAGGCATGGTTAAATATGATTTAATTTCCATCACTCGTGGAGTTAATAAACCGTGAAACCTAACGCCATAAAAAAATTAAAAAAAAAAAAAAGAAAAACTCGAAATACAACAATTGTCGCGACCAATAAATCATCAAGCCGAGCTCTGGATTTGAAAGCCCATTTCATTGACCACAAATATTGGATGTATCTTTTAATCTACCACAACTACAGCGGCGACATAAGGAGTCCGTTTTGCCGACAAAACGCTATAATTACCTCAAACAACTCGAAAAGATACGCAATTGTGCAACGGATTGCAATGTGGTAGTGCCTGCTGGTGCTGGTGACGACGACAGCTGCCTGTGGATGCAAAACTGAATTGATTTTGAGACCACTCTACAAACAAGACTTCGTGCATTCGGATACATCTGGTGCAATATCGCACTGAATTGGAACTGAATACACGTCTGCGCTAACGAATGTATGTAAAATGATGTAAATGGTCTCAGCCGAGCAGAAAGTTGACACATTTACCTATAAACTGTGCGGGTACCATAGTTTAATAGATGCTATTTGCCAGGCTTTTTCGTGTGCGCACGGGGTCTTGAGTCGGTCTTTGTCCGGGGCGTACTGTCTCTATGGTATGGTCGAGAGACTTCCATGACATGGGAGTGGAAAATTCGCATTGATTTTCCGGGAATTGTCTTGGTCATATGGGTATCGGCATCGGTATCGGTAATGGCAAACGGCCGGTGGAGGAGAGTTGGACTTTTATAATTTATACGTATAATATGGCATGACATTCGATACCCGGATATTGTCTTCTTTTCGATCGTAAATTTTGTTGGAGTGATAATCAGTTAATTGAGTTTTGGTTGTTTTTTTTTTTCTTTCATTTCGATTTTAATGAGTGCTCTAGGCTCATCAAGGGCATTTATTAGAATTGCTGAAGCTGATACTAATAAATTCATAGAAGCCGGTTCGGTTTATTTAATTATCTCGATTTACTTTCAGCTAAATGCTAAAGGAGATCACTTTTGATAGCCATAAATAGATAAACTGTGACGAGTTAATGAAGTTAATTGAATGGCTTGCATAAAAGATTGTAGGCGGAAGAACTTGGGGAAATCCCATTGCGTTTTTGGTTGTTTTGTTTTTATTGGTAAGACGCACGTGCTGTTTTGTTGATAGATATCTAAATGTCGAAATCAAAAATGTGGGTGCAGTGGTATTTGGACTTTCAGAACATTTGAAACAGTCTTGCAGCATCGTAGGACACGTGTACCCGTAATGTAGGGTCACCGAGTCGTCAGGTGAGTCGACTTACTTTCATAGTCAAACCCCCTTACATATGTATCAATAAGGTCTGACTAACCACTGGAATGAAATTAAACGAGTTAAATGGTTGCAGTTCACTCTGTAAAAGTGGTTCTATTTCTGGTTCTACTTGTGGGCGTTTTCGGTTGACAAGGTATAATCAATGCACATGCACATGCATATAAACATAAATGGATGTACTTTCGTTGGAAAACTGTATGTAATCGGTTTATGTTGATGGACAACTTTTGAAATTTTAAACTAATCTTGCCATGAATCCATCTTGACTTCCTTGGGTTCCAAGTTCAATATCTAGACAACACCTGAAATTTCTTAGACGGGCTTATCCTTCGCGAGAGTACAACTGTATTGAGAAAGCGGCTTCTCTAAATAATAATTGCCCTTCGGATATGGCACTAAACAGAAGGCCCCTTCCCAGTCTAGGCTAGCCCCTGTGCCCCATAGACCGGTCATACAAAATATTTAGATGCAGTCATGAATGTAATCTTTTTAAGGTCAGGATAAGAACATGAAACAATAATAAGGAGCAATGAGTTCTGTATTACTTCTGTTTTACGCTTAATGGTATCACATGGTTCATTGACAGGCCATTTTTTTTTGTGGATCAATAAAAGGCTCTTAAGATGTTATACTATCTGTAGCACGCACCTTACAAAAACTAAAGATAGTACCAAGATCTCAAGGCAGATCTCACTGTGGGCAATTAGAAGTTGAAACATTAAACTTTTGTTAAGTTAGAGATAGCGCCTTGCCCAGCACTTCAAACTCATAAACCGCTGGTCCTGTAAAGTACCTAAGAACAAAGTTAGTCTTTTAAATCCAAACGACGTTTAGATACAGAAATTTTAAAAACGGCGTAAGCCGGCTGGTTGCCTACTGGAGACCCGATGCCTTGTAACAGTAGACGACATAGACAATCATCGGTGGGTCCCAGCGCGCTGTTATAGAAGTTTTGACGGCAATTGAAGAACAGGAGAGTTGGCTTTGGAGTAACTGCGGACAAAACCAAGTACCTGTTGTCAACAAACCAAGAAACATCGGTTCACCTCCTAGGACAAAACATAACTGTTGGCCACAGTAACTTCGAGGGAGTTAGGGAGTTTATCTACCTTGGAGTAAAGTGGAGATCTTACTCTAGGAAACCGCTGCTACTTCTATTTGTCGAAACAACTGCGTTCAGAACTCCTACACAGAAGACAAAATGCATGCTCTAAACGACATTGATCCTGCCAGTTGTGCTATATGGATCCGAAAGCTGCACGATAAACATGAAAGTAGAGTCAATTTTGGGCACTTTCCGGAGGAAAATATACCAAGATGTGGCTGTATTCCAAATAGCCACAAAACGTCGGCTACACTGACTCGGCACATCGAGCGACTGACAAAGAGTATTCTCGAATCACTCTCCCTCAGGTTCGAGATGACAAGCCAGACTGAACCTCCATTTTAAGGATCAAGCTTGGTTGGTTTATTGATTATTGGACTCCAAACCTGTTTTATAAACATAGTTATGTGGGTATATCAACAAAGTACCTAAATTTACTTTGAAAAATGTAAAGGTACACCCAAAATCAAAGAGCCAGTGTGGGTTTGTACTGAATTGTCTACATGATCACCATATATACCACACTTATGTTAATGACATATTTAAAAATTTGCAATCTGCATGGACATTTAAAATCTAGTAGTACGAACCAATGAAAGAGAGGACAGGTCAGAAAATGTGCATTGTGCAATTTAAACGAGGAGGAGAATGTGGCTCTCTTTATGGGAAAATGCCCATAAAAACATAATTGACCAAAACAAAATGCTTCAAACATTGAATGGGTAATCTGGAGACAAATTGAACACGTTGTACTAGTTGTAAACGAAACCTGTTCATCGAATGAAATAATATCTTTTGATACGAAATTGTGAAATAAGTTAAGAGCCACATTCACCAACAGACGGGAGACATCTCATAGTCCTTCTAAGTCCTTTTTTTTCAAAGAAGGTTTACAACTTAGGAGAAGCTTGGGATGAAAACTGATGCCCAGGGTAGACAGCGTCATATTAATCTAGACCAACTCAGTAGACTTGGGGTGAACACCCGGCAGTTCCTTATACAAAACAATCCGCAACCTAGTACTACAGTCAAGTTAGATAATAACATTCGTAGGATTTTTTCGAAAATGTTTCTATTTTCTCTATAAGAAGATCTAAGTTATTGGGTCATCTCACCGGCTTCAGCACTCCCATTCCATGCCATTTGAATCAACACCCGGAACTCTTTGGTTGCACATCAGTGGTTGTACTTCCCCAAATGCGGCAAAGCAAGCTTCCAATCATAGATACTCAACGATATTAGATAATTCATCCAATACACTCATTGCCTTCGGCGCATGCTGCAGTGATCCAATCAATCAACCCGCAAAGATGGTCACAATCGTCGTCTTGACAAGGTGTTAATTGATTACGGCAATTGCAGCTTGCGCACAGCTCGCAAATGTCAGATATGATGTGGCGATGGGTGCACCTAGTTGTCGGCGATTTCATGAACGTGTCATGAAGGTGCTTACGTTAGTGAACCGTATGCGACTAGCCCAATTGGCGGAAGGCGAAAATGCCTTGTTACTGTTACACGATCGTGCCACACACACAGAGAGTGCGCCTGGCCCTGATCCAATTACGCAAGGGGTCGTGATAGTAATATCGTATTCGTGAAATGTGTCCCAACTCCCTCGGTGTTTCTTAACGAGAAAGAATAAAATTGTTTAATTACCCACAATTGGCTGACTTTGTGATTTATTATTTAACACGAGAGTAGATTTCATGCGATTTGATTGATCTGGATAGCGATTCGAGTTGCAACATGCAACGCACCGTACACCACACACTACACACCGCACAGCAGTGCGGCGTAATTATTTTGTCGAAGCCGGACGGACAAAGAAGTTGTCTCTATTGGCAAAGTATCTGGCACTTAAATTGGATTAATTGGAGCAACAATCAAGATTTCAATTCCAGAGCTCTTACATAAGTCACTGAGGATTATCCTAATTTGCATTTTAATAGCGACACTTGGTAGAGATAGAGATACTTAAACAACCTCTGTACCCATTAGAGAGCCATAAATAAAGTTTATGACAACGGCATTGAAACTTTGGATCTAATCGGGACTTAGGTTCAGGCGCTATTGCAAAAAGCGGAACTAGCCATGGGGTGCATAGATTGATGCCAGAATTCTATGATTCATCTGCGTCCAATGTACGAAACGGACTCACAGTGAGTGGCAAGTTTGTTGACGGAAACCTCTCGGGTGGTATCCTTTTGCATAACCAAAGAGATACATTCCGGTCGTGACTGGTGCTGGATAATCATGATTTGTACTACACAGGCGTGTTTATTTGTGGAGCCATGGAACCTAAGGTGTTGCATTCAGTCGTGGCTAAGTAGGTGAAGTACTCTGTGTAGTGTACATATTGCCTTAAGTGGAAGTGGGCTAACTGTGCAATAGATAGCGAAAGTTTGGCCTCGTAACTTAGTAACTGGCTGGAAAATATATATAAGTCAAACCCCCGACATCCGTGTTGTCCATGGATAAAATATTTGTCTTGATTTTTGAATCGATTACGGCCTGTCGGGCCAATGCATTGGTGAAAGGGATGTGTCTCTAACTATCATCAACGTAATGAATTATTATTGCCGTGGGAGGAACCTTTTTGTGCAAACAAGTGGACATTATTCAATGGACTACCGCATTCAGAAATAATACGTAGTAGGATTATTAAGGTATACCACAGGGTTTGGTGCGAGGGCCTGTCATGTTTGAAATATACGTGGATATGAAAGGGTCAAAGTCTAAGCGGAGGTGTCCTGATGATCGATTAAACTTCAGCAGTGAAAGATACATCTGACAGGATAAAAGCCTCTTTAAAACGAAGATGCCCTAGCATAAGGGTACAATGTTCTTGTCGAGCTTGCAGAGCAAAACGCATATACCCTCGTATTGCCTAAATAAACACAGAAGTGCGCTAAGTCTTAACATAGGCAAAAATCAGTCTGATACTTGAGGCCATCGAGACAGTAAAGACATTTAATTAAAGGATTCTTTGGTGATATGGATCTCGAGTAAGCAGCAGTACACTCGCTACACTCGCTTTATACTTGATTTAATCATTAAGCTTTCATGCACATACTATGCATGATCTGATTATAATATCTAGTAAGTAGTAGTAGTAGAGCAGAGTTCACAGGGAGAAAAGCGATAGAGAATGCAGCGGTTATATTCATAGAATTCTATTAAAACAGTAAGCTAATCAAATAAGATTAATGGAAAGCCTAATGAAACTTATGTGGAAAATGGTCTACAGACGCTGCAGCTCTTAGTCGACACTCACTTTCCAGAAGTCAAAAGAAATGATATTTAACAAATACCACAGGGATGACATTAAATTTTGTTTCTGTTGCCTGGTGCAAGAAAGTTGGCCTAAACTGCAACTCCAAAAGAGCACCGTGAATAAACTGCTCGGTGCAGCAACATCTGACGAAAACTTCACTTGGAAAATCTTACGAAAAATACATATAAACAGAGCTAGAATCTCTTTATGGACCAGCAAAAGTCTAAATTGATTTTATCTACCCATACCCAGACTAATTCTTACATATGATGCACCCTATGGGCAATACTGCTCCTACTACAGCGTTGGACATTATTCTTAACCTTTCGCCCTCCATCTTCAAACACAAAAAGATACCCTAATGCCTTAATGCTTATATCTGAAAATGACAATTCTAAGGTAGTCTATCCAAGGATTGCTTGGAACGAAATGTAGATAGTTGAGATCAACACAACAAGCAACTGTCAACCAAATTTTAACTTCAGTCAAATGTTTCAAGGTTAGATTCTCAGACTACCATAATTGGGAACACAAAAAACCCACATTTGTCAGCTATTTTCATGATAAGTATTCACAAATGGATTGAAAACAAATGCAGGAGTAATGACTGGAGTATACGATGTTACTATATTGATCTACACAAGCATGGATACGTATCATAACTAGAAGAATGAAGGTAAAAGACAAGCAGTTTCCAAGCTGCAACTAACTAGAAGCTATATAGTCACAGGATTCCTCACTGAACACTGTCAAGTCAGGAAAAAAAAAACACCTCATGGCCGTGGCCAGGACGAAGATTCAACAGAAAACAATTTGTTTTAAGCTTTATGAAAAAATATATGTAATGATGTAATGACTTGTTTGTAACGACTAAAATATTAGCCATTCATTTTACAAACTGATAGATTTCTCTAAAGAAAACAAATATATCAGGGTAACACTAGATCTGAAAACTTAAGTGGGGAGAGCCACTTACAAAGCAACTGAAGCATTGGGAGCATGTTTCACACTTTTCGGAAAAAAGTGGATTTATCTCACCAATACGTATTGGTCGTCGGGTCTAAAACTCATAAAGCCTTAACTCTATTTTCAATACAAAAGGTACAAGGACGTATCACGAGTATACTCATCGACCTTATCGACTGTTGCGCTCCAAGATTTTCTAGACCATTTCAAACAAGTGTTATGAAGACTATGGTGGCAAGCGCTCTTAACCTCCTCCTCCTACGGAACACCAAAAATTGGATATATGAAGATGTTTTAAAGAATTCCGCTGCTATCTTCACTGATAGTATGCTTCTTGGACATTAACAGCTTTTCGTCATTTCGAATCGCAGTTATTGAGATAATCCTCAAATCCTCAAATTCCTCAATCGGTACCTCCTCAGTCTGAATGAATCTAAAATGTCAGATGAGGTAGAAATCGAGATTTTTGTTTTTAATTACGAATTATCTGCTTCACTAGGACATTTTTTTTCCATCTTCCAGGATAGGATTTTGCTATCGGACTCTATTCCGGAGAGTGTATCAATCGAAACCTCCGAAAATAAGCAGCTCTGGAAGCTCTCGTGATTTTACATTTTGAGTCTAAGCTGGTTTAGAAATGTCTTCGAACCCTCATACAGCAAGTTGTACACAATAAAATCACCACACTAACATGGGTTTCAGGTCGGATGAATATCCTGGCAATAAAGCTGCTGACAAAATTCTCAAATATGGGGTCCTATTTCCATATATTGGCCCTAAACCCTACTGAGGTTTACCTGTCTGTTAAATGAACATAGAGTGGGACCACTACAAAAAGTTCTCTTAGTTGAACTTACAAACTGGTTTAAACCAAGACTATCATTAAATTCTCAAAAGAGAAAACGAAAGAGATTCCAGCAATGAGCAAATATAACGCTGAGGTCTTGAGGAACTTCCCATCTGGTTATTCCCTCAAAAAAATGTATTTTACCCAATCGTCCCGACTATGCCTAAAGGGCACTCGAACTGCAAGTTCATTTAAAGGAGATAGCGCAAAAGATGTGCTGCTTCTTGAGGATATTTCCTTATATCTTTATCCCAATTATCCTGTAAACAAAACTTGGATTCCAATGTAGACATTTGGAGGAGAGAAATCCGTGTAATAAATACTTAATTTATCCTCCTCAACCAACAAAAGAAACGATCTAAAACGTGAGCTCTGCGCATTGCATGTTCACTAGTTTGATACGATTATACATAAATACCCTGACTACGGGTGGTCCTGACAACATGATTCAGTTGCACAACACTTTAATTTCAACCATCGCTGATTGCAATAATTATCACTTTAATCCGTAGCTAGTATCCAATCCTATTATGTATGATAACATCCACAAATAAACATGAGGTATGATATTGTGTGATACTTTCACTGCGTCGCTTTATCCCTTACCCTACATATCGGCCAGTTGGCCCTTTTGCTTGCATAATTACATTACGCAAATTCGAAAGATCACTGATCCCGATATCGTCCCATTTAATCGTATGCAACCAACAATTCTATACGTCATAACTTGGTAGTGAGTCACAAATCAGGATTTTAAATCCGCCTTCATTCGAGATTTGTCACACACGTTCACTGCATCTGAACGCGTTGAACTAAAACTTTTCTCCCCGGCACGGTGGCGCAGTGTGTAAAACTCACTCGTAACTTGCATACATTACAGAGGTCGGCCCCATGGAAGACCTTGACTTCTCTGCAACACTTTATTGCGCCACATTATCCACAACACACTGGTAGGTAGGTAGGTAGGTAGGTCGTTCGTTTTGTAATACATACTCTCAATTCCAGGTGTCCCAGGGTAGATTAGAAAGTGGTGCGAGCGATCAATCGAAACCAATCGATCGGTGACGACCGGTACCACGACGACGGAAACGATCCTTGATCTGGTCTCATTGGATGGTTATTCTTGGAGGGCAAAAATAAGTTTGTATATTTTTCCATCCGGCTAACGATAGCGGAATGGAATCCAATTACCGCAATTACCACATTTTCATCATAATTAAACCCGCTGTTATTGCATAAATTTGTAATGCAACGTGTAGTGGTATAGTTAATTTGTTTAAGACAATAATAAAATAATTATTACCGCGGTAACGAGCGCGAAGACCTTTGTTTAACACGATCAATTGCTTCAAAGCACGCTCACCAAATAAAATACATTCTGGCCGACTTATGTACATTTGTGTGGTTTAATTGTAGCTGCTGCGTAATTGAAACAAAGTCTAGATGGTTTTTTTGTTCTTTTTCAATGTCCTTGGCAAGTGACTTCTTGTTAAACGAGCTGTGCGACGCACGGCTTTGTGGAGTTTCATACGAACGACCTTTAAGGTCGATGGTTGCTGCTAATCACTTTCAATGCGCAATTTGTTATGAGTAGGGACATTTTTTTTCTATTCAGCACCTTCTTAGAGTATCTATATCATCCTTGTCAGTATCTATCAACTCAAAGCACACATTCCACCGTGTGTTGACGGTCCAGTTTTACCCTACCACCTGACTCATATGCACATTGTGTAGCGCCTGACTTCAATCGCAGCTTTGTAAGCCAGTTTCCCGTACCCAGTTTGTTTGGATCACCCGGCCAAAGTGAATGAAAACTTAATTCTCGTTTGGAAAATCTAGAGCGAGTGTGGAAACTGTACCAAGTGTACGTTGGATTTTGTCTAATTGTCGTAAATACAAAAGCACACACACTCAACCACCGATTAACGTGCACCTGTTCCAAGGACGACTGGTTCTATAATTAAGCCTGAGAAATAAAAAAGGGAAACAATAAATTGTAATGTATCTACCCTGACATTTAGTCGTATGTAGATTAGAAAAGTTCATATGAGCCGTTCTGTTTCTTTTTTTGTTTGTTTGCAAGCACTTCCTCAAAAGCCACCAATTAGGTTTGGCCAACATCTTGGGCCATGTCTTGTCGGTTACCTAATACCCCTCGTTTGAATGCTTCTGTAGATCCTCCTTAGCCGCCATAATAGTGACCTTTTTGAGCTGGGAAAATTGGTTAACCATGCTACATATGTACGGATGTAAGTAAACAATCCCCTCGACTCCACAATGACACAACACAAATCTCTTTGGCATTTTGCGAAGCCGAGTGCGCGCAGCCTGGCACACAAGTCGTAGCAGAAGTGGGTAATTGATGACCTTTTAGCATTTAAGCCGCCGTTCACTGTAGGGTCTCTCTGTCTCTCTCAGGATGGCCGTCGTCGATAATGATGATGGTGGTCTTTGTATTTTTGTATCTTCTTATACACGGCGACATGTAGGTCGCGATCTCAATCGCTAGTCGTAGTGTTTCTGTTTATTCTCCGCGGTTGGTTTTGTTGTAAGTTGGAAGTTGGAAATTGAAAATTGAAATTATTCGAGTTTAGGGGTGTGTCAGCGGTTTGGGTGTTGTTATAAAATAGGTGCTAAGAGGCCACTGTGTTCGGAGAGGAAATGCAAAACAATCGAGGGTGGAGTTGCAGGCATTATTTGCATGTTGAACTTCACGACATCAGCTCGGCCGATGACTATTTTGAATGGCTAGAGGCAATCGGTGTTGAAATGGGTTGTCACGTTTTGAATGATGTTTGAATAGGTTCGATGGACAGTGTGTTGGAAAATAGAGTATACTCAGAAGGTATTGGCATTTTACACAGCCTTCCTTTGGATGTAATTAGTGGATACTTTGTTATGGTCAAATGAATCGTGTCGTGAGATATTGGGATCGTCTAGGCAGAATGCTTTCCCTTGCTAGTTTCTAAGTATTGGAACAGAACAAGGTACTGTAAGGTCAAATTAACAATTATAATTCTTGACCAAGTATGGCATATCTAGGTAAAAGTTCATCAAAGTATTGGTTTCTGAAAGAATTTTATCATGATGGACGAGTTAAAAAACTGTGAGTCTGCTAATTTTGCGTATCTGTTAGTTGGTCGGTCTTTCTTTCTGTCTGAATGCTTGACTGCCACCTAATCCGACTGAGTTTAATCTGCCTAAGAGGCTGAGAATATCCTAATATATTCCAAAACAAAAATGAAACAAAAGGTAAACCGGTACAAGGTTAGAGGGGTCCATGTTCAATGGCGAAGCAGAAGCAGGTATCGTCTCCGAAGAGCTAAATCGGCCTTCTCATTGCAGCCTATTAGGGGGAACCTTATCGTATTAAATCGAAATAAATCACAGTACTTATGTGGGTTTGGTTACAGCAAAAATAACGTCTGACAAACATCCGAGAGTACCAACTGTCCTGAGAAAGCTTCTCAAATAACAATCTGCCCTTCGGATATGCCATTAAACACTAGGCCCCTTCCATTCGTGCAAAGAATATAACACGCACAACACTAATGGTTGTGAGAAGCTAGGCCCTGGGTCCCATCGACCTGTAGCCCCAAGTATTTTATAACTTGTCGTTAGGTACAACTTAATTAAAAGCCTTTTAAAAACACTCAAACTGCATTTGAAGGAAGGGGTCAAATCCTTCCACCGAATTAGTAATCCACGACCTTATCGCACATATCAGGGTGAAGGCTGTCATCATAGGAATAAGATAGCTTTGCTAGGTAAGCGGAGGCGGTTTATAGGACATATAGACATACAGGATTTAATAGCGATGTAGCCAATTGATATTTAGCAAGTTAAAACCAGGAGAAGAGTTGATACAACCAAGAGTGGTCAATATAATCGAATAGCAACAAAAATAAGATTATTCTGATCAAGTACTTACTTGTAGATGAATAAACTGAGAACAAGACCTTAAGCTGAACATGACCCAGATGTTAACAGTCCATTGCTGCTTTAGGGCATGCTTACTCATGAGTAAAGTTTGAGTAAAGTCGGGATGGCATTAGCAAAATTATTGCCATAATAATAAAAAAAAAAGAGCAGAGTAGCAGGACATTAAATGGCTGAGTGTAGGACGAGTTGATATGGTAATTCAGAATCTCACACTGTTATTGAATAGAGCTATGAAAATACCATTACCAAAGTGATTCTAATTATGGCTGAAATTTTATCCGAAGACAGTTTATGACAACCGCGGTGCTGAGCCATGATGTTAGTATCAAGAGAAGATGGAATCAGCAAAGGATTGAGATAAAAGGAAAGTGTACTAGGAAATGCTGGTATGAGGGGTTCGTTGAAGTCAGGTGCAATATGTAAACCATGTTAATTTGTCACCAAAGATCAGTTTATGCTAAAAATAATCTTGCACGAACATAGAACAGCTCTTGAAGATATTGCAAATTCAATTTAGATAGGTTTTAACAGTCATCCTCTCTGACCAACTTTAGTACGTTGCCTATCGTAAAAAGTCAGCCTTCGTGTGAGTATTGCAAAAATCAGCAAAGCTAGATAGTGGTAGGTATATACATATACATATATCTTCTGCACAAGAACTGTATCACTCTTACTAAATCTGTCACAAGAAAGGGAAAAAATTATATTACAATCCCATAACATTGCTGTCTGATCTGTCCAAAGCAACGGTGGTACATTGACTTTGGTATGACAGTACAACTGGTTTCCCAATAGATCTACGATTGAATAAATAATGTTCCTTGGGACAGACCAATTCCAGTTGCTGTTGCTGCTTACGAAGTAGTCTTTGCTTCAAACGCTGAAACGTCAGGGGTAGCTCCTTAGTTATGATTTTCAATGTGAAGACTTTACACCGCCTACTGGAACCCTTATGGACGAGATACTAAGCAAACTTCCTACTGTTTAAGTTAGTCGACGGTAGCTATCAAAGCTACTGTAGCGATTCTAGAGCGAGAGCACAACATGATTGTAGTGGCTTCCTAGAAGAGGCATTTTGGAAGAACTAGGAAACAGGTCCTACGTACATAAGTATGTTAAGAAAATGAATTGTTTAGATCAAGCGGCAGTTTACTATGTATTCATATACTATAAACAGTTATTCCCTGATGGCCATTTAGTTCCATTTTCGTAAGCCCGGTTCAAATTCCTTACCATGCACCAAAAAAATTTCTAGAATTCCATGGGGTGACCGCATAGACTCATCTACTCAAGGCTTTCCTTTCATTTAAGCGTTCTTTACAGATTGGTTGGTTGCTTGCTTGCTCAAATTGGCCTGGACCACGTCCTTAACGATGATACAAATTTACGCTTGTGATCATGGCGTATGGTGGTGTACCGTTTTGTAGCTAATTGACATATTTTTCGAAAAAGTTAATTTTTTACTCATGGGATTCTCAGAAATTAGATTTGGATTCGCATTGCAATCAAGTGACTCCAAATGGAAACGAATGCATCAGATTCCCAATCAACTAGTCTAACACTTAGCAATTACGTAGCCTCAAACTCTTATCCAACAAACACTCCATGGGCAGACATCTCTACAGCCACCTGTCGATCTGCTAAAAACACGCTCAACGAGATGTAATTCAGATTAATAAAGTAACGACAACCGCAATCCATGTGTGTGTGTGTGTATTGATGGATGTTCATCTGATCAACTGCCAATTGTACGGATCTCCATTACATCGAAGCCATTCGATCTCGATCTGGCTAAGAGCAACTGTCACTAAAATAAGAAGTGGTATTCCTATTTGGCTGGCACATGTAACATCCAGATGGAAGCGTGTATGCAGACTAACTATCAAACAAAGTAGAATACCATAGATACAAACGGTGATGTAACCATCGAGTCACGTATCTCAGAATGTTTTGTAAGAAGAAGAAAGCGTTGCCAATCTTACGCAATAGAATTCTTTTGGCTCTAATATGCGTGAATATGTGACCAAAACAAACCCGGTTCCGATACCGTAGTAACCCGATCAAATGAAAGAGAGAGTGAGGGTGAAATCCATCGAACTACCTTGCCCTCTAAAATAGGTAGCGAGCAGTAAAAACCTACTCACTTGTTGTGCATTTTTTATCAACCTCACGTTTTGTGTACTACACACACTAACTCGCTTCCCGTGTTTACTGGCAATTGGCCATAACTTCAACTCGGAACTAGTAGCTACTTTATTGGATTATCATTATCACGGTTATGGTCAAGTGTTTGTTTTTGTGACGAATGCCGTTGACAATTCGATGAGTTTCCTGTTCGAGGCTTCACACTTGGGCGGGAGATGTTACCCACCACCACCCATCACGTGCGTTAGTTGGGTGTATGTTAGGAAAAAAAAAATTTCGTCACGTCTGCGACTTTCGTCGCCTGGAATTAGCTATTGCCCATAAACAGAGTGCCTTGACACTGATCACACGACGGAAGGCGAATGTGATGGACACACGATGGAATTTCATTCGTCCTTAGATAGACATTTGAGACCCTAATCTATGGTACTTCCGTTGGAATTCCTGGAACTCAACCGCAGTTCCATTTAGGAAAGTCATCCTTGTTGCTTCATTAGATCTCATATACAAAACAACCACCTCTGGCGAAATCCGCAAATGAGGCAAAAGCATTGCCCGACCTTGGGTAACAGCAAAACGAGTACAAACAAACAAAATTATATCATTCCAAGGGTCAGCGGCATTGAAATACTTTTGAGAAAGCCCCAAGATACATCTATCTGCATACATTGTTGCGACAACGAATGTTACACAAAGCGATGTTTCGCTTGACTGTAGAAAGATACATAGTACATGGATGTTGTAATACTTCATTTCATGTAAGACATTTTTATTTTGCAGATACTTCGTGTCTACAGTTCTCCAATTTCAAATCTACCGAGCTATGTGTAAGGTTTCAAAGCAATACGACCCATCAGATCCGAACAAACCCCTGCACAAGTGTGATATCTATCGACAGCCGGAAGCAGGAAATCTCTTAAAGTAAGTTGACTGAACATCCCCCTAGTGACACTTTATACCATTTCCTTCCTTTTAATCTAGACGGCTCATGGAAAAAGGATCTTCGCAACCCTGGCAAGAGGTTCTCGACGAAGTTCTCGGTGAGGGTCGCTTGGACGGATCGGCTCTTCGTGAATACTTTGAACCCCTAACTGAGTGGCTCCGCTTGGAGAACATACGAAATCAAGAGTACGTTGGTTGGAGCTACGATGGAGACTATTGCAAACGTAGTATTGAAACTGCAAACTTGCAAGTTTTCGGGGGATTCTACAACTCCACCCCTAGAACTGACCTTACTGGCATTCTTCTAATCTTCATTGTTATTCTAAGATACATTTAAGAGTGTGTAATAAAATTTAGATTGCAATTCATTGCTTCTCCTTAAACGCTATTCAATCAAACCGAATCGCTGCGTATTGTGTAAGACGCAACGCGGCGTCTCGTTTTGAGGGATGGGTGAGCGGTTTGGCTGTCATAAACGATTTAATTCGATTTAATTCAATTTATTCGAAGTGTAAGTATGCAACTGGGTCTTATTACTGAGACATATGTACATACATTTAGACTCCCTCTTTCGAGTACGAGTGTATTCCGAGATTCGTGGTTGTTAATTTTCATTCAAAAAGTGTTTCTCAGATAGAATTCCCCCCTTTGAATGGAACGGAATACTGGGTATGTGAGCGAACGCGCGCGCGTGATTTGGCTCTATCACGAGAGTGAATAGTGCCAGTGTGTGGTACAACAACAAGACAATTTGTACGTGAAAGTGAATTCTAAATGAACTTGAGGGAACCATAGACAGTGAAGTGCGTTTAGATGGGGGCAACCAAACCCATGCGGAAGTAAATTGCAACGGAAATTCAGAATGGAATGTGTTTTATTTCGATGTGTAGTACGTAATTCATGGGACAATAGGTTCCTTGAATTCAGTGCGACAGGCATGTATGCAAATATTCGTTTATCTGCAATTTTTATATAGGCGACTCTTAGGAGACAAAGAATTTCAGTCAAACCATTAAATTTTTGAATGAAAATTCGATTGTGCTCCTATTTATAGCACGAGAATGCCCACAAGGGTGAGTTCTACATTCATTACTTGAGAATCTGACAAACCATGGCATCAACTGTCAGTCAGATACTGACGACATAATGAAATTACTACTGCCAAAGGCTAATTTTGGGAAAACTTTATGTTTAACTCGAAAACGTTGTTTGATGAGTTTTAGACTAAGTTTTAGGCCATCAAAAACTACAATATGTAGTGCTCTTCACTAGGAAAAGAAAACATGAGCTTGACCAGTAGCAAACTGGAGGCTGTCGGGTACAATACTGACATCAGTCAAAAATTGGGACTGAACCTAGAGAAAAAAACTCATATAAGAGATAACCAAAAAAGCCATGCGGGCTCTAATGATTTGCCGATGTCTAGCGGCTAAATCCTGGGAATGTAGTCCGACCATCTTTAATTGTGAGCCCAATGATCGGTTACGGAGCAATTGCATGGGGAAAAGTGACCAACATTCATGGGTCCTGAACCATTCTACGGAATAGGGAATGATATTCTCAAAGAAGAATTCATTGACAGGGAAAAGACCACAAGAACCTGAAGGGTACAAGTCAAACTAAGAAACTTCTAGGGCCACTCAAGGAGTACCTGGGGTAACTAGAACCTGCGATGAGTCCAGTGAAATCCCAGAACATTTGTGAGATCTGGTAGAGCACCGACCCAGAAAAGACGGAAATACAAATTATCTAGAGGGAGTGCTCTAAGACAGATTACTTTCGACAAGGCGTTGTAAGAGTACATTTAGAGTACCCTTAACTAATAGAGGGCTCAATAAATCAGATGGTCTCGTGCAACCTGATAATACCAGCTTCGAAGTTGTAACATAACCACGACAGTTCTGTAAGGGACCCAGGGTCTAGTACTATATTCTTTACATAAATAGATGGGTTCTACTGTTTAATCCGGTGTTACATAACATTTATACTTTGTTGGGTTATACGAGAGGCGTAACATGAAGAAGATCGAACCTCACGCTCACTAGTTCGATGCCCAAGGAATGCCACCTAGTATCATCGTCTAGAGTGATATAGTACGAGGCTTAAACTTGAAATATTTCGAACACGGACTCATTGTCACTTAATGCTAAGGGATACGCAGCGTAATTTGGAATTTTGCAGAAGTTGCTTTATACTATAACAAAGGTTCTTCATTCGGGGAATTGGCACCACAAAAGGGTATTCAATTGGAAGGGTAGGTAAACTGGATCATAAAGACAGAACACTAAAAGATTGTCATGGTAACCTAGAACGAATATACAATAAGTATTCCATGAAGAGACTCTTTGAATCTAAGGTCTGTAATCTGTAAATATGTATTTAAGGATGTATTAAGTAGATAGGGTGCGAGGGAATTGCATTCGAAATAGCCAGACCTCGAAGAAGAAATCAATATTCAAAAAGGATATTGCAGTTTCCATTGAATGATTCTAATAGCCGAAATAATTGGTTTCCAAACCAGCTAAGGCTCTTGAATCTGTTGCAGAAAAGAAAGTAATTTTTTTCTTGTTTTCGCTCTTTTTTGTACTCTACAACCATCAGTTCCGTGCCCACGTTCTGAACTGAAGAGCCATAGAACCATAAAAGTTTTTGTGACTTTGAGTGTTGCCACATCAAGCGAGCTCTTCAGTTCAGAACGTGGGCATGTTCAAAGTAAATTTGTCACTTTAACCCCCGCAAAATTGACAACTTACAGCACCACTGTCTGTCGCCACATAATGAGGGTCAATCGACTGACTATATACCTCATTCAATTACCGCATGCACAACGCGCACTGTTGCGCACATACTCTGTGCGAGGGCCTTTCAACAAAACAAAACATTATCTCAGCCGCAGCACCAACAACAAAACTTGTAGTAAGGTCTTCCCACTAAGGACATCGTCATTGCAAATGAGACTGAGTTGAAGTCAGACATAATAAAGACAAACAAACAAACGACAAACAAATTGACATCCAAATGAGAGAGAGTAAGACATAATACACAGCACCGATGTTAGTAATGTCAACTAATTTGTATCTGGGGAGTTTTGGGGGAGAGTTTCAGAACCGTTCAGTTAACGCTGTTCCGCCTGACCGATCAAACTCGAGAATCCGCTTTAATAAAACAAACTCTTCATCGACGACGGAAAGATACGAACGAGTGCAAGCAACGAAAATGACGTTGCAGATACTCTCAACAATACTAGTGGTAGTATTGGGGGTGATACGGCAGACTACCTGTCTCGAGTCGAATAGTGTTAACGTGAATCACGCGAGCGTCACGACCCTTACCTCGGTAAATGGGGTGAATACCACCCTAACGATCACCAATCACATCTGTACCCGCGAAGAGACCTACATCGAACAGATACAAACACCATCGATGCAACAGGTTCGAGTGCGTACATCAAATTGGTGTCTGGAATTTCCACCGAGGTGTTCGAATTATAAAACCGAATTTCGGGAAGTTATCAAGTTGGAGGTAAGTAGGTAGTGTGCGACGATAAATGGATATCGGCGCGGTGTGTGATTGTGTCTGCAAAAGTGGAATATCGAGTGAGTTATGCATCGTTTGGTTTGTTTTTGACTTCAAAGTTGATCTGGACAGGAAGTCGGTTGACATAAATAGAAATAATGAACGGTAGTAAGCGAGTGCTATTATCCTTTGCTGTATTAATGGCCTTTTTTTTGAGTAAAAGTGTGCACCTGTGTCCGCGGAATGCGTGGCAATTTATCGTGCTGAACTAAGTGAAGTCATTTTTAATGGATTCGAACTGTCATCGCCGGCGGCGGCGTGTAGCATAAATGTCTTTATCATTGCGTGCACTCAGTCGATTGATGTGAGAAAAAGACATACAAGGGATTGCTTTGATATCGTTAGATGAACTTGTTTGCGTGTTATGAAAGGAAGTAGCATTTCCAGGATGAAGTCAATTTCTAATTAAAATTTAAAGAGAGTTTGTATCTCCTTGGTTCGAAGCCAATATGTTTGTTGTCCTGACGATATTCTGATATCATTGATGCGATAGGTACTATACGATATTTTCATGATCCATTCCCAAATAAAAGCAAAAAAAACTATATTTCCTATGTGGTTCCTCCGTAGTAGGAACAATACATGCACAACGCGAATGGGTGTTAAAAATAGGGAGTTCTGTAACAAATTCATCTGGGTACGCTGACAACTCGTTCTCGAGAAATTACTGTTCTGTGCAGAAGATATCTGATTGAAGACAAAAGTTCGCTTAAATATATTAGCCTGAAGATGGAAATGTCATCAAAGAGTTCAAAATAGTTTCTTCGCTAGAACTTCAGCCTGAGAAGTCAAGCGGAAGTCAAGCACTTGCACTTTGCTCACTAATCAAACTGGTAGGACATATATATGTATGTAGGTGAGAATTGGACATAGTAATCTAATTCACATATGTATGTATGTAAGTACGTCTCTTGTCAGAATCAGATACAACTCTACTCTCTCCAGTGAATAACTTCTTGATTCCTGGTGCTCAGAGAAACCACAAATTGATCGACATACATCGAAGGCTATAATATATGTACATATCACTATATCAGAAGTTCCAACTTTAAAATAATTCCTTTGTATGGTTATATGGCAAAAAGAAAATCTTAAAAGTGTTATATGTTAAGAATTGGAAAGAAAACTGTCGGAAGAGTACAAACACGTTGTTAGGTCTAAACTACCTCAGAAACTAGACAAAAATAATGGGGTACCCTTCTAGTTTGCCTCCTATATCAGATGGTCAATTGACCATCAGATTTTAATTGTTAAACTTCTCGGAAAAATTCACTTAGACAACAGGCCTTCGGGTTAAGTATTATTAACCTTTAGCTGCAAGACTTTAGGAAACAGTTCTTGGAATAGTATCCGCCAAAGTATCCTCTTCCAGAAAGTATTAAAATCGCTTCTGGATCTGTTCCTATTATCCACCATTCATATGGGATAAAATCAATTGATCGCGCATGTTTTTGTTTAAACCCAGTGCGTCCTGAAATGTCAAAGGAAGCAGTTTCAGAACTGTTTTCCGCGCCTTGCTACAATAGTTCAGATGATTTTGATTTTGAAGTTTTGGTTTGGTTTAAAAAATTCCTCAAATCGTTCAGATTCTACTCCTTCAGAACCGTACAACATATTTCTTGTATTTCCTATAAGACTTCAGCACTTTGAGATTGTTTATTGACAATGGGGTCACGCTATTTGCACAGAGCAACAATTTGATGTTCGATTTATAACACTTGTATCTAAGGCCGAAGATTGTTCGTTGTATGAGGCAAAAAGATGTCCATAATGAGAAAACCTTTTAACCTACGATCTGTTAAGTTACAGCCACCTGTCAGGCATAAGCATCCTCAAGCACTTATGTCAAACCAATGCATGCGGTAAGAGTCATGTCGATCAGGGCACAGTCTGAATCGATTGGGTCATATATAAATCCTCTAAATAAGAGTGTGTGGTAAAATGTCCCATCTATCCTATGAATATAGGCCCCTGGACGATCGTTAAAGATATGCATCGAAGCGGAGCGTTTGAGGAGCGAAGCGAAGAAATAATTTTTTTGGATTATTTTCCCAAAAATTGTGAGCCCGACGGAGTGAGCTATAAATTCATAACTTAATTTTGGACTCAGGTTACGACTTAGGCTCTTGGGACAACAGGTCGCCTTCTCTTAACAGCCCTTCACGTGAAAAAGCATCCACTTCAGTTCAGTAACTACTCTATACGAGTCGTACGTATTTAGGATCTATGAGAAACGAGTATCTATGGATATGTAGGTACGTAGATACAATACCTCTTTTGGTGCCAGGGACTAGGACTAGGATCAGTGTAGCACACGTAGTCCAATATTGCCAATATTGCAACTTGCCACTCATAGATACAACCATAAACATAAGCCACCATTCGACTAAATCGTTTTCGAGTCTCTAAATGACGAATTTGCCTTTTTGTGTTCACCTCGTTCCCATTACGAGGCTACACAACTTTTAGTTGCACCTATATTTCTGAACGTGTTTATAATTTCACCAATCCAGTTTTTTGTTTACAACTCGGCATTTCCTTCTTTGCCACAACACAGCAGCACCCTGAGGTGTTAAATAAAAATAAGTTTTATATAATTGAATCCCAAAACCGGGGCGCCAAAGCGGTTTTTCTACACGCAATGGTCCGCAGTTTAGCACTGCATATATGGGTCGTAACAAATGTGGGAAACAAGAGTGGGCTAGAAAGCGGATAATGTAATGCTTGTAATAGTTAATGTGGAATCGAAGGATATTTGTAAAAATAACCCTGTTCCTGGGTAGTTCCTGATTGAGAGCGTGTAAGCAATATATCCTGGTCCTGGTTGTCTTACTTTGTTGACAGTTATTTGCAAACATAACTGAAAACTAGATTCTTTCAAAGCTGGCACTCGCCCACCATGTGTCTCACATGATCAACGGCATCAATCCAAACATACAACACCCCTCATCCAGTACGCCCGACTATGGAGATGACTTAGCTCTGTGCCCCAAAATGAAAGTGAAAATGGAAATTGGATTGAAAATTTGCACTGGCAGACTGGATGATGCTGCGAAACCGGCAGTGCTGGTGAAGAAATTTTCTTCATTGAAATTCGGCTTCGTATTTCAGGAAGCCTTTTATGATCTCGATGCGATGTATCAAATTCTTTCACTGCGGAGGAGATCCCCGGTATGCGGTGGCATGGTAAACATCGAGTTGTGTAACTCTCATGAGGCGGTGGCTCGATGTAGATGGATTTCAACAGTGAGAAAGAGATTTCGTTATTTTGACGGCGGCACAGGGTAATTAGTGTCAATTTCAATTTAGTCGGTGGCTTATGAGCGTGATATGGTACAGAGTTGCTCAAGGAAGTCTGGGTGTCGGACGAAAACATAAGATTGTGTAATTGAGATTGCTGACTGCCATTCCAGTGTGGAAATTTAAATTGGAGTGAATGTATCTTACCTACATATATTGAATCATGAATTAGACCTTGGCCCACTGATTATTTATTTCCCCTAAGGGTTTTTCTTACTTTTACCATGCTCGACTACTTAGGATGCAATATATCTGATTCCTGATTATTAAAATGTAGATTAGCTGCTTAGAATTAGTTATAACCAGTGGCGAACAGTTGTAACTATGTAGTCATGCCTGAGCGGAAGGCATGAATGATTACCTGTTGCGAGAGACGAAAGAATAGGTTTAGAGCAAATCCGAATAAGCCAAGGTATGGAATTAATCAGGAATAAGAGACTATAATTCATTCCTTATTGAATACAAACTACGAGTGAGTTGAAATAATGAGAACGCATGGTGTATGCAGCAATCCAAGTGTTAGGAATATATGACACTAAAGTTGTCCAACAGATTGGAAAGAAAAACCATGTGTTGGTGTATCATCAATGATCATCTTGAATCTACTGAGAGATTTTTTAAGCTATTGATACAATATTTATCGACCTGTTTACTGGAGTCAAATGTAAAGGCAATTCCATATAGAACGTATGTTCGAACTCATCCCACTAACTGATTACATCAAACATTTGCTCACTCTATTCGATTCCCCGGTTCTAAACTTCTTAATGAAAACCACTAGACAATCATACCCTAACCATGCCTTTCCACTTGGGAGTCGACTGCCTACATACATGATACACGTACCCACTTCAAAAAATTCTCACAAAAAACTATATCTCCCGCGATCGAAACAAAAATAAAGCGGAAGTCCTCTAAAGCTCTTGCCATTGACAGGCCATTACTTAAGACACATTTTCCGGTTATGCAACAACGCACTGAGGTCCTCTCTGTTCACTGTTCACTGTTCACGTTCATTTTTGCCAAACGGAAGTTGCACAGAAATTAAATTTGAAATGCTACCGCTGAGTCGAGATCTCAAGAAACTGGTCCAATTGGAAGTTTGGATAATGACAGCACAAGCAGCAAAAACTCATACATTCGTTCGGCACATTATCCAGTCTATGTTTAGAGGCAACAAAGTCTGGGAAAAAAATGTAGAGCACCATTACTTCATCATGGATTGGTCAATATCCGGGGTGTGCGTTGTATCAGTGTATCTGTGTGTGGTGTTGTTTACATTTTAATCTAATTGAGACAAAGATTTAGTTTCACTTAACACCCACCCTAGGTCTTTGCCTACACACAACTTCCAAGTAATCGATCTTCGTTGTGACCCTTCAAGATGATCATCATAGTAGGCACAGAGATCCTATCCGATCCGATCCGATCTGTGTGGAGACATGACGGTCAGCATGTTGTTGTTCCCCTTCTTTAAATGAATTAATCGCCAAGAATTGCCCTCGAGGAGAGCATATTATTATAGTTTGCACTCTTGTGTAGATATGATTAATCATTTTGTTCTTATTGCGCTCGATTTATAAGAGACCAACAAGTTTAGTTAGATGTGTTATTATAGATGTGAGAACACCGATCAGTTTAATGAGAGCTGTGATCTACAGGAAATTTTAATTTGCTGCACTGTGAGAGGAAAAGATATGATAAAGTGATATTCAGAAATGCCAAACGCTAATAGATACTGTTAGATACTTTTCATAAACATGTATGAATGGCGTTATGCTGATCATGCTTTATGAAAATCTTTTCTGTTGAGATGAGTTTTTATTGATCAGTTTTTTTTGTATTGCATGTCCATCATGGCACAGGGAACTTGTGGAATATAATTTGAATTTCTTTTATAAATCGAAACGAAGATTCCTTTTTAACTGATCATCACAGATTGATCGTCATAGCTGTACCTAAAATAAATCCTGATATATCTTCACTACCCTCTGCTAGAAGATACATTATGATATCTTTGTAAAACCCATGTCCTATTTCTGATGATGATTTTCATATGTAGATCAGTGTTTTATCAAGCGATACTGATCCTCCAAGATCACTGAAGATCTATTAATGTTTGAGTAATTCTTCACTGATTCTAAAATGTAATAAAATATATTTTGAACATATACACAACAAAGTCTTGCCTTGATGATCAAAGGTGCAAGATCAGTGATGATCAATGCCAGTCAAATCAAGCAGATGCTTTTAGATAAATACTCTTCAAAAAGCGGTAACAATATTTCTCTAGGATCGAATTGGATGTATAAATCCTGACTGATCCTTCGTAGATCACTCAATTTTAACCACTCCTCATAAATTTTTTTTCGGAATTTCCTTTATTCACCATTGTAGGAAGCAGTTCCATATTCCATAGTTCACACTCTTCACATGGGCACCACGCAGCGGTGATAAGCCGATTTGTTATTACACTGCAAGCGCAATACATTCACTCGACCCCGCCTACGGACTTATCTGTACGTACTCTCCTTTTCTTTTAGCATGTTGCGAATAAAAGTGGACCGATTGGCTGGTAGTTGCGTTTATTGCTGCATTGGATTAAAGCTAATTGTCTCTCTGATTCGTTTCCTTGTTGGGATACTTGAAACAAAACCATCGCACACTGTTGCGCATTGTAGATGCCATACATGGATTATACGACTCCCTGGGTAATTGTGCTGGCTGGATCAACAATCTGATTGTTGGCCTTTGTTTAGTTGAGTGGATGGATTTTAGAGGAATGGGTTCCTTCCTGGTCAAACAAGTGTGTGACCATCTGGAAAAGGCCTCATGGTAGAGGAAATTCTATTGAATTTTTCTGCTTTAATTTGCGGTATGCGTTAATGTGAAATAATTAGATGCGAATTTATGAGTGAAAGGAAGGTTTTGCAATGAATTGCATTTGATAGTTGGTCGTGAGTTTAGTGGAACGGATCGTACATACATACTTATGTGGCAAGTATTGGCATGTGGACAGGGAAGAATTAAGTTGCGCGTATTAAGGTATAAATTAGTATTGCCATTACTATTAAAAAGTAAGGAAGTGCATACTAGTCCGAGGCGGGTGCTTAATTAGTATAGTAGTGGACATCGACCTTGCTGAAACCTTTGATGTCGAAAAAGGATGTAGGCAAAGTGAAGTCCTACTTCTTTAACATAATGTTTGAACAAATTGTACAGAACTTACAAGTCGACCACAGCGGCACATTCTTTCACAAATTTGTGCAACTACTAACGTTGCGTAGGAAGACCCTATTCCAAGCTAAAGAAATTTTGTATAAAACCCTGAACATCCCAGATGTATTTTATGGCGTTGAAGCTTGGACTTTATCAAAAGTGAATGAATACATCATGTTATGTTTCGAGGAACGTATGCGTCGACGGACTAAGGAGGAGGAGATTCAACGAGTTTGAAATGGCTAGAACATAAGGAGCAAAGTGTTTCGATACCCCGAGTCCTCAATGCTGTAGAGGAAGACTTTACCTTAGCTATATACAATTTAACTATGGACTAACTGGAAAGACTTGTTGGTTGAGATTCAATTCGCCCCGAACTAATGCGGCTCATGAGTACAAAAATAACAAAGATATACATAAAGATTAATTCCTTCGATTAGAGTTGAAACTATTTTCAATTTTACACAAGAAACACACAAAAACAAAAGATTGTGAAGCCTATTTTTTTTACAAAAACGAATCTGCCTACAATGGATTCATTTCAGACACTCTTTTTCCAAAACAAAATTGGACTGATTGGACTTGATTGATATGGGTTCAATGCTTAAAGGGTAAAAACATCCATTCAACGTAGCTATACTAAGAAATAGTTTAAAAATTGACTCACCTTGAGTATCATTCGTTGAAATCTTCGTACGGGGGATAGATCACAAAAAAAGAATTTCTTAAGCATTACCTGGTACCACACAAACAGCCTCCCAAAGCTCTAGCCTAAAACAAGAATAAAAATAAGTAAATTAGAAACTGCATTCGGAATACTATATTAAATAACGTTATAAGTGTGGTTTTAGGAAATTTCAGACTATCTCCTCCTGGGGATCCAAATAATGGCAGTACTTAACAGGGACTTATAAAACTAATACAGATACATAGATACACTAGATAGTTCTTAAACTCGATCATGTTTTCTCTATAAGACAAAGACTCATCGTACTGGGCAAAAGCAATCAGGATGAACTCAAAATACATTGTTTAAGACATTTTTTAAGATAAATAATTCACGAGATTAGACGCCTCCCAGTCTCTGGAGTTAGAACATTGAAATAATAAGTGACAGACACCAATACCGTGGGCGCCATTAGGTTCGATCCTTATATAACACCCAGAAAGGTTTTTCAGTGCACCACCCCTAGCAAGCGTCTGACAAACATTCGAGAGTACAACTGTTATGAACAAGTTTACCCTTCGAACACATTATTTAAAAGCAGGCCCCTTCCATTCCTGTAAAGAATATAACACACAACACAAATGTTTGTAAGAGGCTACGCCCTGAGTCCCATGGACCTGTTGCGCCAAGCGATTGTTTTTTTCTTTTACGAAATTGTGGAATGTGTTTCGTGCTCGTAGAATTACTTATTGTCTACATACCCGGCCTACCAAAAGCACGATTCACTGTACCATCGAAAAGTCTCAAACCCAATTTTTATTATTGAACAATACGCGACTAAATAGTCCTCATCTAGGACGCACTCGAGAAAGTATTGAAATGGAAGGTCATCGCTATGCCCGCGATGATTCGATTCGGCGCCATTTTCAGCCTAGCTTACGCGAGTAGGCCCCGTCTATTCTGAAATGTTAGCCAGTCCTCTAAGATACATAGTATGTATAGGGACTATCAGAACCCTAGTCCCAACGCCACATTGACCACAGTGTATTTAACTTTTAAGTTTAACATATGACGAACACTTCCACTTGTTGCAGTACACAATTTAACTCCATCACGAGGCATAGAAACATTATTTTTTACCGTAGAAAGTTATCTAGGCCCAATAAGTGAGGCAAGTGGCATCACTCGTTTATTTGTCTATTAATTTTCTTGAGCGTTTTACTTGCATACTCTCAGGCCGTTTGGTAATCTATCTTTTCATTAGTATTGGTTCAGGTGTAAAAAAGTATCTTTTTCCTTACAGAACGTCACAAGAACTCGTACGATACGATATTGCTGCGACGGTTATGCCGGGATAACATCAATTAATGAAACAGTCTGTAAGCCAATTTGTCGGGGTGGATGCGGACGGGGTTATTGCCAATCACCGAATGAGTGCAGTTGCGATGCAGGTTACACTGGAAAACATTGCACGCAAAGTAGGTTGAAATATCGCGTATCTTCTGGACATGTGTATACAAATTTATCCTTCCATTTAGGATGCCGTCACGACCGATGGGGAGAGGCTTGCAGAAACGTCTGCCGTTGCCGCAACCAATCCGTTTGTGATAATAAATCTGGAATTTGTCACTGCACTTCTGGTTGGGCCGGTGATATGTAAATAAAATTATTTTCTACTTCACAGGGAGATCACTCGTTTTTTTTAATTGCAGGTGTGAGCTACCATGTCCTCAAGGCACCCACGGCATTATGTGTAAGAAAACCTGTGAATGCAGTTCGAATCGATGTAATCCACAAACCGGAGAGTGCCAAGTTGATGAAAGCTTCTTACCAGCAAATGTAACCTCATCGATGATCGAAACCTTAAACTCGACAATTGTGAATATCACCCAAAATCTTGATCGGATAGCTAAAAATCTTGGCACAACCGAAACTGTGACCTTGCTTGTCCCAGACACTATTGTCGAAGTGACCACGCCAAAAGCGCTACAGGAGGTGATTTTAATAAAACCACCCGATCATCCAACGCCGTCGATCATTGTCCATCAACCAGGAGGTGGAGCCAAGACTCCGGAGGTTATTCACGTCATAACGAATTGGCAACAAGAACAGCTGAAGGCAAGTGGTGAAGCAAATGACACGAAGCTTGAGGCCGCCGCACCACCTCTTGATCACGAATCGAAACTATTGACGATCTTGTTGATGATCCTGCTGTGTATCATGGTTGTATTGGCCTTAGGATTTCTGATTATCTATAAGAAATTCAATTTCAAGCGACATCCGAGGCCGAGTCCTGCCGAGGTAGATGGTGATCGCACTTCGATTGGATCGAAAGCATTCACCAAGCCCCTGCCGGACCTGCCTGCTTTCACACAAATGCTGCGCAATAAAGTCGAGGGTAAGTAAGTGGAAAAAACTGAACGATTACAGTCGAATTTAAAAAGGTTTAATTTAAGGTCCTGAGTTTTACGACTCCCCCACAAATAATGCTGCCGTAAAACCACCCTATTGCTATGCCCGCAAGGAGTCCCTGTATTCAGTTGTGCCAAAGTCACGGAAAGGCAGTATGGACAGTCATTTGTACGACGAAATACGCTATCCTGCCACGCACAAGATATCCCACATGTAAAAGTTGGTCTCTATTAAGTATTTACAAATGTCTAGTTTATTAGCATGTAAGGATAAAACAAAACAAAATTATTCAAATCCAAGATCAGAAGGAATAAATGTCGGCGAAATGTCTACCAATCACTGTGTGAAACTCTGACTTTAGCTGCTGATTGTAGAGTGTCCTCTGATCATAGCTGCTGACTAGTGTCCCAATTCGATCTGGCCTTATGCATTTGTCCACGAAACGAATCAAGCCCTCACCACAAATGCAACGACCCAACGCATCACAACTTCCGAACATACACTGCTGGTACGATAGCGCACAACCACAAACGTTGGGTGAGATACATTTGCCATAGTAACCGCATCCGCTATAGAACAGAGGAAGATCATGTTAAGACCATGTTAGATTGGCACCCCAACTTACTTGTCACAGATCGGAACACAGGTGTTTTCCTTCAACGTATAGCCTTCGAAGCAGCGACAAATTCCAGGTTGCTGGCAAACCCCATTCTCACACTTATCCCCACAGTCAGGCAGGCAACTTGTTGTATTTTCGTCGAATTTGTAACCGTCGTGACATAGGCATCGATACCGAGAGTCACAAAAGCCATTTTCACAATTCCTAAGACAAGAAAATCGTCACAATCTAGGCCAAGCCTTCGAATGTACCATACCCACATATAGCACTCAGCTTCACAGACGGTTCTTGGTGGTCTCATCGAAAACCCAGCAAAGCACTCACACTGATTCGGGGCAACACATCGACCATGTCCACAATCCGGCGTGCAAATTGGTTGGCATCCGATCGCAGTCAATTGATATCCTTCCTTGCAATCGCACTTGTTTGGTCCTACACATACCTGATTATGGCCACAAGCTATACTGCAAGTAGGTCTACAAAATGCCTTGTTCGGATTCAGAACGTATCCTCGATCACAGCGACATGTTCCGTTCAAAAAACAGCGTCCGTTTTCGCACCCCAAAGGACACGCAAACACACACTCTCCCCGATCGTTGGCGATAAAGCCATCGAAACATTCACACTGACCAGGTGCCCGACAAAAGCCGTTTTTACACTTTAACCCACAATCAGGTTCACACCGGTTCCATTCGTACTTTGTGCGCTTGTAGCCTTCACAGCAGTCTTCGATTTGATGGAAATGTATACTAGTGCCGTTGCCTTGCACTGGTTCACCCTTCTCTGTCCGAAACAGGACCGCCCTAAATAGACCAAATTATTGCTCTTTTCTGCTTCTTTCGACCAACAACACAAAACACTTACGGCACTTGTTTTAGGCACTTGTGTTTCCCATAACTCTCTGCTGTATATGCCAAACTACGACTGCTCGAGGTGAAAATTTCACCGAAAACTTCTCGTTCACTGAGAACCGCTCCGAATCCGATCAAAACGAAGCACGAATAAAGCGCACTTAACCGCGAAAACATTGTCTTGCTACGACCTACACTCCTCAGACGTCTTTTATCAAATACCGATGTCGGACTCAAAAGAGATTCGGTTTACTTTCAATAAAAAAATGTCTCCTTATCGCCTGGCAGGGTGACCCAGAATCTGCTTTCGATTTGTGAATTAAAATTGAGAAATATGCTCAAGTGATAAGGTAGTTCTGTGAGCGATTAGAGTCATAGATTGAACATGGAAAATGTAGCGTAGCAGTAGAACCAGGCATTTTGAATAGTTGCAAGCGTTCGGGAACGAGCAACTCAATCGGATTTGAGAGCACAACGTTGATGAATGCAAGGTCCAAGACCATAGTAAAATTCGGAGGTGATCCTCATCCGAAATAAGTTAGGAAATATCCACATCTTCCACCACCTGTTGAGTCAAGTACGAGTAACTTGCTTGTGACAATGGTGTTTGTCCAATCAACTTTAAATCACAAGTCATGCATGTGCCTAAGTACCGCGCCTTATGCTGCCACGATCAATTCGATCAAGAAGATCTTCTCTCCAGCAATTGGAGAAGATCAGTTGGAAAACCGGACCAAACTGTTGAACAATCGACGTTGACACAATAAATTCACATAGACTTCGGTTAGCTGGTAAAGATCAGCGAAATTTAAACGATCGCACACAAGACAAGTACAGTTCTAAAGATCTACAACTTAACGGAATGCAAAAGAATGAAGGTGGATCAGTACCACTCTCAAAGATCTGTCATATGGTAAGATATTTTCAAACTGACAGTTCCATCCATTAAACCCATCGATCAACTTAGAGCCACAAGAGAAAACAACAAAAGACAAATCCTCTCTAGAGAGCAAACTTTATTAAATTTCGAAAAATCCCTGCCTTACAATGGCACGCAGGACTGTCGGCCCTTGACACCGCTCTTGATGAATCCCGGTTTACAAATGCAGAAATTTGGCGAGGTGCAGTAACCATTGGGACAACCCGCCGGACAGTGAGCCTTACACACGTTTGGCTGAATCTCATCTTGAATGTATCCATAATTGCACGAGCATACATTGTGCCCATCACAAAAGCCATTCAAGCATGGCTTATCACAGTGTGGAACACAATTAGAGCCACTGCTGTCCAGGGCAAATCCAGGCTTACAGCTACAAGTGTTCGGAGCAACGCAAGTTCCTTTGTTGCAACCACTAGAAAAATATTCATTAAGATACAAAACGATAGAAGGACCTTTCGTAGACCTACCTAGCACAAATCGGTTCACAGAGATTGTTCTGCCTAATATAGCCGCGATCGCAACTACAAAGCCCGGGTGCTGTACAAGTTCCATGCACACAATTGTCACATTTCGGTTGGCAAACTCCTACCGGAGAGAGTTCGTAGTTTGGTAGACATCGACACGTATCTGGACCAACGCAGCTACCAAAGTCACATCCTTTACTGCAGTGTGGCTTACAAAACTGTTTTGTAGTCATGTCCAAAATGTATCCAGGCTTACAAGTACACGATCCATCCGGTTGGCATAAACCATTGCGACAACCAATTGGACAGGTAGGAACACAGTTGTCTTCATAGTCACGAATATTTCCCGGCAAACAGACGCACGTATTGGGGGCAGTGCAAATTCCATTTGGGCAGTCATCCTTACAGATTGGATCACACTTGCGGAACACATATGGATTGCGTTCGTAGCCATTACAGCAAATTTGAATTCGGCTCATTGTCGGTGTGGACCCATTTCCACTCGGTATTGCGTTCTGGTTATTAACTAACGATGCAGTTCTATAAAGGAAGTTTAAGTCCTCTTTTGTGAGCAACAACCTATAGCGGTGTACTTACGGAACTTCGGTGAAACAAATTCCTGAAGCCATATTTGAACGGGTCGTATTCAAAAACTCTGCCGTCTTATCTACGTAAACCGGACCACTTTGAACTGCTGGCACATTTTTCGGTAACGGATACAACCAAGACGAGTTCGACTCCGAATTATACAAATTCGTGTAATTAGACCCTTGAACTAGGTTCCCTGACGATACAGGCTGCCTAGTTTTAAATTGTCCAAACACCATATACGGCAGCACGGCTGCTGCCAGTAAAACAAATAAATACTTCATCTCCTACGTAATAAAAATCAATGTTCTCACGACGAACGTTTCTAACGAACTAATCCGAAAAACCACCAAGCCGAAGCTAAATCGAATCAACATTTTGCTCTGAGAATCACTTCAAGGCATTCCCAGTGGGCGGTTATGGCTAATTTCTGCTGTTTTTTCTTGTTTTTGCATAGAAAGTTCTTCGTTCGGAGTTGGAAAGCCAGACATCTGGATGCATTTGATAAAAACAAAATCCGAGCGCATAAACCTGCCACAGCTGCAGTTCTACTGCCCACACTATACCTTATCACCATTACGTAAGATCACGAAAATACGACCACAAAACCGAGAGAACCAAATAGAATTTACTTGAAACTGTAAGATAGAGGCTTGAAAACAACAAACAAAATAACAAAAGTGAACAACAACAAAGATTTCGTTCCAAAATCTTTGCTTTGAGGTCATGTTTGGTGAGATAGTGAATTGTACAGAACTAGGACATTATCACTCCGCAAAATAACTCATTGTATCGCTTTCTAACATCGTCATTGAACTGATAATTTCGAATAAAAAGCGAAGAGATAGAGTGTGAGCCATAATTGCGATTTTTTCTGAATTTACTCGGAATTGTTGTTTGCTTCATGATCTTCTAGTGAATTCCAGTCTCATTAAGATGCTACGTGATCGATTATATTCATGGTCATTGATTGATGTACTCGTATGGAAGTATGGGGATAGCTTAGAGTGGGAGTATCTACATATGTAAGTGATGTCGCTACTGGTAAGCCAGAAAGTATGCCAGAGTAATTGGTATGACAGTTTCAGAACTCCTCAAAGTATATTTGTACATATCTGTGTCTTTCAATAGAAGAAATCAATCTAACGATTGGATCGACATGATTCAGTAGTCGTTGTACTCATAAGAAAGGATTCACCTAATTGGGTACCCTTTCCTCTTTAGCAGAATCTAGTTATTTGAGAAAAATAGGAGTTAAGAGGTCTAGCGGAGCATACTCTAAGCATTTTCAAAGAAAAGATGAATGACTGACCATGTCAAAACGAACCTGGGACAGTCAGATACATATAGACAGTTGATATTCAGAGAGGGTCAGTAAAATTTGATCAACACCGCAGAGACATGAGCTTTTGCCTGATTCCACAAATTTTTGTGAACATAATTCACTTTTCGCTCCTCTAGCTAACTATAGTAAGAGTTTGGAGGGAAGGCAGTAGTTGTGTCCAAATCAATCAAGACCGATCTTGCTGATAGCAACAACGCCAGATAGACAAGTTAGAATGGACAAAAATAACCTACGAGCTTCCTAGCAATGCATTGTAGGGTTAAGGAACACTTAAACTAAAGTTCTAGGTGTAGCTGAGGAAGCTCTCTACAGTGTGGCATTGAATCACAAAAGATTCAAATATTTGGCCAAATACCAATTATCATATGAGGAAATACCGTCATTAGAGTCAATTCGCATCGATACATTCTTATAGGAAACTAAATTATAGAAAGAAAAGTACAAGACAAGGAAGCAAAGAAAATTAAAGGGCCGATGAGCTAGTTAGAACAGCTCTTGTACGCACAGACGAACGGATGGAGTAACATGACTCACTCGTTTTCGCTATTCATACTGATGAGACAAATTTTAAATATTATCAAAGTAGAAACGGCCTGACTATGCCTATTGGATACTGATCCTATCAAACATATTTCATTTGAATCTCCCGCTATTACTCGGACTAGGATTAAACACTTCCACAATGGTTTTACCTGATCTTCTGATATCACCTCCGCAGCTAGTAGGCAAATCCACAGAGCATTAGTATTCAACGGGATAGCAGGGTTTGCATTCCTTGAAGTAATAGCAAATACTACATGTTTTGTGATTCATTCAATTGAATTCAATTTGAGACTTAAACTTCAAAAATGAAGTCAACACTCATTTTGAAGTCTTCGATCGATCGATTTCAAAAAATTTAAAATGCACATCGATTAAGTTCGGAAGTAGACTAGACAGTACCAATATAACATCAAGCTTACACCAAGATCAACTTTAAGTCATAATATCTCAAACGATCTTGGAAAGAGAAAAGTGAAAAGTTTTATTGGGACACTGCTACTTAGAATATTATTTATTTATTATAATATACACCAACACACAAAAACATTATAGATAAATAGAAACCTAGGCTTCAGATAATACTTCATGTTCTTCCAAGACAGATGATAGCCCGACCAGCTATTTGCCATACTGCACTAGAAATTCGGGTTCGTCTGGAATGAAACGCATAGTATTGTCAATTATTAATTCTAAAATCCTCAGGCATGATTTAAAGAACCTTTTTCAGATAAAGTGGCACTCCCTCTGCGGCGGTAGTGGCGTATCACTATCCATAATGCAACAACGCCTCCAACTACGTTTATCGCTACAATCCAAACCATCCAATTTGAAAAAGGACCACTTTGAGACTGTCTACTGTGGAATACCGCACATCGGTAGATAGTTTCATTACAACTGAGTTCCTGTGGATCCTCGGAAAATATGCATTTTTTTTCATCAATGCAATTCATTTCAGCAATGAACATACAAAGCGGTGCACAATCTCCGGGTTCAGAAGAATTAAAGGTTGCAAACGAATTGCGCCAACAACTGCAGTTAAACAATTTGTCAGACTTTTGTAATTCGGCAGGATGTTCAGATACTTCTGTTGCTACGCTTATACCATACTCCGAAGAAGACATTATCGAAGTATAAAGCTCGGATGTGACTGAGTTTTCTGATATAGTGTCTTCCTCTGTGGTACTGGTATCGTGTGTAACCTTGGTAGCCAAGTGACATGTCCCATTGTCATCAGCCATTTCGTAGCCTGGCCAGCATAGACAGTTGCCCGGTGAGATGCAATCTCCTTTGTCACAATTATCGCACACAGGTGTGCAGACATTCGGCTCATAGTCATGTGCCTCGTAACCTTCATTACAAGTGCAATTATTCGGTTCAGAACAAAATCCATTTAGGCAATCAGTAATGCAATGTGGAATGCATGACATGCTATTAATCGGCATGTAACCCGTCCAACAAATGCACACATTCGGTTCCACGCAGTCGGAGTTCTGGCAATTTGGATCACAAATGGGTTCACATTGGTGGACAGAGTCCGCTGGCATTCGATATCCATCCTTGCAACTACAAACCTCTGGCGCTGTGCAGTTACCATTGATGCAGCCTTGACTGCAAGCTGGTTCGCACTTGTTTCCAGGTCCCATTAGATAGCCCTTATGACAAACACACGTTTCGGGACCAAAACAGGTACCGTGATCACATCCTTTAGAACATTTTGGCTCACAGACCGTACCAGAGGAGGAAAGACTATAACCAGGTTGACATTCGCAGACATTTGGAGCTGTGCAAATGCCGAAGTCACATCCACCATGACAGACTGGAATACAGCGATTGAATCCATTCATTTCGTAGCCTTTAAAGCAGGCGCAAACACCTGGAACAGAGCAGAACCCATTTTTACATCCATTCGAGCAGATCGGTTCACAGTTGGTACCGAGCGCGTTTATTTCATAGCCTTGGTCGCAGTCGCATTTGTTGGGTGCGATACATTCTCCATGTTGACACCCTTCCGGACAAACCGGTTTACACTCTGTCCCAAGTGTATCTAGCTCGTATCCTGGGCTACATGAGCAATTGCTCGGAGCGATACACAATCCATTCTGACATCCTCCTGAACAAATGGGTTCACAAGCAGTTTCAAGGGCATTTAGTTCATAGCCTTGGTCGCAGTCGCATTTGTTGGGTGCGATACATTCTCCATGTTGACACCCTTCCGGACAAACCGGTTTACACTCTGTCCCAAGTGTGTCTAGCTCGTATTCTGGACTACATGAGCAATTGTTCGGAGCGATACACAATCCATTCTGACATCCTCCTGAACAAATGGGTTCACAAGCGGTTTCAAGGGCACTTAGTTCATAGCCTTGGTTGCAGTCGCACTTGTTGGGTGCGATACATTCTCCATGTTGACACCCTTCCGGACAAACTGGTTTACACTCTATCCCAAGTGTGTCTAGCTCGTATCCTGGGCTACATGAGCAATTGTTCGGAGCGATACACAATCCATTCTGACATCCTCCTGAACAAATGGGTTCACAAGCGGTTTCAAGGGCATTTAGTTCATAGCCTTGGTTGCAGTCGCACTTGTTGGGTGCGATGCACTCTCCATTCTGACAGTCTCCCCAACAAATCGGTACACACAATTTTTTCATTGGGCTAAGTTTGTAGCCATCGTCACAGGTACAAGTCTCCGGTTTAACGCATATTCCATTGGAACAACCAAAGGAGCAAATTGGTTCACACCTAGGGTAAAACCCACGATAGCCGGAACAGCATACCCGAACTGTTTCAGTTTTGTATACCACCTAGAATTCAAAGAAAGTTTTACTTTATGCCAGTAAATAGTTAACTCAATTACTCTGGATTGAGGTCTGCGCTCGTTTCTCCAATTGGTTGCTATGTTTCCCCAAAACCTTCTGTAGGTGTACCTCACTGGTATATTTTCATAGGTTGTAACTAAATGACTATTTTGTCGAGACTGCGTGCAATATCCTTCCAAGCCGAAGACTAAAACTGTTTTTGAAATAAATATTGCCAGGGATACGCACCAAAGAACGTTCATCTTGGATCACTTTTTTGTAACTGAAAGTTGTTACTTTAGACCATCTACGGAGACCCACATATTGTGTAGCGCCTGCCGTTTTTCCGTCGTAGATTGCTAATCTAATATATGTACATTCATAGCTATTTATCGTGAAATGCACAAGTTCATGCAAGGAAGTCCAACAAGCCCAGACTCCAGACTTATACGCAGAGTGAATTCTAATCATTAATTCTAAACTTTCTGAACCACAATTCCTTCCAAGCCACTGGGTCAACGATTTGTATCTGAAGCTGCTTCCGTAGGCTACTCCCACGCTATCTTGGTAGGCGGCAGCCTCATTCTCGCGGTCTACATTCCTACTTCGACTTCTTCCCTTCAAGATATTGCATCATTCTCGGTGATTAAGACTAAAAATATTTTTCACTTATCGTTCATGTCCTTGATTTTCCTTGACCTTAACTTGTATACTTAGTATATAAAAAAAAAACAGTATATACTTGAAACCTATCTCTCTAAACCACCAAACACAACACAATGACGAACGCGAAGCTGATAAGTCTCCGCAAAGGCCAATCGCCAAGCTTTGAAAACACACTGAGTATTCAAGAAGAGAGACGCCTGCACACTCGAGATAAGAAACAGCAAGTTTTATTCAGAATTCCAGCCAGTCTCTTGCCAATATGTACGACGTTTGGAAGCTTATAGTGCCGTCAGTACTGTTGGCATATGTATTCACCAAAAGCAATGCCACTTTGACGGACCAACAACAGCGCGGTAATAAGCAGCCGCAACAGAACTCACCACACCAACATCCTATTCACCATCAGCATCCTCACTTGCATCAAACGATCAATTCGCAACAAAACTTAACGCACACATGCATTATCGAAGTTCCGTAAGTTTGTCCTGATTTTTCGATATCCTTTACGAGCCAATCCAAAGTTTGTTGTTTGTTTTTCAGAACCGTCACTGTGAAGGGCTATCCGTACGCCAAATTGATGCGCATGGGCTCCTCCATGCATTTGTCTGTCATTGAGACATGCTGTACTGGCTATCGGGCCCATAAGGTGCGAAGCGGAACAATCTGTTTGCCCGTCTGTGAGAGCTGCAAGAATGGACACTGTGTGCGACCGGACGAATGTGAATGTTTCGACGGTTTTGTTAAGAACGACAGTGGAGATTGTGTGTTCAGTTGTCCGATCAGCTGCTTGAATGGACAGTGTTATTTGGACGGAACGTGCAAGTGCCATCAAGGATACAAGCTGGACGAGACAAAGAAATTTTGTAGACCCATCTGCTCCGAGGGTTGCAATGGATGGATGCATAATTGCACTGCACCAGAGACTTGTGGTTGTAGTACGGGTTATACATTGAAGGAGAACGGCTGTGCAGCGGTGTGCAATCCAGATTGTGGACTTGGCGGCATATGCATTGAACCCAACGTGTGCACTTGTCAGGTGGATTATACTCTCAAGGATGGTGTTTGTCAGTCGGACTGTTATCAGTAAGTTGGTCGTCGGGTTTAAGTGTGTGATTGAGACTGATTTGTTGATTCTTTGCAGAAAATGTGAAAACGGGATTTGTTTGTCGAAGAATCGATGTATCTGCTACGCGGGATACAAGTATCACGAGAAGACAATGACTTGCATACCTGCATAGAGTGGTGAATAGTTTTATCGTTCTTGTACAAAATATACATAGTTTTTAGCTAGTAAATGGATTCGAAATAACACTTTCAAGTGGGTCTTTTATTCCTGTACCCGGAATGCTTGTAAACCCTGTAGTTCTGGAATGCAGGATTACACCCTTAAGCCCTTGTTTAATGAGAACAAAGGAGGGTAGTAGCTTGTCTTTCTTTCTTTTTTGCAGTAGCAGCGGTTACTTAAAAAAGTAACGCCCGCCAAATTTAAGATACATGTACTTAGATGAACTGGCTAGGACCGATTCAGGTACTAGACTCTTTTGTGGGATCGATTGGGTACTTTTATTCGTTCAAAATAATAGGGATCTCGTACAGAATTTTTGTGCTATTCCCAGAATGGTTCTGTGACGGCTTGATACTCCAGGAAAAGGGTTAACACTGACGGCCATCAGCTACTATGGTCTCCACATGGACCATACGAAAGTGTTGAACAAAATAGCGGACGGACACTCTCGATGGGGTCAACGGTGGCTTGCGGCTTCAAATAACTGTCTGCTATTTCGACATATTTGGAGCTCATTCCCCAATGCTCCAGCAGCAGCGCTCACATCCCCGAAGCGAGTTGCCAGCATCAATTCCAAACGGTCTCGCCCTGTTCAATAGCTTGTCCTTATGCGGTGCAATGCAGATAGTACCGAGATCTAGCAGATCGATGGAATTAGGTATGAAAAAACGGAAAAATTGCTTCATATATTATAACTATAAAAAAAGACTTACATGTTATTGAGGATGTGGAATCGTCGTGGGAAATGGGCTAAGCTAGTCACCGAAGCAAAAGGAATAAAAGATATATTTAAGCAGCATTTCAAGTAGCTACTCAATGGACATCAAGTAGAGAGCATGATAGGATAAGAAGTCATCCTGCCTCCCAGTTTTTCAGCGGGTCTAACGGTCTACAAATGTTTTCTGAGTTCATCAGTTCATCTTCAAGAAAAGTGATCTTGTAAAAACTATTAAAGCCTATCTCTGCCTAATGTCTCATATAAGATTCTTTCAAACATACTCTTTCGAGATCTGGGCCAAACATCAGTTGCTCCCAGTGCGCCATCATAAGGGCTTTTACGGCTATTGAAGACGGTCGAAACGAAGTGGCCTCAAGCAAACGAAGGCAAAACTACATAACTAAATGGTGTCTACAAACAAAGTGGTTGTGGTCCATGATAATCCGTATACATCGAGTTACGTTGCGTCACCCACTTTCTCTGTCGGGTGCGGGAGCGAGAGCCGACATGGGTGATCTGCGGCAACGGTGGGAGTTCGGCAAGGGTCAGTTGGCTAAGACCAAATTTGGAACTAGGTTCCTAAACTAAATGGAAAAGTTTTCCATGTCGTCATTGTCTTTCGTTATGTAAAGACGGTAGTACCCGATAGAACTTAGCGGAATGTCAGGAAACTGGACGACGCATCTGTCCCAAATGGCGTTGTCCAGCACGAGCGTATTTTTATCGGGTAGTTGCGATCCTTCTCGGTTATGAAAACGCTTGGTTTGCATTCCCGTCTGCGCGTCCAGGCCGAACCAAGCGAACTCGACAAATTTATTGATTGGCTGCTTCGGGCTGCTGGTCAGTTGCACAAACAAACGACTCCTTCTCTTCTCCGACAGTCTGGAGACAGATTTTCTCCCGAACAAATGCGCCCACTTGTCATCCACAACCGAATGGTTTTCTTAGTTCACTCACTTCGTCCCCACCCACTCGGACCTACTCAGCTGTACCAAGATGTGGAAAGCCATAACACGTCGACTATAGTCCTTCACTGTCTACATTGAGTGAATGGACAAACATCCTCCGCCAAATATACGCCAAAAAATCACAGCCAACATGTTCGAGACAACAAGGAAAACCGAATCTTCGTTTGAAGGATTAAACTATTGCGGAAGCCAGACACCTTGGTCTAGACAAGTGGAAACAGCGTGCACGGGATTGAAGGTTGTAGAAGGCAAAGATGTTATGTGATGATTCTCATACACTTATGTATGAACACATAGGGCAGACAAATGGAGTATGTTGCAATTGGTATCACTCTAGGAGCAAAGGAGTATGTTTGAATAGTTTCTGTGAAAGGCCAGTTCAATTGCTCATGCCCTGTAAACATTTGGCCTAGAAATGTGCAGCTCCATGTACGATTGTCTACTTATATCCTTTTCTGTATTCAAACTCGAGGAAGTGTATCATTCAAGAGGACCTGCCCGCAATGCGATGTTCCTGTTCACCAATCACAGCGAGTACATGATGGACCATCTAAACAATTTCAAGAAACAAGAAAAGATGATCTATAAAAGATTGATCCAAACCAGCTTAGACTCAGAGTCAAAGGACGTGAGAGCTGTAAGAGCTGCGTGACTATCTGATAATGTATTTCAATTGAGGAACGAAGAGATCATCCTATTTGTAAATGCCTACGACTTCATTTGCTAAGACAGTCCATCTTCAGCACTACAAAGGACATACTAACTTTCACACAATACACTTCGGATTAGCTCTGCGTGAGCCACATGTAAGATGGCATAATCTTGACCTAAGCACCTGCGGCCATAGCTTAGCAAGCCCTTGAGACTTGGAACTCCGACTAACCACTTCTCAAACACTGACTGTTGTCGCCAGCGAATGAAATAAGTTTTCATTTAATCTGAGCTAGCCAACTTTTTATCTGAACTTAAAGAAGTCGCCAAGCCTTATCGCGGTTTTTTGTTTGCGTATTTACCAACAAAGCACGCCTTATCACAACCGGATACTTAAGCGAATAAAAACAAAGTTCTGAGACGTTGTTTGGGTGCGACAACGATGATTTGTCAAACGTTTTTAGTCTCTAACTTAACGTTCAACAGAAACATGCTATCACGCAATAAAGCTATACACACTGTCCTTCTGGGGATTGTATCCATCTTAGGGACTCATTCGGCATACGCCCAAACTAGTTCGTGTATACGATACGAAACGTATGTGGTGTTTGACTACAGAATGACACGTTTTGACCCGTCAGATCATTGGTTTGGACATAGACTTCATTATACGCCACGCAAAATGACCAGGGTAAGATTCACTTCAGATAATGGCCTTGACCACGAATGAAAGTCTTTCTCTTTGCGCGATAGATTGGCCTTCGTACTAGACGCATATTTGGATGCTGTGATACCGGATATCAGTACAAGAGGTTTCCGAAATTTGATTGCGAACCGGTTTGTAATACTCCATGCCCGGTTAATTCGCAGTGCACTGGACCCAATGTATGCAGATGTGACGATGGATACACTTCGTTTGGCTCAGAGTGTATATTGAAGGAAAAAGCAACAGAGGTGGACGTGGCGACAACAACTGTGGAGAATAAACTTATAGAACCACCGTGCAACAGTTCCTGTGCCGCAAATGAGGAATGCTCGATTTTGGACGATGTGTGCATTTGCAAAAGTGGTTTCCAACGGAGTTCCGGTATCGTCAGAGCCCCTTGTGTACGAAAATGTGAGCCACCGTGTCCTGAAAACTCTCAGTGTTCGGAAACCGGTGTATGTGACTGTAATGCCGGATACCACAGTGTATCTGGTTTGGGATGTGTATCATACCAAGCAACAACAGAAGAGCACATTCCGACGACAACTGTGGAAAGCAAAGTAATAGAACCACCTTGCAACGGTTCCTGTGCCACTAATGAAGAATGTTCGACTTTAGAAAATATCTGCATTTGCAAGAGTGGTTTCCAACGGAGTTCTGGGATTGCCAGAGCCACCTGTGTGCGAAAATGTGAACCACCGTGTCCCGAAAACTCACAATGTTCGGAAAGCGGACAATGCATCTGCAATGACGGATACCATAATGTGACTGGCCCAAAATGTGTATCAAACCAAGCAACGAAAGAAGACTACATTCCGATGACAACTGTAGAAAATAAAAATCTAGAACCTCCCTGTAACGGTTCCTGTGCCGCAAATGAGGAATGTTCAGTACCAGATAACGCTTGCATTTGCCGAGAAGGCTATCAGCGTTCTGTCGAAAAAGCCAGCGCTGCCTGTGTTCCAAAGTGTGTACCGGAGTGTCAACATGCCGATTGTACTGCACCAAACAATTGTTCGTGTTGGCCACATTATGAGCGAACAAATACCAGTTCCTGCCATTTACAATGCTCCGAACTAACATGTGTTTATGGCGAATGCAATGAAGAGGGAACGTGTATCTGCGCCCCAGGGTTTCTAAACAATGGCACCTCATGCGTTTGGGCGGGTGATGCTATTTTAGCGGAACCCGACAGTTGTGAGTGCTGGTCAAAGTTTGTGTGGCAAAAGAACACAACTGAGAGCGTTGGTCAGCAGTGCCTGCCATTGTGCGACGAAGATGACTCCATTGAGGTCGCCTCAGAATGTATCAATTTTAAGCACTGTCAATGCTATGAGGGTTTCTTGGTGTGCCAGCCACAGATATACAAATGCTCTATGGTGCGCGAGGTAACGTCTACAGCTCCTATAGACAAACAAATAGCGAAACAAGCTATCAAAGACGAGGAATCGTCCACGCCGATGACTCTGTTAATTGTATCATTCTTAGGAATTGTGCTTGGTATAGGAGCGATCCTATGGATTTGGCAGAAGCGCCGAAGTTCGGTCAGCGGATTGGGGAACTATGGTCGCATGAGCAGCCGTCAAGACGACGAACAGATTTAATTTTTGTGTTTTCAAGAAGAAATAAAGATGTGTTTTCTAAAGTGCTTGTCTTTTTTTTAACCACTTTGTAAAACATTCTATTTTCGTTACTCTGAATTGGATTTAAGGAATCTTCTTGATTTGAAGTATGGTACATCGAACTACTGACAAACATCTGAGAGTAAGACTGTCATGAAAACTCGAGGTATTATTAATTCCAACAAAAATCGTAAACGGGTACTTTTAAATGTTCCAGTCTGGCCAGGTTATAACTCGAAGCTGGAAACTTCGTTTAAAATTTTTAAAATAGAGTTCCTCCAAGTTGAGGGAAAAGATAAATATATTCTTATATCTAGAATTAAGGACAGAGTGTACTCCTGGGACGTACCTACATATATACTTTCACCTTAAGTCCGTTTTTCAAGATCCAGATTAAAATCGTATTCTTTTAATATGAGGGCTAACAAATGGCTTACGGGATAGCTAAGTATACAATTAAACTCATGTGATATTCGCGATTACACAAAAATAGATTTTTTTTTTGGATTCGTATAGTGTAACTGGGAAGCGAAACGTGAGGAAGGCTGAGGTCATTCAAGGGAGTGTACAATAAGTAGGCTTAAAATAATGTGTAGTATAATTCTTACCAATAAAGTGACACCACTTACCTGAAAAGATACAAAATAGCATGTTATTATTAGTTCCAACAAGAGCAGGATAGTATACAGATAAATTACAGATAAATTACAGATACGAGTACAGCTAAGTTGTATAAACAAGTTATGGAGGTTATGTGTAGTTTGTCAGAAGAATGCGAAAACCAATTTATAGAACACTATCGGTTCCTCGACTACGTTGAGTGAAAGGACTGCTGATTTGGAAATTTCGTCCCAATTAATCAGAGTACAGAATTAGACGCCAGCATTTTTGAAAAGCAGTGCTTAAAGAACATTCATTCATACGTGTTTGCTAACACAGTACTGTACGGCATGATTATCTGGTCAGGGTTAGGTAGGACCAGGAAGGATTAATTTCCTACCTAAGGTGTAAAGATCTCCTTGTTGCTGCATTAGTGGTGTATTGAGAACTTCTTCCTCACCAACGCTAGACATTATGCTCCATCTACTCCCCTTAGACATACTGGGTAAAATATTGGCTGTTGATGTTGCCATTTCCTATTTTGGAGGCTTCCACTTTATGCTAGAAGATATCTCTTCTGAGTACAATTCGGTCGACTTCTATACGGATGAAGGGGTGAGTTTTGTCTTTCCGCGTCCTAGCTTATTGTAGGTAGTGTTTTCAGGTGGAAATCTTGGTTGTAAATGACGTCTTAATCTTAATCCCTTGCCAGGGGTATACCAATTAAATCCTTGGAATACAGGTCCTTCACTTCAAATGTCAGTTGGAGGTGAATGAGCAGTTTAACGTATGCTGCATGCCCAACCACAGAGATATTCCAAGTAATTGAAAGGCTGCAGAGCTCGCCTGCCAAAATACCTTTGACATGAAACATAGTGCCGATCACTATGCTCTGTTAAAGAGATCACAGATCAGTCACGCTATCTGTCTTATTGGACTCTGTCTGATAGGTCACCATACCAAGAGGATGGGGTCACATGATTAGGATCCCTGCTCCTACCTTCGTGGTCAGCTTTATATCATCTGAGGGAGCTAGTTTCTTGGCCAACCGACCTTTGATTAGTTTCGTTAGTCCGGGTCTAATCTTGGAGGCTCTAAGCCTTAACTTAGATGCAAAATATTAGTAAAATGTATATATTCAATTTTTTAGGTCTTTGAAAAGGTCTTTAAAACTATACAATTTAAGCTGTGGAAGGTGGTAGGACTGATAGTTTGTGGCATAAGTTTGGCTAACATTGGACATACAAGTAGCTCAAAAAAGGAAATTGTTGTAATTTTGGTGCCCATAGAGCACATCTTGTTTTGACATGAAGAGGTACTCGAACGTCATTTACGATATTGCAATTAGATTCACGTGCACCCGATCCGAACGGGCCTTCAATTTCAAGTAATCTATGTATGTTGTCAAAGGTACACAAGTTATGCCTACAGATTATGCGAATAAATGCTATAAGAAAGGTTTTCCATAATTAGGCCGTACGTGTCTATCAATTCTTCCCAATGAGTCAAATTTAACCATACGAATTAGAAATAATAACAAAACAAACTAATTATAAAAAAAAACATAAAAGAGAATGGAAATCAAATTAAATTAGACGAGATGACATCATATACTACGATTAGGAGAAGCAGAATAAGATAACGACTTTTTTAATACACTAGTCTATCGGCTGTTTGAATGGAGGCTCACGTGCGTTAAGCTTCAACGCCTTCTGTCTCGTTTTGGGTCCCATTTACGTATGATTCATGTTTAAGCCATTAACACGGAGAGACAAACCCACTTTCGATTGTTTTCATCAAACCAGTCGGTTATTCAGTTGAATTTTGGTTTTTTACGAGGAAAGCATAGATACTAGTTTTTCTTAACACCCTGGGATCTTACCGTATTAGTCAGATGTCTTTTACTAACTCCACACCAGCTAAAAATAGCATCTTTTCAACGGGGGCACACATCTGAAAGCAGTGTAGGGTGTAAACTGTCTAATGGCTCACAGTGGTGGGTGTGCTTCATGAGAACAAAGTATCGGTATAGGGTATAAACATGCGGAAGAGCTAAATGCCACCTGGAGTGGATTGCATTATTCTCTATTCCACTTTTATAAAAAAGTAGGCGTGTCATATAGTGCTTTTTATTAAACTGCCACCATAACCGGGAATGTTTAAAGATGCTGCATGTAAATGCGACCAAACATAATATAAGAGTATGAGTAGTATGTAATTTAAATAACTTAATATTTCCTTTTTCGGTTTCCAGTAAAAATATGAAGTTTGTTAAAAGTAGATAACACGCCCACTTTATTAGGAGCTCATGTTATCTGTGAGATTTCAACATTTATTTAAAATACTAGATGGGGGTTCACATAAATTCTATTTTTACTTGCACCTATACCGTTTGGTCAACAGGCCTGCAGCCTAAACGGCTGGATGGATTCACTTCGCAAAATCGAAATTTTCTTTTTAACCTCAAAATTAAGGGTACTTTACCAAGACACGATTTTAATTAAAACGGATTTTCTCAAAAACGGCTCCAACGATTTTGATAAAATTTGGTATTTGGGTTAGTTTGGGTATATGCTACAAGAAATTAGTATTTTTTTTTTTCAAAATTTTCACTGAAGATCGAAAAACTTTGTTGAGGCAAAATTTATGGACCTTGAAGTTCTCTATAATTCGCTTGAGGGGACCATCACTTTTTTATAAAAAAATAAATACTTGTCGCAACAGGTCGATGGGACCCAGGGCCTAGCTTCTCACAACCATTCATGCTGTGCGTGTTATATTCTTTACACGAATGGAAGGGGCCTACTGTTTAATGCCGTGTCCGAAGGGCAATTTGTTATTTGAAAAGCTTTCTCAGGACAGTTATACTCTCGGATGTTTGTCAGACGCTCGCAAGAGGTGGGGACGTGAAAAACTTTTTAGGTGTTCCCCGACTGGGATTCGAACCTGAACATTGGAAAAAAAGCAAACAAATTATGAAATTTCCCAGATACCCCCAGCACAATGTTTAATTAATGCATCAAATATGAAGAACTCTATAAGAACAAGACCGAGTTGTGCACTTTGATAAAAAATAAATTTTTAATACGTGGGCGTCGTTTTATTAAAACTTGGGACGCCATTACTGTGCTTTAGTATTATAATCATCAGATACTAATTTTAAGCCCAATCACTTGAGAAATAACTGATTTTCAATATTTTCGTTATTCGGAAAGTATCTATCTACTTACAAGTATGTTGAAACAAAAAAAATCCTTCATCAGTAAATTGTAGACTTTCATAATGAAATATTTTTGTTGTCTATACATGGAATGCCTACTAGGATTAACGTTAACCAGTTTCTATCACTGACACGCCTACTTTTTATTACCAGTGCCCACACTCTTCTCAGTATATCTTCTTGGAGGAGTTTAAAAGAAAAGTAAAATGGCAATACATTGTGTTTATCTGTAGTCTGCTACTAGATTTAACTTAAAGTTTATAGTCAAATGAATATATAAATAATTTATATGGGCGCTACCATTGCATACTACAACTATGAAAGTACGAATGTTTAAAAAAAAAAAAACACTGAATAAAGGACACATGTATCTTTTCTCATATGTCTGTATTTCTATTTCTATCTTTCGTATGACATTTGTAATGTTGTTTACATGTACATATATAATCAAATCATTCGAGTACACTATCGGCACATTTAATCAAATGAGAAATTATTTTTCTTTCTCAGAGCTTAACTTGACCATGACTCAGACAATCGACTTCTCCATTCCCCATTTATACATAATTTATGGAATAATTGTAGGCGCATTACTGCATAAAACTTAGCGTAAACATGTTACGAGTACTTTGCTAATTAATTTAAAAAAAACTAAAGTTCAATTCGTCTCGACTTTATCAAGTTATAGAGAATTCCCCATCTTTCATTCAATAAAATTATACGTCACTGTGAGCAACAAAAATACCCCAGCAGGAATTTGTTTATCTGACGAAGCAGCTTGACCGGTTCGTTAGCGCTTTTCTCTGGCAAAAACCATAAGTGTTGCCAAAAAAGCGAAAGAAAATCTATTTATTTGTTATTGTATTGTATTGTATGTTTTTTTTAATGTAATTTTCTTACCTTAAAGTAAAGTTTATAAAAGGGCATGGATTGTGAACAAAATAGAAACACACAGGTCAAATTTTTAGAAGTATAGATATGGTAGAAACCAGAATGCGATCCTGTATGAGTTTGATTACTAGGTGGGAATGGCAGCTAAAGTGTCAGTTGATTGTAAATACAATGCTTTCGACAGATTGCTGTCAAAGTGTCCTCTCTCATTTCCCCATACTTTTTTAACTTAGAGTACGCAGTTGGGCTAGTATTCGTAAAAAAATGTAGTGCCAGAGGTATTTGATTGAAAAAGATGTACGTTATAAAGTGACAAGAATTTGTTTAGGGAATAGTATTCGCTGATTTCTTTCCTTGAATTTCATCTAAAATTGTTCGCTAATTTGTTAGGTAGTGTAAGGAACCATCATGGAAAAGACATTTATACGGGGATGTGTATAATATTTAAATAAACCCATTTAAAATGAACCTCAACTTGTGGTTAATGTAGTTGTTATAGAATCCGACAGCGAAAAGTAGTAAATACTCCCAATCTGATGTAAGCAATTGCGTTGAATATAGTAGCAAATAGGTTTCCTTACTATATCACAATCAGGATACGAAGTAGTCATGGCTAGTGTTATGAACCAGATACGAGTATTTATGTTTACATAGCATTTTCAGCATAAAAGTATTTGATTTCATATAAAATGTTATTGAAAAAATGGTACCACAAGTGTAAACAATCAGTATTACCTCAGCAACACTGGGAAGATATAATGCGAAGCACTTCTCACGAGAAGTTCAAATGCACGCGCCAGTTCAGTTGAAACATTCATACACCTCACGACATTCAAAGTGATCACAACACAATGGCGCGTACAATTCTTTGCACAATCTTCCTGGCGATAGTGTCCTTACATCTTTTGAGTCTTTCATCTGGACGGATATGTTATAAGGAAAAAGTTTTCAACTATACTGTAGCTGCGATGAATCCAAGTCAAACGCTGAAGCTTGAAGTAAGTAAAGCAACAAATTTTGCATACATTTTTTTGTGTCTACTAATCCCATCTTTCTCATTTTAGTTAAGAAACCATACAGTTCAAATACCTGTGTGCTGTGAAGGATACAAGAATATTGGCAAAGAAGATGTGTTGCCGCCAAAATGTACTCCCGTCTGCGATCCACCCTGTGGTAATGGCCGATGCAGTGCTCCGAATCTTTGTTCTTGTGACACCGGATATAAACAATCGGAACATGGAGATTGTGTGGCAGATAACGATGTCCCAGTCGCACTTACCTCAACTCCAAGCAAGCCGACCTGCAATCCCCCTTGTGGAGAGGGTGGCATATGTTATCTTACCAATCGTTGTGCTTGTTTAGAAGGATATGTATTATCGGATTCTGAAACTTGTGTTGCAGACGAAAGTGCAACAAACGCACAAACGACGACATCGACTTCGACGTCGACGTCACCCACTGTCCGAACCATTGCAAGTGGAAGCCAATGTGGACCATGTCATCGAGGAACCTGCATGATGGACATATTCTGCGTTTGTTCAACCGGCTTTAATCTAACAGCCGAAGGAAACTGTGAGCCCATATGCTCCAAGTCCTGTGGAAGTGGTCGATGTGTTGCACCTAATATGTGCGAGTGTTCCGATGGATACGCATTTGATTCAGAATCACTTCAGTGTAAGCCCATGTGTAATGGGAAAATCTATGGATGCATTCGTGGAACTTGTGTGGGATACAATCAGTGCCATTGCGATAGGGGTACAGTGTTGCAAAAGAATGAGTTATTTGAGTGTGTCGCCGCCGTCTCCCATGAAGCAACAGAAGCAGGATCTCTCACGTGGTTGTGGATTTTACTGGGAATATCCCTACCGGCAGCGGCTGTAGCTGTGAGCTTTTACATAATTATTAGACGCTCAAGATATGCTCTGGCGAACCGCATGGACCATGAACGTAAGTATATATTGATATACTAATGCTATATGTCTGGGAGGTTTGTTTTTTCTTAAATATTTTGCTTTTTAGATGAATCGAATTACGTTTTTTCTAGCAATAATCCTGCAACAAATATAAATGATCAGCTGGCCAAACACACAAATGGCTACACGATGGGGGAGATTAATTTCCGCGAGGACACAATAGGCAGGAGTGGCAATGTGGTGATAATAAATACATAGTGTTTAGTATAAGATATTATTTATTTTTAAATCGTTATATTATTTATATTTAGAGATACTTTTTCATGTGCACATATTTTTTGATAGTAAACGAATAGAATGTAAGTTAGGACTGTAAGACATTAGAAAATAAAATCAAATTGCCTACGAATTTTGGCTTTCGATTGCATAGATACATTGCTTTGATTCAGTTCGATATTCCGGGACTGGCTGGCTAATTCAAAAGAACAACATGTGTGCACGAATAGAAGGGAGTGACTGCCATAGCTTAGATCGTGAATTCTCCAAACAAGCAATGGAAGTGAATGACCAAAATCATGATTCTGAGTGGTGAGGCGTATTTCCCTGTGCCTAAGTGCAACAGGGTCGATGAGATCAACGCCCAAAATAGCATTGGATATAACATTGAACCACTTCCACTTGGCATTAACTACAGCAACTCGACGAAAGCCGGACTGCGGTTAGCTGAACCCTATGGCCATACCTCAATTCTGAACTGGTGGAATATTTCGTAACTCCGGCCGGAAATGGATTATATCATCCTACTATCAAGCTGTAGCCGGAGACTCGCTATAAGAATTCCTAGCAGAGAGGAGTGGAATGATAGTTCAGTCTGTACGAAGGAAGAGCTAGCTATCTATCTGGTAGTGGTTTCTAAGCCGTACTCACTTTCATAAAACATATGTATGTATTTCTGGTGAGATATTAAGTATCTATGTTGACAGACAACCAGTGCTTAAGGTGTTACAGTCAGCATCGGTAGGGTCGAAACTCTTTAAAATGCATATCCTAGGTAATGAAAAAGCGAACGAACTGGCCAGGACCGGGTCACGTCTTAACTCCCTACAGGCCTTTCCTAAGGCCAATGCTAAGCACTTTGAAGAAGGAAATAGACATCGAACCCAGCTGATAAGCTTACCGGCTATATTATCTTCTATAAATGTACATGCACATGTGCTACAGCTTCTTCTTCAGATCTTATGAACCTCAAAAAAATAAATATTTGGCGTAACAGATGGATGGGACCCAGGGCCCAGCTTCTCACAACCATTGGTGTTGTGGAAGGTGCCTACTGTATAATGACGTATCCGAAGGGCAATCTCATGAACCTTAGTTGCAGGGAAATTCGAAAACCTCTTGATGTCATGCACTACGGCTAGGACTACCTCACAATGACTTCTTCAAAAACTACTGAACGATGAACTCTTAGTTGTGCTAAGTGAGCTGCGTCAACAATACCATCCAAACGAAATTTTTTGACAGATATTGTATTCTACTGCTAACTTCAGAGTTTTTACTTTTCATGCAAATATTGCATTTTTCCATTATTCTGAAATGTCACCTTCTATTGGATGACCCTTTGTGCAGAAAGTCCTGTACGAGTACATACAAGTGTAGTTACAATTATCTTACATTTATTGTTCTACTTGTACTTTCAATTTCTTTCAAGTACAAGTCTAAATGAGTGAAGATATCCTACAGCGTCAACAAAACTCCTCAAGAAAAATAAATAAAAGACTATCAATGGCGATATATTGCAAAAAAAAAGCTAATACAAGGCTACAGCATAAAATTGTATAAACTGGTTTTTTTCTTGTAAACGTACATATGTAGTTGTTTCAGTTCAAGTAGATAACAGAAACGTTATGGCACGTGGTTTTTTCGAAGGCAAATCGGAAATGGGAATCACCCTTGCTTAGCGCACTTTACAAGCGAGCACCGTATGCTAATGATGATAGCGTACGTCTCGATGATAGTGGCCAGCGTGTAGTTTTTTTCCCAGATTTTAAACCACATTATGAATAAAATGTACAAGTATGTCTCAGTCATGGTGACTGTTAAGAATTTCCGGTATATTAGTCAGGTTTAAAGTACCTGCCAGTTATATTATTCACTGTCCCACGTATATCTTAAATGATGCGCCCGCTTAAGTGATTTGTAATCAATAATAAGTCCAAAAATACAAGTACCACAATGGTGCTATATGTCGCGTGAATCTCATGAAAAGTGAATAAATAAGGTAAAGAATGTCATTGTCATTTTCGCAAGAACCTGCAGCTAACTAAATTCAGGAAATTAAACTATATGGCCTCTGTACCCAGAATGTACGGGAAGTTTCTTAATTCTATTCTAGAGAATACGATTAAAGTGAATGACGACAATCATATTTTACAATTAAATGCTTTTTCTATAAATAGCTTTCTGAGAGAACACAATTTCTGGATTTAAAGTGCGAAGAAGTTTCGGTTTTTTTGAAAATGCATGGCTGGATAAACACAATGATACGCTAAGCACGAGGCATGGGTGCGGAATACGTGTTCCTGGAATTTATAGTAATTTATAGCAAACTGACGCGATACAGCGCTATTGTCAACTGTTCAGTAATATATCATCATTGGTTTCAAAATTTCCAAATTTACTTGTAATCAACACGATCATACCTTATTCCTTATTGACTACCAACTGTACGAATATTTCAGCTTTCGACTGAATTTCATTATACCTACTATTTTTGTTCAGTATATTTCTGAATGTTTCGAGTTGCTAAACGTCATAATGGAATCGGGACTCACAGGAAAAAAAATCATTTTTTCATCGTCACCAAACTAGAAACCACCCTATGTATCCACCATACTTTTTAGAAGTTCAAGTTGGAAAACCAGGTCCTAGCCTAAAGTTAACCGACCCCGCAACTCGATGGTACACTCTGTGGAGTCATATTTCAATGGAAAAATAAACGTATTAAGATACCAATAGATTGTAGGGCAAACTTAGTGTCACATAAATGCAATCCGAGAAAAAATGCTGTATTACACTGTATGGTGAAACTACCAATGCCAGTCGTTTTTAACTGACACTGTGTTTACATTTTTCTAAAGAAAAACAAATTTGTCACTGACTTAAAAATGAATGACGCGTGCCTGACAAATTGTTTCAAAAAACAAAGAAATACAAATATAGCAGCATAGCAGGACCATGCAGTCAAGGACTTAGTTTTTCATAACCATTCGTGTTGCCCGTATTCGAGCGGCAATTTGTCATTTGAGAAGACTTTTCATGACAGTTATACTCTCTGATATTTGTCAGACGTTCGCAAAAGGTATGACGATGAAAAAATAACTCGAAACCCTAGGCCCACACTCGAATGCACAAACCACTTGAGGCACGGCGCCCAAAATTAGTTGCGAAAAGAGAAAACAAAAAGTATCTTCATTTGCCTTCAAATGGATGCTTGCTGGAAGAAGAGAAGAAAATCTGTAGTGGATAACCCAAATAGGAGGGAATTGATCGGAAAAAGCGTCATTAAAAGAGAAGTTATCTAGATATGTTCTCAACATGAAAATCTTGAGGTATTTGTTGAACCATACTCCGGAACCCGTTCCACTTAGTGTTAGCCTCTAATCTAAAGTGCAAGAAGATTATTCATTTGACAGCTACAGTCGGGAGTTTTAAACTGAGTCCCACTTTGCATCGTTCAATCAGCTTAGAAGATATCGTATTAGAAAGATTCAGGATTGTCTTTCAAAACACGGCAATCATCAAGTACTGTCAGCGCTACAGACTGAAAGACACTGGACGAATCAAAAAGACGGATTGACTCGGTTATTTGGGTCGTGTCCGAGAAAATTCAACTGGGAAGCTATGACAGTATGATTTACCATACAAACCATACCATATGTAGAATTAAACTTTCGGAACATCTTCTGGCCATAATCCTATGGGAGCTGTCAACGTAGACTGCCACACAATTGCTTTGTACGAAAAGATAGACTATATCCATAAGACCAGCTTCGGGCCAGCAAAATTTTGAAACGAGTACAACGCTCAGGCATTAGAAGCTGGATAATAAGGAAAGTATTTTCTTTCTCATTGAAAAGAGCATCAGGTCAGTTGTGAATTGACACTGGAAGATATAATATGGCAATGAGAGTGGAACAGACAAAGTTGTCCTGATTGACCTTGACTATCTTAATGAAATTTCGGAAGATCATCAAACTGCTCAGTTTCCTTAATGCTACTGAATGGTGGAACTAGAGGATTTCTACTGCCTTATTCTAGATTTTTACAACAATGTATTAGATTACATGAGTCATGATGGATCGTTGAAGCTATCATTTTAACATACTTATCTACCGAGAGTATGAATCAGAATTGTTCTACAATTTTATTCGGGTGATACATGACCATGTAGAGCTCAATCAAGTTAGCCAGATCAGACCCGAAAAGATTTTAGATCACAAAAGGAGTCCCACGGGGATCACTTCTAGACCCTGCCCTGAAGAAGATTGTATATATGGAGACCAAGATGACTGCCCATATCATCGCGGTAGTACTAACCACTAAACTGCAATAAATCATCAAAGCATTAAAATTGGTGAGCCACTAGATTGTAGCTGTCCTCATAAGTTGGCGCTGGAAAAATTAACCCTTTGATGTACAGGTAGGATAACCCAATATCGGGTTAAAGTCGTACAAAAAGTATCCACAGATACTGCTTGGCTATAAGCTTAACTTTACAGAAGCTACATAATCGGGTTGTTGCCCCACTATACAGGCTAATGGCAAATAGTAGAGGACGCAAGCAACCAATAGGAAATCTGTTTGCGACAGTGAAAAGGTCAAGGCCTTATATGCAGACCGGCCAGAGTATTTAGTTTGGCCATAAGAAGTAAATATATGTTCCAAATATACTACGAACATCAATACTTAAAATAAGTATGCAGAGGGATGCGACGTAAATCTTGGACAAACAAAGTTTTGACGGACATAGAAGATGTTGTGTTGAAATTACCCAATGGGACATAGAAGATTTCTTTATAAGTACAACATAGCACATGACTCATTCTCCCATCATGCTACTAGAGTGCAAAAAATACAAACGTGGACCATGGAGTCTGGCATAACGCAAAGCACGAGCTGCTGTCATGATCAAACAGTTGCATTTTTGTTGTCTCATGAGAAAAGATTGCTTGGCTTGAAAAGATGGCAAGCATCATAAGCGACATATTATTGACACAAACAACTGTATGGGGTTCACTGAATTTATTACTTACAACTGATCAGCTTGTACTTTGGAATTGGCATGTCGCATGGGTGCAACTTGCCCCTCAGCTCACATCAATTGCCCAGCAAAATAGTGCGGTTAAACAATGATATGGCTTATAATGCAAACCGCAAACTAAACAATTTTCATGATCCCATATACGATGGGTGAGATTATGACGCATTTGTTTATATACGTCATAGAAGATATCACCAAGACCAATGACGAACATTGCGTTTAAAATGTAACCACAATTTTAAAGAGAAGATAACACCATAAATGGCGCGTGTAAGTACTCGTACCCAGCCAACTTCACTTGTATAATTTTAGAATTGTAGCGAAAGGGCTAATATCTTCTGTTATGATGCAAGAGCCAGTTGAGATCGATATCATACTATCATTGCCCAACGAATGATAAATGCATATTCACTATAATTCTGTATCTAATAGATACATTCACGGAAAACTATGATACGTCCAATAATTCTCCTATAAAACAATTAAATGGCTAACTTGTTTGTAAATTTAATACTGATTTAATTACACAGTTGTTTATTTTTTTACGTCTTAAATAGCTATTTTTAACTAAATGCTTACTTAAAACCTTTAGCACATGTGTCGTCAAAACTATTGTCGGATTAAAAACATCAAAATCTAGTCTTTCAATTGTCCCTCTCACGAAAAAACTCGCAGCAGGTGTAGGAGGAACGAAACAAAAACAAAAACAAATTACTGACCTCTCTAACATGGAATCTAAAAATAGTAACGTGAAGCGCATCTGTCAACTTCTTAGGGAAAAACACCGCACTTATTTGTCATGGAAAAGTTCTCCTATCAATTCACCAATCGAATTCCCAGATGCTTATACTCGTTTACATTCGGATTCGCAGATATGAATTGTAATTGTAAACAAAAGAACGAATAGTATTGTGCTATTCCCGGAAGTTTTCTCTTGAATTCTTTGAAGTCTTTGAAGTCATTGAAATCGAAAAAGTGAAGTCTTCTCGATGAAAGTGGCAGGACATTCCAGCAGGAAGCAAGGCCTCTGGGAATGAGTTAAAGAAATTTTTCAGAAATTGCTAAACTCTTTGGTAGGTCTTAGACCAGGGTCTTGAAAATGAGTTATTTGCAAAGGAGTACTTAATCGCCGGTCTGAGGGGTTATTTCACCAGCACGTGATAAAAAATTTGGAGACAAACTTAGTATCAATAGCTGATAAGTGGTAGATAAAGGTACTAAAGACAGTACTAGACGGTAGATTGAACATATTAAGACTGCAAAGCTAGTACAAAACCCATGGAGAATGAACAAGAAAACCTTGAACTGCAGGTTGTTTTAGAGTCAATAACAACTACGACTTCGATGACCAACATGCCGCAGAATGAACCTGACGTTAAAAACGAACATTTCTGTACACGCGACCTGTATGAAGTTAAGACAGAGCAATCTAACCGACTGGTCCACCGGATTTTGGAATTTGGATTTCTTACCCTCAATATTGAACTTGGGTCCATATAACATGAACTTTGGTACTAATTTCTCTTCCAAAATCCTACTAACTCTACACCAGTGATGCAAACTATTCTACTATACCATTCTACAACTCAACTGAAAATTCTTTAAAAATCTATATAAATTTAGTTGAGAGTTACTATTTAACAACAAATTGATTTCAAAATCCATAAGCATCTGAATTATCGTCTCCTGCAATTGAATACGATTCAACAAGTTCGCATAGGCTAAATTCAGTTTTTATGTAACCATCGTTGCAAAAACACATCTCTGGCGCAGTGCAGTTTCCATTCAGGCAGCCCCGGGAACAAGTCGGCTCACAGTTTCCATTCGAAGACAATGCGTACCCTCGATTACACGCACACGTATTGGGAGATGCACAAACTCCGTTGGGACATCCACTATTGCATACGGGCTCACAAATTCCACTGGTTGCATTTATATAGCCCTGATTACATGTACAAACATCTGGTGGTGTGCAGACACCATTAAGGCAATGGAGCACAGTGACCATCGACAGACTTAAAAAATCCTGGATTACATGAGCACACTCCGGGAAATGCACAAAATCCATTAAGGCACTTCTGTTGGCAGTACGGATCACAAATACCTGAAGACAACTTTACATAACCTGGGTTGCAAGTGCAAACATCCACAGCAGTACATACTCCATTGATACAATCATTTGAACAAACCGGTTCACAGCGACCGCTGGCAGACGTAACGTAGCCATTGTTGCAGGTACATTTTTCCGGAGCAACGCAGGTGCCATAACCACATCCTTTGGAACAAAGAGGCTCACAAGTATCAAAAGAAGATTTGTAATATCCCTGGTTACACGAACATACGCCAGGAGATATACATTTTCCATTGACACAATTATTTGAACAAACCGGTTCGCAGAGTCCGCTTGAAGACTCAACATAGCCGCTGTTGCAGCTACACTTTTCCGGAGCAACGCAATTGCCGGAACCACAGCCTTTGGAACAAAAGGGTTCACATGTTTTGGACAGAGATATGTGATATCCCTGGTTACATAAACATACGCCAGGAGCTGTACATTTTCCATTGGCACAGCCATCAGGACACACCGGCTAACAATCAGGGCCTTTGTAGCCAGGATTACAGTTGCACTTAAACGGAGATGACCACCACCCATTTGCACAGTTTTTACAAATTGCTTCACGTATACCATCTGGACCGGCGTTATGATTCGGCAAACAGTAACAGTTGCCCTCGTGACAGAAACCATTTGGACATTCACTGCATCGATCAAAGCATCTGACCAGGAAGAAATTCCGAATTTAATCTCAAATTTCTACTTAAACCAATTTCAATGCTTGAACTTACTTGAAAATTCCATCATTCAAGGCCATTATTTGGAATGGGGGACAGTTACATTCCACTATTTCTCTGCCATGAAGTGATTTTTTAATACACGTAGCAGGTTTCGAATGCAAACACAGCGAAGAAAATAAGGAGAACTATAGTTTTATTCATAATTAACGACTTTTGGGACACAACGTGTGACAAATAAATGACTCCCCTTCAATGCATACATTTGGTTAAATAGCCGGATTCCAAGTTAATCAGAATTTTATCTAACTCAGCAGCTAAAGGAAACAGCTTATGGTAGATAAGGTTGTGTTTGTCGCATGCAAAAATTCCCCCAAATTTGTACACATGTAGGTATATTTAACATTGTTTTGTTGAACAAATATAAATTTGGTCAGTATTTTGCATCTGTAGCATGTTCCACAGATTTTTGATTATCGCGAAGGCTTGTGATAACTCCACATTCTTAGGCGAACTTTTTATGTGGCATAGCAATTCAAGTGGCCTTTACAGAAACCGTTTAAACATCCTCTTTTGCGCTTTACCCGTAGTTTTCTTTTAATCAATATATTCGAGATTCAAAAATATAATCTTCCTAATAAGATAGTACAACCTCTAGTTTTAATAAACCTGCTTGGTGCATACCCCACCTCTTCTGGTGCTAAACCCGTGATAGATTATCGTTCCTCCTGACCTCAGTACAAAAAAACGCTTTCTTGAAATTTGAATGAAGTCTGTCTTTGCGATTTGGATATATTTGGATGCATAACTTATGTTTTGCTAACCAATATATCTAACCAATACCCGTAACCGCATAGTTCATGGAAGAAATGAAAACAATTCATTTGTGTAAAGTTTAAACAGAAATGGACTTAATCCCGATTCTTGTGGAAGTTCATACTTAAAAGCCTTATAGCGGCTGTACTTGTCTTTGATTCTTACACGGAAATATCTGTTGCTTAAGTAGTCTTTTACCCAGCCTGCCAGTGGGACAGTTACACTCCTCGATTTCTTCGCCATGGAGTGTCTTTTTAACACACATAGCTGGATTACTAGCTTCAGCTGCCTTGAATCCAAACACAGCGAAGAAAATAATGAGAACTATAGCTTTATTAGCGACTTTTGGGACACAACGTGTGACAGTTAAATGAGTCTCCTTCAATGCACACATTTGCTTAAATAGTCGAATTCTAAGCTAATCATACCTTTATCTAACCAAGCAGCTAAGAGCAACACCATATGGTAGATAAGGCTGTGTTTGGCGCATGCCAAAATCCATTCAAATATTTAATATAGTTAGCACTTTTCATACGTAACTTGTTCTTCAGATCATGGTTATCGCAAGGCTTACATACATATACGTTGTACATGGGAGTGGCACAAAATACCGACATTGAGTCATCATAAGAACTGCACATTCCTGGGCGAACTTTTTATATGGTATGAGCAACTCAAGTGGTTTTCGGAGGGACGATTAGAACATCCTACTTTGCTCCAGGAAAAATACCTAATGCAATAGACTCTAATTATCTGTGACTCCGCACTTAAAAATCTTGACACGTTTGGAAGACCACGATAGGATAATTCGTCCTTCATCAACTTTAGCTGAACCAACGGACTTCCAGCAACAAATTGAGTAGAACCTGGAATGAAAAGCTAGAGCCATAGTCATGACACATACATAACAGTGAAGAATCACCACTGCCTGAGATACCTCCGAAGTTACTTATACAGATTGTCTGAGAGTGTGATGCAAATATCGCAACACTCAACGAGTCGTACATACAACTCAGTGAGGACCAGACACTTTAAGCAAACTAGAGATACGGATTTATTTTTGACCAAGAGAAGATGACGACACAGATTAAATGGTCCTCTTCAGTTGGTAACAAGCTTTTGAGTATCACAATATCATCACAACTCGCAGGCAATAGAATGACGTTTTCGTTGGACCTAGTTCTTACGACTTTCGAGGCCGAGCTAAGTAGTAAAGAAATGGAAGAGGGTAAGTAGTTGACATCACTTTTGTGATGTTTAGCAAGTAATGCTGGGTCTCCACCACCCATATTCAGCATGTATACGCATATCGAACAACAGTTTCAATCAATTATCACTCTGATTGTCCATCTTGAGAAAACTTATCAAGAAATAGGATGCTGGTTTTAAATCGGACAGTGCTGAAGTCCCTCAAGGCAACATACTAGGTCCGATAATGTAACATAAGATGGCGTTCTCAGACTTCGAACCTGAGGTCTTCGAAAATGATTGACTTCGCCGACAACAACCTGCGACTACTTACAAGTTTCAGAAGAAAAGACAGGCTTAATGGTCATAACAGACGAGAGATGGAGACTATAAAAGTAGCCATTAGTAATCACGTTGTAGTTTCCCCAAATCGGAGTAGAATTACCTTGACATTAATATGCAGCTGAAATGGCAGAGAAGGCTCCAACTGCCCTGCCAAAGGATCAAGCCAAATATCGACAGACCAAAATGCAAATGGATATAAGACTGAAACAGCTTCCACAATCAAGGCGTTAAGTGTGTGCAGCTCCTTCTGAACAACCTGCCATGTGTAGAGACTCGAATTGTACCAATAAACCTTATTACTAAATTCCTAAAGGTATAACCATTTTGAAATGAAATACAACCAACGTGTAATCTGACCGAGGGATGATATCGGGATGGACTGACTTACCACATCTTCTTTCTTTCAGAGAACCAACAATTGGAAGAGTATCATTGGACACAACTCTGAACAAACGTCCGCAACAAACGTTTTATTAAGACGTCATACTGTATCTTTAAACATCATGTGGGCTATAGCAGGGCCATATATCGTTTCAGTTTTAACATGGTGACTCATTTGTCACAACAGATCATCAGTGGATGTGATGGAACTAACTTGATGCGCTCGAACCTAACGCCCAGCAAAATGTTCCAGAAATCTCATCATCATCGTTACCTCATCGAGGCTACGTGAGTGACGAAAATTCCCCAGAATGTACCAGATTAGTAAAAAAAAAGAAGCTTTCTGCGCTAAAACTACTTCTGCGATAAGATATTCACAAGTCTTGACTTTAGCGGCCATCTCCAGCTATTTTTTGTTTTTATCAGAAGTTATGGGAAGTGGAAATAACGATGCTGGGTGTATGTATCAGTGGAAATTTCGGAACTGGTACACCCTATGCCGGCATACTAAAAACAAGTCACAACCATGCTATGTTGTTCTTTCCTCAACAAGCGTGGACTCGCGTTGTAAAAAGAATTGTATGCTATGCTCTAGTACAAGCCCTCACGAAACTTTTACCCTACAAGTCTCAAAAGACGATCTGCGCCTTTTGTGTGCGTAAACACTTTCTTTCTCCAGCTCTCGTAGTTTAGTCAGCTTTTGTGCTTAACTGTAACAACATGAAGTGTGTCGTTATCATACTCAGCGCCTTAATTGGCGTTCGCTTATCCGAAGCAAAGTGGTGTGTTCAGAATACGACAACCTACATTGAGGTTACAAAGATATTTTCGAGAACAATTATGGTTAAGACATCATGGTTTCAGCCTCCTCAGCCGAAATCTGAAACTTACAAGCAGGTCGAACGTATTCCAAAGACCAAACAGGAACGCGTCTGCTGTGAGGGATACGTTCTGGATAATGTTATTCGAACTTGCATTGCAACATGTCCAGATGGTTGCCCTAAGTTGGCAGAGTGTGTGGAGCCAAACAAGTGTAAATGTCACGAAGGATACCAACTGAAGGACGGGATGTAAGTATTTTTGACGTTTAAGTGCCGACAGGCCGATTTTAAAGCTTTTGCCTGTAGATGCCGTCTGGACTGTGGGAATTGTGAGAATGGACGTTGCACGGACTTGGGTACATGCGAGTGCAATCCGAAGTATGTTCGCGTCGAGGGCGAGTGTAAGGCAATCTGTCGTAACAAATGCACAAATGGCTTTTGTGCGGCACCTGATAGGTGCGAATGTAATCCAGGTTATCAGACAAATCTCGAGACCAAACGTTGTGAGCCAATTTGTATTCAGGCGTGCGGCGGTAATGCATACTGCTCGGCTCCGGAAGTGTGTACTTGCAAATATGGATTTTCCGGGAATGCCTTGGAAGTGTGTCAGCCTTGGTGTAAGTCAGAGTGTAAAAATGGCCAATGTGTGGGACTGAATAACTGCGCTTGTCATCAGGGCTTTGCAAAAGTCGATGGTTTGTGTATGCCTGACTGTCACTCTGGGTGTAAATTCGGCGATTGCTTGGACGAAGGCGTTTGCCGGTGTTGGCCGGATTATGTGTACAATAGTTTAACGGGATCATGCCAAGAAGTGTTGGATGTAGAAGTTACAACAAAAAAAACTCAACTTCTTACTTCACGTACAACGCAGACGTCAACGAAACAATCATTCCAAGCAGAGATGACAACAGCCGGTTTGAGGCTACTTGACTATGGAACTAGTGGATGCCGCGAAGGTCTAGTGAAAGTGGATGTGACGTGCATCTGCCAAAGCTGTCAAGTTGGCGACTGTGTTGAGGAACACATCTGCCAACGTTCTGCAAAAATTAAAGCTATTGCAGCCACGGAGTCGACTTTATTCTCTACAACCGAATCAGCCACAAGCGAATCATCCACAAGCGAATCATCTACTAGCGAATCATCCACAAGCGAATCGTCCACCAGCGAATCGACAACACAGCAAGCATCAAATTGTAACAATTGCTGGACAGGAACCTGCATAGACAATGTTTGTCACTGCCCCGATGGTTTGATATTAAATGAAGAAAATGATTGCATATTCCCTTGCGAGGCTACTTGCAAGAATGGCCTTTGTACTGATGACCACCTCTGTGAATGTCGAGATGGCTATGTACTCAAGTCTGGGAACGAGTGTATTCCGCAATGCGACACAGAGTGTGTCAATAGCTTTTGTATAGCCCCAAACCAGTGTGAATGCTATGAAGGATATATATTACAATTGAATCCTTCGTCGGCTCACGCATGCCTTCCGACGTGCGATGGCGTCGATGGGGAGGAAGGCTGCATAAATGGCACATGTGTTGCAGTCAATAAATGCCAGTGTCTGGAAGGATTTGTTCATAAACCAGGGAACCGATTTGAATGTGTACCTCTAACTGCTGAGGTGGCTGAGAGGGGTCAGCACTGGTATAGTTATTTGCTTTATTTGGTTTTGGGACTTTTGATTCTGCTGCTTATGGCACTACTTGGGTTGTACGCTCTAAGGAAGATACATCGAAATAGCTATAACGTAGACAAGAGAGGTAAAATAAATCAAAACAGAAAACTTGTGCATATTTTCTAATTTTGTTTTTGTTTATTTTTTATAGAAAAGCACCGTGGAACAGTTCGGTATATGAATGATGATCGACCCTACTGTGTAATCTGATGCCATACTAAGTATTTATAAGGTCACGGTAAGATTAGGGCTTGAAAATGTATGAAATAAAGTTTTGAGTCCAAAGAAGAACTGTTTTTAAGTTGAACATAAGCAAAAATCTACATACACAGATATCGGTATCTGTCCGTTTTCCATTCGACAAACTTGCAAAGTCAAAACAAAAAGAAAAAGAGACACAGTACTTAAAACTAAAGGATCACGGATGGACTGGGAGAAAGACATGCTGACATTAGTGTCTCTAGCTAAGAAAACAAGAACAATGGAACTAAGAAACATGTGCGAAGAGCATCCGTAAACTTTCGTAACTTCTTATTATACTTGAAACTTACTGGCAGATCAAGACTACTGGTTGGTCATACCATGCAGTGTAAACATTTGCAGAGCTAGTTAAACAGTCCATCGTTTGAAGAGAATCAAGAGTCGGGAGAGACTTAAAACATGTTACAGTAGTCTGACCACAATGATGTGTTGCTACTCTATGCACATACTGTGCGAAATAAAGTCAAAATGAGGCCAAAAATATTTACACCCAGCAACAACAAGAAACAATTCCCTTTATTGAGGCCTTTTTTCTGACCATTTCTCATTTCGTTGGGGCACTATTTCCACTTTTAAAATTACCCTTATTCATTTTGACGGGGCTTTTCTGGGCTAATTTTGTACAGCCGTATGGATTTTTTTTATAAAGCATGGCGTAGTGGGTTATCGACATCCAGATATAGACCATTTTGAAGTTAGTATAAGTATAGAAGTTAGGTATAAAACTGTGAATCTGTACTGTTTTTCCTTCACTTATAAAATTTCATCCTCCTAACTCAAAATTTAAAGTTCAAAAAGTGACATAAAATTCCGTCTTCTTTCAAGAATACACATAGCATATACAAGTACTTTGGTATCAAAAGTAAATAATAAAGTATGGGCCATCTAGTGGTTTCTTTTTAAATCACAGGTTATTTTGACACTGACATCTGACAGCTTGACAGAAAGTCAGTATCATACATACGTTGGGAAATATTGAAAACTTATTTCCAAAGTGAGTGCTGTGTAGCCTAAGCAGTGCGTAAGTTTGTGCAAAAAGTTCATGAGACTAGTATTCTAGTGGACAACAGTTATAGTCCCCGTCGTCATACGGTTCGCACAGACGAGAATGTGGCTGCTATAGCAGAGATTGTGAGACTCAATTCACGAACATCAACTCGCCATCGATCAACATTTCAAACACTAGCCTGAGGAGAATTCTGCACAAAGATCTCTGATTATTCGGTTACAAGGTCCAGTTGAGTCAGCAATTGAAGGCGCACGACCATCCGCTTCGTCATCGCTTCGCAGTTTGGGCCTTAAAGCAGCTTGAATTGGACAACGAGTTTGGGAGACAAATCATCTTTTCTGACGAGGCGCATTTTCATCTCGACGGCTACGTTAACAAAGAAAATTACCACATCTGGGGCTTGGAAAACCCGCACGTTATTGTAAAGAAGCCGATGCATCCACAGAAAGAGACAGTTTGGTGCGGATTGTGGAGTGGTGGTATCATTGGACCTTTTTTTCTTTGAAAATGAGGCTGGGAACAACGTTTCAGTCAAGGGGAGCATTACAGAGCCATGTTAGTCGACTTTTTTTTTTACTGAAATTGAAGATATGAATTTGGACGACCTCTGGTTCATGCAAGATGGCGCGCTATGCCACACAGTCCATGCCACAAACGATCTTTTGTGCACCAAATTCCCAAATTATGTTGGAGCAGCGATTTGACCTCAAGCTACAGCCCGAAACCATCAACAGGGTCTTGGAAAATTGGAGTGACAGAATGCTCTAGTACAAAGCCAGCCAAGGTAGCCACTTGAATGACGTTGTATTCTATAATTAATGGGAATGTTTGCTCTTTCTAATAAAGTCATAAATTGTTAAAAGAACATTCATTGCATTTTAAAAAAGAAACTTGTATTTGGCCCACCCTGTATATGTAAGCCAACTCACCCCCTTCGCTCGTATGTTTTGAAAGTCTACAGTTTGAAAAAGAGTAATTTTTTTAAGTAGGTACAGCCCTCTTTCTTAGCCTTGTGGATACAACACAGAAAAAATCAGAATACCTTCATATTACTGTTTTGGCTTGGATTGCATTTCTGCAACAGTTGTGAACGTTCGGGAAAAGTAAATTAAAAACCTAACGAATTTACGAACATATTTACAGATGCTAGGAAAACATTACAATTTTTTTCTGAAATACATCTGTTAGCTAACTTTTATTGTTAGAAACTCTATTCATCTTAATATGTTGAACTAACATAAAAACGGACAATACCGACCAATAAATACCGACTCGGACCATTACGTATGCGAATATCCATTAATACAGCGATAAGAACCATCACTGAGTGTAAGCTGAACTTTGAAAGGTTGCATAGAAGAATCGACGGAGAGAGGATTTATCTATCAAGTGTCCCTAGAGCTCTCAAGACGGCAAGCACATACTCAAAGAAAAAAATCAACGTGAAGCCCGGAATTTTTATAATAGAGCACAGAGAGCAACACTTTGTTATCGTGCAATAAATACAGACGACTAAGCCTCCTGCCCATAGCATACGAAATTGTATCTGGTGTAATGCTGAAGCGCCTAAAACCATGCGTCGAAGAACTGGTGGGGAATTGGCAGTGCTAAATCCTGGAGAAAACTTAAGATTTCCATCTCTTGTTTAAATATCCCAATTCCAGCCCAAAAAATCTTCAACCAGAAGAGGAGAAACCTCATACCCGGTGGCGTACACAAGTGGATGGTAACATCAACCCGGCTGGACAGGTTTGTTGGTTGAGATATTGGTTCACTTCGAACTGTACCTCCATCATGAATATTAGGTACGTCTAAGTAAAAGAAAAACGCCTTAAAGCCTTATACTCGTATATAGCTAGACAATGACATTGAATCATATTTTTGCAAAGAAACTAACAAACGCTCCACTTATGTAAATAATTTACTGACTTTTATTAAAACTACTAATAAAAAGAAAAACAATCACAATCACAATCAAAATTTCAAAAACCATATTCGACGGACTCTGATAGACTCGTTGAATATCGGACCCGTCCAAAGCGTCGTTCTGCAAAGGGAACATAATTCAGGCCTTCATTTCCAAAACGAAAAGCTCATCAATCTTACCTCTTTTGTCGACATTATAAGTCCTTTTTCGAACAATACAATGTATTACCACGCAAAGCGACAGTAGTAACGGTGGAATTAGGTACAGCAGAGGCCACACCACGATCGACTGGAGTCGTTCGGTCCATTGGTGATTCGAACTTACGACAATCGATTGCAACTCAACCGGGTCGCATTGGAGTGGGTTCTCTGAGTTCGCCTCGAAACCAGGGTGACACTCGCACTGGTTTGGCCCAATACAGTCACCATTAAGGCAGGCGGGTTCGGTTATATCGCTTAGCTTACATAGCGGTACGCAACTATTTCGAGATTCGGAAGTTAAATCGAGAACGTATCCGTCTAGGCATTCACAATCATCGGGTGCTACACAGACACCATTGGGACAGCCAGTCCAGCAAATTGGCTCACAGTCTTCAGCAGTACCTCTGTAGCCGGGAGGACAGGGTGTTTCTGGGATACATAAGTTATTTTGGAGGATATATCCATCCGGACAGGTACAGGAGTTGTCTTGAGAACAGGTGCCGTCGATGCAATTTTCGAAACTACACTGTGCCTCGTCGTTGAAGTGAAGAGTTTTCGGGTTTCGATGACTAGATGGGGTTCTCGGAGCACATTCATGGCTTAGTGAAGTTTCTTCGTATCCTAGCCAACATAGGCAGCTGTTTGGGCCTACGCAATCGGCATTTAAACACTCTGGGTTGCAGACAGGTTGGCATAGTCGATCGCTGTCTGAGAATTGATAGCCTTCCTCACAGATACAAGTGTTTGGAGCGTTGCATCTTCCATTAGAGCAATTCTGTTCGCACACGGGTTCACAAATTCCAGTTACGGATGACTTTTGATATCCCACATCACAAGAACACTCCCCAGGGGCAGAACAATAACCATTGGAGCAGGAGTCCTTACAAATCGGATCACAAGCAGCAGTAAGAAGTGATTTTGTATATCCCTTGTTACAGGAACATACACCAGGACTGGTACAGCGGCCATTTACACATTTTTCGTCACATACTGGCTGACAAGATCCACTTTCTGGAGACATCAAGTATCCATCGTGGCAAGTGCATACGTTCGGCGCAGAACAATATCCATTCGGACAAATTTCTTCGCAGATAGGTTCACACGAATTGTTGACCTCTGAGTGAAGGTACCCTACATTGCAGGAACAGTACCCGGGTTGAGAGCAATAACCATTCCGACATCCATTCTTACAAACTGGTTCACAAAACCCTGTATCCAAAGACAAATTATATCCTTCGTTGCATAAACACACTTCGGGACGAACGCAACGGCCATTGATACAGCCGCCCTGGCAGATCGGCTCACAGAATCCAGTTTTCGGAGATTTTTCAAATCCATCGTTACAAGAACAGCTGCCCGGGGTCGAACAAACTCCATTTTGGCAGCCATCCGCACAAAACGGTATGCAGGCTTCCGTCAATAGAGATTTCACGTATCCTTCTGCACAAGCACAGACGTTAGGACTAGAACAGTAGCCATTAGCGCAGCCGCCTTCACATTGGGGATCACATGACTCATTTGAAGCCGATTTAGCATAACCCTTGTTGCATGTACAGACACCTGGACTGGAACAATATCCATTAGAACAGCCAGTCTCGCACACAGGTTCGCAGGATTCGTCCTCAACCTTAGTGTAGCCCTCGTTGCAGATACAAGTATCAGGACTGGAACAATATCCATTGGGACAACCGTTCTCGCATACTGGTACACAGGATCCATCCTCAGCCTTCCTGTAGTCCTCGTTGCACGTACAAGTTCCAGGACTCGAACAATATCCATTGGGACAACCATTCCTGCATACTGGTACACAGGATCCGTCCTCAGTCTTACTGTAGCCCTCGTTGCACGTACAAGTTCCAGGACTGGAACAGTATCCATTGGGACAACCGTTCTCGCATACTGGTACACAGGATCCATCCTCAGCCTTCCTGTAGTCCTCGTTGCACGTACAAGTTCCAGGACTCGAACAATATCCATTGGGACAACCATTCCTACATACTGGTACACAGGATCCGTCCTCAGTCTTACTGTAGCCCTCGTTGCAGGTACAAGTTCCAGGACTGGAACAATACCCATTGGGACAACTGTTCTCGCAAACTGGTACACAGGATCCGTCCTCAGTCTTACTATAGCCCTCGTTGCAGGTACAAGTTCCAGGACTCGAACAATATCCATTGGGACAGCCGTTCTCGCAAACTGGTACACAGGATCCGTCCTCAGTCTTACTATAGCCCTCGTTGCAGGTACAAGTTCCAGGACTCGAACAATATCCATTGGGACAGCCGTTCTCGCAAACTGGTACACAGGATCCGTCCTCACCCTTACTGTAGCCCTCGTTGCAGGTACATGTACCAGGACTTGAACAATATCCATTGGGGCAACCATTTCTACAAATTGGTCCGCATGACTCATCCTCAGCCTTGGCAAAGCCCTCGTTGCAGGTACAAGTTCCAGGACTGGAACAATATCCATTCGGACAGCCATTCCCGCATACTGGTACACAGGATCCGTCCTCAGTCTTACTGTAGCCCTGGTTGCAGGTACAAGTTCCAGGACTCGAACAATATCCATTGGGACAGCCGTTCTCGCAAACTGGTACACAGGATCCGTTCTCAGTCTTACTGTAGCCATCGTTGCAGGTACAAGTTCCAGGACTGGAACAATATCCATTGGGGCAACCATTTCTACAAACTGGACCGCATGACTCATCCTCAGCCTTAGCAAAGCCCTCGTTGCACGTACAAGTTCCAGGACTGGAACAATAACCATTGGGACAGCCGTTCTCGCACACTGGTACACAGGATCCGTCCTCAGCCTTACTGTAGCCCTCGTTGCACGTACAAGTTCCAGGACTGGAACAATATCCATTGGGACAGCCGTTCTCGCACACTGGTACACAGGATCCGTCCTCAGCCTTACTGTAGCCCTCGTTGCACGTACAAGTTCCAGGACTGGAACAGTATCCATTGGGACAGCCGTTCTCGCACACTGGTACACAGGATCCGTCCTCAGCCTTACTGTAGCCCTCGTTGCACGTACAAGTTCCAGGACTGGAACAGTATCCATTGGGACAGCCGTTCTCGCACACTGGTTGACAAGAATCATCCTCAGCCTTGGCAAAGCCCTCATTGCAGATACATCTTCCAGGTTGAGAACAGTATCCATTGGAGCAACCACTTTCACAGACTGGTTCGCAAGACTCGTTCTTAGCCTTAGTGTAGCCTTCGCTACAGGTACAAATGCCCGGAGCAGAACAATATCCATGTTGACAACCACTTTTACACACTGGCACACAAGATGCGTTTCCAAATTTCGAGTATCCCTCGTTACAGCTGCAAATCCCTGGACTGGAGCAAAATCCATTCACGCAATCATCTAGGCATACTGGCTCACAAGTACCTTTCTCTACCGACTTAGCGTAGCCCTCCTTACACGTACATACTTCTGGTGCAGTACAAATACCATTGGGACACCCTTTCTGACAAACTGGCTCGCAGCTTCCATTTTTTCCAACTTCATAGCCAACGTCACATAAACAAAGCCTGGGATCTATACAGATTCCCTGTCCACATCCTCCCGGGCAGTCCGGCACGCATTGTCCTTGACTATTCTCCGCATAACCATCCAGACAACTACACTTCCCAGGAGCCGAACAAAATCCATTTTTGCAGACTTTTCGACAAACTGGCTGGCACTCACCGTCCTCATCCTTTTCATAGCCATCATTGCATGCGCACTGATTCGGCTTCGCGCAGTAGCCATTCTTACATTCCTGCTTACACACCGGCTTACAGCTACCCTTGTCGTCCGGCTCTGCATAGGAGTAGCAGGTACAAATCCCCGGTGCGGAGCAGTATCCATATTCACAGACGGCGCACTCTGGTACGCACCTAAAGATTAAGATATGAGCTGAGATTTCCAGAAAATCGGGCCTTCTTACCGAAACTGATTGAACTGCCGATAGCCAGGATTGCAGGTACACACATTCGGAGATGTACATTGCCCATTAACGCACCCCTCAGTGCATACGGGGTTGCACTTCGGTCCACTATATCCCTTGCAACACACCTGTACCATTTTCGTCCTGAACTGAAGCTAAACAATCAAAATGTCGTCATTGAAGCAACAAGCCGTCGGTCTTAAACTCTTTCTCTTACCTTTGTCACTTGTTGACCTGAAGCATTCAACTTGGACACTCTCACAGAAACTTGTTTCTTCCTTCTGCAGATGTTTTGCTGCTGCTGCTGCTGCTCCTGCGAGTCCACCATCACCACCGAAATTAAAAATAACCACAGCAGCCAGTGCAGAATT